>HG995307.1:10123878-12523878 GCA_905332915.2 Hecatera dysodea | reverse complement strand
TTTATCCCAAAAGGAACAATTTACATAAATAATTAACTTGGCGATTCTTCCTGAACACCGTAACTTGAACCTGTGGAGTTTTCTCACTTATTAAGACAAAAAACTTCGTATAATCAACTAGGAAGGTCCATTAATATCCAATAGAGGCAGCGGTGTTATTTTGTGAAGTATACTTTGAATCTAATTCAAGTGACCGCATACAATAGAATAGGTAGATGGCTAAATATATCTAATTCGTCTGTCGAATTGATTCCCAAAAAATATAGCATAAGCATAATCAGCCTTTTAACGTTCCCACTGCTGGGACACAGGCCTCCTCTCTAGGAGGGAATCTCTAGGAAATCCACCACGCGGGCCCAGTGCGGGTTGGTGAATGTCACATGTCTTTGAATTTTTAGTTCTAGGACATGCCGGTTTCCTCACGATGTTTTCCTTCACTGTTTTGAGAGCAGTGGTGATGAAGTTACACAAAGTTATGCGCCTGGCTGGGTTTGAACCCACGACCTACAATTCGTAAGTCAGGATCGTTACCACTCGGCCACCACTGCTCCCAAAAAATATAGTAAACGAAAAATAAAGATGATTCGATTTTCAACGTGCGTTGAAAACTCGTGCCACTTCACATTTGAGTACTTTTTTGCTCGAAGCGGAGCGGAAGGGAGGAGTGTTACACTCTTACTGAATAAAACCCACCCGTGTTCCTCCTAATGCTCTTTGCGTTCCAGGGCCACGGCGACTCTTTTTGTAACAAATTCCGCAACACATTTGCGTACCTACACTATTTACCTAAACGTAGGGTTGCTTACCATACTTTATAAAAATGTATCCTACTTTATTTTGGATAACTATACTTTTGCATAAAAATAAAGTATAGGAAAATACTTTATTCCTAATCTGTACTGTGATGCGTAAAACGAAACAGGCATATGGATAACGATGAACTATTTATCAAAACCTACAAGGTAACAGAACTTGAATACGACGAAATAATTATTGATTTATCAATTAATAAGGTACTATATAAAGTATATTCTTTGAAAAATAAAGACGAATTTACACATTTTGAAATGGTTCTTACAAAGGCCAGTTTTGTACAGTTAATATGGCTTTAAATATGTGTAATATATTAAGATGGGGTGTATTCCGTATTAGTAAGAGTAATAGAGATCCAAAGAAAATGTAAACTAATATTATAAAGAGATTTTTTTGAGTAAGTATGTATTTATTTCGCTTTGCTTTTTCCAAGAAAAGGCAAACAAAAATATGTGCTGTGCTGAAAATATGCTGAAAAATACTTTCTTTTCTTCCTAATACTTATTTTTTTTCCTGTCCAAAGAATTAATACGTTATTTTTTCCATAAAAAGTTGGCAACCCTACCTAAACACGACGTCTCAAGCCCTCCCCTTCCTAATCTTTGATGCGTTTTCTTCGTCTCTTCGTCAATATTTTTTTCTACTGCTAGCAGAATAAATGTTAGCTGTTAATAAACAAACAACTATTGTAAATACTTGAAAGAACCTGGACTAATCTAGCATTAGTTTCCCTTCGAAGTACCAGGCTCTCATAACGTCTAGGCGCATCATAATAAATGTAGGTAGGCAAAGTAATTAATGTCAATGACTGAGCGTAAAGTCTGCGACCCATTGCACCACATCTGGGCATTAATAGTCACGGATATACATTGACAGTTTAAGTTGATAGCATGAAATTGCAGTTTCGCCTTTAAAAGGTTTTCTCGTTTTGGATTTTTTGATAGTATTTTACTTTTGTTTTATTTGGGTAAATTAATATCGTGAATATTCAAAAAAAAAGAAATTCTTGACACTAAACTTGGACTAATCTAACATTAGTTTATCTCAAAGTACCAGGCCTTCATAATATCGAGGCACACCATATACATCACAATGAATGTAGGATAATTAAGTAATTAATGTCATTGAGTGCGCGTACAGTCTGCGACTGGTTGCACCACATCTGTGCGGTATTATTAGATACGGGATGTACAGAGTGTTTCATTGTGAGTTGACAGTTTGTGCTGCAGTTTTGCCATTTATGAAAATTATCTCAAGGGAAAATAATCCCGGGATAAAAGTATCCTATGTGTTATTCCAGACAAACATCCATCCATCCAAACTTTTCAAATCAAATCATTTGGCATTTATAATATCTGTACGTAGTTACTTACTATAATTTGTATTATATATATTAGTAAATGCGTAAAAAAATAAACCCCAAAGGACAGTTTTATACATGTCTTAAAAATCAAAATTTAGATGTTTATCTCACTTGCTTCCTGTAAGTATAGTAAATAGTAGTTAGAAGTTACCACAAAAGGCACGGCCAAAAACACCAATCCACTGTAGAGTAATGTATACTACAAATTTTCAAGTCCTTATTTTCCAAATGACTAAACCGATTTTAGTGAAACTTTACAAACATAAGCAGGATACATAGGTCTAAAAAGTTATTTGAAAACATTTTCGATAAATAGTGTTAAAGTTAAATTATACCCATTTTAAATTTTCCATACAAACATACATTTCCAGTTATATTTTTTTAAATAAGACATTTTCAAAATGTTTTTAACTAACTTTTTTGAAAATTTGTATGAAATGCCATACGGCGTACACGCTCTTAAAGCCGCGTATCCACTAGGCAACATTTATCGCGCAACACGTAACGTCCAACACGTTCAGCAACGTTGCACAACAACGCGCGACGTTGCCGGCAGGCGCGGAATATTGAAAGTTCCTCGTTGCCATTCAACATGATGATCAACATGGTGTGTATCATATCGCACGTAAAACGTCGCCTAGTGGATACGAGGAGGCTTAACTGTATCAGAGGGTTGCGGAGTTGGTTCGAAAGAGTCACCGCGACCCTGGAACGCAAAGGGCACCAAGAGAAACACGGGTCGGTTTTAGTCAGTAAGATTCTGACAGTCCCTTCCGCTCCACTCCGAACGGAAGAAGCCATTTGATAATTTCCCATCAAATAAAAAATAAACTGCACCAGAGGCTCTAGTCAGGTGGCTTTCTTATGCGGTAGCATGGCCAAGACGATTTTCAAAACGTCAAAAATTTATGAGATTGACAAACGCTGGCGAAATGTCACGTAATCAATACCTTATATTTTGACTATCGTCAACGCTAATAGAATGGCACATTGTCTAAAAGTCAGTCTCTCTTGTAACGAATTAAATACCGTTGTTATTTATACTTAAAAAAAGTAATCAAACATCTAAACCAGTGGCTCCCAAACTTTTTTAACCCCGAACCATTTTCATTTATCTGTTTCTAGCAGGGACCAGAAATCATGAAGAAAATTAATCTGTGTTAAACTAAAATTAAACATATACCTATCATATTCAAATTATCTATCATAATTATTCTTTGTAATCAAAAGTAGGTATCGTCATAGAAAATACAACATCTCTGATAGAAACTTAAAATCAGTTTGAATCAATGACATTTTTGAGGTGAACAGATTGAAATTTCAAACATTTTACGGATCGTGTGTTGGGAACCACTAATCTAGACCTAAAACTCTTATCAATAGCTTATCTTATATATAAATATGTATTTCATACGGGAATAGATCCAACGCTACGGGGCGCAATAGCCAATCGTTTATCCACTACGTCAACTGTTCCACTCTATTTCATACTAAATATAAATTAATCACCCTGTATTCGATTAACACGCGCCATATTGGCACACTGCGAAAGCGCACTGACGTATAAGCGATGCACTGCTATCAACTGTGACATTACGCTTCGCTGAAAAGTGTCATATAGGGAGGGACGTCTATTAAATAAAAAATACATGTGTGCAATTCACACGTAGTAGAAGTGAAACCTTCAAAAATGTTGGCTTCAAGATAATGAGACGAAGCGACAGTAAAAAGAGACAGACATATGGATTTATGTGTCTGTCTCTTTTTACTGTCGCTTTTTCGTTTCATAAACGTTTAAATCACAATGATGCTAAAGAAGTTTTCACTTCAAAAACCGACATAGGCGACACTTATCAAGAAACAATCTGTCAATTCCACTTATATGTCTGTGGTCATTCGAGGATTTTGAAAGTTTCAAATTGCATAGCAAAAATGTGACTGTCGATCTTTTTTTTATGAAAAATTTACATTGTCATGTCTCCAACGCGTAAGTTCATCGGCCAGAGTTCCGAAATTGTTTGAAAGAGTTATCGCGGCTCTGAAAAGCAAAGGGCATTTACAAGAAAACATGGGTTTTAGTCACTAAGAGACACGCTCCCGCTCCAACCAGATCTAGAGGAGTCATTTAATGATATAACATCATAAAAAGGGCTGTATTCGTAAGATTAGTAATCTATATATTTTAAAGTGAAATACCACTCACTGATTAATCACGAAATCTCAAAAACTGTAACACCTTATAGGGTTTAGATATCCGCTAAGAACTGATTTTACGAAACTCCACTCCTAAGGGGGTAAAACGGGGGTGGAAATTGTGTGTACTAAATCTACGCAGACGAAGTCGCGGGCGAAGTACAATGTAACACTCTACTTTACTTTTTTTTTATAAAATATAATGTTAATACTAAATATAACCCAGCCTGTATACACATGACATGCGTCACATCGGCACTGCGGTACGCACTGACGTAGAAGCGATGCATCGCTGTGACGAGACGCAACGGTTGGCTGACACAGTTCATTAGTTAGAATGTTATCAACAGATAAACGAGTGAGGCCAGAAGGGTTCGGGGCTAAATAATAATAGCCACCCCGTGTCGTTATTATTTAGCCTCGAAACTCAAACTCCCAATCTTCAAGTTAAGCAACGCTTGCTAGATTGGTATGTGTGGCTTATTTCCGTCTGTCATTTGTAAAACAGCGGCAGTCGTTACGGGTTGCTGGATTTCGAAATTCTGGCATCGTGTTTTCACTGTCGCATGATTAATCAGCCATTTAATTGGCTGCCTAGCTTTTTCATTGATCAGCACAGTTAAATCAGCGTCCTAAATTATATCCAGCCAGCCAACGCATCTAAAACAACATTTAATGGACATTGATTAAATGGCGCCGTTCGATGAAAAGACTATGCCGTCCTTTAAGCAGCTGATAAATCTAGTTGGCTGCGACACCACAAACACATCGCTATATGTCAACAACGCATTATTGCCAACATAAAGGAGTGGAACTCTCCGGCTGCGTCTGTGTTTCCGAACGCATTCAACCCTAATATCTTCAAGGTTAGAGTGAACAAGCTTTTTCTGGGTAAGCTCATTCCATCGTAGACTTTGTGTCTGTCACTTGTGACCTAGATTAGAGTCAAGAGCAAATCCATTTCACAATAAAAATATAATATAATCTCAACATAGAGCAAAATATTTATTTTTCGAAAGACGTCTACTTACTTTTTTGAGAAATGCAGGCGTGTTGCTTGTGTTGTTATATTATAACACGAACATTATTTGTAATTCAGTGTCAACATAAAAATTCAAGTGCTTTAAACAAAAATGGTTCTCAGTAGAAAATAATTTCGCGTTGCTTCAACGTGTCGGTTGCATATTTAATTTGAAAGTCATTTCCAATACTGTTCGACTTTAAATAAATATTCAATGCTGAAATGGAAAGAGGAAAAAGTAGTACCCGTTATTTCACTTTTAGTTCACAAAACATTTTTTTAAAGTCTAGATTTGTTTATGGTACGTACTCGAGCGCTGTGTTTTCAAACTGGCCACTAGCCTTAAATATGAAAAAGGCCTTCAGGCCATCAAAAAAGAAAAACAACCTGAAATAACCAACACACAATTACACAGAATGCTCGTTTCTTCTTTGCTTGAAAAGAGTTCCTGACTTTCAGTAAAACCCAATAGTTATGACCTTCAAACCGTTTCAGAACGAAATATTTCCCCACTACCCTAAAAATAATTTTCTCGCTGAGAGATCAGATAACGTGACGTTCTGTCCGCGATACTGGTTGTTAAAAGTTTAAAGATCTTACGTCGATCTTAGCCTCAACAAAATTCATTCATTTGTTACAGAAGAAATCCTGGGCTCCCGAACTGCACTCTGGATGTCAGCAGACGGCCACATGGTGCTATACGCGACCTTCAATGACAGCCTGGTGCACGAACAGAAGTATCCCTGGTATGGAGCGGCACTTGATACTGATGACCCTGCCAAGGTAATCTGAACCCTGTTTCTAGAGTAATAAAGACAAAGAAACCACCATGCTATCGATCATTTTTGACCAGTGTTGATTGATAGTCAGTTTTACGAGCTTAGACCTTTGCAACCTTTTAGCCGACCGTAGACATTTTGGTTACTGGGTGGAATCTCGTTTCCGGAATAAAATTGTCTCTTTATATTTAAAACCTGTGGTTCTTCCCTCAGACGTACCCGGAGATCAGAAGCGTAAGGTACCCTAAACCAGGGACCAACAACCCGACGGTTACGCTGACAGTGGCCGACATCGCAGACCCTAAACACATCCGCACGAGACACCTCACGCCACCTAAAGTTATACTAGAAGAAGGGTAAGCAGACTTTATTTACAGATAGAATAGAAACTTGGGTCTTGTCTTTTGTGAAGAGCGCTCGAACTATTCTGCGATCCTGGTAGTACTAAAAGTGATTTTACATCATTATCTTTTATTTCACTTCTTTCTTGATTTGGTGAGGATGCATTTCAGCTTTGCAATGCTCTATACGTACTAGTATTGCAGAGGTTCAAAGGAGTCATTATTCGTTTTTCACCCTGTAAAAAGATGCCAAATAAATTTTCGCGGAAGAATTATGTCGACATTGTCTATAATAATATTAAATCTTGGTCGGATATTTTTTTAATTTAAATTAATCCTTCATTGGCAAAGAGAATGGTACATACAAAGAACTTGAGGGCCAATTCTAAGCAACCAGGCACGAGTCGACCGTGCGCCGTGTTCCACGCGTGCCTCAAAGAGCTGTCAGCAACGAGGACCCCATAGGCAGTGCCTGCTAGGGTTGCGATTTTTTTTTCTAAAGTTTCACCGCAGCCATGGATCGCAAAGGGCACTAGGAGGAACACGGGTGGGTGGGTTTTAGTCAGTAAAAGTCTGACACTCCCTTCCGCTCCGCCCAGTGTCCAAAGGGAGAAATTATTTGATTATTTCCCATCAAGAGAAATAAAAAAGAAAACTGGGCCAATTTTACTATTTTTTAAGTAAAATTCTGACAAAAATTTAGGGAAGTGACAAAATGACATGTTTTTGGCAGATTGCGAATGAATGCGAACGCGAACGCTGCATAAAAAGAATTGACCTGAAACAAAGCCACCGTAAATTCGATCTTAAATAGCTACTTTTACTATAACAACATTACTGCTTCTAAGCCAAGAAGGCTTACAACACTTGATTCTTTATTCCAGTATACCAAGTCCCCAGATCTACATATAAAGCGAAGACTGTAAAGCGAACTTGACTGCTTTGAAGCACTGTAAGCCATAAACCTTGCTGGAAAAATGAGCTGAACCCCATAAAATATACAAAGTGGGGTTTCGTATTAAACGAAATATTTTGAATCGACCTTCTTAGATATTTACATTGTGATTTTAGTGGTAGAAGAGCTCGATCGGCTTCTATTTTATTATTGTTAGTTTGTGAAGGTGCTCGTTCGTTTTGATTCCCTGGTATTTTGGTAAGTGGTGAATTTTGTGGGAGTTGATGAACTGCTTGCTTGGCCTTTTATATTATAGGTATCGATGAAATGAATGGATTTATTCAAGACGGTGCCAACTAGTCAATGATCCTGTTTTTGGAAAACAATTTTACTGACGGTGTTCTCGGTCCAAACATATCGTTCAGTTTAATTTAATAATTGTGAGGGGCCGATAACAGTTAACATAAGATTTATTTAAAAACTAAAGTGATTTTAGCAGGATTTCAGATTTCGAAGAAGCTGTTCCCGACAGAAGTAATGTATTTTGGTTCTTGGCACGTTTTTTTCGATTACTGTATCAGCATGTATTTATCTGCAACAAGAAATCGACCACTTTCTTCATACAATTAGGTTTAATTTTCCTTAAAGTCTCTTCAATTTTATCATCTTTTGCAGTGACTACTACTTCACGAGCGCACAATGGGTGTCCCTCACAGAAGTGTGCGTGGTTTGGCTGACCAGGATGCAGAACCTATCAGTGGTTTCCGTCTGCAAGAGTCCTATGTGGTATTGTCAGGAGGTAAGAAGATTACAATTCATTTCTTTTAGCCTGATTCCATACTTAATTTGTGACTGTATGGCTATGGTTGCCAAACTAGATTCAGTTGTACCGGACGTACTATGTGAAACCGATCCAACAAGCACGGTGCTTTCATTCAGGATTAGATCGACGCCTGTGAGAAATAAGCTACTGTTATGTTCTGACAGCCTGGTACTTTGACAGGAGCGTTTTGCTGTCTCAGATTAAATATCTGACTCATCTGGATGGCATGTGTTTGCTAGTTATGTTTTATGTACGTACATCTACACCATTATTTATTATATACCCTTGCATCGGAGTTGGTGCGACGATCTAACTAATTAATTTTGCAATCACGGTAAGTGGGCGGGCATTAACTAATTAGCCAAACAAAGTAGAATGAAGCGATCATCAATCAGAATTTTAAAACTAAACGGAAATATTGAAAACTAACTTCACTGTGTAGCTATTCGTATATCGCATTGCACCTGTTCTTTTTCATTGCACAAATCAATATCTGTCGGCTCCAATTTAGTTGCAAACCCAAACAAATATACAAGCAAAAAAAAAATAAAGGCATTATGGCCCCCATTATGTCATAATATTAGTTATTTAACCACGTTTTAGCAACAAACCCGGGTTAAAATATAACCCAGGTTTGTGCTGAGCCTAACTGAATGAGGCAGAGAGCAGTGGTGGCAGAGTGGTAACGGCCCCGACTTACGAATTGTAGGTCGCGGGTTCAACCCCAGACAGGCGCATTACTTTGTATAATTAATTTAATCACCACTGCTCTCAAAATGGTTAAGGAAAACATCGTGAGGAAACCGGCATGTCCTAGAACCAAAAATTCGAAGATATGTGACATTTACCAACCCGCACTGGGCCCGCGTGGTGGATTACGGCCTATCCCTCTCCTAGAGAGGAGGCCTGTGTCCCAGCAGTGGGAACATTAAAAGACTGATTATGCTTATGCTAACTGAATAAGTAGACAGATTGATACCGTTTAAATACGATAACAATAAACTTAAATAACAACAAATAGCATTGAACATTATTTCAATAAACAGTATCAATGACATAAAAAAAATACTCTGACGACGGTCTTTCAAGAAGTGTTCGCAAAAAAATCAAACTGAATAATATTGCTGAAACTTTTACAATTTAAAGAAATACTGTTTACTTCATATTTTGAAGCTCTTTTTTATCGAATGACGTACTAAAATTATGCTTTTTTCTTTGCTTTTCAATTTTAAAGCCATAATAAAGTTTTATGTTAGTTTAGAGACGCGGTCGTAATTTATTTTTAATGCTCTGAAAACTGTTGGATTACCATGTTTTTGTTTCAAACTTCTTCACTGATTCATATTTTAGTACGTTAAACTTTTGGCGGTATGACTAAAAAGTCTTGAATTTAATATTTATATGAGCTTTCAGACAGCAAAAACTTGTCATGTTTGGTTCCCAATTAGGAAAACAAAATCAAGTTATATTTATACTGAGAAACATTATTGTATCTTTACAATAAGTAGGTGGGTGGTACTTATTTGGCATAATATTACAAGTTACTTTTTTTATTTAATCCTTTATTTTATTTTGATTCCCGGTCTGTTTATTTATTTAAAGGCTTTCGAAGACTTACAGCTAAACACAATGGTGAGAAATAATACATTGATAATCTGACAGTCAATTACAGGTCTTGACGTCTAGAGCTTGTCTGCTATATAAATGTACTCATCATATGCTTAACCTTTTCCCAACTATATTGGGGTCGTCAAGTCATACCGGATTCAGCTGAATGTACTGTAGAACTCAATATCACACCGACAAATAAGGCCAAAGAATAAAAAAAAAAAACAAAAAAAATCACTCAGATCATCACCATGTTAAAATTTAATTTAGAAGTATTACTAGGTTTTCCTTTAGAAATTTATCAGCAGCGACCCGGAATTTTGTAGCTGGTGATTTGACATCCCCGTACCTCACAAAGCACGTATGTACAACAGTTGAGTCTGATCCTGACTTTGACAGTTAAAGAAACAGAGAGTGTACCTGTGTTTAAGCGCAGACACTTATGCTCTAATAATATCTCCTGTTTAGAAATGGAACACGGCGATCGACATTCGGTTGGAAGGATTATTTTTAGACGGTTGCGGAATTCGTTCGAAAGAGTCACTGCGGGCCTGGAACGTAAAGGGCACTAAAAGGATCACGGGTGGGCTTTAGTCAGTAAGAGTCTGACACTCCCTTCCGCTCCGCCCAGAGCGGGAGAAGTCATTTCATGATTTCCCATCCAGAAAAAAAAGGATTAATTTTAAACAAGGCATATAAAATGAAAGCTAAATCTTCCATCCTACAAACTAAATTCCATATAACACAACACTTCTTCCCCAGGTGTACAGAATATCTTCAGGGTTAGACGGCTGGGTAGAATCAGCGCCCTCTCCGCTCTGGTCAGCCGGTGGCGGTGCTCTGGTCACTCTAGCCCCAGTCAGGGACGGCCCAGCGGGGTTGTTCCGACACATAGTCAGAACAGAGCACAACTCACATGGGCCCAGGGCTCTGCCGTTGACACACGGCAGCTTTGACGTCGTGCAGTTGCTGGCTTGGGACCATGCGAATCAGCATATGTGAGTATTTTTCGGTTGATTTCTTGATAGGTAATAATAATAACTATCAGGTATCTCTTACATGGGCACGCCACTATTGTGGCGATAAGTCCCCTCTTTGAAGAATGGTTGGAGAGGCACCACGGTATCCTCACCTTCCGTCTGACGCAGGTACTCACCGGACACGGATATTTCTGGAAGTAACTGTTTCGGATTCGGCGGGAGGACACGCCCGGGTGTCAACACTGTGTTTCGCTCGGTAGACACGGTGGAGCAAACGGTGGTCTGCCTTGCTTGGGCGGAGCTACACCATGTCCTCATCGAGGCAATCGGCGGCCGCGACCTCTCGCTTCCAGCCCTGGTTCAGTTCATGGTTCGGAGCGATGGGACAGGATTAGGGAAGCGGTCACCTCCTTCCAAGCAGTAATGCTTGTGAAGGAGGAGGTAGACCGCGTGAAGGACAGGCAAACCTCACGCCCCAGCCGCCGCAACAGATGAAAAATGAAACGAATTAAAAATTGAAGTTTTAATCTTCTTTAAAATATGTAAGTTTGTCCTTCGAAATATAGTAACTGATATCTTCTTTCAGCTACTACTTGGGTATCCCAGAAGGTAAACCAGGACAGCAGCACCTATACAGAGTATCGTCCGAGGCGCCAAGACCGGGCTCCCCGCAGAAACTACCGTACTGTGTTACGTGTAACTCACAGGTCAGTGCAACTCACATACCAAGGGTACAGAACTAAACGCCGAACCAGGAAAGCAGAAACGGTAGAAACTGAGTATTGTCTGAGAAGTTTGCTGTACAATCAAATTATAGGTATTGAAGCAATTTCCAATGAAACCTACCCTACCATGACGTCTTAAATCCATCATGATTCCTGAGTCAGAGAGAGACGGAGTTACACAAGACGAATAGCACTATCCCTTTCCCTCACACACATCATGATGGATTTAAGACGTCATGGTACGGCTACAGGATATCATAAAAATAGGTTTTTCGTGAGGACAGCGCCAATAGATTGCTCAATTTAAAAAGTAAGAAATTTTTCATGCATTTTCTCAAACGTTAATATTTGTCATGAATTATACAGCTCTTAGTATGTTTGCTGCATAATATTGATATTTATATATCCTTGATCACTGTTTAATCGTTTAGATACTATTTCGGTGTGTAGTGGCTCAACGCCAAACTATCGTAAGTACATCTTTACCAACATCTGTGCCACATCGGTGACACACGAAGTCAGGATATGAAATTCCAATGCACTTTACTTAAATGCGAATGTAAACTTTGATTACATATTTAAGGTATGTACATTATTTTATCCCAGTTTAAGTAGTTAGTAACAGTTACTAGGATACAATAGACAAGTAGCGGCATCAAAAGCGAAATTTGTACGGCAACAAAAACAAACACAACGCCATCTATCCCGCCAGCAGCGTACTAGCTGAACGAAATCCTGCATCGCGGTATCAGAGTTTTCTGTGCGATTTAACCATGTACAATAGTCCGAACATCAACTATCGGGCAGTTGCCCACTGAACACAACAACCGTCTGTTTTGAGGATCCCTCCTTTTCAATGTCGGTTTGCGGGACTTGACACTGTGTTCCGCATACCCTCTGCAGATTCTGCATACCTAGTAATTTGCGTGGTTTTTAACCTACATAAGTGAAAAAAGGAATCGAAATGATTAAGGATAATGAGATGTTCTCACTCGAGTATTCAACGCACTACATCGTCTTCGTTTTTATTTACGTGAAAAAATAAAAAATACATTTTCAATATTTTTTGGAAATTTCTCTGACGGACTAATTCGATTTTTCTAGTCAACTAACCTATTCTTGTGTGACAATTTCTTTAATTTTTGTTTGATTATCAGGTGGTTGGTTTAATAACTGATGGGTTTCCTTACTAATTTCTTCAACTTATTTTCTGGAGCCAACTTTTTCCCACATAAAATTACTGTATCTTTTATTACCGTCCATCAGCCATCCCCTTCAATAAACTTGGAGTACTACGGCAACCTAGCGTCGTCTGGGGACAGCACATGGGGTGACAGCGACTGGGACGAGGAGCTGCCAGCCACCTCGCCTTCCCCCAGCAAGAAGAAGAAGAAGAAGTACCCTGGTAAGAAGATCTGTGTGTTTCAATATTGGAGAGAAAATGATGCATAATATTTCCATACATTTTTCATGACTGCTCCGCTCCTATTGGTCTTAGCGTGATGATATATAGCCTATAGCCTTCCTCGATAAATGGGCTATCTAACACTGAAAGATTTTTTCAAATCGGACCAGTAGTTCCTGAGATTAGCGCGATCAAACAAACAAACAAACAAACTCTTCAGCTTTATAATATTAGTATAGACTAGCTGCTGCCCGCGACTTCGTTCCCGTGGAATACCCGATTTTAAAACATTCTTCATCACTGCTCCGCTCCTCTTGGCTTAAGCGTGATGATATATAGCCTAAAGCCTTCGTTGATAAATGGTCTATTCAACCCAAAAAGAATTTTTCAATTCGAACCAGTAGTTCCTGAGATTAGCGCGTTCAAACAAACAAACAAACAAACTCTTCAGCTTTATAATATTAAGTATAGATAAGTATAGATTATGGAACGCTTTTATGCAACAGTGAACCACACGGTATTCTAATATATACCAATATTATAAAGAGGATAGATTTTTTGTTTGTTTTAATGTACCGAATAAGCCCCGAACCTACGGGACCGATTTTAAACATTTTTTCAGCAATATAAAGCTACATGATCAGCGAGTAACATAGGCTATGTTTTATCCCAAGGGAATGGGAACTGCTCTGGTAAAACCGCAGGGGCAGTCATATAAACTGGGGAGTCGTTATTATTGGAAGTTAACCAACGGAATACCTAAATCTCAAAAGCTACATAACAGTTTTTTCCGAGAAGGACGCGTAAGGAGTTTTTCGCTAAATATTTCTCAACTAACTTTTCAGGACAAGGTATTATGTGTTTTAAGTTTAATTTCAATGGAATAATTTTAATCCTGTGCAATAAACCTCTAGGGAGATTCCTCAAGATTTTTCCTTTGTGATGTTATTGTTATTACCATACTGTATGGTTACAAAAAGTACGTTCTGGACAGAGTTACAAATCCAAACAAAATTTTCATAAATTAGGAAATGAGTATATCTACTTACGGCACTTCACTTCTTTTCCTCTGCCTAGCATTATTTACACAAACTCCTTTTTTAATTAACGACAATTTGAAATCTTTTACGAACTTGCGTTATCAAAACGTTCATTTTCTTCTTTTCTTTTAAACGTTGCCCCACACTAGGAATTTCTCTTGTGTAGTGGGTGCGTTTACAAACATACAATGTCACATACACAAACAGCTAGACCCGGAACAACTATCTGTTGGCCATACAAATATTTGTTCTGTGTGGGAATCGAACCCACGACACGTAGCGCAGCAGCCAATCGCTCAACCACTGCGCCAACCGTGTCATCATTCGTTCGTTTATGTTCATATAAAAAAAAAACGCTCTAGACAAGCCCAGATAGAAACAAAATGCTCGGCATCGTCACCTTCCAAACCTGCATGTACTGTCTCCCTGGTCCACCAGATGGCGTGCCTCAGAACCTGCCGTGCCTCTACCACGAGGCGCACTTCAGTCCCTCGTCGGCGTACTTCGTGCTGGAGTGTCTGGGCCCCGGGGTACCGACCTTCAGCCTGCATCGGACGGCCCTGCCGGATCCCAGGCTGGTCGCGCACTTGGAGAATAATACTATTGTTAAGGTAAGTATTTACTCATTTATACTATGTGCTCGCGACTTCGTTCGCGTCAAACTCGTAAAGGACAAATGAAAATTTATTATATTAGCATCATCATCTGCCTAGCCTTTTCCCAACTATATTGGTGTCAGCTCCCAGTTAAACCGGATTCAGCTGAATACCAGTATTTTAAGTGGAGCGGCTGCCTACCAGACCTCCACAACCCATTACCTGGGGTAATACGGTATTTCTTGGCAAGACTGAAGTCAGATTTACTGGTTTCTGACAATCCGTAACGACTGTCAAAGATCTACAAATGACAGCCGGGACCAACGGCTTATCGTGCTTTAAAATTAATTATATTAGCGCGGAACTCTAATTCTGTTGCTTAAATAGAAGTAGCCTATTCTACTCCTTATAACATCAGCTATCTGCCACTGAAAACCTTGTCAAAATCAGTCTAACTAGCTCGGAGATTAACCGAAACAGACAGACCGAGAGACAGACAAAACTGTAGACGAAGCAAAAATTGGGGTCATACATGAGAAAAAGGAGTGAAAAATATGTCTGTTTAAAAGTATGTTGATTTGAGCTTGTATCTATACGAGTGTATGTGGGTTAAGATTATATCTTAGTAAAAAAACTTGCTCCTTCTTTTGAAGGGTATATAATCTAGCCATATAACGAAGGTAAACTTTCCGCCAGACGCTTTCATTTTCAGTGTTTAAAGACCATTAAGTTTATGGCCTACTTTTTAAAACATTCATGAACATAAAACTGCGTCACCACTTTATTAAACATGTTTGCTCCAAATTTTATATCCCAGCCTTTAAAAGTCGTATATACCGCAGCCAAAAAAGTAGACATAAAAATTTAACAATAGCCCAGAAGTTATTTCTGTTGAAGTTATATTTTGAAACACGGGCATAAAATTGAAATGGTAGAAACCATCGAAGAGTATAATTCAGCTTTGCTATTATCCCGGATAATCTTTGCTTTCATTACGGATCGATGGCTAAAAGAACTTTTTGCTTCAAAAGCCTGAAATTTATTCTTTGACTTGTCTGTTTCGTAACAGGACAATTCTTTCAATGGTTACAAAACCAACATCTTCAGTTTATGCAAAATGGTATCCCATTAATAAGGAAATCCCTTAATGTAGTTTATTTCGTCTCTGATTTATATTCAGTATGTTGATACCTGATTTCTAGTAATTTTCAAATCCACTAATAAAATGCCAAAATTCGATCCTGATTTATCTTAATAGAAACAGAGACATAGAAACCTTTTTAAGGCCCTTCTGGGCGTAGTGGAAGGGAGTATCAGACTTTAACTGACTAAAACCCATCCTTCCTCTTAATGCCCTTTGCGTTCCAGGACCGCGGCGACTCTCTCAAACAAATTACGTAACCCTAGACTTAGAATTCTATGCTAAATCCACAGATTTTACCATAAGTCTGAGGTAATTCAATCATGATCATCATTATCTCTTTTGTTTTGGAATTTTCTTTTGAAAATTTGCAACAACACAGAACAGACTGTACAAGACATTATCTTTGGCTGTTTATTTAACGTATCAATATTAAGCTCTCAAGATAAACCCCTCGAAAATCATAATCCTAAAATGCTCCAAGATACTGACGAGATTCCGAGGCCATTAAAATGCCACAAAGCTAAATAAAGCTATCCAATTCTGCCTCTCTTATATTCGGGTCTTACTTAACCTTACACTTTGCGGAAGTGATAAATGGTATCTAATTGTAAGTCATATACATTATTCGTACAATAGCAAGAAACTCTGTTCGTATAAATAGTCTCTGTAGTAGAGGAAATCGTTTAAATGAGTATATAGAGGGCCAAATATACTAATTTAAACGACATTTGCATATCAGTCGCAATCCGTCAAAATTGTATGGAAATCTAGGTTTCTTTGACAGATTGCGAATGCGATGGTTGCTTAAAAATGATTAAAATTTGCACTATGAATGTTGTATGATGCGTGTTTTGTATGTGGCTTAGTTCCTGGCTTAACAAAGCAATAATAACAATGTATGGAAGTATCATGTGAAATGAACTAAATAGTAATTTACACTCAAGTTCTGAATGAGATATGAAGGTTAAGGGGTTCTGTGCTAAAGGAAGTATATAATAAACGTACCCATCACAGCGTACACAGTATAAATTGATGTAAACTAAACGTACATGCGATTTCAGCAATCCCGAAAGATTTGCTATCATTTATTGAAGAGTTCAGTTTCCTATCTTTGTTCTTCATCAGACCTTCACCAAACTAGAAAGGGACCACCTTGAAATACTAAGATGCTCTTCCAAACCATCGTATACAAATTTATTTTTTCATTTTACATCTACAAGAGCGAATGAGAACATCATCATTGTACACGAAGCCACGCACTATTAGGGATAACGCAAATACTAATCGTAGTAGAAAATTTAAATGGGACCACACGACAAGCTGGTTTTCGAGTATAAAAAGAATCATCAAAATTGGGACACACAGTACAAAGTTATGAGGTAACAAAATCAAAAAAAAAAATACAGGCGACTTGGAAATCTCATCCTTTTTTGGTAGTCGGTTAAAAATACAAATGAAAGCTAGGACCAACAATTTATCGTTCTTTCTGACGCGAAGAATCTCGTTATGTTATGAGAGTCAGCCATCCAGGAGCAGTGGTGGCCGAGTGGTAACGGCCCCGACTTACGAATTGTAGGTCGCGGGTTCAAACCCAATCAGGCGCATTACTTTGTGTAGTTAATTTCATCACCACTGCTCTCAAAACGGTGAAGGAAAACATCGTGAGGAAACCGGCATGTCTTAGAACCAAAAATTCGAAGACATGTGACATTCACCAACCCGCACTGGGCCCGCGTGGTGGATTACGGCCCATTCCCTCTCCTAGAGAGGAGGCCTGTGTCCCAGCAGTGGGAACATTAAAAGGCTGATTATGATTATGCAGCCATCCAGGAACCGACCTCAGTAAAAACGCATAACAGATGGCTCATGGCTCAATCTTGAAGAACAATGTAACAAAATGTTAACCAAACTCTTCTTCTGTAACAGGAAAGACTGGCAGCCATAGCTCTGCCGACGCCGCGAACATTCTCGGTGCAGCTGTCCAGCGGCCATGCTGCCCGGGTGCGCCTGCTGCTACCTCCAGGGCTGAGGGAGGACGAGGTCACTAAGTACCCTCTGGTGTTGAAAGTGTGAGTACTACTACTTTCCTTTCTAATGCTAATGCAAAAAGTTCTTAACAAAAAAAAGAGAAGAAAAGTTCTTAGTTCTATTCTATTCTATTCTATTCAAACTTTTTAGACCTTGGTTTCTTGAAAGATTCGGTTCAAGGCAGTCACCGAAAACATTCGACGCTAACTTTAAAATAGCATTTGCAAAAAATACCCTTTAGATTCTATCCCTCTTAACGGGGTGTTCAAGTTTCTGGAGTACATACTAAATCCGAGCGGACGAAGTCGCGAGCGCATTGAAATATAACTGCTCTTGCTATTTAAAAGACTATTATTCTATCCTAGCCGATAGCCGCGCCGTTACAGTCATTGTTACAAAAGCAATAAGAGCCGTAATGGCCTGAGATCTCACAAATCATTAGGACAATAGACTCTGGCGATATATCTGATGCTTAACATTCATTGTAAGTAATAAGAGTCATTTATGGACGGATTTATTACTGCCGTTACTCTCTTCAAATAAGAATTTTAAAGCATCTCTATTGTATTTTTTACATAGAAATTCCCGTATATTTAAGCTCAAACTTTTTGCCCTTACAGGATTTTTATTAATTGATTAATTTAGGGTCCGTAACTTAACTTCGAGAGTCATATGTTCGATTAATGGGAAGTCGACTGAATGATTGTTCGAATGGAATTTATGGCGAAACAACCTTTTATCGCCAAACGTTACTTCGACTGAACGATTCATCGAGTTTTAATTAATCAGTGGGCTGCTCTTTCGAATGAGTTTTAGTAAATATATGTATATAATTTAATCATTGAAATAAAATTATTAAAAAAAAAAAAACATTTTTGTCACATTTTATTTCATACATAATCGAGGAAATCTAAGAGATTATATATATATATATATATATATATATATATATATATATATATATATCAAGATATATATATCCAGTATAAAACTATCTCGCATTGTATAGGATTTCCTTACAGTGAGAGGTCAGTATAAACTGAAGTTCTTGAAAAGTTGGGTGATAAAAGAGTGTAAAAATGGAGTTTGATAACTTTGGTAGCTAACTGTACCGTACAAAAGTCTAGTTTGGAAAAAGAGAGACAAAACGGGAATGGATATATGAAAATGAAAGTGTTCCTTTGTTTTCAAAACTTTTGACGTGTTGACGAATCGGGAATGTGATATAACGGGAAGTAGCCGATTACCAATATTAGTTAGTAGCTTTGTTCAAAACAAAAGAGGATCCTGTTTGCTAGAATCCCTTCCAAAGGAAAAAATAACACAGATTTTAACCTCTGAAAGTGTTGTTGCTAACTTTAAAGTTGTCTCAGTCATAAGAAGCAGAGATCCCGTTAAGGGCTTTAAAAATACTAAATATTAAACTCGTCTTTCAACAAAATATTGAAAATTTAGGACCCGCTGTGGTGTAAAAGCAACACCTGCATCAATACGTACATACTTTACAACTTATACTCTCCAGTCCAGGTGACCTATTATGACGTCTTAAATCCATCATGATTTCTGTGTCAGAGAGAGACGGAGTTACACAAGACGAATAATGTTAGAAATAGGAATGCTAAATGCCTCATTGTGTGTATATTTTGTAAATGGCAATTAAGCAACATAAGCTGTCAATGTCACTAGTTGTCAAGTTGTTAATGTCTTTTTCCTTTTCCTGAACTATGGCCTATCCCTCGGCTCATCTAATGTATCTAATTTTCACTTATTAATCAATGTGGATACTTTGCTTGTATATTGATAAATATACGTGTGAGTTATCTGCCTACATTACGGTGTTGTTATTCCATGGATATATCGTTACGAATCAGCTCGAACTTCCACAAGAACCCATCATAAATTCTAACAGGTTATTAAGCCCAGTATCGACGAGAATCATCATTGTGAAAAGGTACGATATACTAACAAATACACCATGACAAACGGAAATCAAACCGGCGCCGGCGATGGCAGCGCGGCACGCGCGCATGAGGCGCAGCCTCACGCGGCGTCTCATGCACATTCGGACCATGCGCCCATGCTCGGCGGGGGAATACATATTGATCGGCTTGAGGGTGCCTCTAACTATAATTCCTGGAAATTTTCTATGAAAATGTTGCTCACCCTGGAGGGATTGTGGAATTATGTCACTGGCGATGAAGAGTGCGCCGCGCGCGATGCTCGTGCGCTGGCCCGCATCTGCCTTTCAGTGCAATCAACTTGTCATCAGTACGTGAGAGACGCCAAATCGAGTAAGCAAGCCTGGGATTGCCTTGCCAAAATTTTTGAAGACCGAGGATTATACAGGAGGGTCCTGTTACTGCGAAAATTGCATCACGCTGACTTGTCAAACTTTTCTTCGATGACAGAATACATTCAGCACGTCATGAACCTTGTGCAACAGTTGGCTGACATCGGAAAAGTCATAGATGACTGTGAAGTTGCGGAAATCTTGCTTAGTGGATTAAGCCAAGACTACGAGGCACTTGTTTCGAACCTAGAGACTGTTTGTATCACAAATACTTTGTCTAGTGAACTTTTAAGATCACGGTTACTACAAGAGGAGTTTCGAAGGAACAGCACAGATAGTGTCAACCACGGCAGCAATTCAGCGACTGCATTCAGCGTCCAAAAATCAAAAGTCATCTGCAATTTTTGTAAAAAACCCGGTCATGTGAAATCAAAATGCTTTCGGTGGAAGAAGATGCAGAAGAAGGAGAAGCCTGACACCAAGGCTTTCACTGCAACGGCCACAGCATTCTTCGCAGGCAACATCAAGGACTGGTATGTGGACTCTGGCTGTTCTACGCACATGTGCAATAACAGAAGTGCTCTTACGAACTATAAGGACATTAATTTAAACAAGAGTGTCACTATTGCTAATAACGATAAACTAAACATAACTGGAGTTGGTGATGTTAATGTGAAAATAGGATCTATGGATGATAAGAATAATCAAGACAGGCAATGCAGTTCTTCAGAACTGCATTGCCTGTCTCAAGGGAAAGGTGTCAGCAAAGCCCTACCCGTCGGGCCAGGCACATCGTGCTGAGAGCCCTCTGGAGCTGGTCCACTCAGACGTCTGTGGGCCAATACAGGAGGCAAGCTTTGGTGGGGCGAAGTACATTGTCACGTTCACTGACGACTTCACGAGGAAGTCATTTGGATACCTGATCAAGAATAAATCAGAGGCTCACTAGAAGAGGAGGAAGTCTACAATACGGGCAGTGAGAATGAGGCGAGCTTTACTGAGTCGCCGATTGCGAATGCATTTATGGAAAATGTTTCTTCGGAATCTGGAGTGACGACAGCACCAGAGGAGAGTGCCTCTGATCTGCCGCCGTGTTCTGCTTCTCGTCCCGTACGTAGTACTCGGTCGAAGCTGCCTTTGAGGTATGGTGACTACGAGGTTGATTATGGTCTATTAACACAGGAGAATATTATTGTAGAGCCAACTACTTATGACCAAGCTATGACTAGTTCTCAGGCTGAACAATGGAGGGCTGCTATGCAGTGTGAGTATGACTCTCTTATGGAGAATGATGTATGGAAGCTGGTTGACAGACCACCTGGCGAAAATATCATTAAATCCAAATGGGTTTTTAAGACTAAATATGACACATCAGGTAGATTTGATAAATTTAAAGCTCGACTTGTTGCCAGGGGTTTTACCCAAGTTCCAGGTGTAGATTACAATGACACATTTTCTCCAGTAGTCAGACACTCTACAATGCGATTATTATTTTCTTTAGCTACAAAGCTCGATTTAAATATCGATCACATTGACGTAAACACAGCGTTTTTAAATGGTAAGCTTAAAGAGAAAATATATATGGAGCCTCCTCCAGGCTTCAGTTCTGGTGATAAAGTTTGTTTATTACAAAAAGGAATTTATGGCCTTAAACAGGCTAGTAGAATTTGGAATGATAGAGTTCATGAACTTTTATCGAAAAATGGATATAAACAATCAAAATGTGAACCCTGTGTTTACACTAAGAAATCTGAGAATGACATGATAATAGTAGCATTGTATGTCGATGATTTTTATTTATTTTATTCTAAAAATAGTAAAAATATTAAGGATTTACTTACCTTATTAGAAACTAATTTCAGAATTAAGAATTTAGGCCCATTAACTAGCTGCCTTGGCATGCGTGTTACAAGAGATAGAGCAAATAGAATTTTGAAATTAGACCAATGTGAATATATAAAGAAATTGCTTTTACGTTTTAACATGCAAAACTGTAAACCTGTGTCAACACCTATGGTATTAAATTCTAAATTATATAAATCTGAAACTGAATGTTTACAGGATGATGTATATAACTACAGAGAGCTTTTGGGAAGCTTGATGTATATAGCTGTATGTAGTACTACCGGATATAGCCCATGCCTGTAGTCAATTAGGACAATTTTCTAATTGTTTTGACAAAAATCACTGGTTAGCAGCCAAACGTGTATTGCGTTACTTATCAGGAACTATAGAGTATTGTTTATATTTTCAAGACAGTAAAGACCTGCATATTAATGCATTTGCAGATGCTGACTGGGGAAATAATATTATAGACAGGAAATCATATACAGGTTTTGTAATAAAATTAGGTGACCACACCATAAATTGGGAGTCGCGGAAACAACGTTGCGTAGCACTCTCGAGCACTGAGGCTGAGTATGTAGCAATAAGTGACACTTGTAAAGACATATGTTTTGTAAAAAATTTCATGAATGATATTCTTGAGAATTGTAATGACATTAATGTGACATTGTATAATGATAATCAAAGTGCACATAAGCTCTTAGAATGTAAGGAGTATAGTCATAAAAGGACGAAACATATAGATATTCGTTATCACTATGTAAAGGACATAATTTCAAATAAATTGATAACTGTAAAATACATGCCTACAGATGCTATGTGTGCTGACATATTGACAAAACCACTTGGGGCTACTAAACATAAGAAATTTGTGACTGATTTGAATGTTATGTAATGCTACATAATTATTATTTTTTGTTTTAGTTCAGTGACTTATGTAATAATAGTTATGATTGTTAGTATTATTTAATAACAATGAGCCATTTATGGGGGCGTGTTAGAAATAGGAATGCTAAATGCCTCATTGTGTGTATATTTTGTAAATGGCAATTAAGCAACATAAGCTGTCAATGTCACTAGTTGTCAAGTTGTTAATGTCTTTTTCCTTTTCCTGAACTATGGCCTATCCCTCGGCTCATCTAATGTATCTAATTTTCACTTATTAATCAATGTGGATACTTTGCTTGTATTTTGATAAATATACGTGTGAGTTATCTGCCTACATTACGGTGTTGTTATTCCATGGATATATCGTTACGAATCAGCTCGAACTTCCACAAGAACCCATCATAAATTCTAACAAATAACACATCTCTTTCCCTCACACGAATCATGATAGCATTGGCACTTCGTAATACGGCCACTGGTACTTTTCTATTACCTGCTTCAATTTTGTCTCGCCAACAGCCACGGAGCACCAGGAACTCAGCTAGTCACAGAGCGCTGGGCCCTGGACTGGGGCTCATTAGCAGCTGGTGCGGGGGCTATCCTCGCTTCAGTGGACGCGAGAGGGGCCGGGGGCAGGGGGCTCGGGGCTCATCACACGCTGCATCGCCGGCTCGGGACCGTTGAGCTGCAGGACCAGTTGGAAGTTGCTGAGTAAGTGACTATGACACCTGCGGGCCACCATGACGTCTCAAAACGTGAGTCTTCCGAGCGAGAAAAAGGGATGGAGCTATATAGGGTGTATAAATCTATCCCTCTTTCTCGCTTGGAAGACTCACGTTTTAACACCTCATGCGCCCGCTAATAGTAGTAATCATAGTTAATCGGAGCTGGAAGAAAGTCAGTTCGTAGATTCCAGGACTTATTTGGTCGCGGTTGGAAACCAAAAACAATATTTTCTTAAACCCAGTCACGAATTGAATAACACGTCGCTTTTCCTATGATTCTTTTTGCTGATGACAGCACGGTTATAGTAAGAAATAATAAAGATAGAAACTATGAATGTGACATCAAAGACGCACTGCAACAATCAATTAACTGGCTTGAACGTAATAATTTAAAATTAAATGTAAATAAAACAAAAATTATGCAATTTCGACAAAGATTGACCGTTCCTGACATAAATATATCCTTTGACGAAACCAGAATTGATGAAGTAGGACATATAAAATTTTTAGGCTTGACAATTGATTCAAAACTGACTTGGAAACAACTTGCATCAATTATTATAACAAAATTAAGTAGGTTCGCCTTTGCTTTATATAAACTTAAGAAAATAGTTAATCAGGCAGCTGTTGTAGCTGCGTATTATGGGTATGTAGATTCCATATTACGTTACGGAGTAATTTTTTGGGCAAATTCCTGCGAAAAAGAGAACATTTTTAAAGCACAGAAGAGGTGCATTAGATCAATATGCAGTCTCAAATCAACCGAAAGTTGCAAACCGCATTTCAAACAACTTAAAATACTAACATTACCGTGTATTTACATTTACGAAACAGCATTGTTTGTCAAGAAAAATAGCGAACTGTTTAAGAAAGCTTCAGAGCAGCGATATAGATCGACAAGACAAGAATATCGTCATGAATTATGTCTAAGACCCTCAAAGACCGCCCTTATGCACAAAAGCATTCTCTGTATGGCCCCGAAGATATTCAACAAAATACCAAATGATATTAAAGATCTTGACTTGACACAATTTAAACGGAGATTGAATAACTTATTGACTGAAAAATGCTATTATACCATTGACGAATTCCTTTTTGACAAACTATAGTAAACTAAATGATAATCATGTATTTATGCTTGACAATTCAAAAACCTGACATCTTAATTGTATTCAAAATGTTATTATAAAAATAGATTGTATTATACCTATTGAAATTTATGTTAATTTGTATTTAATATTGATTTTATATTCTTAAATTGCTAATAGTGTATGCCCTAATGGGTAGTTTTTTGAGTTACCATATCCTAATTATAAGACCTATTGTATCACCAAAAAACACACTAATAAATACTTTGACTTTGACTTTGACTTTGACTTTGACTTTGAATTGTATTTTTTAGGTTTGATAAGTAAACTGATATTGTGGGCGACGATGAAGCACGCTCACCTAGAAGTAGCCTATGCATTCTAAACTTATAGATCTACAGAAAGATATCTATAATCTGTGGAATCACCATAAATTGATGTAAAGAGGAACTTTCATAATAATGCCCATTTAAAAAGAAGCCCTCGGGCTTGATTCTCACAGCATAAAACAAAAGCCAGCACCTTACCGTGAAAACATCGTGAGGAAACCGGCATGTCCTAGACCCAAAAATTCGAAGACATGTGACATTCACCAACCTGCACTGGGCCCGCGTGGTGGATAACGGCCCATTGCCGCTCCTAGAGAGGAGGTCTATATCCCAGCAGTGGGAACATTAAAAGGTTGATTATGCTTATTCAGCTCCTTATTATCTGATCTTTATTTTCCACCAGGTACCTCCGCGACTCCCTCCACTTCATCGACGCGCGTCGTGTGGCTGTGTGGGGGCAAGCCCACGGTGGCTTCCTAGCAGCCCTCGCATTAGCTAGCACACTGAACGTTTTTCATTGCGGGATTGCGTTGACGCCTATTGTGCGCTGGCGGTACTATGGTGAGTAATGTATAACGAACAGTGGTTTAAATATGCTGTAATAAAATGGATTCCTAGTAGACATCGCGTTATGTAGCACGCTGAACATCTTACATTGCGGGATTGCGTTGACGCCCTTCGGGCGCTGGCGGTACTCTGGTGAGCAATGGATAGGGAAAGAATTGTTTTGATAGATGTACCTACAGTAGTAATATGGGTTCCTAGTAGATTCGCGTCAGCCAGAGCCCTGAACGTCTTCCATTGGGGGATTCCGTTGACATCCATCGTGCGCTGGTGGTACTACAGTCAGTAATGTAGAACGAAATAGACTATAGATGAACAATAAAATTACTTAGGTTTCATACTGTATATATTCCTTTGTCTCAGACAATATTGGGCAATACACAATTTCGTTAAATCCCCGCATCATAAAGCACTAAGTATATCTTCTACACAAACCAAACCGCCGCAAAATTCTTTCATTAAATAGAAGCCAGACAACAAAGGAACTCAAATAGTAATCGAAGGACGACTGTAATTGTTATAAATACAGTAATTCAGCCTCATCTAATGGACCTTAATGTTATTTTAATGGCGGTACATGACAGCGCTGTTCGCGTAATCTATTTCAATTTGTAGGCTTTTGTTTTAAAGGGAATGTGGTTTGATGATATCGGGTGATTAAAATATTTGTACAATGTAACGATAGGGGCGGTTGTTTTGGTCTTACTATATATAAAGACTCGCTTGCATGAACTTCTAAAATTATACTGGAGGCTGTAGACAGTATCATTCTGTTAACGAATGCGATTATCGAAGTGCCAAAAGAAAAGGGACTGATTTCGACGCCGTTTATCAATCTCATATATTTTTTACATTTTGATAATCGCCGTCTCTCGTCTCCACATTATCGCTGATATGTGTCACTTTTCTAGAGTGAGGGAATCCTGGGAGATTACGTACTATCGGGATAAAAAAAAAACAAATGTCGAATCGACCTGATCCACTAATTGATTGTGTTCATATTTGATTAAAAACATCAGAATACTAGCATCTGCGTTTAGTTTCGCCATTAATTCATATTTTTATTGACTAATTTATATAATGACTACTTTGATATTGAATTGTATCTAATTAATATGTCGAATTGTAATGATGCCAGATTTTTCATGAATCATGATTTAATAAGTATCTACATATTTCGTTATTGTACACTTTATAATAAGAACAGGAAAAATAATTATAAATAATACTAATTGCTCATAATAATATAAAATACATAAATAAAATATAATAAAGTACATAATATCTATAATGTAATATTGATGAACCATCTCTTCCTACCAATTTGCACGTCACGATTTGCGGCTGAACAGTTAGCACTTATCTGTATGTCACTATTATTTTGCATGCAATATATCATGTACACCTTGTTTGAACAAATAAAATTACTTACTTGGTTGGAATTATCTCCCTATCACCGGGACAAAAAGTGTCCAAGTTTCATCCAGTTCTGCTGTTAAGTAGTAGTTTAGAATGGTTGCGGAATCTGTTCGAAAGAGTGACCGCGACCCTGGAACGCAAAGGGCACAAGAAGGATCACGGGTGGGTTTTAGTCAATAAGAGTCGGACACTCCCTTTCGCTCCGCCCAGAGCGGGAGAAGTCATTTGATGATTTCCCAACCAGAAAAAAAGAGTCGTAGTTTAGAAGAAAGAACTGAAACGAACAAACAAACAAACTTTCACACTTATAATATCATTTCATTGTTTTACATAAATTTCCAAACCTCTTAGTTGTACTTATTCCTACAATAAGCACCGACCATTCCCAATAGACAATGCTCTGATAAAACTTTTCAGATTCCTTTTCTTAAGATCCAGCTTTATTTTCTTTCGCAGCTTCACAACAATGCCTGAATTAATAATTTTCTATTATTCCCTGGACCTTTTGAAGTTAATGTAGTTAAAGAATCTCTCTCGTTTTGAACTAAGCCCTTTCCGTCTGAATTGTAAATCCTATTCTAAAGCTGGCCTAGAGATGAAACTAGGTATGCTGATTAAAACTAGTAGTATCTTTATAGAGTTTCGTGCCTGAAGGAACCCGTTAGATTCAGATTCAAGATTCAAAGCATTTATTTCAATTAAAACCTTTACAGGCACTTTTGAATTGTCAAGTCGAAAGAGGTGAAGCTATCTGCACGTTCCAAAGCGTAGATCTCTATGGAGAAGAACGTGCAAGAAACTCCACGGACACTCTTTTAAATTATGTTCTGTATTACATAACCTTGTTTACATCCTTGGTCGCTTCTATATGTGAGGACAATGCAAAAAAAAAGGAAACTATAAAAACAATTCAAAGTATAAAGATTAAAACAAGTCAGTGGCAGTTAAGAGGTGACCAGTTTCAACCGACGGCGCCCGTTCACGAACATGACGCGTGTATTGGCACCATTTAGCTCAACCATTTTGAAGGGAACCGAATGATCCAACACACACGCCACCATCAGCGAAACATTTGAGCAAGCATGACTTAAGCCCCGTCTGTCTCCACGTGCGATCTGAGAGTTAAATTTGATACAGTGTGTAATTCTATTTCGTTTACCTCTTGTTTTTAAACGACTTCCAAAAACGGAGGACGTTCTCAAGTCGACTGTATTTTTTTTTGTTACTTCTTTTATTGGGTGTACCGTTTTTGATGATTCTTTTTATATTCGAAAGCTGGTAGGTACTTGTCATATGGTCTCATTAATTTACTTACATCTAACCACTAGTATTTGAGTTATCCCTAATAATGTGTGGCTTCAACTACTTTGATAGTGTTTTTATTCCTTCATAGTCGATGTTAAATGAAAAAAAAAACCGTATACGATGGTTTGGAAGAGCATCTTAGTATTTTAGCAAACATGCTAAAGATCTAATTAAGAACCGAATAGGAAATGGAACTCTTCAATAAATGATAGCAAATCTTTCAGGATTGCTGAAACTCTAAACAAAAAAAAAACACAAAGTATAAAATAACTTTATTTTCGGAAATCGGTGTTCAAAAAACAAAGAAACAACCAAAAGCACCGAGTTCCGAAAATAAATATTTTATACTTTTTTTTCTGATTTCAATAATTGATATGTCTAATAAGCGAATGCTTAGCCTTGTGATGTCCTTGGTATTCCCCTGCCTGATGTACTTAAACGACGTGACTCTAACTATCTTAATTTATTATTTAACTTCATTCCCATCCAATATTAATCATCCTCTTCGTCACAACAGCCTCAGCCTACGCGGAACGCTACATGGGCTTCCCGAATGCAACCGGCAACTACCGAGGGTATGCCGATGCTGACGTCACCAAGCAAGCAGCAGCGCTACACGACAAAATGCTGCTTCTGGTGCACGGGACCGCAGACAATAATGTGCATGTGCAGCAGAGCATGGCGCTCGCGAGGGCGCTGGCCGACCAGGGGAGCATGTTCCGGCAGCAGGTATGACTTTTAAAAATCGAGTATTACCATCATTTTTTTATTAGGACAACACGTTTGCAAAGAAGATGTGAAGCAAGCAACAGCCTTGCACGACAAGATAATGATACTGGTGCAAAAGACAGCAGACAATAATAATATACATGTGCAGCAGAGTATGGCGCTCGTGAGTACGCTAGTGGACCAGGGGAGCATGTTCCGGCAGCAGGTATGACATTTAAAAATTCCCATAATTTTTTATTAGGACAACACGTTTGCAAAGAAGATGTAAAGTTGTGAAGCAAGCAACAGCCTTGCACGACAAGATACTGATTCTGGTGCATGAGACAGCAGACAATAATATACATGTGCAGCAGAGCATGGCGCTCGTGAGTACGTTAGTGGACCAGGGGAGCATGTTCCGGCAGCAGGTATGACTATTAAAAATCGAGAATAGGGTAGTTGCCTAAAAAATCTAATTAGTCCGTAAGATAGACTTCCCAAAAATGTTGGACACGTATTTTTTATTTTTTCACATAAACAAAAAACAAAGACGATACAGTGCGTTGAAAACTCGTGTGACGTCACTTCGTGCGATGATTTTTACCACGCCCGTCATGTCACAAGCCACTCATGATCTTTGAAGCATTTTATCTTCGTCAATTTTTAGAGATTTCATAAAGCAAAAAATACGTGTCCAATATTTTTTGATAATCTAACTGACGGACTAAATAGGATCATATTTTTATTCCTCAGGAAACATCCCTATTACCATGATTTTTTTATTAGGACAACACATTCGCATGGAAAATGTAAAGTTGTAAAGTAAGTAACAGCCTTACACGACAAGATACTGGTGTACGGGACAGACAGAAAGAAATACACTTAAAGTTGTCAATTACCTACTCTCTGTTCTGAGAGAAAAATAATGACGAAACGCTAATCTAATAATAAAATTTAGGTGAAAACGTATCTCACCTGTCAGTTAACAATGATGACGATACCTGTTAACCAACAGGTAAGATACCTAAGAATGAAACACAAAACTATCAATAACATCTCTTAACATCATTAGTATCCTCGCCAAAGTTTTATTATTAGATAAACACTTTACCAAGCGCTTTTCTGTACTTTTGACAGCTTGTCACAAACACATTTTACGATATAGCAATCAATCCGCCTAGTCTTTCACCAAAAGTATGTTGGGCGGGCTTCCTCTGTAAATACCAGTGTTTTCCATGAAGCTATTATCCTCCGTAATCGACCGCCATAATCCAGAAAGTAAGGGGTCGTTCATTGACTACGTGAGACTTGAAAGGTGGGGGGTGGTTGGGTAAAATTATCCCAAGGGTAAATTGATATATCACGTATATTTATTTTTTCATTATAGTATGTATTTAAATTTAATATACTCATTTTTTTAATACTTCGAACCTAACATACACGTGATTTTGGATATTGAGGAGGGGGCTTCAAAATATACCTCACCATGTTTCATCAGGGGGGAGGGGAGGGGGGAGTAAAATTTTTCTAAAAAAATCGTCATTATATGGACGACCCCGTAGTAACACGATACCTCTTGGCAAGACTAGCGTCAGATCTTCTGCCTTCTGACTACCGAACGACTGCCAAAGCTGTTACAATACAACATTAAACCCTATTTTCTCCCCTTAGATCTACCCCGACGAAGGCCACAGCCTGGACGGTGTGAAGCGGCACCTGTACCGCACCATGTCGGCCTTCCTGGATGACTGCTTCCGCAAGCAGGTGCCCCCCGAGACCAAGGCGGGGCTGCGGAACGGCGGGAACCTAGACTGAGATACGTGGAAAGACGAGGAGTTGTGCTCTTGGTGAGACGTGTGGACAGTACACACCAGCGGGCGTACCATGAGGTGTTAGAACGTGAGTCTTCCGAGCGAGAAAGAGGGATAGAGTTATACACCCCATATAGCTCCATCCCTTTTTCTCGCTCGGAAGACTCACGTTTTAAGACGTCATGGTAGGTCCGCTGATAAATTTACAAAAGCGATCATTGACACACTCACGTTAATCGACATTCTAAATTTAAAAACAGAAATAAAGATGTTAATTTGTCCGGAATCCACATACATCGTTATGCATTCCATTTTTAAAATATTTCATAATTTATTGCTCGGTTACATTCAAATAAAGAGAGAGAGAGAGTACTGCGAATGTGTCTGGCGCCTACCATACATGTACTTATGGTGTTTCTACTGGATATAAATTCAGCCAGCTTTTTATCAGACGCCATATGTTTTACCAAAGCGGAGATGTATGAAGGTAACTCTAACTTTTTTGACTTAATAAAAAGTACTAAGATGTTTTGCTTCCTCTCTGCTATAGGATGGGATCTCATATTTGTCTTAAGTCTTGTTTGCCTCCATTTTGATCAAAGCTTTTACTGCCGTCACATTTAATTGTCTACCTATGATGAAATATATTTAAAAAAAAAACTCTCATATAAAAAGAAAACAAAAATCTAACCAACAAACAATATAAAGGCTGTAAACATCAAAACTCAAATCATTTATCATTTAAATGCTTTCTTCAAAGCTTAAAGCTTAACTGGACAATACGACAGCAAAACTGCGTCAAGTAGAATGGTACCAGGAATACATAAGTTAAGAGGAGACCGGCAATGCCGCATCTATGCCTTGCGGTCGCACACAATGGACTCTCATACAAGTTGCAACTGCGGCTTGTCGTAATCCGGTCGGAGAATAATCCCGGTCTAAATCTATGTCAGATGGTTCTGGTATGGATGTGATGATAGAATGTATAGTGCGTTTCACGAAAGAATTCCCTTCGTCGTATTGTTGGCTGCCCTGTCTGTCTTAACGTCAAAGAATGGAGATGGCTATCAGTGCTGACAATAAAAATTTCTCGATTCCTCGCGTCAGTTTTGTCAAGGCGTAAACATACCCTTTGTAGTGTCTACAAAGGGTGTGTTTATGCCGTGGTGTAAACATTAGCTAGTCAACAAACGTATTAAGACTCGACTGCTCCAGCACTCGATAAAAGGACAATCTGTGGTTTCATTCTGTGAGTGCCTACTCCAATAAAGCTATGAATTTTTCTGAATTCCTGTGCAGTAAGTTGTATATTTTATTAAAAAATAGTTGTACAGTTTAAAAAAGAAAAAACAAAATTATAAGGTAATTGGTAAAAGTAACGGAATATTAGTTAATCTCCCTAATATTAAGTAGTTTTATTGCTAAAAATATAGCAACACTGATTTTCCGTAATGCCAACATTACGGCGAAGGGAATTCTTTCATGAAACGCACTCTACATATCTATGTATATATATGTACCTATATGTCGACGTAACGATGAACACAGTAATTATATGCTTCTTTAGAGATTTTATGAGCTTCTGAAAGCCAGTCATATCTTTTGCGAAGATTATACTGTTTTGAGGTGGCACATGAAAAGAGTGTTAGGAAGGGTGTGGAGAAGCTTTTACCCACGAAAGCCTACTTAAAAAGAAAGAAATGAAATGTGGTAACATCTGCGATAGCGCTGCAATTTCTTCAAATTGATGTATCCGTTAGATTTTCTTAAATTACAAGCAGGTTTTTTTCCTTGTATCCCATCTCTCCAGATGCCTAACTATTCTTAAAAGGTATTAATGAATGTATGTATGTCTTTACTGACAGCTCACCAATACGAGCAGAGGACAACTCTGAGCCAGAAGACTCCGACGAGAGGTATGTATTTGAAAACTAATTATATCTGTTTATGGTATCCTAGTACCTTAATAGAAAACCCAAGTTTTAAAAGGAAGCATTTTAGGACCAATAATGTCAAAAGTTTGCATTTTCGTCAATCAAGGTTTTTTAGGGTTCCGTAACCAAAGGGTAAAACGGGACCCTATTACAAAGACTCCGCTGTCCATCCATCCGTCTGTCTGTCCATCTGTCACCAGGCTGTATCGCATGAACTGTGATAGTTAGTTGAAATTTTCACAGGTGATTATGATGTTAGTTGATCACAGGTGTTTTATAACAAATACAAAAAAAAAGAATAAAATAAATATTTAAATAGGCCTCCCATACAACATATATGATTGTTTCGCCGTTTTTTATAGATCGAATCGGACTTGGCCGGTGTTTCATCGTTGTCATAGTGACTGAATCAACTTAAGATTTAGAACTTAGGCCCAAAACTAGACCTTTTTTTTCTTTTTTTATGTTAATATAATTTTATTATGCTTGAAAGTTACATATTTATTTTAAGAGTTGATTATTTTACTTTAAATCTAACTATATATACACTTAACCTAAAAATAAACTAAATAATCTAAAAATAATCTAGACCTGCCACAATAATTTCATCCTAAACCATTATCCTAGTACAAATAACCCTGCTCTAATTTGACACCAACTGACAAAACCGTTACAAAAAAGAATTCCTTTTGTTGCAGGTAATAATAAATCAAACTTGGACTAGCACCCGAAGAGAGAGTGTAGTGATAATCAGATAACCCGTAGTACAACTAACTCCATATCCAACGCGTCCGAGAACTGCCACGTCATACATACACAGGTTTTATAATTAATCTCAGTTATGGATGGAGCCAGGAAACCTTCACATGCCAAAGAGCATTAGAAAAATCATTTTGTAATAGTCAAAAAGGAAAAACAAACTCTATTGTATGCATCTCAAAAGAAAAGCTTCCGTATATTCTCATTATGAATTCACGGGTCATTGGTCTTTGGTAAACGCCGATATATTGCAGACCCATCATTAAAAAACCAAAACTAACAAATGTCACTTAAAGAGGTTTTAAGGCCTTAGATGAGGGAGTACTGGCTACGTTTCATAAAACATTCAGGAACAGTATTGGATCATTGATAAAGACTTGGCCACATTACTGTAGCGGCGTATTATTATTCGTACCGAAATGTTGTATTAATGAAAGCCATCGTATGCATGATATAAGTTCAATCGAGTTGGTTAAATTGGAAAAAAGATTTTCGAAGTAACTGAGGCTAGAGGATGAAAGATTATTATTGTAACGAACTTTTAACAATACGAGTGCGTTGGTCAGTTCTTGAAACTGTTGTTTAATAATACGCCGATGCAACAGTGTGGCCGAACCACAGGCAATCATGTGAAGTTTATTATTATAAAAACATACCATAATATAGCACTAATTTTTAACCTCAAATGAAAAAATAACGCCAACTATATTTAAGTATAAATAAACGATATTTACAGCAGTACTTTTTACACAAACAACATATCGGTGAACTCCAAAATTTCTTATTATTCCTATTCAAAACTCAAAAAAATTGTTCAAAACTAATATGTACCTATTTTTAACGTTGACTATACGCTGCCTTATTATTTTCTGCACAAACACAAGAATCTTCCATTGTATCCTCTGTGCATGCATTATATGCGTCTTCTCCACATTTAGCTTATAAAACGCAATACTTCATCTAGTGACTAATAAAGGAATTGATAAATAGTTCTTTAGTCAATCAGTTTGTGATCTAGTAGTTAAATTGTTATAACTAGAGGTACCTTTTCATGTATTCATTGTCATGTTCGCTCGAGGAAATGTTCCTTGAATTGTGTAGAATTTTCGTTGATCGAAAATGTTTGCAACAGCGGTGACTGTTTTTGGTAAGGCATCTCCAAACCTGGGTGATACGAGTATGTGCAATTGTAGGAAAATGCTAGCTTATAATTCGAGTTGCGAGTGTTTGCGTATAAATCTTTGGCTGGTACCAATATACGTATAAACTTTAACTCTTAAAATAGAATCAATAGAGGTTTGCATGGACTAACGATACACTGTGTGGCTAACTTGATATTTTAAATTGAATAGTTATAAAACTAAACTTGGTTAGAAGTTTAACACTTGGTTAGCGGTCATTCAAACAGTTTTAAACGTACGTTACGTATGTACTTGGATGGATGAAAAGTTTTTAAAACTGAATAATACAATCAGGGAAAGAGGTAAACGTTCGATACAGCATTTCTTTTTTTCTTCAATAGATTTGATATTTGGAGAAACCAACATAATATAAAGATTTATGTTGAATAAAAAGATATGCATTTGATAAACAAATATCAAATAAATTGAGTCAATTTTCCTACAGTTGCTACACCAACCAGGCCAAGGCCTGAAGATACCCGAGTCCGCATGAATCATACTTAAAGCCGTTGCAATATTTTGCAACGTGAATAATTTGTTCGAATAATAATTTAATAATTAATTTTAGTCGCATACGATGATGATGGTAAAGTGTAATTTCTAAATGACAAATAATTGTACAGATATTAATATAATATTTCCCATTTAGATAATATAATACGCTTCTTGTGTATTTTACGAAATATATGAAATAATCATGGCGGAGAAATATCTCCTCACAGCTATTTAAGAAAACAATAATGTGGTATTTCCATATAATTGGTAAAATATGTATATCTATTTAGTAAAAAAAATATCCAAACATTTGATCTTTAAGTATAAAATTGCTCACTCTCATCAAGTTTTGCATGTTTCTAGTCACTTCATTTATAGTATTAATAGTATTTAATATTAAATTTTATTAAAGACCAATAGTACGTTAAAATATTTTATTAAAGAAAATAAAAGTTTTAAAAACTAATTAGTGAAGATTTTGAAAAACTAGTAAGATTAGTGCATTAGTTACCTTAGTGAAAGTTTGAAATTAAAAAAGTTTTATTGAAATGTAACTAATATAGCAATAATTTAATAGATAAAATACCTCCTTTGTAAGTAAGCACTCTTCCGATAAAGCACTTGTATAAAAGGAATTTTGAAGCGTTAAAAATTATGAAGAAATCTACAGTAACGGACAATTTGTGTCCTTGCACATACGACTGGGCTTGCATTTCGATTTCATGACATCTCTGTGCACGAAAATCAGTCAATCAATAATTTAATAAAAGTATTCGCATTGAACAAGAAACATAGTTCTTATCTAGTCCTTCGATTGCACATATTTTATTAAAATAGCCTGCGAATGACGTTGGAATGACTTACACTAAATTCAAATGCAAACCCAGCCTTTTGTGCAAGCTCCCTAAATCTACACCATAAAAGAACATTTTTTCTAGCCGCGTACTACTACGAAATAATACGACAAAAAATAATACGCCGCCAGAAAAATCGTTCTTCATTGTACGAGCAGCTTGAAATGTTCCAAATAATAAAGTTGAGTGAAGCAATGCTCGAAAAAGATTGTTCAAAAGAATAACGGAAAAGACCTAAGTGCCAAAAGCGTCGTTTTATCTCGTACGTTTCTGTAAGTAATTATTGTAAGAACATTAGATTCATACGGAAAATCCGATTATATTCTCTTTTTTTTGACATAAGACGTATTATTCCAGCCGAATACGCGGTTCGTCAGCGAAAATCGGTTTATCAGAAGTTTTGTTAGATCTTTTTTTTTATTTGAACATGTGATTTTACGTCTTTTCCTTTGTTATATGTTACGTTATTTTTTCGTGATTGTTAAGAAGTAATTTTGTTACGTAAGTCAAAATGTATTCTTGTTTTTGTATACTATAAGTTGAATGTATAAATCCTAATGATCGAATGTATAATAAGTTTAATAATACAAAATCATTTGTTTGAATGAGTATAAGGACGCCTTCATATCTGGGGTTGGTCGCTGCGTTGACGCTACGCTGGCGTTACGTAGACGCAATTGTATCGAGGCTAACGTTGCGTAAACGCAGCGTAACGTTGCAAGAACGTTTGAAGCTAGATGTGAAGGGTGCCTTACGAGAGTGTAAAATGTTAAAGGTTGGCATACACTAGCACGTTCGAGTTACACAAATAAAACGCACAGATTGTGATTTTTGCCTTATCGGTGTTCTCGCTGTTAACGTTTTTGTTTTTAAGCAACCAGTTTGTCTGTATTGCTGAATATATTAAAAAAAATAAAACGAATGTATTTATGGAAAAAAGTCACTTTCAAGTTGATTCTTTGCTGAAAACTGTTTTTCCTGTATTTTTGGGTATCTGAGTCTGGAATCATATTATTTATAGGTACCACCCACAAAATAATGAGTTACAAGCTTCTAACATCGGTTTGGCCCGCGTGAAAAGGGAACGTACTACCATTTGTACGAACTTTACCCAGGAAATGGTCTACTCGTTTGCCATGTTTAAATTGAATCTGTTTAGTAATTGAGGCCTGATTTTTTAAATTTCCGGATGAGCACGCTCTTGACCTCGATAACGCTTGAGGAATGGAGCTAGCGAGCCCAGAGCATGTTTACTCTTGCTTGATTACAAGCTGATTTATTAACAAATATCCAGAATTTTGCATTAATAAAATATCGAGGATGGACGGTACCGCCACTACTGTAAGAATAGGGATGTTTCCTGAGTAAAAAATATATGATTATGTGTAGTCCGTCAGTTAGATCATAGAAAAATATTGGACACGTACTTTTTCCTTTATCAAATCTATAAAAACTGACGAAGATACAAAGCATCAAAGATCAGGAGTGGAGGCTTGTGACGTTACGGCCCGGTAAAAATTGTAGCGAGTAGGTCACACGAGTTTTCAACGCTCTGTATCGGCTTCATTTTTTGTTTACGTGAAAAAAAAAAACAAAAAATACGTGTCCAATATTTTTTGGAAATCTATCTGACGGACTAATTAGATTTTTTTAGTCAACTACCCTATTGGCAGCGAGACGACCTGCAGACTTCTACTATAAGGGCTACATCGAGGGTCGCTTGGGACATTACCTGGAAGAATTTAGGGGCGAAGTTTGCCCAGCAGTGGGATAGAATAGGCTGAATGAAAAATAAACAAATAGTTGAATTATATTCAGCAATACAAATAAATAAAAGGCAATGGTGCAATCGCTTTGTGATTACAATATGATAACTTTAAAAATAGTTTTAAGCTGTTTGATTCGGGGCTGGGCGTTGTTAAATGTAGTTATTTTTCAAACATTATCGTACATTTAATTAGGACGTAATTTAAATACAACGCTATATTTTTATTGAGATATCTCTGGTTCTACTCTTGTGGATGCAGTGTGGTGCAATGTTAAAGAGGCGAAAGGGAAATAATGGAACACTCTAAGAGGCAAACGAGACTTTAATAGTATAAGTATTGGTATGCCATACCAATACTTATAGGTACTATTAACATTTTATCCGGTTTTTAGTATCTCTGTACAAATAAAATTCAGAGTCATTAGTTATGAAAGCCACAATTTATACAAGAACCTACATTTAACAAATAAAAACGTTGTCTTTCATTGATTCGTAATGTCTAAGAAAGAAAAATAATAAATGCTAAAAAACAGACTGTATTTGATGCGTTATCTATCTCGATATTTCTAAGAAAAAAACCTCCGTCTTTTAGTTATTAAAAGTTTGTGTAAGACTTTCTGCTTAGTCCTTATGGTCTTCCTGCCTTAATCTCATGGGAAAAGAGGCGGTTCCCTTTCAACTTTTCCGTCACTGACGGCACTGTAATGATTCATTTCTCACTTTATGCGTTCTCGTTACTCTACATACTTCTTCCTTCCAAAGTACACATACCAAAAAAACCCTCAGTTCACTGTTTAGTTGCTTTATGGATATAAAAGCTAGTCCTATTTTTAAAACCATAGAAACTGGCATAACCTTTACATGTGTCGCATGATACTGAATAGGTGAGACGAAGCTCATAGATCTAACTCCTTTAACGTTATGACTCCCTGGTATTTTAGGCAGAATATTAAATGGGTTACTATTGCACCACTCTGCACCGTTCTACATAAAATTCAAATCTTGACTTAAATAAAACTTCTCCATTTAATTTCGCTTACCTACAGATTTAAAATCGATGCCAAAATGATTTATAGTATTTAGCAGTATTGAATTTGTGTTATATATAATCATAGTTTGACTGTTATTTGATCAGATCAAGGTATTATTAGCTATTTAATATATGATATAGTTAATTAATGTGGGCAGTGTCAGTCAGCGAGATAACTAGTAATCTCTATCTAGATAACTAATAATACTATTATGTGAAAATACGTCAGCAAAAACTGTAATGCTATTCTGTAAAAAAAACTCACCATGCAAAGATAGGTGGAGCGTGAAGTGAGCTGTCCATCCATACAAAGAAGGTGGAACGAGATTTCGCTTCAAACTGACTCCACTCAACTGTGCAATTTGACGTCAGTAAGTGTCTTCCACGTGGAAGCACACAGCAACGGCCTCGTGGCGATAGTAAAATCGTGCCACTCCATTGTATTACAACTTTATGAACGTATACTTTTCTTTTTTTTCTGGATGCGCAATCATCAAATGACTTTTCCGCTCCGGGCGGAGCGGAAGGTAGTTTCAGACTCTTACTGACTAAAACCCACCCGTGTTCCTAGTGCCCTTTACGTTCCAGGGCCGCGGACACTCTTTCGAACAAATTCCGCAATCCTTTCAGGCACTGACCTATGAGGCCGTCTTCTTTGCTGACAGTTCTTTGAAATGCGCGTGGAACGCGATGCACCGTCGACCCGGGCCTGGTTGCTATCGGACGGCAAGCCACCAATATCTCGCCGTCCGCAGGCCCGCGCCTACGGTGGCCGGGAAACGCAGGTAGTCATCTTCTTCTGTTGCGGCGGCTATAAACGTATCATCACACGGCAATAGTATCAGTTGTCGCAAACGACAAGTCGCGGTCATTCACTAGCTCGTAGAAGCGGCACCCCAGCAACTTGCAGTGAGTTTTGCCGACAAAAACTGTCAAGTAGTAAATTATACTCGGAGGAGATACAGCAGAGTGTCTTATGACACGACCGCCATATTGAATCGCAAGCTAATTAGCATAATTTACTGTTATATGTCTTCGCAATCCGTACATTTTTTAACTTGTTAAGGTCATTACAAATTATGGGCGGGGAGCGTACGTATAAATTAAAAAATCCTTCCAAAAATGCTGCTCAAGTACTGAAGCACTTAAGTACTTGTTAAAATGCTCATGAGTTCGTTTGCTGGTTCGTTTGAGGTCAAATGCGCAGAGCAAATGCACTGCTGCTATGCTGCTACATATTCTACTTGGTACAACCTGTGGCCCTGCTTCGGTTGACATTTTACAAATCATCATGATTTGAATGTGGAAGGGAGACAGAGCTATACAAGACGGATAATACCATCTCTTTTATACAATGGTATTGGTACGTCGTAGTAGTGTGGGGGCTGAATGACAATTTTCGTATTTACAGAGACTTTCAAAACATGAGTCTAATGGGGCTGGCATGTTCTTAGAATAAAAGTCCCTAAAAAATGAGTTGCTATATCTTGGCGAAAATCATTGTCAAAATATAGAGAAACTAAACAGTGTTTTTGACAGATTGCTATGCGAAATCATTCCTTAAAATACGGGGATTGCTGCTCTGATGTAAAGTGTGAGCACCTTTAAGTGAGTCTTCCAATCTAATATATTTTTGAACTACATTTTCTACTCGTATGTTTTTTTATGGCGATCGGTATGAGTAACGAGACACTTTTTTCCTGAACAAATATTTATAAACCAATGTTAAAAAATGACAGCGAAATAATTTAAAAAGAAAAATGGGCGCGTAAATTTTCGATATCCACCGTCCCGACAGATAAAAATTAAATTTCCTTTTTACTGATTTGTTATCTTCTGCGGAAATATTGACCTTTTGTCGAACTAATGAACAGGACGCCAATAAAGGTAAAAACGGAATAAAATCGAGAAAAAGTAATATTTAAATTCTTCAGTCAGCAACTCGGCAACGAGGCGGACCCAACCCGTTGAAATAAAGAATGTGGATAAAATGCTAATTATTTGAAATTAAAATTGGTTCCTTCCAGTTAATTTCACGTTTTTCGTTTTCCGATGTTAAAGGTATTACGGAAATGTAGCATGGTAAATGCTAACTTGTCGCCTCCTTTTTTAAATGAGTTTTTTTAATTTAATTGCCTTTCAACCCAGTGCAGCGCGGTCTTGCAGAGTTTAGTTAGCAATCAAGTTAATTGAATTGTCAATTTATACTTCGATGCAACTATGAGCAGAGTAGTGGTGTCGCTCTAGACTGCAAGTTTTTCAAAGGAAGGAAGGTTTTCAATTATTTCCATTTAGGGATTAATCTATGGGTCAAACGGGTTATATCAACAGGTTGTTACGGAATGTTGTAGTTATATAATAAAACTGCTCCTGCCCATGTACATATATGTGCAATTTTCTTAAACGGACGAAATTAAAATCCTTAAAAAAAATTCTTCGCCATACAAAATTTTATGGACAAGATTAAAAACTTTACATGGAAAACCCATTTTTGTTTTGGGTAGGTTGTCTAAGGCTCCTTGAAGAAACTTGTTCATTATACATGGACAGAAGCAGTTTTTAAAATATGACTATACTTTACTGTTCAACCCTGTAAGGGAGAGTATGGTAAATTGGACCATAGGCAAATTGGACCACCATCGAATTAACTCCGAACTGGCAACACTAATTGCAATTTTACTGCATACCGTTTAGAGTACCTAGCCAGTAACGATTGATCTAAAATATTTAGGTGATAAAGTTTGAAGGAGGTCCAATTTAGCTGGTGATCCAATTCACCATGCTGTCCTATATACCCTTAATTAATGGTGGTCTCGCTGACTGATACTAAGCACACATCTATCTACTTCTAAGTATGTTATTGCTGCAAATTTTATTTACTTACTGTTATCAAACTATTGGATGAACTCACTCATTTCATCGAGACTTGTCTATTGTACTATGAAATCAATAAATAGATATCATAAATGATTTGTTGTTTTATTTTATCTTGGATTTCCTATAATCGTTTATATGATCCCGCTATAGATTTGGGACGAAAAGCTGACACTCTGACAAGCGCCTGTTATGTCTTGGGCGATCCACCCTGGGGCGGACGGGGGGTTTGTCAGACTCCTACTGACTAAACCACCTCGTATTACCTCGCATACTTGCAGCGGGGGCTAGGGGACCACTTAAACAATCTTCAACGCAGCCCCCGAATGATGCCGGCCCGCCGCTTCGGGCTCCGTCTTGTCAAGCTAGGGGAGTGAGGTCTTACTTGGAGCTATACGCGCCGCCATCTCGGGTCATATATGATGGGGGAGGTGGAAGTCTCCGAGCCCGCCGTTCCTGAGCCCATTAAAGGAGCTGGAAGGGTATTATCTGCCCTCCGCCGACGCCCAGTGCGCCTGCTGCAGGCCGAGAGAGCACTCGAAATCTCCCTCTCCCTTTCCGCCGCCTTCTTCTGCGACATGACATTTTCACAGAATGAGATCACCACGTCTCACGACGCTGCACTGCCGACCATGGAACGAATCACAGCCGGCAGCGGCAGGTCGCTTCCCACTTCCGAAACTTGGGCACGGTGGGGCTCCTCCCAAAGCTTTCTTAGCGCCTAGCCCAGCCATACTCAACCTCTTTTCTTTCCTGGGCACATAGCGCTTTTACTATTATCAGGATGGAACGCAATAACTTACAGCAAATAAACCTCTGCATTATATAGTGTCTACATGAATGAAATGTTCAATAATTGTAATAAATTGTAAATTTCGATAAAATTGCTAAATTGCAATCGCATGGTTAACTTTTTCGTTTTGCTAGTGGCATATCATCAAGGGGTGAATTAGTAAGCCGAGATCTGATACTGAAGAGACTTAGCAAATGGTTGAGTATCCGCAGTTAGTAAATGCTCAATGAAATTGCTACTGAGGCACTGAGTAATGAATCTTTTTAATGGGTTAACCCCATCTATGAAAGCATCTCTAAAGCCAGCAAGATGGCCGCAGATAAGGGCGACGCCTATAGAACGCAAAAATCCTGCTAGACACACTAATTTTCATTTTGTATGAGGCATCGCAACTCAACCCGCTATGGTCCCGCGTGGTAGATTACGGCCCATTCCCTCTCCAGAGAGGAGGCCTTTTTTTTTTCTGGATGGGAAATCATCAAATGACTTCTCCCGCTCTGGGCGGAGCGGAAGGGAGTGTCAGACTCTTACTGACTAAAACCCACCCGTGATCCTTCTTGTGCCCTTTGCGTTCCAGGGCTGCGGTGACTCTTTCGAACAAAATCCGCAACCCTAGCAGGCACTGACCCTATGGGGCCCCGTCTACGTTGCTGACAGCTCTTTGAGGCGCGCGTGGAACACGACGCGCCGTCGACTCGGGCCTGGTTGCTATCGGACTGCGAGCCACCCATAGCTCGCCATCCGCAGGCCCGCGCCTACGGTGGCCGGGAATCGCCCTGCGTTTCCGACGCCCGGGGCGTCTTCTTCTGTTGCGGCGGCTGGGGCGTGAGGTTTCCCTCTCACGCACGCGTTCCGCCTCCTCCTTTGCTAGCATTACTGCTTCGCAGAAGGAGGCGACCGCTTCCCATGCCTCCTCGCTCCGGACCATGGCTTGAACCAGGGCCGGACGCGAGAGGTTGCCGCCGCCGATCGCCTCGACGAGGACACGGCGGTGCTCCGCCCAAGCAGGGCAGACCTCCACCGTATGCTCCACCGTGTCCTCCGGGCGATCCACACAGTGATGACACCCGGACGTGTCCTCCCGCTGGATCCGACACAGGTACCTCCCGAAACAGCCGTGTCCGGTAAGCACCTGCGTCAAGCGGAAGGTGAGGACGCCGTGACGTCTCTCCAGCCACGCCTCAAAGAGGGGACTTATCGCCGCAATAGTGGCGTGCCCATCCAGAGAGGAGGCCTGAGTCCCAACAGTGGGAACGTTAAAAAGGCTGATTATGCTATGCTTTATTATGAGGCATGGCATACTGCCGAGGGTTCGAATCTACTTTTTTTACTCAAATGCTGGCATTAATAAAAGTATACCTAGTTAGACAATAAAAAGTAAAAAAGCGAGGATTTTTTTATCCATTTTCAATCAGCAAACGGTAAGCTGAGTCAAGAAGTGGTGATTTTTACAGGTAAATTATTGAAATACTTAGCTTACAGAGCTATACCAAATATTCGAGACTTATGCCATACATAGATAGGTATGTATAACACATATTTACTAATACTACATTATTGCACTATTAGCGTTGCTCTCAGTCAGTCGTGTGCGATAATTTCCGGTGTCTACCTGCACTTCAATCATTTCGACGCGTTGGCAGTTGGTAGATTCTAGGTACAGTCGGTGATAGCAATTACCTGACCCCCTAAAAATTAAAGGAATTTGAACCTTTTGCTTGTTAGCAGTAAGACAACTGGTTCAACGTCTACGATCAATAAAATAGTTATTCGAATTTGATCTTTAATGCGCAGTGTTAAGGTAGGTATGATCTTGAATATTATTTTAACTTGTAATATAATACGTAATTTCGACCACGTCAAACATGTTTCGAGTGGTCTAGTGGTGACTGTAGTGAGCTGACAAATCGAGGTTGTGAGTTCGTAACCAGTTGTGATTAACGCGTTTGTTTCTGTTTTGTAAATTTGTTTTAAGTTATAAATAATAAATTATAACATTAGCAAAAAAAATAAAAATAAAAAATTATAAGAATAACATAAATGATATTGATGACGACACGAAGATGATAATATTTACCTACTTACTATTTTACTAATAACGTTGTTAACTGCACTGAGTTTAATGTAGTGAATCAGCATGTTATAATATTTAGAAATATAGGTATGTATTTCTATTTCATAACAATAACATCACCACATTAAATATCATTTAACTAAATAAACCGGCATTATACGTTGAAGTTCTACCTACTATAAATATCAATTTGTTTTGTGAGTTGTTATTTTAGTTATAAGGTTTTGACAAAAAACTAGGTATTCGAAATACTTCGTTAGAAATTATAACAATAGTTAATTTAACACACACACTGACATACGTTAGTATTGTTTGTGACCAACACTGGTTACTCAAGTCATTTATAATATGCTTTTAATAGCGAAGTGGAGCACCATTTTTTTCTATTACTTGTTGCAAGCGGTCCCGCATACCGCGCACCATATCCAACAACAATCACTTCCTCTCATGAATGGTTTTGGTCCAGGATGATCTTTTTGAAATATTAAAACCACACGTCAAACGTCTTAGCCACAATCTGACTGTATTTCTCTGAAACAACACGATAAGCATAATTTTAGTAACGAATAGGTAAACATAATTTATCGATTAAGTTTGCAAAAATACGTTTATCAATTTAGATAAATCAAATTAGACCTATAAATGATCTCAAATTAGACTCATAATGAAACATAGTTAATTGTCTATTATTCTACATTCACCGGCTTTTAAGCCAACTAACGAATTAAGGAATAACTATAATTATAAATGAAGCATAAAAAAGAATACACTTACCGCTATATTAAGTGTCGTAGCAATCGCTTTAATACCAACATTCTCCTCATGCAAATAGATTATTTTGTGTTTTAAATAATCACTCAACTCAACTTGGACATGACGATTAAACTATCAAAACTGATAACAATTAATAAAAAGGAAAAAAGCGTGGATTTTTACAATTTAGTAAGGCAAGGTAAAAATGTTCGCGCGTATTCACTGCTATTTGTGCATAGAATATCTTGTTCAATTTATTCTTCTACCAATCTACCCCATATTTCTAAGGTTGAATACGCATATTGACGTCTAACTACCCACTTATTAAAATAGGTGAACAGTTATAAATTAATGACCTAATACCAACCTCTTAAAGCTCAAGTTTGCGTATCAAAATTATTTATTGTTTCTGTTCAACGAGTAGTGTTATATTGAATAACGTTTAATGTTATGAGCATAGGGTGTAAAATCGAGTAATTTTTAGGGGGGTCAGCTAATTGCTATCACCGACTGTACTTTGTACTGGTAAGAGATAAAAAGATCTACCTACGTACATATGTGCTTGGGTAGTTGCAATTTTTCAGAAGAAATATGTGTATACAAATAAATACAAATATCACACGACTCAAGTAGCGCCGGAGCTAGTCTGGGGCCGTACCACGAGCACGAAGTCTTAATGCTATCATGATTCAGTGTGAGGGAAAGGGATAGTGCTATTCGTCTTGTATAACTCCGTCTCTCTCTGACACAGGAAGCATGATGGATTTAAGACGTCATGGTAGGGCTACAGAACGGTCTCAGATGACGACCAGACAGTTGTGTGTGACTTATTAACAATTTAGTGGTTTTACTACAAACAAACCCAAAGCTACTAGTGATCCTATGATACTATGATTCACAAATTTAATTTTCAATGACCAGACAAACTTTTCCACGCGATTTTGAGATGCAAAAATACAGATTCAAAACCAAAGTGGAAGAAAATAAACAAAAACACGAACAAAAACATCCACGATCCCTCCGCTACACTAAAAAAACAGCTAAAGACATTTGTTTGATAGGTATCTAAACCTAACTAACTAAATAGGACAACAACGGACATTTCTACACTGAAAAACAGTACCCTCCTTCTGGGACAGTCGGGTAAAAACAAGACAAATCACTCGTCTGTCCAATAGACGGGCCAAATGAGTTTTCCTAGGTCGAGAGACCTAGTTAGATTTTAATTTACTGTGTTCAGAAAGCAATTTATCATTTTCGTTGTGAAAATAAGATGAATCGCTTTATCACGATTAGGTAGGTGTGCTGGAACTTTGGAGTTTGTTGGTTTAAATTGAATATTATGAAGATAAGTTTTTGTGAGCTTTGTTATGTTTGAATTAGTGAGGTAGGTTTTGTAATGTTAATCTTAAAAGGTACAGGGAATTTAAACGTAGTCCACGGGCCAATAATATACTGCTATTCAGCTGAATCTGGTTTGACAATAAACAGACTCCAGTATATGTAGTTGGTAAAAAGCTTGGCAGAGATGAGGTGGGCCAAGAGTAGTGGTGGTCTAGTCTTTGTGGCCCCCACTTACGAGTCGGCAATCTCATGCGATCACATCAATCGATTGGCGACTTTTTTTGTGCAATTTCATGACTGCGCTGTACCTATATACAACCCTAGTTTTTAATTAGTACAAAAAAACGTAGGGCTCTATCCATACCCGTTACTGATCATATTTTTGTAGACAAAAGTAAAAAATAAAATCCTAAAATTTTCCACGGAGTTTTTTCATAACTAGTAAATTCACAATAGAATCAACATTCATAACAATTGCTACTAGAAAATACTAAGCGCAGTGTTTTTCCATTTTAATCGACATTTATTCATTCATAAATCAATAGCCCGTACAATATTTTCATAAGTCGAGTGACATTTTGGGATATAAAAAAACGCAATTAACTTTGCTGTTTATGAACATGATTTTTTGAGACTTTTCTTAAATAATAACAGGACCTTTTTTAATAAGCCCTTTTAAAGTATTTGTACTAATTAAAAACTAGGGGTGTATATGGTAAAACATCGTGAGGAAACCGGCTGGTTTTAGAATTTAAAATTAGAAGCCAGTCTGTTGACATGCACTGCTCCCGCGTGGTGTATTGCACTCCGCCTCACAGACGTGAACTTTCGCCAGCAGTGGAAAACATTGTAGTTTTATAGGCTGATGAAAAACCTAATTTTATCAAAAAACTGCGACATGTACCTATATATAATATGTGGGTAATTTATTATGTATTTATTTTTAGTGTTCAAACTATGATTTACACTTACAAACTTTGCCCCACAAAACCGTAGTACTGGTTTGACTGTGGGGTTTAGTGAGTCTTTATACATTTCTTCTTAATACTTTTCTTTTTTTGAAAACTAGTTTTATCAGTTTCAACTCTTTTATCTGTTCTGTGGTTTCAATCAGGGGCGTGCGCTCCATATAGGCAATTAGGCTAAGCCTACCCTACCATAGCAACGGATAAATAAAACAAATGTATTTATTGTAACTATGCAATAAAATAAAACAAAAATATTTAATAACTCATAACGCCTAGTATAATGCTTATAGCAACTTCTCGCCCGTGCGTGTGACGTATTTCAAACTACGCTGTTCCTACGAAACGGTTCACATAGGCCACAATACGGAGAGCCTTATTTCAATTGATAAATTTATGCATGTGTGCAAATGTTCTTGTGTATGTACGCCCATAATTTACACACACATGTATAAATTATGGGCGTTTCTAGGCGCGCTGGAGCCCACTACACGGGTCCTGATTGGTTCACCACACAATTCAAGGACAAGTAGTAAAATTTTATGAATGGAAATCGCTTAGCAGGGTTGCCAATTTGAGAATAATAATTTCCTTAATAACTTATGGTTAGTATTATCAAAAGTATAAAATTTACAAAATAAATGTTAAATTGTAATTAATAACCCTCTAAATATAATTAAAAACCGCAAGAATTTAACTTTTCTCCCCAAATTTTCCAAACTTAATTTGAGAATTTGGTTTAAGGGGAATTAGAAAAATAAAATTGGCAACTCTGTTGACATAGAATTGTCAATTTTGGCGGGTTATGATGTATAACCCGGCAAAATGTCATTACATGTCATTCTTAAAGATTACGATAGGACCATGTAGCAATTTTTTTTGGAAGTGTATTGATTGTCTTTTTAAATGATATTTTTGCAAGAAAAAGAGAAGCCATATTGTTGATATTGTTTCATGTGACAAGCAATAGTCGTTCGAATATTTTGTTGTTGAGTGTTATAAATCATAGTGCATTGATTTTTAAGTAATTCGTTTTGAGTCATAAAGTAGTGTAAATATTAAAGTTTAGTTATTTGTTTACATACTTAAAAATGTTCCTAAATTGTGAAGTTTGTGCTGACAATGTGTTTGTTAGAGATTAAAAACAGTAAGTTTTCACAGCTATCGTATAATGATAAGATTCAAGTTGATAGTTGTAGTTGATAGATGTATACCCGAGTTACGAGAATTAACTCAAAAATAATTCATCTCGTACTCGTCATTTCAATCCTCAGAGTTATGAAACATATAACTGGCTATGTGTGTACACACAAATTATTTTGTTTTCTGTGCATTTTGTTCAATACTTCTAGAAAGAGTAGTTTGTATCGTCAGAATATCGTGATTTGAATTTGGTGAGTTTTTAAAATTATATGTTTCTCATCGTTCCGTATCGTGATTTCAACCCAGTAGAATGTGGTGAGCTTTTTTTTTGGACATTATGTCTGGCCTACCCTTACTCTAGAACCACTGCACGCCCCTGGTTTCAATCACTACATAGTATAAAACAAAGTCGCTTCCCGCTGTCTGTTTGACCCTGTGTATGCTTACCTACATCTTGAAAACTACGCAACCGATTTCGATGCAGTTTTTTAATAGATAGAATGATGCAAGAGGAAAGTATATTATGTATAATAAATGCATAATATAGTAGAGAAACATTGATAATTTTAGGGGTTTCTAATATGATGTCGTAAACAAACATAATTTTTCAGCCGCGACCCGTTTTTTTTTTGGATGGGAAATCATCAAAATACTTCTGAAATGACTTCTTCATCAAATTACTTCTTGATGAAAGTAAGAGTCTGACACTCACTCCCGGAGAGTGTCAGACTCTTACTGACTAAAACCCACCCGTGATCCTTCTTGTGCCCTTTGCGTTCCAGGGTCGCGGTGACTCTTTCGAACAAATTCCGCCAACCAACCAGCCGCGACCCTTGCAAAGCCGGGGGGCGGGTCGCTAGTATAATATTTTTTTAGTTTTTGAAATCGATCCAGTAGTTTTTGAGTTTATTCGTAAGATAAAAAAATACAAATCTTTCCTCTTTATAATATTAGTATAGATTAAGTATTAAGTAAGTATAGATATAGATTAAGTACCTATCTGTGTATCTAAATATATATAACTCAAAAGTGACTGACAGACTGACATAGTGATCTATCAACGCACAGCCCAAACCACTGTACGGATCGGGCTGAAATTTGGCATGCAGGTAGATGTTATGACGTAGGCATCCGCTAAAGGATTTTGATTAATTCTAACCCCAAGGGGATAAAATAGGGGATGAAAGTTTGTATGAAACTTTGTCAATTTTAAACCGATCGGGCTGAGAGTTTCAAAATCGGGGGTAAAGTAACTATTCCACGCGGACGAAGTCGCGGGCAGAAGCTAGTAGCTAAATAAAATAATCACAACGTAATAACATTAGCAGAGGCTTTCAAGAAGCTTTTAACCCATTTCCTTCCATTTGTAGTGTAAATAAACATAAAGTTAGATGTGTTTTGAGTTCCGGTGGTTTATATACAATAATAATAAACAGACTCATGGAAGGCTCCCATGCCATTCCTGTAAGCCTGGTACCAGATACTTATTGAATTTTTTTATTTTTTATTATTTGATTCGTTTGTTGAAAATAACTAAATATGGAATAGTATCCAAATATGGAATCTCATCTCTAGTAGAAGTAGTTCGGTTGTTAGTCCGGTTGACCGAACTTCTGAAACTGTTGACCTGGCCCAGGTTGTTATCGGACGGCGAGCCACCCATAGCTCGCCATCCGCAGGCCCGCGTCCGAAGCGCTCCTGGCGTTTCGGACGGATTTAAATTTGAGCACACTTTTACTCGACTGCTGCAGAAGCCCAGAAGGATGGTAATGTTTTTCGATTGTATGTTTATTTTTATGGCACACTTTGTAACCGAACCGGCTGGAAAGATAACGACTAATGAAGTATGATTAGCTACGTCTTAAGTGCAGAAGGTACAAAAGCAATATGAATTTTGAAAATATAGCATGACGAACGACTTCCATGTCCAAATCTACCCTAGCGTCGTTTTTAGGCATCGTCCCAAGCCGTTGTTCAAAGGCAGGTATCGTCCTATCGTTCTAAGGTGTCGAAACATGTCTTGGTTCTAAGACGTTGTTCTAAGGCGTCGTCCTAAGGTTTCGTACGAAGACATCGCTCTAAAGTTTCGTACTAAGGCGTCGCTCTGAGGCGTCGTACTAAGACGTTGCTCTAAAGTGTACTAAAGTGTCGTACTGAGGTGTCGTACTGAGGTGTCGTACTGAGGTTTCGTACTGAGGTGTCGTACTGAGGTGTCGTACTGAGGTTTAGTACTGAGGTGTCGTACTGAGGTGTCGTACTGAGGTTTCGTACTGAGGTGTCGTACTGAGGTGTCGTACTAAGACGTTGCACCAAGGTATCGCTCCAAGACATCGTTCTAAAGCATCGCGTTCCCGTTCGCCTTTGGGTAAGGAACCTTACAAAAGTACAAAAGCAGTTTATTTTCTCAAAAACCATGTAGTATCCCGTTCCGAAGGTAGCGGAACTCGTTCGAAAGAGTCACCACGACTCTATGACGCAAACGGCACTAGGAGGAACACAGGTGGGTTTTAGTCAGTAAGAGACACTGACACTCTTCTCACACACTAACACCTTCTACTCCGCCCAGAGCGGGAGAAGTCATTTGATGACTTCCCATCCAAAAAAAACGTTGAATCCCGAAAAAACACAGTTCCATAATAGTAATAATAGTAATAGTGGTTGTCGACATGTGGGATGTGGATTCAGCAATCATTGTACCGATAGTCGTTTCCGTCAATGGCTTAATAGCCAAGAGCCTCGACCAACACCTTAAGAGGCTCTCTTTAGGCAGCTGGATCAAGGGCTTGATCCAGAAAGCGGTACTTCTGGACACAGCTCGCATTGTTAGGAGGTTCCTCTCTCTGGGGCCCTGACCGCCGGTAGCTTGGACCCTGTTCCCGATACCGGTGGGCTACTATTTTTATATTTTTAAATATTTTTATATAATTGTATTTTAATATTTAAAAATGTAATTTATATGTATTTATGTGATGAATAAAGGAAGTAATAATAATAATAATAGGTCACATGAGCGAAACCGTGGGAAACAGCTCCAAATAAAACAAATACAACATGTTCATAATTTCATTAGTCCGACATTAAAATATCTATACAATAAACATTATCAATTTGTTCGCATTCTATAGTCCAGCCCTTTCATATACGCAATATGAAAAATACTTGTAAAATAATATTAAAATCTATCATGATGCGGATATATCAGTATAAAAATATTGTCTAGTTGTTTGTCGTTTAGGTCCCTTCTCCTGCCGATTTGTAGTTCATTGATAATCTGCAACAAAAGACAAAAGATGTTTTAGTATTTTTATAGCCACGGAAACTTGATTTTCTTAAGTAGGGTCGGTGGGAGTCTTATGGCCAGGGGCCAGCAGTCTGCTATTTTTATAAATTTGTCATTCCAACACGATCCCATTGTCATTTTGCTTAAGGTTCGTAATCTGCTAAATTCATAATGGTCGATCATTGGTCGGTCGATGGTCTCGTTATACTTTTTGATAACCGAGCTATTAAAAGCAAAGACTGCACAATGACGTTCTAATGGTAGTTCTAAAGGTTAAAATTTTAGCAGATGATTACCGCATACGTCTGTCATTTATTTGTCATTATGTACGAGATTACCATTCTATGCCATTTCATTCAATGGAAAGTCAGTGGTTGACCATTGGAAAGTCATAGTGACGCTTTTATATTAGAAGATTACCAAACTCGTCAAAATCAACCATTATGAAATCAATTATAGAAAATTCTGACACTATTGTAATAGCAGACTTGAGGCCCAGAGCCCTGTTTAATATAACCGACAATGCGACAAATTATTGAATTTGTAACAATTTCGCAAGTGTTGTATAATAAAGCAGAAAATGTATGAAATACTTAAACTTAAAAAATCGTCGAATTGTCGCTTGTCATTTGGCGCCGATCAATTTGTGTAAATAGGCTCCATTTGGTACCACCAGTGGCCGTACTACGAAGTACCAATCCTATCATGATTCAGTGTGAAGGAAAGGGATAGTGCTATTTGTCTTGTGAAACTCCGTCTCTCTCTGACACAGGAATCATGATGGATTTAAGACGTCATGGTAGGGCAGATGACCACCTCTTGATAAGTTTAAACAGCTATTCAAAATTAGATATGTTTGCAAGTACAAGCCAATGAAATATCATTATGATATTCGCTATAAACAAAATTCTCCCTACCAAGTTACGGCCTGAGTGGAGACTAGTCAAGTACGCGGCGATCTCATCGATTCACTTTTCTTTTAAATGTATGTGAAATAAACATAATATTTCTCCAGTTGATTTTTTAAAAATATTTATTAACATGTCCCAAAATTCAACGATTAGCCAACACCGGAGAATAGACCTGCCCATGACTACTCGGGCAAAAATAAAAAAATATAACTACGTGTAGTTACTTTATATTTTAACTATGTGTAGTTATTTAAAAAAATATATATTTAAAAATTGAAACCTTTTATATTTTTCACTACAACTACTCTACACTACTAATAACCCTATTTTGTTTTACTTTTACCCAACTTTAACTTATCGTAGTATCAAAAAAAAAAGTATGAAACAACTATGGCAAGTTTTTTTTTAAATTGACGCAACTAACCAACATTCCAAAATGGTATAATACAATCAATGGAATAAAACAAGTTACAAATACAACATACATATATTCGTAAGTAGATCGCTTTGTTCTAGAACCTGACAGCAAACAAACTTTGTTCTAGAACCTGACAGCAAACAAACAGCGACCTTATAGCCACGGGAATAACGATCACTGTGAAAGGACCTATGTGTAGGACTTACCGCAGCTGGTGTTAGCTCCCCATGCTGGTCGAGGTGGTACTCTTGCTCATCAGCTTGGCCACCATCTCCTGGACACGCTTCATCTCTTCTAACTGTGTCGTCAGCTGGTACAGGCGGTTCTCTCGCTCGAGAACCGTCTTCTCTAGCTGTTTTATTGTCTGTAGGGAAAGAAAACTTCCGTTAGTAAAACCGTGCTTATGGAAGGTTTATATTTATATCAACCGATGATACATTAGTGCGTCGAGTGTGAACGGTCAAGTATTTTTCTATACATTTGTCTGTTCTGGCGTTACGCGACCGATAATACGCAACGCATGTTCCGTCAGATATGAGCCTTCCCTTATTCCGAGTGTCACCGTCGCGGTGTTAATAGTAAGGCGTCGCGGTGCTAATAGTGAGGTGTCGCGGTGATCGTCCCACCAATAGGGTAGTTAACTAAAAAAATCTGATTAGTCCGTCTGATAGATTTCCAAAAGATATTGGACACGTATTTTTTCTTTTTTCACATAAACAAAAAATGAAGACGATACAGTGAGTAAAAAACTCGTGTGACGTCACTACTCGCTACAATTTTTACAGGGCAATGACGTCAGACGCTCCCACTCCTGATCTTTGATGCTTTTTATCTTCGTCAGTTTTTATAGATTTGTTAAAGGAAAAAATACGTGAACAATATTTTTCTATAATCTAACTGACGGACTTAACATCACTACATAGTATGCAACAAAATCGCTATCCGCCGTCTGTCCCTATATATGCTTAGATCTTTAAAACTACGCAACGGATTTTGATGTGGTTTTTTTTAATAGATAGACTGATTCTTAAGGAAGGTTTATATCTATACTAATATTATAAAGCTGAAGAGTTTGTTTGTTTGTTTGTTTGAACGCGCTAATCTCAGGAACTACTGGTTCGAATTGATAAATTCTTTTTGGGTTGAATAGACAATTTATCGAGGAAGGCTTTAGGCTATATATCACCGCGCTTAAGCCAATAGGAGCGGAGCAGCGATAAAGAATGTTTTAAAATCGGGGATTCCACGGGGACGAAGTCGCGGACAGCAGCTAGTGTATAATACATGCATATTATAGTAGAGGAAACATTAGTATCTACATTGCACCCGTGCGAAGCGGGGGCGGGTCGCTAGTAATCATATATTTTTTACTCTGGCAACATCCCTATTCCAGTGTTGAAGCGTACCGTGTCTCTCTGGTCGATCTCCCTCCGGAGCGCGGCGTCGTTGCTGGCGGCGTCTTCCAGCTTCTTATCTCTTTGCTTGACGCGCTCCTCGAACTTTATGAGCACGCCCGCTAGCTCACTGTTTTTACTTGTCTGTGGGAAAAAAGAAAGTTGGTAAACATCAAACTAGAAAACATTTATTATGTTCGAGACAAACACATCTTGTCAGACTTTTGCTTTTATATTTATTAGTTGAACAATAGCTGCTGTAGCACTGTAACCGCGGAGCTTACTTTCGTGGAAGCTTCACGACGTCATGATGGAGTGCTTGAACAATGAACGGGCACAAAAATATCCGGCTCGAAGGACCGTTTTATGTATGGCTCAGAGAAATACAAGTTACTCACAGTTCGAATTTCAGGACTCTTACAATAAGCCTCACATAATAATTAAATATGAAAAGTCGATTGGCAATACTGTTTTCACTAAAGAGAAAAAACTCTTTACAGGTGTTTTTATCTCAATGCGATAAATGTGCTTATCTTAAAATACTAATGACACCTACATCAAATAATAAATACTTAATGAATTCCTTGTGAATTCACCCAGAGTATGACAAAATAAAATTGAAGAAACAAATATGATAATAATCTCACCTGTTGTTCCAGTTTCTTCTGTATCGCTTTATTGTCAGCTTCGGCCGTTTTGAGACGCTCCTCAAACTCTCTCTCACGAACTTTCATATCATTTTCTAGACTCTGAAATATTGAAAACGCCAGAGTTAAACACAATGAAAAAAAAAAACACAACAATACAATAGTAATAGTGGTTGTCGACATGTGGGATGTGGATTCAGCAATCATTGTACCGATAGTCGTTTCCGTCAATGGCTTAATAGCCAAGAGCCTCGACCAACACCTTAAGAGGCTCTCTTTAGGCAGCTGGATCAAGGGCTTGATCCAGAAAGCGGTACTTCTGGACACAGCTCGCATTGTTAGGAGGTTCCTCTCTCTGGGGCCCTGACCGCCGGTAGCTTGGACCCTGTTCCCGATACCGGTGGGCTACTATTTTTATATTTTTAAATATTTTTATATAATTGTATTTTAATATTTAAAAATGTAATTTATATGTATTTATGTGATGAATAAAGGAAGTAATAATAATAATAATAGGTCACATGAGCGAAACCGTGGGAAACAGCTCCAAATAAAACAAATACAACATGTTCATAATTTCATTAGTCCGACATTAAAATATCTATACAATAAACATTATCAATTTGTTCGCATTCTATAGTCCAGCCCTTTCATATACGCAATATGAAAAATACTTGTAAAATAATATTAAAATCTATCATGATGCGGATATATCAGTATAAAAATATTGTCTAGTTGTTTGTCGTTTAGGTCCCTTCTCCTGCCGATTTGTAGTTCATTGATAATCTGCAACAAAAGACAAAAGATGTTTTAGTATTTTTATAGCCACGGAAACTTGATTTTCTTAAGTAGGGTCGGTGGGAGTCTTATGGCCAGGGGCCAGCAGTCTGCTATTTTTATAAATTTGTCATTCCAACACGATCCCATTGTCATTTTGCTTAAGGTTCGTAATCTGCTAAATTCATAATGGTCGATCATTGGTCGGTCGATGGTCTCGTTATACTTTTTGATAACCGAGCTATTAAAAGCAAAGACTGCACAATGACGTTCTAATGGTAGTTCTAAAGGTTAAAATTTTAGCAGATGATTACCGCATACGTCTGTCATTTATTTGTCATTATGTACGAGATTACCATTCTATGCCATTTCATTCAATGGAAAGTCAGTGGTTGACCATTGGAAAGTCATAGTGACGCTTTTATATTAGAAGATTACCAAACTCGTCAAAATCAACCATTATGAAATCAATTATAGAAAATTCTGACACTATTGTAATAGCAGACTTGAGGCCCAGAGCCCTGTTTAATATAACCGACAATGCGACAAATTATTGAATTTGTAACAATTTCGCAAGTGTTGTATAATAAAGCAGAAAATGTATGAAATACTTAAACTTAAAAAATCGTCGAATTGTCGCTTGTCATTTGGCGCCGATCAATTTGTGTAAATAGGCTCCATTTGGTACCACCAGTGGCCGTACTACGAAGTACCAATCCTATCATGATTCAGTGTGAAGGAAAGGGATAGTGCTATTTGTCTTGTGAAACTCCGTCTCTCTCTGACACAGGAATCATGATGGATTTAAGACGTCATGGTAGGGCAGATGACCACCTCTTGATAAGTTTAAACAGCTATTCAAAATTAGATATGTTTGCAAGTACAAGCCAATGAAATATCATTATGATATTCGCTATAAACAAAATTCTCCCTACCAAGTTACGGCCTGAGTGGAGACTAGTCAAGTACGCGGCGATCTCATCGATTCACTTTTCTTTTAAATGTATGTGAAATAAACATAATATTTCTCCAGTTGATTTTTTAAAAATATTTATTAACATGTCCCAAAATTCAACGATTAGCCAACACCGGAGAATAGACCTGCCCATGACTACTCGGGCAAAAATAAAAAAATATAACTACGTGTAGTTACTTTATATTTTAACTATGTGTAGTTATTTAAAAAAATATATATTTAAAAATTGAAACCTTTTATATTTTTCACTACAACTACTCTACACTACTAATAACCCTATTTTGTTTTACTTTTACCCAACTTTAACTTATCGTAGTATCAAAAAAAAAAGTATGAAACAACTATGGCAAGTTTTTTTTTAAATTGACGCAACTAACCAACATTCCAAAATGGTATAATACAATCAATGGAATAAAACAAGTTACAAATACAACATACATATATTCGTAAGTAGATCGCTTTGTTCTAGAACCTGACAGCAAACAAACTTTGTTCTAGAACCTGACAGCAAACAAACAGCGTCCTTATAGCCACGGGAATAACGATCAATGTGATAGGACCTATGTGTAGGACTTACCGCAGCTGGTGTTAGCTCCCCATGCTGGTCGAGGTGGTACTCTTGCTCATCAGCTTGGCCACCATCTCCTGAACACGCTTCATCTCTTCTAACTGTGTCGTCAGCTGGTACAGGCGGTTCTCTCGCTCGAGAACCGTCTTCTCTAGCTGTTTTATTGTCTGTAGGGAAAGAAAACTTCCGTTAATACATAAAACCGTGCTTATTCCGAGCGTCACCGTCGCGGTGTTAATAGTAAGGCGTCGCGGTGTTAGTGAAGCGTCGCTGTATATTGAGGCGACACGCGGTGTTAATATTGCGCGCCACAATTAGTTACCTTTAGCGCCATCTAGTATCGAGTAGCAGAACTAGTAAAGTCAAGAACCTTCGACAATTTTCAATGCTAGAACATTCTAGAATTCTCGAACCCTAGTCAGTCGCGACCGATATGTACGCGAACTTCCTGGAACTTTCTACAATGGAAGGTTCTGGAATTATCCGGCGCCCTATTCTATTATATCTGGAATTATAAGGCTGGCACATGTACCGACCGGGTCAGTATTGGATTTGCGATCATAAGTGATTAGTTGTGCGATTGTGATTCATAATTAGTGAGTTTAAAGTGTATATTAGTGTTCTGTTATTAAAGTGTTATTTTTTTGGTTATTTAATCGGCAGTTTTTATTGTCATGAACCCGAAGTTCGTAATAATATTGAGGCGACGCGGCGCTAATAGTGAGGTGTGGCAGTGATCGTCCCACCAATTCCAGTGTTGAAGCGTACCGTGTCTCTCTGGTCGATCTCCCTCCGGAGCGCGGCGTCGTTGCTGGCGGCGTCTTCCAGTTTCTTATCTCTTTGCTTGACGCGCTCCTCGAACTTTATGAGCACGCCCGCTAGCTCACTGTTTTTACTTGTCTGTGGGAAAAAACAAAGTTGGTAAACATATCAAACTGGAAAACATTGTTTATGTTCGAGACAAACACATCTTGTCAGACTTTTGCTTTTATATTTATTAGTTTAACAATAGCTGCTGTAGCACTGTAACCGCGGAGCTTACTTTCGTGGAAGATTCACGACGTTATGATGGAGTGCTTGAACAATGAACGGACACAAAAATATCCGGCTCGAAGGACCGTTTTATGTATGGCTCAGAGGTATACAAGTTACTCACAATTCGAATTTCTGGACGTGAGATGATGAAAACCACAGAATTCACAATATTTTAGTTTATTTATAAATATTACACAAAAGTTCCGTCGGATGCTAATCCGCAGCTATAGCGCTAAACCAGCAGCTTTTGGTCAACTAAATATTTTTAATTATAAAAGTCAATATAGCGAGTAGCAAAGTAGATCGCGGCGTTAGGTCTGCCTGTACTTGAGCCGTACTGAAGAAAACACGAAATTAAAGAAATAATAGAAAATAGCGGTACAATTGCACTGAACGTACAAGAGCATGCAAGAATCTCGTAGCTAGTAGTTGCCATCTAGAAGTCACAAAAATACAGTAAACCTCACGTATTAATTAGATATGAAATGTCGATTGGATGTTGATACTCTTTTCACTCTTTATAAAGAGAAAAATCTCACCTATCTTTTCAGGTGGTTTTACCCCAATGCGATAAATCGCGTTTATTTTAAAATATAAATGACACCTACATCAAATAATAAATACTTAATGAATTCCTTGTGAATTTACCCAGAGTATGACAAAATAAAATTGAAGAAACAAATATGATAATATTCTCACCTGTTGTTCCAGTTTCTTCTGTATCGCTTTATTGTCAGCTTCGGCCGTTTTGAGACGCTCCTCAAACTCTCTCTCACGAACTTTCATATCATTTTCTAGACTCTGAAATATTGAAAACGACAGAGTTAAACACAATGAAAAAAAAAACATCATCACCTTTTTGCAAGTACGCTGGGGTCGGCTTCCAGTTGTAGTACCGGATTCAGCTGGAGAGCTAAGCCAGTATTTTACATGAAGCGGCTGCCTACCAGACCTCCACAACCCATTAACTGGGTAACACGCTACTTCTTGGCAAGACTGGAGTCAGATTTTCTGGCTTCTGACAATCCGTAACGACTGCCAAAGATCAACACATGACAGCCGGGACCACAACGAAAAATATATTCACGAATACAAACGTTGACATCCTTTTAGCGCAGTTGAGTTGAGAAATTCCGCTTAATATATGATAAGGAACAGACATGCAGATAAGATACTATGTTACTCAGATATTGGGGTGTGGAGGTTCCGATCTCCACAACCCAATATCTGGATTGTCACCCCATGTCAAAAATACTATATTTAGCTGTGTTGTCAATCCCAAATATAGTTGAAAAAAAGGACAGATTTTTACACACACACGCATTACTGATATGTAAATATACGTGTTTGTTTACAAAATGTAAACTTAGGTTTTTTAAACATTTTCCTGTAATTAACTCTTTTTTTAATTATTAATTTTACATAATTTTATCTCAGCAAAGAAGAAACTCTTTCTAGTACATACAGCCATTTGTGCGCGCATTTCTTTACGCAGATTTTCCTTTTGATTTTCTTTGTCCAATTTCTCAGCAGCTAACTTCGCTCTGAAACCACGTAGTGTTGTTTCTGCATCTTCTAGTTGTTTGTGGAGTTCTTCTATAGTCTTCTTGTGCCTAAGAATATTAAAAAAAAAAAAAATTAGCAATTTCGAATCTTTTGTTAATTAGTTGCTCGTTTTTTCAATAAAAAATACTGTTTCTATCATAAAATAAAAATTAAAATAGCCAAAAGTATATTGCATCGGCCGGGAATCGAACCCGGGCCGCCCGCGTGGCAGGCGAGCATTCTACCACTGAACCACCGATGCTGATACTAACTGTTTAAAATTTACCGTTCAGTATCGGCATAGTAACGATATTTGTAGATAAATAGTATTGCGGACATTCACCTCTTGTGTAACAAACCTAATCAAACGATCGTAGGTATCCGCGATGTGAGCATAATAATAATAGTGTACGCTGTACTGCTAATAACATTGGTTACTTGTAGTATGTTACTTGCGCATTTTGATTAGTGCTTTATATTCACGCTGTGTACTTAGTGGAGGATGAGTTGATTTCGTAGAGATTAAAAAAAAAAGCTTTGAAATATTATATTTTATGCGCAAGTAATATACTGGATGTTCCAGAAGTGCGTGGTCATATTTAAGGGTGCTATTGGTGGGTTGTAAAATAATCTAAAAATATCAAAATAACATTTATTTACTTTACTTTAGAAATACTAACTATTTCGAAAAAACAGAAACACGTAAGAAGAAAAACACTTATATACAATATACTGGATGTTCCAGAAGTGCGTGGTCATATTTAAGGGTGCTATTGTTGGGGTGTAAAGTAATGTAAAAATATCAAAATAACATTTATTTACTTTACTTCGGAAATACTAACTTTTTCTAAAAAAAACCAAAACACGTAAGAAAAAAAGAAGAACACTTATATAATATTATTTTCTATTGACTATTTTTCATTTTTTTTAGCTGTAAGCCCTCCGTGTACGTAAATAAATATGTATATAGGATAAGGACTATGCGCAGTGTGTACATATACCTTTCATTCTGCATCTGTGTGGTGTACAGCACATCTTGTTGTGACGAGTTCGTAGCCTGTAACATCGCGAGCGCATGTTGAAGCGACGCCATGTGTTCACTGGCTCCCTGGAATAAACATTATTTATAAAATACTAGCTTCCTGCAACTTCGTACGCGCATAACCCGCTTTTCCCGTTCCCGCAGGAATTTCGGATCTCCTCTACACTCCCAAGGCTAGCTTTTTCCCGGAACTTCGTACGCGCATAACCCGCTTTTCCCGTTCCCGCAGGAATTTCGGGTCATCCTCTTTTAGTGCTCCGCTCGTACACTCCCCTAGGAACCTACATGCCAAATTTTAGCCTTCTACGATCAATAGTTTTGGCTGTGTATTGACTGTCAAGCACTCAGTAAGGGAAGAGTTTTACATTTATATCTATGCTTCATTTATTTAAACATAATGTACAATAGTGGTAAATGGGCGGATTTAATGCAACAAAGCGTTCTCTCGGTAGGTGGACATCAAACAAGTAAAATGACTGATTGGCCGCCAGTTATTACACAGACAGATAAAGAGTACACAATTTTGATTCGTATAAATACATATAGGAGAAATCTTCAGTTGACATTTCATCGAGAATGTACCATCTCTCATGCTTTTTTTTACAATCTTACGGTTGTTTGCAATTAACCGGTAACATATTCAAGAGTATTAAGGATAGAATAGAAAACATTTACTCAACACGGTCACAAAAACAGCAACAAAATCAAAGTATTTAAAAGCATGACATTGCATATTTATGTAGACTAACAAAAATGGCGGATTATTAATTTTGTGTCGGATTAACGAATGGCGGCTTAGCGAGAGTACTAAACTTGTTTATTTAGGGTTCAAGCTTAAATTAATATCTATTTAAGTGTTATGTTTGAACTAGTCTTTTTAAAAAAAAATGTTTATTTCGATTTAAAGAAAGAGATATACAGGGTTATTTGAAAAAGACCAACAACCTCTTAAGAGGTCATTGTACTCATCATTATGACCAACTTTTACTATGGGACCAAACCTAAAAAAAAATCAGCTGTACCTTACATTTATATTCGGTAACTAATCAAAATGTAGGAAACAACTGATTTTTTTAGGACTCGCACAAGACAAACCAGTAGTAAAATACATTCAAAACTTGAACAACATGAATGAACAAAGGTCAAAAAAGGTCCCTATCTCAGCATATACTGCAATATTAAAAAAATACATAACACAGCACAGTGCTGTTGCACAACATTTGCTTCTTTCCTTTTCTTTTACTATAATATATAAGATCATTTTGAGCTCTACAATTATATTAATAAATAAACATTAATTGTTCACCTGCAAAGCCACAGAGTGTGAGTGCAGCCTCTGTTCTAAGCATGTCATCTTGTAGCCATACAACTCCATCACACTTGAAGTCGCAATGTCTGATATCTGAAATAAAACAAGTGTTATTCTTGAGAGACATCCATTTGTGATTGCGTTCCATTTATTCTTGCAAATGGGCAGTTAATTTGCATTCGATCCATTAGAAAAAGTGCTATGAGACTATGAAAATAACTAATGGAATGGGGCGCCGAGTAAGTTTTTGAACAACCATTTTTAGAGCGAAAGTTCAAAAGCTGAGTTGTTGCGGCTTGCCGATGGAACCTATGGAATCTATAATAAATTCTCGGTGTTTTCTTTCTGAAAAGTTTCAGATATGAGCCCTGCTGCGCTGCATTTTTCAAAAAAAGTTTTGTCAGCCGACAATCTGGTGGTCTAGTTACCTTGCCGTCCCTGAGCTTGTCAGTGAGCGTGGCCACCAGCGCGTCCACCGCGTGCTCCTGCGCCGGCGCCAGGCGGGCGGCGCAGCACGCGCTCTCCGACAGTCTGGTGGTCTAGTTACCTTGCCGTCCCTGAGCTTGTCAGTGAGCGTGGCCACCAGCGCGTCCACCGCGTGCTCCTGCGCCGGCGCCAGGCGGGCGGCGCAGCACGCGCTCTCCGACAGTCTGGTGGTCTAGTTACCTTGCCGTCCCTGAGCTTGTCAGTGAGCGTGGCCACCAGCGCGTCCACCGCGTGCTCCTGCGCCGGCGCCAGGCGGGCGGCGCAGCACGCGCTCTCCGACAGTCTGGTGGTCTAGTTACCTTGCCGTCCCTGAGCTTGTCAGTGAGCGTGGCCACCAGCGCGTCCACCGCGTGCTCCTGCGCCGGCGCCAGGCGGGCGGCGCAGCACGCGCTCTCCGACAGTCTGGTGGTCTAGTTACCTTGCCGTCCCTGAGCTTGTCAGTGAGCGTGGCCACCAGCGCGTCCACCGCGTGCTCCTGCGCCGGCGCCAGGCGGGCGGCGCAGCACGCGCTCTCCGACAGTCTGGTGGTCTAGTTACCTTGCCGTCCCTGAGCTTGTCAGTGAGCGTGGCCACCAGCGCGTCCACCGCGTGCTCCTGCGCCGGCGCCAGGCGGGCGGCGCAGCACGCGCTCTCCGACAGTCTGGTGGTCTAGTTACCTTGCCGTCCCTGAGCTTGTCAGTGAGCGTGGCCACCAGCGCGTCCACCGCGTGCTCCTGCGCCGGCGCCAGGCGGGCGGCGCAGCACGCGCTCTCCGACAGTCTGGTGGTCTAGTTACCTTGCCGTCCCTGAGCTTGTCAGTGAGCGTGGCCACCAGCGCGTCCACCGCGTGCTCCTGCGCCGGCGCCAGGCGGGCGGCGCAGCACGCGCTCTCGCTGCAGGCGCCGGACGTGACAGATGCGCTGGCGGACACCGACACGTCCACGGACGACTCGGACAGGCCCTGCAGGGACTCGCCGAACACCTGCGGAAATAAATGGAGATGAAACGAGGCCGTAAATTGCACGCCACTTAGATCTATTTTCGGCTTCTCGCATCCAGTTTCTGCCAGCCGTCCTGCGCAAATCGTCATTCTACCATGCCTGAGGACGTCCTACACTACGTTTGCCGAGACGCGGTCTCCACTCTAGAACTCGTTTACCCCAGCGGTTGTCGGTTCTGCGACTAATATGGCCAGCCCACTGCCACTTCAGCTTACTAATCCGGTGGGCTATATCGATGACCTTGCTTCTCTGACGGATCACCTCATTTCTGATGCGATCCCTCAGAGACACACCGAGCATAGCCCTTTCCATAGCCCGCTGAGCGACTTTGAGCTTGTAGACCATACGAGCCGTCAGTGTCCACGTGTCAGCTCCGTATGTCATGACGGGTAAGACGCACTGATTGAAGACTTTCGTCTTTATGCACTGTGGGATCGACGATGTAAAGATTCGACGTAGCTTCCCAAATGCTGCCAAACCACCGCTGAAGCACCGCTTTGCCGACGAAGTGACGGGTGGGTTTCACGTTCCTTCATTAGCTCTAAAGTCCCTTCTGAAAGCTTGGACTTCTTGCGCGTACGCTGCCTTCTTCCCTGAGGATCCGAGTCACATTTTCGAGGTTCTGGTTTACGTCTGTTGTGGTTTCCACGGCAGCGAATCGGTTTTCCAGGTTTGCCTGGAACGTTTCAGATCCTGCCATGGTTTGGAGCACAGTTGGTCGGAGTATAGACTTCATCAGACGGACACGTTCGGCCTTGAAGTTGATATTTAGAGAACCTCGGACAAGTCTGTGATCGCTACAGGTATTGAACCTATTGATCACGGAGACGTCCCTGAATATATGCCTCTTGTCCGTCATGATGAAGTCGATCTCATTTTTGGTCATAGTGTCGAGGATTTGCCACGTCCACTTCCTTTGGGGCTGTTTCTTGAAGAAGGAGTTCATCAAGAACAGCCCCCCCCCCGTTCGAGGAAGTTGACGAGTATTTGCCCCCTATGATTTCTGCTTCCAAATCCATGAAGTCTTACTACCGATTCGCAGCAATTCTGTAGTCCCACTTTGGCGTCCAAAATTAAAGTCCCCCATGACAACGGTGTACTGTGTCTTTGTAGTCAAGTGGAGGGCTCTCGATATATCATAGAACATATCCTCCACTTCGTCGTCCGAGTGTGTCGAGGTCGGTACGCTACCCTATTCGACACACTCGACATTTCCACAACGTTGTCAGATAGGGACTTGTTTACCAGAAACCCAACGCCGCCTTGATATTGTTGGTCTCCCTCTCGGAAGTACATTAGGTGACCCGATTCCAGGGTTATGGTGTCCTCCCCCCTTCTTCGAAATTCACTCAACCATTGTATGTGCCACCTAATTTTCCCAAGTTCCACCTCGAGTTGCGCCAGATGCGGGTCAAGCCGTATAGCGTGCGTCCGTTGTACGTCGCCAGGGTCAGTTTCAGTTTATGGTGGACTCCCGTAGCCCGGAGATTCTTGGCACTCCCCGCCCCGCCGTTAACGTGGTCGCCACCATGACCAGCAGCCCTATTATGACGTCTTAAATCCATCATGATTCCTGTGTCAGAGAGAGACGGAGTTACACAAGACGAATAGCACTATCCCTTTCCCTCACACGAATAATGATAGCATTGGCACTTCGTAGTACGGCCACAGGAGTAGCGGGACCACCGGAAACTGGGGGCCGTGGCTTTTTGTAACAATGCATTGAAGGAAATTTGCCCATAATCGCCACGCTGGGCAGGCGGGTTGGCGATCGCAGGGCGTAGCTTCTCGCACCGGTGACGCTGCTGCCCATCACCGGCCTGTTACATTTAGCTACGCCTATTTGATGGATATACCGCCATCGGTCGGTCGCCAGAGCCTCGTTCGTCATTCAGCAGGATGCACCACGTGCAGGTGAGGTTGGCTTGGGGCGAAGGATGGTGGTGCGCCCATTACATCTCTTTAACTGTTAACGTTCTATAACGTTATCGCTGCACGTATAATACGGGCTTAGTCGCGGAGTTGCAGAAACCAGCCCTTTTACATACATACATATATACAACTTTATCGCTGTGTAACTCTCTAAACAGTACACAGGGTGATTTTTTAAAAATTTGCGTGGATGACCAAATCCGAAACTTTGAGGAATAAATAAAAACACTGAAAAGAGGTTCGAGGTCAATTTTGATGAAAAGTAAAATTGTATCATTGGATTTTGGAAAAATTGTCATTTATAGACAGGAACCCAATTGGTTGATTTTGAAAAGGTTGGTAATTAATTATCTAGTGATGTGAAGTAAAAAAATATCGAAAGTGAATGAAATAACATGAATAGTTTACCTGGTTCATCTGGTCTGATGGGAAGTAGTGGTGTTTGACTAGCTGCAGTATCTGTCGTCTCCGCGGCCCGTTACTGCTAGTGAGACCAACACACAGGAGCTTTCTGACCTGTGAAACAATTTGTTTGGGTATCAGCATAGTTGTATCAAAGGTAAAGCGTAGGCCGATTGTGGCTCGCCGTCCGATAGCAACCAGGCCCGAGTCGACGGCGCGTCGTGTTCCACGCGCGCCTTAAAGAGCAGTCAGCAAGGGGGACGAGGCCACACAGGGTCAGTGCCTGCTAGGGTTGCGGAATTTGTTCGAAAGAGTCACCGCAGCCCTGGAACGCAAAGGGAACTAGGAGGATCACGTATGGATTTTAGTCAGTAACGAGTCTGACACTCCCTTCCGCTCCGCCCAGAAAGAAGACGTTTGATGATTTCCCATTCTCAAAAAAAGGCTAATTTAGGCAGTGATTCTCTCCATTTGTGTGTACACATTTCTTTTTATAACACTTTTCCAAAATTTAAACCCTAACGACGAAAAAGTAAAATTGAGTGGTTTCCATAAAAGCTAAATTAGTATTGACACAGAATAGTCATTGAGGAAGAGCATATTTAATACAATAGAGTATTTAAACTATCAAAAATCGACATGAACTTCCTTTTTCATTCCATTTACTTCTTTGAAAGATCGTATTAAAACATCTGATAGCAAAAAAAAATCGTGTTGCATTTTTCTCTAATTTGTAAGAAATCCAGTCAGATATAATATATGAAGGATTAACCTGATGATGTGCTAGCATGCGTGCCAGGGCCGATTCCCAGTGCCTGTCCAGCGGCGCCAATGTTAGTGCAGTACGACATCCCACTACTACAGCTTGCTGAGACGCCTCCGCGCCTACTACGCCATTCTGAAATTACGAATCATCACCGTTAAGGAGTTCTGTAGCTTCACCATCAGCACAGCAGCATCAGATGTTGACACCCTGAAGCATATACCTGACTAAGACATGATTATTACGTAACAATAGCACCATACGATCATACAATTTTCGGTGGTTGCCCTCGATTTCTCCTGGATCCCATCATCAGATCCTGACCTGGTGAAAATGGGACCACCTCAGAAGTGAACTCTATCGAACACATCAAAAAAAAATTAAATCCGTCTATAATCGACGGAAATATCGGTGAACATATATAAAAAAAAAATATTGTACATACTGACGAATTGAGAACCTCCTCCTTTTTTTGAAGTCGGTTAAAATTTCAGTAAACTTAACACGGTGTTAATAAAATGGGAGCTCTCTGATAGTCTCTTTACAATTTATTGTTTTTAATTGTAAGTTCACGTTTTCATCTGCAACTAGGGCCCCATGTGTGCTATTTTTATAAATTTGTCATTCCAACACGATCCCATTGTCATTTTGCTAAAAGTTCGTACGCTGCTAAATTCATAATGGTCGATCATTGGTCGGCCAATAGTCTCGTAATACTAAGCAAGCTATTAAAAGCAATGACCGCACAATCACGTTCTAATGGTAGGTCACGGATCAAAGGAACTGTCAAAATTTTAGCAGATCACCGCATACGTCTGTCATTCATTTGTTATTATGTACGAGATTACCATTCTATGCCATTTCTTTCAATGGAGTATCGGTGATTGACCATTGGAAAGTCATAATGACGCTTTTATATTAGTAGATTACCAAACTTGTAAAAATCAACCATGATAGACCATTCTGACACTATTGTAATAGCAGACAGGCCCAGATAGCATGCAAGTTGCATTACATTGCAGTCTACAGAACGTATACGTGTCGTACAATACGGCTGACGGATCGTAGCGAGTCTGTACATACGCTCTGCGAACTTTTACACTTGTACACTCGTGAAGAAAACTGTTACTCATTTCATATAATGATATCGAGATCAAATTCTGATGCATAAAAAAGCAATCCAAATGTTCAGTTGACAATGTATCGAGAGTTTACAATCTCTCAAGATATTTTATAATCTTACGCATTTTACAATTAACGGGGACATATACATATGTATAAAGGTGACAATGAATGTGTTAAACTTGCAAGCGAGTTGCTTGCAGGTACAAATGCTGCCTAAGTATGACAGACACATTTGTAGTGTAATAGTGTTTTATAGCTCGAGGCTTAATTATAACAACCGCACGGGTCGGTCTTCAAGGTTAAGCAGCGCTTGCCGAGGTTGGTCTGTGGATGGGTTACCATCTTAACATAAAGAGACTTCTCCGTGCCTCGGAAAGCACGTTAAACCGTTGGTCGCGGCTGTCACATAATTATTTTTTGTAGTGTAATAGTGTTTTATAGCTCGAGGCTTAATTATAACAACCGCACGGGTCGGTCTTCAAGGTTAAGCAGCGCTTGCCGAGGTTGGTCTGTGGATGGGTTACCATCTTAACATAAAGAGACTTCTCCGTGCCTCGGAAAGCACGTTAAACCGTTGGTCCCGGCTGTCATTTATAGATCTTTGACAATCGTTACGGATTGTCAGAAGCCAGAAAATCTGACACCAGTCTTGCCAAGAAGTACCGTGTTCCCCAGTTAATGGGTTGTGGAGGTATGGTAGGCAGCCGCTTCACGTAAAATACTGGTATTCAGCTGAATCCGGCCTGACTGGGAGCCGACCCCAATATAGTGGGGAAAAGGCTAGGCAAATGAGTGGGTTTTATAGTACTACTAGCTTCTGCTCGCGACTTTGTCCGCGTGGAATAGTTACTTTACCCCCGATTTTGAAACTCTCAGCCCGATCGGTTTAAAATTGACAAAGTTTCATACAAACTTTCATCCCCTATTTGATCCCCTTGGAGTTAGAATTAATCAAAATCTTTTCTTAGCGGATGCCTACGTCATAACATCTACCGGCATGCCAAATTTCATCCCGATCCGTTCAGTTGTTTGTGCTGTACATTGATAGATCACTGTCAGTCAGTCACTTTTGAGTTATATATATTTAGACAAGAAAGATATGAGTACTTGCCTGTGAAGTATACTGCAGTACGCTATACAAGGTATCTTCGAAGGCGTCCGGCGTCACTTCTTGTAGCACCCGCTCTTGTGTTTCCACTGACTCGCAGAGAGCGCCCACCACTTGCAACTGAAACATATTTATAGATATTATAATAGTATTTCCAACAAGAGGTGGATAAGAATGAAAAAATATGGTGTTGATAAATATGGAATTTTTGACAAAATTAATAAGCGCGGACGAAGCTACAAAAACTCTTTTCAAAGCATTGTACTCGTAGATACACCATGATAATAACCGTGAGTTTGCGTATAGAATAGAATAGAATACTCTTTATTATGTACACAATATAAGTTACAGAAAATATAGATGAAAAAAACATTACATAGGGTGACACAATGGGCGGCCTTATCGCTAATAGCGATCTTTTCAAGACAACCTTTGGATGCGTATATGTGCGCATGTGTCATAGCTATATCATATAATTGGCATGGGGTAGTTGACTAAAATAAGCTAATTATCCGTCCGATAGATTCCCAAAAGATATTAGGCACGTATTTTTTTTCACGTAAACAAAAAACGAAGACGATACAGTGAGTTGAAAACTCGTGTGACGTCACTATGTGCTATAATTTTACTTCGAAGTGACGTCACAAGCCCCCACTCTTGATCTTTGATGTTATTATCGTTGTTTTTTTTTTATAGATTTGATAAAGCAAAAAACACGTGTCCAATATTTTTCGATAATCTAACTGACAGACTTTATTGACTCAATCTATTCTTTACAATGTTTTACAGTGAATTGGTTTATGATTTCCATGTTGGATAATTTTTTTTTTCTACCTTTGTCATGTATTAGACTTTGCATACTATTGTATAAATTCAAGTTCTTAAAACGCAAAAGACAGATGTGTTGCTGGGGAGTTTGTTGCGCCACTTCTTCTTCCCAGCTAAAACACTAGGAAGTGGTGACGGGTGGGCGTTTTGGGGGACTGTCTTTATATAAAACTAGCTGCTGCCCGCGACTTCGTCCCCGTGGAATCCCCGATTTTAAAACATTATTTATCGCTGCTCCGCTCCTATTGGCTTAAGCGTGATGTTATATAGCCTAAAGCCTTCCTCGATAAATGGTCTATTCAACCCAAAAAGAATTTTTCAATTCGAACCAGTAGTTCCTGAGATTAGCGCGTTCAAACAAACAAACAAACAAACAAACTCTTCAGCTTTACAATATTAGTATAGATTTGACGTTCAAAAAGTGCTGTCTATCAGCCTAGTTTGAATAAATGACTTTTGAATTTGAATTTGAATTTGAGACTAAATCAATAACATTCTCAAATAGCAATAACTTACCCATTGCAAGCCTGCCTTCCCTGGCTCCAATGAAGGTGGAACGAGTAGGCCCGGCAGTCCGTCGCTTATCACCGATATCAACTCCTGAGGGAGACGGCCCTCATCTGTAGTGATAAAGGAAAAGAACTCCTCATGAGTGCTGAAAATATACTTCCTAGATTGCAATACGATCTAGAAAGCTCATCATCAGAGGTCGGAATAGGGGTGTTTCCTGAGTAAAAAATATATGATTATATTTAGTCCGTCAGTTAGATTATAGAAAAATATTGGACACGTATTTTTTCTTTTATCAAATCTATAAAAACTAACGAAGATACAAAGCATCAAAGATCAGGAGTGGGGGCTTGTGACGTTACGGCTCGGTAAAAATTGTAGCGAGTAGTGACGTCACACGAGTTTTCAACGCTCTGTATCGGCTTAATTTTTTGTTTACGTGAAAAAAGAAAAAATACGTGTCCAATATTTTTTGGAAATCTATCAGACGGACTAATTAGATTTTTTTAGTCAACTACCCTATTAGGTAGAGTTATTTTTGTACTTGCATCGAAATGTTGATATTAATATGGATCTTCCCGGGATTTGTTATAGACAATCCGTGTGGCCAGCAATATTACAAATAAATAATGATAATTAACATACAATGTTTATTAGTATTTACATTAATTCAAAATACATTTGATTAATAGTCGTAAGCAAATTCTCATTCTCATACTTCGCCTTTTTTATAAATACGAAAATACTTTTGCTTCTAGTTCCGGGTTTTTGTGATAGGTTATTCTAATATTAGAATCAGACTCTTCAATTTTCATTTATTTGTATGGATAAAAAGCAATCCTCGCGTTAATTTGTATCAGCGTGACGTCACGCCAACGCGATTTGGTACAACGAATAAACGCGACGATCGCGTAACCACTCAATGATCGTCTTGTATTAGGACGACGGCGAACTCGTTATACAAAATTCAATCATATATTCAGTAAAAGTCTGTAAAAGGTATTATTTCATCAAACCAAGATTCATGAATTAGTGAATAAATATGTACCTCTGTACTGTGACACAATCGCGGCGAACAGTTCTAGCGACTCCGGCAGACATATGCGACTGGCTTTCATACACAGACACACTAACGCACCATGGTGACATCTCAATGAATATAGATCTGAAAATAAAGTAATTAACAGTTTAGAAGAAAACCGAACATATTTAGTTTCGAAACATCTTATTAGCAAATCCACACACACAGGGTCCACAATGATGAATGGTTGGGGAATTTGTTCGAAAGATTCACCGCGGCCCTGGAACGCAAAGGGCAAGTGACGGAACAGGGGTGGGTTTTCAGCCTCGTAGTTCACGTTCCCGTGGGAAAAAGGGGATAAAATGGTGACAGTAATGGTTTTCAATGGTTAAAATCGTTCCAGTAATTTCGGAGCCTATTCAATTCAAACAAATCTGTCCTCTTTATAATATTATTAGTGCAGATGATTATTGACCAAACAAAACTTGCTTGCTGTGAATGTCTATAGAAATTACTGTCGCTGTGAGTTTAATAAAATAATGAAAACCTGCAATTGCCTGTCATTCTAATTGGCATTGTCTCGATCTTATATAAATATTTTTTTATTAAATTGCATATTTTGGTTGCATTGCATATTTTGGTTTGGCACAATTTTGTCGAGTGTGTTTCAAGTTGCCATATCAGTGTATCTATACTCCATTCACAATAAGACATTGGAACAAAATTATTAACAGTCCGTTCAACCGATTTTTACTTCTAGTCCGTACGCATAAGGATGTCATTAAAAGCAAAAACGTGATTATAATACCAACTGTTTACTGCAGCTACCATGTGTCATGCCACCAACGCAATAGAAGTCAAAATCGGTTGAACGGACTGCAAAAAAGATGGATTTTAATGTCTAATCTTATAGCGAATGGAGTATAGATAACTGTCCAGCAACAATAAATACGTACCCAAGCTGACCAGAACAGTGAGGAACTTCAGCACGTACCGCAGACAGCTGGTCGCGTTCTCCGGCTCGCCCATGTCGTCCGGCGCCGCCTGGCACAGCTCTCGCACGTCCTGGAAGTAGCATTTACAGTATCAATCTATATGTATATGTACTAGCACTTCGCCCGCGACTTCGTCTGATTTGATACAAACAATAGGGATGTTTCCTGAGTAAAAAATATATGATTATGTTTAGTCCGTCAGTTAGATTATAGAAAAATATTGGACACGTATTTTTTCCTTTATCAAATCTATGAAAACTGACGAAGATACAAAGCATCAAAGATCAGGAGTGGGGGCTTGTGACGTTACGGCTAGGTAAAAGTTGTAGCGAGTAGTGACGTCACACGAGTTTTCAACGCTCTGTATCGGCTTCATTTTTTGTTTACGTGAAAAAAGAAAAAATACGTGTCCAATATTTTATGGAAATCTATCTGACGGACTAATTAGATTTTTTTAGTCAACTACCCTATTTCCACCCCGTTTTACACCCTTAGTTCAGCTAGTTCATGTATAAAACCATTTGTCCGGGCTAACTATAAACGCACATCCAAAATACTAAAACATTAGGAATAGAGGTTTATTTTATAAAAAAAAAAGAATCCATTAAGAATAGATTTTGGAATTCTTCCCAAGCGGGTACTTTTACCAACCCGCACTGGGCCTGCGTGTTGGATTACGGCCCATTCCCTCTCCTAGAGGAGGCCTAGCTGTGTCCCAGCAGTGGGAACGTTAAAAGGCTGATTATGCTATTATTATTATTATGGGAACTTTATTTTTGAAAGTCTTTGTTCATTGAAGATAACATCTATGTGGAAAAAGTGGTCATCAGCTAGTATGAAAAAATCAATTGCTGTTAGTTTCGCAAAAAAAATTAAACTCATCTGGTTAAATTAGAATCAGACTTTCGAGTCTGATTCTAATTTAACCAGATGAGTTTAATTTTTTTTTCTTAAAAAAAAGTTGTTCCATAACTATGCGAGGGTTGGTTTCGACCAACCCTCGCATAGTTATGGAAAACCTTTTTTTAAGGAAAGTAAACAAAGGAGGTAGGCATACAATAATGTCCAGTCTTTTTTATACCGTACCAACACATAGTAGTCGACAGATAAAGGTGATTTCTGCTTACCTTGAGTGCATCAGCGAGTGCATTAACAAAATGCGGGTAGGAGAGTACGTAACTGCGCAGGCTGGTGTCTGAGCACAGATCGTTGACGAACGTGTACGCGTGGAGCAGCTGCGTCGCGTCTCCTTCACTGGAACACAAATGGTTAAGTGGTAAGATGCCTCTAGCATTGTGCGTCGTATGAATCAATCGGAAAATGTTCAACATTTGAGTATCCCTGATCAGTTCCATCTCTAAGGGCACAAGGGGCACGTGCCCCGGGCCCCCCGCTTCATTGGGGGCCCCCAATCTATATTATAGCTTAGGAAACTAACAATTCGAACCGTAAACTAGATTCTGACGAAATTCGGTCAAACATATTCCAGGCAGGATGTCTACTAGGTAGTATGGTTACGTGGTCATACACTCCGACACTTTCTTGGCCGGTTTTCAGTTTTTCAAAAGGGTTCCGGACTCAGTGCCCAGGGGCCCCTGCATGGGTTAAGACGGCTCTGTCCCTGATGACTCTTAAAGCTTTTTTATTGCGGTAATGGTATTGCTACAGATGGTGGATCGTATTGGATTTCTACCGTTAGGTATAACCTTTTCCACGGTCTTCTATAAAAGACAAAAATGTTCGTGCCCTACACGACACGAATTTAATATACGACCAAATATGTACTGATATTAAATGAACACTGGAATCTGGGTGGACTTTTCTCAAAAGACCACTTCAGACGTCAACCTAAATGGTTCTCATATGATTTGAACAGTACGATTGTCTTCAAAAGAGATTTTGAACCCTGAACCCTTTTTACCCAGAGAAGAAACATCGAAACAAACTCAGAGGGAGTTTGTTTCGATGTTTCTTCTCTGGGTAGTTAGTTAGCCAGGAAATACCGACCTCATCTAATTTATAACGACCAAAAATATTAACGTGTAAAAGTGTTATTTATAAACTACTTACAAAATAAATATCATTTATTTAATTATTAAATTTAAGGATCACCAATGAGTGTTACAAAATACTAAAAAACATGCAGAAATTAAATGGTACAGTTAACATTATCCTATATTGCACACTCAATTATAGGCAACCACAGCTTGTGATCATTGAATTACTAGCGCGTGGCGCGAGCACGCAGACCACAATTTAAATTCAAGAACTATCACTTTCCTATCTAAGGCCACCCACAGGTTACTGTGTATAATTGATTGCAATAATTTTAATCCAAACCCTAAAATCATTCAGGCAAATTTGGTACAGTTTCTTACTTCAGACTATCGTGTAAACATACCTGACAGCCTTATTAAAAGTGCGCATAGTACAGCACAGGTAACTGTGCACGTCAGGTTGTCGGGTGGCGGCTGCGCCCCTGGTAGCTCCGGACAGACATAGGAGCAGTCTGCATACTTCCACACCGCCATAGCCGCCGTCCTACAATGTTGATTTGTGAAAAGGAAAAATCGTCATCTTTTTAGTAAAATTGAATGATAGTCACAATTTTAATACTAGAAATAAAGACAAATTAGACCAACCATTTTATAGATTAGCTAAAGTACATACATCTTTCATGGGATACTGTGTTAAATGTTACAACAAAATACCTTGTAATATATTAGAATTAAATGAAAGAAAATTTAAAACTATTATTAAAAGCATCCTTTGTAAACAAGCATATTACAAATTAAAAGATTACATTCAGGATAAGAATGCTTGGAAACATGCTGATCTTGCTCCATAGGGCAATCAAGGTTATAGACAAAATCAATCTGGTTGATTTATGTATTGATTAAATTTATGAATGCATTTTTTTTTGTTTTGTACTTTTTTTCTGTTTACCTACTTGTTTTCGAGACCAAGGATCAAATTGACATGCAATTTGAAATGAACATATCACCGGTACCCATATCTAGCAATCTGTACTTTAAGGTTCGAGATAACAAGTCTGCTAGTTAACTTAATATATGTTATGTCAGGATACCAAAGAAAAAGAATGGAGCAACATTTTACTCTAATTAGTTCATTTTTCTTCTAATTAGTCATTAATTCTATTTTACCCTAATAATGCTTCATGTATACAGAATCTTTCCAATTTACATATTTGAACTTTTTGCTGTAATTTCCTATGCCAGAAGACTTTTTATTGATTACTAGCAGCGCCACGCAGTTTCACCCGCGTATTTCCCGTTTCCGTGGGAATACGGGGATAATATATAGCCTATGTTGCTCGTTATTGTTGTTGCTGTTAATGTAGCTTTCAACTGACGAAAATATTTTTAAAATCGGTCTGGTAGTTTCGGAGCTTATTCGGTACAAACAAACAATCTTTTGCTCTTTATAATATTACTACCAGCGCCCCGCGGTTTAAACCGCGTAGCTCCCGTTCCCATGGGAATACAGGGGATAAAACATAGCCTATGTTACTCCGGGTGAATGTAGCTTTCTAATGGTGAGAGAATTCTTGAAATCGGTCCAGTAGTTTTTGAGTTTATTTGTTACATACAAAAATACAAATCTTTCCTCTTTATAATATTAGTATAGATTAATAAAGAAGTATAGATAAGATTCTTTTATCCACACAAAAACAGTCCAGTAATAAGTAAATACCAGTAGTAAGTCATACCTTCAAACTAATAAGATGTACAACAAAATCCTTAGTATCAACAGTCCTCATCAGGGCATATATCGCGGGTAGGTTGCCATAGCACACATTGACAAGTACAGTAAGGGATTTGTGACCGATGGTGCGGTGTTGGGGCTCTGCCATTGGTTGAGTGATCCACTCCGTTAGCTGCTTCATGAGGTTGGACAGGTAAGACTCTTGCCAACTTATTTTGATGCCGTAAGATATTTCCTGCAATGTTACGAGGGTAGGGTTTAATATAATGATCTAACGATTTTTTATTTAAGTTTCAGTTCTTGGCATAGGTTTTTGTGTCAGAACGAGGAACCCTTAAGCGTATCTAAGTGTTGAATGGTTCCTCATCTTTACAATAATGTAACTAACTTAATACTGAACTTGTAGAATTTAATTATCACCCTCAAACGGAACAGTACCTGTGCTTATCTCTAGCTCCCCACGACCATAGCTCCTCCTACTGAAGTTTTAGCTGGCTGGCAATAGTAGGTTTGAGTGTATTTATTGATTAACAATATACATTGTTTACCACAGTTGTGTAATTTCATTTTCACCACCAAACCACTAGAGGATAATTTTTTAAATTGTAACAGGGGCAGTGGTTTTAGTTCTTGGCACAGGTTTTTGTGTCAGAACGAGGAACCCTTAAGCGTATCTAAGTGTTGAATGGTTCCTCATCTTTACAATGATGTAAGTACATGAATTTTTTTGACAGCAATTGAAAAACCTCTACAGGTTGGGAAGTTACATTCACACAAAACAGCAATCTCTCAGCATAGTGCTGGGACACATATCGCACTCTCAGAATAAAAAAGGCTTAACTCAAAATTCCTATTACTTATAATTTTGCTATAAACTGAATGTAAAACATATACTCTTAAACCCAGTGATGAAAAAGATTCCGAAATATAATTGGGAAAGGGACAGCTTATACACAGATCTCAGGAGATATATGATTTTTTACCCAACACTTTTTGAAGATTTTAATTTTTTCTCGTTTGTCAAAAGTTGCATTTTTAAGCTAGGTCACTTTCATTCTAAGGGATAAGGGATTTCATTATATGAGACAGAGAGCTACAGTGCTGGTTTTCAGCAACAGCCAGAATTTACTCTTTCAACTGTTATTTATACTACAAGACAGGGTTTATAATGGTTGTAACCTCTTTTGATAAGTTAGAACTTCTTCCAGTTAGGCAATGTAGTAACTCTTTGTGGTCTGGAATTAAATTAAGTATCTGTTTCTGGACTTACTTACCTGCATAACAGAGAGCAGTTTAATTTTCTTGTCATTAGATATCGAGTCAGATAGTAAGCGGGCTAGGATTGGCATGAATCTGAAAATGATAACAGTTTATAGCTGATTAGAGAAGTTAGCAGTATATCATGGAAATGAAAATGCAACAATGCCACCACAAGAAAAAAAAACTAACAACTGACAAAAAGAACTGCAATGCCATCTGTCCCACTTCTGAACTGCAAGCTTACATCAGAGTTTTAGTTTAAGAGGCAGTACCCGAGTTTTCCATGTGATCAGAGCATGTCACACCTCCGCTCAAGTAGTGTCATAAGTCAAAAAATTTGAAAATCTCTTTTATTGTACTATTGGTGCCAGAAACTTTAAAATATTATCTCAAAAATACAAATAGTTTTATTTATGTTGAGATGGCATTAGTGACATTATATCATACAACTAGCTTCTGTCCGCGACTTCGTCCCCGTGGAATCCCCGATTTTATAACATTCTTTATCGCTGCTCCGCTCCTATTGGCTTAAGCGTGATGATATATAGCCTAAAGCCTTCCTCGATAAATGGTTTATTCAACCCAAAAAGAATTTTTCAATTCAAACCAGTAGTTCTTGTGATTAGCGCGTTCAAACAAACAAACAAAATCTTCAGCTTTATAATATTAGTATAGATATATATACATATTAAATGAGTTCATATGCTTATTACTTAATAGTTTGTTTTTTTACTTATGACACTATTTGAGCGGAGGTGCGATGTACAATAGTCTGAATATAAACTGTCAGGCAGTCGCCCACCGGACAAAACAACCCCCCAGTCGGAGAATCCACTCTTTTCAATGGAGCTGCGGGACTTTGATCTCTGCACTGCTTACCTCTATAAATCCTAAAATGATTTATTGTATGTATTGAATGGACCGACTAGGCTACACCTACAAGCATAGCAGATAAGGTGGTCTTATCAATTGCTAAAACCATTTCTGATAAACATACAATGGAATTATACTTATACAGAAAATAAGCTGTGCAAGCCCTTCAATCTCCGTAAGCATAATATAATTCTGGTCATTTAATGTTCATTGTAGGTACTGCACAGGATGAATTTCTATTTTCACAATTTGGCAAGGTTTCAAGGTTAGTTGAACCTTTTTTAGAATTAAATATGAATAAAAACTCTACTAACTTGTAAGTATGTGTCAAGGCATGCCTAGCACTGGGCTCAATAGCGGCCCTAGCCAGCACAGCCACGCCAGCCCAGTGTGGGCCACGTCCATCGCACATCACGCGCCATAGCGAGCTGAAGAAGGCACACACTTCTGAACGACCCGGCGAGAATATTGTCAGGTCGCATGATGAGGCTATCAGCTGGAAAAACAAGAAATAAACATAGACCACCAGTTAAAGATAGTAAATATGTTATTGATAAGACAATCTCACTGGAATAAATTAAGGAATAATTATCCTTCATGTGGTTTAGGGTGGCAATTTACAAGTGTGGTGCAATCTCTATCGTGAACAAAGATTTGTACCTACTTACCCCAAGGTACCGTGTCATCAAATTCACAGCAGATTCGCTGTGTGTTGCCTCAAATTCCCGAGCAGCAGTCACAAAGGCTTTCAGGTTGCAGAACTTTCCACCTTCCGATGGATTACTAGCATTTTCGAACCCGTCAACTTCCATGTCCACCATACCATACGGGTTTCAAGGAAATTAAAATAAAATAAGTTTAATGCGATCAACAAAAGCTAAAATGTACGATCAGCATAAATTCTTGCTCAAATATATCAAAATAATACCGATAAAACTATTACAAAAGATAAAAAACTTATATTCACACCGCAGAATTCAATTTCAACTGTTTTCTGTGTCAATTCCTTTGAGCTACACACATTTTGCTTGTTTATAAAATTAAGCGTTTTGATTGGTTGGTGTAGAAAATTAGAAAACCATAAACAAAAGTACAAAAAATGATGGATATTCTCGTTAATATCGTGCCGGAATTATAACGACGTGAATTCCAACAGGTGTGATTTCAACCTCCCATAATACTTTACTCTTTGTTCCCAAAATAAAATTGTTAAAGCTAGTCGGGAATGAATCTATTCATTTTACGCTGTATAACTTATGCAAAAACCTATTGTATAAAAAAAGTAAAGTAATACCCAAATAAAAGTTAAAAAACAGCAACCTCTATAGTGATGTGCCAACTCGGAGTAAACACAACTCGAGTTAGCTCGAGTTGAAATTCACGTAACTCGAGTTAAATAACCTGAGCTAACTGGGTGAAATGAGACTGAGTAAATGATTTGTTACTATGACACCAATACTTGGATGCTTCTTTATAATGTTTTAATAAAGTGGTCGGATTGCCATTATATTTTTATGAATCTGATTGCACTTAACATATTCATTCACTGGCGATTCAAATACATCACAAACAACAGATTTCCTTTTAGGTATTAGGCATAGGCATTTAAACTATACAGTACTTATTTACTTAATAATTCTATAACCATAACAACCGGCACCCTAAAATAACCTCAAATCTGCAACAATGCAATGATGTGTTGCGATATTGACATAATTGAAGTTTGTAGCGAATAAAATGAATAAATATATTCATAATAATTGGAAAACTTCGCGCCATCTCAGTGTCTGTCATTCAGCTGACAACTCGAGTTGACTAGATCTAAGCATAACTCATGTTAGTAAACCGAGTTGAGCGTCACTAAACCTCTATTACATACTCTATGAGCAATAAAAAGCCAAAAAAAAAACTCTATGTCTAATTGTCTATGAGCAACCTTGACGTTTTCGACTGTGTTGATGTTTTTACAAACAATTTTTATTTATCACTGAAGTACAATCTTCTTTACATTTTCTGTATTACAAAAATTGTTCTAAATTAACATGGGAGTAGATGTAGAAACTATTTCACCTGGTGATGGTACGTAATTTACCAGTAACTAGTATCCACCCTTCATATAACCTCCAAAGATTTCTTTTCAATCATATTTATTTGTAGGAACTACATTTCCGAAGCCTGGTCAAACTGTAGTGGTTCACTATACTGGGACGCTACAGAATGGCACGAAGTTTGATTCTTCGAGGGATAGGGGACAACCCTTTAAGTTTACACTGGGAAGAGGCGACGTTATACAAGGATGGGACCAAGGTATTTGTAGGGTGAGTAGATCACACTATTTGCTGTGCTACTACTAACTACACCCTTTTCTATGTCGTTCAAAAGTTTACTAACTCTGCCCCTAAAACGACCTTTTCATGGACCCATTTCTTCTGTATAAGACCACATTTGAAATTAGAAATGTGCAGTCCTGTTCAAACATTATGCTGCATTCTACCTATAGTAGCTATAAATCATGTCACCACACAAACATACTTCAACCTCCTTGCCCAATAACTTAGCAGTTAAATTGTGAACAAAGAATGCATTCATTATTCTAATATATCCTATTACAGATGTCTGTCGGTGAGCGTGCCAAACTAATCTGCTCTCCGGACTTTGCATATGGTTCCAGAGGCCACCCCGGTGTTATCCCACCAAATGCAACTTTAATATTTGATGTTGAATTGATACGAGTTGAATAGTGTTCAAACAACTATGTAATACTTTGATAGTCATCTGTTTCTAATGCATATTGTTGAAAAAAAAATCTCATTAAATGTTTATAATAATTGTTCATAACAGTATTGGGTTTGTGACTTACTTGTGATGTTTATATTAGATCTTATAATGTACAAATACTCTGCTTATAAGGATTTTTTAAGCATAGTTTGCTAGAGTATTTAAGGATTCGTAATTTGTTGATGGAATGAAAGTTTAGTTGGAATGGATTAGAAAACATGATAATGGAGGGTACTGATATTAATCTATCACAGAGGATTTAAATTGACAGCCAGGGTCACTGCACCATTCACAAGTTTGCTGATAATTGCTCTGTGAATACCTTGTATCAAGCGTATATCTCAGAGGTTCAATGGACATCTATTGTATGTCCATTAGACATGGTGTTCTGATGTAAAAGGAAGGCACAAGCATAGATTTGCAAGTCAAAAAGATGGCAACTGCTAGAATATTAATAATAAATTCAAGCTAAGAAGTCCAAGATCATAATTTGAAAATCTGTATTGTTATTTACATAACCTCTGTTTCTTTTTTGTTTTTTTTTTATAGCAATCTAGCCAAACAGCCCACCTGATTTTGTACTTGAATAAAATGGATGCTTCTAATTGGTTATGCTTTGGTTATGTTTACCTTTTTAAGGGACTGATATGTCAGTCCCTTAAAATGGCTTAAAATGTTATTATCCTATGAATCTTATTTAATGGATAAAGAACAAACATTGACCAAACTTGCTGACTTTATAAATACTTAACAAATACTAAAAACAAATAGGTACCTACTAATTGTTGTTTCATGTCTATTTATATGATGCGCTTATCTATGTATTGTTTTTTTTTTCTATTTTACCTTTATTGCTTTTGATAATTGGCTATCTGTTTAAGTAATGAATATGAATTGCCATGTTTTAGTTCTGGAAACCTCAAAAATGCCTCAACATTTATTATTTTTGTTTGTTTGACTCACAAGTGTGGTGGTTCTGGAAAAAAAATGCATTTGTACTTATAAAGTATGATAAAAGTGTGAAAACTCATTTGAATGAGACATTTTCTTATTCATGCTATGCAACATGGACCTTGAACAGTGGTATCAGTCAGACACGGACTGATACCACTGTTCAAGGTCCATGTTGCTTATTATCATCTTTAGTACCTAACTATGCATTTTATGCTAAGGGTATTCAAATACTTGTGACTATTTTGTGAAGCTTGTGGACACCCTTAGATAAAACTTATAAAGGCCTTATTGTAAACTTACTTTTTGTAAAATTTGTGAATACTAAATATAAATGTGTTTGTGAATTATAATGTGCATTTATAAGTACAAAAGTTCCTTGTAATAAGAAATAATTTGACATCTATTGTATCACTAGATTAGCCTTCTCCTTTGCTGAAGTTGTTATCATGTTAATTTATTAATATTTGAAATAAAAGATTTTATTTAACTGGAAAATATTTATTGACTTTGTTAATGAACCAACCACCATGAGAATTATCTGCAATCTTTGTACACGAAAAAAAAAAATATTGCACACTTTTTTCATAATACACATTTAATAGATGTTATTAAATGCAAAGCTTTATATTTGACAATATTAGTTACATACTACACATTATAGATTATAGTAGAAATTATTTTTTCTAATCTATTAAATTCTTTGGTTTAAAAAAATCCTAGCATAAGTATTCCCTTACCAAAACAATATACAATATTTAGACTATAAGAACAAAAGTAAACTTAAATAATAAACCTTTTCCCTGTCAAACTTAGCCTAAATTCTTAACAAACAAAAAAAAATTATGATCCTTCTGGAAAATAATTCATTAATGGAACAACACAATTTTTCGTGAATGGTGAGCGGCATAATGCACAGCTTTCCAGTGCCCCATAGGAGCAGTTCATACAAAATATATGACCACAGGGTAATACACAAGGCTGAAGAATCTCTTCCAAGCAGGCCACACAAGATTTGCAACTGTCAACCTCATTAGGAATCTCTTTCATTTGATCCATGTGAGTTTTAGCTCTGTATAAACTCTGGCCACAAGAAACAATGGCATGTAACAGAGTGACTATACCAAGAAGTCTTAAATGTGCATAATAAGCGGCAGCAGCTGGCCTAACATGCACATAGTCTATACCAGTCACTGTTTTACCTATCTGCAGTGGCCCTCCTTTAATATAAGCTATTCCTCTGTGAATACTTTGAATCTGAGGCAGAATACTGCTCAATGTTTTCAGTCCAACTAAAAATATATTCTGTGCTTCTACAGTTAGGGATGGGTTTTGTTCAACACGCTTTTCTATACATTGGAGCAGGTGTCTTGTGATGTTTTCGCCAAAAGTTGATAGAATGATGCTGAATAATCGGCTATAGTACGATGGTAACTTATTGTAACTCTCGTCAACTTGAACGATACCCGAGTACTCTTCTCCTAGAGTTTGAAGGTCCTTTAGTGTTGTGAGGGATCTGTAAATCACAGAAGATAATGGTATGGCCTTGGAAGCATTTCTTGCTAACATCAGCTTAGATAATGATTCCGCCAGCTGTTTCTCGTATAGATCATCTTTTTGCCACGCTCGAAGAACTTCGGCGGGTTGGGCTGTTGGTAGAGCCATGATTTATATTAAAAAACACTCGCGATATAGCTAATTAAGATAGTTCTGAACTGGTAAAAAAAGCAATCGTCAATTTCCCAACACAACACAGCTCTGTTATCACTTTTGACATGTAAACATGTCATTCTGTCGGTCGTCAACATTGGTCGTCAAACGTAACATTTTTCTAGTTGTAACTTATGGCATTTTGAGCCTTATCCCAATACGTTTCCTAACGGAATTCTCCCTCATTTTGAGATCTGCAAGAATAAAGGAAAGATCTTTCTATTACAGTCTTTTTACATCCAAAAACAATTTTAAAGCTCCGAAAGTAGGTAAAGATTCCACTGAGAACGGACTGCTGTATTGTGTTTTATATCTTTTCAGCTGTTGGAAATAGCCTAGGTATTGATTTTTCATCTTACTGCTGCGTATGAAGCGAAGGGGTTGAACTTACACCCACATACAGGGTAAATTCAGACTCCCAACTAAGCTAATAATTAAAAATAACTAATTGCACTTTACCTAACCTAGGAACTAAAGACTACTCGACACTTTTCTTTGTCAAGTGGTGTTTACCACTAAATTAATCTTCTAATTTTGTTTGCAGAGGTTGCTCAACTGCTGTGGGGTTGTATTATTCATACCCGCATTCATAGTAAATCACTTAAGTCCTCTGCCAGTCTTGCATATATTTTGCACTAACTTCTGCGAGCATATTACCCCATGTGAACATACTCTATGCATACTCCCAAAACGAAATTATCTTATGCCCTATTGCAAGACATAATCTACTCGTGTGCCAATTTTCATCCAAATCTGTTCAGCCTTTAAGAGGTATCGAACAGGTAGGACACAAAGTGACGACACGGTTGGCGCAGTGGTTGAGTGTTCAGCTGCTGCGCTACGTGTCGCGGGTTCAATCCCCGCACGGAACAAATGTTTGTATGGCCTACAGATAATTGTTCCGGGTCTGGGTGTCTTGTGTATGTGAGTTTACTTGTTTGTGAACGCACCCACGATACAGGAGTAAATCCTAGTGTGGGGCAACGTTTTTAAAAAAAAAAAAAAAAAAAAAAAAAAAAAAAAAAAAAAAAAAAAAAAAAGTTACTTTCAGATTTATCATATACGTATGTATGTAAAGGAACAAGAATAAAACTTCAGACATAAAAATTATGTAATATCTTAACTCTAACACAGATTACACAAACAGTTATCTCAAGTCGTACAACAACAACATTCAGCAATCACCACAACGTTCACAATAAAGTTCAAATGCATCTAATTCGGAAAAAACTGTCTATTTACTTAGAGGAAGGGTCCAGCCAGAGTGAGGAACTCGCGCAGATGTATCCAAGCGCATGAAACTGCCGTTTGCGTCCATACTGAAGCGACTATGGCGGGTGCCAAATGCGACGTGACGGAGCAGTTACTGAGGGTTTCCTGAAATGACGAGCACCAGGTTTAGGCCCTTGTAAAAACGCTAATGCTTTCTGACATTTTTCGATGAAGACCTCTCGCCTATGTGGCGCCAGCTCGTGACGTAAATTTTCCTGGAAATCTTCATTGCGCTCGGACCCACCCGCCCTAATCACCTCGCATTCACTCTGGACAAGGCCCTTACAAGAAAAATTTGCTGACAGCAGTAGAAGGACCCCCCCTTCTGCCCCGGCCTGAGTGTGAGCCACAGGCCCGAGGGTGTGATTGTCAGAAGAAGTGGTGGTATGTGTGCTTGTGCGGCCGTCAGGTGCGACGGCGCTTGGCGGGTGTTGTGGCTGGGGGCGTCGATGTGTTTGCTCTTCGGCGCCCGCGGCGGGAACCGCCGTCTTCGTCTATCAATGGAGAGTCCCATGCTGGGGAGAAGATTTGTTTTATTAGTCACTAACAATATCATCAATTCAGTCGTAAGATGTCCACAACTGGACATAGGCCTGCCGCAAGGTGTTGCCACATCGACTGATCCTGGGAGTCGTTACGATTCGAATCGTTATAACGGATTCCCGCAGCTTTCACCAGATCTTCAGTCAAACTTGTGGGCCTACGAGAATCTTTCGACCACATTGCTTTGTTTTATTAACTTTTACAAACAATACTCTGGGTAATCTACACATTGTCGGGCAAACACCCTCTCTTTTACCCACAATTCTGTCCTTTGCTAATTTGGGCCAAACTTTTTGTATGAATAGTTTTTTTAGAGTATTTCTTGACTATGCTCATATTCTAAAAAAAATCTATCGCCTTGGGCTATCCTGCATTTTAAGTTTCTATTGTTGATTAATAAAATGGAAGAAGTGCCTTACCAGCCACAGAGTTGACTTTAGATTTTGTTGACACTTTATCTCTTTGCGATGTAGACTTTCTGCTGCTGGAACCGTCTCGAGGACCAGATGCGTTAGAGTCGCGAGAGTCTCTTCTGCGGTCTAGAAATCATAAACAATCAGAAATCTGTTACTGTTTTTTTTTCTTTTGATGATGGGGCAATAATTCGGTTGAAATATTCAATGTAAATTTCGTGATACTTCCGCAGCAAGAATACATTCTTGCTGCGGAAGTATCACGAAAAGGTAGAAAACATAAGCCGCGTCAGTTATTGGCTTCAAAGACATCTAGCGGATAATAGTAAAACTAACTACGCCAGTCATACGACAATACGAGTGCTAGCGTGGCTGTTGTTCATTGATAAGTTTAAGGGCCGGCGCTCACTGCCGGCATGGCACGGCAGATTGTGCTGCGGCATCCCGCGTCGTTCCGTGGCATGGCAGGTTTTGCTTCGGCATGCCGTGACATCCCGTGGTATCCCGTAGCATGCCGTGGCATTCTTCACTCTGGCATATTTCAACTAGCTTAGCAATCATAATTCCTCGACACAAAGTGACCCATACGTCTCGCGAGATGCAATGGCGTGCCGCGGCAACCCATGGACAGAAACGGCATGAGCCGCAGCATGCCGGGGCGCGTCGCGTCATGCCACAGCATCCCGCGGCATCGTGGTATCGAAATAAAGTAACACGAACTCTAAATTCATTGAAATAAGATTAAAAATAGCTTGATTATTAATAAAATCCTTTGCCATGCCATGCCGTACCGTGCCGGCAGTGAACGCCAGCCCTAAAGAATACTTCAACCTTTGTATGTGTGCGAGAATTCCCTCACACATACAAAGCTGCGAAAAGTAGTTTTTTGTTCTGATTATGAATTAAAATGTTTGTGTCAAAATAAATATTTTTGATGTTATATTTATTTATGAGCTACCTAAGTACCCACTTACCTTAAATACTTTATGCAATAGCTCTGTATTAATTAAGATAAATACCTTCTTAAACTGAATGAACCATTTTTCCTTACCATAATCTTTTTCAGACTTGATGCTGGGGGTGTCTGTGGAGGCATGGGAACTGCCACTCTCTTTGCGAGTCTTAGTGGCCAGAGCGCTTACACTGTCCTTGCGGCTGCCTGGTCAAGTAACTTACATGTTAAATGTGCATGAATGTTTTTCAAAAGTATAGACAATCTTGAAATACATACAGAAAATAAAAGTGAATGATGACAGTTAAATTGTGCCATAAACAACCTGGAGTGCATCTGTCCCTATGCAAATGTGAGTTATTTACACATATTTGTGAGAAGAAAACCTTAGGTAAAGTGACATTGTGTAACGTTTTATATATTATTGAGTTTCCATTCTATTTTTCCATTTCGGGCTTTGGTTAGATGCACTCTTTTTGCATATGGCGGTAAAATATAGAATTATAATTTCATTGAAAAAAAATAATAAGCACAGGACTGACCTTTTACATTAAACAATCTTCACTAATGTGTATGACAACACTTTCATAATAATCCTACAGGTATTCAACATTTTGATGTTTTTAAAACATTTCAGTATAGTGATCATGAGAGGTCAATCCTAGTCTTATCTTCGTTTCAAAGTAATTTTCTGCAGAAAAATGAAAATAAATATAGAATAAAAGATTTTTTTATCAAAAATTATTATTCTGTACATTTTGATGTTAAAATATTTGTCCTTCTATACCACATCACAAGCTACAAACACCATAAACCACAACAGTAAAAAAAAACAATTTGTAATAGACAAGTTCTACCTTTGGGTGTACTATCTTTAGATGCAGTGCCCCTAGAACTGCTTCTAGGTGTCGAAGGCTTAGGTGAAGGACTCCTCCCATCTAGATGTTAACATTTGAATGCATTATAAGCGTAAACATGATGGGCCCATGAAGGCCATGCCACTGAAAATAGCAAGGATTGGCGGCAATGTAGTATTTAAAATTGGAACACGATAGATTACCTTCACTGTCATCCGCTAATATAGCCTCCTTACACTTCTGCTTCATGAACGGACCGAACTCGCTTTCAGATAAACTGAACGGCATTTCATGATTCGGAAATGGTACTCCCTCCGTCTCTTCTAACATATTTAAATCGTACAGACTTCCTATGTGCTTCCATATGTCTTGGGTGGAAATCTCTTTAGTTATAGAGTTGGAAAGCTTCTCCCAAATGCAGGCCATGTGAAAATGTTTGTTTATACCAACCGGCTTGTGGTTAGCCATAGCGTAAAACAATTGAATCTCCATATCGACATCCCATGTTAATGGGTCGCCGGTTTTCACTTCCAGCTCTTCCTCGCTAGAAACCATTGTATTTCGTTACATTAACCACATAAAAGTAGTGAATTTCTTTAGAAATAATTGTACAAAGCACTGTTTACAATTTTGCAACACGACGCTTTCAGTTTCAGACTTCAGTTCACAAAACAAACTGACATTTGTGACAATTGTAGCTGTTCTAGGCATGAGCAAAAAATATCAATATATCAAAATATCGATATTTTTAATCGCGTAATATCGATACTAGATATTTATTTTAGAGTATCGAATTCGTATCAATTTCGAATTTTTTTACGCAATTTTGTTTTCGTGTTTTTAATGTTATTAGATAATCCTTGCATGCTCATCGCGTTAACTTTAAAAAATCCCACCACATTCTTTGTGCAATATCAATGCAATATAGCAGTAAGACTATTGGTTGTGTGCACGAAAATAATAATACTATTAAACCATTGGTGTGAGACGAATATGACCCTGAAGTTAACGGAAAATTAACAATTTCGGATTTTTTCATCAAATCTATCATTCAACCTTAAAATATGTTTGTAATATATTAAATTCTTTAGGCTCGAGAATTAATAAAAAAATACTGTTTTCTTCTATTATTTTTTACGAAGTTTGAATGCTTTGCTTTTGAATGAATATGTATGAATAATCATGCGAAAATTGACGATATATCGATATTTTACACTCGATAATTATCGATACTGTTTGAAAACATCGATACGATAAATATCAATTTTTTTTTCACTTGCCCATCCCTAAGCTGTTCTGTTTCACTTCCAAAGAGTACTATAAGTCTTGTTCACTTCACAACATTTTAGCACATACAATACAAAGAGTGAAAGAGAATCGCCTAGAACCTAGGAAATGTGAAATATAGTTAGAGGCGATAAATACGCTAACAGAAAGATTTCACTATGATTTACCGTCGCCATTCTTTGTTGAATTAATTACCAGTGTTTTATTGTCTATGTCATGAGATGTTTCTAGGCAAAAGATCATATAGCCTGAAGGTAGGAAAGGAAGGAAGGAAAAAAAAATTTAAAATGTGTCAAAGTTGACAACTATAAAACTAGCGTTGTGCATTTGATATGTTGAAATTATAATAAAACAGATCCAAATGCCAATTAACTGTATTGAATTACAGCTAAGTCATTAATATAAGTCATGGCTAATCACTATGAGGTGCCCAATTGGTAAGGGATATCTCCTTTCTTGTGGTATCAGTACACATTGAAGTCTTAGTTCGCCGGTCATAAATTTTTATGTTCTTTTAGGGCTGGAAAACCACCTACCGGGCTTCACTTGGACGTCTTAAAGGGTGACAAATTGATACAGAAACTAATGATTGATGAGAAGAAGTGTTATTTGTTTGGTCGGAATCCGCAGATGAATGATTTTTGCATCGACCATGCGAGTTGTTCTCGGGTGCATGCCGCATTTGTTTACCACAAACACTTGAACAGGGCCTTCTTGGTTGACTTAGGCAGCAGTGAGTATGAATAATAAGGTCCATTTTCCCATTCTGTTGTGACGGAAGTGAAGCTAATGACTGTGTGGTTATGAATTCACATTTTCTAGCTCATGGGACCTTTATTGGACAAATGCGATTGGAGTCTAACAAGCCGACGCAGCTGCCTATAGATTCCAATTTCCACTTTGGGGCCTCTACAAGAAACTACATTATAAGGTAAAAAGAAAAAACATCTGTATATTAGCAAGTAACTATGGTTTCATGAAATACTTAAAAGCACACAATTTATCTATTGCAAACAGGTATATTTGCTAGATAGTAAACTGTGCCTACTGCAAAAGTAATATTGATCTTTCACCGTCAGAAACCAGAAAGTTACTTTATCTCAACAAATCAGTTCAAAATCTCACCTATTATGTCTCACCACATTTTTTACAAAAGTCACGATGGTCAACCAGTAATGATACCATAATTATACAAGGCTATGCTAGAGTTAAGGCCTGTATAAGTACATTTGAAGGAATTATCCTCCAGTCCAATTGAACCAGTGACCATTACAAGTAAAAAAAGCCTTGAATGAAAATAAATATGGAACTCAATTTAATTGACTCAAGTGAGGGAATTTTTTTACCTTTTTTAGGACAAACTAACAGTTCATTTGTGAGTTTCAAATAGGTTGGATAAGTCACTGGAAAATTGCAAACTGCATTAACTATGTATATTTATATATTTTATTCATTCAAATTTATATTTTTAGATATATCATAACAATAAAATGTAAAATAATAATAATAATAATAAAAATTTATTTTCTCACCACAATATTACAAAATACACATTTGATGGCATCAAAGTCAGACAACATTTTAATATTGTGGGAGACTGGTGCCTAAACTAAGCTCTAGGCCTGTATTTCAGGACACCAAAAATACATATACAGATAAAATAGAAACATATAAAAAAACCAGTAGTCCGCCGGTGTCGGTAGCAAGGTCCAAGATGCCGCTGGTTAGAGCTCCAGAGAAAGGGACCTCCTCACAATACAAGCCATATCGAGGAGTACCCTGTATCAGGCCCTTTAACCAAATGCGTAATGACAGCTTTGACAGGTCTTCAAAGCTTTTGGCCATCAGGCTATTGGTAATGATAATTGACACAATGACAGCCAAGTCCATATTCCACATGTCAACTACCTCATGTGCTGAGTCCAGATACGTGATTTGTTTCTCTTTCTCAGTTTTCACAAGGTTCTTGTTGTATGGGATGGTATCATCAATTATCATTGTGCAGCACGCTAATCGGTCTATGCCAGGCTAAATGGCAACAATAGTCCTGTCAGTGATGATAGACTGATAACAGTACAACATGACATGTCCATGAGAACTGGGTTGGGCACATACATACTTGTAGTCCACAATCTTCAGAATCCACATATTGGTATTCTAATGCAAGTTGCTGGTGAATAACAGTAATAATTATGTACATATACTTACTAGATTATAATTTCTTGTTATATTATGAAAAAATTGTTTTGTATCAATAAATCATATCCAAATTAAACAGTTGCCAATATATCCATGTCTTATTAACACTATTGAGCAAATGGGCTGAAAAATAATTTGTTTGTATGCCTATATAATTTAAAATTTCTTATTTTACAATAATATAATACAATTGTAATTTCTTTCGCACTCAATATGTTTTGTATTTTATTTATTTGTTGTACACCTACCACAGTGTTGTCTTTTTAACCCAAAGGTTGACTGGTAGAGAATGCCTTGTTGCATTAAGTCCGCCCATGTACCACTTGTATATAAAGTTTAAATAAATAAATAAGTTCATGTCAGAGCTGTCACAACACTTACGGGTGGTCTATTCTATGCTGTATGACTTGGCATCTTCAGTCAAGAATTTTCTTGTAGTCAACATTAAAATTTGCTTGAAGGAGAAATGACTTGAAATATTGGGGTTAATCTTCTAAGGTTCCAATCGAATATTAATATTTATATTTTCTACACAGAGAGCGCCCCACAGGCAATTCAAGAGGAATAATGGAGGATTTACCAAACACAGAACAAGAAGGTGCCTTACTGGGTCTGCCAGAAACACAAACTGAACTAGATGTCAGTATTCCAGTTTTTTTATTTCCATAAAACTAGGTACTATACTCCATTCACAATAAGATTAGACATTGGAACAAAATTGTTTACAGTCCATTCAACCGATTTTTACTTCTATTCCGTAGGCATAAGGATGGCATTAAAAGCAAAAACCTGATTATAATTCTAACTGTTTACTGCAGCTACCTTGTGTCATGCCACCAACGCAATAGAAGTCAAAATCGGTTGAACGGGCTGTAAAAAATAATATGTATTTCAATGTCTAATCTTATCGTGAATGGGGTATAGGTACTTATGAAATGGCAAATGTAGCTCATGGTTAAATTTTTTAATAAGTATATTTTCTTATGGAGAAGTAGCTGCAAAAAGTTGATGTCTACTTTTACAAAAATTTAATTTATTATTTGTTTGTTGATTGTTCATTTTCCTATGGAGAACCTATAAGAAAGTTTAAAAGTTTATGGTTATTATTACAAAAAAAAAAGCTATATTTTACATTAAAATTACAAATTTTAAACATATTTAAGCTTATGATTATGCTTGTTTGTTGTTCATTTAATTTGCAAAAAATGCCATATTTATTTATTTGATGATTGGGAGGAACGACAGAGCAACAAAGATATCTTGGTGGCTATACTAGAGATGGTAGTGTAAAACTTGTCAATGATTTCACCATTGACTCATATAAGATCCTGTAACAATTGTGACTGTAGCTGTAGCCCAAAAATGAGACTTTTTGCCTCATTTTTGAGCTGTTACAGCTACAGTTTTAATAGTAACACACACATTTTTGATAGTAACTATGCAAATCTTAGTTGCTGCTGGCAGAGACCTTACTCTGAGAAGAACATACTGTTCACAATATTATGTTAATGTCACAGAATATTGAAACTCTATTTCCAGAATCTAACAGAATTCAACACAGCACATAACAGAAGAATTTCCATGTTGGGTATATCAACTGAAGACGGCAGCGACGTCATGAAGGTAAACTCATTTACCAAAGAGGTTTTATCACTGGCTGTCAATAAAACCTATTTACTAAACACCTGCCTTTTTAGCCTCCAACTGGCACAAAACGGTCAGCGTCTATGCCAGGTGGTATTGCAAAGAAGATGAAGAGAAATGTGTCATTCAATGAAGAGGTGGACATCATCAACCCTGAGGACATTGACCCGACTATCGGCAGGTTCAGAAACCTGGTGAAGTCTACGATAGTGCCGAATCCTAATAGTCAGCCGAAAAAATTGAAGTTGCAGAGTGCGGATGACAGTAAGTAGTAATCCCGTACCTAATGGTTAAGATAGCATAAGCATAATCAGCCTTTTAACGTTCCCACTGGCCTCCTCTGTAGGAGAGGGAATGGGCCGTAATCCACCACGCGGGCCCAGTGCGGGTTGGTGAATGTCACGTCTTCGAATTTTTAGTTCTAGGACAAGCCGGTTTCCTCACTATGTTTTCCTTCACCGTTTTGAGAGCAGTGGTGATGAAATTATTTACACAAAGTAATGCGCCTGGCTGGGTTTGAACCCGCGGCCTACAATTCGTAAGTCGGGGCCGTTACCACTTGGCCACCACTGCTCTCAGTGGTTAAGATACTGTTACTGGCATAATAATTCCAAAGTTTCGATAATGTCACTGGAAAATTGGAAAACAGACTACTTTAGATTGTAGTAGATCATAAATTTTTCGATAATATATTCCGAAAAAAAATTGAACAATAAATCCCACCCAAATTCAAGTTTCCAATATATCAGTCTTAATGAGAAAAAGTAGTTAATAATTTCGCCTTATATTTTACAATATTACGGCGTCTGCAATTTTCCGACACGTATTCTTTAAAAATCCATGCATGCTCTTACGCGTCGTCGTCATTATTATAGTTTTTAATTTGCGCGACAAACAGAAAAACCGATTCCGGTTTTGATGAACAGATTACCTCGACAGTCGCGTATTCGTGCTATGATTAATTTGTCTTTTTATTTACTTACGATTTCTCATCGTCAAACTCTTTGGTTCCGTAACTGCACTGTGCCGTTTGCAGTCTCTATAAACAGGTTTTCATAATGATCCAAACGATCGTATACACGACCGAGTACATTTTTACGACGAAAATCGTAAGACGTCGAATTCGCAGTTGTCACGTCAATTTGTTCGGCAAATCCGAAAGTTGTCTACCAAATTACAGTCGACTCTCGTTAATTCAAACCTGCGATAATTCGAACCTCTCAAGTTATCACGAGTTCCCTACAAAATCTCTATACAGTTGGATCCGTTTATAATGACATCGAAGGGAAGTGAAAAATACGTCATACTAAGCGGACGTCATAAAAAGCGTAATCTTAGGAACTAAGCTAAATCCCATCTTTGTTAGGTATTTTTTGTAATAAGTAGATAAACAAAAAATTGTATATTGATAGTCGTAGATAAATCAAAACAAAGTGAGGAACTAATTCGGTATGACGTCCCCAATTATGTTTGGTTATAGTAACGACCAAACATAATTTCTGAAAAATAGGTCATAATAAGCGATATGTCAATAAAAGAAGTCATTATATCCGCACTTTTTTTAAAGAATTTAATATGAAAACCAAAATGAGCTCTGTTTTACTTCATATTAAGCGGTTGGTCAATATAAGCGGCGTCATTATAAACGGATTTCACTGTATTTCGAAGTAAATCAATACATTTTTATGCACTTGGTAATTCGAACGAAAAAATCATTGCAATATAACAAAACCAAGCGTTAATTCGAACTCATCGGCGTTAAACACTCATTAATTTAAAGTTGCAGGGAGAAAGAGAAAGGCTAATATTTTGAGGCAAGTTCAAACTTGTATCATCGTACATGAGCTTTTCTTCTTTAAGGATTAATTAATTCTATTTTTAAACTTTTGTTATTGTAAAATAATAGCAGTTAATAAAATTGATCAACAGCAGCACTTAATAATTAGTAGATTTATTTATTTTCTCTCAATTTAGAGCCATTTGATATTTCGAACACTCGATATTTCGTAATATTTTGGTTTTTTTGAGTCCCTCGAGTTTCGAATTAACGAGAGTCGACTGTACTTAGTTTCTTTAGCGCCCTCATAAGATTGATAAAAATGGAGGATTAATAAATATTTGCTTGTGCAGGTAACCACCACCATTCACTAAGATTGCAGGAGATATCAAGAGGTAGCAACTTGTACTCAGACCTGCCGGCGCCTAGCTCGCATCTTAGTCTAATTGGAGCCAGGTTTGTACCTTATTTCTTGCTTCAGTATCTTTACAGCCCTTCTGATTTCGACTGAAATTAATTTTATTAGCTTAAGACCCGCGGGCGTGACGACTAAAGGTCATAGCCTACTTACACGACTCTGCTACCACCCGACTTATAAAATATTATTCAAATATGAGCTTTAAGTCGTGGCCTTGCGGTAAAGTTTATATTGACAATATAAATTAGCAGACAGCTCAATGTCAGCAAGCTTCCCGCCATCAGACTGTTCGGCAGTTGACGCCTCGCTGGCCACACGTTGTAGACGAGCGGCCGGTGCGGTGTCCACGCGTTGACTGCCGCCGGCGCCGCTCAGTCGGTAGACTGAACAGGTGGGCGTCTGCTAGCTGTCGATGCGGCGACAGCTGGGCGTCTGCTAGCAGTCAACGAGTGGACCGGCAGCAGTCGTTTTAGTTTAGGGCGGTGTTGAGTAGGAGCGGTGATGGAGCAGAGTCGTGTAAGTGGGCTATGACCTTAACGCTTTACGTTCTCGTTACGATACTATGCACAACATGTTTTTCATCATGTTGAACGGCTCTGATTTCAGACTCGGGCTAACGCTACCGAATCCTGCGCCTGACGTGGAACTGGAAGGTCCGGAGCCGCACCTCAACATACATCCTCCCCTACCGCATACAGGTAAACCGACCTATGAATCTTGTGATAAAATTACCTTACACTTACGGTTTTTATGAAGAATTTTGGGTACTAACCTGACAAAAGCGAAGCAAAAATGCTTGCAGCTACTCCTTGGCTTTGATTGATTTTATCAATCATCAATATGTATAAAACTCTTCCGTTACTGATTGAATGAGTGATTGAAAACTTGTAGTTTTTAGAAGACAATTCACAGCTTAAACTACAAGGTCGAAAGCTGAAATATAAGTTCCTTGGGGAGCGTAAGAGAGGATTCCCAGAAATATGCGCGTATGAAGTCGCGGGCAAAAGATTTCGACCATTTTTTTTTATTACTCAGAATCTAGTGTATAGATAGGAGATATTTAAAATATCTTTAGAAATGGTGTATAGTTATACATTTTAAAATCGATAATAGGGTTGTTTCCTGAGGAACAAAAATATGATTCTATTTAGTCCGTCAGTTAGATTACCGAAAAATATTGGACCCGTATTTTTTGCTTTATGAAATCTCTAAAAATTGACGAAGATAAAAAGCTTCAAAGATCATGAGTGGGGGCTTGTGACATCAGGGCGTGGTAAAAATCGTCGCACGGAGTGACGTCACACGAGTTTTCAACGCACTATATCGTCTTCGTTTTTTGTTTACGTGAAAAAATAAAAAATACGTGTTTAATATTTTTGGGAAGTCTATCTTACGGACTAATTAGATTTTTTTAGGCAACTACCCTATTATAAATTTTAAAATATATGATGAACAGTTACATTTCAATGTTGTCTCACTTCATGAATTTGATGTCACAAGACAGTAACATCATAGGATCGCCTAAGTCTCAACAATAATCTAACACACAACATTTTCGTTTTCCAGCACCAGAAGAGGCGGGCCCATCCAGCGAGCCCAAAAAGAAGAAATACGCCAAAGAAGCCTGGCCCGGTCGAAAACCTGGCCTCATACCGGGTGTATGAGATTTGTACTAAGAGTTATATTATACTGGCGACGCGACAAGTGAAAATGTTCCTTATGTAAAGCGTAGAAAGTCTAATATTTAAAATATGGTGGACGGCCGATAAGTCATCCTGTACTCTGATTGCGTGACACTTGTTATGTATACAGTTCCCTTGTATTTTGACTTGAAATAAGAAAAGCATTTGTTTCGTATGGTTTGAAAATTCGTTTGCTGGGGAGCAAAATAGTAAATATTCTGATATTTCTTTTTTGAATACAATATTCTCAATACAAGAGAAAATATTTAAGACACGTTAAACAAAATCACAAACAGTGGTGCAGGTATTTTTAAATTTATAATATAGCTACACTGCAGTATTGTCTCACAGCTCTCACTGCAGCCATCTGACGTCACAAGACATGATAGGCATACTTTTTTAACGTCCTTCAAGTTTTACGTGACACGGAATTACGCATTGGATATAAACTTCAAAAGCGAGCACATTTTATATTCGGTATTTTTTAAGTAAACCTTTACGCCCGCTTAACTTGGACAGTAAGCTGGTGAATGCGTGACGAGAGCGTTAATGAAATGTGTGATTGGCCGAGGCGAACGTAAGTTGAAAGGGAGATATAAGTTAGTGAAGATAGAAAGAGAGAGACTTACGTTTCGTATATTACTGTAGGGGCAAGAAAGAGAGGTGCGAGCACACATTTTCTTTCTCTTTCACTCATAGCCATTTACGTTTCGTATATCTATGATTTAGTGCAGGCCTATTGTCTGTATCACGCTGTAGAAGCAAGAGAGAGCAAAGTGCGCGCACATTTTATTTCTCTGTATACAGTATAAATATTTAAACATATACATATATGTATACATACATATAGACCGCTACAGAAGTTTTACTTCAGTTGTATGGTCTAAAACACATTTTTTTAAATAGTGTGTTAAAATAAGTATTCATGTATGTAGGTCATCAGATAATTACAAACTCCGTAAGATTGTAAAATATCGCGTGAAATTGTAAACGAATTTTTCTCAACAAGAAGTAACTGAATGGGAAATTATTGTATTTGGATGGGATTTATTGTATTGAAAATGATCTATTCAAAACATATCGAGCATTATGATCTAATAAACATTTATTACAATCTTACAAAGTACAAAATTTTCCGGTTACACAATATTTATAGTAGTATCCTGGTAAAGTCCTATTGTCGAACATGATAGTGTTACGTAATCCGAGTGTTGTACTTATTATTTATCGATAAATCCATCGCCAGTGTAATTCGACTCTTAAATGACATTATAGTGACGTAAATGTCGCTAGTGATGTGCATACGATGTACAAAAATAAAAAAAGTTCGGTCAGCGCTATTGACATGTTGAATATAGTTTAATAGGTAAAAGCTATTGGCGTAAGAACATTGACTTGTATAGTAAGGATAGTGTGGACCGTGATTTATTCTACGCGACAAATTTATCAACATTGGTAACACCAGATGAGAACTGCCCACGCGGTCGGCTATCTTCGGGCATCTTCGGAAGCAGTCGTGTTCCTCGTATGGTGAACACGAACGAGCAAACTTTCGGGCGGCCGTATATTTACTTTTTAAATTTATGTGCATGAAGGCCAATGTAGTGGACGGTTTAAATCGAAATGATGATAATAAACTCAATGCATGATGAAATAAATATACGTAGGAAATTGTAAATAAATGTTTTTATATACTAAGGTAAATGTTATTCAGCGAAAGGTGGTGTCAATTAAAATTTTATAAGGAGTTACAGTCATGCTAGTTACAAAAAAAAAAAAAACTGAAAAATTTTAAACGAAGAACGATTTGCGGCGATCAAAACCCGTTAGATTTGAAAAAAATGTTTTAGTATGTGACAAATTTTAGCCACAATAGAATAAAATTCAGGCATATTTTAATGCATATTTTGCTCAACAATATAATAAGTTAGAAAAAATGCGTCTGTTTGTAAAGATAATAAGTGATCAGTAATGCAAGTTTTAACCACAAGTTTCCCTATGGAAAATAAGTTATCCAAGTAATTGTTATATCTGTATGCTTGTTACTTGATCGCGCCTCAAAGGCTAGACAGATTTTTATGAAATTTTGCACACGGGTAAACTGTGTCCTGGATTGAGACAGGATACTTTTTAATCTTTGCAGTGCCCTTGGGATATAACGCGAGCAAAGTCGCTGGTAGATGTTAGCTGTCGTATAAATAACTAAATACATAGATCAATGCCCGTCCACCTTTTACATAAATCCAATGTCGCTTTACAACACACGTAGTAAGGAATGCCTATCTTATTTGGACCATATGTCAATACACGTAAGTCACTAGTTTCCATAAGAATTTTTAAAATTTTGTTCATAATGAGCCCATTTCACTAGTACTATTATAAACTCAGAATTAGTGGCAACATATTTTTGGCGCTGACTGTACTTAAAAAAAAAGTTGCTCATAATGGCAATTACATTTTTCACTTTTTAAAGTACATTATAATCTAATGTAATGATTTAGTAATAAGTTACTTATAAGAAAATTGTGAATGAACTATAAGAGAAAGTAATATTTGTATTATTTCACCTTCTTTGCCTCTTTATAGTGAACTGTAATGACATATATCGCAATCTTAGAATGAAAGGCCTTAAAAATTACAATTTTTGGCAAATGTTCAAGAATTGAAATCTTTAGAAAGTGTTGGGTAAAAAAACAAATATCTCCCGACACCTATGTATAAGCAGTCCCTTTCCCAATTATATTTCTGAATCATTTTCATCACTGGGTTTTAGATATTTTTTTACGGTCAGTTTATAGCAAAATTATAAGTAACAGAAATTTTGAGTAAAGCTCACTCTATTCTGAGAGTGCAATATATGAACTGGGGATCTAAGGGGCTCAAGCCAAATACCTAGATGTCATTAGCATAGGCAGGTTGTTTCACCGACGCTTAACGCACGCGTAAACGTCAAAAATGGCGCTAACTATAGTTAAACAAAAAAAAAACGAGTTGTTTCACATAATGTCAGCGTCAATTCTTTTGAGGCCACCACAGGAAAGTCCGGTTAAGCAGTAACCAGCCTTAGAGTGCTGAACTGCGAGTGGTCCATAGAAAAAAATAAATTAAGCTACTGGAATTAGACGGAATTTATCCGTAGAACATACCGTGTATCAAAGGAAGTAGCTCTATTTTTAAAGCCCCAAATCAAGACTATATAAAATGAACTCCAGAAAAGTAGTTACACTAATACGCAAGTCTGTCAAAGTAAGCTGTGAAAGTAAGTCAAAATTAAAAGTAAATATTGGAGGCATTGTTTGGTGTAAAACTGTCTACCTAACTAGAAATATACTAATAAGTTCAATGGTAAAAATAAACGAAGTGTAAACATGGCCTAAACAACTGTTTGGACATACAGATAAATAAACTTTGACATGAATTTCAAATGTTGCCATAGAAGAAAGCTCCCCATCTATTTTTATTAGGAAAAAGTGTCTACTGGCAACCCTGATACTGAAACTATGGTCAGTAGTTTTTATGCTATGAAACAACAACAACTTCGTATTAAAAGAACGTTAAACATATTCGTCACTTTTTGACATACGTATGTAACGTTAAACAACCGTTTGAAACAACCCGCCCTCAGGAATTTACGTAAACTAATCCTAGAAGGCTTTTCATGCGTTGAGCAAAATAAAATCTAAGTGCTTTCTTAGTGTTTCCTTTGCTAAAACCTACCCTCAGCGGGGTCAAGCTCTTCCCCCAAAATAGCAAACCAAGGATTGCGTACCCAAGTAGGGAAGGATGAGGAATCATCAAATGACTTCCGCTCTGGGCAGAGTGGAAGGGAGTGTCAGTGACTCTTATGGACTAAAACCCATCCGTGTTCCAAGTAGGGAAGGATGGGAAATCATCAAATGACTTCCGCTCTGGGCAGAGTGGAAGGGAGTGTCAGTGACTCTTATGGACTAAAACCCATCCGTGTTCCAAGTAGGGAAGGATGGGAAATCATCAAATGACTTCCGCTCTGGGCAGAGTGGAAGGGAGTGTCAGTGACTCTTATGGACTAAAACCCATCCGTGTTCCAAGTAGGGAAGGATGGGAAATCATCAAATGACTTCCGCTCTGGGCAGAGTGGAAGGGAGTGTCAGTGACTCTTATGGACTAAAACCCATCCGTGTTCCAAGTAGGGAAGGATGGGAAATCATCAAATGACTTCCGCTCTGGGCAGAGCGGAAGGGTGTGTCCGTGACTTACCTGCTGACTAAAACCCATCCGTGTTCCTCCTAATGCCCTTTGCATCTCAGCGCCGTGGTGAGTCTTACAAACAAATTCTGCAACCCTGGCAGGCACTGGCCCCCAGCGGGCCTCGCCTTCTGCTCTAATATATCTTTGAGACGCGCTTGGAACACAATACGCAATACGCCTCCGACCCGTGAAGTAGACTGTTGCAAATATAATTTGGTGAAATGGGGGGGATTATTCATACATCCAACACCCAGTGCGAGTGCGGCGTGGTTCAGACGATGTGCTTTTTGCTGTTCCTGCCTAGTGTTCCAAATGTTCATTTATCTGCATCCTCGATGGTTTGAACAACGTTTCTACCGAAGCAATACACGTGGCCACGTAGGCACTGGGCCTTAGCAGTTTAATTTACAAACCAGTATTTTACCTGGAGGGACTGCCTATCCGTCCCCCACAACCCAGTAACTGGGTACCTAATACTACGTAGATTTTATGGCTCTTGAATCCGCGCGCTGACGCGTGTTTTTTTTTGTTCTCTTAAACTGAAGACGGAATAACCAAACATTTTTTTCCTGGTAGGTACTCAAACAAATTGACGACACGGTTGGCGCAGTGGTTGAGCGATTGGCTGCTGCGCTACGTGTTGTGGGTTCGATTCCCGCACAGAACAAATATTTGTATTGCCTACAGATAGTTGTTCCGGGTCTGGCTGGTTGTGTATGTGAAACTGTATGTTTGTAAAAGCATCCATGACACAGGAAAAGTTCCTAGTGTGGCTTTTCTTAAAAAAAAAAAACAATTTCGTTTACCGTAGAGATGGTTTATAGTGATCGTTTCTTTACAAAAAGTGAAGATCTATAACATAATTTTCAAAATAAAAACAGCGTAGGTGTTTTGCTGTCACAAAGTCATTTATTCCTGGAGGGCAGGTATTCATGGAACTCTAACACTTGAAATTAAGTCTAAACTTAATTTCATCATCTTTTACGTTATCCTATGTCCTCATTACATAAGTATCCATCCCTCAGCGACTATGAAGTTACTAAGACATATTTTGAGCCTAAGTTGGTATAATTATAACAGTGCTATGCACTGTGTCACTCATTTAATTAGGTACCTACCCACCAACACCCTTTTCATACGCGCTTAACTCCGAGAATATCCCTCCAAAAAGACTGTATAAGCATTTCAGTTTAAAGTACCTTTTCAACTCTGAAAGCAGGTGTAGGTCTAGGTACGTACTACTCATTAATTTCAACACGGTTGAGAGGCCTTCGCGGCAGCAGTAAGGCGTTCCTTTTCAAGCAATGTCTATAGAGACGACGGTCTACCTAAATCTTTTGACATCCGGACTTTTGAAGCTCATTACCTTGATATCGTTTAGGGAAATCTTGTGGAGGAATTGACGGTTTGGTGGTCATATTCGCGGGTAAGTAATAGATGCATAATCAGTCTTTTAACTTTCCCACTGCTGGGACACAGGCCTCCTCTCTAGGAGAGGGAATGGGCCGTAATCCACCACGCTGGCCCAGTGCGGGTGAATGTCACATGTCTTCGAATTTTTGGTTCTAGGACATGCCGGTTTCCTCACGATGTTTTTTTCCTTCACCGTTTTGAGAGCAGTGGTGATTAAATTAATTACTCAAAGTAAAGGCTGGGTTGGAACCCGCGACCTACAATTCGAAAGTCGGGGCCGTTACCACTCGGCCACCACTGCTGCTTGGGTAAGACAGATAATGCAAGATGACCAAGGCAGCCCAAACTCACCTCCAGTTTCAGGAACAGCAGTGGCTAGTTTGTAATCGTGTACCGTGTCGGGATTGATCCAAGTGCGAGCCTGACTTTCTCTCAACGGCGTATTATAATTATTTTAATGTTATTTAAAATAATAAACTTCTTACAGGTTTTCCTGTAATCAGTGGCCGTACTACGAAGTGCCAATGCTATCATGATTCAGTGTGTGGGAAAGGGATAGTGCTATTCGTCTTGTGTAACTCCGTCTCTCTCTGACACAGGAATCATGATGGATTTATGACGTCATGGTAGGGCTGCTGTTCTTAAGCAATAGGTAAAGTGTAATTACTTGAAAATCCATTTTTATTCTCTGTATTCTTTCAAAACTTACATCTTGGTGCTGGTGGACTTGAATGTGTGTTCTTGAATAACAGTAAAATGATTAATAAAAAAATATGAACATATATGTATATTTGAAACTCCTAATAGGAAAAGGTACTTAAAAGCTGCAGCATTTATCGCAGTCATGACGAATTTAAATAATCTATACTAATATTATAAAGCTGAAGAGTTTGTTTGTACGCGTTAATCTCAGGAACTACTGGTCCGATTTGAAAAAATTTTTCAGTGTTAGATGGCCCATTTATCGAGGAAGGCTATAGGCTATATTTTATCCCCATATTCCCACGGGAACGGGAACTACGCGGGTGAAACCGCGAGGCGCTGCTAGTTTAATAATAAGTAGGCACATCGACTTACCTATATCCTTCTCTCACAAAGTTCCGCAATAGGTAGAAATATACCTACTTGTACAGTTGTACTGAGATATACCTGCAGTCCACTAGTTCTTAGGTAGCTACATAATACAATCAATATCTCGTCTTGTTTTGGGTACACAAATAATAGTTATCCACAAACTCTCGTAGGTACCTACTAGTTGGGTCGTATTTAATCAGTTAGTCGGGAGAGCCAAAACTCTGAGATTGATGAAGTTTTCATCTGGGTACTGTCACAGCACATATTACTAAATAGTTACTACGTAAGTACTGTCTACTAGCAGATGCCTTTCTACCTATCGATAATTAAGTAGATTGGTAGGTACTATTGCAAGTAGTAGTAGTATTGGTAAGTAGCAGAGTAGGTAGATCCGGGGTGTGTAAGTGTTAGGCGATTAACACACGGCACCGCGCACCGCCGCGGTAGGCGGTGAAGCGGATCTCACATTGCATTGGCCTCTAATAAATCCGTACATGCCTAACACGTAATCCGCTAGACCGCGCGTTCGAGCGGTGCTCTCACCGCTACCGCCTCTCCGCGCTGCCGTCCGCGTGGTGGCGCGGCGCCGCATAACCGCGCGGATCATCGTGGGTGCAGGACGTGTTGCAATTCAATAATGGATTTCGAAGTCGAAAAGTTTATTTCGGAGATGTATAGTTGCTCTGTTGTGTTTTCTCAAACTTTTATAGAATAGCATGAATGTCCCATTTAGAGTTCTGCTTCTTAAAAAGAGAAGAACAAAATATCTTCTTATTTTTTCTTTCTGCGCCATAAAAGCCAGATTGCTGCCAGCACTTCTGCGTCCAGTCTTGTTAGTGTTTGTGATCAATCTGATCCGCGCGGACAGGCGCGAAAACCGCCTTACCGCACTGGCCACCGCTACGAAATCCGCTTTACCGCCACCGCACTCGACGGCGGTGCGCGGTGCCGTGTGTAAATCGCCTTAGTCGGACTCCCACAAAAATCATGTTTCTTAAATTATTCATTAATTTGCCTAGCGTTTTCCCAGCTTGGTATATTGGGGTCGGCTTCCAGTCAAACCGGATTCAGCTGAAGACCAGTATTTTACGTGGAGCGGCTACCTACCAGATCTCCATAACCCAGTTACTGTAACACTATAGTTGTTGGCAAGATTGGAGTCTGACAATCCGTAACGACTGCCAAAGTTTTACAAATGTCAGCAAGGACCAACGGCTTAACGTGGTTTTCGAGGCACGGAGGAAACTCGGTATATTAGGATGGATCCTCATTCATCCACAGACCAACCTTGGCAAGCGTTGCTTAACCTTGGAGATAGATAGGTACGTGCGGCAGCTATTGTTCAGCCACGAGCTAATGTCCTCGCATCTTTTGTTACAGCGGTATAAGAAATGAAATACAAACTCTGTGAAAATTCAACTCTCTAACTTTTCAAGTTCATGAGATACAATCCGCTGACAGGCAGACAAACAGCGGGCATTAGGGTCACCCTTCTGGACCGGAAACATGACAAACGGGAGCCATGTAACTTGAATATGTAAACTTAAAAAGAACAGTCTGAAATGCTCTTTACATACATATTTTTTTTTAATTGTTGCCCCACACTAGGATTTACTCCTGTATTGTGGGTGCGTTAGCAAACATGAAAACTCACATACACAAGACACCCAGACCCGGAACAACTATCTGCAAACCATATAAACATTTGTTCCGTGCGGGTATCGAACCCGAACACACAACACAGCCGAAAGCTCAACCACTGCGCCAACCGTGCCGTCTAAACATACGAAGATTCCAGACGCCTTCCGCGCATATAAAGATGCGTATTATGAGCAAAGGCCCTGTTCATCAGGGGGCGATGCACGCGGGTTCGAATCCCGGTCGAGTAAATTTTCACTTCAATCAGTTTATCAACCTACTAAAAGTACATTCCCAAAAGTACTCAGTAGAATTACAGCCTATACTCCTATACATATCTAGTACTAACTACAGTCACATTCAACCTCGCTTCAATGAAACCTTTTCAATAAGGTCTTATCACAAAATAAAAATGGATGCGCCCATTGACTGGTACTCAGCGGAATGTTGCTCTCTAAAGGATGCATTCGAGCTTCACTTTATTACTGTAACTTCAATATAAACTCGATTGCGAAGCGTTCGACTGAACATTAAGGCGTTCTGCAGACGGAGCAACATTGATCCAAAAGTTTCGCAGCAACTATGTGTTTATGAGGTCTTTTATAATACTTAGCAACTTCGTTGCGAGTTTCAGTAGCAAAAATAAATTCTCCGCAACTAGTACTATCTAACTGACGTATTTAAGGAGATACTTCATTCTGAAATCGTAATTATACTACTAACGTTTTTCCTAAAGTTATAAAAGTGACTCGTATCATAAGACCCGCCTCCAAAAAACGACCTATAATGTTCCAAACACTTTTCAAACAGTCTGATACAGTTCGTGACATCCATAGAAACAAACTGTATTTTTTTAAATGATTTATTTTCGTCATAATTCATTGGTATAAAATATTTGATTACTTAAACTAAAAAAAACGACCTATAACGTTCCAAATACTTTTCAAACAGTCTGATGCAGTTGGTGACATCCATAGAAACAAACTGTTTTTATTTTTAAATTATTTCTATTCGTTCTATTCATTGGTATAAAATATTTGATTAGTTAAACTAAAAAAAAAATGTTACCAACTCTTTTTGAAATAATTTTTTTTAAACTTAAAGTGGGCAGTTGCGTGATCTTAAGTCGCTCCGTGTGCAGAGCGCCTAAAATAGCGATGGCATTGGTATTGCTTCCGCATCGAAAATACGTAGGTATGTATGAGGACTTTAGGATGAACCATATTGAGTGGATACCGATGCAGTGATATTAGATGTACGTAGGTAGGTACATCTAATATCACTGCGTGTAGGTACCTATAACTAACAGAAAAAAGGACACGTAAAATCAGTGAAAGCTCGACGATTTTCTGGTGGCTGCCATTTTTTGGCTTTGGATTCTGGCTTGTGTCAGTTGCAGCAGGTGGAAACCATGAGGCGGTTTTTACTGTTTTTTTAGGGTTCCGTACATCGAAAGGAAAAAAACGGAACCCTTATAAGATCACTTTATTGTCCGTCCGTCAGTCTGTCTGTCTGTCAAGACCCTTTGTCTCAGGAAAGCGTGGAGGTATCAAGCTGGAATTTATATCAAATACTCCGGTCTACTGTCCCTTGGAGCTGTGTCAAACTTTTAAGCCAACGCAATCAAAAGATACAGCTGTTTATGCTGCAAATTTCCGCAAATTTTCGACACTCGCAAGGGAACCGTAACTTACAGGGTACTTCCCGTGAACTTAGGATCTTGAATTTTGGTACGAAGCAAGCAAGAAGATCTTATAGCAAAGATAAAGGAAAAATGGCGAAAACTCTACATTTTTAGTTACATCAACGTTAAACGGAGCCCTCGGGGCGCGAGTCAGACTCGCACTTTGCCGGTTTATTTTTTTATGGAGCTTTGCTAGTCCTGATACGAGTACGTAGAAATACTAAAAACGAAACAATGCAGGCTATAAAATAAAAAATAAAAATAAATAAATAAAATGCAACCACTATCAATAATGTTTGTTTGTAATATCTGTATATAGTTTAGTTTATTCTTCTCATAAAGGTACATATATTGTTACAGTAATTTATTTATACAATTTTGCCTTATCCTAAAACCTTTGTGAGAGCTGGAGTCCGAACTAGGTTGAGACCTGTGTCCACGCGCATGGCGAACCACGCTGGAGAGGAGCGGGGAGCAGCGGGGGGCAGATCTCCAGGTCCACTTCCCCTTTAAAATACCTAGTCATATTTTACGGCATCTTAATTCAGATTATATACACAACACTATTAATAAACAATTTTGATGAGAGATAAATCTACAAAGGAGGTAAATTTATATGAACTGATCCCATAACGAAAGTTCTTTAACCGGTAGATAGATGTAATTCCTGTTGAATAGCTCATACTTAAAAATACCTAACAGAAAAATGCACGCTTTTGCATCCGCGCATGATAGGAAATGCTGGTTTTAAATAAAAACTTTAGTTATAAATTCCCGGCACAGTTTATTAAATATCTGCTTCTACTTAGGAAACTATAACTAGAAAATGTAACTAAAAGCTCGCCTGTTGATATTTTAGGAAAAAAAGCTCCCTAGAAAATATTGTTCACGAATACCTGTACTGTACTACTTTGTTATGAAAAGAAGAATAAAAATAAAAGTCTCTTGAGTTTCTTTTATTTAATAAAAGTAATAAAATAAAATAAAAGGCAGTGGTAGTTTTGCCCGCCTGGATATAGTTCAGAGGGATTGGAAACGCATAAATATAACAGATTGATCACCTTAATCGTAAAACCTAATCATAAGGTGGACACGGTGGAGCATACGGTGGAGGTGTGCCCTGCTTGGGCGGAGCACCGCCGTGTCCTCGTTTAGGCGATCGGTGGCGCCGACCTCTCGCTTCGGGCACTGGTTCAATCCATGGTCCGGAGCGAGGAGGCATGGGAAGCGGTCACCTCCTTCAGCGAAGCAGTAAGGCTAGCGAAGGAGGAGGCGGAACGCGTGCGGGAGAGGGAAATTTTACGCCCCAGCCGCCGCAACAGAAGAAGACGCCCCGGGCGTGGGGAAACGCAGGGCGATTCCCGGCCACCGTAGGCGCGGGCCTGCGGATGGCGAGCTATGGGTGACGATGATGATGTTCGCCGTCCGATAGCAACCAGGCCCGAATCGACGGCGCGTCGTGATCCGCGCGCGCCTCAAAGAGCTGTCAGCACGGAAGACGGGGCTCCATAGGGTCAGTGCCTGCTGAGTTAGTTCGAAAGAGTCACCGCGGTCCGGAACGTCAAGGGCACAAGAAGGATCACGGATGGGTTTTAGTCAGTAAGAGTCTGACACTCGCTTCCGCTCCGCCCAGAGCGGGAGAAGTCATTTGATGATTTCCCATCCAGAAATAAAAAAAATATAAGGGGACATATACTCATTCCAAGCCACAACAAACGGTAAGAGATTTTTTTTGAGATAGCGGTACAAACAGTTTAAGAATTTATTTTCGACACTAAAAGGTACACATTCCAGTAAGCGGTAGGAATGAATGATAAAAAAGATAGATTACCTAGTTCGTGACTGACAGAGTGAGTGTATAGACAGTAAAGTAATCTCTATTATTAGCGACCTTTTACGCTTAGTTTACTCAGGTTATCAGTCACTCATTCCAGTCGTTACCCAATAGGTAACTGTACTAGTTGATGTCCGCAACCTTTTATCTGTTCTGTGTCCGCAACTTTGTCCGTGTAGATGGCACACGCTGGCGACTTCTTTCAATCGAAGTTTCCTCTGCCATCCATTCAAATATGATTTCTCCAAAAATACTGCTATTGGCTGGTTAAGTTACAAAATAGACCTATATTTCAAATTTCTGCTTTCTAGACACTAGTTTTCTAATAAAACGAATGGTAATTCGTTTACTAATAATTCGGCTACTAATATAGCAATTCACCAAGGCAAAAACTAAGACTATACTAGACTAAAATTAAATTCCTATCAACTAAACTCCTCTGCTTACCCTTCTTCGAGAACACTGGCGTGATTATAAATTATGTTACGTCATAACTAACAAGCTATGTACATATATATGTACTTACTTACCGCCGTCGCGACATTCATTGCGAGATTTCAGCCAAAATATCCTTGAGATTTAATTGAAACAGAAAATAGGTCAAGTGCAAGTTGAAGTCAGTTTTCGAGGAATCCAAACCATTTTAGGACGAAACAAAGCACTTTGACTTTTTTTTTTTTTTTTCCGGACTAGTTCCGCCATCATGATTGGCGCCTATTATTTATCTTATCCTCGTCCATACCAGTTCTCGCTTACATGCCTCTCGTACTTCCATGCTACATACTTTGTCTTTCTGTTATCCTTCACCATTTATCCTGTGGGTGGGACTCCCACAATTTTAGCTATCTATTCTTCTGCTTTGTTTCTTATCTTTATTTCTTAAGTTTAGGGAAAATAATTATACAAGTTTTTGTTTATTTTACATAATTTGACTTAACTACGACATGATTTACTTATTGCTATATTCTCAATTGTGACATGATTTATAATTTACACACTTGATCTTATCCTACTGCTTATTCTATGTACATTTATTGCGCTTATTTCCTATGTTACAGTTTTTTATGTAAACAATATAAAACGAAACATAGTTGTTTTACCCAGTTTTATTTTTACTTATAATATTTTTTGCTATATTCTCACAGTAGGCTATCAATTTGTCTCTAGTTTTGCCCGACATTATTTCCCCCATGCTGTCTCTCCGCAGTCTCGTGCCAATTTCTTGTATCTTTCTTTTGCGAAGATTGGACATTCTAATATCAGATGTGGGACTGATTCCGCCATGATGGGGTCGCAGGTGCACGCTGGGCTCTCCTTACACTTAAAACGATTCAAGTATTCGGAGAACCCACCGTGCCCCGTGAGGACTTGCGTGAGTACACCTGTTGGCCTTACCCGTTTCACAATACGGTAGGCAGCTATGGCGTCCGGAAAGAACATCTTCGTCACCGAGGCCGTCTCGCCCGACAAATATCTCCGGTTCCACTCACCAAGCGAACCCACACGGATTTGCCGCTTGATGAATGAGACCGGACACTGGTCCTAGTCCGGCTTCCTCCGCAACGACAATGCCGCCCCCTTAGCCAGCTCGTCCGCGCGTTCATTCCCCGGTAAGCCCGCGTGAGCCTTGACCCAAAACAAAGACACAGCTTTGTTCTGGTTCATGGCCTGAACCAAGTTTGCTCTTGCGCGGAGCACCAGAGGGTGGAGCGAGCCATGGCTTGCCAGCGCCTGCAATGCTGACATTGAGTCGCTGTACAAGCCATAGCTCGCCTCTTTGCGCTTGAGAATAACGTCAGTTGCCTTGCAAATAGCCAGTAGTTCCGCCTGGTAGACAGTGCAGTACGCGGCGAGGCTCAGCTTGAGGTTTTGGACTTCACCGTTATTATCCCACAGGGATAATGCAGCTCCGACCTTCCCCTCAATCTTGCTGCCGTCAGTGAATATTCGCAATGTCTGCACATTGTGACTGTCTACAAGCTGTTGGTCTGCCAGGCACACGAACTCCAACTCCATTTGTTTGGCTGGGTGAGATGTTTCTGTAAATCTCACCATACTCTCAATCTCCCGGTCTCCCGGTACAAACTGGGATGATCCTCTCCTCGCCTCATACAGGGCGGCTGCCTCTTGTATTCGGAGGTCCAGAGGGAGCACCCCAGCCAGTAGCAGAGCCGAGTTTAGTGAGACTGTACGGTAAGACTTACAGAGTTTCTGGGCGAATCCTCGCTGAACAGAGCCTAGCTTCTTCTGTATACCCAGCTTTTTCGTAGCGGGAGCCCAGGCCCCGGCCGCGTACGTTACTATAGGTTCGATTGTGGCTGTATAAATTATTTGTATGATGTCCCTGTTCAGACCCCAGCTAGTTTTTGCCGCGCGTGACAGTTGTTTATATATTTCTGTGACCTTCCTGCAGACGTTCTTGGTATGTTCGCTGAAAGTCAGCTTATCATCTATAGTCAGCCCTAGCAGCTTCATGCTCCTGACCATACCAATGTCGACCCCGCCCATGCTCAGAACTGGTGTGTCGTGCTTAAGTTTGTTGGTTATTAGCATCGCACAGGTTTTGTGCGGTGCGAACCTGAGCTTATTCCTGATGCCCCAGTTCCGGACGTGGGCGAGGGCTGCATTGGCAGTTCTGGAGACTTCAGCTGCTGTGTCGCCGTCAACGGCCAAGACGATGTCATCCGCGAAGGCCTGAACGAAGTACCCCTTTTTGTCCAGATCTTGCAATAGCGGGTCCAGTAGAAGATTCCACAAGATGGGACCACCGATTGACCCTTTAACACAGCCTTTGTTTGTCTCTCTCGTGCATTCCTCCCCAGCATACCTTACACTAACTTTTCTGCTGTCGAGGTAACTGTCAAGTAGTCTCCTAGTGTTCACCGGACACTTTTCCTCAGCCAGCCTGATTCTGATTGCCGGCCACCAGGCGCTATCGAACGCGCCCTCTATATCCAATGACACCAGGACAATTAGCTTCTTCAGCCTCAACTTGTCCTGCACATGTTTTATTAGAGTACAGAGGGCGTCCTTGGTGCTCTTCTGGGGCATAAAACCAAACTGGCGAGTACTAAGCCGCCTCTTTCCAGATGTCCGGGAAATGTGCCAGCTCTAGGCATTTGTTGTATAGGGCAAGGAAAGCGTCCGGGTCCTGGGAGATCGCTCGACCGCAGATGTCCGACGTGAATCCGTCTGCTCCGGGGGCTTTCTTGGGGTTAAACTGCGCCACGGCTGTCTTCAGCTCTAGCGGTGTAAATGGTGGGTCATGATATTCATCATGCTGCCACTCATTTACCCTTTGCACTTTGACTTTAGGTTAACGACATACGGGTCATGGTTAAGACATGAACAGACTTTCACGTACCAGGGAAGCATGACGTACAAGGATGCTTGTATTAAGCTGATGCGGCAGTGAAAGGCTGTCTGATGGATGATTTAGGCAAACTTTCAGACACAATCAGAAATTGGGGTTGAAACACTAGGTAGGGCCATTAGGTTCGAGTACTCATCGTGTTGTGTCGATATTCTTGCGCCCTTCTATCTTCCCAGCTCAGCGTGTTGTGCTGGCGCTGCCGCTGCGGCTGCGGAGAACCTCAAGCGGCGCAAATATAATAACCTTGTTGGTAGTCATATTTTCGAGCCGTTTGGGTTTGAAACTCTCGGGTCGTGGGGTCTGAGTGCTCATAACTTATTTAGATTATTAGTTAAGAGGTCACTTCGCGCTACCCAAGGGCTGGCTTTTACCTTGGACAAAGGATAAGCGTTGCCATACAGTGTGACAATGTTGCCAGCCATTTGGGTACATGAGGAATTTTTCGACGCCATCTTTAGACTGTTTTCATTTTAAGTTAATTAAGAGTAATAGTTACCTAAAATAAAAACTGTCAATTCAAAAAAACGGTCTGCATTTACCTACAAAGAACCTCGGGCAAGATCTGGATCAAACTCCATGATACCAGGAGAGCATGATATACAAGAAGGCTTAACTAATAATACTCAGAATTAGGTGAAACCAGGCTAAATTGTCTGATGATAAATACTTTCAAGCCAAAGTTTGAAAGACAGAAAAGGATGAATGAAATCGTTTGTCACTAAAGATTTTCTTTTACTAAATAAAATTTGCAGCAATAATTCCGAAACGTGACTCTCAGACTTGCGTTTATTCATTATGTTGTCATTATTGTTATCTCCTTCTATCTATATTGTTACATCAGTATCAAAAGTTTGAATTTTATGGACACAATCGTGAGAGACGTCTTACTTTGTACTGAGAGCGTACTTTCTTAAATTGGAGTTGTGTATTGTGTCCAAACTTTTGATTGAGTAGACAGTTTAAGCTTAAGACCCAAAAGCTTAGGTTGTCTACTCAAAAACAAAAAGTAATTTATTTAAGTTCTTTGGAAAACGCACTTATTTATACTGTGCTAATGTTACTTACGGCGCAAAATATTTTTAACCGACTTCTAAAAAAGGAGGAGGTTCTCAATTCGGATGTTTGTATTTTTTTTTTTTATGTTTGTTCGCGCATAACTCCGTCGCTTGCCAACCGATTTGAAAAATTCTTTTTTTGTTGGAAAGAGTATACTTCCCAAATAGTCCCATGAAAATTTTATCGAAATCGAACAAGCGGTTTTTGAAAAATCAACAAATATCTAAAAAAAATATCTACATTGTCTACATTGACGACCTTTTAGTTTACTCTGCATTGGAGCAGTGCATTTTTTTACACCAATGTAATTGGTTCAATTAGGAGGGGGAGGGGAGGGGGTGTAGGTACCACTAAAAGTGAAAAATAAAAAACTTTTTACAAAAAAATACAACCGACTTCCACAAAAAATCAAAAAAGTACAAAATAGCTTTAATTCGGAAGTCGGTGTTCAAAAAACGAAAAAGGAACCACAAACACCGAGTTCCGAATTAAAGTTATTTTGTACTTTTTTGATTTTTTGTGGAAGTCGGTTGTATTTTTTTGTAAAAAGTTTTTTTCATCTTGCAGTAACAGTCACTCGTTGCTTTGGTATTAAATTACCCTCTTATTATTCATATCATCCTAGTACAATAATTTTTATTCTATAGCTGGGAGGTACACGTCACGAGAAAATGTTCACGACCCATAGGCATGTAATGTAATTAAGGATCCTCCCATAATAATTATAAACTCTATCAACATATTCAACATACTAATAAAATGGCGGATAAACAAAACAACATCCATATTCGCATGCGATTGTAATTGAAAACGCTCAATTCCCTACACAAAACAAAACAGCGTGAAACAGTTCCCAGTTTAATAAATGAAAAATAACAATCTGGTAAAATCGCTGCTGTAACCCTAGTAATAATTTACAAAGATTGATATTTAGTGTTCTGGCCAAGTCTTGCGACGCGCGTGGACTGTCAATGGATTCAACATAAAAATCAAAAGGATTCCCATCTCCTTCGTGTTTTCGCGTCATTTTCTCCGCACAATTTTCCCAGTCAGGTCCGCGACCGTTGCGCTGAGCGGTCGCGTCTCGTGTTCCCCGCGTGTACCAACAACATTACTGTGTATGAAACATAAATATTGTGTGAAATAACTGTGTTTATTGTGAGTTTTTATTGCTGTTTTTTGGATTTTCTTATCGGTAAGTCGAATTCAAGTTATTTTTCTTTTATAATCGTGTTTTTTCAGAGGGTACCTGTTGATTTTCGGATAGCAACATGGATAGGGATTGAAAACAATACATTATGATAAAATCGTAAAGCATAAAGATTGATGGACATTGTGGAACAATGTTTTTCTTTATCTGTGATATATTCAGAGATTATTTATTTTTAATTTTAGTGATGCAAGCTTATGTACCGATATTGATCGACTAAATTTTTTTAAATGTTTTTTTTTTTTATGCGGTCCGTAGTGATGGTGGGGGACCGTAATATAGTAAAATAAATATATAAAGTAACTCTTAATGGACTTATTCTTGGACCAAATTTACCTTGTTTATTTTATGATGGCTAATAACTTCATCGTTTTAATGCTCCTTATCAATTTTAGCGATCATTTTAATTAGTTCTTCTTCACAGAGGACAAAGATATTGTTTGAACTTCGTTTAATAAGGATTCTTTTTTTGGTATATTTACAAACGCAGATATTAGAATATTTTAAGAAATTAGGGGGCGAGATAATCATACATTTTTGGAGATATGTATATGTAGATAGGAATAGACAATTGAGTAATTTACTAGTTTTAAAAATCATAATATGTATTATTTAGTCCATCCGTTTTTATTACAAAAAAAATTTGGAAACGTTTTTTTTGTCATTTAAAATCGTAAAAAAATATAATGAAAGCGCATCAAAGTTCTGATGAAAGTGGGGGCTGGCGATGTCACGTTGCGTAAAAATTGTGGCACGTAATGACGTCACGCGACGTTTCAACGTACTGTTTCGTCTTTATTTTTTGTTTACGTGAAAAAAGAATATAACAAACATCCTCTCACCCCAAACGCATACACTGTCTCCGTTCCGTCGTGGGTAAAAATAAGTGTCCAGTATTTTTTGAAAATCTATCAAACGGATTAATTCGACTTTTTCAGTAAAATAAAAACTAGTAAAATGCTCCACAGCTTTATGTGCTGTAGTACTTCATTTGTTTATAATTAAATATTCTCTTATTTTAAAGGACCGTCCACGTTCATATCGCTGTCGCAAATTGTAAAACACCTTTGAATTCCAAATTTATTTATTTTTTGCTTTTTTTTTTGTCTGAATTTTTAACATTGTTCGTCATTCAGATGATATTACCGACATGGATTTGTAATATTTAAGTGCGGGAATAGGCCGTCAGTTCCCATGTATCACTGTATACAAATCGTAGGTTACACACGAAATGAGCTTGTTTGATAAACACTTCAGAAAACGACTTTGACGATCACGCCTCAAGAATAACTTAATAACAACAGTCTTGTTTCACCAGAGCAGCTCATGGCTTTACGCCGCACGGGACATTCTTCAAGGCTAAGTCACGCTGGTCGAGGTCGATCTGTGGATGGGTGACACCTCCGTGCTTTGGAAAGCACTTATTACCCTTAGCAATGGCAAAAAAGTTTAGATCTTAGAAAGGCGTTTAAGATTTTCAGAACGCAGAAAATCAGATACTAAGCCTTATTAAAGGGTCCACAACTCAGAACAACCAGATCCTGAGCTGTGGAGGTAGGTAGGCATTTGCACCTACCACGGTGGTGTCTTTTTAACCCAAAGGTTGACTGGTAGAGAATGCCTTGTTGCATTAAGTCCGCCCATGTACCACTATTGTACATAAGGTTTAAATAAATAAAATACTAGTATTCAGCTGCGTGTTGTTTGACTGCAAGCAGACTCATACTATATATATACATCGAATTTGTGAAATCATGAGGGTTTCACAAATTCGATGCCCAATTTGCTGATTTTATCCTTTTTCCTCATGTGTATAGGGTCTTCTCAATGGTCACATTTCTAGCCGTAATTCATGTTTCACACAACCCATCCAATGTAATGGCCCTAAGACGATCCACTGAAAAATAATTTATTGTTTGCTTGTCATGGAGTCTCTTCTTTTAGCCACGTTTTCAACAATATTTTTAACCAGAACTCGCTTTTGGACCTCCCTGTGTTAACCTGCCTTTGAATATCGTTTGGATATGACCAAACGATAGTCATTCTCCATCGGCCATTGACTTTTATGTTTATGGTTATCAGCACACCATTGTCCCTTTTTTTCTGTATGGGAAATCATCAAATGACTTCTCCCGCTCTGGGCGGAGCGGAAGGGAGTGTCAGACTCTTACCGACTAACACCCACCCGTGATCCTTCTAGTACCCTTTGCGTTCCAGGGCCGCGGTGACTCTTTCGAATAAATTCCGCAACCCTAGCAGGCACTGACTCTATGGAGCCCGGTCTTCGTCGCTGACAGCTCTTTGAGGCGCGCGTGGAACACGATGCGCCGTCGTCCATTGTCCCTGTGTTGCTTTCATTTACTTCCTTTTCATTCTTAATATTCCTCACACGATCCATACGTCTTTCCTCCAGCACTTTCTGTAGCCTTGGCAATGAACAGTTTTCCTTATTTAATTTTATCATTCGCCTTGAGCATCGTAACAAGGCAAATGATAAACATAAATAAGGAAAAGTGTGTCTAAACAGTTAGTAGGTAATCAATCGATGAGAGTTTTTATGGTTAACACTGGCCATAAAACTCGGGGAAATGGATTAGTGTGTCGCTACACGACCAGCTACCCAACGCTGCTGTAGGGGAGAAAATACGAGAGGTATTGCCTTATCGGAAGGGAAAACGAATATATTTTTGGCCTACATTAACGAAATATAATGTTGTTGTTTTGTTTTGTACTGCATTTTTTTTTCTATTATTGACAATAGCAGCGCCCCGAGGTTTCACCCGCGTTGTTCACGTTCCCGTGGGAATACGGGGATAAAATATAGCCTATGTTACTCAGGGTGAATGCAGCTTTCTAATGGTGAAAGAATTTTCGAAATCGGCACAGTACTTTTGAGTTTATTCGTTACATACAAAAATACAAATCTTTCCTCTTTATGATATTACTAGCTACTGCCCGCGACTTTGTCCCCGTGGAATCCCCGATTTTAAAACATTATTTATCGCTGCTCCGCTCCTATTGGCTTAAACGTGATGATATATAGCCTAAAGCCTTCCTCGATAAATGGTCTATTCAACCCAAAAAGAATTTTCCAATTCGAACCAGTAGTTCCTGAGATTAGCGCGTTCAAACAAACAAACAAACATACAAACAAACAAACAAACGAACAAACAAACTCTTCAGCTTTATAATATTAGTATAGATAAGTATAGATATCTCCCAATAGGCTCCCGATTTACTAATCTCATCTGTAAAAGCGATGATGTGGTTGATGATGAAGCAAGCTTGCGTAAAAGTAACCTACTCACTCTCGTCTTAAAAACCCCGGGTTGTCCCCGGGAATGAGGAAATACTGATTCAAGCAGAACATTCCACTCCATAGCAGTACTTTTTTTGATGGATGGGAAATCGTCAAATGACTTCTCCAGCTCTGGGCGGAGCGGAAGGGAGTATCAGACTCTTACTGACTAAAACCCATCCGTGATCCTTCTTGTGCGCTTTGCGTTCCAGGGCTGCGATGACTCTTTCGAACAAATTCCCCTGCAGTTAAAGTTTCGTTACTTGCTATTCTACAATTACTCAGAATGATTTTGAGAGATTATATAGACTATTACATTTTTATGCATCACAAAGTGTTCCAAATATTCAGTTGATAATTTATCCATGTTTACAATCTTTCAAGATATTTTATAATCTTACGAAGTTTGCCATTTTCCGGTGACATATACTCTCTTTTCTTGTGTGCAATAGCCACAGGTGTTGACAAAGATATGGTTACACACGAGGGTACGTAAAGCTAATAGCGCTGAACACTTTCTACACGAGTGCATTTTGTCACGTGAGCGTTTTCCACTTACCGTTTTATCGTAGAGGGTCGGATAAATGAGATCTGTTTTTTCAAGTTGACTTGGTAAAAGCATGTTAGATGTACTGTGGGTACACATAAACCCTTCGCAATAAATTCTGCAAATGATGATGAAACCCGCGCTAAAATCTTTTGCAACGTCACCGAATACAACTTTAAGTTATAATTTTAGTCTAGACTAGCTTCTGCCAGCGACTTCGTCCGCGTGGAATAGTTACTTTACCCCCGATTTTGAAACTCTCAGCCCGATCGGTTTAAAATTGACAAAAGATAGACATAAGCTGTTTCGGGATATTTTTTAGATAATTTTATGTAGAACATTTCCGTAATACATGATTTCTATGTAACTTTAACCATTAAGGCTACACACGCGACGGAAGCTCAAAAATGGAGTAACCTCTCTGTTTTCCCAACATTTTCCTTCACTGCTCTGCTCCTATTGATTGTAGCGTGATGAAAAGTATACTATAACCCGCCCAGGAGTATGAAGAATAATTGCACCAAGTTTCGTTAAAATCGGTCGAGTAGTTTTTGTTTCTATAAAGAACATACAGACAGACAGACAGACAGACAGACAAAAATTTTACTGATTGCATTTTTGGCACCAGTATCGATCACTAATCACCCCCTGATAGTTATTTTGAAAATATATTCCTTGTACAGAATTGACCTCTCTACAGATTTATTATAAGTATAGATTATATAGGTGTATAAATGGAATGTTTAGCATAGAAATGAATGCATGTTGTAGCATGGAATGGATGTTGTTGGGACTGCCTCGGTTTTGCAGTGCATCTAGCATGTTTGCTGAAACGAGGCTGGATGACTTTTATGCCATCATGCGCAAACGAAGTGCATCTATGCTACGGCGATTCCGAGGTAGTCCGAACAATATTTTGGGTACACTGGCGGACAAAATAGATGGGCCGTTTATTAGGCACTGGGCTGGGAGACATGTGCGTACAGACGTACATGTTCAAAATTAATGTTACTTTTATTTATTTTTTACTAACATTAGGTTAAGGTAATACTAACACAATATGGATCCTGTTATCTGAAATAAAGAAGTTATTATTATTATTATTATTAAATGGCTGTGGCTTATTTAAGCCCTATACTGCTGTAATGTTTTATGTTAATAACGCTGTAGGGAATTAGGGTCTCCTAAGCTCTCAAGCAAATGTGGTTGCTGATGCCTATTGATGAGTGGGAAAAGGACATTTACTAAATAGCAGAATCTTTTCCATAAAAAAAATACAGTGAAAAAGTAATTGATCGTGCACTTCGAGCTAGCTTTAATGAAGTTTTACCGGTGATATGTTCACAGAATAGCAGGACTTGTTTAAAAAAAAACTTGATTGAATTCTTTCGTATTTAAGAAGCGAAAATATTCTACACAGAAGTGCGGAACTTGGGGACAGATAGCGTTGTCCTTGACTGAAAATATCGAATTCTCGGCGTCAATTTATTGAAAGTTCGAGTGATACCTGTGAATTTCTAATACTTATTTTAAGGTGTAGAACTAAATGAATTATTATAAAAAAAAGTTAGTAAACAAAGCTTTAGCAGACTTAAAGCTAAATCATTTTAGATTATCTCGCTTAGCTGAAGTTATTTTTCACACTTCGATTACAGCTTAGTTTAAATATTTTGATGCACACAAGCATTAAACTGTAGATTTATCTTTAGAAAGAAATAGACGAAAGACGCTTAGTAATAGGGCTTAAAACAGCTATATTCTTAAGCTAAGAGTTACTAAGCTCTTGGTCCGCAACTGTCTCAAAATTGGACATTTTTTTTTTCAAATGTATTTGCTCTTGACTCTAGTCTAGGTCAAAGGTGACAGAGACAAAGTACCCAGAAGAAGCCTGTTCACTCTAGCTTTGAAGAGATTAGGGTTGGACGCGTTCGGAAACACAGACGCGGGCAGAGAGTTCCACTCCTTTGCTGTTCGCATTATAAAAGATGATTGAAAACGCTTGGTGCGAATTGGTGGAATATCTACAAGGTAGGGATGGTAACCTACAGTGCGTCTAGATGTCCTATAGTAGAAGGGGGCCGGTGGGATGAGGACGTGGAGTTCATGGGCACAATCGCCGAAGTACAATCTGTAGAAGACTGACAAGCAGTCGAACTTACGGCGATGACCCAGACTGTGAAGCTTGGCATTTACCAGTTTTTGCTCTGCGTTCCACCGAGTCAATCATATTTCAGTGGAAAAACCGATAGGTACGCATAAATAATGAAACTTTTTTCAACATTCCGGTGATTACTATTTTTTTGCTTAGCGCTATCGAAAGTTGCTATCGACATGTGTCTGCATTTTCCAATTTCATTGAAAATATAATAAACGTTCAACGAAAAGTCAGAACTATTACGAAAAGAAAATTGCCTATCAAAATTGAAAAACCAAATCATTTCATCTGCTATCGAAACAGTTTTGCACATATTTTTATTTAGTTTGAAGTCTGTTTTCTGAATTGCACGTTACTGATACTTACGTTACTGAATTGCGTGGAACAGGATACGCCGTGGACCCGGGCCTGGCTGTTATCGGACGGCGAGCAACCCATCGCTCGCCATCCGTAGCCCCGCACCCACGGTGGCCGGGAATCGCTGTGCGACTCCCGACGCCCGGGTCGTCTTCTTCTGTTGTGGTGGCTAGGGTGTGAGGTTTATCATCGCGCAGTCTAGAACCTATGGTCTATCCGTGAACAGTTTAGAAGTGAACAAGTAACAAACAAACAGACAGACAGATTCGCAAAGTTACTTTTGCATTAATAATATTAGTATGGACAGAGACTCATAATGTAACATCCTATAGTACTCCACTGGATGTTACGTTATGAGTAGCCCTCCCCAGCTGGCCCAATATTTGTTGACTAGAACAACTCAAATATTGACACACTGTTTTCAATAGACTTGTCGATGTATGAAAGCATTTGATGTAGAGTACTTACCTACCTTTTTTTCTGGATGGGAAATAATTAAATGACTTCTCCCGCTCTGGGCAAAGTAGAAGGGAGTGTCAGACTTCTACTGACTAAAGCCCAACCGTGATCCTTCTTGTGCCCTTTGCGTTCCAGGGCCGCGGTTGTTTTTCGAACAAATTCCGCAACCCTAGCAGGCACTGACCCTATGGGTCTTCGATGCTGACGGCTCTTTGAGGCGCGCGTGGAACGTGACGCGCCGTCGACTCGGGTCTGGTTGCTATAGGACGGCGAGCCACCCATAGCTCGCCATCCGCAGGCCCAGTACCTACCTACCTGAATGACAGGTGTTTTCGGTAAAGACTACCAATGTACCGTCTCGTATGGCAAGACCAAAACATATTCAAACGTGAGTCGGACTCACAAGGGGTTCCGTACTATTTAGAGAACATGCTTCTTTGTGTGCACAGGTTTTGGTGAATATCAAAACATACAGCTTTGCGAACCGTTGGTGCGTAAGTCTGACTTGAGAGGTAAAGTCCATTCATGAGGTAAAGCCGGCTTCCAGACCGACGGACAGAAGACGACACGACGGATGGACAGCAGAGGCTTAGTAATAGAGTTCCCTTTGTTACCTCTTGTGTACGAAACTCAATTGGAATTGAAAATTAGACTATAAAAAACAAAAAGTACAAAATAACTTTAATTTCAGAACTCGGTGTTTTTGGTTGCTTTTTTGTTTTTGAACACACCGACTTCCGTAAATAATGTTATTTTGTACGATTTGCTTTTGTTTTTTGTTTAGAAGTCGGTTGTATTTTTTGTAAAAAGATTTTTTATTTTTCACTTTTTAGTGATTCACTCCCAGCTAAACATACCCATCACAGCGTACGTGGTATAAATTGGTATAAACAAACATGCTATTTCAGCTATCCCGACAGATTTGCTATCATTTATTGAAATTTACCGCTTGTTCGATTTCGATAAAATTTTCATGGGACCATTTGGGAAGTACCCTTTCGAACAAAAAAAGATTTTTTTAAATCGGTTGGCAAGCGACGGAGTTATGCGCGAACAAACATTTAAAAAAAAAATACAAACATCCGAATTGAGAACCTCCACCTTTTATAGAAGTCGGTTAAAAATGTTACAAAAGTTATTCTCTATAACCTCTCAGAATGCTAACCAGGAATCTAGATTTTCGCCAGCTTAATTTGGTTCAACGAGTCGTATGATTAGATACTGAACTTACTACAGAACATTAATGTCTCAATCTATTATTTTACTAGTAAAAGCATTAGCATTTTTATTTATAATTCAAAACTAAAGTGTACCGCGAAATGCTTATAAATTCTGTAACTAAAATATATTGAGGTTCTGAGTTACCTACGTAGAGCTTTCAGCTTTTAGAGCTTTTAACGACTTTTCCAATACTTAGGAGTTTTTTCAATATTCAGCATTTGCCTAGCCTTTTATACAGTTAGTAAAATATAATAAGCTTTAATATTAGGGTCGGGTTTCAGTCAAACCGGATTCAGTTAGGTTATACAAGAATTAAGATCGCTTTCAGCGATAAGGCCGCCCATTGTGTCACGCTATGTAATGTTTTTTTCATCTATATTTTCTGTAAATTATATGGTGTACATAATAAAGAGTATTCTATTCTATTCTATATATGTCTCTATCAGCTTAAGCCATTTCCCAAAGGTAAGGCACTGATCACCTGATGGCCCACAGCATGTACACAGCCGTACATGCAAAGTTTGATAAGGTTCAAGAATTTTCGTGGTAAAATATTTTTGTAAAATATTCTGTTCAGTGCAGTGTGAGTCTGGGAAGAAGGTTATTTCAACGATTATTATGTTAGAAAGTGGTACTTTTGAGAAGTGGCGTTATTTGGATGAAGCAAGAAAAAACCTGCCAAATATGAATGGCCTCGCATACAAAGGATTTTGTACAAAATATAGTACTTATAATGCTGTATATAAAATGTAAGATTGTATGAATGACGTTTCTCGATCGCGGATACGTTTATTTAAATTGGTGGATTGCTGCAGACGTCTCGGAGGAACGTGACAATTGGACAATTGACCATCAACCACTGTGTTGATGTTTTCAAATATTGCACAATGTATTTATATTTTTACTAACCGACGGAGACTCTCAATTCGACGCGTAAAATTGTCACTGGAAAATTGCAAATTCTGTAAGATTGTAATACCTAAATCTTTATTAAATTATAATTTCTAGATATATTATGATAAAATCGTTTTTTACAGAATAGATACCATCCAAATTCAATAGTTTTCCATACCTCCGTAACTTATTAAAAAAATAGTTTACAATTTCACGCGATACTTTACAATATTACGGCGTATGCAATTTTCCGATGACATAATATATGTATATTTTTTTTATGTATGGCCACGCATAACTTTTTATAGAGTAGTCTTATTTTGATAATTCTTTTTTTAACTATTCTTTCACTGTATCGTTGGAGGTAGCTTGTAGCTAAGGAATAATAGCCGCAGGGTAGAATTCGTTAGATAGAGTCACCGCGGCCCTGGAACGCAAAGGGCGGTTGGAGGATCACGGGTGGGTTTAAGTCAGTAAGAGTTTGACACTTCCACTACGCCCAGTGCGGGAGATGTCATTAAATTTGATGAATGATTCCCGTCTAAAAAACAAAGAATAACTACCTACATCTTCGAATAACGCGACTCATATTTATTAAAATACGCTTGAGAAGTTCGTTTGATCATTCATCATGTTTTACTTTCACCGATAACTGCACAATTACAATTTCCGCACAAAAAATCCAATAATACCGAGCCTACTTTTCCACGAAAAGTTCAGTGCCGGAAATCTCCCGATAAGACTTGCTATCTCTGACTCACGTTGGAAAATATTAGTTGTTGGTACTGCAATGATTGTCTATGTACCTAATGAGGTTATAGTAAAGCGCTTATTAAACTATCCAAGTTTTAGGAAACCTAAATCGGATACAATTTAGGAATTCGAACTAAATCGGCTTCTAACTTCAATTACACTATCCTGTTTCTTAAATTGGCTTCCTAAAAATTGGATAGTGTAATAAGCGGTTAAGTTTTCGTATCATGAAGGGAGATGGCTCTTCGTGCTTACATTTAAGACATGCCTAACAAATCAATTCTATCATATTAAAATATTTGAAAGCATGGACCACTTTTTGTGTCACTTATCTACATATGTATACCTACTAATATTATAGAAGAAATATTTTTTTGTTTCTTTGTTCGTACCGAATAAGCTCGCAAACTATTGAACCGATATTAACCTTTTTCTCACCAATGGAAAGTTTCATTATCAGCAAGCAAAATAAGATATATTTTATCCCCGTATACGGCAGCTTTTCCGCGCGGCTTCGTGCCCGTGATCTATCCCGCAGCAACCGTATATGTTTCCAAAACACCGTATATGTTCACAAAACCTATATGATTTCCAAAAAATAACGATGATTGATACTCAGCAATGATGTTGCTTTCTATCACCTTAAAAATCCTTTTATAATCGGTAAAGTACTTCCTCTCACAAACATAATATACAAAAACAAGGAATTATAATTTTATTTTATTAATATTGGTTCATAACTGACAAGTCCATGTTTCATACTTCTTAGTCTTTAGTTCTTATTTTAAAATAGGAAAGAACATTAATAAAAAAAGTGACCGTCGCGCGTCGCTTTGAATGCTGAAACAATCTAATTTAAATTACTTAGATTCTTTTTTTCAAATTAAATGAAAAGCGCGGGAGTTTTACACCTGTCAAAATCTTTTCTTTTATCTGGGTCCTTATATCACTTAAAGGTAAGTAGATTTTATAAAAGATAAACCTGCTTAATTGATCCTTTTAAAATAGCCCTTTTCTTTTAAGCTTTTACTGAAAGGGCTTGAAATAATTTTACATTTTTGGTAAAACGGTTTTAAAGATAGGTATTTTTTGAAAACACGTTTCATTTTAATGATATTGTGCTCATAAAACATTAATTTGCTGAAAGTTACAAAATCTTGTGGAAATTATTATTTATAGTTTGGTACTTTGATCACAAAGAAAAACACCAACTATCGCGTGTTATACTGTGTTTAATTACCTACGTATAAGCAAAATACAGAGTGGAGTACATTGAATGATAAGGACTTAAGTATTTTACAATGGATGTCTCGCGGGGCGCCGGGCCGGAGACGAGAGTGTGCGCGGTTCGCAGGTGGCACGGCCTCACTCACCTTATAAGGTGGCTGGAACTGGGATATGCGAACAGAATAAATCCTCATAGATGTCCTCCACCCTGGGGATAACCTGACCCAGCCTGTCCCTTGCTGCCCGCCATCAATGACCCCGCCAAGCCGAGGCCTGTGTACCACAGGGGATGCCCTTAGCGAGCGGTCATTTAGCTTTTAAGTAGTTTTTAGCCCTGGCTGGGGGCCTTAAATTCATTTGAGGCCACCACAGGATTGATCGGTTAAGCAGTAAACCAGCCTTAGTGTGCTCAAATGCGAGTGGTCCTTACAAAAAAAAAGGATATGCGAAGAGCGGGCAAACGTAACTAGTCGCGTAACCGAGCTGGTAGACGACGCGTCCTAGAGGTGCGCCAAGTTACTAAATGGGGTAACGCTATATGTATATTTTATTATTAGTTTAACCTAGATCTTGTAATTATACAATCTAGAGTACTTTTCAATGAACGAACGAACTATGTTGGGGTTGATTTCTAGTCTAACTGAATGGAGCTGAGCACTAGTGTTTTATATGGATAGACTGCCTTTTGGCATCCACGGATTACTACAGTATTAAGTACATTTAACACGATACAATTTAGCAAGACTTTTTTTACTGGTTCTCTCGCAGGTCAACACATCATCGTTCGTTACTGCTTACCTAGATTATCCTTTAGTTTCTTCAAATGAAATTAAGGCCCCCAGGCAGAGTTAAAAACAAAACTTATAAACTCTATGACCACTCGCTAAGGAGGTACCCCTGTGGGTACGGAACTCGGCATAGTGACGTCATTTTGGGAGGGCAGCAAGGGACATACGTCACGGTCTGGCAAAGATATACAAATGGCAGTCGGGACCAATGGCTTAATGTGCTTCCTGATACACGGACGAGACTTGGTTCGTAATGGAGCGTCGTCATCCACGGATCAATCTTAGCAAGCGTTGCTTAACCTTGAAGATCGACCCGTGAAGGTTATTAATTAGTCACGAGCTCAAACTCAAAGCATTTATTTCAATTAAACCCTTTACAGGTACTTTTGAATTGTCAAAGTCGGTCAGTCGAAAGAGGTGAAGCTATCTGCACGTTCCAAAGCGTAGATCTGTATGGAGAAGAACGTGCAAGAAACTCCACGGACACTCTTTTATATCAATAAATTGTTACTAAGTTGTGGGTACATTGTTCTTCTTGTAATTATTCCTATATGTGAGAATGATGTAGAAAGACGTGTTTGATACAGGCATCCGGAGTAGAAGGAACAATTTAAAGTACAGATAAAGTGAACTAACAAATTGAAAACAAAAAAGATAATAATCTTTTCATTGCAGGCGGGGGAAGGTTCCTTTGAATAATTCTTTACAGGTCTAGCCTATGTTACCAATAACTCAACTCTTCTAACGATTTTACACACCACATACATTGATATCGGTTAAGCCGTTAAGAAATAATGCTGGAATAAAGAACCTCACAATCATGCATACATATGTAGGTACATGAACACTGAAAACATAACACTATTTTTTTTTTAGCAGTCTTGGTAAAATTAACAAACTAAACCGTGGCAGCTGAGAGGTGACCCGTCCCAGCAGACAGAGCCAAATGATGAATAAAAAATAAAATACATGTGGCACTCGGGGACTGCCGCGGTAAAGCTATTGCGTAGCATTTTTTATCAACTTATGCAATTATATATTTAGTACTCTGCGTCATTGTGATATGGTCTCGATTCGTTCACCTGGGTTACTGTACCAATGTAAATCACATACGTTTCACTTAACTTTGTCCCACCGATTGTTTCCGAACGCAGACGTTCGGGTCGGCTCGGTGACGGCGACATAATAGCTCAGTAACGAAGCGACCATTTTAAAAAGGCGGGGCCTAATCGAATGACTTAGTGGTGTTAGGATATTTTCGTTACGGAATTTCTGGATTCGGTTGCCACGCTCAAGGCCCGCGATAGAAGCTATGCAATAGCTTAAAAACATACGTCACCATCAACGAGACTTTTGAGTGAGCACGTCGCTCCTGTTAAACATATCGTCTATGATTTACAGTTATGACTAAGCCATAGATGCCACATTATATGGAAATAGTAAAATATAAACTACATACTACCTACACTACCGACAGTAAGTGGTTGAAATTGCAACTCATGTATCATACACAAATTGAGTGAACGAGCATAATCTAGTGTAGCATATTTGTAGCAGTGAAATTGTCTTTTATGACCATTTTAGTGTCTAGATCTTACTACAAGCATTAAGTACCTAGAAATGCATAAGTTTCAGATGATATGTGGATGTAGATAAAACTATGTAAGAGTGTTTGAAGGTGGGTATTTGTCAAACTGAACTTTCGTCTAAAAACCTGTAAATTGTACATTAAGAGGGTATACGCCGTACGGCATTTCATACAAATTTTCAAGTACTTATTTATTTATTTAACAATTTATGTACACCCATTTAATCTATACTAATATTATAAATCTGAAGAGTTTGTTTGTTTGAACGCGCTAATCTCAGGAACTACTGGTACGATTTGAAAAAATCTTTCAGTGTTAGATAGCCCATTTATCGAGGAAGGCTATAGGCTATATTTTATCCCCATATTCCCACAGGAACGGGAACTACGCGGGTAAAACCGCGAGGCGCTGCTAGTATAAAGATAGAAAAAGAAGAAGGAAACAGAAAAATAGGTACCGAAGCCGTACATCCTCGTCGTCGTAGGTCCTTATTTTCCGAAATGACTTAACCGATTCTAATGAAACGTTACACACATAAGCAGAATACATAGGTCTAAAAAGTTAGCTGAAAATATTTTCGATAAATAGTGTTAAAGTTAAATTAGACCCATTTTAAATTTTCGATACAAACATCCAGTTATCTTTTTTTAAATAAGACATTTCGAAAGTGTGTGAAGTTTCATTAAATTGGTTTAGTCATTTCGCAAAATAGTGACTTGAATTTAGAATTGTATGAAATGCCATATGGCGTACACGTTCTTAAAGTGTGGTTTGACACGATCTCAAAATACTCAATTCAGAAATCAGTCCTAAGAGTCTATGTTACTTGCAATAAATTAAAACAAAATTATGTGGAGCCAACAATATAAATTGCAAAAGAGTTCAATGATAGTGGCTGAAATATATCTGTATCAGTGATAATACCCTAATCTATTTATCTTAGATTACCTTTCAATACTCAATACTCAATACATTTATTGCTTCCACATGTGAACTTAGGTGGTAGGTTTTACAAAAATATGATCATTGTGGACCTTGTCGGGTACAGCAAAGTAGGAGCGAGGAAGAGTGTACTATTTGTAAATTAATAAATAAAAAACAAAATAAAAAAAAAGACAAACATGTACTTACCCAATTTAAAATTTATCATTAAAATATTCATTTTGTATATTGTAATAACATTTGGATATTAAATATTGCTTTAATTTATTTGTGAATATATTATTTTTTTGTTGTTCTTTAATTATTACTGGTATATATTTTAATTGACATGACTAGTGTACTATTTGAGTGCATTTTAAGCTTAGAACTTGGTAAGTTTAATCTATTTTTATGACGTAATGTAAATTTTGACTATATGTCTTCTCTTGTCGTATAAAAGTGTTGGTAATTACGCATGAATTTGCATAGTTCTAGAATGTATAGACAGGGTAGGGTTAATATCTTATGTTCTTGGAAATGGGGTTTGCAGCTGTCGGTGTCTTCTATATTTACTAGTATTCTCATAAGTTTTTTTTGTAATGTGAAAAGTGTCGGTGCATCCGTGCTGTTTCCCCACAATATCACGCCGTAACTTAGCCACGCGTGTGCGTAGGCATAATATGTGACCAGTGCTGTTTTTAGGTCAGTAGTTTTTTTGACTTCACGGAGGGCGTATACGAATTTGGATAATTGGACCTTTCTATACTAATATTATAAAGAGGTAACTTTTGTGAGTTTGCGTCGTTGTAAGGGGTAATCTCTGGATCTAGGTACTGAACCTATTTTCAAAATTATTTCACCAATTGCAACGTTATTGTTGAGTGTCATAGGCTATATTTTATTCCCGTATTGCTGGAACGGGAACAACGCGGGTGAAACCGCGGGGCGCTGCTAGTATTTAATAAAGTGCAAAGAAAATCTAAGCCGCCATAGCAGTCAATGGTCTCTAGAGTGGGCGTGTATTTTAATATTTAATCTATTACTAAGACAGAGAGAGGTATTTTCAGCGAAACAAACGAAGTGGCACAAGACAGACGTTTTGACACCCTAAGAAAGCAATTAATTCGTAGTAGAGAGGCGCTTCTTAAAGTATCGATGTTTTAATATTACACTTATATTATAAAGAGAAAAGATTTGTATTTTTGTGTGTGTGTATGTTTGTAATGAATAAACTTAAAAACTACTGTGGCAATTTCAAAAATTCGTTCACCATTGGAAAGCTACATTCATCCTAACATATGCTATATTTAATCCCCGTATTGCCACGGGAACGGGAACAACACGGGAAAAACCGCGGGGCGCTGCTAGTTATTCAAATATAAGTAAAAAAGCCAGTCACTTAAATTAAAAACTAGATGACTCGGCGAGCTAAGCCTAAAATCGATTTGATTGTAACTCTTTTTTTTCTACAGTAATGAGGCGATCAACGTTTGTTTTTTTTTATACAACGCAATAACTAGATACGAGTAATTGTGCTCATGATTAGGATGGACTTTTACTACGGTGCCAACACTGAAATCGCGAACAAAAAGTCACCTGCCCCATACAAATTCAAAGCATTTATTTCAATTAAACCCTTTACAGGCACTTTTGAATTGTCAAGTCGAAAAAGGTGAAGCTATCTGCACGTTCCGTAGATCTCTATGGAGAAGAACGTGCAAGAAACTCCACGGACACTCTTTTAAATCATGTTCTGTATTACATAACTTTTGTTACATCCTTGGTCGCTTCTATATGTGAGGACAATGCAAAGAAAAAAAAAGGAAACTATAAAACAATTAAAAGTATAAAGATTAAAACAAGTCAGTGGCAGTTAAGAGGTGACCAGTCTCAACCGACGGCGCCCGTTCACGAACATGACGCGTGTATTGGCACCATTTAGCTCAACCATTTTGAAGTTAACCGAATGATCTAACACACACGCCACCATCAGCGAAACATTTGAGCGAGCATGACATGCTCTCAATTAAGTATACATTTAAGTATATGCGCATAACTCGCCTTTTTCTTTTTCCGCATTATGTTCCGAATTAAGTAGGTACACAGATAAAGTATTCTTCGTCGTAATGTTTATCTACCCCACATTATGAAGGCCTGACATAACTGCTGTCATATTTATGTCTTAACACTATGTAACCAATATGACCCAATGCTCTAAATCTCGATTGCTTCTACCTCTAATTAATATAACTCAAATCCGTAGCGCTCTATCAACTTTAATATTGACTATAACAATCAGTTATCACGGTCAATACGAGTGTTTACATTAGGTAATTATTACAATTAGTTAATTACATTGTAGGTGATCGACGAATAAATCAAATTAATTAGCTTAAATCAACATACATTTTAATGGCTTCTGCCCGTAGTTTTGCTCTCAGCAAGCAAGTATAAAATCATTCATAAGGAACGTACTCTCGGGATATAAAAGTACTGTGTCCAATTCAAGAACAGGGTCTACCTGTGTATCAAGTTTTATCGAAAACCATTAAAACGGGAAGAAGTAAGAAACAGACAGACATAGATTGGTCAAATGCCGAAAAAAAAAGCCTTTTACAAAAAAAAAAAAAAAAAAACAACCGACGTCTAAACAAAAAAAGTATAAAATAACTTTAATTTTGGAAGTCGGTGTTGGTAGGTTGTTTTTTTTTTTGTAAAACGTTTTTGACATCTGCAAGATCGAATGAGAACATCGTCAATGTACCCTAAGCCACGCATTATTAGGGATAACTCAAATACTAGTCGTCAGATCTCAATTAAATGGGAACACACGTCAAGCACCAGCTTTCGAATACAAAAATAACTATCAAAATCGGGACATCCAGTACAAAGTTATGGGATAACACAGAAAAAAAAATACAGTCGAATTGAAAACCTCCTCCTTTTTTGGAAGTCAGTTTAAAAAAAAACAAAACATCGATACTTTTCCTTCCCTAATTTGATTATCTTAATATTCTAAATTCTCCATTTAGAACGATTCAACGAGTAATTACTAATTCAATCCTAATCACGGTCGCTAGAGGTGCACCCTTTGTGCTCCCGGTCATGTTACTAATTACGTACTAATTAGACGTTTTATATTGTTGGCAACATAATTTATAATCTGCAACAGGCTTTGTTCAATAAAATAAAGAGGTTGGAAATTTTTAGGATAAGTCATTTCGAAAATGTTTTCAACTAACTTTTTACACATATGTATCCTCATATCCTGCTTATATGTGTGAAGTTTCATAAAAATCGGTTCAGTCATTTCGGAAAATAACGACTTGAAAATTCGCATGAAATGCCGTTTGGCGTATACGCTCTTAAAAAATGACAGCAAATCTTCCGGGGTTAGTAAAATCGCATGTCTGTTTGTTGCTTACACCCGTTCCGCAACCCTATAAAATAGCACTACTTACGCTGATTATTAATAAGTCAATCAAAATGCAAGAAATTGCGCTCAATAAAGCATCAATCGCCATAAACTTACTAAAAAAATAAGCATATAAAATTCAACTGACTTGACGTCGACCATAGAAAGTTTGAATTCTGAGTTTCAAACTTCGAATGTTTGAGTTTTGCGGTTTGTTGTGATAGAAGTTAGTTTCCATTGCTTGCTTTGAAATTCGTCGCGTGTAGTTCAGTGCAAAGTGTGATTTATGTAGTATTTATGTATTCTGATATCGAAAGACAAAATTGGCCCATTCGTCGTAAGAGACCAGAAGAATGAGGGTTTTCAGGAACATTCACATAACCAGGGCCCCAAGTCTGCTATTGTTTATAAAAATGCGTCATTCTAACACGATCCCATTGTCATTATGCTAAAAGTTCGTAATCTGCTAAATTCATAATGGTCGATCTTTGGTCGTAGATTATTATATATAGACATTGTCGTATTGCCATTATTTGCCATTTCGTTCAGTGGTTGAACATTCGAAAGACATAATGACGCTTTTATATTAGTAGATTACCAAACTTGTCAAAATTAATAATTATGGAATCAATGATAGACCATTCGTATACTATTATAATAGCAGACTTGAAGCCCAGAGGTTCTAGAGAGGTGGCGGTCTATCTACTGTAGCCTGGCGAAGGCGATTTTCAAAATGTATGGGATTGTCGAAATGACATGTGATTTAAAAAATTGCATTCGCTAGTAAAATGGCAAATTGTCTAGCCTTAGTTGGCTCCATTTGGGCGAAACGTTCTCTGCTGAGAAAGCGTAATTAATAACATTAATATGACCTTGGCATTAATTTACTTAATGTCGAAAAATTTAGTAAGGGCTTTGACAGGTGCCTGGACCTGACGCCTCGGTGCTGCCACCTGCCCAAAACTTATCTTCTTATCTAGGTATAGTATAATCTCTCGCTCTTTTTCTTTTTCGAGCTTTATCCCGTTATTGGGTTCGGTTCTCATCGTGATGCTTCTCCAGATGTATCTGTGCTTGTCCATCATGTTTTCCTAGATGCATTGATTTTTGGGTTAGCCGGTTCCCCCTAATTTTCAAGCTTACTTCTAGTAATTACGACGGTACAATATGGCTGTTATACATAGCACCCGTATACGCGTTTTCAATTAATTTTATCACATATTTCGTGGTGAAATGACTGGCAGCTTTATAGGTACAGTTAGATGGTAAGACAAGTGCCTTGAAATTTTGACACATTTTAACCGTCTGTTATCGTCTTTGAAAATGTTTTATTGCTCGATCTAATTATATTGATATAAGGTCTTGACAAACTGAGCTTCTATCATAGATAAAGATCGTCTTAGTACTAATAGGTATCGTCATAAGTAATGTTATGGTGGGTATCCAATATGTGGGACAGTTTTAGGAGCGCGGATCGCAAGAGGTTCACGGTTAGTGGATGGAACGAATGGACCAATTCTCGTTCCTACTAATTTTTTAAGCAAAATGTAGCATTTGTGAAATCAAAAATGTTGGAAATAGAATTGTAGGTATTTGACAGATTGCGTCTGAAATGCGAATTTGAATGTTTCATCATAAGTACGGTAATTTACCCTCAAATCGACAGGCGCTATCGAAATGTCACTTGTCAAACTGAAACATTTTGAACTTTTGACAGTTGTTATCGCCGATTGAGTGTCACTTTACCTAGAGGAAGAATAAGGAAGCTGAAATATTATTACACGAAAACTTGACTAAAACATAAATAATGGATTCCTGTCATAGACGAACGTTTGCCCTTTAGTTAAACAACACCCACGCGCTGCGGGGTGTCATTGATTAATGAAAATTCTTTGATCCGATAAATTGCGGAAGCCGAGAGATAGTCCATCTTAGGTCGAGTGGTACCTTCTGCTCGTTGAAATTATTGCAATAGGTAGCTTGTACAACGTCATGTAACCATCGTTGAATATGTCACTAGAAACAAACTCTAATAAGCCTGTATTTTTCTGAAGCAAGTTTTGAGAAGGTGAAAATATAAATAGACTAGCTGCTGCCCGCAGCTTCGCCCGCGTGAATGTCGGAAATTATCCCAAGGGAACATAATCCCGGAATAAAAGTATCCTATGTTACTTCTAATACCTCGAAGAATACATATGTGTACAAAGTTTCATGATGATTCGTCAAGTAGTTGTTGATCGGTTGAGTAGTTTTCGCGTGAAAGCGTAACAAACAAACTTACATTCACATTTATACATATATTACTAGCTGCTGCCCGCAGCTTCGCCCGCGTGAATGTCGGAAATTATCATTAAAAAAAAAAGTACCTATCCTATGTTACTTCTAGTACCTCCCAGAATATGTGTACAAAGTTTCATGATGATTCGTCAAGTAGTTTTTGCGTGAAAGCGTAACAAACATCCACGCCTTCACATTTATAATATTAGTAAGGATTATAGATAGTAACAGTCTAGAGAAACAAACACATTTTGTGTCGAAAATTTGTCTGCCACACAGCAGTAGCGTCAGTTGGGGATCTTCGAACCTGCGTTCATTTGAAGTTTAATTTTTCGCAGTCCTGTTCTCGCAGGTGCATTACAAACCCCGGCCACCGTAGACGCGGGCCTGCGGATGGTGAGCAATGAGTGGCTCGTGTTCGATACCACCAGAACCGAGTTGACGGCGCGTTGTTCCATGCGCGCCTCAAAGAGATCTCAGCATAGAAGACTAGGCTTGCTAGAACTAGTGCCTGCAAGGGTAGAGGAATTTGTTCGAAAGAGTCAACGCAACCCTCGAGCGGAATGGCATTAGGAGGAACACGGATGGGTTTTAGTCAGTAAGAGTGTGACGCTCTCTACCACTCTACCCAAAACGGAAGAAGTCATTTGATGATTAGCCATCCATAATAATTGTATTGCATAGGAATCTAGAACAGATGATTAGCATCTCATCACAACCAAAACAATGAATGAAGAGAGGCTTTTGATGATGAAGATAACATGCTTGTCTTTCTGTCAATTCACTCGCAAATATAGTCTATTCACTACTGCAAAATTCTTCGTTGAATTAGCTCGTGGCGAAAAAACAACAGCCGCACACGTCGAATTTCAATTTACTGGGTCATGAAGGTTAGTGTGCCTGTTCCATGCAAAGTACTGGAACTCGGCTGCATACGTTTGGGCTTTAAGCTGACCACAACATAGTCGGAAAAGGCTACGCAGATTTATTGAACTGAAATTCGTCAGCTGTTTACATTTCGTCGCTAAATCAGTTCGATGGTTCGTTAATAGCGTTTCATAAACGTACAGTAATAGGATCGAAATGTCTATATTTACCGGTTTTATTGCGATTGACGTAAACTTTGACGTTGTTAGTTAGTGTTGCCACTTAAATAGTTGCATGGATTGTGTTACTTACAAAGTATTTTACCTAATCAATGTTTACGGAAGAAAGCTTGGCGTAAAGTGTGATTCTGAGGAATGATTCAGAGATTTGGCTTAGCTTCGTGATTTATTTTTAGTCAACTTCAAAAGAAGGAGGAGGTTCTTAATTTGGTTGTCTTCAGTCGTTCATTACTGATTCAAGAACACACAAACACAGTCGGAAGCTAAGAAAATCTGACAGCAGTCTTTTCAAAGTATAGGTGCTTTACTGTGATACCTAGTTACTGGTTCATCTTAATTTCGATTATCAATTTTTCAAATATTGTTCGTTCTATTCTGTAAACACCGGATCTAGAAAGATTAGGTGTATGTGAGCTACCTGTTAGGATTGCGGATTTTGTTCGAAAGAGTCATCGTGGCCCTGGAACGCAAAGGGTACTAGGAGGAACTCGGCGGGTAGCCAAAGTGATCTTCTATCCCTCTCTACTCAGCTGTCAAATCTGACATCTTTTTTTTTCTTTTCCGTTTTTGGCAACTGAGCCGGTTCCGACAATTCTGCCAGTGTCACGTGGTGATCTGACATCTTAGTTTGTCACGAATTTAGTTTGAGAGACAAACTTGATCAAGCTTTTCTAAAACCATAAGTGTTGCCAGCTCGCCCTCAAACTATGTTAAATGGTAAATTTTCAAAGCTTACTGCATATCTCCTTATCTCTTTTGTTTAGTATTCATATTTTAATAATAGCCTGTCACCGATACGAGGCTTAGGGCTAGATAACCCGTCATGTTTGAATGATTACCTCTTTTATATCGTATTTTTTTCTTCATTCTACTTTTATGAATATTTTTATTGTATTACTTACTGCTGCTATTTTGCGTGATATATTGATGGAGCGGCATTTGAAAATAAATTGGCCACAGATTGCAGTTTTAATATCAAAATACAAACATTTAGATTTGTGAAGGTGTTTCTCATGTGTTTCTAGATTTTCAGTTGTTTTTTTTTTCAAAAAATGTTTTAATGAAAACATTCCGTAAGCAAGGGATTGAAATGCCGTTTCTTAATGTAACGTAGTCAATCCTTTATCTAAATTTTGACTTGTAGCGGCCGCCTACATACATATACCCAATATATGTATATGGTGACGTCACACGAATTCCTACATCGCAGTAATAAAGTTATCCGCGCAATTTGAACAGAAATAACAACGTAACATCAACCAATGAGCAGTTACTCACCAGACACAACTTCTGGTAGGAGTAACCTACCTTTTTAATGTTGGTTACAAAACTTCCTCTACCATGTACCTACTATTTAAAAAAAGATTTTTTTTTTTTCTACCTTTGTCAGACTATTGTATAAATTCAAGTTCTTAAAACGCAATAGACAGATGTGTTGCTGGGGAGTTTGTTGCGCCACTTCTTCCCAGCTAAAACACTAGGAAGTGGTGACGGGTGGGCATTTTGGGGGACTGTCTTTATGTAATGACGTGCAAAAAGTGCTGTCTATCAGTCTAGTTTGAATAAATGACTTTTGAATTTTGAATTATTAACTATTATCGTGGACGGTTATCATTTTGTAACGATGTATAAAGAGGCTGAGACAATAGATTGTAAACATTCTATTGCTAGTCATCTCGTTTGCAATCTGTGCGGCTGTGGATGAGGGTAAACTGAGAGAAAGAAGATATAACATCCGCTCGTGGCACGATTTTGCATAAATTATTCATAATTGGGTCTATCACGAATTAAAATGTCAAGGCAAATTAGGTAGATAAGCCAATTAACCTATGCCTCACACAAACCGAAATGGTAAATCAAAAATTACGCTTTACTGTTTTGCGCGTACAGCTACATCATATAAAAATGAAAATTCTATTTAGTCCGTCTGTTGAATTTTCAAAATAAATATTGAACAGATTTTTTTTTCATTAGAAATAATAAAAAAAATATATAAAGATAAAGCGCATCTAAGTACAAGAGGTGGGGCTGGTGACGTCACGCTGCTAGTAAAAATTGTAGCACGTAGTGACGTCCCGCGAGTTTTCAACGAACTCTGTCGCCTTCATTTTTTGTTGAACTGAAAAACGAAAAAAATACCTGTCCAATATTTTTTTGTAAATTTACATATCTGACTGACAGACTAATTCGATTTTTTCAGTAAAACACCGTATTCCCTGCTGAGGCTGTGTTTTATAATCATTACAACCTGGGGTTCTTTAAATCAAAAGTGAATAGGTAACTTTAGGCAAGCTTGCCCCATCTTTGTCCACATCATGACATCATCATGAGATTGTTGTCAAATGAGAGCATAAAAAAATATTTCCAAGATTAATCGGATAAAAAAGGGATAAGAACGCACAGGTTCGCACAATGATCCTTCTTCTAAATTCAAATACCTTGGCATAATGAGACCAACACACACATCTCGAAAAAAAAAAATAACGATCGTCCCATACGCGTTATTTGTAGTTTTTTTTTAAATATTTTGTTACAATTAGTATAATCTTCTTGTAAAATCGTAAACGGATAAATATCACATCACTAGTGTCCCTCCAAAGCGACATTGGCATCTCTCATCTCATCTGGTGAACGTATATTTTGAAGTCGCCAGATTGTTGCATGAACTGTTACTAAACCGTAATCTTTATTGATGTTCTTCTTATTTATTAAAATCAAATAGCAATAACATAAACTCGTACTAACCAGCCACAGTAACATTACACGTATTGATAACATCTGACCCTGTTTCAAATGAATCTCTTAATGACAAGAAACATAAACGGAAAATTATTTAAAAACACGGAACATGGTTGTTTTTGCAGTCAACGACCGATTAGCTTCGGAGCGAGAGTGAATTATTTCCCTACATTTTGCCGTATTATTTAGTACCTGTCTGTGCTTTACGTTACAAAGATTTAGAAGGTATGGAAGGAAAAGCCATCCAAACTTATGAATATAGCTCTAGGAACAAGCACAGGGAACGAATGCCGCCATCTTGAAAAGTGAAGAATATCAGTCCAAGTTCGCCGTTTTTTTTATTAATGCCGCATTATGTGTGCTCCTAAATCATAAATAACTTGCATCCATTTTGCGGCCTTTCTCACAGAAACCTGTTTTTCACGGATTATCAAAATTCTCGCTGCATAGTGAAAGTGTAGTTTTCAATCCGCGATTTTCGCTATCTTAATTATCAATACTTCGAGAGGACCTCGACATAATATAATATAAGGGGTTAAAAAATTAACTGCAAGAATTTCGTGAACATACTCAATATGATTAAAACAACAATTCCCAAAAAATCGCATTGGCAAAATATTAACTGTGGCTAAATTTATACTGCGGCGTTGTTAACGTAATACCTACCTACCTGAAAACGCGCTCGGACTTGCGCGGGCGGTAGCAGCCGCGGCTACCGCGTAGTACAGTGTACATACAATCAATAAACTTGTGTTTAGTGAAAATATTGCATATCCTTGAAACAGTTGTTTGTGATTAATTTTTATTTGGTTTTCTTAACATCTGTTTGTGACTTTTTTTAAGCTATGGACTCTGGTCTTAAAATAAATGTTGCTTGTTGCGTTGCATTTTTAATGTATTCTTTATTAGCTTGTGTATGCCACCGGCAAATTCGAAACGCCGAAAGATTGTAAAATATTGCGTGAAATTGTTGATTTTTTATGGATGGGATTTATTTTATCCAAAAAGATTTTTCCATAATATATAGAGAAATCATAACCTAATAAAGATTATTTACAATCTTACGGAATCTGCAATTTTCCGGTGATATCTGTATAATATAATATAATAAGTTTGTATATGTCTGTAAAGTAAAAGAAGCCCTAAAACAGCTGTATTATGCTGTGTTATAATTCTTCTAAATTTGTAAGAAAGAATACACATCCCATTTAAGTATCAGTAAATGTTCCACAATTATTACGCCCTGGTACCGCGTTTCTTATTTCGCGACTTAAGTTTCACTTCCAGCCAGTATTCTTATTCCACGGTACTTACACGCTTCGTCTCCCCCTTCATTCCGGGTGAAAGCCACAGGTAGCTCTGACGTCATTGTCAAACATACGAAGTTAAAACGTATGTACCTACAGTCAACAGCTTAAATATCTTACACGTGAAATTCGTAAGCAATCTAAATATATATAACTCAAAAGTGACTGACTGACATAGTGATCTATCAACGCACAGCCCAAACCACTGAACGGATCGGGTTGAAATTTGGCATGCTGGTAGATGTTATGACGTAGGCATCCGTTAAGAAAGGATTTTGATTAATTCTACCCCCTAGAGGATAAAATAGGGGATGAAAGTTTGTATGAAACTTTGTCAATTTTAAACCGATCGGGGGTAAAGTAACTATTCCACGCGGACGAAGTCGCGGGCAGAAGCTAGTTTATTCATAAAGTAACGGAAATAGACTTTGAGAAAGGCTCTTTTAATGAATGTTTAAACCATTGGTCTTCGCTGACAGCCGGTAGTCTAGGTGGTGGCAGTCGTTGTGGATGGTCAAAAGCCAGAAATCCTGACACCAGTCTTACCAAGAACTATCGTGTTACCCAGTTAATGTGTTGTGGAGGTCTGGTAGGCAGAAGCTCCACGTAAAACACTAGTATTCAGGTGAATTCGGTTTGAATGGAAGCCGACCTTAATATAGTTGGGAAAAGGCTAGACAGCTGATGATATCACACACGTAGGTATATGTACTTTAGGGGATTTTTTTTGCATATTAAACTGTGAAACCAACACGAATACAATTTTATGAGTTAAGCTAAGGGGCCGTACCACGAAGTGTCAATGCTATCATTATTCAGTGTAAAAAAGGGATAGTGCTATTCTTGTATTACTCCGTCTCTCTCTGACACAGCAAGCATGATGGATTTAAGGCGTCATGGTAGGGCTAAAGGTTGCAGAATTGGTTCGAAAGAATCACCGTTGGTGACCCTGGAACGCAAAGGCCACTAAAAAAAATCACGGGTGGGTTTTAGTTAGTAAGAGTATGACACTCCCGTCCGCCCCGCTTAGAGCGGGAGAAGTCATTTAATGATGTACCATCCAGAAAAAGGGGGAGCTTTTGTGAGTGACAAACATTCAACTGAAATATTTAACTCATTTTCTTCACCGTGTGGCACAAAGAGAAGTTAGTAAAAAAAGGAATGCAGAGTTCTACGTGATTCAAAAACCACATTCACAATACAAATATTTATTCTCTCCAAGTCTGTCCAATCCATCCAGAGGTTGTCCGTTAAAGATCGCTTTTAGCGATATTACCGGCTTATGTTACATACTTCTATTTTTGTAGATCTTATTGTATTTTTTTCTGGTATATAATAAACAAAATTTATGTTCTACGTTCGTTCAGCCTTACATTTTATGCTCGCGACTGTACCTACGAGGTATTCCGTACGTAAACGATCCCCCTTTGTGACGAAACTTTGGAGTTAAAGTTGATGTTGTCAGCTGTTGACAGATTTTGGTGATACTGAAGTTAGAGTTACATACCTAAATGGCATAGTAGCGGCATCTATTCTATGTGAAGCGCCATGTATACGAACTTCGAAATTTCGAATAAACAAAAAATCTGCCTAGCCTTTAACCAACTACTTGACGGCACGGTTGGCGCAGTGGTTGAGCAATTGACTGCTGCGCTGCGTGTCGTGGGTTCGATTCCCGCACGGAACAAATATTTGTATGGTCTACAGATAGTTGAGATAGTTCAGGAGTGACACTAGTGTGGGGAAACGTTAAAAAAATTACTTCGGACTCGGCTTCCAATCAAACCAAATTCAGCAGAATCCGCTACATGTATAATGCAGGTGCATTATACATGTAGCGACCCGCACTCTGTTTTCCACAACCCAGTAACACTTTCAAAGTTCAAAGCAACCTATACTGTCCTACTTCTGGGACAGGTCTCCCCCATAGCCTTCCAGTTCCAGAGTGATTCCGGCAGAGACCCGGAATCACTTTTCTTCTTCTAAGCATTTATTTAAAATTAGCAGCGCCCCGTGATTTATCCGCATAAGTTTCGATCCCGTAGGAATTTTGGGGTAAAATCCTATATGTTAATCCTGGTTATAAACCATCTGTGTGCCAAATTTCATCCAAATCCGTTCAGTAGTTTTTGCGTGACAGAGTAACAAAAATCCATCCATACTTACAAACTTTCGCGTTTATAATATTAGTAGGATAAACCATTTTCGGCAATTTTGAATTGTGAAGGTTGGTCAGTCAAAAACATGAATCTATTTGCTGCTTTCATTATCGGCAAGACTGGTGTCAGATTTTCTGGCTTCTGACATTACGTAACGATTGTCAAAGATCTGCACAGAAGAGTCTCGGTGTTTAATGGATGGTCATCCATTCACAGACCAAAGTCGGCAAGCGTTGTTTGAGTTAAAGATTTTATAATTTAGCCACGAGTTTTTCAAATACTGTTACAAATTATAATACAATCTCTAATCCTTTAGGCGACACAAGCTTGATGTAATGTTAGATCCCTCATGTATTATTTAAAACAACACAGGTAACCACCAGAAAGCCGTCAAGTTGCATATGCAGTGTGTTGGAAACCGGACATATTGCGTTATGGCACAGTAGCGTCCCGTCGGGTAACGTGATTTATACTGCTAATATCGTGCACATACATTTATCGTGCCTGAATATGTGACTCTAGATGAAATTGGTTACCTACCATAGCTTTTTTTAATATGTCACTAGTACTATACTTAGCATACGTATAGCATAATCAACCTTTTAATGTCCCCTGTTGGGACACAGGCCTCCTCTCTAGGAGAGGGAATGGGCCGTAATATACCACGCGGGCCCATTCAGTTTTGGTAGGGAACATACTTCCGAGATGGAAATTATCCTATGGACTCAGCCAGGACATGGTCCAGCCTTGTGCAAAGTTTCATCCAAAACCGGTCAGACGATAAGTCGTGAAGAAATAACAGAGAGACAGACAGACTGATGGACGGATATACTTTCGCATTTATAATATTTAGACACAAAATCTAGACACAAATAAAAGGAAACTTAAATTTAAAACAATAACATTGTGTGACCCCCGCCGCGCCAAAAAGGTCCAGTTCAGCAAAATGCCAGACTACTAGGAGCTGCCTGACGCTGGTATGAAAATATAAATGCAGATGTAGGCAACACAGCCACCAATCTAAAGTGGAACTGGGCTGGCCACATCTGCCGCATGTCCCAACAGATCTGGGCAAAAGCAACAGAAATTAGGGACGCTGTACGCCCAGAAGGAGATGCCGAGACGAGTTAGACTACTATCTAAAGGATTGGTCAAATATAGCAACGAAAAGAGAAAAGTGGAAGGAAGCAAAGAAGGACGGTTTTTGCCCTGCAGTGGGACTCAATATGTTCAAAATCTAACAATATTTAAGTATGGATTGGCTCCTTCCCACAGTCTCTACTGCATGAAAGATGCAGGATAGAGGAATAGGGATAACAGAAAATAATTGGTAAAAATAACATTATCTGCAAGACTAGTTGATGCGTGTTGAAATAGACTTAATTGAGGAAACAGAATAATATCATATTTTTCCACAAAGGTTCTGCTATCCTGTTATGGTAGTCGTCGTAAGATAAATAGTTATGATTAGCTTAGTACAGTGGGGTGGGCAGATACCCACTCGCATCCTACAAGTAATGATAATAATATCAATGCCAGCTTAGCATATTCGAAGCCATACAATTGTTAAGACGAAATGTGGGGTGCAACCAAGATTTATTTTTGATCTTTAGGTACAGTTTAAAGGCCAACTCGTATCATTGATATGGTTTTATTTTTATACATTTTTAGAGTTTTGTAGTTGAACAAAGGAACGGAATATTATTACTAAGCCTACGCTGTGCGTCTGTCTGTCAGGGGGCTGCCTCTCATGAACCGTAATTAATAGGCAGTTGATATTTTCATAGGGCTTGTACGTCTATTACGAGTATAAAAAAAAGATTAAAAATAAAATTTGATTGTTTTATTATAGGAACGTATTTATTCGATTGGTTAGTTACAAATGAACATACTCATTTGTCTATACTTCATATTATAAATAGATATTATAAATAGATTGTTGGTTTGTATTGAATACGCTCCGAAACTACTGAGCCGATTTGAAAAATTCTTTCACTGTTGGCAAGCTACACTATCCGCGGGTGATATAGGTTATACTTTATCCCCATATTCCCACGGGAAAGGGAACTATGTGGGTGAAACCGCGAGGCGCTGCTAGTAACTAATAAATACTTGATAAACATGTGGATGTATGATAGTTGTCAGATACATTATGAGCTAATTCTAATTTCTACTAATTTTTAAGCAACGTTCGCATTCGCATGTCAGTTGGAATCTGTCAAAAATGTATGGTAACTAATAAGTTTTTTTTCGCCAGATTGCGACTGAGTTTCAAATACGTACAAAAACGGACGTTGCTTGAAAATGTGCAGAATTGGCACTTTTATAATATTTTGTAGGTATGTACCCGCAATAGTATCTGCTAGTTTAATCCCAGTAAACTATGTTCTCCTCACAAATAGCTTCGTTTTAATGAATACTGATTTACAAAATCGATCGTCGTGTAATTAAAATGACGGCGTTTGAAAAGGAATTATTCATAGCAGCGCTTTGACGGCGAAGGGGTAATCTGTTAATATGCATGGATAACAGGTGGGTTTTACATACATATTGTATGTGCTTATGTTTACGGCAACAACAGCTGCTAACGACCGCGAAGGAATGAACTGAAAGAAAGAAAAATCTTTATTTGGGACTCGCACAAAACAAACAAAATAGTAAACAAAAAAAAAATAACTACTATAAATGGACATGCGTCTCTTATCCGCGCAACCCAAAATTTAGTCGAAAATTTAACTTTATGTATTTATTATTCTTTAACTGTAAAACAAAAAGTCATAATAATATCCTAAAATATAGATGGTTATATTGTCGTTAAGAATCTATACTAATATTATAAAGCTGAAGAGTTTGTTTGATTGGTTGTTTGTTTGTTTGTTTGTTTGTTTGAACGCGCTAATCTCAGGAACTACTGGTTCGAATTGAAAAATTCTTTTTGGGTTGAATAGACCATTTATCGAGGAAGGCTTTAGGCTATGTATCATCACGCTTAAGCCAATAGGAGCGGCGCAGCGATAAATAATGTTTTAAAATCGGGGATTCCACGGGGACGAAGTCGCGGGCACCAGCTAATGAGAAATATATGTATTCATAAAAACACGACCCTTGGTTATGTCATGAGTGACGTTTTATGTCCGCGTTAGACGGCACTTTAGTTCAAAATCAAATGTGCCTTCCGCTGTGGACGCAGCGGAAGGGAGTGTCAAACACTTGTACTCGACTAAAACCTATCCGTGTTCCTTCTAATGTGTTTTTCGTTTCAGGGCCACGGTAACCCTTTCGAACAAATTCCGTAATCCTGGCTTCGACAATCGCTACCGCCGATAGAATGTCACTTTGTTTAAAGCCCAAGATCTGTCAGTCAAAGAGATCAAGCTTTATTGCACGTTCCAAAGCGTGGATCTTTATGGAGAAGAACGTACAAAAAACTCCTCGGGCACTTATTTAAACCAACCTAAAATAATTTTCCTGCAAAACAAAATGAAGTCGCGTCTGTGCATCTTCTATTGAACTGAGTTACTGCAGAACCACCCCCAAAACTGTAAAGCACAGTGAATCAAAATGCCACGAAATCGGAATACGAACCCGATGCACATAACAATGTGGATTTAATGTGTACAGTCTCGAGCAAAACTGTGACGGTTAAGCAAATTAGTTTTTTTTTTTCATAAGCCTTTTAGTTCTGTAGTCGCTACATATACGTATATAAAAGTACAAGTAGGAAAAATGCTAGGCGACTTGAATGGAACGACATAGTCTAGGGTTGCGGAATTTGTTCGAAAGAGTCACTGCGTCCCTGGAACGCAAAGGGCACAAGAAGGATCACGTGTCGGTTTTAGTCAGTAAGGGTCTGACACTCCGTTTCGCTCCGCACAGAGCGGGAGAAGTCATGTGATGATTTCCGATCCAAAAACCAAAAGGGTAGGGCATAGCCCTTCATAGAATATTTAATTAACACCGTTTGTATTATGTACAATGATCCACATTATAGATGATTTGATTTGATTCCCTAGTTGTATACACAATAGCAGTACAAATTTAATTTTTTTTCGCATTTTTCTCTGAAGTATTGGTAGAAATACAAACTTATAACACCCCTCTTTTTCCGTCGGGGGTTAAAAATGCTATGAACAAAGTATTTTAAAAACTCAACTACAGAAGATGTTCAAAGTAAAAGCCACGTGTCGAAACTTCTAGCTATTCTGACTCGCTCGCTTACTATTTATTTTTTATTTGAGAAGCATTTGCACTTGGCCTCGTGGCTAAAGAATAACAGCCGCACGGGTCGAACTTCAAGGTTAAGCAACCCTTGCCAAGGTTGGTGTGTGGATGGGTGAAAATCTTAACACATAGAGTTTTCTCCGTGCCTCGGAAAGCATGCTAAGCCGTTGGTCCCGGCTGTCATTTGTAGATCTTTGACAGTCATTACGGATTGTCAGGAGCCAGTAAAAATCTGACTCCAGTCATTCTAAGAAGTACCGTGTTACTATCCAGTTAATGGATTGTGGAGGTCTGGTAGGCAGCCGTTCCACGTTAAATACAGGTATTCAGCTGAATCTGGTATGACTGGAAGCCGATATAGTTGGGAAAAGGCTAGGCAGATGAAGCATTTGCTGTTGGCCTTAGTCTAGGTCAGAGGTGATAGAGACAAAATCAACAATGGAGTGAGCTTACCCAGAAGCAGTCAGTCCACTTTAGCTTTGAAGAGATTAGAGTTGAATGCGTTCGGAAACACAGACTCAGGTACAGTTCCACTGATCGCCCGGAGGACATGGTGGAGCAACAGAAGAAGACGCCCCGGGCGTCGGGAAACGCAGGGCGTTTCCCGACCACCGTAGGCGCGGGCCTGCGGATGGCGAGCTATGGGTGGCTCGCCGTCCGATAGCAACCAGGCCCGAGTCAACGGCGCATAGTGTTTCACGCGAGCCTCAAAGAGCCGTCAGCAATGAAGACGGGGCCCCATAGGGTCAGTGCCTGCTAGGGTTGCGGAATTTGTTCGAAAGAGTCACTGCGGCCTTGGAACACAAAAGGCACAAGAAGGATCACAGGTGGGTTTTAGTCAGTAAGAGTCTGACACTACCTCCCAAAAAAAAAAAGGTACAGTTCCACTCCTTCGCTGTGCGCATTATAAAAGACGTTTGGAAACGCTTGGTGCAAATTGGTGGAATAGCAACAATATTTATAAAACAATTAGGGCTAATCTTAAGTTTGTTTAAATACAGGTACATAGAATATCTCGGAAGACTTCTGTCATGAAGTGGTGTGGAATAAGCCCTTACTTAAAGTTATACTCGTTATTTCACGAAAAAATATTTTTGAATTTTACGCACCAAAGTTAAATGTGCTTATGTTAGTGACTGTACCGCACGCTTCCATTTACCTTTGACATACCTGTAGCATCGCATAGCGCAACCTAACAACGTAGGTGACTACCGCAAATACTCCGCGTAACTGTGTAGGGGTATGGAACAAATTATATTACCTTTGTGGACTAAATAAGGCTTGGTACAGAGTGGGATACTAGTGTCCCACTACGTAAGGAACGTACAATTTGTAGAGCGTGCTTAAATGCAATAAATGAACTTCAGAGCGTTCAAAGAGATTACCGATATCCCATACATTTTGTTGAGTTACGTGTATGTACAGGGCAGCTGCTTTGGGAATGGGAATTGTGAAGACATTTTCACCTTTGACAATTCACATCTGGTTACGGTATCCTGATGAGACAGCAGCATATCTGCTTCTGAGCTGCCGAGTAGTTGCGGATTACAGGATTAAGTACTTTAGAAATCCAAGTACTCTGTGAGATAGTAATACTAAGGCGTTACTGGCCTTCCTTGGGGAGCTGTGGTGGATCGAACGACACATTTGTCCCACCTGCATGTGGTGATGCGGAAACCAGCCCGATTTATATATGCATATGGTATCCTGAACACACTGGGAGGACTGATCTGCGTCTGGAGGGAGGTTTGCTGGTTGGAGTCACGGCCGCCATGGCTCACGTATAATGGTCCAACATCAGCATTAAGTATAAGCATAAGCATAATGCAGCCATTTAATGTTCCCACTTCTGGGACCTAGGCTTCCTCTCTAGGAGAGGGAATGGGCCGTAATCCACCGCGAGGGCCCAGTGCGGGTTGGTGAATGTCACATGTCAGGATTAAGTGCGGAAACCAAATCCCAATAGATACATAGATAGATCTGGTTATGGTAGTCTTTTAACAAAATTTTAAATAGGGGTCTTATTTAAAACGACTCTTCGCGTGAACAGCGGCTGCCCTATTTCTGTCAAAGAATGGACATTGCCAATCAACGTGGCAATGCTGCCTGCCTTTTGGGAACTTTTTACTTTAACATTCGATACCCTAAAAGTACCTTCATACAACCTTTTGTACTTTCATATTTCCTACTATCTTTAATCTATACTAATAATATAAAGCTGAAGAGTTTGTTTGTTTGTTTGAACGCGCTAATCTCAGGAACTACTGGTTCGAATTGAAAAATTCTTTTTGGGTTGAATAGACCATTTATCGAGGAAGGCTTTAAGCTATATATCATCACGCTTGAGCCAATAGGAGCGGAGCAGCGATAAAGAATGTTTTAAAATCGGGGATTCCACGGGGACGAAGTCGCGGGCAGCAGTTCATTATTATAATGTTAGAATTCTCCCTATGTTATGTTTTCTTTATCGATCTTTTCTGTAACATAAATTATGCACGTAATAAAGAATATTCTGTGCTATTCTGTTCTAAAATTGACTATCCAAATTGCGTCCAAGCGGCATAGTGTGAACCTACATTTAGCTACCCACACGGGCTGCCGTGTCCACATTTTCCGTCCACGACAATGATTTGTTACACTTCTATCTCTGAAATTATATTTCCATTTGAACAAATACTTGAAAAATGGCCGCGGTGGGAATGTTCCCGAAGCTATGTCGATCGTTTCAACTGACAGATTCGATTTATTGTAACCCCAAAACTATTACACGTAAATCGAGGTGAAGAGAATTTATTGGACACACATGGACCTTGTTTTCTGAGAACGGATTTTGATACCAGCTTATTGGTTTAACAGGATTTTTTGTGTAAGAATTTATTTTTTGGGTACATTCTTAAAAGCTAGCTTATGTTTTTTTTTTACCTTGTCTATAGTTTTACTGGAGCATAAGAACGATTGCGTCTAACGTGTTTGTATTTTAGTATTTCTGCATCGTACCGTTCTTGTATCTACAAGAAACTCATCGTTATAGGTAAGTCAAACCAAACTTTATCTCAATATCAAACAAAACAAATATAATTAAATGTCTATGAGTTTCCCTTTTTTTTTGGTTGGGAAGTCATCAAATGACTTCTCTCGCTCTGAGCGGAGCGGAAGAGAGTGTCAGACTCTTACTGACTAAAACCCACCCGTGATCCTTCTTGTACCATTTATGTTCCAGGTCCTCGGTGACTCTTTCGAACAAATTCCGTAACCCTAGCAGGCACTGACCCTATGGGACCCCGTCCTCAGTCTATGAGTTTCCCTGGGCATACTAGGTATATACTAGTATAACTCGCTTAATCTATACTAATATTATAAAGCTGAAGAGTTTGTTTGTTTGTTTGAACGCGCTAATCTCAGGAACTACTGGTCCGATTTGAAAAAAAATTTCAGTGTTACATAACCCATTTATCGAGGAAGGCTATAGGGTATATATCATCACGCTAAGACCAATAGGAGCGGAGCAGTCATGAAAAATGTGACACAAACGAAGTTGTGCGGACAGCTAGTACTAGTATACACCTAGTATAAATTTATAATCTTTGAATAAAACCACACGTGGTTTGACAGCCGTGCTACTTTTGCCTGTCATATTATTAAGATTCGAAATAGTTATTGCTTAGTTTGTTTTTTTATCATAAGGGTCACCTGAAGAGAAAAGCGCAAGAATAACAATATTATCAGACTGAAAGCATTATTAATAGAAAGACATGATAAAATAATGCAGCAAGAAAACTGTGGAATACAATGAACAATTCTATTTACCCTGTGTAATATTTTCTGTAACTTATGTGGTGTACATAATAAAGAGTATTCTATTCTATTATATTATTCAACAGTGATATTCTATTCAAAGAAAGATGATAATGGTACGGATCCTGATTCTATTTCGAAACGAAATTCAATGTTCGTTTATTTTAATATCAATTGAGATACAAACAAAAACAAATTTCTGGTGTGATAAAGCTTTGATATTGTTACTGACATAGAAAACTGAATTTAAATTTCATGGAAAACTGATGTTGTATTTTATTTGTATTTAAAATAGCGCGTGTTTTCCAGTCGCGATTTTTGATACAGGTTTTTTTCCCACGACGGAACGGAGACAGTGTATGCGTTTTTTCTACATGTTGTTGACTTACTTTTGTTTTGACAGATACCCCAAAAATATGACTTCACTGACCGAATGGCGGTTGCGTCCTTGATTTTTTTTCCAAATTTAATTTAAACTAGCATTTCACTTCGGCTCTTAAAATCTAATCATACCTTATTTGTTAAAATCTATTTAGTAATGTAGGCTACAAAAGCTTGCCAAAGAAATATCAGAAACACCTTCATTCTGAGAGAATAAAAAATATTACAAAAAAACAAAAAGAACCAACTCGAACCCGGTCAAGTGCCCTCAGACACTGCAGGTACCCTAAAGTACCATCGAACAACCACAAATGCTCATTAAAGGTTTTTCCGAAGGTCAAGCGCCGTTTGCGTCATAGTTGCTCGATTCGAGAGCACCCAGTGCTTCAGCAATGCTCTTACGCTTCCCAAATAAGGACAGGAATGCACTTAGGTACACTTCTCTAATAAGGGCTAGAATGTTAACTTGTCTTTTTTTGTTTCGATTTACGTTTTATCTTTTGATTAAGTGGAGTTGTTGAAATAATGAAGGGTGTAAGCTACTAGAAGGTTTTGTTGTTTAAATTTTTCGAATAAAAAAAAGAAAACTCTTGTCTTACTACAAATTAAGCATGATGCACAGTATTCGGTATAATGTAGCTTACTAGGTTTTTTCCGCGTCTGGCATATGCCGTTTGTATTTCGAGAAATCTTTTCTAGGTGCTCCCCTACATTCCCCAAGAAACCTACATGGTGAATTTCAGATTTCTACGACCGGTAGCTTCGGCTGTGCGTTGTCTGTCAGTCACTCAGTCACTTTATAACAAACTAGCGACCCGCCCCGGCTTCGCACGGGTGCAATGTAGATACTAATGTTTATAATATGCATGTATTATACATATAAACCTTCCTTAAGAATCAGTCTATCTATTTAAAAAACCGCATCAAAATCCGTTGCGTAGTTTTAAAGATTGAAGCATACATAGGGACAGACGGCGGATAGCGACTTTGTTTTATACTATGTAGTGATAAGGATTAGAAAGAGCACTTTTTAAAATTCAAAAAGGCAATCTCACTAAACTCTTGCTCGACTTAACTTCCTAATGTTTTGCACAACTTCTTAGCTGTGATAAATGATATTTATTTTATACGTAGGTTGTAAATAACACTTTTACACTTCAAACCTTTTTGGTCGTTATAAACTAGATGAGGCCGGCGTTTCCTAGCTGAAGAAGTGGCAAACAAAATCGATGGTACCTAACACATCTGTTTGTTAAATGAATCTATACATCAACATTTGCCTAGCATTTTTCCCACATTATTAAGGTTCCCAGTCAAACCAGATTCAGCTGAATACCAGACCTCCACAACCCACTATCAGGTAACATGGTACTTCTTTGTCAAAAAAAAAATCTATCAAGAAGGGAGCTGTGGGGGCCGAATGGTTACCGCCCTGACTTACGAATTGTAGGTCGCGGGTTTAAACCCAGCCAGGCAGCAATACTTTGTGTAATTAATCTCATCGCCACTGCTCTCAAAACGGTGAAGGAAAACATCGTGAGGAAACTGGTATGCTAGAACCAAAAATTCGAAGACATGTGACATTCACCAACCCGCACTGGGCCCGCGTGGTGGTTTACGGCCCATTCCCTCTCCTAGAGAGGAGATCTGTGTCCCAGCAGTGGGAACATTAAAAAGCTGATTTTGCTATTATGCTATATATCAAGGAGTTCTCTCCAAAAGTTTATCCGACCCTAATACTATTTTTAGCCTTATAAAACAACGGGATTTAAGCTGAATCCGAAAACTAACGCACAGATTACACTACAATCCATTAAAATTGACCTATTCGCATCGTACTCATGAAGTAAAACATAGCTACACAGCTCTACACAGCGAAATAATTTAGCAACGGATGGCTGGGTCGATATCGAAGACGAGGTCAACTAGGGTCCGTAAAGGGTTAATACAAAGGAGCCCAACATAAGTAGGTACAACGTGCTACGGACCATCAATTTGAGTAGTTAATCAAGTTGTTCGAGAGATGTTTTGAATTGATATTTCGTTGGGCACGGGTCGATTGTAAAGGTTAAGCAATAATAGCAGAGGTCGGGCTGCGGATGGGGGCCATCTTAACATACTGAGACCCGTCTGAGCACGTTAAGCCTTTGGTCTCGGTTGTAAAAAAAATCCAAAAAAAAAATATTTTTTTTTTTCACTTTTACTTCATTTACAGGGTGCGTTCAGTAATTTCTGCCTATCTCGGTGGAGAAATGGCGTGAGATTTTACCCGAGTGCCCCAGAAGGAAAATGATATTTTTTTCTTGCACTTGTTCCAATTTGGGCACGTGTGAAAACATCCTAGTACAGCATTAGATATACTTTGCTATTATGGAAACGAATCTTTATTGGTATCAATAAATATCATTCAATTGTTTCAAATTTCATCGAATACATGTCATTCCGTTGCACGTATCTCCCGCGTTATTGAAAAAATTCAAATGGATGGAACGTCAAAAAAAAAAAAGTTGCCGCCACGAAGGTCCTTAAAAAATAAAACTTCCGTCACACACCAGCAACGATGAAGACTTTTTGCTCTATTCAATTTTCTAGGAATACTGTTTCAGACAGTTTTAGCGAAAAAATGAAAAGTATCGCAAAAATAATATGCTTTACAATATTTTCTTTCCAAGAAATTTTCCGATATGTATGATGGTGTACCTAAATTTTACATTGGTTTTTAATACTTAGGTCCGGTTTGTGAATTGAATAGTTTACTATTAGTTACATGTGATATTCTACTTTGATGCCAAAGTTTGTCAGGTGCAAATAGTCAACTTTAAATTCTCGATTTAGATATCGGGTGTGTGCCTTTTAGTCTGAACTCGCTTTTCCTTGCGGTTTCGCTCGCGAAACTACTACTAAAGATTTCTGTCAAAAACATCTCCTCAAAGGCCCCATCTATCTCGGTATCAAAATTCATCAAAATCAGTCAGGTTATTTTGATCTTGTTGTTGTATCCATGTTCCTCCTAATGCACTTAACTTTCCAAGGCAGCGGCACAGCGGCGGTGACTCTTTCTAACAAATTCCACAATCCTGGCAGGCACTGGCCCTTTAGGATTAGGATACTTAAGTTAAGATTCGAGATAATTTATCAAGAGGAATAAAAAAATGGAGTCTAAGCAAGACAAACTGCAAATACCATTACATCCGAGACTTTTTGATACAAATGGTTACTTAAAAATCAATTGGTATGGTACAATGCAGTGGGCAGAGTTTTTGAGACGATCTGAAAAGTATTTCTGTCTATCCAATACACTTTAAAGTGACATAAAGTTTAGGTTTTAAAATGTGGCCGTTAACTCCTACATCGTTTTATAAGCCATCTGTAAATTACAGCCTTTTTACAGTTCTGTTATTCGTACGGAACATTGAACCCACATACATATAAATTAGCCGTCTAATTTTGTGGATTACTGTTTTGTATCACACGCTTTAATCGATCTTTGTTTCCGGATATAGAATATTAATTTGTGCCTCCATGTTGTTGGGCTGAAAATATTTAGCAGTGAGCGATTTATTTTTGGTGTAGTCCCCAGACGGATTTACTCCAAGTACGACGCAACATGTTATGGTTATATGAGTATATACATACTGCTTGTACTAATAATACAGGGCTGCCTTTTAAGTCGTGTCGTTTGCAAACCTCCCGCAATCTTTAAAAAAAAAAACAAATGGCTTTATCTTTTTGAATTTAGAATTCGAAAACAAAAGAATGTTTTTGATCAGTCGAATAGTTTTATTGTAGCGTCTACGCGTCTATTCAAAGATGACAAGTCGGTTGTAAAAATTGAAATATTGAAGGAAAATATGCGTGCGATAATTTTCTATAACTTATTTAAAGATTTGTCAAGACGTTTAGATGACACTTCGCGTGACCTTGCTTTTACCTTCAGGCAAAGGATAAGCATTGCTATAGGTACAGCATGGTAATACTGCCAGCTTTTTGGGTACATTACCAGCGATGCGGAGGAATTTTTCGACGCCATCTTTTGACTACCTACTTTTATTTTAAGTTAATGAAGTGTTTTTTATTTAAGTGTATATATAGTAATAGATGTAGTTAATAATAATAAATAAATCACTTTCAAAGTGGATTAACGCGACTTCAGTGCTTTGAAGAGATCACTTCTGTGTTTAGTGATGCAGAACCATGTCTTAGGACTGTAGAACGCTGGTATTTAGAATTGAACGTGAGCACTCAAACTTCAGTGACAAGCCACGTGAAGGTCGTCCAAAATGGACGCAAACTATAGAGAGGAAAGATTTGATTATTTGCTTTGAATAGGCTCCGAAACTACTTGACCGATTTGAAAAATTATTTCATTGTTGGGAAGCTACAGTATCTCCAGTGCACATAGGCTATATTATATCCGCATATTCCCACGGGAACGGGAACTACGCGTGTGAAAACGCGGGGCGCTATAAACAAAATCTCTTACAGTCGTAGAAGCTGACAATCTTACATCAAGCTTGCCTGAAATAAAATTGATTGAGTCAGGCGTTACTTTGCGGAAATCCATTTTAACTTTGAAAATGAAAACAAAATATCTAGTTTTAATTTCCGCGAATATTAGTGGGTTGCAGGTATGCACCTCCCTCCCGCCCGCTATATTATGCACATGCAAGATTACTAGGCAAATGCAAGGATTTTAAGCACATGCAGGAAGGCAATGCAAAACCCAACACCATTACCGACACGTGTTTCGCCTCTCCACGAGGCATCCTCAGGGGACGTGTTGACTCGCTGACCGTTGAGTTGCGACTGCTCTTTCTAACCATTGCGTTTTTTTTTTTTGACAGATACCCCAAAAATATGACTTCACTGACCTAATGGCGGTGTCCTAACACGTGTCGGTAATGGTGTTGGGTTTTGCATTGCCTTCCTGCATGTGCTTAAAATCCTTGCATTTGCCTAGTAATCTTGCATGTGCATAATATAGCGGGCGGGAGGGAGGTGCATACCTGCAACCCACTAATATTCGCGGAAATTAAAACTAGATATTTTGTTTTCATTTTCAAAGTTGCCTGAAATATCTTGTTGTCTAGTTACTGGGTTGTGGAGGTCACCTAGGCAGTCGTTCCATGTAAATTACTGGCGTTCAGCTGCATCCATGTACGCATTGAAGGATGGGAAATCATCAAATGACTTCTTCTGCTCTGGGTGGAGCGGTAAGGAGAGTCAGAGTCTTACTGACTAAACCCATCCGTGTTCCTCCTAGTTCCAGGACCGTGGTGACTATTTCGAACAAATTCCGCAACCCTAGCCAGGAAAGTCGATACGCTCTGTGACGCGGGTCAGATAGTCTCGAGGACTAATATCTGTCCCCGAGAATGCCCGCCTTACAAAGCGCATCACTCTACGACGAGTATTGCCCTCCCTGAAGCAGATAAGTTTGCCGATGAGTGCTCTAGCCTCACCGATACGACGCTCGATCCTGCACTGCCAAGCTGGTACAGCTGGTCGTGCAGCTCTGTCACTGTTAGGATGTTTGACATGAGCTACACGACATGCTGCTGCAGCCGCACAGTACAAGATCGAGTGGGTATTGGTGAGGTCTTTGCTGCTATTAAAACAGTTTTCTAGTTGTGAATCTAGAGCACACACCAGCGCCCTATTTTTTTATGCATGGGCAAACGTGGCAAACGAGGTCTAAGCCCAGGTGGTGTAGAACGATACTCTCGGAAAGCATCCTCCAAAGCGCTAGGGGTATCCGGTTACACTATAAGCTGACCCAAACATAGTTCCAAATAAACGAGGCTGATTTAGACCTCCATTCTTCTCCTTCAGCGTTTCCTCACTGTTGACAACCATTTTCGACGCGTCTCCAAGTCGTGTGATCTTGTGCAGGCCTCCATCAAACCTCCTCATCTCCAAAGCAGAGACGAGGTCCCGGTAAAACCCTAGTTAGTACTCTCCCTTAAGCAGTGGCGTGCAGTGGTTCGAGTTGGGTAGGCCAGAAAATAATGTCCAAAAAAAAAACACACCACATTATTCAGGGTTGAGATGTTTTTTTTTTGAATAGGCTATTTAAAAAAAAAACTCATTTCATTAAAAATCGACCCTGAATAATGTGGTTATTTTTTCAAATTTATTTAGACATTTTCTCTGGCCTACCCTAACTCGCACCACTGCACGCGCCTGCCTTTAAGTAGTGTTCGTCAAGTTGTAGGACATCAAAATGGATATTATTCTACATTAATGGCGCCGCTCGTGTTTACAACGTTGTTAATTACTTGAGCATTGTTTTAAGACGCTCGCCATCTTGGCAACGGCTCATGAAGAGTGATAGCTGTTAGTTTGTAGGCTTGTAAGAACTTGTTTTGTTTTATTGATGTGAAGTCTCAGGTTTGGTTAGGTTCTATTAATGGTCTGAAGAGGTTGTGGCTCCTTTTGGGAAAAACGTGGGAATAAACTAGTATAAAGTAGTCACCTTTTTTTTTTTTTTTTTTTGGATGGGAAATCATCAAATGACTTCTCCCGCTCTGGGCGGAGCGGAAGGGAGTGTCAGACTCTTACTGACTAAAACCCACCCGTGTTCCTGCTTGTGCCCTTTGCGTTCCAGGGCCGCGGTGACTCTTTCGAACAAATTCCGCAACCCTAGCAGGCACTGACCCTATGGGGCCCCGTCTTCTTTGCTGACGGCTCTTTGAGGCGCGCGTGGAACACGACGCGCCGTCGACTCGGGCCTGGTTGCTATCGGACGGCGAGCCACCCATAGCTCGCCATCCGCAGGCCCGCGCCTACGGTGGCCGGGAATCGCCCTGCGTTTCCCGACGCCCGGGGCGTCTTCTCCTGTTGCGGCGGCTGGATAGAGGGGCTTCCCTCTCTCGCACGCGCTCCGCCTCCTCCTTCGCTAGCATTACTGCTTCGCAGAAGGAGGCGGCCGCCTCCCATGCCTCCTCGCTCCCGACCATGGCTTGAACCAGGGCCGGACGCGAGAGGTCGCCGCCGCCGATCGCCTCGATGAGGACACGGCGGTGCTCCGCCCAGGCAGGGCAGACCTCCACCGTGTGCTCCACCGTGTCCTCCGGGCGATCCACACAGTGATGACACCCGGACGTGTCCTCCCGCTGGATCCGACACAGGTACCTCCCGAAACAGCCGTGTCCGGTGAGCACCTGTGTCAGGCGGAAGGTGAGGACGCCGTGGCGTCTCTCTAACCACTCCTCAAAGAGGGGACTTATCGCCGCAATGGCGGCGTGCCCAGCGCTGGGTTGCAGCAGTCGCTGTCTCCATACCTCCGTGAGATCCCGCCGGAGCTCCGTCCGCTGCGCAGCAATCTGCCGCGGCAGCAGAGTTTCGCCCCGGCGTAGCGCCTCCACGCGCAACGCGTAGACGTGCGCGAGGGCTCTCGCCTCTAGATCCCACGGCAGCAATCCGGCAAGGAGGTTCGCCGCCTCGCCGGAGACCGTGCGGTATCCCCGGATCAACCGGATGGCCATGACCCTCTGGGCCGAGACCAGGTGGCGCGCTGGCAGTCGCCTCAGCGACAGCGCCCACACCGGGGCCCCGTAAAGGGCCATGGACCGCACGATCCCCGCGTACAGCCTCCGGCAGGAGGCGTTTGGTCCCCCTAGGTTGGGCAAGAGCCGCTTGAGCGCAGCCCCGGCCCGCCCCAGTTTGGGAGCCAAACGGCGGAAGTGCTCCGCAAAGTTCCACCGGCTGTCGAGGACGAGACCCAAGTAGCTCATCGTCGACCCGACGCCGATGCAAACCCCTCCCACCGTTATCTGGGATCCCGATGGTGGCCGGTTCCGAGGGCCGTGAAAACACATGGCCTCGGACTTGTGTAGGGCCACCTCGAGACCCAGTTGCCGGATCCTCCCAACGACTGCTGCAACCCCGCGTGTCATCAGGTCGACCGCCGCCTGGTGCGACCCCCCCTGCGCCAGAACCAGCGTGTCGTCAGCGTAGCAAACAACACTGACGCCGCAAGGGAGGTCGCCGCGCAGCACCCAGTCGTAACCGATGTCCCACAGGAGCGGCCCCAGAACCGAACCCTGTGGAACACCGCACGACATCTCTCGCCGATTCCACTCTCCCCGGTGACCGGGGTAGATGACGGCTCTATCCGTCAAGTAGTCCTCGACCACGCGACAGAGGTAGGTTGGCACTCGGTGATACCGGAGTGCCTCCCCGATGCAACTCCAAGGCAGGGTGTTGAACGCGTTGGCGATGTCAAGAGACACCGCCACCACCACCCCGCCCCGGGAAATCGCCTCCCCCGTCGTGAGGGCTCTCACGCGCATGATGGCGTCCACCGTCGAGCGCCCCGCGCGGAAACCGAACTGGTTCTCCGCCAGATCCGGCCCAACTCTCACCAAGTGCTTGACGAGGCGGTTTGCAATGACTCTTTCAAAGAGCTTGCCCACCTCGTCGAGCAGCACGATGGGCCGGTATGCGGACGGAGAGTCCGCAGGGCGCCCTGGCTTCGCAATGAGGACCAGTTTCCCCGTCTTCCAGCGACGTGGGAACTGGCCCCTCTCCAAGCATGCGCTTAGGAGCCCACGTAGTCGAGGCCCGAGAGCCTCCGAGGCCAGGACCCAGGCTTTCCCAGGTAAGCCATCGGGTCCTGGGGCGGTATTTTTGGCCTTCAGCCTGTTAACCGCCGCTCTCAGGTCTACCTCGGTCACCTCCGGAGTATCGTCGTCGTCGTTGCCGTCGTCGGTGTGGTCCGCATCGGGCACCACGGGTAGCGGAGCCATAGGCGGGGGAGCATGGTCCCCTCGCGTAGGGAACAGAGCGCTCACCACGTCCTCCACCAGCTGGGGCCGGAGACTCTGCGTCAACGGGGGGGCCCAGGTGCGGAGTTTGTTCCGCACCATTTTGTAGGGTCTTCCCCACGGGTCCCCGTCCAGAGACTCCAGCAGCTCTTTGCGAGCCAGATCCCTGGCCCGCAAGATCCCCGCTTGGAGGGCGGTCTTCGCCGCTCTGTACACCTCGTACAGCTCCGCCTCCCTGGCCTGCGCATCCGGAGGGCGGATGCGGAGCCGGCGATGTCTGGTGTACGGGTGACGCGCAGCAACGCACGCTTCTCGAAGCGAAGTCAGCTCGCGCGACCACCAGTACACCTGACGGCGGGCGCGTCCTGGCCGGACCCGGGGCATTGCCACGTCGCATATTTCCGACATGGTCTCCCGGAACCGCTCCGCCTCGTCGTTGATGTCAGCAGGCCTGTCCGGTGGTGACACCCAGGCCTGCACGATCGAGGCTTCCAGGAGAAGCTCCCGGTCCAGCTGCTTCAGCGCCCACCGCGGACCACTCGGGGTCTGTCGGACCGGCGCGCTTGAGGTCTGGGCGGAGACGTCGAACCGGATATACCGGTGATCGGAATAGGTCTCCACCTCCTCCACAACGCGCCAGTCGACGACACGCGGTGACAGAGCGGGGCTGGCGAACGAAATGTCCACCACGGAGTCACCCCGCATCCGCACACACGTGGGGACAGAACCCCGATTTAGGACGACCAGGCCTGTCTCCAGAGCCCAGTCCTCCACCATCCTACCCCGCACGTTCGTATAACGGGAACCCCAAGCCAAGTTCTTGGCATTGAAGTCCCCGAGAACAATCACGGGGAGGGGACGATACCCGACGACGACGATACGCAGCTCCCTAAGGGAGTTGTGGAATTCGGCGAGAGTTCGGTTCGGGGAGAAGTAGACTCCCACTACTACAATCTCCCCGAACCGTGCTGCTACGCACCCCTGTCCTCTCCTAACGCACTCAAGGGACGGGGTACCGGCGGCGGCCGACGAAATAAGGGCCACATAAAGTAGTCACCTATGACTACTTTATAATAGTTAATTCCCACGTTTTTATTTCCGACGCCTATCAAAAATAGTTTTTTTTTTTTTGGATTGATTAAATTGAACTGGAGAGGAGATTCCAAATTCAATTATGTAGTTCTTAATAAATAATTTGATTTGATTTATTATTGTTTCTAATTTTTTAACGATGTTAAATACATAGATACAAGTATGGTGACGCCATACCTACTAAAAGCTGTGAAAGCTCATACATCGAACAAACGAAACGTTCGTTCGTTGAAAAAGTACTAAAAGTAAAACTTTTAGTACTTTTTCTGAAATTTTCAGCTAAAATACAAGCTTTTTGAATTAAACAAATATTTGAAAATTACTAATAAAATGCCTATAGAAATATGATGGTCTGGACTGAAAGCCTCAAAACAAAATAGAGTTCTGCTGGATTGATAAAAGTTTTGCAGGTGCATTCCTCATTAAGTAACAATTATTTTAAAATAAAACTAAGGCATTTTAAGGTACACCGCTAAACGGGGCCATAGTTGTCTATAGACCTTCAAACAGCGGAGGGGGCTGCTGGAAAATTAAGGTAATATTTTTTTACTTATACAATTTGGAAGGTACTAATGTGCGAAGTACGAAGGTAATTAAACGTAGGGTCCTGCTGGGTTTACAGGCATGAAGCGACTTCCTATCAGTAGTCTATAAATTCCAATAACTATTATAGGTAACTCGGTACCCAAGCAAACCTGGTGGAAGATTTCCTTGCTTCTCAAAAGTATATGACAGCTGGAATCAACGGCTTTATTATTATTATTATTATTATTATTTATTATATTTTTTTTTCTTTTATTTTTTTTTTTGGAAGCATAAGCATAATCAGCCTTTTAATGTTCCCACTGCTGGGACACAGGCCTCCTCTCTAGGAGAGGGAATGGGTCGTAATCCACCACGCGGGCCCAGTGCGGGTTGGTGAATGTCACATGTCTTCGAATTTTTGGTTCCAGGAAATGCCGGTTTCCTCACGATGTTTTCCTTCAACCGTTTTGAGAGCAGTAGTGAAGAAATTAATTACACAAAGTAATGCGCCTGGCTGGGTTTGAATCCGCGACCTTACAATTCGTAAGTCGGGGACGTTACGACTCGGCCACCACTGCTCCTGCACGGAAGAATCTCGACATATTAACAGTTAAGTGCTCTCCCATCCACACACCGACCTCGGCGAGCCTTGCTTAACCTTGAAGATCCATCCGATCGGCTGTTATTACTTAGCCAGAGCCACGGGTAGTCAAACTTATCTCGACTAGGAAAATATTATGATTGGTTGTGGTAAATGCTATTTCGGTAGATCTAGCTAGACCAAACAAAACTACTGAAAATCAATTTGATTTGACAGCTGATTTACCAATCTACGATTGAAGATCACTTTGATCAAGCAGGCGTTCAGAAAATAGAGTGGAACATTACCATCTCATAAATGCTCCATGAATACTTAACTAAATATGCAGGAATTAGTAGGGACTTACCGACTTTACTTGCGTTTACTAATCTTGTATGGTGACAAGACGTGGCAAAAAATAAATGAATTTATTACCTAGTACTTCGCTCGACTTCACTAAAAAGTGCTTTCTATAATGGCCAAATCTTAACTATAGGCGACCATGCATCCAATCTCTAATGATATCTATCTAAATATATATGTATAACTCAAAAGTGATCTATCAACGCACAGCCCAAACCACTGAACGGATCGGGCTGAAATTTGGCATGCAGGTAGATGTTATGACGTAGGCATCCGCTAAGAAAGGATTTTGATTAACTCTACCCCCAAGGGGATAAAATAGGGGATGAAAGTTTGTATGAAACTTTGTCAATTTTAAACCAATCGGGCTGAGAGTTTCAAAATCGGGGGTAAAGTAACTATTCCACGCGGACAGAAGCTAGTGATATATATATATATATATATCTCTAATGATGAGCTTATGTCGAAATTATCCCTAGAGAACATACTCCCGGTTTAACAGCCTATTTCCTATATAAATGCAGTTTTTTTTTTAATTTCGAGTCAGTGTGGATCCTAACCCTTTAGTTTTACATGTACATATGTAAACATGTGAAAAAATATGTCTCGACTTACGTCGTTTCGATTTACGTCGCGTATTTCGAGAACCTAACATACCGTAAGTACGAGGACTGCCTGTATTTATAACTCTCCTGTAAGCGTCCTAAAATACATAAAGTTATCTTTCACGCAGGAATAATCAATAACGTTATCTGTAGATAAGACCGGCGGGCGATACGGGCGAAATTAAGGCATCGTGTTACCACCGTACCCACTGAATTAATAATATGCCTCTTTGAATATAATGAGGCTGTGTTGTAAAAACTTCAGTTAGCTTAAATGCTTGCATATTGGTTTGAAAACATACTTCATCAATTAATTAATTCATGTAGGTACCACAAAACACTTAAAAATATTACTAATATAAAATAAATAAATGTTATTTATACACTCATTATTGACTAAAAATAATTTAAAATATGGCGTCCATAAATTCCTCCGCATCATTGCCGACTGGTAAATAACGCCAAACACAAAAAAAATGTTTTGGGAAAAAGTTTTTTCGCATTTTTTAAGAAAATTCAAAACATTTTTTAATATAGTCTATTTACATTTAACTAAAGTATGTAGGTACCATTTCGTTCGATATCTTTTTGCCATCTTGTAGGTAGGGACATGATCCCATTGCTATAGAAATTTTGGGACTTCTGATCCGCTTCTGACCGCGACAAGTGGTTTTGGCAGTCCTCTCGTGATGTTAACTGCCTAAAGAATTCTGAAGAGACCGAAACAGGTGGAAATCGGAAGGTGCAAGGTCAGGACTATACGGCGGATGCATTAACACCTCCCAGCCAGACACTCTTATTTTTTGCCGAGTGGCTAAAGATGTGTGAGGTCTAGCGTTATCATAATGAAAAACCACACCCCTTCTGTTGATTAATTCCGGCCGCTTTCTCTCAACTTCTTGCTTTAATCTCATAATTTCTAGCTCATATCTGAGTTCATCATCATCATAATATAATCGGTCATATAGATTTCCAAAAAATATTGGACATGTATTTTTTCTTTTTTCACATAAACAAAAAACGAAGACGATACGGTGACGTCACTACGTGCTACATTTTTTAGCACGTCACAAGCCTCCACTCCTGATCTTTAATGCTTTATATTATCTTCGTCAACTTTTATAGATTTCAATAAGCAAAAAATACGTGTCCAATATATTTCGATAGTCTAACCCAGCCTAACCGGCGGAATAAATAGAATCTTTTTTTTTACTCAGGAAACATTCCTATTGTTATTTATATTTTTAATGGATAGACTTTATAAACTTTATGTATACTTATATCCGTTGTAAATGAAAAAAATATATATTTGTATCCTACTGTTCTGAGGACTGTAACAAAATAGCAGCCTGGGTTTGTGTTGTCTCTACCCTATCAAGATACATGTCATATATAAATATCGAATATCGAACCTGCAAACCACAGGATATCGAAGCCTAGTCTGTGGTTTCAACTACCGAGTATCGATATTAGCTTGTATATGGCCACAACGTAACTATTACTTACGTGATTTCTCTACAGTGTCAGACGAAGCTTGTCAGGGCCCGGGCCGCAAAATCAAAATATGTGGCGAGTCTGTGGTTTCAACTACCGAGTATCGACATTTGCTTGTACACATAAGTACATAACAGTTACGCTGTGGCCACATGCAAATGTCGATACTCGATTACTTACGTGATTTCTCTACAGTGACGGACGAAGTCTGTCTGGGGCCCGGGCCGCAAAGTCAAAATATGTGGCTAGTCTGTGGTTTCAAATTTCAACTACCGAGTCTCCACATTTGCTTGTATCCACATACAAGCAAATGTCGATACTGGCCACCCACAGTAACTGTTATGTATTTATGTACGTAATGTCTTTACAGTATCGGATGAAGTCAGTCAGAGGCCCAGGCTAAATCAAAATGGGAAAATATGTGGCCCCACCCCGCTACACAGAATCATGAGGTAAAGATTAGCTCTTCGCCTCAGAACGGTCAGGTTTCTTAGAGCTCCATACGAACCCTTAAACATCACTCGTGTGTCGATCTGTCACATCCAATTTGCTCGGAATATACTGGACACAAAAAGGTACACCTATGACTTTCAGTGACCACTCACGCTTATCGTGATTTAGCGACCCGCCCCGGCTTCGCACGGATGCAATTAATATAGATACTAATGTTTTCTCTACTATAATATGCATGTATTATACATACAAACCTTCCTTAAGAATCAGTCTATCTATTAAAATAAACCGCATCAAAATCCGTTGCGTATTTTTAAAGATCTAAGCATACATAGGGACAGACGGCGGATAGCGACTTTGTTTTTTACTATGTAGTGATAACTTGATTTTGAATCGAATGCGGTTACGTTTGGGAAACAATATTACTACAAATTTGGAAAAGGAAAAAGAGTTTTTAGGTTCAACAACGTGTTAATAAAATATGATTCGTTCGGAGCCCTCTGCGCGTGAGTTTGACTCGAAAACCAACCTAGTACGAGTAGAAGTTTGAGATACTTAATCACTGCTCCCTTTTTCACGAGGGCCCCTGGGGCCCAAGAAGTACAACCCTAGATGCATCTCTGGCAATTCACCAGTGAGTCTACATCCTGTGGCTTTATGGTTGTTTAGTCGAGTGGGCTGTGGTTTTACACAACAGACTGAGCTGTTATCGACTCGATATCTTTTCTTTCAACAAAACATGAAACATGCTTTAAGCCGGTATGTTATTATCGGCGCACATAATATTACATATTTTGCCGATGTTCTTAAATAATAAATGGCCTTGAAGGGTGAGGAAGAAAGACGAAATAAACGATGAATGGTTAGTGTAAAAGCTGATGGTTAGAAAACGGATATTTACTAACTTCATGTCCTTACTTTGACCTCAGTTAGACCTTACTGACCTTATCGTGTCGATGACATAAATTCCAATAAAAAAAACCATTGCTTGTCCTAGTATTTGGCTACGGCAATGCCGTCTGTTGATGCAGTTATTAGATGCTCGTGGAAAAAAAGAGCATGTTGTGCAAGACAAAAGTTGGTCCTTGGTGTACGGAGAGCCGCCGTACAAACGCTGAAGAACGGAACCGTCCGATAATCCCACCCTGTGGAGATTGCGTTCGCTGCCGCAAAAAAAGTAAGCTGATTACTGAAATGACTACCGCATCTAATACAGAAAAAAGAAAACATGTTGCGCGGATTCTTTAATCTGGGACAAACGATTGGTGTTTAAATGACTACACAAAGATACTGCCTACTTCCCATGATCCGCATGTGGTCTGATTTACTGTGCAGTTCTGTATGGAACCCTTGTTTCAATGACATAATACAGGGCCGTACTCGGGCGACTGTGTCAGATTACTAGAAGCTCTAAACAAAGTGCTATTCTATTAGCAATGGCGACTGTCGAAATGTCAAAATATAAGGGTCCGATCACAGGATATTTCGACAGTTTTTGACAATACCATATAAGCATAAGCATAATCAGCCTTTGAATGTTCCCACTGCTGGGACACAGGCCTCCTCTCTAGGAGAGGGAATGGGCCGTAATCCACCACGCGGGCCCAGTGCGTGTTGGTGAATGTCACATGTCTTCGAGTTTTTGGTTCTGGGACATGCCGGTTTCCTCACGATGTTTTCCTTCACCGTTTACCAATACCATATAATTTTGACGTTTTGACAGAATGTCACTTGTGTAGAACCTCAGGTCTACGAATCAACGAAGCTTAATAACAATGAAGCTTAATCTTGTAGATTGACCAGATATAATATGTTATTATTTTTACCAAAAGTCCGTCTTCAAAAACGCATTAGGGAAAATATAATAAAAGGGCTGTTAGGCGAGCGTGTTATAGCAATGTTCCAAATTAGTCCCAAGAAGCATACACTCATTACTGAGCCAGAACCGCCAGTTCTAATTACTAGAGATGTTAAGGAGCTGCGTAACCGAAACTATCGGATATACGAAATAAAAAAACTAACCGTATCCGAATCCGATACGATATTTTCGTATAAAACCGTAATGTAAATGAGATACGTTATGCTTGCATTATAAACAGTGACAGTATTTATTTTTCGTGACGTCACTCGCTAATCTTGCGCCGTCCACAACAAATAACCCTTCAAAAATTTCAAAGATGATTTTTTTTACCGTACTTAAATTTTTCCGAAATACTACTATTTTAGTAACATTATTTAAATAAGTATGCCTGCATGTAGATGTTTCATAGTAGTCAAATAATCAATTTAAAAAGATTCTGTTGAATCGTATACATTAAATGAAACTCGACCGTTTTTCGCCCGGCAAACTTGGCTTACTCATTGAGCAATATAAGAAACATACATACATAATACCCACATTACATATGAAAGCACCTACATACATAATGTATAACTGTATTGATTTCCAAGAACCCAAAGTAATAACATACCTATTGGATATGTCCATTATGTAATGAATAGCTATACCGTCTTTTATTATGATAATAACATAACGAATATTAGTGTCCTGTTCCCAGTAAGTAGAAAAACTTTCCTATCTTGTTAGATATTAATAGAATAATGGTCATTGCGTATAAATTAAATAAGCTGTAGAACATTTACGTTTATTAGACTTTGACTGTAGGAATGTTTTAGTACGGTCCATGATTTATAAATAGTTATGTCAGTGTAGGTATTGTTTACTTTAAATTAGGTCTCCAAAGGACATGTTTTTCTAGAATGTGTTTGTTTATTTATGTATTGCTTTGGCATGCCCTGTAGCCTAAACGGCTGCATGCATTTTAATAAATGAGGTATCGTAAGATTCGTCAATCGTCGAACTTTAAAATAGAAAAAAGATGGCAGCCGCTGTTTGGTTAGTGAAGAACCAAATCAATGAGGCTGTGGCGCGAAAGAGTGCTTGTCACAGCTCAAATTCATCTTGAATGAAAAGTATTCGACCAAATATATACGAGTCAAAATACTTCGCCTTTTCATGCAGTTTCGGTAAAAACTACATTGGTTGCTCTTAATAAAAGTAAAAAACTAACAGCACCACCTGAAAATTAATTTGTCAACGAAACCTGTCATTCTATAGGTCAGGAGTGAATAAGTTACTTCTAGGCAAACAGAGCACGTTTGCCTAGAAGTAACTTATTCACTCCTGACCTATAGAATGACAGGTTTCGTCTCGTCGAACAAATCATCACTTTACATCGTATCGTCGAACAAATCATCACTTTACATGGTGAGATAGTGATCAAACGCGAGCCTATACAAAATAAACAAAAAAAGATTCTATATTGGTCACACAGCAAGCAGCGCTCCACACATTTTCCATACTCAACCGTGCACCTATTTTCATGTTTACTTACCTACGAGCAATCGTACATCCATAGGGAGTCATGACAACGATCAAGGTAGACCGTCAGAATTGCCGTAGTTCCTGTTGACTCACAGGACGGACTCTCGGTTTCCCGGGGGCCCAGTGACGTGGAATTATGATACTAATATAATGCTGGGGAGATTGGCAGGAATTTTGTGTTGAAATACGATTGCGAAATGTGTTTTGGGTTATGAAATGTGACCAATTTTCAGATTCAATCTGGGCAAGAAACATTCCACTCATTGCTTTCCATCAGGAGAGATTCAGGTCAAGGCAAAATCCCTTAATTAATAAAAAAGGTTATTTTCAGTTACATCCGTTAACATTTTAAATATTTACTTGCAGGTTGTCATGAATGCTGTGATAAAGCGAACGGTATGGTTAAAAAAATATGATGATTAAAATTAATAAGATAAAATATATTCTTAGATGGTTTGGTCACGTTTAGAGCTTGCAATTTATAAGAAACCATTTAAAAGTAAATTTAACGAATATATTCAATCAATATTTATGATTGGTTGATGGAAACTATTTAGTAGTATATAGGGCTAACGTGTTGCTTGTGAGGTATACTTGAATCAACATCTAATGCTGCTGTGCTGATGATGAAGGCTCTACAGAACTTTAACGGTTAGGAGTTAAGGGACAGTACTGCAATTGGTCAATGGAAACTAGGTAGTAGTATGTAGGGCTAACGTGATACTTGTAAGGGTAGGTACTACTTAGGTGAGTAGTGGGGGGGGGCACCACTAAAACGTGAAAAAAAAAAACAGCCATCTTCTAAACAAAATAAGTATTAAATAACTTTAATTTCGGAAGTCGGTGTTCAAAAAACGAAGAAACAACCAATAGTCGGTTGTTTTTTCATTTTAAATCGACAAGAGAGAATGAGAACATCATCAATGTAGTCGAAGCGACGCATTATTTGGGATAACTCAAATACTGTTCGGCAGATCTTAATCAAATGGGAAATGGGACCACACGTCAAGCATCAGCTTTCGAATTTAAAGAATCATCAAAATCGTACACCCAGTAACAAGTTATGACGTAACATACACAAAAAAAATACATTCTACTTGAGACCCTCGTCCTTTTTTGGAAGTCGGTTAAAAAGTGGCTAATGTCCAATTCCTTTGATCCATAAAACATTAATCAAAAGCCGTCGGCAGAAAGCCAATAGGCCAGAACTGCCAAGTAAGTCATGCTCGCAGCTAATATAAAAGTTTGGCACACGATGACAGTGAGCGCGGAGTTGGCGGGAAATGAAAAGGAAGGAATGCTGTCGATCAAAATGAAAGAATCAACTGGCTTTTATTTATTGACCAAAATATACTTGAAACAAGTAATAGTTTCTTTATAGGTCCTCATTTATTTATATTTAGTTTTATAGGCACGGGAAGTGAACATAAATCCAAAACAGGGATTAATATGTGCTATTGAAATGACACTTCGTCAATCGATTTTGGCAAAGGTAGTTTAAAGTGGGCGATAGTGATGGGATGTTGATTGCGACTATTTCAGAGTGTAAGCAGCGCCGATAAGAGAACGATTTCGATCTGGCAGGTTTTTAATATCTTCAAGGTTAAGTAACGCTTGCCGAGGTCGCACTGTGGATGGATGACCGACTATTTTAACAAACCTTGACTTCTCCTTGCCTTGGAAAGCCCGTTAAAAAGTTAGTTCCGACTGTCATTTGTAGATCTTTGGCAGTCGTTACGGATTGTCAGAAACCAGAGAATCTGATCCAGTCTTGCCAAGAAGTATTGTGTTACCCAGGTAAATGGGTTGTGGAGGTCTGGTAGGCAGCCGCTCCAGCTAGTATCATCTGAATCCGGCTTGACTGGAAGCCGACCCCAATATAGTTTGGAAAAGGTTAAGCAGATGATGACTAGCGATTCGCCCCGGCTTCGAACGTATGCAATTTGTATACCCAACCTTTTTCTTTTATCACTCTTTTTTTATTAGTCAAGACTGTATCAAAATCCGTTGCGTGGTTCAGAAGAAATAAGCGGAAAATTTAGGCCGGCAGCGACTTTGTTTTATGTTATTTAGGAATGTAATTTCAAACCAAATTTATCTTTAATTTTAAACTTGGTTACATCTATTTTTGGCCTTTCAAAACCTTTCAACGGTTCTCAATTTTATAATGGAAATACACAGAAAATTTATCAATATTTTATTAGTTCAATATTAATTTTGGACCAATATTAGACCTTTATCGAACAGGCCTATGATCTAAAAGGGTGCAATAAGCCGGTCTTTAAATTAACGTAGGCTGGATGGCCGGGGATTACCCTAGGCGTTATTAGAGTGAACGAAATACATTAATGGACCTCGCTCTGTCTTAGACTAATTAAAAAAAAATGATTGATTGATTAGACTAGGTGACTCTAGGTGTCTGTTACTGGCTTTTATCGAAGGGCCTTACACAACAGGCGGGCAGGGTTTAGGGAAAAAAATTCAGACAATGTGTACAATGACTTGAATTTCAGACAATTAAATAAATAACCGGCCAAGTGCGAGCGAAGGGTTCCGTGCCTTTATCTATTAAAACGACAAAATAATCTCGTTTGTTAAATGGGAGGCCACTTTTACATGTTTTATTTTTATTTAATAATTTATTTTTAAAGCGAATATATCACTAAATATTCTATGAATATTTCAAGCGTGTACCTGTTGCGTTATCGATATAGAGCAAAACCAAGCAAAAAATGACTTTTTAGTTTATGAGAGCCTCCTTAAATATTTTTTAATTCTGTTTTTAAGCTATTGCATAGCTTCTATCGCGGGCCTTGAGCGTGGCAACCGAATCCAGAAATTCCGTAACGAAAATAACCTAACACCGCTACGTCATTCGATTAGGCCCCGCCTTTTTAAAATGGTCGCTTCGTTACTGAGCTATTATATGTCGCGGTCACCGAGCCGACCCGAACGTCTGCGTTCGGAAACAATCGGTGGGACAAAGTTAAGCGAAACGTATGTGATTTACATTAGTACAGTAACCCAGGTGAACGAATCGAGACCATATCACAATGACGCAGAGTACTAAATATATAATTGCATAAGTTGATAAAAAATGCTATGCAATAGCTTTACCGCGGCAGTCCCCGAGTGCCACATATATTTTTTTTTTTAGTATTGTAACAGCAATACATCATCTGAGAAAATTTCAACTTTCTGACCATCACGGTTCATGAGATACAGCCTGGTAATAGACAGACAGGCAGACAGACGGATGGGCAGCGGAGTCTTAGTAATAGGGTACCGTATTACTCTTTGGGCACGGAACCTTAAAATCGGACAGTACTTATATCAGGAATTGCGTTCATATTTTTGCACTGCACTGTATTTACGTCATAAATAGTTTACACACTAAGAGCTTTGATGAGGTATAAGTAGGGGGGAAGGGGGGAGTTTAACGTAAGAGGAAGAGAGTATCGAGGTGGAATGTGAGCGCTTAAAAGTATTCCTTCTTGTTCGTTGCAATTTGCTCAAGGCGTTTTCGTTATATTTTAAGACGGTCATCTCACAAAGAGAACCTTGGGTTTATCGATAAATGTGGTTGCTGCTGTCGCAACACTTTTGTGAATTTTACACATTCTCTTTTGGAATAGTAACTAAGTGTTGAAAAATAAAATTGATTGAGTCAGGCGTTACTTTGCGGAAATCCATTTTAAATTTGAAAATGAAAATAATATATCTAGTTTTAATTTCCGCGAATTCCCGCGCGGGAGGGAGGTGCATACCTGCAACCCACTAATATTCGCGGAAATTAAAACTAGATATATTATTTTCATTTTCAAATTTGTTGAAAAATAGTTAACTATGTAAGTAAGTTATCAAGGAAGTGAGATGAGTGATTTATAAGCAAGTGAGCTTAGCCTGTGACTCAGCACTCGTGAAAGTCAAATATTAACAAAAGGAACGTTTTGCTGATATAAAAATGTGTTCCGAATTCCATCCGAATCGTGATTGATTAACAGACATCCAAACACTGACTCTTACAAACACAATATCAGAAGGACTCTTGTCATGCGAGGGACGCTGGTCAGGCCAGTTACTCTTGTCACGTGAGGGACGCTTATTACGCGAGGGACAATAGTCAGGTGTGTGATACTTGTCACGCGAGGGACACTGGCCAAGCCAGTTACTCCTGCCATACGAGGGTCACTTGTTACGTGAGGGACGCTTGTCACGTGAGGGATACTTGTCAGGTCAGTTACTCCTGCCACGCGAGGGTCACTTGCAACGCGAGGGACACTTGTCACGTGAAGGACGCTTATTACGTGAGGGACGCTAGTCAGGCGAGTGATACTTGTCACGCGAGGGACACTAGTCACGCCAGTTACTCTTGCCATGCGAGGGTCACTTGTTACGTGAGTGACGCTTGTCACGTGAGGGACGCTTGTCATGCAAAGGACACTTGTCACGAGAGACACTGGTCACGCGAGGGACACTAATCATGTGAGTGGCACTTGTCACGCGAGGGACACTTGTCACATGAGGGACGCTTGTCACGCGAGGGATACTTGTCAGGCCAGTTACTCTTGTCACGCGAGGGACACCGAGGTCACTTGAGGGACGCTTATTACGCGAGGGATACTAGTCACGCGGAGGCCCGCATTGTTTGATCTTCAAGGTTAAGCAACGCTTGCCGAGGTCGGTCTGTGGACAAGAAGTACCGTGTTACCGATTTGTGGAGGCCTGATAGGTAGCATGGTAGGTTTGACTGGAAGCCAATCCCAGTATAGTTGGGAAAAGGCTAGGCAGATGATGACTTGTAGTAGTGGGATAGGATACAGCTTCGCAAAAGCTAGGATCATCGTTCTTGTTTTAAAACGAAAATCTCAAAAATATCTAACCAGCCTGCTTTTTTATTTATCCCGTTTTACTGTGTATATTTGTAAGTAACATGTGTGACACTGCAGATTTTATAGCTCTAGCTATGCACAGTTTTAACTCCAATTCCAAGCCATTTCAACTAACTACAGAAGTAAGGTATATCATAACTTAAATGCAACCACATACAAGTACTAAGATTGCAGCAACTAGAAAGAAGTTCTTTATATACAACAATTCCACTTTGATACGACCAATAAGAAAAAAAAAACCTTCTGTGGAATACTGAAATAGGAGCACTTCATTCAGTCTATAAGTCTTCAGCCAATAAGTGCTTGGATGAAAGCTGTACCCGCGAGAACACTGCCGACAAACTGTTCAGCAGTTTGGCAGAAGATAAGTGTATTTGTTTCTCTGTAACTTTTCATAAATAAATAAAAAAAAAGTCTCTATTACTTTTGCAGCGACAAAAAGTCTATATTTCTAACGCCGACTCAGTTCCGCGTTAGAAATATTTTCGTCCCGGCCCGTTTTTCCGCGTAATACTTCAACAGTTATTGTGAGTTATCCGTTGGATACACATTTTGCAGATTTTGATACGTTCTTTAATATTGTAGTAGATTGTTTAGTTCTATCCTCAATAGATTCCGCAGCGACAGCAACTTGGATTACTTAATTAAATTTGGAAATCTATACTTAATATTATAAAGCTGAAGAGTTTGTTTGTTTGTTTGTTTGTTTGAACGCGCTAATCTCAGGAACTACTGGTTCGAATTGAAAAATTCTTTTTGGGTTGAATAGACCATTTATCGTGGAAGGCTTTAGGCTATATATATCATCACGCTTAAGCCAATAGGAGCGGAGCAGCGATAAAAAATATTTTAAAATTTGGATTCCACGGGGACGAAGTCGCGGGCAGCAGCTAGTTATTATATAAATTAGATCCAGAGATTACCCCTTATAACGTCACAAACTCACAACCTCACAAACGTTAACTCTTTATAAGTATAGATGTAAAATAGAGTACATTATAAAAGGGTACTCTATAATAGAGTATGGTTAGCAAGAATCGTGTGTATTGACCGTCATGCTTGTTGCAGATAAGAAAGAAAAGAGAGAAATGTTGAAGACGGTTTGCAATAAGAGGATTAGTAAATAATGGAAGCAGAAACAATAAATAATAATAATAATTTCAATATATGACAACAAATTTGTACACAACATTAAGTGGCTAAATAGACTTACAATAAACCAAAACCCTGACTTCTAAACTAGGTTTATGTACCTGTATCTTAGAAGCCAGTGAACCTTCGTAATTTGAGTGCAGTATAAGCCTCTATCGTATACCTTTATAGGACACAAGTACGTACAAAATGCATCATGTCAAGTTCAAGAGAAATAATGAGGATATAATAAAACAATGACTTTATCATTAGTGCACTATCTCACCACCGACTTCTCAACTCTACTATCACATAAAGAAGGTCGGTCAAGTCCCATACATCGTGTGACCTGTCTATAAAATGTCGCGGACATGAATAGTGTATGGATTAATTCGTTACCCTGGGCACAATAATTAGTCCTAAATTGAAAAAATATTTTTTAAAAGCCGAGGATTTAAGAACGTAACTTTTGAGGTTATGATGTAGGTTATACCTACCGAAGACTATAACCTTAGTTCAAACCACAAAATGAAAACGGAACCTAAGAAAGGTGTAATTTATAATACCTACAACCTTACTTCTTATAAGATTAAGGGCCTATTTCACCATATCTGAATAGTCACTAGGTGCTCTCTGAAAAAAATAAAAAATGGAACAGGCGCCTCTTTCACCACCTACAATGAAGCTCTTGTTAACTTACTTGGCAGATAATTTCATACAGATTCGGTTCCATTTTCTAATTTATTCAGAGAGTACCTAATGGCTAATCGGACATTGTGAAATAAGCCCAAAGTCGGCAGAGTAGCTTGCCGCAACTGCCAAGCTAAATTATTTCTTAGGGAACCGTCATACATTTAATAGAAAAATGTATAAATTGATTCCTAGCTTTATCTTCTAACGAAAATAAAATATCTCAAAGGTCTGTAAAATAAAGATAAATAAAAGGGCACCTTAAATAAAAGACCAATATGGTTTTATTATTTTATTCTATGTCTTCCCTTACAACAACAACAACAACAACAAAAATTCAGCAGGAGCAGAAGTATTTGCCTCTGGTGAAATGACTCTGGTGTCAAGTTCCAAGACAACGAAGCGCCAGAGTGTATCCACGACGATATTGCAATTAATACACTGTAAATGTCGACGAATAGCTCGCTTGTTTGGGTGTATTGTAGCACGTTACTCGGCACTCTGAACCAATTCATAAAGCGAAATCAGTGTCCAGAAAACAATAGCAGTGGGTCGACAGGTAAGAGTTATCGGTGTCCAGGAATCAATAGCAAGGGTCATCAGGAGTTGAATGATCACTCGGAGTCCGTAATAGAAGTCAAGTCACAAATAAAACACAAAAACCACAAGAAATCACACAGTACCTACACAACGACGCAAGAGTAACGAACGAAGGACTGCGCGACGGTAAACGCTTTGACAGCTTTCATGTCATAATACGTTCCCTTCTATGCATTCAATATTACTGTTAACCCATCATTTTCAACTCATTTCGGAATACTTAATCCAAATCTTAATCAACAAAATGATGTTATTGATAATACACTACACAAATCTAGTATTTTAAAAAAGTATGTGCTTTAGAGGTAGTGCCAAAATGAAATGTGTACCACAGATATGTGAGTACTGGCCAGCTGACACAGCACATCGTTTTCATATATGGTGTTGTTACCTTAGCGACCAAAATAACTTATGTGTCAAATAAATAAAAAGGAGAAGCATTCAATTAATGTATATTTTCATTATTACAAATCTCTAACAAATTGGTAGCAGAGCGTGGTTCTATTTTTCAAGGATGAAAAATGGCATCTACTACGAGTTATCGAAATATAGAACCTTTGACAAAATCAAACTATGATACGTGGTGTTTGCAAGCACAAGCAGTCCTGATCAAAAATGACTATTGGGATATCGTAAGCGGCGAGAAAACGTTACCACCAGCTACAGATGCGGCGGCAAGATCGGTTTTCAACAAAGAGGACTTGAAGGCAAGGGCTGAAATCCTACTTTTATTGTCACCATCTGAATTAAAACAAATTAAAGTCTGCAGGACATCTAAAGCCGTATGGGACAAGTTAAAAGCTACTTACCAAAGTACTGGGCCTGCAAGGAAAGCTACATTAATAAAACAATTGGTTCTAAAGCGAATGACCACAGGAGAAGATATACATGACCACATAAATACCTTCATGGATATCGTGGACAAACTCGCAGATATGGAGATTAAAGTACCTCCAGAACTGCTAAGCATAATGCTTCTCTACAGTTTGCCAGCAAATTTTGAAAACTTTAGAATAGCCATCGAATCTCGAGACACCCTGCCTAATCCGGAAGACCTGAGAGTAAAGATTCTGGAAGAATACCAGGCAAGGAGCGGAAGCGAACAGTCTGAAAGTTCTGAAGCATATCATATCAAGAAAAACAGGAAGATGTTATATTGCAAGAGCTGTAAAAAGAAAGGTCACACTATCGAGACATGTTGGGGCAAGAAGAAAAACTCAAAGGAAAAAGAAAACGGAAGCAAATACGGTTTTAACGTTTGTCTGAGCATCGCAGATTCAGATACCAATAAAAACGTCTGGTGTTTAGATAGCGGCTGTTCATCACACGTATGCGGTAACAAAGCAATGTTTTCTACCATGACCCCTGAAAATGGCACCTTAAAGTTGGCATCAGATAAATGTACTAGCACAATTCAAGGAAAAGGAAGAGTTACCATCAGTACCGACAAACATGAGTATGATTTTAACGATACTCTGTATGTTCCCGATATTTCAGTCAATCTTTTATCTGTCGCCAAGATTACAGACAAAGGATATAAAGTTTTTTTTGAAAAAGAGAAAGCCTACGTCGTACAAAAAACCGGTGAAAAGATACTGACCGCTCGGAAGAGAAATGGGCTCTACTACTTTGATTCCGTGCAAAAAGAAACTGCGAATTTCACACAAAAAACCAACAGTGACATTATGGAATGGCATCGCAAACTCGGCCACATAAACGAAAGAGATTTAAAGAATATGGCTAAAGATAACCTTATGTATGGTTTAAAATTAAAAGATGAAAACATGGACACATGTGAAACCTGCATTAAAGGCAAATTGTCCAGGCTACCGTTTATAAGACATGACGATCTATACACAACCGACAACCTGGAAATAATTCATAGCGACGTTTGTGGACCCTTCGAATGCGATACATTAGCAGGATCAAAGTATTATGTTACTTTTATAGACGACTATAGTCGCTATTGTCACGTATATTTCATTAAAAGAAAGAGTGACGTATTCGACATTTTCAAACAATACAAAAATGAAGTTGAGACGTTCCATAATAAGAAAATAAAGAACCTGCAGACCGACAATGGTACCGAATACTGCAACAAGGATTTCGATAATTTTCTCAAATCGCATGGCATCCAAAGAAGGTTGACCACTATCTACACCCCTCAACAAAATGGGATTAGTGAGAGGAAGAACAGATCTTTGCTAGACAAAGCCAGATGTCTGTTAATCGAGGCCAGGGCACCTAAAAAGCTCTGGGCGGAAGCGGTAGCAACCGCAAACTACCTCATAAATCGTAGTCCTTCCAAAGCCCTCAATGGTGAAACTCCATTCAAGAAATGGCTAGGCCGAACACCATGTGGGCATCATCTCTACGTGTATGGGAGAAAAACTTTCGTTTTGAAAAAGAACAAACGAGGCAAACTAACCCAAAAAGCCAAAGAAGGCGTGTTCATGGGGTACTCGATGACCTCAAAAGCGTACAGGGTGTATATACCGGAAGATGATGATGTAGTGATAAGCAGGGACATAAAGGTCATAGACAAGATCTATTACGAAGAAGAATGTCAGAACTATGATAAACTTATTAACGAAATGGAACAGTCTCGGCAACCTGAAAAAGAAATTGAAATCGAAATCACAGAGAGCAAAAAGAAAAATATATTACAAGGTTTAAATGAGCAAGATGAAGCTTCTTCGGTAGAAGAAATAGAGTCTTACGATGACGCATCAGATGTTATAGACATGCCTGAAAATGGGAGGCCACAAAGAGAGAGGCGCCCGCCAGCTTGGACCAGGGACTTTATACTGGACCAGACTGAAGAAAGCCATCTACTCTCAGAGATATCCTATATATCCGATGAGAATGAAAATAATGAATACTGGCATGATGCTATTAAATCCGAAATTAAAGCACATGTTAAAAATGGAACCTGGAAAATAGGAAAGAAAGACAAAAATATGAAAGAGGTGGACTACAAAATGGTTCTAAGAAACAAAATAGGACCTGACAACAAGATCACCAAGAAAGCCAGACTCGTAGCACGGGGTTTCACTCAACGACCAGGCGTTGACTACAATGAAACATATGCTCCTGTAGCTAAACTGAGTTCGATAAGATCTGTTGTTGGAATAGCCATGGAAGAATGCTTAAAATTGAACCAGATGGACGTTACAACGGCGTACCTTAATGGAGAATTAGAAGAAAAAATAACTATGAAGTATCCTGACTATTTAGAGGAATACCTGACTGAAATCATGGTAGAAGAAAGTAAAAAAGAAGATTTAACTTTGTACAACAAAACAATGAAAATGCTAAAAGACATAAAAACCAACCCAAACGAGAAAGTTTGTCATCTCATAAAAGCTTTGTACGGACTCAAACAGGCAGGGAGGCAATGGTACAAGAAACTCGACACAGAATTAAAGAACATAGGTTTTAAAGCATCGGCAGCTGACCCATGTTTATACCTACTAGAGAAAAGAGGAGTTAAGGTCATAATAATTATTTATGTCGACGATTTGTTAATTGCCTATTCGTGTCCTAGAAAGCTCAAAGAAATAAAAGATTTGTTGAATACGAAATTTGAGTTAAAAGACTTGGGTACACCAAAACGGCTAATAGGGATAGACGTCACCTATAAGGGAGATGAAATTAAACTGAGCCAAGAGAAGTTCATAGAAGACAGTCTCAAAAAATTCAAAATGGAAGATTGCAAGGTCACGTCTACACCCATAGAACCAGGTCTTAGACTGGAAAAAGGAGGAAGAGATGAAAGGAACAATCTGCCCTATAAAAATTTGATTGGCACACTCATGTACTTGGCAGTGGCAACTCGCCCTGATATAATGTTTGCTATAAGCTATCTCTCCCAATTTAACGATTGTTACGGAGAAGAGCATTTCAAGTGCGCAAAAAGAGTGCTGCGATACTTAAAAGGAACAAAAAGCGTTGGTCTTATATTCCGCAAAACTCAAAAAGAATTATATGGCATGGCTGACGCTGATTGGGGCGCATGCAAACTCGACCGAAAGTCTTTTTCGGGCTATTGTTTTAAGTACGCTGGAACGACTATAAGTTGGATGTCGAAAAAACAAAAGTCTGTGGCGCTATCGACTGCCGAAGCGGAATATGTCGCCTTGACTGAAGCTGCGAAAGAGGCAATTCACTTGAAAAGTCTATTCAAAGACCTTGGAGCCAGTTATGAAAGCATAGTCATATTAAATGACAACCAAGCTGCCCTCAAGTTGAGTGAGAACTCAATGGTCACTTCAAAGTCCAAGCACATCGAGCTAAAAATGCACTTCATTCGAAATTGCATAACGGACGGAGCAATAAATGTCAGATATCTACGAACCGAAGATATGGAGGCAGATATCTTAACCAAAGCTTTGGCCGGCCCGCGCTTGTTGAAATTGCGGAGCGGATTAGGAGTTTGCTGAACTCCTGATGATCACGACAATGCTGTGAAGAGGAGTGTGAGTACTGGCCAGCTGACACAGCACATCGTTTTCATATATGGTGTTGTTACCTTAGCGACCAAAATAACTTATGTGTCAAATAAATAAAAAGGAGAAGCATTCAATTAATGTATATTTTCATTATTACAAATCTCTAACAAGATAAAACAGGATGGGTTTCGGTGCGTTCCAAAACCTATAAAAAGAAGTAAGGAAATTAGATGTTTATTACAAAGCTAAATTGTTTTCCGGATTTAATAACATAAGTTGAGCCCCGTAATTTAATGTACACTTAAGTCACTATTTTTTGACGTATCACTCATTGGTGTCCGTTTCATATTTCGGTCAGGTCGTATTTGGCCGATGTCCTTTGGTACTGCAACTCGCGAAGTTTTCGAGAACGCGAATTAGTTTCGTCATTTGGTTTGATTCCAAGTGCAGCTCTACCATAGGCGCTGGGAGGTTACAATCAAACATGGAGATATTTAATCCATCTTCGTTAGTTCTTATCTGCTTAATTCAACAATCTCCGTGTGAATGGGCCTAAAACCAACCCGTGACCCTTCTTGTGCCCTTTGCGTTCCAGGGCTGCGGTGACTCTTTCGAACAAATTCCGCAACCCTAGCAGGCACTGACCCTATGGGGCCCCGTCTTCGTTGCTGATAGCTTTTTGAGGCGCGCGTGGAACACTACGCGCCGTCGACTCGGGCCTGGTTACTATCGGACGGCGAGCCACCTATAGCTCGCCATCCGCAGGCCCGCGCCAACGGTGGCCGGGAATCGCCCTGCGTTTAAGAAAGCCTATTCTATTCGAGGCGGGTCTTTGAAGATGTAGTCCACTGAAAATATGTAGTCCTGCGGGCGCCCATGACCTCTACCCTATGTTTGTTCTGTCAAAATCCATTAGCAGAAAACAAAGTCCATTTGTGTCCAATAAACTCTCTTTATCTCGATTTACGTGTAATAGTTTTGGGGTCACAATAAATCGAATCTGTCACTTGAAACGATTGACATAACCTCGGGAACATTCTCGCCGCCATTTTTCTAGTATTTATCCTAATGGAAACAAAAATTCCGACAAAGAAGTTTCACTTGTCGTGGTTAGAAATAGCGTACACGGTAGACAAACTTGTAAAAAAATATTTTAGGTCATATATGTATTGATTGAACTTTAATCTTGTTTTTTAGGGTTCCGTTTTTTTTTCCTTTTGTGTTAAAAAGGCAAAAACGGATCCCTTATAGGATCACTTTATCTCCTCTTACCCCTTATCTCGGGGACGAGTAGAGGTATCGATTTGAAATTGAAACCATAATATACTCAGGTCTACAGTCTCAGTGAAGCTGTGAAAAATCAAAGTTCTGAGTTAACGAAAAAAAAAAAGATACGGCCGTTTATGTCGCAAAATATGTTTGACACTATCAAGGGAATCTTAATTCATAAAGTATTTAGCTAGAATTATGGAATTTGGCAAGTAATATCGTCTACACGACATGACACTTATACTACAAGTACAGGGAAATATCTGAAAAAAATATATTATTTCGTAACTAATCGTCTGCCTAGCCTTTTCCCAACTCTATTGGGGTCGGCTTCCAGTCATACCGGATTCAGCTGAATACTAGTATTTAACGTGGAGCGGCTGCCTGCCAGACCTCCACAACCCAATAATTGGGAACACGGTACTTCTTGGCAAGACTGATGTCAGATTTTCTGGCTTCTGACAATCCATAACGACTGCCAAAGATCTACAAATGACAGCCGGGACCAACGGCTTAACGTGCTTTCCGAGGCACGGAGGAAACTCGGCATGTTAAGATGGTCACCCATACACATACCAACCTCGGCAAGCGTTGCTTAACCTTGAAGATCAACCTGTGCAGCTATTATTCTTAGCCGCGAGCTCCTCAACTTATTATTTTGTAATTAAATCATACTAAATATAGTCTTTATTTAAAGAATGTAATCAAGCCACGGTATAAACTGCGACAAATTTGTAAGTACGGAACCTTCGGTGAGTAAGTCCGACGCGCTCCTGTCCAGTTTTTATAACTTTTTATTTACTTGCCTTGTTAGTTTGTGAGTACGTGTAACATCGTATTTCGTCGTGTACCTGAAATTTAAAATAGTTGCCACCAGCTGTTGTAGCTGCAATTTTGCATACATGTTTAGTTTGGATGAGATTTTACAGTTAGCTGAAAGTGACATCATTCTAAATTCAATATGGCGGTCTCGCAAAGCAAGCAGATCAATATTTTTTTATACACACCCATGATATGGGTTTCAAATTATATGCTCTGTTGAGAGGAATACGATAAATGAAATATATACATACATACCTACATATGCATATATTTCTAAGTAAGGCCTTTTACTTTGCCATTGACAATTACCTTCAGTAGGTGGTCATGAAGTTTGCGGGTGATATGAAAATAGAAGTAAAAAAAATTACGAAGACATTTTCTACTCTTATAACCACTTGCTTTGATGCAAAAAAAGCCACCAAGTGCGAATCGGTCTAATACAGTTTGAACATGTTACTTTAAAATAGATTATAATATACATATTCATCAGTTTTCCAGTAACCCATTATCGATATTTTTTTCGCAAATTTAAGCTCCGTATCGGGGGTAACGGTCAATTTTCATTTTTTTTTTAATTATGAAAATAGCACTAAATTTGAGACCCTTATAATGAGCCTTTTCATTTGACATGTCACTTGGAGAAACTTTGTTTTTTATTTTTTTTATTTATCCCCAAAAACCACAACATTTAAAAAAAATGTTACACGGCTGTGTTTAGGTCACAAAAGATCGTATGTATACAAAATGTTAGCTGAATCTGTACAGTAGATTCGGAGAAAATCGGCTGTGACAGACGGGCAGACAGACTAACACAGAGACAAACAGACAACCGAGTGATCCTATAGGGGGTTCTGTTTTTGATGCAGAGGTTCTTAAACCTAAAAATTTGCATAAAACAATAATCCACATCCATAAAAGCAATATGAAAACATCGCAAACAATACAGTAATAATTAACAGAACAAAACAGTAAAATATACTTAATAAAAAACGGCAGCAAGATGAACACACACCTACAAACAAAGAGAAATGAAAGAATTTCTTCGACAAACTTTGCAGTACAAACAAAATTAATTTCATAGCGTTTAGGAAAGGAAAATAATGCCTTTGTTAAACAGACAGAAAAATGTCAAATTCAGCAAATGTTAGCTTTTCTTGTTGAGATTTCAGTAACTGACGTCACGTCCTTTTTTGTACGGAATGCTGCCACTTAGTGAAATTGTGCAAGAAAACTCTGTTTGCAAACTGTAGACTTGAGAGTAAATTTTGCTGGAGTTAAGTACCTATTTAGTGTTCAGTAAATTACATTAAATGTATTACATTGATATCAGAGTATCTATTAAAACTCAATTACACTGACAGAGAGGAACTATTGGAAGTTCTAGTATGATTGTAAGGTTTAATTCGTGAGTTATTCTATAATTTTTGTATTCATGCACCCTTAATGATTAGTCTTGTTAAGTGATGACTTGAAATTACAGGTTTTATAAACCTAGCTTAGGAAAGTCGCTAATAATACGTAATTGTAGGTTTGAAATAAATTTTCCATAAGTCCTTAAATATTGATAATAATATAGTTATACACGTAGTTATTTGTTCGATACTTCCATAATATTTACTTGTGGCTATTAATTTTAATGAAGATTAAAGATTTTAATGGTAAAAAAAGGTGGGAAAAAAGGATCCTTTATGCATACTGGTTTTTTTTAAAGAATCATCAAATGACTTCTACTGCTCTGGTTGGAGCGGAAGCGAGTGTCAGACTCTTACTGAATAAAACCCAACCGTGTTCTTCTTGTGCCCTTTGCGTTTCAGGGCCGCGGTGACTCTTTCGAACAAATTCTGTCAGTTAGTCATCAATAACGGATTTTTTAAAATCAATATTAATGATTTGCATTCCAAGATTGAAATAACAAACGCTATTCATTGTAGTCAAATCGTTGACTCACAGAACAATCTATGAGAAGAACCTACTTCAACTCGATCTTGAACTGTCAGAAGTTCACGAACGAACCCTTGAACTAGTGAATGATGAATGAGTGAACTGAATGCGATTGCCGACCTACCTATGAACCTGGTTCTAACAATAGCTTTGTTTTGCTTTGAGTAGATGAATTGGTGGAAGGTTATTGGCGGCCGATCCAATTGGATGAAAATTAGTTTCAAGATTTATGTAAAAATGTGGGAATTTTATGTAAGACTTGTATTTAGAAATTTGAGCCAGATTTTAAGTAAACCACGACATTGGATGTTTCTTCATGTCTTTTTTTTTTGTCATCATTTCAACCAGAAGAATTATGTGTAGTCAACCTATAAATTATTCTTCTTTTCGAGTCGATAGTTATCTCCTTAGATTTTTTCGGCCCAATAAGTACTACGTTAATTACAGCGTCCGTGGAATTAATTAAATCCCCCAAAGTACACAAGTGCATGAGCAGTTGGGGCTAAGGAGAATTTTTGGCTCATTATCTGAACAGGAGCCTGTTCAGAACATGAGCCACACATTGGAGTTTCCGACGGACTATGAGACCCAATTTCTCCAGCTTGTGTTTGCAGCGGCCTGCCTGGGTGCGCAACTCATTCAGTGCCTTCTGTCACTGCAGATCATGTCCAGGTGGCTGATGTTCCTGGGGTTGCAAGTACATATTCGGGTGATGGTGGATGGTGTTCTTTCTATAGCTTGTTTTTCGCATTAGGTGGACGGTCTTGGATAGCCTTCGTATGTCGAAGAAAACTCGTCCGGCTCTTAAGCTTACTTTAAACTTCCTTTCTCTTTCTTTAATTCTTTATTGTACATTAAAACAACTTATATTAAATTATATATAATACCATATAACTTCGCATTATATTATGCATTTATTATACATATTACCCTTCCTCTTGAATTACTCTATCTATTGAAAATAACCGCATCAAAATCCGTTGCGTAGTTTTAAAGATAAGAGAGAGAGAAGCAACTTTGTTTTATGGTAGTGATGAGCGTCATTGCAAACCATAGTTCTTCGAAGTTAAGAGAAAGCCGAATTCCAATCTTGTAAAAACCCTTAAATTCTAATGTGCAGTCCATTCCAAACACACAATCCGTCGCCCAATAAATCCTAGTTCGCCATAACCATATCTAAATGTTGGCAGCATCGGACCGTATTGAACATAAATAAACTGCGTACGTCGTGGAGCGGCGAAACACGTCGATTTCGATAAATCACTACATTTCAAAACGGCGAAGGAAAACATCGTGAGGAAACCGGCATGTCCTAGAACCAAAAATTCGAAGACATGTGACATTCACCAACCGGCACTGGGCCCGCGTGGTGGATTACGGCCCATTCCCTCTGCTGGAGAGGAGGCCTGTGTCCCAGCAGTGGGGACGTTAAAAGGCTGGTTATGTTTATGCTACTACATTTGGTGCTGTTTTACGCATCACTACTATATATTGGGGCCTGAGTGTACTTAGGGTACATAGCCCCTTCATTGTTTGTATTAAATAATGATGACGTATTAATATTTCCAGGAGTTCATGGCTAAGTAATGAAAGTAGAAAGTAGGTCGGTCTTCAAGTAACGCTTGATGACGGTTGGCTGTGGATGATTGACCATTTACAGATTCTTCCCTGTCTCTGAAAGTATGTTAAGCCATTGGTCCTGGCTGTCGTTTCTGGATCTCGTCGTTACGGTAGATGGAAGCTAGAATGTCGTATTGTAAAATTCTGGTACTCAGCTGTATCTGGTTTTGGAAGCTGATCCCATCTTAGTAGAGAAAGGGCTAAGAAGATTGATAAGATTGATAATGGTAATAGTTTGTTGTATAACTAGTATACTTGGTGCATCGTCCTCACATATATGAAGTATTTTTCGTATTACCAAATATTGTAAAACACTGATTTGAAAAGAGTAACTATGGAGTTTCTTGTCCGTTCTTCTCCATAAGAATCTACTTTTGCGAATGGACGCTAGAGTCACTTAATTTATGATAATTTTTATTGATGACGTTCAAAAGTGCCGTTAATGGCCTAATTGAAATAAACGTTTTGACTTTTGACGTTTGATAATTTCAACACTTTGACTCCATGTGGAACGTCTGGAAACTATTGCAACATACTTGGGAAACGGCTTATGTGGTTGAAGGGAATATTTAATGAGGTCAAGGCTATTTGACCAAATGAACATCATCTGCGTGTCACGGGTTCGATTCCCGCACGGAGCAAATGTTAGTATGGCCTACATGTAGTTGTTCCTGGCTGTTTGTGTGTTGTGAGTTTGTATGTTTGTAAACACACCCACGATACGGGACAAATTCCTAGTGTGAGGTAATGGTTTTTTTTTATTATGTCAAATCAAAATGTGAATGTAAAACTACAGTCACTTTAATAATTTTATATTTAAATATTTTGGCGTTAATTAAAGTGCCTTTTAATGATCCACTTGAAATAAAAGATTTTGACTTTAACCTCAAGTTTTATTGAGGTTAATGTTAAAATCTTAGCAGCTTAAACACAATTTTCTAAAGTTAAAAAACGGGTTTAATGAAATTTATAAAAATAAACCAGAAACGTTTTATAACACTTTCCAATAAATAAAGAGTACTTATAGCTACTCTTCGAATTAGTGCTTCTTGTGTGCTATACATACCTATATGTCAAAGATTTATAACATTTTATCTGTCCAAATGATCATTAGGTATTTCCAAATTTCCCCATGTGCCCACATCTTTACCCCACATTCTTCAGCAACATTACACTAATCCATCTTGCCCCTGATTTGTCGACGCCATCTTGACAGATTATGCCCCAACTTTCTGGCCCGATAGTTGACTCTATTGACAGGCGATTTCGTAACGTTTAAAGGGCCGGAGTATTAATATGGCTATTTAATACGACTAGATTTGTCTGGTATTTAGAGTATTTGGGTCAAACTTGTGATGAAAGGAATGCGATAACAGGTGACATTTTGTTATGGATGGGATTCTTGTGTGACATGTGTTGATGTTGAACAGAAATCAACCTTATACCTACCTATAAATGATTTATTTTCTGCTGTGTGGTGGCTCTGTCCGCTGGGATTACTGGTTCCCCTTTTTTAAATCATATCCTATGTGTAATTCGGACGTATAAGGTATATATGTATAACTCTAATTTGTCATCTTTGTTCAGTCATTCTTGCGATAAAGAATAACTAACATCCATCAATACATCTTTACAAACTTTCGCATTTATATTAGTAGTATGAAGAATAATATTTGATTGGTACCTACATTATAAAATAGGAGCAGCGCCCTTGGTTTCACCCGCATAGTTTCCGTTCCTGTAGGAATATGGGGATAAAATATAGCCTATGTCACCCGGGGATAGTGTACTTTCTCAACATTGAAAGAATTTTTCAAATCTGTTTAGGAGTTTCGGAGCTTATTCAATAAGAACAAACAATCAAATCTTTTTTCTTTATAATATTAGTATAGACTAGCTGATACCGCACTTACGGACCTGTGTCTTCTTCCACTGAAACCTAGCACTAAGCAATTATTTAGTTTTGTTTATGAAAGAACTTTCGTGATTGGTACAGTGTTTCCACAGGTTTTTTTTTAACAAAAACGTTGCCCCACACTAGGGTTTTACTCTTGTATCGTGGGTACGTTCACACACATGAAAACTCAAATTCACAAGGGGTGTCTTGTGAATTTGAGTTTTCATGTGTACGAACGAAAAGACCCGCAATAATTATCTGTAGGCGATACAAACATTTATTACGTGCGGGGATCGAACCCGCGACACGTAGCACAGCAGCCGAACGCTCAACCACTGCGCCAACCGTAACGTGTCGTCCTGATAGATTACCTAACAAACAATGAATACGAAATGAATTTTAAATGAGTTTTTATGGAAAAGAAAAGCACGAAGATTAAAAAAAAAAATCTAGTAGACAATGGGCATCAGACCGCCCGCTGTAGGTACAGTTGTTTGCTGTCGCACAGAGCGACCTCTGATAGACAAGCTATGGACTATAAATTGTTTGTATGGACTGATTTTACGTAGTAATAATATTGACCAAACTGACGTGTTTGCGTACGTGCCGCGAGACTCCGATTATATCAAGCCAGCTCTGCATAATCTTATCATGTGACTGTGGGTTGTAACGCATAAAACACAACAGAACCAAACAGTATTGTGCCGTTTTCCGTACAAGTATATATGTTTATGGGTCTTTTCGAACCTTACTGGATGCAGCACAAGTTTTCTCTGTGTAAGTCATCATCATTATTTATTTATTACTTACTTGCTGCTGCCCGCGACTTCGTCCCCGTGGGATCCCCGATTATAAAACATTCTTTATCGCTGCTCCGCTCCTATTGGCTTAAGCGTGATGTTATATAGCTTAAAGCCTTCCTCGATAAATGGTCTATTCAACCCAAAAAGAATTTTTCAATTCGAACCAGTAGTTCCTGAGATTAGCGCGTTCAAACAATCAAACAAACAAACAAACAAACTCTTCAGCTTTATAATATTAGTATAGATGGGTCTTTTCGAACCTAACTGGATGCAGCATAAGTTTTCTCTGTGTAAGTCATCATCATTATTTATTTATTACTTACTTGCTGCTGCCCGCGACTTCGTCCCCGTGGGATCCCCGATTATAAAACATTCTTTATCGCTGCTCCGCTCCTATTGGCTTAAGCGTGATGTTATATAGCTTAAAGCCTTCCTCGATAAATGGTCTATTCAACCCAAAAAGAATTTTTCAATTCGAACCAGTAGTTCCTGAGATTAGCGCGTTCAAACAATCAAACAAACAAACAAACAAACTCTTCAGCTTTATAATATTAGTATAGATGGGTCTTTTCGAACCTAACTGGATGCAGCATAAGTTTTCTCTGTGTAAGTCATCATCATTATTTATTTATTACTTACTTGCTGCTGCCCGCGACTTCGTCCCCGTGGGATCCCCGATTATAAAACATTCTTTATCGCTGCTCCGCTCCTATTGGCTTAAGCGTGATGTTATATAGCTTAAAGCCTTCCTCGATAAATGGTCTATTCAACCCAAAAAGAATTTTTCAATTCGAACCAGTAGTTCCTGAGATTAGCGCGTTCAAACAATCAAACAAACAAACAAACAAACTCTTCAGCTTTATAATATTAGTATAGATGGGTCTTTTCGAACCTAACTGGATGCAGCATAAGTTTTCTCTGTGTAAGTCATCATCATTATTTATTTATTACTTACTTGCTGCTGCCCGCGACTTCGTCCCCGTGGGATCCCCGATTATAAAACATTCTTTATCGCTGCTCCGCTCCTATTGGCTTAAGCGTGATGTTATATAGCTTAAAGCCTTCCTCGATAAATGGTCTATTCAACCCAAAAAGAATTTTTCAATTCGAACCAGTAGTTCCTGAGATTAGCGCGTTCAAACAATCAAACAAACAAACAAACAAACTCTTCAGCTTTATAATATTAGTATAGATGGGTCTTTTCGAACCTAACTGGATGCAGCATAAGTTTTCTCTGTGTAAGTCATCATCATTATTTATTTATTATATACTTAATTGTACACCCGGGATAACAAAATAAAAGAAAACTACAAACTAAAACATGACCTCTCCTTTATCGCATCCTTAGAATGAAACGAAAGGAACGAACACAAAAATCGTAATTTTTGCAAATAAGGAAAAATTAAAATCTTTAAAAAGTTTTGCTTAAAAAAACAAATGTCTCCCGAGACTTATGTATGTAAATATGTATGTATAAGCTGTCCCATTTTAATCACTGGGTTTCAGAGTAAGTTTTTTAGTTAGTCTACTTATCAAAGTTTTCGTTCTATTTTGTCAGTCCGTTGGATTTTCAAAAAATATTGGACACCTGTTTTTGTCATTTCAAATCGTAAAAAATATAAAGATACAGCGCATCAAAGTTCGAGAGTGGAGGCTGGTGACTTCGCGTCGCTGGTAAAAATTATAACACGTAGTGACGTCACGCGTGTTTTCAACGCACTGTATCGACTTCATTTTTTGTTTACGTGAAAAAAGAAAAATGTTGCTTCCAATATTTATTGGTAATCTATCAGATTGACTAATTAGCTTTTTTCAGTAAAATATCCTATTATAAGTAAAAGGAATTCTCTTTCATTCTGAGAGTGCGATATATCGCCATTATTCGTCATCTCAGTGTTGCCACCCCGTTTTTATATCAATGTACAAACTTCCGCAGCGTTTCATTGATACCAACATTTTCTTTTTGCAAGTTCGAGTGCAAAAGATTATTTTTTTATTTCTTTTTTTAACAAGCTTACCAAACTACTCGCGCCCACCGGAATAGGGATGTTGCCTGAGTAAAAAATATATGATTATGTTTAGTCCGTCAGTGAGATCATAGAAAAATATTTGACACGTATTTTTTCCTTTATCAAATCTATAAAAACTGACGAAGATAAAAAGCATCGAAGATCAGGAGTGGGAGCGTGTGACGTCACGGCCCGGTAAAAATTGTAACGAGTAGTAAGTAACGTCACACGAGTTTTCAACGCACTGTATCATGTTCATTTTTTGTTTATGTGAAAAAAGAAAAAATACGTCTCCGATATTTTTTGGAAATCTATCAGACGGACTAATCAGATTTATTTAGACAACTACCCTAATCTTGAAAGCTAGAATCAACAGTGCGACAAGCAAAGTACTAAGTCATAGTACATAGTCGACAAGGTATGCCGATGAGCTATCCAATTCCATCCATCCTCGAGTCTTCATATTTGCATATTACTTTACTTACTAGCTTCCAGTCGAAGCGAACAAAATTTAAGTTTATGCGAATATAAATACATGCGACATTGGTACTTACATAATACAGAAAGATGGCAGCTGCGATAGTTCGGTGTATTACTCCTGATGTTTTATCCCAGGGTTGTCTCTAAAAATAGTAGGTATAATAAAGTAGATTTTACAGGGAATATTCTGCATGAATGTCTCCCGCTAGATAACAAATGGTTTTAGGTGTTTTAACAACAATTAATCTATATTAATATTATAAAGAGGGAAGATTTGATTGTTTGTTTGTATTGAATAGGTTTCGAAAATACTGAACCGATTACAATTTTTCTTTCACCAATCTAAAGCTACAATATCAACGAGTAACTAAGACTACATTTTATCTTCGCATTAAAAGTCAATGACAAAGTTCAAACTTTTATTCAAATGAGGCCATTAAACAGAATTTTTGAACGTTTTCATCATTAACAGTTAAAATAATAAAGTGACTGAGTCTATTCGCAAAAGTAGATTCTTATAGAAAAGAACGCACAAGACAATCCATAGTTACTCGTTTGAAGTAGGTTAATGTTTTACAATATTTTGTATACACGAAAAAATATGTGAGGACGCACCCTTTTTTTTCTTTTTTTTGATGGGAAATCGTCTAATGACTTCTCCCGCTCTGGGTGGAGCGGAAGGGAGTGTCAGACTCTTACTGACTAAAACCCACCCGTGATCCTTCTTGTGCTCTTTGCGTTCCAGGGCCGCGGTGACTCTTTCGAACAAATTCAGCAGCCCTATGATGACGCACTCTGGAGTATACTTATTGTTATGGAACCAAGTATTACCAGCAGAGGTTAAGCGCTAAGTCGAATTTTGTGTTTAAGGATTTTTAAAAATTGTCCCTAACGTCTGAGTGAGTGGATTTTGTTCCCTTGGACGCTTGCTCCGATCGTAAATAGATTATATTATCAACATTAAAAACCAGCCAAGCCTATCTACATATATAATATCCGTTTATACTAAAAATAGAGAGGCTATAGAAGGCCTAGCTAGCAAAACGGGTTATTGTAATATATCCGACATATATCGTCCACAAAAGGTTAATCTATAAATAGCCACATCCCCGGAGGACAAGATAATGTAATCCAAGTCAAATCACATGAAAACGACATTGCCGATATTCAGTTATTCTACGAAACCAAAATGTCGCTTCGCCCACGACTTTTTCTGTGCAAATTTAGTAAAAACGATTTTCCCCCTTTTCACTTTAAAAGCTGAATTTCCGAAAATACCTTCTACCTTAGTACTCACTAACATGGTAAAAAAGCCTTGTGCGAAATTTTATTTTCCTAGTTCAAGTCATTTCGTATACATATGACAGTTAGTCAGTTTCTCTTCTTATAATTATAATTGCCACACTTTTTTGAAATTACATCTCTTGATAAAAATATCAAACTATTTTATTTGTAAAACGGGTAGGTCATCATCTGCTTAGCCTTTTCCCAACTATATTGGGGTCGGCTTCCAGTCATACCGAATTCAGCTGAATACTAGTATTTAACGTGCAGCGGCTGCCTACCAGACCTCCACAACCCAATAACTGGGAAACACGGTACTTCTTGGCAAGACTGGTGTCAGATTTTCTGGCTTCAAAGATGAAATGACAGGCGGCACCAACGGCTTAACTTGCTTTCCGAGGCACGGAGGAAACTCGGTATGTTAAGATGATCACCCATCCACAGACTAACCTTGGCAAGCGTTGCTTAACCTTAAAGATCGACCCGTGCGGCTGTTATTCTTTAGCCACTAGCTCCTCTATTTGTTAAACGGTAGGTAATCGTCAAACATGTGCAAGTAAAAAAAAACGCTATCTTTGATATTACCAGAATATTAGCGATTTTTGCGGACCTCTAAATTTTGTGGCATCTATCATAAACAGGGTTGCCTAATCCATATAAAATACGTTTAAGATACGTTGCCCCTCTGGGAAAGACTTTTATCCCCCATAAACTCTGATCGCACCTTGCCATCCCATGCAATCGCACAGACACAAATGCAACACGGTCACCTTATTGTGAGATCTCTCGAAAATATAAACAATACTGGTTGACCCGCGCCACTTCGTCTGCGTCAAATAGGTAAGAGAGAAGACTTTTTTCTAACATTTCTCAGTTATTTTAATGCAAATATATTCAATGTGCAGACACAGCTCGTCTACAATTTTGTTATATGTATAATACATATAGATAACATTGTGATTCATTCGTGAAACTAGAGTAATTAAAATCGAGGCAACTATACTTTTTTTTTCTGGGTGGAAAATCATCAAATGACTTCTCCCGCTCTGGGCGGAGCGGAGGGGACTCTCACTGACTAAAACCCACCCGTGGTGTGTCCTTTACGTTCTAGGGCCGCGGTGACTCTTTCATCAAATTCCGCAACCCTAGCAGGCACTGACCCTATGGGGCCCTGTCTACGTTGCTGACAGCTCTTTGAGATCCGCGTGGAACACGACGCGTCTTCGACCCAGGCCCGGTTGCTATCGGACGGCGAGCCACCCATAGCTCGCCATCCACAGGCCCGCGCCTACGGTGGCCGGGAATCTACCTCTGCGGCAACTATCCTGGTTTTAATATACCTATTAAACCGGTTTTGACCCCTGTATTTTTCTGGGATTAAAAGTAGGACCATAGCAATTATGTTGCTTTCTATTCATTATAATCATCAACATTTCAGTTGAAATGCTGTTCTATTAAGGCGATTTAATTTTATACAAACAGTCAGTGCAAAGACTCTGCTAGTGAAAATTCGACGAAAAAAAGGAGATGTAGACACCGATAGTATTGTTGATAGTTTTTATGCTGCGTTTACGGGGCGTTTCCGTAGCGTCTACGCAGCGTCTAATAAGCGTTCACGTTAGACAAGAAAATAGATCAGCTCTGCCAATAAGAGATACCTAACTGTACAATTTAGAAACAGCCATTACATTGACAAGATGTGTAGCCTCATAAAAGCAATATTTGAATAACAATATAGACAAATGCTTTCAAGCATGCTCCCATTACCTTCAGCGAGCCCCATTCGCTCTCGAAGTCAAATGCATTGCACACATATTGCGGTGGCGTACTCTTCTACCCTTTGCTCTTATGCCAATAAAAATGTATAAAATGTTTTCTTACGAGAAACGTTTCTGATTTTTGATTCGAAAACAGAAGTAGTTCTGCTTTTGTCTTGTTGAGTTTATTTTTGTTTTATACTCGTAAAATGTTAATTGAGGCCAATGTTACGTTGAATAGTGTTTGTTGTTCGATCTTGGTTTGTTTTCGCAACTATTAAAGCGATACTCATTTGTTTTTTGGTTGGTTTCTTTGTAATATTTCAAGTAAGGATCCCTTTTCTTACCAATCGATGCAATGCTGTGCTTATTGCATTAATCTATGCTATCGGTTTTCACATGATTGAAATAAATGAACGTGATTTAAATTGAAGCCTAATCTGGAGAGCAATCAGTCTATAATGACGTGCAATCTTTTGGGAGTACAAATATTCATAAATGATGTCGGCTATATGAAGAAACCGGTTAACCGTGATTTGGATTCGCAAATAAGATTTCCGGACGAATTATACTATCCAAACATATTAATTTAAAACCATAGATATAGTAAATAACTATTCCTGAAAGATTTTGGGAGAGAGTCCGTATTTGGATCAAAAATCTGATAAGGGCATCGCATATGTCGATTTCTGATTTTAACTTTGGTCCTGTAGTAAAAGTAATTCATATACTTAATTATGTGTTTTTTTCACTCCCTCCGTTCACTCAACCTGTGTCCGTATTTGCCTCTCTATATCTCACTTCTGGTATCCATTAAAGCAATTGGTCCTAGCTACGTTCACAGTTCAAGGACACGATACCCATCACTCTTGACATAATTTCTCAGCGCACTTCCTATATGACGCCCGAGGGAAGGATGGGAGCATTCGGTGCTTCTATTTATAGCCAAGGACGGAAGGACCACGTGGCTGAAAGGACCGGGTTTTGGGTTAGGAATGTAGCTATGTTTTTAATTAAGTTAGCCTTTTAGCTGTTAACCTTACTCTGACATTTTTGTATATAGTACTCTAAAGTTATGTCTGTCTGGATGACAGAAATAATTTTTGTGAACTTCAAAACGGCCGCTTATAAAATATTATTATATTATAAGCTTTTGTATTTTCCATACTATGTTACAAAAACAATTATGTATATAAGTATATGTTGTTTATAACTTGTTGTATGGCCCCTGTAGGGTGAAAAGCCTCTTCCATCTCTTTCCAAAGTTTTTTTATCTTGGGCGGCCCGCTTATAATATAAATCATCAAATGCATTTAGCGCTGACAATTCTCACTTCCTCAACTTCAAAAATCTTGATAGAAATAGAAAAACGTGTTGTATTCGTTTCTGAGTAGGGTTGATTCCTCAAAAATCTAATTGGTTCGTCGATAGTTAAGTGAAATTGAAATATTTTACATGAATGCACGTATAGGTCTTTACCTAGTTCCCTGTTGTGTCTAGAGGCTAAATATTCTTTGTAGAAAATCATCAATTTTATTCATCATTCTGAGACTTATTTGAAGCAAAGATGTCACACAATTTCAAAATCCATAGCTAGGAGATAAAAACATTGAATATTTATTACTAAATCTGCACTTTAGTCCTAAGGTACAGTAAACCACACTTAAAAGTGACAATGTGACGTTGAAATCGGCTCTATATTGTAGCATGTAGCGATAAGGGTGATTTTTGTAATGCAAGTGTTTTCAAGCGCGGTTGACAGTATCGGAATATCTGCATTTCATTAATCCAGCTGGATATTGCAGCTCCTTGACATTCTATTCAATATTTATCAAGTACTCACTCTATTTGATTGTTGCCGTAGTTCCCAATATTGCTGTATTCATTTGTATCAATGGTCCTTTATGTTGCAATATCAACGATAAGTATCTGATCCAGCGGTTCCGGTTTTAGTGGAGATCAAATGATTGTAAATGAGCTAACTTTATTAATTTTGGTTAACCTTATTTCCTACCCTACTAATCAATGTATATAAAACTCTCTGGTTACCGAGTGTCTGACAGAAAACGCACAGCCGAAACTACTGGTTGTAGAAAGCTGAAATTTGGTATGTAGGTTTCTTGGAGAGTGTAAGGAGCACTAATAGAGGATTTCTCTAGATTTATACTGGAAAGGAAAAACGGGATATGTGTGTACGTTGTCGTGGGAGAAAGCCAGTCCATAGGGAACGTGCACGGTGTAGACTATGCCATCTAGTGTTGCTTATCTGAAACTTTTACGTTGTAAATATTTGACCTGTGCTGCCACCTATACTTCCTGCACCCCCGTTTAGGGGAACGTGCACGAAGTAGACTGTGCCATCTAGCGTCGCAAATTTGAAACTTATAAGTAAAATATATATAAAATATTGACATTGACGCGTCTGTGCTGCCACCTATAGTTTCTGCACGTTCCTTTAATGTAAAATTCTTTGTCTCGAGTCCCGACTGATGGATCGATATTCATCGATATCGACACTCATTCGATTGAAACGGATTCATGGATAGAAAATTGGTTTTCGCACAACCTCAATATTTTAAACGACCTATCCAACGATAACCTACCACTATGGAGAAAACGATAAAAATATCAATGCCAGTTCACGTGACAAATGAAATCAAGAAAAACCCTAAAATAAATCAAGATTTTGTTTACCACTTCGTCGGCGTAATTAATATGTATACTCATACCAAATTACAACACAATTGTTAAGCGTGTCTGAGCTAACCCGCAGATAGACCGACAGACGGACATGGCGAATTTATAAGGGCAAGTTAACAAGGAGTTAACTACGGAACCCTAAAAAATAAGAGGAGCACGCCCTTAATTTTGATAAGACGTTGCGGTTACATCTGTATTCTAACATAGGACACAATTTATCGGGGTTGCATGGTCTCTTCGTATGTTACTAACGCGTAAAAACACATTTAATATGGTTGAAGATGCGGGTAGTAGGTAGTATAAAATAAGTACGTACCTACTATTGATTTCTCGTAACTTAAAATAAGTATTGGATGAGAGTTTGCATTCGTAGTTCGATGGACACTTGTCCAGTTTTAGCAGGTAGTTCGATAAGAGAGAGAAGGTAATTTGTGGGAGATCTGGAGTCTAAACTAAGCGAAGGCCTGTATTTTAGAGCTACAGGCCTCTCCCCCATTAGATCACAAATTGAAATAGTCAACGAGCGCGTGAGTTGCATGAGTGTATGCGCGAGCATGGGTTTGTGTACATGTCAATATAACATATAAATAGATAGGGTATATTATATAGATTGTAAGAACATACTTAAATATATATAATCGTGTGTTTGTACATATTTCAACATAAGACAATACTCACTTGTACGACATAAAAATTTGTTTATCACGTTGATATAGTAACTTTTCACGTTAATTATAATATGATATTGGTTTATGAAAAATGCAACATTTATTTTCGGGATGCTAGTGAGAATTGTTTAAATGTACGAGCATTTATATCACATGCATTTAATTGATTAAACGATCTGCGGATTTAACTTTTAAATCCGGCTATTTAACAACAATTGATTAATATCGTTTCGTCGAATATCGGCTTTCCAAAAAGCTTATTGGCCATTTCATATTTCAAATTACTTTATACAATACAGGTAAATAAAATAAACTGAATATTTAACCGTTTTCACGCATCACGAAACACAATATTAACTCTCATTCATTCGCGTATTGCTCATTGAAACGAAAACGAAAAGAGGAATGTAAATGTATGCAAGGATTAATTAAAATGCGAAATATTCAATGCAAACAATTTTCACAATGGAGGCACGATTTATAGCTTTTACTTTTACTCTTTGATCACTGTTTGAATAGCAATTAAAAGGTTTTTGTACACATAGTAATTTATTTATTTTCAGTCTGCTCTGTCCCATTGCAGGCCATAGATTTCCCTCTCTTTTTTCCAATTCTGTCGCTTGCTGTCCTGTCGCGATGTTGCTGGACATTTTGCTGGGACCACATACTGGTTGAGTTATCCCATGAACTGTTCGACATGCAGCGGACGTGTCCGACTTAGTTTCAGTTTAGATTGACTGTATTTAGGGTGACGTCAGCGAATTGTGTTTTGGATTTCATCTACGTTTTCGAGGATGTGACTAGCTTTATATTTTTGACTGACCGACCTCGACAGTTCAAAAGTTTTCCTCCATTGAATGGTTTACTTGAAATGACTTGAAATAAAAGATTTGGGTTTGAATTTAGAGCATAGTAAATAAAAATAAATTAAAAGACGAGATAAGATCGTAGTAAAATAAACCAAAACCAAAAGACGAATTAGGCGGTGTTAAAGTTTGTGGATGGATGAATCTTCTTCTTTAGGTACCTGACACATGGCAACTTGCTTTTATTTAACTTAAGTCCGTTTTGTCCCATTGCAGGGAATAGGTCTCCCTCTCTTTCTTTCAATCCTGTCGTTTGCTATCCTGTCGCAATGTTGCTGGACATTTTGCTGGGACCACATACTGGTTGAGTTACCCCATGAACTATTCGACATGCAGCGGACGTGTCCGGCTTAGTTTCAGTTTATGTAGATTGACTGCATTTTGGGTGACGTCGGCGAATTGTGTTTTGGATTTCATCTACGTTTTGGAGCGTGTGACTAGCTTTATGTTTGTAACTGACTAGCCTCAACAAATCAAAAGATTTGTCTTTAAATGGTTTACTTAAAGCTTTGAGTTTGAATTTGGAACTCAAGGGACTGCTTAGATGACGCACAGACGAAATATTTTAGACAGCTGGTCATTGCCGGATATTAGGAAAGAAATCGGCTGAGTGCGAGTCGGACCAGCGAATGATTGGTTCCGTACCATTATCTATAACACGGACGGATATAACGTCATGACTGGCCTGCGCCTTACCAAGCATTCATTTGTCATACCGCGGGTGGAATTAAATTGAAAAATTAATATCTCCTAAAACACTGGTCGTAGAATGCTCATTGTAGGCTTATTTTCCATTAAATATTTATCTACAAACCGATTCACACACATTCCACCTGCAAATGTAAGTTGGTACATACAATTTTGAGTGTTTTTAACCGACTTCTAAAAAAGGAGGAGGTTCTCAATTCGGATGTTTGTATTTTTTTTTTTTTTATGTTTGTTCGCGCATAGCTCCGTCGCTTGTCAACCGATTTGAAAAATTCTTTTTTTGTTGGAAAGGGTATACTTCCCAAATGGTCCCATGGTTTTCGAAAAATCTAAAAAAAATATGTACTTTGTCTACTTTGACGACCTCTTAGTTTACTCTGCAAAGGAGCTGTACGTTTTTTTTACACCAATGTGATTGATTCGTTTAGGTGGGGGAGGGGAGGGGGTGTAGGTACCACTAAAAAGTGAAAAATAAAAAACTTTTTACAAAAAAATACAACCGAATTTTACACAAAAAATCAAAAAAGTGCAAAATAACTTTAATTTCGGAAGTCGGTGTTCAAAAAACGAAAAAGCAACCACAAACACCGAGTTCCGAAATTAAAGTTATTTTGCACTTTTTTGATTTTTTGTGTAAAAGTCGGTTTTATTTTTTTGTAAAAAGTTTTTTATTTTTCACTTTTTATACCATGTTAATTTAATATCATGGACTTCTTATAGGTTTTTCTATAATCTATAAGTAGAAAACGAATAACGAATAATCTATAAGTAAAAAAATGTTAGGTTCAGTAGTTTTGGAGATAAGGGGAGAATGGTCAATTTTCTCGAATAGCTTGGAAACTGTTTTTTTTTCAATTACAATAAAAAATATACATTTAAGAATTTTACAAAAAGACTTTCCATTTGATATGTCACACGTGACACGATGCAATTTTTTTTTATTTTCCTTCCTCCACAAAAAATAACCTCCCATATACAGATGTCATCTATTCACGTCACACCACTGCGTTTGGGTCACAGAAGTTGGTATGTATACCAAATTTCCAAGAGCGATCCTATAAGGGTTCCGTTTTTTTCGGACGTACGGAACCCTAATAAGACATACGGCAATACGCCATACTTTCGTATATATGTACATGGTGAAAAACATCCAACCCATACTTTAAACACTTTCATTGTGTCTACAGCTAAATAGTGGAATTCCCACTCATCATCGATCAGACGTGAGACATGGTCAAATGCTTGCTCATCAATGAAATAATTTTAAAAACGTGCAAAAAGCACACACAATTCTATTCCCACTAAAGATACCGATTATCTCCTCAAACCAGTAACCATGCAAAGTATCAACATCAAAACGAAAATCTTCCCACATTCATAACTTAATCTCATCACGAAAATGATATCAATCCATGCTGACGTTGACGTCAATAAACGCCGCCGTGACGTTACACCAACTGAACAGATGCCAATTATTTCGATTCGGGTGGCTCCATTGAAAAGAAATGACGCGGAGTAAAGGACAAATTACGAGACACCCTCTAGCCTTCAGTGGTTTACGATGAGATACAAAACTGGTCCTTTTGATGTCATATGAGGAGGCAGAGAAGGGTAACTAGATGTCGGATTGGTTTTAGCGTTAGAATTCTTGCGTCAATCTTTGAGTTAGGTGTCAAAATTTACCATAGGGAACGTGCAGAAACTATAGGTGACAGCACAGACGCGTCAATGTCAAGTATATTTTGCTTATAAGTTTCAAATTTGCAACGCTAGATGGCACAGGTCAAATATTTACAACGTAAAAGTTTCAGATTTGCAACGCTAGATGGCACAGGTCAAATATTTACAACGTAGAAGTTTCAGATTTGCAACACTAGATGGCATAGTCTGCGCCATGCACGTTTCCCATTAGCTTTTAATATAAATAAAAACAATTTGTTATGTTTTAAAGATCTTCTCGTCAACCGTTATCTCTTTAATATTTATTAAATGAATAGCTGACGCTGATCATATGTAAAATTGTGAATAAATCTGCAGTGCATGCCTAGACCTCATCAACGTCAGATGGTTTATACATCATATAGCTCGAGTACTCTCTGCCACTTTCATCCATTCAGTTCATCATCTGCCTAGGCTTTTCCCAACTATATTGGGGTCGGCTCTCAGTCAAACCGGATTCAGCTGAATACCAGTAGTTTACGGCTGCCTACCAGACCTCCACAACCCATTAACTGGGTAACACTGTACTTCTTGGCAAGACTGGAGTCAGATTTACTGGCTTCTGATAATCCGTAACGACTGCCAAAGATTTACAAATGACAGCAGGGAGACCAACGGCTTAGCTTGCTTTCCGAGGCACTCACTCTGAGGAAACTCGGTATGTTAAGATGGTCACCCATCCACAGACAAACCTTGGCAAGGGTTGCTTAACCTTGAAGATTGACCCGTGCGGCTGTTAGTCTTTAGCCACGATTTCCTCCAGTAGACTTTCATCCATTCAGTTACCATGTCGATATTTTCGTCTGTGTGCCTGGAGAGAAAAATTGAATTTAGAACCCATAAGTTGATTATAATACCTATGCTGGCTCCTGAGTGTTATCTGCCAGTTAAAGTTTGCGTTTCTTTCACTCAAATCAAATTAAGAATTTGATAAAGTTTACTTTTTTTTCTGGATGGGAAATCATCAAATGAGTTCTGAGCTCTGGGCGGAGCGGAAGGGAGTCTCAGACTCTTACTGACTAAAACCCATCCGTGTTCCTCCTAGTGCCCTTTGCGTTCCAGGGCCGCGGTGACTCTTCCTAAAAAGTTTTAATGTTTGCAGAACAACCTTGTATCCAAGTTACCATAGACCTTTTGAATCTGCCTATAGAACGTAGGTGATTCGGCCCCAAGCCGTAAACGGACCGGCGATAAAAAATTGTATAATAAATGTATTGTAAGAGCTGACGATGTAAAGAGATGGCTTCCTTTATTCTGAAGTTGTAAAATATTGCTCAAAGGCATTGTAATTTTCAGAGCTTGTCATTTCGTGTGACAATAACCTGTTATGTTCTTGTGTGTTGAGAGGGAAGACCAGGATCTGAAGAGATTATCAAACTCGGAGTTGTGGATAGGTATTAATAAATTATTATATAGATATACAGATTCCGTTTTACTTACAGAGATTCGGAACCCTAAAACGATCAGTAGCATTTCGGCGACTGCTATTGTTAAATAATGTTAAAAAATATGCTAAAATGATCAGTAGCATTTCGGGGTCTGCTACTGTTAAGTAATCATTTATGTGTGTACCACACATAAATGATTAAATTTGCACTCGACCAAATCCGCGTGCAATCTACATTTATATTCATCCATGTTTCGGGCATTTGGAGTTTCTAAACGGCTCTCAGGGACTATTATAACATCTGAATCGCAGTAATGGCCGTAAAACTTACGTGTTTTATAACCCATACATACATATTCACGCTTCTATTTTTCGATTAGTTACAAGTGAACCGTGCCCATGTTTAATTCCTTTCTCGATTACCTACATATTTGTTTGTTTTATTGCTATTAGTCTGGTTAAGTTCAGACAATAATACTTTAAAGGCCACACTGAAATCGTTAATTACTGATGAAAGTATTTTTTCACGTAAATAAAAAATGAAGATGGTACAGTGCGTTGAACACTCGTGTGACGTCACTACACGCTACAATTTTACCACGTGGTAACGTCACAATTCCCACTTCTGATCTTTGATGCTTTTTATCTTCGTATTATTCTTGTCTTGAAAAGATCGCTTTTAGCGATAAGGCCGCCCATTGTGTCACCCTATGTAATGTTTTCTTCATCTATATTTTCTGTAACTTATATGGTGTACATAATAAAGAGTATTCTATTCTATTCTATTCTATTCTATTATTTTTATAGATTCGATAAAGCAAAAAATACGTGTCCCAGGTTTTGGACTGACGAATCTAATAACGGACTAAATAAGTAGAATCATATTTTTACACAGAATAACACATTGAGAAATATCGCTTAGTTGTTTTGCTACCTTGTACATATTGCTATGTATGAATTCGAGAAGCTAGTTTGTGTTAGAATTTAGATGCGTGATAAAAGTGGTATAAGTATTACCTACCAGAGATTTTCTTCTACATACATAATAACAACAAAAATATTAACCTGTTTACATACCATTTCAAGTTCAAGTGTCCTAAAGATAGCTCTTAATACTTATAAAAAACTATACTAATAATCGCGAAATTATGTAAAAACACGTATAAAAACAGAATAAATCATTGGGCATAAAAAAAATCACCCATCTCGCCGTCAATGGCAAAAGTGCCCAGAACACTGGCAGCATTGCCACGTTCAATGGCTATGGTATGCGAACAGATGACAAATTGTTATTCTTGTTGTTATTTGATTTAGGTGTGACTTCATCAAATTACTTCTTGCGCTCTGGGCGGAGTGAAAGGAAGTGTCAGGCTCTTACTGAATAAAACCCATCCCTGTTCCTTCAAATTTCCTTTGTATTCCAAGGCTGCAGTGACTCAAACGAACAAATTCCGCAACCCTGGACTTAGATCCCATGGGCCTAATGTTTCAACCCCAAACAGCCCACATATATAACTCTCGATTAGGTTGTTATATTTACGCCACCTCAGGTTTTCTGCACCTGCTGTGCTTAGAAAATGGGATGGAGCAAGGATGTCGGCACATGTTACATCCCACACCAAAGCCCTACCTATCTTTCAAGGCATAAAAGTCATCCCATGGGTTTTAAAACAGCTATCACCCGGCGGTGACAAGAGTCCGAAAGACAATGTCATTAATGCTTGTCGCGGTCGACTGCGTTTCAACGCATTGAAGCATCCATACCCTGACACGTAGCGTTTCAGAAAGTATAACATAGTACCTATGTTGGGTGACGGTAGTGCCTGTAGCAGAAGACACGACTCCCATTCACCCACAGCCAGCAGGCGGACGCTCCGCTGTATTGAGTATTTATGTGGTTATTCCGTACCAACGTGCAAAGCGGCTTGTACCATTGTCGATGGGAAGATAGATTATCGAACGACACAGTGCTTGGGCAAGCCACTATCCAGGCATTCACTGCATAGGTGAAGTATTGTTCGTCAAACCGTTGAGCTCCTTAAAATTCTAAGTTTGAGCTACACGATAACTGACAAATGCTTGCACTGTCTGGACAGGCCACCTCAGACATTAACCTACATGGTTCTCATATGGTTTGACCAGTACGGATTGTAGGTATGGACTTCAAGAGAGACTTTGACATCTGGGTTTGTTTCGGTTTCTTCTCAGGGTAGTCGGCTAGGAAACACCGGCTTCCTCGTGTAAAAGTGTTATATTTAACCTACTTAAAAAAAATAGAATTTATCATTTATTATGGCACTTCATGGTTAGCCAGTGATGGAGTTGAAATTCTTTTGGTTAAGTTTTCAGTGCTGTGGACTGAAGACAGGAACGCCCGCGTCGGTAGGCTTACACTAGAAATTTTGTGCATATCGAGACTACCAAAGCGAATGGGCAGTGTGGCTTGCAGCCTCGCTAGGTCATCCAGAGCCACATTCAACGTAGATGTTAGTGTTGTTTGCTTAATTTAATTTGTTAACAAGTTTCGCTTTTGCATTATCATTAAACCATTATAACTGACTACAAAATAATAATAATAATAAGGGCTGTCAAACTGAACGTCATAAAATTTTATCATTCCGCAATTTTCCGTATAATTTAAGTAAAAAAAACCACCAGCAACATGAAAATGACCTTCAATAAACCAAGAAAAAAAACAGAAGCCATTTGCTAATAAATACCAGGAACCAATTACCCGATATCGGACAGACAATATGGAATAGAAAAAGTGACTGAAATGCTGACGAGAAGCCGGACACGTTGCCAGAACACACGCCTAACACCTTCGGATTCGTCGCTCAGCTCCGCCTCGCAGCCGCCGGGACCTACGCCACCCGTGAGTCCAGAGATTCCGGTAGCTGCAGTTGCGTCGAGCTCGAGCGACGAATACTTCTCGCCGCCGACGACACCACCACCTGCGCGTCGGCGCGGACGAGGCCGACCACCGAACAGCTTAGGACCTCGAGGCCCGCCGGCCTCTGACAGGGTTCCCGCTATCGGTGGAAGTGTGCAGCGCATGCGATGGACACATTCCATTAATGAAAATGTCATGCGCTCATACTTTGGGGCTACAGAGGGGGGAACTAACCTGACTGCGTACCGTGGTCGGATGCTCTCTCTGTTTCAGGTACTTGAGCCAGCTGTCAACGTTTCAGCCCAATGATTATCGGATCAGGTGCGGGTCATCCAACGTAATCGTATGCTGGATGACGCCGTGCTTGATAGACTGCGTCTGGAATCACGGAGTAGCCGCGTCTCACCTGCTTCGCCACCGGCCGCGGTGCAAATACAACCCAGTATTTCACCGCGACCCGACCATGTAAGTGAAGATGTTGACGACGGGACTATATCCGTGAGTACCCAGTGCAATGAACGGTTGAGGAGCGCTTTGGAAGATGCGTTCCGAGAATATCGCTCCACGCCGCCTGAGCTTAGACCTCGGCTACCCCGTTTGCCCATGCACAACAAAAATAGGGCGCTGGTGTGTGCTCTAGATTCGCAGCTATCAATTTATTTTGATAGCAGTGAAAACCTTACCGATACCCACTCGATCCTGTACTGCGGGGCTGCAGCAGCATGTCGTGTAGCTCATGTCAAACTTCCAAACAGTGACAGAGTTGCACGACCAGCTGTACCAGCTTGGCAGTGCAGGATCGAGCGACGTATTGCTGAGGCTAGAGCGCTCATCGGCAAACTTATCTGCTTCAGGGAGGGCAACACTCGCCGTAGAGTGATGCCCTTTGTGAGGCGGGCGTTCTCGGGGACTGATATTAGTCCTCGAGACTATCTGACCCGCGTCACAGAGCGTATCGACTTCCTGAAGCAGAAAGTCTATGCATGGGCAAACCGTATTCGTCGGTACAAGCGGCGAGTGGAGAGATATACTCAGAACCGCATATTCCAAAACAATGAGAGGTGGGTTTACAGGGCTTGGGAGCGACCAGACCAAGGTGTGACTGATACGCGCCTACCGGATGATGAAGCCATGCTTTCATTCTGGCGTAACATCTGGTCGGTGCCTATCAGTCATACCGAGGGTGATTGGACCCGGGAGGTCGAGCGCGCGTGCGATTCGATACCAGAAATGGGGGCAATTAACATCAGCCCCCAAGATGTAGCTCGTGCAGTCCGTCCGTTGCCTAATTGGAAATCTCCAGGGCCGGACGGGCTGCACAACTTTTGGATTAAATGGTTGACAAGATCGCACGCTCGCTTGGCGTCTCAGTTTCAGTCTGCCTTAGAGTCAAGGTCGCTGCCCCAGTTCTTCACGACAGGAATAACCCACCTGCTCCATAAATCAGGTAGTACTGCGGATCCCAAAAATTATAGACCGATCACGTGTTTACCGACGGTCTATAAAGTTCTTACATCCATTTTGAGAGCAAAGATTAACGATCATATTGAAAGTAATTCAATAATGTCTACCTCTCAGAATGGATGTAGGAGCGGGGCCCGCGGTACTAAGGAGCTGCTCCTCATCGATGTTGCCATTAGCCAACAGGTTCGTCGTTCCCGAAAGGATCTGTCCACATGTTGGATAGACTATAAGAAGGCCTATGACTCAGTGCCCCATACATGGCTCATGAGGGTGCTGGAGCTGTATAAAGTTGATGCAGTTCTACGCGCCTTCCTGATGTCGTGTATGGGGCAGTGGAGGACGGTCCTTCACTATCCAGGATGTCGACAGACCCAGGCGAACAGTGAACCGATAAGGATCGAGCGTGGCATATTTCAGGGCGACAGTCTGAGTCCACTGTGGTTTTGTCTGGCCCTCAACCCTCTTAGTACACTGCTGGAGGGTTCGGGCCAAGGCTACCGGTTGAGAAGAGGTCGTCAGGTCATATCGCACCTCCTTTACATGGATGACTTGAAGCTCTTTGCCCCCAACAACTTGCAACTGATGAAGCTACTGAAGGTAACAGAAACCTTCAGTAGCGACATCAGTATGGAATTTGGTGTGGACAAATGTGCGGTCATGCATGTGAAGCGAGGTGAGATTATGGAATCCGTGGGAACCCAACTCTCGGATTCCATACACCTTAGATCCCTTTGCTCAACCGAAACATACAAGTATTTGGGTATGTCGGAAGCGTTGGGCATCAATGCTACTAGCGTGAAACAATCGTTGAAGGAGCGCTTCTTCGGCCGCCTGAACAAAGTACTAAATAGTCTTTTATCAGGCGGAAACAAGGTGCGCGCCTTTAACGGTTGGGTCATGCCGGTATTGATGTACTCTTTCGGCATACTCAAATGGACTCAGACAGAACTGGACTTCCTGGATAGGAGGGTCCGTTCACTGCTGACCGCAAATCGGATGCATCACCCACGATCATCGGTAATGAGGCTGTATATCCCGCGGAAGTGTGGGGGTCGAGGCTTCTTAAATGCTAAGACCCTGCACAACCGCGAGGTATGCAGCCTTAGGGAATACTTCCTAGAAGCCGACGTGGGTATGCACCGGGATGTGGTCGCAGTGGACAAGGGCTTCACCCCGCTCTCCTTGGCTAACGAGAACTGGCGCAAACCTGTGGTATTAGATACTAATGATCGCAGGGAGGTATGGCAGAGCAAGGAGCTTCACGGACGCTTTTATCGGGTCCTACATGGGCCCGATGTAGACTTTCTAGCGTCCGTGGCCTGGCTGCGTTTTGGTGACCTCTTTGGGGAAACCGAAGGTTTTATCTGTGCGATTACAGACGAAGTTATGATGACGAACAACTACCGGAAATACATTGTGAAGGATGGTACGGTTGACATATATCGGGCATGTCACCGGCCGGGGGAATCCATCCGCCACATTATTTCCGGTTGTTCTAGTCTGGCTAACGGAGACTATTTGCACAGGCATAACCTTGTAGCCAGGATTATCCATCAGCAACTTGCCCTTAAATACAATCTTGTGGAATCGGAAGTACCGTACTATAGGTATGCGCCCGACCCAGTTCTCGAAAATGGCAATTGCACATTGTACTGGGATCGGTCTATCATCACTGACAGGACTATTGTTGCCAATAAGCCTGACATAGTGGTGATAGACCGACTAGAGCGTCGCGCAATGATTGTTGATATAGCAGTCCCGCATGACGAGAACCTCGTGAAGGCTGAGAAGGATAAACAATCGAAGTATCTTGACTTGGCTCGCGAGGTTGTCGACATGTGGGATGTGAACACAGCAGTCATTGTGCCGATAGTCGTGACGGCCAATGGCATAATTGCCAAGAGCCTCGACCAACATCTTAAGAGGCTCTCGTTGGGCAGCTGGATCAAGGGCTTGATCCAGAAAGCAGTGCTTCTTGACACGGCCCGCATAGTTAGGAGGTTTCTCTCTCGGGAGCCCTGACCACCGGTAGCTTGGACCCTGTTCCCGATACCGGTGGGCTACTATTTTTTATATTTTTAAATGTTTTTTTATTTTTTTATAGAAATATTTAAAAATGTAATAAGTATGTACAAAAAATAAATAAATGAAATAATAATAATAATAATAATAATTTTTATTGTTCATAAGAAGAAAACATCCATCATTTATATGACACTGCACCCCACACTAGGATACCCTGTGTCGTGGGGTTCAGTCTCTTTCGTCTAAGAAATATTATACAATATTAGATTTGGACATTTGTAACCAAAAAAGTAATTAAAATATAATAAAAAAAATAAAACAAAAATATATTACAGAAGTTGACAGCGCTTATGGCATCATGAGAGATTGTGGGAATGTGTGTATGTATGTGTGTGTGTGTGTATTAGGGTGAGTGAGTGTGTGTGTAAGTGTGTGAGTATAAGTTGATGAGAAAATAGTGCAACTGATGGTTAGAGGTTGTGTGTGTGTATGCATGGGTTATGAGTTTCTGAGGGTATATGTATAAATAGGTGGTTTGAATTAACTAATAGATTGATATGACATGTTCAGTTTCATGATAGTTTAAGCCTTGAAGCCATTCCGTTACAAGTTTTTTGCATGAGAACTTGGAAGTGGAAATCAAATTCAGACATTTATTAGCTTTGATACCATATATAAGCAAATGCAAAGTCAATAACGAACTTATCTTTTGTTCTTAACAAGTCTTGGAGTTAATTTATTCGGAAGCGCGTGGGCGCTGCCGCCAGTGTGTCGATGCGACGAGTGACGTGGGTGTACTGTACACCTACATCCTTTAGATAAAGATAACAGGTCCAGAACTGCCATACTGCCGTCATAAGAAAAAGGACGTATCTACACAAAACAAAGTAACTAATTTCAGACATTAAGTTATTTTATTAATGTCACCGACATTAAGAAAATAACTTAATGTTGACACCACATGATAGTTCCATGTGTTCCTCAGAAAAAGAGTCGTGACGGACCGACAAATGGACAACATGGTGATTTTCCCTTTTGTAGTACAGAACCCTAAAAATGGACCTCCCTTTTATCTGTATGGTAACACTTTTCATTTTATTTAAAAAAGTTGTCAGAGTCATTAATATCTAAAACGGTTCCAAATTACAGCAACGTGGCAAAACTGCTGTAAGGGTAATACTAGAAGAATTAATTGTTTTAAATGCGTTCGACAAGCACCAGCTTTCGACTACAAAAATAATCATCATCAAAATCGGGACACCTAATACACAGTTATAAGGTAAAACACACAAAAAATAATACATGGGACTTGAGAACCTCCTCCTTTTTTGGAAATCGGTTAAAAATGGCGGGCTTTCATCAGCAACGTTTGAATTTCGAAGAGATGAGAATTTAAGTCGTTAGAGCTTTGTCATAGATAATCTAGCCATCATTATCAAGGTTTGAAACAAAGACGCTAGAACGATATCAGATTTCTTGCTCCGTAACTTGGAGGGGTGGAACGGGATGTTAAAGTTTCTATCTTTTTTTTTAAAGACCTTGGTTAAAGCTTCCCAGAAAGCCAGCTAGTTCATAAACTAACATGTTTAAGAACTTATAGCTAGCTGTTAACTTGGTATTTGTATTTAATAAGTTTTTAAATTATTTATTTGTTATCTATGTTATATTATTTTAATGCTACTGATTTTTCTTTGTTTCATTTTTTAATTCTAATGATATTCATAATTATTATCTCACTTTTTTTAATTCAGTTTGACACTAATAATATTCCGACTTTATAAAATACTGATAATTTATTATTGTAATTGTTGACTCTCTGCACGTTTTGGTAATAATTATTAGTGCAAAGAGTAATTGAACCAAATAAATAAATAGGGTGGCCAAATTTGATGTATACGACTTTGTTTCACCTTATTTTAGAAGAGTCGAGGTTTTGTTTTGGGTAGTTTTTAAGGCCAGGGGCCGTATTATGACTTCTTAAAACCATCATGTTTTCGGTGTGAAAAAGAGACGGAGCTATACAGGACGAATAACACTATCCTTTTCTCACACAGAAAACATAATGGTTTTAAGATGTCATATACGGCCCCAGGGCTACTGTATTTACTATTTGTCTCGAAAGTTGCTGCTGTCTAGCAGACAGTAAAACGACACATAAAAAAACGGGTTACTTTCCTGATTTTTTTGAACGTGTTGAACGCTTTGCTAAAACTGATTTCGGAAGAGCATTATTTACTAATCCACGCAAGATCCCATGAACCACTTCGACGGATCAATCCGGTGGAGTAATTTAATTATTATGTAACACAAAAGGTACTGTGGGTGGGCATCACTACCGTTTAAGAATTACATTTTTGTCTTCATAAAATGAATCTGTACAGCTGAAATAAAAATACAGTGGTTCTCATAAGACGGCGCCGCACGCCTTGCAACGTGATACATTAGTGGATGTTTGGACCAAGCTTTTTCTAGGTAATTAGACGAAAGCGTTAATTGACCCTAAAAATCCACAAAGTCCACAGATCATGTATTATCCAACAAGCCGTATAATCTTTATTGCATACCACACCAAGGTCCATATTCACATTAAAAGAGTATAAACTAATAAAGGCTGACTGCCTTTCTTTTTTTGTGATGGGAAATCATCAAATGATTTCTCCCGCTCTAGGCGCAGTGGAAGGGAGTGTCAGACTCTTACTGACTAAAACCCACCCGTGTTCTCCTAATGGCCTTTGCGTTCCAGGGCTGCGGTGACTCTTTAAGGCTGACTGCCTAGGCTTCTTCATTATTATTTACTTAATTATGCTTAATAATATCATAAGAAACATATACACATATCACTACATAGTATAAAACAAAGTCGCTTCCCGCTGTCTGTCCCTATGTATGCTTAAATCTTTAAAACTACGCAACGGATTTTGATGCGGTTTTTTTAATAGATAGAGTAATTGAAGAAGAAGGTTTATATGTATAATACATGCATATTATAGTAGAGGAAACATTAGTATCTATATTGCACCCGTGCGAAGCCGGGGCGGGTCGCTAGTTATGTATAAACAAAATCTATACTAATATTATAAATAGGAAAGATTTTTATTTTTGTATGTAACGAATAAACTCAAAAACTACTGAACCGATTTCAAAAATTTAGCCATTAGAAAGCTACATTCACCCTGAGTAACATAGGCTATATATTATCCTTATATTCCAACGGGAAAGAGAAATACGCGGGTAAAACCGCGGGGCGCTGCTAGTAACATATAAACTCAGTTCATTATTAAAACACGTTTCTTCAATAATGCATAATTAATATATTCCGTCTATTTACCCACATAGGTCACAAACTCAACATGTAAATGATCACTAGTACTGCCCAGTAACACCAACTGCGACCTTTACCATACGACGACCGAATACATGAGTAATATTACTTTAATAAATGTGTAGCAGGTTTTCAACCTATTCATTCTTAAGAATCTTTCTTAAACCCGAGAATGGTTTCAACCTAATCCTTTTAAATAATTATCTCATCTAATTACTTATTTCAACAATCCTTAATGTGCGAATCTTTTCGTATTCAACTCGACATATTCATGTATCTATCTCACCCACATATGTACATATGTATGTAGATACCACAGACAACCAGGCCCGGGTCGACGGCGCGTCGTGTTCCACGCGCCTCAAAGAGCTGTCAGCAAAGAAGACGGGGCCCCATAGGGTCAGTGCCTGCTAGGGTTGCGGAATTTGTTCGAAAGAGTCATCGCGGCCCTGGAACGCAAAGGGCACTAGAAGTATCACGGGTGGGTTTTAGTCAGTAAGAGTCTGACACTCTTTTCCACCCCGTCCAGAGGGGGAGAAGTCATTTCTGATTTCCCATCCAAAAAAAAAGGTTTTCAACCTATTCATTCTTAAGAAACTTTCTTAACCCCAAGAATGGTTTCGAACCGAATCCTTATAAATAATTATCTCATCAAATTACTTATTTCAACAACCCTTAATGTACACGTATCTTTACGTATTTAATTTCGATATATTCATGTATCTACCTCACCCACATATATGTACACCCACATGTAGTTACCACACATTATTAACGCAGCAATAGATCAACTAGCGGCTTACCATGATAAGTATGTTAGTATTGTGTACTTCGCAGATCAAAACATTTAATTAAATACACTGCTGAAGAGTTCGTGAGTAATCATCGTAATAATTGAACAAGTCGCTCTTCAAGGTTAAGAAAAGCTTCTTGCGTAATTTATTCGAAAGAGTCACCGCGACTCTGGAATGCATGCTTGTTATAATAAAAATTTCTTCCAGCAGACCTGAAGAGTGGGATAAGAAACGAAGACAGTGTATAAAGAGACAGAGAAGGAAACTTAAAATAGACTATACTAACTCAACTAAAACATATTATCAACTAGTGTAGTTCATCATCATTATCATCATCCACAGCCCGATTGTGCTCACTGCTGAGCATAGGCCTCTCCTTTCTTGTGCCAATACCCACGCTGGCTGCTGCTCCAGCCTCCTCCAAGTTCTACCCGCGATAGCAACAGCGTCTCCCCACCTCACAGTGTAGTTACTACATATTATTTATATATCGATAAGTCAACTGGCTGCTTCAAGCCATGATAATTGTGTTGGTATTTTATGCTTCGCAGATCAAAGCGTTTGATTAAATAATGTTGAGGGTAATGCCAAATTTGATACCCTTCAAGGCTATAATTTATACTTTGTATTATATAATAACTTTTTAAATGTCAACGTGCTTATTGGCGTGGTAAAAATATTTGTTTTTTTATTAAATTGTCTTCTCGTTTTCTTTTTTCTTTCGGGAACTTATTTCAAACGGACTTCAGCTCAATCTTATGTTAAATGGCTAGAGTTGTAATCATTATGTCAAAACAATCGTACAATCTTTTAATAGATAACTAATCATCATTTCTTTATATAAATAATTAAGTTAACCTGAGTACCTATCAATATAATAATAATACAATCTTTTTGTACTTCAAACCAGTACAAAAAGCAAACAGTGGCATACAATACAACAACCACACACGACACAATACAACACAACAACACAATATAACAGCCAACACATAAAACACACACAATATAATAGCCTTCGATCAATAATCGAAGGTAACAAATAGCATAATTATCAACGCATCTGTAAAACCAGGCTGCAGAAGAAATAAACTTACCGAGATGGAAAACCTGATATTTACATAGCCAGCCGTGCGGATTCATTTCACATGAAAAACATCGGATCGACGCGCTCGATGGCTTGTCCTATTGCATTTGCATCTATACCAACTATGCAAATAGAGTTCTTTTTAGTAAAAGCAAAGCTGAAATCCCCTCGTTGGATTTGTACCGGTTGTAGGGATCCGGTACAAATTCTACGAGGGGATTTTGAACAGCGCCGCAGGCAAGTTCCATTTTTGGTTGTAGTCGTTTTGTTACGACAGAGTAACGAGTATCGACTAAATCTGCTTTGGATAATATTGGTTTTAATTCCGGGTCTATCATGGCTTGTGTATCTTTCTCAAATAGGATGCTAACTTCATTTCGGGTGCTATATTCTTGCGCCACTTTTTTTCAGTAATAATGAATTATTCTGACTTCCTTGGACTTGTTCATTACTTTGTCTTAGAAACGTTATTTTTATTTTCTTTGATAGTCCTAAAAATACTGGTATTCAGCTGAATACGGTTTGACTGGGAGCCGACCCCAATATAGTTGGGAAAAGGCTAGGCAGATGATATGATCGTCCTACCTCTTCTAAGCAAATGCTGCTGCTTTGCCGTGAATATTGGATTTGCTGTCTTTTTAGAGTTTCGTACCTCATAAAGAAAAAAAAAAATATCTGTCCGTCCGTCAGACAAAACCCTTTATCTCGGAAACGCGTGGAGGTATCGAGTTAAAATTAAAATCATTTAATTTCATCGCGATCATTTAATCATTTAATTTCGATTCAGTTTATAGTCCCTTGAAGTTGCAATAACATGAGTTTTCATAATAAACATTCAGTCCGCAGATTCAGAACATTCAGATCAGCAGAAAAAACATGTCTATAAGCAGTGTATTTGATTGGTATGCGTATTTAAAACATGGTGAGCAAAATAACTAATTGGATTGCGTTTTTGTGTGATTTTGCGATTGTTTTACGAGTAAAATGGATAATAATTGTAATGAAGAAGGAATAAAAGTAGTTCCCAATCGGATGCGGATGCTACATTGACAATGAAAAATCGGTATATGTGTGTGCAAAAGGCAGTTACTAGTGTTACAAGAAGAACTTAGGATGCAAGAACGAGCGAAGCAAGCTCGGGACATCGAGGTTATTTTTTTTTAAATCCTTCGCGGGGCTCCGACACGCTTTATAAGCCACTTTTGAGTGTTTTGAGGTTAGGTTACTAAAAGACGATTTTTTCGGAAAAGGTGCGTTGCCTGTTTAAGGGAGTGGTGCCATGGGGGAAGCTTCACCCCCCCACCCCCTCCTCATCGTATTTCAGAGCACAGTGGTTAGTACAAAACCGCAATTGGTTTTTGGTAAAGTATTTTTGCTAGTTTTATATGCAGCTCAAAATTATATTTTGTTGCTTACCCACTGACTGCTTATCAAAATTGTATCAAACAGGAACAGCTCATTGTAGCTTATATAATTAATATGCTGTACAAAAATAATCACAGCCATCCAGAATGTCATAAATTGCTGATTGATTTTGGAATGTTTGCTGGCCATGAGTTGCTGATCAATTAGCTATTTCTGCTCACAGATTATATTTTTCAGCTCACAAAAATACGAATTCCATGGTAACCATTTAAATAACACCCAAATACATATATCCCAACCAAAATATAAGTAAATATATCTCCGCTAAAGGTTATTTCTGGTGCGTCAGCTAGGAAATAACAATCTTCCAATATTATGGATGAAGCGTGAAATGAAAATCGTTAGTTTAGTGCAACTAGGAGCTTCACTAGTGTTGCCTTCAAGGTCACAATACTGTACCGAAAGCCGAGGCCGAAACCCGACCCCAACAAATTAGTTTCGGCTAAGCCAAAACTTTGTGTGTGTTTTCGTGCTTAATGTACCTAATAAAATTATGAAGGGTGTTCTATTTGCATAGGATCCTGCAAATAGTTGTTATTGAATAGGTTATAATATAATAACTAGTTCACACAGTGAACACGAAAATTGGGTCATTGCTATGTCTTTGATAATTTTGAAGTAATTAATTTGGAATATTTCGAAAGGTTTCATGATCATTATCATTCCATGCGAAAGAATTGTATCTCAGATCCAGTGGACTTATCAGGTCATTAGTCCACAATGCACCATTTTGAGCAGTGGTGGCCAAGTGGTAAAGTCGTGGGTTTAAACCTAGCCAGGCGCATTACTTTGTGTAATTAATTTCATCACCACTGCTCTCAAAATGGTGAAGGAAAACATCATGAGGAGACCGGCGGATGTCTTAGAACTAAAAATTCGAAGACATGTGACATTCACCAACCCGCACTGGGCCCGCGTGGTGGATTACGGACCATTCCCTTTCCTAGAGCGGAGGCCTGTGTTCCGGTAGTGGAAACGTTAAAAGGCTGATGATGCTATGTTATGCTAGTCCACCATGGGCAACGGTGGTATACCATTGTGGCGATAAATTCCCTAGGAGGAGTGGCTGGAGAGGCGCCACGGCGTCCTCACCTTCAGCCTGACGCAGTTACTTACCAGAGGATCAGAAAATAATTTCGGATTCAGCGGGAGGACACATCCGGGTACCAACACTGTGTCGATCCCCTGGAGGACACGTTGGAGCATACGGTGTTGGTCGTGAGCTTCACATAATGAAAAGCAATTTCTTCTTAACACTTTAGATTAAATTATCTTTTGATAGAGAGAAGCGATTACGATGAAACAAAAACCAAGTCGTGGTCTCAGTTACGCACAATTTTAATGTATAAAAGTTTTCTAAATTACTTTTGTACTTTCTGCGTGATGCGTACACATCACAATGGACGAACAGATTAAAATTGAAAAAAAAAAATTGCTAGAAATGGGTTCTGTTAGATATCTTTTAATAATCTGGCCATTTTATAGGGTTCCTCACGTCGGAAAAAAACGGAACCCTTATAGGATCACTTGTGTACCCGTCTGTCCGTCCGTCACAGTCTAAACCGATTAAGTTGAAATTTGGTACACGTATCAATTTCTGTGACCCGAACGCAGAGGTGGTCGAAAATTAAAATAAATAAATATTGGAAACTGCGTCGTGTGACATATCAAATAGAAGGTCTTGTTGTGAAGATCTTAAATGTATTTTTTTTTGTTATTTTAAAATCATTTTAAAATTACTACGGCATTGTGAGTTATGCTTGTGAGACATGAGATTCACGTTGCTCTACTTGTTATAGATAATGGTACGGAACCCTTCGTGCGCGATTCCAACTCACACTTAGCCGGTTTTTTTTGAAATTTTTAATATAATTTGCAAAATTAAGTTGAATTTACACATTTAAAATGTGTAAATTATACTTACAAATCCCGTCAGCCAGTCTTGTAAAATTAAGATGGATTATAATATTCTGAGTCAGTAGGAGTAATAGTAATAATTCCAAAGGAAATCTCAACTAATATTATAAAGAGATTTTTTTTAAATTATGTATTATATTACTTTGTTTGTAGGCGGTAATCCCTGGAAGTACTAATCCGATTAATCAGATCATCGACTACCAACAACAAACAATAAAAATAGGCTGGCTTAAACGCTTTGCGATCAAAGCCTTTTTTTCAAATAAAGGTATAAAAAGAACCAAAAAAAATGTTGTGTGTGCTAAAAATAATGCTGAAAAATACTTTTCTTCCTACTACTTTCTCTTTTTCTGTTTAAATAATTTGATACGTTATTTCCCCAAAGCTGGCAAGCCTAGTCAGACAACATTAACAACAACAACAACAACATTATTATTTTACTTATATGGTTGTACATAATAAAGAGTATTCTATTCTATTCTATTAAAATTACTTATCATTTCTCTAGAGTCCCTATTCAGTTTCGGCCTATTTTTTCTAAGGCCGAAGCTACAAGGTTGTCACCGACGCTGGGACCACAGTCAGTCACTAGACGTCGTAAATACCAAGTTTAATCTAGTGTGAAATAATGACAGTCATAAACGGATCTCAAGAACACTGAAACCGGTCAACTAGGGCGTGTTCTTTTCACGACAAAAGTTTCTAAGTAGGGAAAAACAGCACTGTATTTAATCTAAATAACAGATGTAACTCAAACACCGCGCCAAAATGAAAACAGTTGTACCAATCTAACGACAACGAACAAAAAATCGAATTTGGAACCATAAACAAATCATGCACTCCCGATACTTTTTTGAATGTTTGCAGCTTATTTTGTACCTCATTAGTAAACGGTTAGTTTTTGGATAACCCCGCCATACTGTTTCTTGTCACTATGACTCCTGAAAACCAGAATCAACAAACAAAAAAAGCGCCAAGTTAAAGTTTGACGAAATAAATAAAAAACTAATAATGTAGGTAATGGTTTATGTTTTATCTAGTATGTCATTAGTAAATGGTTTATGCTGACTACTGAGCATGACGAGAGATATATTCCACGGTCAGGTTATTGAGCCGGTTTTTGAATAGAGTTAGGAACTTTTCAAATTTTAGGTACTTTTATTCCATTTGACAGGTTTTTAGGCTTAAGATTTTAGGTAGCCTTTTAATAATCCCACTGCTGGGACACAGGCCTCCTCTCTTGGAGAGGGAATGGATCGTAATTTACCACGCGGGCCCAGTGCGAGTTGGTGAATGTCACATGTCTTCGAATTTTTGGTTCTTGGACATGTCGGTTCCCTCACGATGTTTTCCTTCACCGTTTTGAGAGCAGTGGTGATGAAATTAATTACACAAAGTAATGCACCTGGTTGGGTTTGAACCCGCGACCTACAATTCGTAAGTCGGGGCCGTTACCAGTCGGCCACCACTGCTCCAAGATTTTAGATACTCAACTTTTTTTAATCCTGTAATTGGGGAAAAAAGAGTTCCCTCTATCTCGCAGAATCATGATGCTACTTGGCATAATCTTCTTTAAACGATTATTTTAAGGCATACAGATTGTTATTATTTGGCAGAATGCTTTATTTATATGGCCGAATTTACAATGACATAATTTTTTAAGACAGAATTTTATTTGGCAAAGTTCCGTTCCACATGATTTCGTTTGGTATAACGTTTATTTAGATCCACGATTATTTGGTATAATTTCACTGGGAATACTATGACGATGGTAGAATTTCGTATGGAATAATTAGATCATGCATATTGCCATTTCTATAAAATAGCATTTTTAACCTTAAATTAAAATAAGTATGTTGTGTTTAAAACACAATATGTTGCGCTACAAGAGATATTGAAAGAAATGAATCGCTGTAAAACCGACTCCACGTAATTTTGTTTTCCCTACCCCTGTAGAGTAAAGGTGTAAAGGGTAGACCCATCGGGGAATTATCATATCTATAGGAAAATGATGAAATCATAGTCAGTCAGCAGGTGGGTAGATATAAAATCAAAAGTGGTAAGTTATGAAAATTAAAAAAAAAAAACTTCTTCATGTTGCTCCCAGAATGTCTACTAAAGCAATAATATTTTATGAAAGTGCAGTTTCGTAGAAGTAGGACTAAATTTCAAATATCAGACCAGGTATGTTCAAAGATACTTCTAAGATTTTCTGAGAAAACTTCAATACCTTTGACGTTGAAAGTATCCAGGATCTTGCTTTGTTGCACGTTTCCTGGTACACATTCTAGAGGGTATTTCAAACCTTTCCTCGTACCTCAAACATTTTCATCAGATTTTCTACTGAATAAACATTATTATTATTAATCTGTCGGGGTGGAAATTGTTTGTACTAAATCTGCGCTGACGAAGTCGCGAGCGAAGTTCTAGTCACTACATAGTATAAAACAAAGTCGCTTCCCGCTGTCTGTCCCTATGTACATATGCTTAAATCTTTAAAACTACGCAACGGATTTTGATGCGGTTTTTTTTAATAGATAGAGTGATTAAAGAGGAAGGTTTATACATATGTATAATACATGCATATTATAGTCGAGGAAACATTAGTATCTACATTGCATCCGTGCGAAGCCGGGTCGGGTTGCTAGTATTATATAAAACTCTTCCGTTACTGTTGAGTGACTGACAGACAATGCACAGCCGAATCTGTTTGGTCATGGAAAGCTGAACTTCACACTTCTTGGAGTGTAGGGGAGTACTAAAGGCAGGTCCTTAAATTCCTACAGGAACGGGCTAAAAAACACCGGCCTCATCTTGCTTAAAATTACCAGAAATATGGGACGTGTAAAAGTGTTCGTTATGTTTATCTTACTTACAAAATAAATATCAAATATCAATCTATATCAAAAATCAATATCAAATTTATAACGGGAAAAAACGGGGTATGCGTGTACCTATATTTCTCAACTACTTATATTGGGGTCAATTTCCGGTCAAACGGAATCCCGCTTATGTAACATATAGCCGGTAACACGGTACTTCTTGGCAAGACCATTGTTAGATTTTTTGGCTTCTGGCAATCCGTAACAACTAACGAAGATATACAAATCTCAGCCGGGACTTAACTTGATTCTGTTGGTGTACCCAATAATATTTGCATAAATAAAAATATTGAGTAAGTTCTTCGTCATTCGGAAACAATGATCAAGGCACTCCACATACGAATACAGAAAACATTAATGTGGGTAGTTACGCCAACTATCTCGTACTACCGCAGTGGTGGGGGAAGTAGTGACCGTATTAATGGCATGAACTGCCGGGACGTGCGAGCGAGCGGTCGCCTCGAATGTGTGCGGATTAGCTCGGAGATTAGCTGCAACACTCGACAGCTGACGTTTATTTAATCAAGATGAGAAAACTTCTGGATGTTACTGTTAGTGGAATCTGTAACGGCTAATTGAATAAGCAAGGGATTCTTTCTTTAAAATAAGTTAAGTTTAGTCTTGATATTGGAGCGCATAAGATTTTTTTTTCCTTAATCTTGTACTACCTACTTATTATTTGGGTAAAACGAAATCATACTAAAACCAGGTTACTGAAATTGATGAAAGGTAGATAAGCTTATTTATTTGTTCCGCGTTAATTAATGTTGCATCATATAGTTTTCACTTCTTTAAATTAATTATAGCTTCAGGCTTTCCAACTCCAGAAAAAGGTTTTCAAAAAGCAAAGACTTAAATACAATGTAGAGTCAATTATATTAGCCTCATCCATCAGCCAGTACTATCAGTCATGTGTGCATAAATATCAGATTGGCTTCAGTCTTGCCACAATAGAAAATAAACGTTAAAAATAAAATTCTTTATTACCTACCTACATACACAAACTGTTCAGAGACTTATTACTTTTACTTCAAGTCCATAAGATACTCAAGAAATATCTTCATATTTTTACAAAACTAATGTAAACAAATAACTCAGCTTTGAAAGAAACAAGATAACAAGAAAAAAAAAACAATGATCTTCTAAACTTTGTCTTTGAAATAAGTTTTATTTCATCCTTCGAGTCCCTTCGGAAGTTGGACCACAATTCCTGGAGAGACGGTCCCACAGAACTAGGAGTTGTTTCGGCGGCTACAGCTAGAGATGGAATTCAAAACTTTCCTAAAAACCAAACGTGTTATTTACTAATAGAGATGCTTACTGAAAAGAAATACGATTCTATTTAATTTGTCGTCAAATTTTCAAAACATTTTATTATTGACTGCTCGGAATGTTTTAACCGGCTTCAAAAAAGGAGACGAAGGAGAGGAAAATATTTGATTTTAGATGGGTATGTTTAGCTTGGAGTGAACCACTAAAAAGTGAAAAAAAAAAACTTTTTACTAAAAATACAAACGACTTCTAAACAAAAAAAACGAAAAGTACAAAATAACTTTAATTTCAGAAGTCGGTGTGTTCAAAAACAAAAAAGCAACCAAAAACACCGAGTTCCGAAATTGAAGTTATTTTGTACTTTTTGTTTTTTTGTTTTTTCCGAGATCGAATCTGGAACAAAGGATCAGCAGGAGGGTAGCAGGTTACCGTCTACCAACATAGCTTGAAGAATCGCCGAACTTAAGTGTCATTAGGCAGGACACTTTGTTCGCAGAACAGGGTCGAAAATTTCTGCACGAAGGCCTTCCATAAGGTGGACCGGTGACCTGAAAAGAAAATCAATCGAGTGATAAGAATATTGGGGGAATCCGCTGGATGTTAGACGACCAGCAGCCCTACCATCATCATCTTCCTGCCCTTGTCCCATGTTACTTGAGGTCGGCGCAACACGTTTTTCTTCCATTCTGTCCTGTCAGCCGTCACGCTATCACTAACTCCCTTCTCCGACCAGCAGCCCTACCATGACGTCTTAAATCCATTATGATTCTCGTGTCAGAGAGAGACGGAGTTACACAAGACGAATAGCACTATCCCTTTCCCTCACACTGAATCATGATAGCATTGGCACTTCGTAGTACGGCCACAGGATAGGTTGATGTGGTGACTCTTGCGTGAGGCTTATGTTCGAGAGTCAGAACTCAGTGGACGTCTTTCAGTTAAAAACTGATAGACTAAATAGTTTGTTTAGGAATCTACCCTATTGACGACCCGTGATATTTCATGCTATGGTTATAACAGTCGAAATTTTTAGTATGCTCGCTATGCGTACCCATGACAGCCCCATTTTATGTCCAGACAATTACTGTCCATTCCAGGTTTCCTGGAAGAGATCGTGGATTGCAATAAGGCCACCCATTGTACATGTGTTCAATTTTTAGTTTTCTTTTTTGTTATTCTCGGTGTAAAATTAAGTACCTATGTATATAATAAACTAGCAGCGCCCCGCAGTTTCACCTGCGTAGTTCCCGTTCCCGTGGGAATACGGGTATAAAATATAGCCTATGTTACTCTGGGTGAATGTAGCTTTCTACTGGTGAAAGAATTTTAGAAATCGGTCCAGTAGTTTTTGAGTTTATTCGTTACATACAAAAATATAAATCTTTCCTCAATAGAATAAATAAATAAATGCGGAGTCATGAATATTACAAGTTTTAGAGTATCTAATCGCTACCTGCCCTGGGGTTCCCTACTCTATGGACGGACCCGACAAGTTTAAATACGGTTCGGTACGGTTTGACAAGAAAGTTCTGTTTGTATTGACGGGCACACGGGACGGTTTGCGCGTCGTATGTTTTATGTTTATGTTCTTTGGTTGGTTTTGGTTTGCCATCTGTGACGTTTTAAGAGTGTAACAAATTGGTTAGGGAAATACATGTGAAAGGTATCTACTAATTACGGCGAGCTGTGGGTGGCTCGCCGTCCGATAGTAACCAGGCCCGGGTCGACGGTGCGTCGTGTTCCACGCGCGCCTCACAGAGCTGTAAGCAAAGCAGATGGAGCCACATAGGGTCAGTGCCTGCTAGGGTTGCCAGAAACTATTGCTTCGAATTGAAAAAAAATAGTGTTGGATAGCTCATTTATCGGGGAAGGCTATAGGCTATATAAAATCACGCTACGACCAATAGCAGCGGAACATCAATGAAAAATGTTGTAGTAGCAGGTTTTTTCTCTCTCTCTTATATGGCGCAGAAGAAGTTGCGCTACTCAGCTTGTTACTTATAAATTGTTTAACAGACGAAAAATACTGCGAGAAAAATCTTTATGTTTCTCAGTAATTCGTTTCGTTATTGATACCTGTTTAATACAAACAATAAGATTCGTTTTTGTGCAGTGAAACCCTATAATAACATATTCTTCTCTGTCTTTTCAGATGAACAGTGAGATGGTGCCCGAGTGAAAGTGCAAAGTGATCAAGATGGCGGTGAACAGCCCCGGAGGTTATCCACCTCTTTCTCCCAAGCCACATACTCCTAAAAGTCCTCGCCACTTCATATTCCCCCAGAAAAGTCCTTCCATTGCATCCAGCACTTCTTCATCAGGGTACTACACACCCCAGTCTGGCTGCAGTTATGATAAGCATAACCAACCCCCTAAGTCCCCGATAGCCCATGGGCACAGGAGTCCAATGTCTCCCAGGCACTTTGCCTTCCCCCAAAAGTCCCCATCAGGGAGGTCCAGTCCTTGCGTCGAGCGAACCAGCCTGCACTATACCACGTCTCTAAAGCACAGTCGTCGGGAGAAGTCCAGGTCGCCGAAACCGCCTCCTGTGCACATTCACACAAACCCTGGCTATGTGTCCCCTAAGCATACGAGGAAACTATACAGTTCTACTTCCACAGTAAGCTCACCGAGGCTGGTGACGTCACCGAGCATAGTCTCCAGTCACACTGATGATTCTACAGACGCGATGCCTGGAACGCCATCAGCGATACTGCATGATGCAGATGATGAGTGCACAACAATCTCTTCAAAGATATGTCGAAAGTCGACATCAGATTTGACAGACATGACGGATGATACCCCTCACACTCGATCCACAAGCATCAGCAGACCTTGCTCTCCGATGCGTAGAGGGTCCATGAAGGGCGGTTTGGCGTATCTAGCAAGCAGACGAGGTTCACGAGAATCTACCATGTCAAACTGCGACTCTGTTGAAGACATAGGGCCACTGAACTTTCAAAATACTATGAGGGGTCGACAGCGGAGAACATCAAACTTCTTGGAGTTACCTGGTAAGTTACCTTTATCCTATCTCTAGGCGTTTGATCGATGGTCGCAAGCTGGTTGAGACTCACCGATATGGCGTTGATGAGGGTACACATTGATTCGAACTGATTAATTATTCATATTTTATCCTTAATGCGGGGTTCGTTAATTTTGTATTTGGTTTTAACCGCTTTGATATTAAAAATGTATCTCAAGGTAAATGGAAAATGGGGCCTCATGTTTTTTGGTTGAATATTTTTGCTTAATATTTTGTAATAGCGCTGTAATTGATAAAGTGAGATAACGTTGCGTGATTCGTGTGCGGGTTAAAACGAGATAACAATATGTAAAGTAATCATCATAAGTCATAACGTTCATAAAACCTCCACTGCTGGACATAGATCTTCCCCTAATTGTTGCAACATCGACCGATCTTATGCATTTCGCATCGAAACGATTCCTGCGGCCTTTCACCGGCTTTGCCTTTCCAGGAGAACAGGATACTTCGAAGAAAATACATACATTTAGGAAAACCAAGTAATTATTCTTCTGACTTTGGAATCAAACCACGAACATTTTATTTTTCATCAAATGTCTGTGTCTGTCTTTCTTTTCCCGCTCTGGGCGGAGCGGACGGGAGTGTTAGACTCTTACTGACTAAAACCCACCCGTGTTCCTCCTAATGCCCTTTGCATTTCAGGGCCGCGGTGACCCTTCCGCGAACATCTTCCGCTACGAACCTCAAACCCACAGTAGTTTTTGCGAACATCAGTTAAAGAGTCAATCTTGGCAGGTACAGATTGGAGATAAATCGGATTTGCATAAATTCTAATCTGCCGATGCTACTCGTATCTAGCATGATGATGCTTCTTGCATTCATGGCGGTTACGAACCTAGCTTTGCTGCTCTCATGAGACATGCATATCTCACTGTGGCCGAAAAACTTCGAGTACCAAGCGGATTAATACAACATGTACAAACAAATCTTGAGTTGATAAGAATATCTTGATGTAAATGAGAACCATTCTACAATGTAAATCAATATCAAATCAGCTTTAAGATTCAAATTGGATTACAGGTTTACTGAGAAACTCGTATATTTATACTGTTGTTGTTTTGTGAAATTGGGTGATGGAAATTATTACAGCGGTAATGTTTCTGAATTTTGAGAATATGGTTATTTCTGATTTTCGTGATGGTGGTGTATAAATAATATCAGCTGTACGGTTCCATCTACGAGGTTAAGCAGCGCTTGTCGAGGTTGGACTGTGTTTGGGTACCATCCAGTAGGTACATAGTAATACTCCTCAATGCCTCGTAAAGCACTGTAAGCTATTGGTCCCGATTGTCATTTGTAGATCTTTGGCAGTCGTTACGGGAAGACAAAAGCCAGGAAATCGGTTACCTTTAATATACATCAAACTGTAAGCTACGGGGTCTGCTCAGGAAATCACGCATGTCACACACAAATGTGTCTTAGGAATTTACATGAACTAGAAAAACGTTATACCCATTTTTGGGAAAGTCGGGTGAGAAAAGATCGTCAAAAAGGAGTTAGGTGACTTTTATAGCTGATCTGGAGTGAATGTATGAAGACTAAAATCTTGAGGAAACGCGTGTTCATTTGTTATTTCTACTTTTGACATGTAGCCGAATCGGGAATGTGACATACCGGGAAGTAGCAAGAGGTCAGATAGGCAGATGTTTCATGTAAAATACTGGCTACGTTGTTAAGTTGTTTTGTTACATTTCCATTTTGAAGTTCCATCATTTAAAATCTAACTAGTAATTTAAAAAACTTGATAATTAAAAAAAAAACGCTTTTTCAAGTATAGAATTGGTGTTATAGTGAAACGACATGGAATGAAATTAAGATAACCTCCTTTTTTGAAGTCGGTTAAAAATACATGACTGAATCTAATTTCATAAAATTTGAATGACCCCGTGTGACAAAAAGCATTTTTAAGTAAAGAGTTTCATACCTACCTATTTTGCAACTAGCTGCCGCCTGCGGTTTCACCCGCGAGAATGTCGAAAATCAACCCAAAGAATAACAAACATCCATCCATACAAACATTCGTGTTTATAATATTAGTAAGGATTAACATTGATTGAGAACACGACTTTATAAAGAGCGTCGAACGCAACAAGTTGTACAACACAGATTTATTTCTAAAACTTAGGTACCTACAGTCACACAAAACTTTGAATTTAAAACAGTTTGAGATGTCAAAGATATTTTTTTGAATGTTTAATTCATAATTTTATAACATCATAATCATAAAATTTCGGACCAGCCGTGCTATTCTGAAAAGTTTATTTGCGATATCACTTCTGAATTCGCAGTGAAATCATGTGAAACTAAAGATTCTCTCATGTTTTCACAGCGGATTCAGAAGTGATTTCGCAAATAAACTTTTCAGAATAGCACGGCTGTAAATAACTATTCGAAGAAATAGAACCTCGACTGCAATGAAAAGCTTGATTTTCAAATTTCCCCTTTCAAAAATCACTATCTTGTTTTTCTAACTTTAAATTTAAATTTTTGACAGAGCAATTTATTTCATGTTTTTTATTTCATACCTTTTTTTCTATGTATATACGTACTAAGCAAGCTTTAGACGATGACAGTACACGTAGTCTAATTTTGACGATATCAAAATATTTTTGTTTTTATTTATGAACCATAGCTACCACTTTTTATTTTTTAAATGTTCTCTAGCCGTTGTTACCCGGGATAACTCTACGCTTCTAACGATAACACATACATTGATATCGGTTAAGCCGTTTAGAAGTTATGGTTAAAAAAAAATCGCAAATATACATACATACATGAACCTTAAAAACATAACACTCCTTTTGTTGAGCAGTCGTGTAAAATACAACAGTTATCGTATTCTTCTAAATCTAACTTCCAAAGCAAACATTAGCGTACAATGAAATCAAACACACAGCACGAAACAAACACAAATTAAAATCCACACACCTCAAATCACTCACACTATACTCCATTCACGATAAGATTAGACATTGGAACAAAATTGTTTACAGTCCATTCAACCGATTTTTTCTTCTATTCCGTATGCATAAGGATGGCATTAAAACGTTAAACGTGATTATAATACCAATTGATTATTGTAGCTAGCATCTGTCATGCCAGCAACGCAATAGAAGTCAAAATCGGTTGAACGAACAGTAAAAGAGATCTATTTCACTGTCTAATCTTATCGTGAATGGGGTATAGTTACTCATGTTTGTTTCATGTCGCTCGTGTCGCCAGCAACAAGTCGTTCCCTGGCGATGTCTCTTAGGGCGGCCATTACTCGTTATTACGGGGTTCAGGTGCGAAATAAAAGTGCCACTAAAAACATCATGTACTAGGGAGACAGTAATCCGTTGTAAAAGCGTGTTGAGTGGTAATGTGTGCTTGGATATTAGTTGGGTTGGAGTGGATTTTATGTGCGTAGGTCAGATTATTGAAACGGGGTGATAGAATTTTATGGAAGTTTGGTTCCAGTGGCTATTTGTGTTTATGGAGTTTATTTTGTTATGTTTTTTTTTTTGTGTTATGGCTCCATCGTTTAACTATCGATGATTTTGCCAATGTCAAGGTTCGGAGAGGTAATGATGATCGTTTCTCATTTAAGATTGTAAAGTTGAGTCAGTTTTTGTTGTGAAGCGAGGTTCAAAAGAACAAAATATTTTTGGATTATAAATTAGAACAGCACATATTATGAGTGTTAAGAAACGAAGTAAAGTAAGTATGTTACTATGTGTTCACTGTCTGTCGGTGCTGGATGTCACGCCATAGACTAAAAATTGACTGTGTTCTGTTTTGTCTGTGGTGTGATCAGAGACTCGTGGTAGGTGATGTCCGGTAGTGACACAGTTGTTAGTTTTAGTCGATAAGTTGTTTTCTATTAAGTTTGTTAAAAAAAAAATAGTTTTATTTTTTGTGCGTCATTTCTGGCGGAATAAACGATATATATTTCTGATAAACTCGAACTCGAATCAAACACAAAACACTTATTTCTTCCCCTCCCCTTTTTACTCCGCTTGTACATTTACACATATTTTCTACTAGCTTGTATATACTATCTAATAAGTTTTATTTATAATACTGTATAGTATTATTTCAATTAAAATACACGCTGATAATGTAGCTTTTCATTGGTGAAAGTCGTTTAAAATCGATTTAAGCGTGAGAGCGTAACATGCAATCTCACATTCATATTAATAAATAATATTAGTTAGGATTAGGATGTGAAACTTTGTAAGGATGGATGGATGTTACGCTATCATGCAAAACTACTGAGCGAATTTGGCACTTATACACTTCATAACCTACTAGTAGTGCCCCGCGGTTTCAACCGCGTAATTCGCGTTCCCATGGGAAAACGGATATAAAATATAACCTAACCATTTGTACCAACTGGATTTGTAGTTTCGGAGCATATTCAGTGCAAACAAATCTTTCCTTTTTATTAATCCCCGACGCAAAAGGGGTGGTGTGAGTTTAACGTTGATGTCTGCCTGTCTGTGTGTGTCTGTCAGTGGCATCGTAGCCCTCAAACGAATGGACCGATTTCGATGCGGTTTTTTCATTTGAAAGCCAGTTTTCTTGCGGTGGTTCTTAGCTATCGCTAGTTCAGAATCGATATTGCTGCTTGTCCACATAAATGTACACCAGAGGAGCTCATGAGTGTCTCTGAGAACGTGGAAGCACAAGGTGGAAGCGTACTCTGCTAAGCTTGCGGAATTAGTTCGAAAGAGTCACCGCGGCCCTGGAATGCAAAGGGCACTAGAAGGATTACGTATGGGTTTTAGTCAGTAAGACTCTGACATTCCCTTCCGCTCAGCCCAGAGCGGGAGAAGTCATTTGATGATTTCCCATCCAGAAAATAAAGGACGAAGAAGAAGAATCGATATAAGTTTGTTACATAGCAATTTTAAATCACTACAAAAAATCTAGGTAATATCGCTAAATTAAGTATATAGTTTATTTTTAATTTTCATCAGAATATAAAATGTTTAGAAACGGCTTGTTAAATATTTTCCAATTTACATTTCGATAAACATTTGTTTATTTGGTTTCTGACCACTGATAAAAGACAATTATTTTTTACTTTTAAAGGGTTATTCCTTAAACTATACCTAAGTATTTTTAGCGTAGGGGGTTTTTTAAATTTTAAATATTAGTATAGACTAGCACCCCGCGGTTTCACATGTGTAGTTCACGTTCCCGTGGGAATACGGGGGATAAAACCCCCGAAAAATAAAAACCCAAATCCTATATTGCTCGCTGATAATGTATGTAGCTTTCTCTTAGTGAATAAAATGTTAAATTCGATACAGTCGTTTTGGAGTTTGTTCGGCACAAACAAAAAAATCTTTCCTCTTTATAATATTCGATTAGATTAAGTACTATTCTAAGATAGCAAAGCAAATAGACTCAGTTGACTGCAAGCAATCTAAATTACCAAAGTTCTGTTTGCCCTAACTTTGAAATGGTACTTGTATGACGTACATCTAAGTTACTGAGTAATCCTTTCATATACAGGGCGCTGTTTATTATGAAGTTTTATTAAATTTGACTACTAACTTGGACTTATTTGTGTACCAAAATAAGTCCAAGTTAGTAGTCAAATTTTCGGGTCGTTACCAGCGCGAAAATGTGGAAACCCGTCTTATCAAGGGGTATGATCGTGTTGCCCTTTTTTTGGTTGGGATGTATTCAAATGACATCTTCCGCTCTGGGTGGAGCTGAAGGGAGCGTAAGACTCTTACTTACAAAAACCCATCCGTGTTCCTCCTAATCCCCTTTGCATTCCAGGGCCGCGGTGACTCTTTCATCGGCTTTGGCATTCCAAGAGAACGGGATACTTCGAAGAAAATACATACATTTGGGAAAATTAAGTAACATTTTTTCTGACATTGAAATCGAATCTCGAACACTTTTTTTTTCATCAAATTACTTCTTCCACTCTGGGCGGAGTGGAAGGGAGTGTCAGACTCTTACTTACAAAAACCCATCCGTGTTCCTCCTAATCCCCTTTGCATTCCAGGGCCGCGGTGACTCTTTCGAACAAATCCACAACCCTAGCAGATGACACCTTGTTTTCTAGGAAGTGAATTTTGTAGGTATATCGCTACTTGTAAAATACTGGCTGCATTTGGTTACAGTGGGAACCAAGCCCAATGAAGAGACTTTTTTATAGATAAGAAATCTTCAAATGACTTATTCTGCTCTGCAGAGCGGAAGAGAGTGTCTGTGTCTTACTGACTAATTTGCATCCGTGTTCCTCCTACTGCCCTTTGCGGAAACTCTTTCTAACCCATCAAACACATACATACAAATATTCATACATACAAACTTTCGCATTTATGTTACTATGTTAAAGACTTATTATCCATTATTACATCCTAAATCTATACTAATACTAGCTGACACGGCAAACGTAGTTTTGCTACATAAAAAAAATAGGGGTGGACCCTTAACATTTAGGGGGATGATAAATAGATGTTATTCGATTCGCCACCCTAGCCGATATAGCACGCTAAGATTCACGAAAATCGGTCGAGCCGTTTCGGAGGAGTTCAACCACAAATACCGTGACACGAGAATTTTATGTAAGTATAAGATTATAAAGAGGAAAGATTTGATTGTTTCTTTGTATTGAATAGGCTCCAGAACTACAGAACCGATTTGAAAAATTATTTCACTATTAGGAAGCTACACTATTCCCGGGTGACATAGGTTATATTTTATCCCCGTATTCCTACGGAAACGGGAATTACGTGGGTGAAACCGCGGGTGCTGCTAGTAATATTATAAAAGCGTATGTGAGTGTTCGTTACGCTTTCGCGGCTAAACTACTAAACCGATAATAAAAATTCTTTCACCAATGGAAAGTTACATTATCACCGAGTAACGTAATTTATATTTTATACCCGTATTCCCACGGGAACGGGAACTGCGCGGGTGAAACCGCTGGTACTATATACATAAAACTTGGACATATTACTCGTATCTGTGTAAACCTCTGCCTAGTCCTTCGGACAATACAAGCGTAATGTTTGTCAAGCTATTTTGAAACCCAAGTTTTCCAATCATTTAACTTAACTCTAACTTGGCAGACATCAAAGTCTTGGCACTGTTTAACTTATACTTAGCTTGCTTGTAACGTATTTTAATACGCTTTTGCGAAATGAGACAAAGCTGTGTAGAATTTAGCTCTATTAGATTAGATGCTATATAAAACTGAGAAATTCTCCACAGAAGTCTGAAGTTTTATTTGCTTTTTAACCGACTTCTAAAAAAGGAGGAGGTTCTCAATTCGGATGTTTGTGTGTTTTTTTTTTTTATTGTTTGTTCGCGCATAACTCCGTCGCTTGTCAACCGATTTGAAAAATTCTTTTTTTGTTGGAAAGGATATACTTCCGAAATGGTCCCATGAAAATTTTATCGAAATCAACCAAGCGGTTTTCGAAAAATCAACAGAAATCTAAAAAAAATATGTACATTTTCTACATTGATGACCTCTTAGTTTATTCTGCGAAGGAGCAGTACGTTTTTTTTTACACCAATGTGATTGGTTCGTTTAGGTGGGGGAGGGGAGGGGGTGTAGGTACCACTAAAAAGTGAAAAATAAAAAAAACTTTTTCCAAAAAATAAAACCGACTTCTAAACAAAAAAAACCAAAAAGTATAAAATAACTTTAATTTCGGAAGTCGGTGTGTTCAACAACAAAATAGCAACCAAAAACACCGAGTTCCGAAATTAAAGTTATTTTAAACTTTCGTTTTTTTTTTGTTTAGAAGTCGGTTTTATTTTTTGTAAAAAGTTTTTTTTTTTGGCAATTGAATTCATCATCTACAACTTAACCTTTTCCCAACCCCATCTTTTTATATTGGCGTTGGCTCCCTGTCAAACCAGATTCCACTGAATATCAGTAGTCAGTCAGTTATTTTATCGAAAAATATTCAATACAGGGCCCCAAGTCTGCTATTTTTATAAATTTGTCATTCCAACACGAGATCATTGTCATTTTGCTAAAACTTCGTAATCTGCTAAATTCATAATGGTCGATCATTGGTCGGTCAATGGTCTCGTTATACTTTTTGATAACCAAGCTATTAAAAGCAATGACTACACAATGACGTTCTAATGGTAGGTCACTGATAAAAGGAAATGTCAACATTTTAGCAGATGACCGCATACGTCTGGGATTCATTTGTCATATGTACGAGATTACCATTCTATGTCATTTCTTTCAATGGAGTGTCAGTGGTTGACCACTGGAACGTCATAGTGACGCTTTTACATTAATAGATTACCAAAGTTGTAAAAATCAACCATTATGAAATCAATGATAGACCATTCTGAAACTATTGTAATAGCAGACTTAAGGCCCCTGGACACGTGTCCAATAATTTTTCGATAATCTACCTGACGGACGTTTATCAAATCTATACAATCTGTCGAAGATAAAAAAACATCAGGAGCGGGGGCTTGTGACGTCACATCGTGGTAAAATATTGTAACGTATCGTCGTGTAAGTGTATCGTCTTCGTTTTTTATTTACGTGCAAAAACAAAAAAAAACCTTTTCAATACTTTTTGGAAATCCATCTGATGGACTAAGCAGATTTTTTTAGTCAACTACTCTATTGAATTGCTCTCTATTAAGAGTACATAGAACTAAAACGTAATGTTGATTGTATCTTCTGACTAAAAGTGATTCGGGGAATTTAGTTTGACTTCGAGCCCTAAGCGGCGTAGGACTTATTTGTGCTAAAAGATTTATCTTGTAAACGTTGTCAAGTAAAATGTTACAAGATTTTTCCATTGTGTCTCCTTAAAAGCCTGGGGTTTGACATTGTGCCTCTGGCTTTTTGTTACATAAGTATAAAAAAATAAGAGTATATTGTCCCCGCCGCTTCGTACGCGTACCATGAGGTGTTCAAACGTGAGTCTTCCGAGTGAGAAAGAGGGATAGAGTTATACACCCTATATAGCTCCATCCCTTTTTCTCGCTCGGAAGACTCACGTTTTAAGACGTCATGGTACGCCCGCAGGTCTCTTCTATATGCCAGGGAGTGGGCAGTAATCCACCCCGCAGACCTTGTGCTGGTTGGTAATACGAGCAAAGGAAGAGGCGGATCGTGCCGGCGGCCTCGCTTGATCGCAAAGGGCATTTGAAAGAACATGGGTAGGTTATAGTCAGCAAGAGTCTGATACTCCCTCCCGCGCCGCGTAGAGCGAGTTATTTGAAGAATTCCCATCGACAAAAATAAAAAAAATGTCACATTTCGTTTTAATAATAAATTCCCCAAAATTATTTGTATACATATGTATGTATATATTTATCCATTATGTATTCATTGTATACATAATTAGTACACCTTAGATAATCTACAGTACTGTATTTCCTTTTCTCTTTAAAATCCATCCAAAGGTAGATCGCTTTTAGAGATAAGGCCGCTCACTGTGTCACCCTATGTAAGGTTTTCTTCATCTATATTTTCTGTGACTAATAATAACTGTGGTGAACATAATAAGGAGTATTCTATCTATTGTAAATTTTTTTTTTGGTGTTTTACTACATTGCACGTAAACGTGGATGTACTTCTACATACATAGTCTTATTAAACTTCAGGATGGTGATAGTTATTTTATAATCTGGTAAATATTAGAACTTTTAAATAAATCATGAAAAAACCCAAAAGCAGTTTCGTATTTCAAAGACTATTCAAGCCGAAGTAGAAAAATAAAATCTCTGAGAAGAAGTCTCAGGTTCTTAAAAACCAGATACTGTTTACTGCTTTTACATAATTGATGAATCCTTTTCTAAGAACTTCAGAATATCTAAATATCGAAAACACATAAATCCTTTTCAATCTATAATATAAAAATGAATCGCGAAATGTGTTGGTAAGCGCATAACTCAACAACGCCTGGACCAATTTGGCCAATTCTTTTTTTTAAATGTTCGTTGAAGTTCAAGGATGGTTTTTACGGCGAGAAAAATTCGAATAATTGCCGGAAAAACCCTAAAAACAGCCCTTTTCTTTTTCCCATACAAACGTTTTCTATCTAAAACGTAGAGTCAATTTGAGCTTTATTGCTATTGTATAAAGTTCATATTAAATTACAAGCACTCACTGTTGTTTAAACAATGTAGGTATGTCCTTACGTCAAAGAGTCAATTTGCACTTTATTACCGCTATATAAAGTTTAATTGGATATATTTATATAGGACATTTTATCCTGTTTCCGTGGGACGTGATCAGTCTAGCCGTTCATTTGTTAAAAATGGTATAGTTTCTTCTGGGGCTAAACTTGCATGCGCTAAAGACTTACAAGTATTAGAAAACCAGAAAGAAGAATGTCGAAGTATTTCAGGGGCTGAAAATTTGAGAAGTAGGGATTCACGTGTACCAGCAGACCATAAACATGTCGAAGCATTTCTGGGGCTGGAATTGTGATTGAAGACTTACAAAGCACCATGGCAGGATACCAGAACCATAATTATTTAACATCAAGCTATGATCCTTAGGAGACTAAAGAAAGAACACTGAGCCAAAAAGAATAAATGGCGCAGGCAGGTGAAACCGCGAGATACAACTAAGAAATATTATAACTTTAAGTTTTCTATCTACACTAATAAATATTATAAAGAGGAAAACTTTGTTTGTATGTTTGTTTGTTTGTAATGAATAGGCTCAAAAACTACTGGACCTATTTTAAAAATTCTTTCACCATCCGAAAGCTAAATTATCCACCAGTAAAATAGGCTAATTTTATTTTGGAAAAAAATGGGGTTCCGTAAGATATTTGGGTTTTTCGGACACAAGGTGTAAAAAAACAACCAGAAAAGTTACTTATTTTGCGTACGCTGCCTAAACTATAAAAGATAGAACCATAAAATGTTCTAATTAATTGTAGATCTTATAAATATCTACAAAAAAATCCATGACACACTATACCTATCTATGTTGAGTGATGCACAACAATCATTTTTTTATTTGGATTTCTTTTTGGACTACATTTAAACGCATTTATTTTACTCATGCTATTAATCCTAATCAACATAAATTATTTCATCACTAAGTACAGTTTATTTAGATAATATTTGGTATGTGATTGATTAAAATTGGACGTTTGGTTTTGAAGTTATGGCGAAATTAAAATATTACGATTTCTGCTGCACGGCCCGTTGCGAAGTATCTTTTATAAATTAGCCACAATAACGTGTTTAATCGTTAGGCATTTCTTCAAAGTGTATTAAATATATTGTATTTCATATAGATATATCTTTATCAACCTCCCATATTCAAAAAGTACACTTTGAAATATATTTTATAAAAAAAAATATAGAAATCGGTTTATAAACACCGAAAACCAAAACCAAAATAAAACATTCAAATCTCGCCGCGCCAGTATGGGTACGGCTATACGGTTGATTTTTGTTTAACGCGCGAAACGGCCATCCGCTGCATCTATAAAAAGGCGAGGGCGCTCACGCGCCGCCTTCCCCTGGCTAGGGGCCTTAAATTAATTTGAGGCCACCACATGATTGCCCGGTTGAGCAGTAACCAGCCTTAGTGTGCTGAACTGCGAGTAGTCCATTCCAAAAAAAAATAATAAAAAAAAAACGCGCCGACTTCAATCACATTCATTGTCACTCTTAATGCGAACGGACGTGGTTCTTATTGATTCTTCTCGGAATAAGCGCACTTTATATTTTAAAAATACATAGATACGTAGTTTTCTATACTAACATTATAAAGAGGAAAGATTTGATTGTTTGTTTGTATTGAATAGACCTCCAAACTACTGAACGCATTTGAAAAAATCTGTCACTGATGGGAAACTACACTATTCCCGGATGACAGGCTATATTTTATCCTCATATTCCCACGGGAACCAAAGGGAACTATGCGGGTGAAACCGCGGGGCGCTGCTATTTCAAAATAATTGAAGTAAGTGTACTAGGTGCCAAATGAAATGAAGAAAATAAATTAGCGTAATTGGTCATTGTTCGAGTGAATAGCAGAAAGTATAGTTGAAAATTATTTTAATTTATTATTTTGAATGAAATAACTGCACAACCAAAATTCTAGGCCTCCCAAAAAAATTGTTTCGTCTATACGAGTACTAATACTTATACGTTTAATATACGTAAAAGCTTAAGAGTTTGTTTGCTTGAACGCGCTAATCTTAGGAACTACTGGCCCGATTTAAAAAAATATTTCAGTGTTAGATATCCCATTTATCGAGGAAGGCCATAGGTATAATCACGCTACGACTAAGAGGAGCGGAGTATTAATGAAAAATGTGACGCAGACGAAGTTGCGCGGGTCAGCTAGTTTATGTATAAAAATCTAAATACGTATATAAAAATAAGCATCCCTTTTATTTTATTTACACTTTTACTAAGCAATTCTCTTCATTTCATATTTGTAGGTAAGTATTAGTTTTATTTCAACATCTGACAAAGTATTATTAGCCAATAAAACAACTTGCTGACGTAAATGTTAACTTTTATTAATATTTAATATTGCTGCGTCTTAACTGTCTAGACAGGTTTGAGAAAATATTAAAAATAGTACTGACTGGCTAATAAAATATAGAGTCGGCTTATCTATACAAACAATAAAATCGTAGACACGCCGTGTCTGTTCATTGAATATTTTTGTATTAAAATAACTGAGAAACGTTAGCAAAAAGACATAGAACGCAAAAATGAAACTTAATAACTTAAGTGTTATTTAACTGCAACCTACGTGCTATAATAATCCTCTCTGCGAAATTTCATCCAGATCCGTTCAGCCGTACTGGCGTGATTGAGTTCCAAACATCCATCCACCCAAACTGTCGCATTTATAACAGTAGTACAAAGTAAGATAATGGGCTGGGAGAGAGCTAAGCCCAAGCGGACGAAGTCGCGGGCACAGCTAGTCGACACTATTAATAAAATGCAGATGAAAGCAGTCTGCTGCCAGATTCTGTCTTTCAGCGTCATTTTATAAACCCAGGTAATATCGTTCATTTTATTATCCTCAGCGAAAACTATGTACTTATGAAAATTGAAGGTAAACTTGGTCCCTATTTCACAAGAACAGTAACGCACTAACGTTTAACTAATATGATTAAGCAAAAATAAGACGTTGATCATCTGCCTAGCCTTTGTTGAGTTGAGTCAGCTTCCAGTCAAAGCGAATTCACCTGAATACATACACTTAATTAATTACATACATATAATTTTAAAATTAATAACATACATATAATTTTACGTGGAACCGACCACCACAACCTATTAACTGGGTATCTCAGTACTTCTTGGCTAAACTGGAGTCAGAATTTCTGACTTCTGACAATCCGTAACGACTGCCAAAGATCTACAAATGACAGCCGGGACCAACCAACAAAAATAAGACATAATTACATTCTAATTATATTGCTTGGTAAAGGTTCAAGACTTCAGATGCGAACATTATATTTTTTAGAGGTGTTTCTTTTTATTGTTCTCAAACAGTACACGTTTTTTCTTTTTTACAATTTTACTCGCCAGACTAATCAGTTGAATGGTGGTTGCGCGTACAAGGTGTGAAATCGCGCAACCACCATTGAATAAAGGAGGATCCTCGGATCAAACGAGTGTGACGAGACGAGTGTTGTGCTGGTGGGGACCAGCACAACACTCGTCTCGTCACCAACACAACACTCGTCGTCTCGCCTGTCCGGTGGATGATGTCGGGCTTTTGTTGTATGTTCAAATCGCGCGGAGAACTTTAATATCGCGATTTAGAATATCACATCAATATACATCCGGTACATGACGACTCGTTTTTTTAACCGACTTCCAAAAAAGGCGGAGGTTCTCAAGTCGACTGTATTTTTTTGGGTGTGTTACCTCATAACTATGTAGGTACTGGGTGTCCCGATTTTGATGGTTATTTTTGTATTCGAAAGCGGGTTCTTCTTGTGTGGTCCCATTTTATTTTATTGAGATCTGACCCACGAATTATTAGGGATAACTCAAATACGACTAGTATTTGAGTTATCCCTAATAATGCGTGGGTTGGACTACATTGATGATGTTCTCATTTACTCTTGTTGATGCAAAATGAAAATATTAAATTAGTATACGACCTTTTCCAATTTGGTGAAGATCTGATGAAGAACAGAGATAGGAAATGGAACTCTTGCTGAAATCGCATGTTTGTTTATTGTTTACACCAATTTGGACCGTGTACGTTGTGATGGGCATGTTTAGGTAGGGGAAAGGGGGAGGGGGGATATACCTATATAAAATATGAGCATATGACACTCCCCAATAACGTAGCTTTCTATTAGTGAAATAATTTTGAAAATCGGTTCAGTAGATCCAGAGATCCTGAAATCCCCTTACAATGTCACAAACTCACAAACGTTATCTCTATAATATTAGTATAGAAAAATTCCCTTTCATCCCATTGCCGTCAGGTACAATCAGCCACAGATTACGAAGACCCAGTCGTGTTCGACCACAGTCGTCGTCCATTCATAGGTTCATACCACCTCTCTGAAGATATTGATTGAATTTATTCAATAGGACTTTAAGAGCTATTGTTATTAAAATGAAGGTGATTGCTGGGTTTTAGAGGTAATTGTTTCTAGCAAGAGCAGTTGATTTCACAGGGTTGAAGAGGTCATTAATGACACTATTAAGAGTATCTTGCCGTAATAGACAATACACTTTCGTTTCTCAAGACTTAGCTTTCGTTGACATAAGTAACATAACTAGTATTATATCGAACTAGCTTCTGTCCGCGACTTCGTCCCCGTGGAATCCCCGATTTTAAAACATTCTTTATCCCTGCTCCGCTCCTATTGGCTTAAGCGTGATAATATGTAGCTCAAAGCCTTCCTCGATAAATGGTCTATTCAACCCAAAAAGAATTTTTCAATTCGAACCAGTAGTTCCTGAGATTAGCGCGTTCAAACAAACAAACAAACTCTTCAGCTTTATAATATTACTAGCTGACCCGCGCAACTTCGTCTGCGTCACATTTTTCATTAATACTCCGCTCCTCTTAGTCGTAGCGTGATTATACCTATGGCCTTCCTCGATAAATGGGATATCTAACACTGAAATATTTTTTTAAATCGGGCCAGTAGTTCCTAAGATTAGCGCGTTCAAGCAAACAAACTCTTAAGCTTTTACGTATATTAAACGTATAAGTATTAGTACTCGTATAGACGAAACAATTTTTTTGGGAGGCCTAGAATTTTGGTTGTGCAGTTATTTCATTCAAAATAATAAATTAAAATAATTTTCAACTATACTTTCTGCTATTCACTCGAACAATGACCAATTACGCTAATTTATTTTCTTCATTTCATTTGGCACCTAGTACACTTACTTCAATTATTTTGAAATAGCAGCGCCCCGCGGTTTCACCCGCATAGTTCCCTTTGGTTCCCGTGGGAATATGAGGATAAAATATAGCCTGTCATCCGGGAATAGTGTAGTTTCCCATCAGTGACAGATTTTTTCAAATGCGTTCAGTAGTTTGGAGGTCTATTCAATACAAACAAACAATCAAATCTTTCCTCTTTATAATGTTAGTATAGAAAACTACGTATCTATGTATTTTTAAAATATAAAGTGCGCTTATTCCGAGAAGAATCAATAAGAACCACGTCCGTTCGCATTAAGAGTGACAATGAATGTGATTGAAGTCGGCGCGTTTTTTTTTATTAATTTTTTTGGAATGGACTACTCGCAGTTCAGCACACTAAGGCTGGTTACTGCTCAACCGGGCAATCATGTGGTGGCCTCAAATTAATTTAAGGCCCCTAGCCAGGGGAAGGCGGCGCGTGAGCGCCCTCGCCTTTTTATAGATGCAGCGGATGGCCGTTTCGCGCGTTAAACAAAAATCAACCGTATAGCCGTACCCATACTGGCGCGGCGAGATTTGAATGTTTTATTTTGGTTTTGGTTTTCGGTGTTTATAAACCGATTTCTATATTTTTTTTTATAAAATATATTTCAAAGTGTACTTTTTGAATATGGGAGGTTGATAAAGATATATCTATATGAAATACAATATATTTAATATACTTTGAAGAAATGCCTAACGATTAAACACGTTATTGTGGCTAATTTATAAAAGATACTTCGCAACGGGCCGTGCAGCAGAAATCGTAATATTTTAATTTCGCCATAACTTCAAAACCAAACGTCCAATTTTAATCAATCACATACCAAATATTATCTAAATAAACTGTACTTAGTGATGAAATAATTTATGTTGATTAGGATTAATAGCATGAGTAAAATAAATGCGTTTAAATGTAGTCCAAAAAGAAATCCAAATAAAAAAATGATTGTTGTGCATCACTCAACATAGATAGGTATAGTGTGTCATGGATTTTTTTGTAGATATTTATAAGATCTACAATTAATTAGAACATTTTATGGTTCTATCTTTTATAGTTTAGGCAGCGTACGCAAAATAAGTAACTTTTCTGGTTGTTTTTTTACACCTTGTGTCCGAAAAACCCAAATATCTTACGGAACCCCATTTTTTTCCAAAATAAAATTAGCCTATTTTACTGGTGGATAATTTAGCTTTCGGATGGTGAAAGAATTTTTAAAATAGGTCCAGTAGTTTTTGAGCCTATTCATTACAAACAAACAAACATACAAACAAAGTTTTCCTCTTTATAATATTTATTAGTGTAGATAGAAAACTTAAAGTTATAATATTTCTTAGTTGTATCTCGCGGTTTCACCTGCCTGCGCCATTTATTCTTTTTGGCTCAGTGTTCTTTCTTTAGTCTCCTAAGGATCATAGCTTGATGTTAAATAATTATGGTTCTGGTATCCTGGTGCTTTGTAAGTCTTCAATCACAATTCCAGCCCCAGAAATGCTTCGACATGTTTATGGTCTGCTGGTACACGTGAATCCCTACTTCTCAAATTTTCAGCCCCTGAAATACTTCGACATTCTTCTTTCTGGTTTTCTAATACTTGTAAGTCTTTAGCGCATGCAAGTTTAGCCCCAGAAACTATACCATTTTTAACAAATGAACGGCTAGACTGATCACGTCCCACGGAAACAGGATAAAATGTCCTATATAAATATATCCAATTAAACTTTATATAGCGGTAATAAAGTGCAAATTGACTCTTTGACGTAAGGACATACCTACATTGTTTAAACAACAGTGAGTGCTTGTAATTTAATATGAACTTTATACAATAGCAATAAAGCTCAAATTGACTCTACGTTTTAGATAGAAAACGTTTGTATGGGAAAAAGAAAAGGGCTGTTTTTAGGGTTTTTCCGGCAATTATTCGAATTTTTCTCGCCGTAAAAACCATCCTTGAACTTCAACGAACATTTAAAAAAAAGAATTGGCCAAATTGGTCCAGGCGTTGTTGAGTTATGCGCTTACCAACACATTTCGCGATTCATTTTTATATTATAGATAGAATAGAATATAGTATAGATAACGAACGAAATTCACCATTCCAAAAAAAAAAAATTGTTCTTGATATTTAAGTTTCAATGCTATGCCAAGTGACCATCTTAATATACCGAGACTCCTCCGTGCCCTGGATAGCATGTTAAGCTGTTGGTTTCGGCTGTCATTTTAAGACCTTTAGCAGTCGTTACGGATTATCAGAAGCCAGAAAATCTCACCACATTTTTTAAACATTTTACGCTCACAGATGTACAGAGGCTGACTTAATTTCTTAGGTATTTTCTACCAGTTAACCTGGGTGATGCAGAGAATAATAGTGGTAGGTGCAATATGAAACTGTCGCAACAGAAGAAGACGCCCCAGACGTCGGGAGTCGCAGGGCGATTCCCAGTCACCGTAGTCGCGATGCCGATGGCGAGCTACGTGTGGCTCGCCGTCCAATAATAACCAGGCCCGGGTCGACGGGACGGGACGACGCCTCAAAGAGATGTCAGCAAAGATGACGGGACACCATAGGGTCAGTGCCTACTAGGGTTACAGAATTTGTTTGAAAGATTCACCGCGACCCTGGAATGCAATGGCACTAGGAGGAACACGCATGGGTTTCAGCCAGTAAGTGTCTGACACTCCCTTTCGCTCCAACAAGAGCAGCAGAACTCATTTGATAATTTCCTATCCAAAAACAAGTTGCAATATGAAAATAAGGAAACCGGAAATGCGTTTAATATTTAGATAATAAAAAGATAAATATACAACGTGTAACAGAATTAACGTCATCATTGTTCTCATCATTATGAACAACTTTTACTATGGGACCAACCCGGAAATCGCGACAAAGCTGTTCAGTACATTTTGTCGACTTATGCTCCTATAAATGTATGGGGCAGTCGATTTTATTTTTTCTAAATTCTATGTTGGTCCCATAATAAAAGTTGTTTACAATGATGGCCCCTTAAGAGTGCGTTTATTCTGTTACACGTTGTTTATATACTATACATACAACACGAAAATACTTAAACAATTGAAGAAAACAGAAGAAAAAATTGTGCCGTGACGATACTACTGTCAACTTCTTACGAAAATGTTTACGTACCATAACTTTGAAGGTTATTCGGTTGTTTACTATCCACTTCCTCGGGTTCCTGTTCATTCCACAGAGTAACAATACGAGTAATCAATTGTATGGATAAAGAACAGTGAATGAAGTCAGTACGGTGGGAGGGACAGTGAAGAAGACGATTATGGGATGAGCGTAGATTTCTTTTGTGGCTGGTGCAAATGTATCGAAAATGGTGGGTAAGATAAATAGGGGAAATAGGGGAGTCGAGAAATGAAAACAAGGTAGTTCCTTGCCTTTGCTCTCATCCCTCATTCTTTTGTCAACAAGTAAATAACAACATAATTAGTACCCCTCAACCGACTGAGATCGCTCCTGCAGATTGCTTGCGAAACGAAGACAGTCAGATGTTCTAGGAAAAAAAGAAAATTAATCATTCTTTTGTTTTTAATTTATTCCATTTTTTCTTGGAATACAGTTCTTGTATTAAAGCCGTTCGTGGAAGGGCTGAAGACCTTAGGAAGGTAGGGATTAAATTATCTTTTGCATCTTGTTTATTTCTTTACTTGTTTCTGCACGCGACTTCGTCTGCGTGGAATTCAGTTTGGGGTTACAGTTTTCTATATTTGTAACATTCTGATATTAAAGACGTTCAAAAACAGAATCATTTTTAGGGAAAATTTCTTGAGTAGTGGCTTCTTTCCTCTTAAAATATATTTTTTGCAAGTGACCCTCCTTTTTTATAGGTGGGATATCATTGAGTGACTTCTCCCGCTCTGGTCGGAGCGGAAAGGAGTGTCACACTCTTACTCACTAAAACCCACCCGTGTTCTTCTTAATGCTCTTTGCGTTCCAGGGCCGTGGTGACAATCTATATCTATACTTATAATAAATCTGTAGAGAGGTCAATTCTGTACAAGGAATATATTTTCAAAATAACTATCAGGGGGTGATTAGTGATCGATACTGGTGCCAAAAATGCAATCAGTAAAATTTTTGTCTGTCTGTCTGTCTGTCTGTATGTTCTTTATAGAAACAAAAACTACTCGACCGATTTTAACGAAACTTGGTGCAATTATTCTTCATACTCCTGGGCAGGTTATAGTATACTTTTCATCACGCTACAATCAATAGGAGCAGAGCAGTGAAGGAAAATGTTGGGAAAACGGAAGAAGTTACTCCATTTTTTAAGCTTCCGTCGCGTGTGTAGCCTTAATGGTTAAAGTTACATAGAAATCATGTATTACGGAAATGTTCTACATAAAATTATCTAAAAAAATATCCCGAAACAGCATGTCTATCTTTTGTCAATTTTAAACCGATCGGGCTGAGAGTTTCAAAATCGGGGGTAAAGTAACTATTCCACGCGGACGAAGTCGCTGGCAGAAGCTAGTTTCGAATAAATTCCGCAACTTAAACGCAGTGATCCACTGGTGACCAAAGTAAGTCACGTAAAAAAGAAAATTACAAGTGTACCTTATACTTAAATATTAAATAATTTAGAAGTAGAAATATTTTATGGGTGCGATTTGTAATATACCATTTAACTCTTGTCCTTAGCATCAGGAAAAATGGTACCTACATAATCGCATGAAATGAAATCTCTCAATACTTCCGATCGCCTTTGTTTGTTTCGTAAAATCGGTGAAATAAAACATAAATTGCAGAAAAAATATCATATGGACGTTTCCTAAGGTACCTTTGAGAATATTGAAAGGGTTATTTCCTTTTAGCAAGTACCGGGAAGAGTTTCCTCAATATCAGATGCTGTCAATCATTGTATTGTTACAAATATTGTAACTTTGAGAGATCGTCATTTATGATAAAAACAACTTTCTTCTTGTTAAGAAAAGGGAATATTCTAATTATTATAAAATCGAATTTGAATGGAGGAGCTCGTGGCTAAAAAATAACACCCGCACGGGTTTTCATGAACCCGATCTTCAAGGTTAAGCAACGCCTGCCGAGGTCAGTTTGTGGATGGGTGATCATCTTAAAATACCGAGATTTCTCCGTGCTTTGAAACGCATTTTCAGCCGTTAGTTGGTCCCGGCTGTCATTGTTGCATCTTTAGCAGTCGTTATAGATTGTCAGAAGCCAGAAAATCTGACACCAGTCTTGCCAAGAAGTACCAGGTTACCCAGTTAACGGGTTGTGAATGTCTGATAGGTAGCCGCTCTATGTAAAATACTGGTATTCATTTGAATGCGGTTTGTCTGGAAACGACCCGATATGGTTGGGAAAAGGCTAGGCAGATGACAATCGAATTTGGATCGGATTAATTATGTCAAAATTATCTATTAACAATATTTTGAAGAAGAATTTACTGTGCGTTGTGTAGATTTCCATGTATGTATAAGAGATATTTTACAGAAAAAAACGTAAAGAAAACAAGGCTTGAGTATGATTTTAATGAAATAATATTAAAAAAAAACATGTCATGTTACTTACGAGTTCTTTCTTAAATTAAACAATGTATAATGGAGGTACCAGTGCTGGAAGCGCCGGATTAGGCGCACAATGCCACATTCGCAAAATGACATGTTGAAATTTCGTAAAATGTCACATTCTCAAATTGTCATATTCCGAAAACGCCACATTGCAAAACGTCACATTAGCAAAATGCCATCCCACAGCAATGCCGGCATTCTTGACAGTACTTTTTTTGACGTGACAACGTCTAATAAATCGATGAACGCCGGTTGGACGCACGATAAAAGATGACTTATTGTAACGTTACGGTCGGAGCGAGAGGCACGATCATTTCATCAATGTTTTGTTATAACGATGTCACGTTAAACTATCGTCTGTAAACCGACTTTACGGTTTTTACAGACAGCCAATTTTTCTCAAGTTTCTTTTGTTTTGTTCTCCTTTACTCTTAAATGTCTTTAAAGTCCGTTGTCCTAGTACTACATTGCAGGAAAACTTCCAAGGAGTAGTGGTTTTTATAATGAACTAGGTTGCCTGCAGTGTAAATTGCTTCCTAGGCAAAGACTAATACCAAAACTTTTTATTTTCAATTTTTCCTCCGCTTAGCTATGCATGCTATAGCTATAGATATTAATCAATTTGTAGACTTGCTATATTTGATTTTTTTTAACGATTGGAAATCATCAAAAGATTTCTCCTACTCTAGACGGTAACGGAAACGGTGTTTCCTTGTGTCGCAAACAGATATTTCATATATTTTCGTTTCGCACCAAATCTTTCATATAATATTTGGTCTTATTCCATTCTCGCATAGTACAACATTAACTTCACAATGGAGCCAATAAGGCATTCGGTCATTAGTATACGTTCACGATGGTACAACATCTATACTTATAATAAATCTGTAGAGAGGTCAATTCTGTACAAGGAATATATTTTCAAAATAACTATCAGGGAGTGATTAGTGATCGATACTGGTGCCAAAAATGCAATCAGTAAAGTTTTTGTCTGTCTGTATGTTCTTTATAGAAACAAAAACTACTCGACCGATTTTAACGAAACTTGGTGCAGTTATTCTTCATACTCCTGGGCAGGTTATAGTATACTATTCATCACGCTACAATCAATAGGAGCAGAGCAGTGGCGTGCAGTGGTTCGAGTTAGGGTAGGCCAGAGAAAATGTCCAAATAAATTTAAAAAAATAACCACATTATTCAGGGTTGATTTTTAATGAAATGAGTATTTTTTTTTTAAATAGCCTATTTAAAAAAAAAGACGCCACATTTCAACACTGAATAAATGTGGTGTGTTTTTTTTTTTTGGACATTTTCTCTGGTCTACCCTAACTCGAACCACTGCACGCCACTGGAGCAGAGCAGTGAAGGAAAATGTTGGGAAAACGGAAGAAGTTACTCCATTTTTTAAGCTTCCGTCGCGTGTGTAGCCTTAATGGTTAAAGTTACATAGAAATCATGTATTACGGAAATGTTCTACATAAAATTATCTAATAAATATCCCGAAACAGCATGTCTATCTTTTGTCAATTTTAAACCGATCGAGCTGAGAGTTTCAAAATCGGGGGTAAAGTAACTATTCCACGCGGACGAAGTCGCTGGCAGAAGCTAGTTAGTAATATAACCCTCTTCATGTCATCAACGTAGACGTACCGAAATTCATCAAAATCGATTCAGCGGCAGTAGTAGCGCGACTGTAGCGCGACGGTCGCATTGCAGCAGATTTCCATACTAAAAAGAACAGAGCGACAGCCGCGCGACACATGATTGTCATATCGGACAGCAGTGCGGCAGCCAATCCAATATCGTCTTTTTTATTATGAATGCGATGTCGATAGCGCTGGAGTAGAACTAAAAATAGGAGGAGTGACAATGATGTTACGTCGTTGCAATGCATTATTTGAATGAAGAACATTACCAATAAGAAAAAAAAGTCGTGGCGGCTGTAGTTGTAATAAGAAGGCATGTGCTGTTGTCGCGCTGCTTGCGACTTAATGTGAAGGAGACCTTAGGCATGATACGTAAGATTCAAGCAAAAGGCGGTTTTGTTGCAATCCACGATTTCTTCCAGACAACCTGAAAAAAAAAATGTGTTTACTATCTTAAATCTATACAATTAAGTTGCCGGGGCTTCCCAGAAAGTAATCCGAAGATACTTGTGATGGGATAAACCTCGCTCTTCCTTGATTAATTAACAATTTATTCGTTGTGCTAATTAGGTTTAAGTTACACATTTTTTTTATAAAAACAATAAAAAGAAAAAGAAAGATGAAATTCGTGTTAATGGAAACCTGGAATGGACTAATTCCTGATGTTTAAGTCACCTAGTGTGTCCCTAGTACACATCTAGGTAACTTTTGTTACTGCTCGTATAATTCACAGAAATGACTTGTGTGAGAAAGTTTCTTGGTTTGACTTAATGGGCTATTGATTGAGTTCGGCACGTTATCAGGTGGTAAAATAAAGTATAATGTGTAAGTAAAAACGGTAAAAAGGCACAAATAGTGAAAAAAATAAAAAAGTTAACAGAGCGTATCGCGGAAAAGTCCATCGCTTTTCGAGGTCACCAGTCCACTTAAGTTTTTGGCGGGAATCGCTGGCGGGAGTATATTCCCGCCATCGCCGCGCATAAGGCACGCTCGAGTATGGAGTTAGTAACGCTAACGCCGTGCTACACTTGTACTAATACTCGTATAGAACAGTTTATATCAGTATGGTTATACGCTTCCAATCACTGCGAACCCATCAAAGCAAATGGCCCATTCACGCATGGTACAGCATTAGCCTCACAATGGAGCCAGCAAGGCATTCGGTCATTAGCATACCAAGCTTGTTATTACGTGTACTGAACCTAGTAATAAGATTTCAGCCTTCGCTGAGTCTCAAGATAATATGGTACTCGTATAATATAATCTATATTCATATATACTCGTAACTAGCCTGCCGACTTCGGGACGAATGGCAACAATAAATATTCTTTTTGTTAACTCCGGCTCGAGTTTAAATTATTATATCTGTTACTCCAGGTTTTTGAGTCTATGTGTACCAATATTCTTGCAAATTCGTTCAGTAGTTTTTGCGTGAGAGAATAACAAACATCCATCCATCCTCACAAAACTAGGACAGCTAGGGAGTAGGATGTTACTACACATTTATTTCATGATTGTAGAATTTGCTTATCAAATTATTTATCACTAGCAGCGTCTCGCGGTTCAACCCGCATAGTACCCGTTCCCGTGGGAATACGGGGGTGAAATATAGCCTATGCGACTTGCTGATAATGAATTTTTCCATTGGTGGACGAATTTTTAAAATCAGTTTAGTGGTTTAGGCGTGAATGTGTTACAGACACATTTTCATTTAGAATATTAGTTAAGGTATTAGTATTTTTTTGAAAGCGTGCTTTACAGAAAAGACCGAGTATCTAGTGAAAGCGATATTCTATAAGCGAGTTAACTACAAAAACTAGTCAAAAGTCACGAGGTCAACCATTTTCTTTTTTTGCAACGATGGGAAATCATCACATGACTTTTCGGCTCTGGACGGACCGGAAAGGAGTAGACTTACTGACTAAAACCCGTTCGTTTACCTCCAAATGCCCTTTGCGTTCCAGGGCCGCAGTGACTCTTTCGAACAAATAACGCAACCCTGGCAGGAACCCTTAAAATTTTGACTTCTCGACAGTCGCAATAGAGTTCAAATTTGTCTAGAGCTGTACAGATAATTTTCTTTGTATATCAAGAAAGTCTGCAAGATCTCTTCAGAAATTAAATAAAATAAGTCATCGGTCCGTTCACGCATTCATTAAGATCGTTGACCTAATGATCGATTTCTTGAAATGGAGTCATTATATCATGTGAAGCTAAATATCTACTGAATTCTTATGACATTCAGTAACTTCGATAAAGTCACAGAACTCGACAGTAGATGCTATTGCATGAAGCTGTTTTAATCTACTTTTAAACTAACTAAATCTAACTTTGCACACGATTTAGGTTTGAAAGCTTATATACTTTCTGTCAGAATTGCGAAATTAGTTCGAAAGAGTCACCGCAGCCCTGGAACGTAAAGGGCACTAGTTGGAACACGGGTGAGTTTTAGTCAGTAAGAGTCTGACACTCCATTCCGCTCCACCCAGAGCGGGAGAAGTCATTAGATAATTTCCCATCCAAAAAAAAAGGAGGTCCAAGCACCTATCAAAACGCTCATGTTTTCTGTCGTTTGTTAAATTGACATCAACGTCATGTTAACGTCAAAGATTCGTTTTCAAACAAGAAGACTTCTCACCTAAGTGGCACTAACTGGTGGCGGCATATTTTTGAAAACCCTCATTGTTACCTCGGTTTTCTAAATCCTGATTATTGAGCAAAATATTTAATTTTTAACTGGAGCAATAATAAAGTTGACAGAATATGAACTGAAATGGTAATTTAAAACCAGACTATCAACATTTTGATGTCACTCATTATCTAAATTATAATGTGTAAAAGTAGTAACGATAATCGATTTTTGTCGCTGACCGTACCTAATGATGTGAAAGTAGAACTCAAAGCTTTTGAACGTCAAACATTTTCAATTACAAAAAAGGTTTTGTTTTATGGAGAAGAACGAACAAAAAACTCGATATTACTGTTTACAAATGAAACTTTTTCAATTTTTAGTATTCGGAAATAAATTGGGCAAGAAATAAAATGGGGTGAATAGGCACGGAATTAAACTTTGGGTTAATTTATTAGTAATAAATTCCGAAAAATATTTTATTGATTTTGGTATCAAAACGTGAGTCTCATACTGAAGATTCTTAGGTCTTTTCACTAAATCTAATCTAAAGTTTCCTTTTGATGTATAAATTCAAATGATTTACTGAGTTGACAATAAAATTTTGGTCTGCCATTTATGGTAAAACACGTAGATCCTGTTTTCAATATGTTATTATAAGACCATACAAATTGTATTGTACTCATGTTTTACAATATCTTAAATCATTTAAAGCAGCCCATTTAAAATATTTCTTAAAATTATAGGTTGTCCCTGTTTACAACGCACGCGCGCCTTAAACATTAGATGACATGCGACATTCACAAACCCGCACTGGGCCCGCGTGGTGGATTACGGCCCATTCCCTCTCCTGGAGAGGAGGTCTGTGTCCCAGCGGTGGGAACATTAAAAAGGCTGATTATGAACGCCTTTGATGTTAGTTTCTAAGGATATTCTCGAGAAGCCCCTCCACCTTTTTAAGTTATTGCAGAAAACTAAAAGTTTTGTACCAGTTGTTTTTTATAACTTCTTCAAGTTTAAGAGGGATTCTAGCTGTGAAAAAAGTAGCGATAAGTTATTCTGTTCAGCTCATTTAGTTCGGTTTCCTTAATCTGCAGATAAAAAATATAAAAATAGAGAGAAATTGCTTATAACATTTTAAATCACAGACCAAACCTACTGTTCCCTTTAATATTGTTTGTTTGTTTACATACTCGAAACTTCTAAGTACATAAAAGCACAATAATCTCGATCATTGAGCCCATTTACTACCACATACGTTCCAAAATAATAAATCATTTCCTCGACAGAAGTAACGACAAAATCCGCTAGCTATTCGGAGCTATTCGGCTAAGCTCGGCTATTTTCGGCAGTCATCAATAAAACATTATGATGGAGAGCCTACACAGTGATTGTTAGTTGTGATTTAAGATCACGTAATGTTTTTGTTGTAAATAGCTTATGATTTCCCCTTTGTAGGGGTTTTTTCTTCGATGGTCACATAATTTAGAATGGTTTTTTATGAAAGTGGAATAGTTAGATAAACAAATCTATTTCTACAGATGTGGCTGATATTCTTTTTGTTGTTAATTTACATAATTCTTATATTATTCTTCGTTCTACCAATAACCGTCTTTTACGATGTCCCTCACACCGTTCTGGGTTTATTCACTCCTCTTTCTTTGTCCAGGCAATCTTCCTTTGGAATGCGCTCCCTCTGAACATCAGGACGGCAACTAGTCGGTGGTCCTTTAAGGTGAAAGCACGTGAGCACATTCGCAAGAAGTTGGTAGAATCATCACAGCGTTAATTCGTAGGATTCGTTTTTCTCAATGCCGTTGTTAATTTTATTTGTATGTATGTATATATGATTGTATTTTTCCCTCTCTGTTTGTCTTTATTTTATGTTGCACCTGCCATGTTGTCTCTGCACTACCCTAAGGTCGACTGGTAGAAAATGCCTATGGCATTAAGTCCGCCTTTGTACAGTTTTTTTTTTACTAGTGCATAAAGTTTTAATAAATAAATAAATAATTCTTAGGGCATAGTTTGTATGTTATTTTCAAATACATCAAAAAGTTAAATTGCACCTGTACGACGCAGGGGTGGGGCACTAGTTATTAAATAAAATGATGAAGAAGAAGCTTTTCGCGTTTGTTTGGTATAACCGTGTTGTTTTTAAAATACTCGAAATATTTTGATAATAATTCGGTTTTTACAATAATTCGGAAGTATTCTGGAAAGTAATTGTGAATGGTACCTTATCTAATATTTTACATGATGTTATATTGTACACACACATAATAAAGGAATTCCGATGTATTTTGAACTAGCAAACTGTGCAAAACTTTAAAACTGTGGACAGTTCAAGAACTGCGTAGCGGCTACGGCGTAGGCAAATGCTACGGCGTAGCAGCTGCCATAGTACGGATCTACGCCGAGGATATAATATAGACTCAAGCATATCTTTGATCCATGTTTGAGGTACATAAGAGTCTGTACCTAGACAAAGTGCCGTCCAATCAGCGAATGCAAATATTGAAATACAATTATGATCACGTGACATATCGACAGCGTTTGTCAACATTTTTGACAGTCGCTTTCGTCGTGCTACCACTCACAGAAAGAAACTTGTTCGCTTAAGGACTTCTCAGATTCATCAACAGCCTATTGTGCCTGTTGCAGTCCACTGCTGGACATAGGCCTCTCCAATTGCACGCCACTTAGATCTATTTTCGGCTTCTCGCATCTAGTTTCTGCCAGCCGTCCTACGCAAATCGTCAGCAAACTAACTTACACGAACCAAGCGAACTTTATGATTGAATAGATAATATTATTAATATCTTAAAATTATAATACTCTACAAAATTGGAAAGTTTTGTTCACTAGGCATCTTCCATATTTCCAATGAACATGTGCCGAAGTTAGTTTATAATTAAATCAACTAACTCATACGTGGTTCAAGCATCAAATGTTTAGGTTTCGCTTCAAATATTAGGGACCTAATGATGAGAATATTCTTGAAAGTTTTGCTAAGTTGTTTAAAGTTTGTTATCCGATTATGTTCAACCAAAACATATGAGTAACTTGTTTCTGCTCCCGACTTTGTCTGCAAGTACTATAGATCGGATTATTAACTACTATCAGCTCCCCGCGGTTTCACTCGCGTTGTTCCCGTTCCCGTGGCAATACGTGGATAAAATATAGCCTATGACACTCCACAATAACGTAGCTTTCTATTGGTGAAATAATTTTGAAAATCAGTTCAGTAGATCCAAAATATTACCCCTTACAATGTCACAAACTCACAACCTCACAAACTCACAAACGTTACCTCTGAATAATATTAGTATAGATATCTGTGCTAAATTTTAATTCAGATATACTACTTTTTATCCCTTTTTCAGATTGATATAAAACGTATTTATATAGGTTAATCTAGTTTGTAAACTATATATGCATATGTGTGTGAATTTCAACCCAATCAGTTCCGTAGTTTTTGCATGAAAGTGTAACAAACATCCATCTATCCTTACAAACTTTCTCATTTATAAAATTGGTAAGATAGGATAGGACTAACCTTTTTCTGGGGCGTCGCTACCGTGCTCCATCCTTCAAGAACCATGAGGTATTCAACGCTTGCCATGTTTGGCAAAAAAACTATAATTCTTAGAGGATCTTTTGGGGGTCAAAACTAGACTAAAAACCATGATGACCTTTTGTTATTGATAGGAAATTTCCAAATGACTTCTTCCGCTCTAGACGGAGCGGAAGGGAATGTCAGACTTTTACTGACTAAAACCCACGCGTCTTCTCTTAGTCTCTTTGCGTTCCAGGCCCGTGGTGACTCTTTCGAACTAATTCCGCAACCATGGACGATGTCTAGACAGCTTATTGTCTCTATTAAGACTATAGAAAAGTCGAAATAAAATAGAAACTAAAGAAGTGATCAAATTAACTTTCACAAAGGGCCGTTGAAAAGTCACAAAGGAAAACATTCTATTAATTTGATATGAAGGGGCTGAACTTGTTCAAAGTATTCGTTAGGTCATTAGTTTTATTGAATAAGTTAGAAAAAATAGATTATTTAATAATACGGCACGGCGACGGTCATGCACTTCTGAAATACCCTATTTCCGAAGAAGTGCATGGCGCGGAGACTACACTTTCACGGTTGCTGACAACAGTGCAAGTGCAATGGCAAAGAACTTCTGTTTAACAAAAAAATACAATAGACTTCTAAATAAAAAACACTAAAAACGTATACAATAACCTAAATTTCGGAAGTTGTATGTGTTGATGGTGTGTGTTTGTTTTTTTTTGTAGTAAAAAAAAAAACAAACAAACCAAAGAAACCCTGACATACGCAAGAATCGAATATAACGTTTCAAATCATCATCTGCCTAGCATTTTCCCTACTATATTGGGGTCGGCTTCCAGTCATACCGGATTCAGCTGAATACCAGTACATATTTAACGTGGAGCGGCTGCCTACCAGACCTCCACAACCCAATAATTGGGGAACACGCTACTTCTTGGCAAGACTGGTGCCAGATTTTCTGGCAAGCGTTGCTTAACCTTGAAGATCGATCTGTGCGGCAGTTATTCTTTAGCCACGAGCTCCTCGTTTCAAATAAAAGAAGTAAAAAAAAAGTTGAGCACGGCACATTATGCACAGCTAGCACACCGTAACCTAGCTGACTGTCTTTCACCACTATGACTCAAACTCAAACTAGAAATAAGTTACGAACAAATGTTCATCGCGGAATAGAAAATGAATAGGCAATCTACGAGTGATAAGGCCCTTCTTTTATTTTGTTGCCAACCTTCTGCGGTACCAGGCGACCTATTATGACGTCTTAAATCCATCATGATTTCTGTGTCAGAGAGAGACGGAGATACACAAGACGAATAGCACTATCTCTTTCCCTCACACGAATCATGATAGCATTGGCACTTCGTAATACGGCCACAGTTCATTCCCTTGTAGGAGGTTACTCACAAACTTTTCTTTCTTTCACAGTGGTAGAACACTCCCGGCCGCGCGTATGCTCGCTACCAGAAAAGCCGTACAACCCACGCGTGTCAGACGACCTGTACCGGCTGAGAACCTTTAGCATCACCACCAAGGGAGGAGTCGTCAACTGTGGCGACTCCATCTGCAACCGCCGCAGTCGTTCTAATACCTCCGTCAATTCTACTAATAGCAGGTGAGACTTTTCATGTACTAGTAGTAATCAGTGTACGGAACCGCGTGCAGGACTTCAAGCTCCGTTTGTGTCCATTTGAGTACGCCGAAGAGTACCAATACTCATTAATAACCCAATGGTTCAAGGCCCAGTATCTACCCGATGTAAGCTTATTGAGTACCTTCTTCAGGCGGCCAAACAAACATTACTTTTTAGCGCCATCTATACCGCCACAAAAAATACCGTAGCGCCATCTATGCTGGCAGTTTCGAACTACGTCGTACAAATCCTGCATAGTGATATCAGAGTTTTATCTGCGGGTTGAAGACAAATACAAGAGCCCAATTTAAGTATAGACTATTGGGCAGTTTCCCACCAGACGCAACACCCGTCTGGTCTGAGGATCCCCCTTTTCAATGGAGCTCTGCGGAACTACACACTTTGTTCTGCAGACCTCCATACCTTAAGTTGCTTCATGTTAGTAACATTGATCTGATAAAATCAATGACCACCAAATCAGGAAACACAGCACGGCCGGACGGCTGATGAGAGGGTATTTTAGCGTGTATCGCTTCGCTTTGTGCAGCACGCGGCGAGTAACCATTTTCCGAAATTTTAACCAGAATTAAAAAAAAAAACGGAATAGTCGCGTACGATACCGCGGGCAAAAGCTTAATATATTTAAAAGAGATTTTTCATTATAAAGTGTTAATCTAATAAATATTTCAATAGTACATGTAAAAAAAGACTATCGCTAAGACATCAGCAATAACGCCACATGGTATAAGCCGGGAAAAAGTGCTAGTAGCACATAAGTGTTAATCTACTGTCCGCAATCGTAGCGTCGCGTGTTCGAAGCTATCATGACGTGCTTCCGATGAAGGAAAACATTCCCAGTAATGACACAAATTCAATGGATTATACCGAGGTCTTAGTAAAACTATGTCTTTTGATTGAGTGTTTAAGATTTCGAGGGGATCTTATACCGAGATTATTTAAAATATCATGAAAACATTCACATAGCAGTGTGGATTCATATTAATTATGGAGTCAAGAAATATATTGTTTCAAACCTTTTACGCTTTTATCTATACTAATATTATAAAGCTGAAGAGTTTGTTTGTTTGTTTGAACGCGCTAATCTCAGGAACTACTGGTTCGAATTGAAAAATTCTTTTTGGGTTGAATAGACCATTTATCGAGGAAGGCTATATATCATCACACTTAAGCCAATAGGAGCGGAGCAGCGATAAATAATGTTTTAAAATCGGGGATTCCACGGGGACGAAGTCGCGGACAGAAGCTAGTACAAAATAAATACTGATCTACATATACATATAAGGTGAATTTAAAATAGTTAATGGTCAGAAATTTAAAATAGTTAATGGTCAGAAATTTACATCATACATGGAGACCAAAGGTCGACTTATCTTTGCCTCTGGCCATATCTATACTTAATATTATAAAGAGGGAAGATTTGTATTTTTTTATGTAACGAACAAACTCAAAAAATACTGGACTGATTTCAAAAATTCTTTCACCATTAGAAAGCTACATTCACCCTGAGTAACATAGGCTATATTTTATCCCCGTATTCCCACGGGAACGGGAACTACGCGGGAGAAACCGCGGAGCGCTGCTAGTAATTAATAAAGTCTTTATAAAATTTATTGTACAACAAAATTCAGACTGTAGGTATACACCAAAAATATCCATTAGCATAAATCGAACCATCCATTAACTTTCAACGATCATCCCGGACTAAAGAAACTTCATTTTCCAAGCACACTACATCATCCATAAATTCTCTATCCAGAGATATACAACACAACATCACGCCATGACGGAGCATGGCCAGACAATGCAGTAGTCACTTACAATTCCACAAAGAACAGACGTACGGTGTCTAATCAGATTAAAAGAGATTTGTAACTGATTACTGCGTTGCGTGACCAAGGTAGGGTTGACACCGCGGAATAGATAAAGAGGTAACCTATTAAAAGAGATATAAGTTGCTTCGATAGAATATTAAGATAGTCACAGATTTTTCAAACTCATATGTGACACGATATCATGACTTGCAGATTCCATGGAATCTACTGCTATGGACTTTCATAATCATTGAGGTAGACTTATTCTTAGTGAAAGGACTTGCTGGTATTAGCAGATGTCTGGTGGTTCATTAGAAAACCAGCATCAGACGGCATCAGTCTGTCTGACATAATTATAAGCTTTGTCATACCTATCGTCGTGTCGTTTTGGGGGACTGTCTTTATGTAAAATTTGACGATCAAAAAGTGCTGTCTCTCAGCCTAATTACACTTACTAAACTTAACTTACTGCTCTGCTCTGTTTTCTGCTTTACTTACTTTTTATTTTTCACTTTTGATTTTTTTTTTGACTTTTTTTTTTGTTTTTATATCCATGTACCGTGCGTATTTCGCGTACATATGTGCTAGATAAATATTATTATTTCTTTCTTTCAACGCCGGTGTCAGACCATGAATGGGCGCCCATTCATCTTATCGAGTCTCCTATGTGCTTCTGAAAGCAGGTTAAGCCAATCGGTTCCAGTTATCATTTGTAGATGATTTCCAGTCGTTACATATTGTCAGAAGCCAGGAAAAACCATTAATTACCCAGTTACTTGATTATGGTGGTCTGAGGACAGGCTCCACGTAAAGTACTGGTACGCATCTTCATCCAAATAGATTTTTAGCTTACCATAACATAGTTGAGGAAATGCTAGGGGATGTAGCATAGCATAAATCAATCAGCTCTTTTAATGTCCCCACTGCTGCTACTCAGGCCACCTCTCTAGAAGAGGGAATGGGCCGTAATCCATCACACGGGCCCATTGCGGGTTGGTGAATGTCACATGTCTTAAAATTTTTGGTGTTAGGTCATGCCGGCTTCTTCAAGATGTTTTCCTTCACTGTTTTCAGAGCAGTGGTGATGAAATTAATCTCATAAAGTAATGCACCTGGCTGGGTTTGAACCACTCGGCCACCACTGCTGGGGATGTATTTGAATCTTATCTGAAGCCTACATTTCTCTGCCTACATTCAGATTTATTTATTTATTTTCTCCTCTTGACAACCCTACGCACGACCTACTTACTGGTTCGCACCCTCGCTGACTAACGCGCGGTCCCCGCATCGTCTTGTACTATGACGAGTAGTAATGGACTACATTAGAGAGAACTATTAGCTTGCTAATAGACTCGTTTCATGGGTGATATTATCAGGTAGCCAAGATTAATGATGCCACCGATTATTCAAAGAAAATAAATGTAGGTAGGTGGTATCAAAACTAAACATTTTCTTAGCTTTCTTTGTTGTACTGCTGAGCAAAGATCTCCCAAATGGCGTTCCACTGCTCCCAGTGTTTGCTTTTTCAGGCCAATCACTAGTAAACGTCTCCAAGTCATCACGCTAGCGTTGGAACCTTTGGGTCCGCTGGGATCAGTGCCTGCCAGAGTTACGAAATTTATTCGAAGAGTCACCGCGGCCTTAGAACGCAAAGGACATTTGGAGGAACACTGATAAGTTTTAGTCAGTAAGAGTCTAACACTCCCTTTCCCTTCGCTCACAGCGGAAGAACTCATTTAATGATTTCCTATCCTAAAAAAAGCGTTAGAACTTTTTAGACTTGGTCAGGAAAAAGTCTATAAGCGAGAATAGGTTACTTCTAGACAGGCGTGCTCCATCGACAACCTCATCTTCGCTTACCATCTGGTAAGGTAGTGTTCAAATGCAAATCAAAAATATTAATAAAAAAAACACAATCATTTTACACCTTTTTGCGTTTTTTTTTATAGACTTCGTAATTGTACATCGATTAGTGAAAATGAGAACATCATCAATGTATACGAAGCCAATTGAATACGCATTATCAGGGATAACTCAAATACCAGTCATCAGGCCGCAAGTTTAAATGGAACCACGTGACAAGCAGCAGTTGTCAAATGAAAATAAAAAAATAATTATAATTAAAATCGGTACACCCACTAAAAAGTTCTGCACACAAGAAAAAATATTTTAATTAATTTCAGAATTCGGTGTTTATTGTTGCTTTTTTGTTTTTTGAACAATGACTTCCGTTATTAAAGTTATTTTGTACTTTTTGTTTTTTTTTTGTGCAGAAGTCGGTTGTATTTTTATGTAAAAAGATTTTTCACTTTTTAGTTATACAACTTTATGGGACCAAATGGCAACTATTCTTCATCGAATAAAAAACAACCACGTAAATTGGATTAGAAATCTCGGCGTAATCGCTGTACATACATAGAAAAAAAACATACCTGCCGAATTGTGAATCTCCTCCTTTTAGAAGTTGGTTAAAGATACAGTCGTCTTGAGAAGGAGTCCTGAGAGCTTTTTTACCGACTTCAAAAAAAGGACTTCCTCCTTTTTTTGAAGTCGGTAAAAAAGCTCTAAAGGCTATGTGATACGCCTTTACTATGCCTGTTTCTACAGTTTTTCCGCTCCAGTAGTTGTCCTACTAAAATAGAAGCTTGCCCTTTTCACAATGTTATTTTTTTATAGATATTATTTATTTATGAGGCTTCCGCTAACCCGTGGGTGTAGGAATAGCGGTAAATATAACATTATTTATTATTTATCTTGGGAGGTGATTGGAGCAACACTTATACTGATATATAATCTACTTTTGTTTGATAATCACATCAGAAATATTGAGAAACATTTGTTTTTTTTTTTCTTAAGGCTCCTCCTGCTATCTGTTTGTACTTTTGAGTGTATGAAGTGGTGAATAAATTAAAGTACGGAATAATCACCAAAAAAATAAGTTTTGTTCATAGAGAATAACAGAATCTCATACGTGTAATTCCCAAACGGTTGGACAAAGTTGCACCTCATTGTCACCATACACAGATATTTCACATTTCCCTAGTTATTTTTAAGGTCCAGGCAGCCAAAAGCCATCAACCGAACGCAAATCTCTTTTCAAAACTCTTGTCTGACATAATATTTATTTAAGTATATTCTTTTTTGAATCGGCTTTCCCAAACACCGTCTTACACTAAACATACATACACCTCGACCCAATTTTGGCTTTAAAATCAGGTCACAACCTTCAAATTCCTTTAAAACAATTCACACCTGAACATAACTCCCAATTTGAACTTTCACAATGGACAAGAAGTTCCAAACTTAAGCCATTCATTCAATGAGTGTACGTAAGGTCGGTCGTTCCTCGTTCAACGGTCTCCGCTCATTATTCGGAAGTGCAAAAAAGGCTGTACAACTGTGTAGCTCCATATTATATTGATAGTTCTTTGTAAGATCTCTTTTTTGGATGTGAAATCATCAAATTACTTCTCCCCCTCTAGGGAGCGAGAGGGGAAATGAAAAACTTGAAATTATTTTTCATAATGTTATAAATATAGTGTTGGCAATAAATATTTCTTTTTTTCTTTCTATATTATGTTAAGCATGCAATACGTACTCATTTACCAGTCTACCCTAACATAATTTCATTTCAATTTGAAAGTTTGATCTTGGGAACAAACTTGGGCATAAAACTACTAAAATGCCACATGTTAAAAGGTCACAGAAAAAAAAATTGTAATAAGTTATTAAACTAATATTCATTTGCTTCTAGTGTAAACAAGTCCTTAGATTTCAAACATAATAACAAATATATAGGGAGTCACTCAGTTCCGCGCGGCGGCGGCAGTTAACTACAAAACTTTGAACAATTACCTTACATTATTTATTTATACACTTGCTACTCCTGGACAACAAAAATGTATAATAATCTATAAGTACTAATCTATACTAATATTATAAAGCTGAAGAGTTTGTTTGTTTGTTTGTTTGTTTGTTTGAACGCGCTAATCTCAGGAACCACTGGTTCGAATTGAAAAATTCTTTTTGGGTTGAATAGACCATTTATCGAGGAATGCTTTAGGCTATATATCATCACGCTTAAGCCAATAGGAGCGGAGCAGCGATAAAGAATGTTTTAAAATCGGGGATGCCACGGGGACGAAGTCGCGGGCAGCAGCTAGTAATAAATAATAACGAACTCGGCTGTCATTGTGCCGATTGTTGTTACGGCCAATGCCCTAATGGCCAAAAGCTTCGAAGACCACCTGTCGAAGTTGGCGTTACACGGTTGGTTAAAGGGTCTGATACAGAAGATGTACTCCTCGATACGGCTCGTATTGTGAGGAAGTTCTTTTCTCTGGAGCCCTAACCACCGGTAGCTTGGACCCTGCTCCCGACACCGGCGGACCACTACTTTTTATATTTTAAAATGTTTTTTTTTCATGTGTTTTTTAAAGAAATATTTAAAAAATTGCTTAAATTAGTAAGTAAGTTTAATGAATAAATAATAATAATAATTTATTAGCAGACCGTGGTCCAGATTGTTAGCAGATACAAGTTAAAAATAATGATAGTACACATAAACGATAGCACAAATCATTAACAGGTAGTGTGCAGACCTACCCATTGGCCAAGCATTGAACGGTCCCACCGCCACCGGTCTCTCAATGCCCCCAGCATGCTGTGTGGTGGTGTTGTGGATGTGGTGGTGGGTGAGGGTGTGGTGGTGTGTGTGGGTGTGGTGGTGTGTGTGGGTGAGGTGGTGTGTGTTGTGTGGGTGTGGTGGTGTGTGTGGGTGTGGTGTGTGCTGTGGGCACATAGTGTGGTGTAGTGTTTAGTATTTATTTCTGTACACGTGATTTGTAATCTTAAGCTACAAATGACTTCAAACCGTAATATTTATTCTGGGTACATTGCGATCACAATTCTTGTTAATAGTACCAAAATGTTAACAAAGAATTCAGATTTATTAGAGCATTCACCTGAGCTTCTCATCAATGTAATTACGGAAGTTAATGGCTGTAATTATTTTGAAGTGGGTATTGACTTTGACGTTGAACATGGGTTTCTAATTACTTACTTTTTTGTACTTGAAAAAGACTTGACTTGAGGATTTTCTTTTATGATGTCGAGTCCTTCTCGGTACAAGGAAATAAAACTCATAATGTGCGGAATAAAATAATTATATTTTTAAAACTTTGTTTTTGCGACATTAATTATGCTTATGTCTTAATTAGCTATGCTAAGATTAGGTTAAATACCGATTTTGTTAAGCTAACCAGGGCGCCATCGCCATAGAGAAGGATCACGGGTGGGTTTTAGTCAGTAAGAGTCTGACACTGGGATTCCGCTTCGCCCAGAGCGGGGGAAGTCATTTGATGATTTCCCATTAAGAACAATAAAAACTTGTTGAGCACAGTATGATGAAGTGAATCTAGTTAATTGGTAGCGAGTATATCGCTATGTGGAAAGTGTATCTAAGTAGCTTTGTTTACCCAAAGCCCACGAGAAATCCGATACCAAATAACTCAACAAAATTAAATCCTTTAATTGACCAATAATATGGCTAGCCTTTCATTTCACATTTCTGTACGAATTTCTTAGAAAACTAATCTTGAAGGCACTAGATTGAGTCAGCCAATCGGTTTCAGATTTCATTAGCTTTTGCTAGAAAATCCGTTTTTCTTTCCAAAGAAGGGTTTTCTCCCTTTCATTAGCTGGCTAATCTGATATAAATGGGTTTATTAAAAATAAACTGCTGAAGAGAAATTTAATCCAATAATTTAGTTAGGTATTTGCGATCTGGTACATATTTATTTATTTTGTTGAAAGGAACGTTATCTTTGTAATACGTAATAAATAATGATACACTAATTTTACTGGCAGCTTCAGAACAGAATACCGACTTACTTTTGATCGTCATACAAAAAAAAAATACTCCTAGCATTTAGTATCAATAAAAAAAGTCGTGTATTTGATAGTAGGAAAAGATTGTCACATTTTCTTCATCACTCTCTCATTGAGGATTACGATCACACACGATGTGTCTTCAAGTTCTGCGGTCTGTTCAAGTCATGTGGAACGCTTGGGAGTTTGGTACATGCTGCCACCGACAACCCTCATCTGTGTGGTTGAAAAAAAAAATGGATAGTAGTATTTTTTTTTTTGCTTGATGGATTACGGCCCGTTCCCTCTCCTAGAGAGGAGGCCTGTGTCTCAGCAGTGGGAACGTTAAAAGGCTGATTTGTTGTTTGTTTCGTTGTTGTTGTATAACATTTTATCATTAAACTTATCGAAAATCCTGTTTAATACTGCCACTGAAGGAAACCCGTTTATTTTGCTGTATACAATATTTTTGCTTGTCATTTATAGTTTAAAGAATCCTTCGTAATTCAAAAACGAAAAGTATTGTTTTCCCGGAAAATGCTCTGAAATGAAAAGTAACATGGAGAGTACAGGTTTCGGAATCTTCTTTTAAAATCTTCCTTTCATTCTAACTGTGTCAGTTTAAAAATAAAACCTATTCAGTCGTTCCGCCTGAATGCCTTATTAATTATTTAGGTATGCCTGACTTAGAGCCTTTTTTTTTGCGTAAGCGTAGTCTGTTTTAAAAGTCCCTATTTTTAACTGACCTAAAACTAAATGAGTGAGTCTTTTACAAAATAACATTCAACAACAATTCAACAATTCAACTGATTTTTTGTATGTCTATTCAGCGATATTTTCGCCAATTGTCAACCGAATATGATGATTATTTATTTGTTTGGAGGCATGAACTTTATCAGGTCATCGGTCTACCTTGTTGGCACTCTAACGTAATGCCTTTGATATAGTATTTTTTTTAAATATTTATTTCACAAGTTCAACGTAGCAATAACTAAAAACCAGTTTTCTCAACAGCACGATCATTACGCGGCCTCAAAGTGGTGACCACGTTATTTTATTCTTAAAAGATTTCATTTACAACTAAATGATAAATAGGAAATCCAAGTTTCTGCTATGATATGATAAGACATTAGGTACATGTTGCTGATTAAAGCACCTTCTTTTTCCGCAGCGGTACTCTCGAATAAATTCCGCAACCCTAACAGGCACTCAGGTCTTCTTTGCTGGTAGCTGTTCGATGTGCGCGTGGAAGTCGACGCGCCGTCGACCCGGGTCTGGTTGCTATGGGACGTCGAGCCACTCAAAGCTCACCTTCCGCAGGCCTGCGCCTACGGTGGCCGGGAATCACTCTACGTTTCCCGACGCCCGGGGCGTCTTCTTCTGTTGCGGCGGCTGGAGCATGAGGTTTCCCTCTCCCGCACGCGGTCCGCCTCCTCCTTCACTAGCATTACTGCTTCGTAGAAGGAGGTAATCGTTTCTCATGCCTACTCGCTCAGGACCATGGTTTTAACCACGCGAGAGGTCATCGCCGCCGATCTGATTAAACCACCTAAAAACGTAAAATCAGAGGAACTCAACCTAATCTAAGGCACCCAAAAGATAAGAAGTAACAAACGACTTTCCTAAAAGCTGCCAGCTAAACCAGGTCAGTTCATTTACCGTTAAATGTCGCGAATGCTAACAGTTAAGAACGTGATCGATCGTGCATAAACCATGGCAAGGGACTTATTCATAAAGCGTCCTCATTTATGAAATATACGGAATATGGAGCTCCGAGTCGAGAAAGTGTAAGCTGGGTTCCGTACCCAAAGATCGACAAACAACAAAATTAATGGGACTCCTTTTTACTAAGGATTCCAAAATCAAACATTTTAGCGAATTGGTCTATTATCATAAATACAGTCGCCGTCACCGTTTGCTAGTGTTTCAGCTTTACGAAGGTAACTGATCGTGCATAACCATTCATATACTACCTCGACTCTTAAAAAGGTTCCGTACAAAAAGTTTAAGAAGCAAAATAAAACGAGGAATTTCGAACTTAGAATTCCATAATAAAAACTTTAGCAAATTATACCTTGAAAAATGAAGAGTTTAATTAAATTATAATAATCATTTTTATGCAACGTTCGTCGAGCAATAGCAATCTGTCAAAATCTCCTCTTCCTATATTTTAAGCCGTAAGAACTCTTTCAACGATAAAAATAGAAAAATAAAACAGTGGCTCATCACAATTTACTTCTTAATGTTGGATCTTTTGACTACGGAACCCTAATAAGTGTACCTTACAAGTTTCGTAGAATCATCCACCTTTTGCCTTGACTGACGCTTTTCACAGTTCATTGACCCGTTACAAGCGAAATAAAACGTTATTCCAGAAATATTTTACGTATTTTGTCGTTAGAAAACAAGGTCATATTCCCTGAGGGTAGATTGAATGGAACTATCCTAAAATCCCTCTCTAGATTGTGCGATATGTATAAGTTTCAAAATGAGCCTTTTTCATAAGCAGGTTTTTAAATATTACTCAACCAAAATTAATAAGTCTCCACTTTTAATTAAGACCTATATCCTAATTCGCTAGGGTTGACCGCGGCCCTGGAACGCAAAGGGCATTAGGTGGGTTTTAGTCAGTAAGAGTCTGACACTCCCTTCCGCTCTGTCCAGTGCGGAAGAAGTCACGTTATGATTTCCCATCCAAAAAAAAGGTACCTAAATTCGTAATACTATTTTTTGCTGTACATTTATCTAAATTATTGTACACTATAAAGAATAATTGCAAGTAATGCTCTCTCAATATGCAAAATTCATTATAAAGATACCTGTTTTTGCTTGATGGGAAATCTTTAACTGATTTCTTCCATTCTGGATGGAGTGGAAGGGAGTGACAGACTAATACAGACTAAATTCCCATGCCTCCTCGCTCCGGACCATGAATTGAACCAGAGCCGGAAGCGAGAAGTCGCCGCCGCTGATTGCCTGGACGAGGAGTTGTAAAGGTACTTAGGTAATCTTTTTGTAGCTTGTTTTTCCAATTTCAAGAAAACGCTGCTGCTATCTTTCCACCTCTCTCTGGCCAGAGATTCTAAGGAACAGTCTTTGATGTAGGATTCTATTTCTTACAGCATCTGTTTAGCTTGTTCCCAACTATATTCGGGTCGGCTTCTAGGCAAATCGGATTCAGCTGATACCTGTATTTAACGTCGTGGCTGCCTACTAGATCTCCACAACCCATTAACGGTGTTTCTGGTACTTCTTCTTCTTTGATAGAATTCCATCTCCTATAGTTGGAGACTTATATTTATAGACCTAATAAAATAGCACAGCAATTTTGACAGTAACAAAGTGAAAAACTCATCAGTCATCAGATTCAGTGCATACAGACCAGAGACTTCTTTCTAGAAATAAACAGTTGTAACCTCATTTTAATACAAAACTACATATATTCCTTACTTAACACTGACAAATTCACGGGCAAAAGTCAGTACCTAGCAACCATATACACCCACAGGTATATTTGAATATACCCGACACAAGTACATCTCACTCCCGCCGGGTCTCGGCGAAATTAGTCGAAATACAAATTAAGTAACCTGAACACGCTTTAAGCGTCCCTAATTGAATTAGATTCAATGTCTAACACAATTCTACACCTGCGGCTGATGGTATAAAAGGTACGTTAACTATTGTAACTGTTTTAGTAGAAGGGGAAAATGCTTTGTTTTCGGGAGTATGAGAGTTGGTTATATTGAACAGATTACAGGGTATACTTATCATAATTATTATTATCGTTATATCAGCCGAAAGACGTCCACTGCTGGGACAAAGGTCTCCCCAAGTGTCGCCACAACCTTACAAGATTACATTTTCGTTACATATGGGCTATATGTAACGAAAATGTAATCTTGTAAGGAATTGAAATCCTCTCGGTAAAAAAGCTATTGTCATAAACAATTAAGTTATATACATAGGAACTGAACTGTCCCCGGAACTGTTCCAGTAATGGGCAAAGGCTTGGAAAGGAAAGGTCCTATGCCATTTCCTAAAGAAAACGTCGAAAGTGACTATACTTTGCGTAAATGATTACATCGCCATCTAAAACAGTGAAGGAAAATATCGGAAGGAAACTGGCATATCGTAGAATAAAAAATTCGAAGACTAACATCCTAATATCCACCAGCCTACACTAGACGCGTGTGGTGGATGCGGCCCAGTCCCTCTTAGGCATGTGTCCCAGCAGTGGGAATATAGAAATATGTGGTACAGAGAGTAAAGTCCCGCAAACCTTCATTGAAAACGGAGGATCTTTCAACTGTACTGTTGTTGTGTCAAGTGGAAAACTGCCCAATAGTTGATATTCGGGACAGTTCTCAAGTGGCGACAGCATACCGGAAAGCAGTGTTGGAAGGCCTCCCAAATGGTGGAACGATGAGCTGGTGAGGGTCACGGGTAGCTGATGGATGCGAGATGCACAGGACCGGTTGTTGTGGTGATGCTTGGGCTAGACCTATGTCCCGCAGTGGACATCCTTCAGCTGATATGATGGGAAGCTTGACTGGTAGATAAGGCCTTGTTGCATTGAGTCCGACCATGTACCACCATCTAAATATATATAACTCAAAAGTGACTGACTGACTGACATAGTGATCTATCAATGCACAGCCCAAAGCACTGAACGGATCGGGCTGAAATTTGGCATGCAGGTAGATGTTATGACGTAGGCATCCGCTAAGATAGGATTTTGATTAATTCTACCCCCAAGGGGATAAAATAGGGCATGAAAGTTTGTATGAAAATTTGTCAATTTTAAACCGATCGGGCTGAGAGTTTCAAAATCGGGGGTAAAGTAACTACCTATTCCACGCGGACAAAGTCGCGGGTACAAGCTAGTTGTACATAAAGTTTAAATAAATAAATAAATATAAATATTTAACATTTATGTACATACCATTCTCAGCGGATACCATTCATAAATATGAAAACAAACACAATAATACAAACAATATGAAACATATCCAGTTTGGTTAACTTCAGAATTATTCATGTTTCTCAAAGTATTGTTTCACAACACCTATCTGAAGTTTGAAAACTGTTTTATGTCTGAAGAGATGATATTTTTGGAATCTATACCAGTGGCGTGCAGTGGTTCGAGTTAGGGTAGGCCAGAGAAAATGTACCAATAAATTTTAAAAAATAAACACATTATTCAGGGTTGATTTTTAATGAAATGAGTTTTTTTAATTTTTTTTTAATTGCCTATTTAAAAAAAAAACAAAAAAAAAAGACACCAAATTTCAACCCTGAATAATGTGGTGTGTTTTTTTTTGTACATTATTTTACGGCCTATCCTAACTCGAACCACTGCACGCCACTGATCTATACCTAGCTGGTATACGCTGTATCCCGCAGTTTTACCTGCAATGATTACACTTATTTTTTCTTGGACATTTGAATTATGTATAATCATTATTTGTTCTTATCTCGATTTATTTATTGTCAGCGTGCATAATCTTCTTTATCCATACATACGTCTCTATTCATTGTTATCTTGATAGATCTGTTTTTTTTTTTAAATTTGTTCTATGGTTATCTCACTAGCCAGTATATTATTTGTTTGAGTATTTTTGATGGATGGGAAATCAATTAACTTTTACCACTCTGTGCGGAGAGGAACGGAGTGTCAGACTGTTACTGACTAAAACCCATCCGTGTTCCTCCAAATGCCCTTTGCATTCCACGGCTGCGTTTACTCTCACGAACAAATTTCACAATCCTGGCAGGAATAGTTATAGAATGTAATTTGTTTGTGTATATTACGGGTTTTAAAGCTATAACATTTAGGCTGCAGGTTTATGTGTAAATCAAAACAAAACCAACTCACTTTGACATTAATCGTATTTAGATATATTTTTTTTATGTACTGCTGTTGTACTGGTATCATCTTAGGAATAGTAACAAACAGTCACCCGCAGTAGTTCCTGTTCCAGTGGGAATACGGGGATAAATATAGCTTATGTTATTTGCTGATAATTTAGGTAGCTTTCTTATGTTTGTAATCCATAAAATCAAAAACTCCTGTGCAGATTTCAAAAATTCTGTCACCATTAGAAAGCTACACTCACCCCGAATAACATAAGCTATATTTTATCCCCATATTCCTATGGAACGGGAACTACGCGAGTGAAACCTCAGATCGCTGCTAGTATAATATAAAATTAGGATAATCACCAGTCCACCAATCTTTCGGATTGGTCTGTTCACTCAGATACTGTAGTAGGTTCAGTATTTTTGTAACAGACTCCAAAAATATCGATACTTACACGTAACATCACATCTAGGCCGTACAGCGGCTGTGTATGAATTCACACACACTCGTAATACATGAACTCCTTGAAACTTTGGAAGAATTTTCTGTATTAAATAAACAAGGCCTGTGGCTGCGTACTTCAGAGGTGAGAGTATGATCTTAAACTGAATGTTTGAAAGTTATACTATTAGGGAAATTCCGCAGGACGATTTGGTTAGAAGTTGAAATAACTAGGGCTATTTTCTGTGTACTCACAATGTATTTATGAGGTAAATGATGGTCGTTGCCTTTATATATTTGTTTAATGTTCGGCTTTCTAAACGACTGAACTGATTTTGATTAAATGAGTTGAACATTTTGTGTTTGTTTGAGAAGTCCCTGATTGGTTTGGATTAGTGGCGCTGCATTATTGCTTCAATTTTTTTTTTACTATTTAGGACACTCTAAAAACAGTCTCTGTTATGGGTATTTTTCTGAATCTCATATAAATATCGCCATTAATTTGTTTGAGCAGCTCGAATGAGAGATTTTGATTTTAAAGAATCGGTACATTGCGACCCCAAAAGGCTAACAACGGTCATCCATAGATTTACTAAGGCATAATCTCCATAATTATGTAGTCTGTACCTAAACACACAAAACACAGGAGAGCTTAAATGTTCGTTAATGTTCGTGAACTTATTGCCTGACACTACACCAACAGCTTAAGTTTAAAAACTTGTAGTCAACTCCATGCAAAAGATCTTGTAATACTAAAAACAATTACGGCGAAGCCATACTTTTTTGCCGAGATGTAGGATTTGTAGGATTACGCATTCTAGAGTTATGGCCAGAGTAGAAATCTGATAACTATTAATTTAATCGTTAGTGTTAAGAGCTTGTGAGTCTTGGCAAGCTAATTAAGTAACATGGTAGCATTGTTTAATTCGAGGGAGATGATTATTTTGAAATTAATAAATTAAATTATTCAATCCTAAATACCGGATTGGCAAAATTTCTTCCGAGATTTTAATTAACCTCCGTCAACTTGTCGTGTCTATTTTTGGATTAGGAGATTAGGAGGAACACTGGTGGACTTTAGTCAGTAAGAGTCTGATACTCCCTTCCGCTCGACCCAGAGCGTAAGAAGTCAATTGACGATTTCCCATCCAGAAAATAAAATAAAAAAGGCTATCTATATTTGAGCAAGCCACTACTGTGGCGATAAGTTCTCTTTGAGGAGTGACTAGAGAGAGTTCACGACGTCCTCACCTTCCGCCTGAGGCAGGTTCTGACTGGACACAGTGTTTCGAAAGCTACCATTTTGGATTCGGTGGGAGGACACGCCCGTGTATTACCACGGTGTGGATCGCCCGGGGGACATAGTTAAGCTTTATCTCGGTAAAGGCGATTGTCGGTGGCAATCCATGGTCTGGAGCATGAGGGCATGGAAGGGAGGCAGTCACCTCCTTCTGCTAAGCACTAAAGTAATCGTATGTAGGAAGCGGGATTCGTGAGAGAAAGGCAAACCTCACGCCCCAGCCATCGCAATAGAAGAAGACGCCTTGGATGTCGGGATTCGCAGGGTAATTCCTGACCAGAGCAGGTGCGGGCCTTCGAATGACGAGCGATGGGTGGCTCGCTGCTCGATAAGGACCAGGCCCGGATTGTAAGCGCGTTATGTTTCACGCTCGGTTCAACAAGATGTTAGCAGAATTGACGGGGCCCATTAGGGCCAGTGCCATGGTTGTGGGCTGCCCTGAGTCAACACGTCCCCTGAGGATGCCTCGTGGAGAGGCGAAACACGTGTCGGTATTGGTGTTGGATTTTGCATTGCCTTCCTGCATGTGTATATTATCCTTGCTTTTGCCTTGTAATCTTGCATGTGCATAATATAGCGGGCGGGAGGGAGGTGCATACCTGCAACCCACACATATTCGCGGAAATTAAAACTAGTATATTATTTTCATTTTCAAATTTACGAAAAGGCATTTGGAACAACACGTATTTTAGTCAGAATGAGTCTAATGCTCTCTTGGCCCAGAGTTTGTATGGCCTACAGATAGTTTTTCTGCGTCTCGGTGGCTTGTGTATGTGAGTTTTCATGTTTGTGAACACACCCACGATACAGGAGTAAATCCTAATGCGGGGCAACGCTTTTTTTACAAAAAAAAAGGAGTAATTTCATGCTTTCCATCTATTGGGTGATTTTTTAAGTTAAGTTTTTCAGGTTGGCGTCACTGGTTGGTAATGGCGTCCAAACGTCATCTGTCAAAGAGGAAAGTTTTCAGTATACTCTGCCATTTCATCATGGAAAGACTTACAAACGAGCAACGATTGCAAATTATTGAAATTTATCATCAAAATTCTCAATGAAAATCCGCTGTTTTATCGAAAAATTGTGTTCAGCGATGAGGCTCATTTCTGGCTTAGCGGATACGTAAATAAACAAAACTGTCGCATCTCGAGTGATGAACAGCCACAAGCCATACAAGAATTACCGATGCATCCCGGAAAAACGACGGTTTGGTGTGGTTTATGGGCTGGTGGCAACATCGGTCCATTTTTCTTCAAAGACGACCGTAGAAGAAACGTTACCGTCATCGGCGAACGATATCGAGCCATGATACGTAACTCTTTTTTTGCCCCAGTTGGCCGAGTTGAACTTGGTTGACATGTGGTTTCATCAAGACGGTGCCACATGCCACACAGCTCGTGAAACAATGGACATGTTGAAAGATGAATTTGGTGAGCAGCTTATCTCTCGAAATAGCCCTGTGAATTGGCCGCCAAGATCATGCGATTTAACGCCTCTGGATTATTTCTTGTGGGGTTATGTAAAGTCGTTAGTGTATGTGGACAAGCCGAACACGATTGAAGCCTTACAGGATAACATAACACGCGTAATTCTTGGGATACAGGCCGATATGCTCGAAAAAGTGACGCAAAATTGGACCTTCCGAATGGACCATTTAAATCGGAGCCGTGGACAACATTTAAATGAAGTTATCTTTAAAATGTAAATGGCAAAGGCCAAGTTATCGATTTTAATAAAAAAAATTGAATATATGATGTAAATTGAGTGTTTTATTCGATTTAAAAAAAACTACGCTTAAAAAATCACCCGTTATAAAAAGGATATACCGATTGTCGTGCGTGTTTACCAATGTAGGCATGGATTGCGAATGTAAACAGTAATAAATATATATTGCTTCCCGTAGATGGTTCCATCTGAGTTCTCATTAAACCCTCAATCTTTTTGACCAATGAGGCAGCGATAAATAGCCGAAAACAATTCATTCTTTATTATATCCTGCTTTTTATTAAAAAGAGAATTTAAAAGCTCATGATTGAGCTCATTGGTCGGGTGTAGTACCCTTATTTTTGTTCCTGGGTTGATATCCATCGTAATCATGTAGAAGCGCAATAACGTATAGTAAAATAAAAATCAACATTTAATAGTAACTACCAACGTAAATAGAATTTTTAAATTTCTGACTAATGGACAGTTTTCTATCAGTTTGCTTCATACGTATACATACATATAATATACGCATCACTGGATTGTTCGATTAGGATTTTTTCGTAAACATCCAAGAAACTTTTTTATTGGGTGAAGAATTACGAGCAGCATTTTATCTTACTAATATTATAAACGCGAAAGTTTGTAAGTATGGATATTTGTTACTCCTCCACGCAAAAACTACTGAATGGATCTTAATGAAATTTGGCACAGATATATATCATAGTCTGGAATAACACATATGATACTTTTTATGCCGGGATTATGTTCCCTTGGGGCAATTTCCGATATTCACGCGGGCGAAGTCACGCGCAGCAGCTAGTTATTCATACCTACATATGCTTGGTTGACGACATCACCCCTATTTCTAAAGACTTAAGAATAATTAAAAAATGTGGGTTTACTATCGGTGCACCTCAGCCTATCCCTTTGTGAAATACCATCGTGAAGCTACGACTATCTGATTAGTTGATTGTTTGTGTCTAACAGACGCGTCACTTCATGTCTCGTTGTTTATCTATTCGCGGTTCACTGGGCTTTGGAGTTTATGCCTATGTTTGTGTGTTAACTATGTTGGTTTTGGACGAGCTTTGACAAATTACTGAAATTAATGTTGCCAAGGGAATAATAAATGTATTATTACCCATAATCATATCATAAGTCAGGTAGCTGCATAAATTTGTATGATCCGGAATTAAAAAAAAGGAAAAGAAAAAAAGAAAGAAAGAAAAAGCGTTTTTTACCTAAAAAAACGACAGTTATTGTTCTAAACTAAACCTTAAACTATAGTATTAGTAGGTACATCTTTAAAAAAACAGTCTATTTGATTTGTGAGTGGGCTGGATACGCCACACGAATGTTTACGGATAGAAAGGCATCCACTGGACGCATTTTTTTAAATTCTGGATGGGAAATCGTCAAATTACTTTTCCCGCTCTAGGCGGAGTGGAAGGGAGTGTCAGACTCTTACTGACTAAAACCCACCCGTGATTATTCTAATGCCCTTTGCGATCCAGGGCCGCGGTGACTCTTTCAAACAAAATCCGCAACCCTAGCAGGCACTGACCCTATGGGGCCCCGTCTTGTTTGCTGATCCACTGGACGCCTGAGTTTCGAAATTGCTTTTGAGTTCGACTGCAGTAAAGGTGAACGTTTGCCCATCACATGCACACAATTTATAGTAAAACAAAAAAGGTATATCTAAATTACTAAAGTCGCTGTTTGTCTCTACCTGCTTCTGGTCACTTCTACTAAATCACGTTATGTACATAATACGGAAACGATTTTATTAAAAGACTAGCAGCGCCCCGCGGTTTCATCCGCGCAGTTCCCGTTCCCGTGGGAATACGGGGATAAAATATGGGCCTATGTTACTCAGGGTGAATGTACCTAGCTTTCTAGTGGTGAAAGAATTTTTGAAATCGGTCTAGTAGTTTTTGAGTTTATTCGCTACATACAAAAATAGTACAAATCTTTCCTCATTATAATATTAGTGTAGAAAGAGAGTTAAACGAGAAAGGTTTGTGTAAGTAAATTGCATCTGTACAAACTGGAGCGGGGTGCTTATTTAGAGGAATAAAACAAAAACTAATCACAGGCACAGGAGACAGTCCTCTACCGGCACTGTGCCAGTCATTAGTTTGTGTTCAACAGTACATTTGTTTTGACCAATGATGGAGCGATAGGGGCGATGTATCATAATAATAATGGTTTTACTAGAATTAGTGTTGGCGGTGTCATTAGTTGGCACGTAATGGCTTCTATCTACTCTTAGCCTTATTACTTTGACCTCTGAGTTTGTTTCGGTGTTTCTTCTCGGGGTAGTCAGCTAGGAAACATCGGCTTCATCTAGCTTAAAATCACAAAAAATATCGGACGTGTAAAAGTGTTATAAATAATAATAATAATAAACATTTATTTCAGACTAGGTCCATATGTTCGTAACAATATACTTAATAAAAATAAATATAAAATTACCTACACTACCATATGAAGACGCACCCACCTTTGCAGCATGGGAGAATCCCACCTATCTACAAAAACACGTAGCATACTGTTGGTGCTACCACGAATGCGAGTGAGAGAGGGAGGCGCATCTTTTTTGAATTATAGCGGCAAAGCCATCATCCCGCGCCTCAGCAAACATTCCTGACGCACTGCATCGCCACGGCAGCCCCGACAGTACCCTGAGCGCATTGGTGTTTTGGACACATGTTTAACCTACTTACAAAATAAATATCATTTATCATAAGTGGCAGTGGGTAAAACTAATTGCTCGGAGAACAGATATCAATGAAGTTTAAAGATCCTGGAATGGCAACCGCTTACCAGAAGACGCAGCTTTGGATAGCCTCCCACAAGATAGACCGATGTCCTGATGAAAGTCATGGGAATCCGCAGGATGCGAGATGCACAGGGCCGGTCCTGTCTCGAAGGGATGTCAGCATAGCAGATGGCGCCCGCTAGGACCAGTGCCTGCCAGGGTTGCGGAATCTGATCGAGAGAGTCACCGCAGCCCTGGAATGTAAAGGGCATTTGGAGGAACATGGATGTTTTAGTCAGGAACGTGACGAGACTACATGTTTAAACCTAAGACCATGTAATGTATGTACATTACATGGTCTCAGGTTTAAACATTTATCGTTTATGGTAGGTATATACCTACCATGTTCTAACAAATAAGTAAAATGATTATTATGATCATGATTAAGAGTCTGACACTCTCGAAGAAGTGATGTGATATCCCATCCTTAAAAAAGGACCGCCGCTCCATGTGGCGACGCTTGGCGTCATAAAGATGATGATGACTCTTGGCTGAAATGACTGATAATAACTTACAGGAAACCAAAAATAATTTTGATATAGTACGACACTTTTTGCAATTTTCATTCATGCTAATAACTTTATAATCTTTAACAAGAAGAAAGTAGAACTAACTCTGTTATTTCCTTGTTCTCAGAGCATCAGACCGGTCGCCGTTCGACGGCTCATGCTGCTCCGGCTACCGGCCCGTGGACTCCGCGAGCTTGGACACACCTGATGAGGATGAAATGGATCCGGTGAGAGACGAATATTCCATACTAATATTGTTAATGTGAAAGGTGCAACATTTTAACAGGGCCCTGAGTCTGCTATTACAATAGTGTCAAAATGGTCTATCATTGGTTTCATAATTGTTGATTTTGACAAGTGTGGTAATCTACTAGTATAAAAGCGTCATTATGACTTTCCAAGTCAACCACTGACACTCCATTGAAATAAATGGTAATCTCGTACACAATGACAGACGTATGCGGTGATCTGCAAAAATATTGATAGTTCCTTTGAACAGTGACCTACCATTAGAACGTCATTGTGTAGTCATTGCTTTTAAAAGATCGGTTATCAAAAAGTATTATAGGATCATTGACCGACCAATGATCGACCATTATGAACTTAGCAGATTACGAACTTTTAGTAAAATGTCAATGGGATCGTGTTGGAATGACGAATTTATAAAAATAGCAGACTTGGGGCCCTGGTGAATACAACATGATATGGATGCAGATTTGGCACACAGGTAGTCTATGTCCTGGAATATAGGTTTTTTTTATACCGCAATCATTTTCCCTTGGAGTTATTTATGATATTAGCGCGGATGAAGCCACTGACAATAGCTAGTTTAAAAGAAGCGTAAAGTATAGTTTTCGCTACGTGTGTGATTTATTGAATAACCACAAAATTAAAACCTATAGTGGTAACGTGCCTTTTAGGTATGGTCAACAAAAATGTCCATTAACACTGACAGTTTTACATTATAATTAATCTATACTATAATATTATAAAGCTGAAGAGTTTGTTTGTTTGAACCCGCTAATCTCAGGAACTACTGGTTCAAATTGAAAAATTATTTTTGGGTTGAATAGACCATGTATCGAGGAAGGCTTTAGGCTATATATCATCACGCTTAAGCCAATAGGAGTGGAGCAGCGATAAAGAATGTTTCAAAATCGGGGATTCCACGGGGACGAAGTCGCGGGCAGCAGCTAGTATAATTTAAAACTGTCAGTGTTAATGGACTAACTGTCAGTGCTAACAACTTAAAACAATAAAATAGGGAACTAAATTTTTAGACCTAAGTATCTTGCATATGCGTGCAAGGTTTCAATAAAATCTAGTCATTCACTTCCAAGAATGAGGACATGAAAATTTGTATGAAACACCGTGTTAAGAGCAGCAAAAGCTCTTAACACGGTTTTTCATACAAATGTTCATACATTTTATTTTAAATGAATGAACCTATTTAGCTCTCGTAGCAATGACGTGCGTCGTAGCCCTGACGTTCGTAGCGCTACATTGTGTAGCGCGGTGCTACGAAGCGTAGCGGGAACTGATTTAGTAATAGTCGGCTTTTCTAGGCTATTGGAACATGCTTAGATAAACCTAAAGTTTGTCTAAGCATGTTCCAAAGTAAATATTTGTGCTACAGTAGCTTTAATGAGCTATTCGTACACATTATATAATAAAAAGTAGGTTATGGGTACTCATTGTACTTTGGAAGTTAAACAACATTTGGTTGGTACAGCGTTCTCATATTACAAAAACAATTTCTGTGACTATACAAATTAATGTAGGTACCTATGCTGAAAAAGTTCTAAAAAATACTAAACACTAATTTAAGTTCATCATTTGGCGTTGAATATCTTGTTAGATAAGTAATAAAGTCATATAAAGATAACAAAAAAAAAGAAATATTAACATAATTCCATGCATTATATGAAACCTAATAACAACATCAAACAATATAACACCATAATTCCTTATACGAACAAGGCGTAAATCCAATATACACGCCGCGAACCCTTTTCGAGCGTATTTCAATCTTAATCCACAGATTTACGTGCCGAAATTATTTGACACATATTTCTATGCCAGACAAGAAACTAATTTAAATTTATATTGAAGAAAAAGGCCTGTTTATTCCTCTGTTTTGAAATCTGGGGAGGATTATTATGGAAAGAACAAATAAAAATGTTTTTGAATTGCTTAGCTTTAGTTTTTTGAAATTCTGTCTTTCGTTTTTTGGGCTCCGTTCTCGAAGAGTAAAGAAACAACGCTATTACTAAACCTCGACTGGCTGTTAGTCTGTCAGCGGAATGTACCTCATAAACCGTTTAACGGTACGGTACGTAGGTAGAAGAAAGTAGAACAATTTCACGCATATAAAAACTAATTATTGAAAATGAATATGCAAGGATTCCATACAGTAAAAGTGAACATACAAAAGTGAGCAGTGGTGGCCGAGTGGTAACGGCCCCTACATACGAATTGTACGTCGCGGGTTCAAACTCAGCCAGGCATATCAACTCCTGGCTGGATTTGAACCCGCGACGTACTTTTGTATAATTAATTTCATCACAACTGCTCTCAAATCGGTGAAGGAAAACATCGTGAGGAAACTGGCATGTCCTAGAACCAAACATGCGAAGACATGTGATATTCACCAACCCGCACTGGGCCCGCGTGGTGGATTACGGCCCATTCCCTCTCCGAGAGAGGAGACCTGTGTCCCAGCAGTGGGCACATTAAAAAGGCTGATTATGCTTATGCCATACAGTAAACGCATTTTATTTTCATTTTATTTACTGTACGGATTGGTTCCTGTGAATCGCATATGTCTTGATTTATTTCCCACTAGTGTACACTTGTACAGTCCTTTTACCTCTGATTTTTACATCAAAATCACCTTTATTCTTGCTGTCATAAGGTGCTATCTGAGACAAAATAAACGTACGAACGTACTGTAGTGACGTCATCACGGCCAGTTAGTTTTTGAAACAAGACTAACTTTTATAGCTATTTGAGTCGAAAACAAACTTCAACTTCCCGTTTAATCTGGTTCGAGGTACAATTTCGATCTTCGGAACCTTTTTCTAGTGCATCTTTACACCCTCAAAGTTTTATCATTGAGACAGACATCAAACGGAGGCGTCAAGATTTCTCGAGTGCTCTTGTGCGTTTCCTTTTCGTACAGTTTGCACTTTATGGTACTCATTATAAAATGCATTATTCAATGTCAATCGAAAATCCCCTGCTCTGATGCTTCGTAGCTACATTGAGCTTAATGGACGTCTAAGGAGAATTTCTTCACTTGATATTATGTTAATAAAAATAAAAAAGTGTGTGTGTGTGTTAATGTGTTGTGTTGACTAGCAGTGCCCCGCGGTTTCACCCGCGTAGTTCACGTTCCCGTGGGAAATCTTTGATAAAATATATCCTATGAAACTTGCTGATAATGTAGCTTTCCATTGATGAAAAAATGGCTAAAATCGATCAAGTACTTTCGGATCTTATTTGTTACAAACAATAAATCTTGCTCTATACAATATTACTATAGATAAATAGGCTCTTTGGACACTATCTTATCACCGGATGGTGAACGATAATGTTTTCAACGATGGAGTACGGTTAAAAGTAACTTATTCACTCTTGACTCAAATATTGTTTTGTAGTATTATCAGAAAATACTCAGACTCCGTTGGGGAACTTCACTGCTTAGCTGTACAAACAATGAAGTTTTAGAGCTGTTAGTATTAAATTCCTTATCAATGATGATAACTACATTTCTCAAACGCAGTTAAGTGCAATCATCATATTTTTAAACGACGTTACAATGTAGGGATATTTAATTAAAGATATTGCGCTGATTATGCTTATGCAAATAGACTGAGACTGAGATGAATGAATGGGGACGTTACCTTAAAATTACGAGAATTGGTCCTCACATGTCTAGATAGCGTTCAGTTTCACTGGTGAAACTAGACCTTAATATTACTCTTCAAGCTTCCATTCTCGAAAATGGAAGGTCCTATATCCCTATCTCCCTCGCACAAAAGAACAACACAGACTCTCTCGCCACAGTGCGTCGAGTTTTATACCTGTAGACGTAACAGCTTCATTAATAAATTGTTCCATTAACTTAATTGAAATTGGTTTGATTGTTTAACAATAACGGACAGGGGGGATCTCGTCAAACGCATTGTTTGATAAATCAATAAATAACTTCCAAATAAATATTTGATCCCAGTAAAATTTCGGTACAATATTTTTATCGAAATGTTTCTGGGAAAAAATATTTGTTTGGAGGCAAAGGCGCTCCCTTTTTAGGGTACCGTAGTTCAAACAAGGAACTCTTATAGTTTCACCATGTCTATTTGTCTGTAGCACTAGAAAGTTGGAATTTGGTATGGTGTAACATAAAATCATGAAATAAAAAATTATGGTACCTCCCCTGCACGCAAATTAGCAACGATTTTAATGCCAAAATCTTAATTTAATTCAGTAATTTAATTAGGTAATTTCTATCAGTCAAATCCGTTAGTATTACGAAACTTAAATCCCAAAATCTATTCTTAAAGTACCCGAAATTTTCTCTCTAATGCCACATTTCTTTGTTACAGATACCGAAATACAGGGTGGTGTTACTTGGTGACGCCGGTGTGGGGAAGACAGCTCTAGTGTCACAATTTATGACATCAGAATACATGAATACATACGACGCCAGTTTAGGTGAGCCACTCATTCCGAACATTAACGAACACTCCCGAACTTTTCCTCCTGTTATTTTTTTGTAACATATACTTCCTCTTGTTTATGCCGCCCTGTTACATCACATTTCTGAGATGTTCCCTTAAACTTTGATCATCAATTTCATGTCCTTTTCTTTTTGTTGTTTTTTTTTTTATCCTGAAGTCAGTTTGGGTGTTTTGTAACAAATAATATTTACAAGTCCACAAGTTTAATTTTTTTTTTTAATTTTCTGTTCCAGTTTCTTTTCATTTAAAACTTGTAATACTTTCCACTTACCTATTTTACAATTATACATATATATATAAATTAGATTTAAATCCTGAAGTATTAAGCCAGCATGAAAACTAGGATTCGCTTTGAAAATAAGATAGCATGTGCGATATTCCAAACTCCACAGCATGAGCCAGCATTTTAGCATGAATCTTTCAAATTCCTAGCGATTTAATATAATATTTTTAATCTAAATTCTCTATAGAATGAAATAGTTAACTAAATTATATTTTGTTTTAGATAAGAGGGACAGTAGCAAAAATAAAAATGGTTTGTAATAAATTTTAAAATATTTATCTAAATATTTCTTTTATTTTCGAAGCATTAGTAATCATATTTTAGTTTTTATGTATGCAGGTCTTTCTTTTCTGTTTCTTCAACGTAATTTTCAAGTTTCATCAACATTATTTATTAAATTTTTAGGTAATATCAACCACTTAAGGATATTTTAAATATATTATAATTTTAATATTTAAAATAATTTTAGAAAGTATAGGTAAAGTATTGTACGTTACTCCTTTTTTTCGTACGTAAGTTTGGCAAAGAAATTGGTTATTATGATGCTTTTAGGCGAAGAGTTTGTTGAAATATTCTGAATCCTTCGTAATCAGCCTACAAAGTAGCAAATAAGTACTAAAATATTTTTGTGAGACTTGAGTTTTGCAAATCCATCAAACGCTCAAAGCATACTATTTCTTTAAACATATTATGATTAGATAGAAAATTAAAAAATAAATTATTTGTGCCACACTCGAGATTGGCAGAAAGACTGAATTTTCATAAAATTATAATACAACAGCCATAATAAAACCTTACTATATGCATACTAATCAAAGATCAAGAATTTCGACTTAAATTATGTATTAGATACGTGAACCTTAAATTAAAGTTACCCTCTTTAATTAGGCTAGAAAACTAGCAAATATTATAATTCGATTTTAAATATAATATTTGCTAGTTTATTTTTCTATGTCAAAATCAGCGCTGCCCTTTTGAGCGTGTTGTCTATTCTATTCTTTATTTTTATATGGCAAGCAAAGCCAATGTCGATTATTCTGCCAATGTCTAAAGTAGATTGGAAAAACAAGTGTTTCTGATATATGAACGGTACACGGAGATTAGATTCTTGTATTGGTTGGTACAGTTGAACACTTGTTAGGTTAGTATGGAATCAAACAAACAAAGAATAGAAATAAATATTATAATAACGTTGTTAAGAAATGAAATCTAAATATATATTATATAACTCAAAAGGCACTGACTGACTGACATAGTGATCTATCAACGCACAGCCCAAACCACTGAACGGATCGGGCTGAAATTTGGCATGCAGGTAGATATTATGACGTAGGCATACACTAGGAAAGGATTTTTGAAAATTCGTCCCATAAAGGGGTGAAAAAGGGGTTAACATTTTGTATGGAACTCCACGCGAACGAAGTCACGGGCATAAGCTAGTTAATAAATATGCCACATCCAAATAAACGGTGATTTGAAGAGCGTGTTGTCATTGCAGCGATATAATGTGAATGTCAATGACAGCTGTCATACGCACACTGCATATCATAGGGAACGTGCACGGCGTAGACTATGCCATCTAGTGTTGCAAATCTGAAACTTTTGCGTTGTAAATATTTGACCTGTGCTGCCACCTATACTTCCTGCGGCCTCCTTTTAGGGGAACGTGCACGAAGTAGACTGTGCCATCTAGCGTTGCAAATTTGAAACTTATAAGTAAAATATACTTGACATTGACGCGTCTGTGCTGCCACCTATACGTTTCTGCACAGTCCCTACAGACGCTACGCTGCCATCATAAAAAAACGTACTTACACAAAACAAATTAACCGATTTCCGACACTAGTGACGGGCTGGATCGAGCAAGGGTCAGTACGAGTTACATCTGCTGTTAGTTTTGATTTATTGTCTATACGAAATTAATTCAACAAATTACTAGATGGTACTGTCATTTCACTCGCATGCTTAAAAAAACTGATTTTAATAGCGAAACGCTAAGTAAACACATCAAATCAGCGTTGTCCTCATTAGCGTGTCGTTATTACAGCACCATAATGTGTGTATGTCAGTGACATCTGTCATACGCACGCGGCGCGTCATATTCGTGACGTAAACGCGTCATATTCACCGCTCTTGTTGTTATGTTGGTTTATTACATTTAAATAGTTAGAATGACATTTGGGCAGCCATTAGCGGCAGTGGAGGTCTTACGGCTGAAGTAATTGATTTTAATTATTTTAAACTAAACTAGAAAATAATGCCTTTTTAGCGTTCCGTACATAAAGCTTACGGATCATTTTTCTTGTATGGGAGCAGTGAACGCAAATAAAACATGGAAGCATTACTTCAAGGGATCTAAGCGCGAATCGTGACCCAAAAATCCAAACAAATTCACACATCGAAACTTCGTCGCTGATTCGCCGAACCACACCAACAAAATGATTGCTAATACGATGCACAGTTAAAAATTGACCTTATTTCCCAAGTATTTGGGTTTAAATTACCATGTAACGAATAGGCCGTGTAACTAAACACGTGAGCGGCGCAATCGGTAACCCCCGCCTACCGCGGCGCAATGTGCTTGGGTCATTTTTTTGAGTTAGGAATGCTTCCATGTTTTATTTGCGTTCACTGTATGGGTGTCAGTATTAATTTTAAATATTTTTTTGTTGTAGCGGCTATAGAAATACACACCCTGTGAACATGACAACTGTCTACCTATTACGGTATATGAGGATACAAACCGTTGACATACAGACGAACGGACGGTCGGTCAGACAGTAGTGGCTTAGTAAAAGGGTCCCGTTGGTTACGGCAAATAAAAAACCAGCATTTGAAATTATCAGTTTCTAGAAAACATAGACTTCAGTATGAAAAGATTCTTTGGTTTTTTTTAACTATTATGTAAGTTTATTTTACTTTAAATTTAACTATATATTATACACTTAACCTAAAAATAGACTAAAATCCTCCTAACTACAAAATGGCATCAAAAAACTCGTCCGCATCGCTATCGACTGGGAGCAAACCCAATAGACTGGCGGCATTGCCACGTTGTATAGCCTTACTTATCCTCGAACCGAAGTAAAAGCCAGCCCTTGGGTCACGCGAAGTGTCAACCAAACGTTTAGCAAGTTCTTTAAATAACGCATGAGCACTCGGACCCCACGGTCCAAGAGTTTCAACCCCAAACGACTCGACTTCAGTATCATATTTACTATTTATATACTCGAAGCAGTGAACCAGCTGTTGTTGAGTTTCATTCTCTTATACATAAGTACCGAAGCTAAGAACAGACTAATGCTCTAAAATCTGTAAGACACTTTTCCACTCGCAACTAAACCTTCCTTTACAGTCACAAATTTCATAACAACTCAACAAGTTTCATAGCTAAATAATTAAAATCAACCACTTCAACACCACAAATTTCACAACAACTCAACAAGTTTCATAACTAAATAATTAAAATCAACCACTTCGACACTTTCAACAAACAAGAGCCTAATCTGATCCTTCAAATCGATAGCACCCGGCGGCCATTTTAGTTTTCCTTTCACTAAAATGAAAATAGACACAAATAATCCACACTTTCAACTCTTATCAAAGCTTTTACACTCACACAAAAGCCGTGAGAGTTTCTAAACGGGCCAAATAACTGATTTTATCTCCCTTTTATCAACTATAAGTGTTTAGTAAGTGGTGTTCCCGAAGTACATACCAACATTAAGCCGTTTTCTGTTGAAAAATTTATGATGTTCGCAGTACCTACATTCAGTTCGTGAGGTTTTTGGGTTAAGTGCGGCCTGATTACAGTTTCTTTAGGACGTCCGTTTGTATTTTCGTGAGTAAATAAGTGTTTTTGGTTACTTTCTCGGAGATAAAATGGGTAAATAAATATTTATGTATGTACAAATATAAAATTCTTCCCTTACTGATGACTGAGTGAAAGTTGAAAGCCTAAGAAAAATATTTGGCCGGTAGCTTCAATGGGGAGTGTAGGGGAGCACTAAGCTTAAAATTTCCCGAAATTCCTACGGGAACGGGTACTAACGGGGTACGCGCGTACGAAGTTTCGTGCAAAATCCGGTGGTCATATAAACAGTATTTTGAAAGATTTCAATTTTAATTGTATTATTTTTTTATTTGATTTTTTAAATTAAGACTGATTTCATCCATAATTATTACATTATCAAATTTAACTCCTTTCAAAACTTCATATTATTGTTGATTGATATTCTAAAGAAGACAATGCAAAACTAAGAAAAAGAAATCAAAACTTGTATTTCAATTTGTAAACTTTAGCACTCGAATGTACTTGATGTAATTTATGATATTGACTTTGTGTCACCGGTTCTTTGGAACGTCGACAACTGTACTGTTTATGATCGAATGGCCCGAGGGGTATTTGGTTTGGGCCGTTCAGACTAAATACTTTTTTTTTCTGGATGGGAAATCATCAAATGGCTTCTCTCGCTCTGGGTGGAGCGGAAGGGAGTGTCAGACTCTTACTGACTAAAACCCACTCGTGTTCCTCCTAATGCCCTTTCCGTTCCAGGGCCGCAGTGACTCTTTCGAACTAATTCGTTCTTAATATAAACGAAAACGAACATATTAAATGCTAAACTATATACAAAGTTTAAGATATATAATAAGCCGTGGAGATGCTAGTCTGATTTAAAATTACGCGTTAAATTATGAGCTTAGCCAATATTAATGTCAAAATCAAAATCAAAAGTCATTTTTTCAAATTAGGCTGGGAGCCACCACTTTTTGAAAATCAAATTTTACATAAAGATAGCCCCCCAAAACGCCCACCCGTCACCACTTCCTAGTGGTTTAGCTTGGAAGAAGGTGCGTAACAAACTCCCCAGCAACACATCTGTCTGTTGCGTTTTAAGAACTTTAATTTATACAATAGTATGCAAAGTATAATAAATAATTATCCAACACGGAAATCATAATTCACTATAAAACATTGTAATGAGTAGATTGTGTCAATAAAATAAAAACGAACTGACCTACATAGTCATCAGATAAATAAAAAAAATACATGTGTGCAATTCACACGTGGTAGAAGTGAAACCTTCAAAAATTTTGGCTGAAAAAACACATGAATTCATGTATCCGTCTTATCTCTTTTTACTGTCGCTTTTTCGTTTCACAAACTTTCAAATCACAACGATGCTAAAGAAGTTTTCACTTCAAAAACAATATTATATGAACTCATATAAACTGTCATAAGCTAATTTATAATGTCGGACACGTTCCACCATGTTGTACCTTCACAAGACCGGTACGATGTCCCTCGACATGCCCCGTTTCCCGGAAAGGTCGTGCATAGACAGGCGTGGCCTATAATCTGGTTACTAATGTGGTGATAAAGATAGGTGATAATAACATCAATGCTTCTAGTTTCAACGTAGTTATAATTAGTGTAAATATGTTGCTTATGCTTCGACGTTTGTTTATGGATGGGAAATCATCAAATCAGTTCTTCCGCTTTGTACGGAGTGGAAAGGAGTGTCAGACTCTTACTGACTAAAACCCATCCGTGTTCCTACTAATGCCTATGCCAATGAAGCTACATCGAGACAATATAGTTTTTAGAATATGATTGGTTCGGAACAGACTCGTTTTTATTAGGTTTTTTTTTCCTTTTTTCTAATCGTCATATACGTTGCAAAAAAGTCTTGTTCTTTCCACTTTTTATTCGTATTATTATCAACTAAATCAAGTTCTTCAGTTCAAAACCTAAAGTACAAGAAAAGAATAAACGGACAATGAAATCGGTCGTAAATTAAGTTAACTGCGACCCAAATCAGACATTTTGGAGAAAACTTTTAAATCTATTACTTATTTCTTTATCCATTTGCAAAAGAATCGTTTGAGACCATTTTATATATAAATGGATCCACGAAAATGTCGATTTGTTTTTAGTCAAATGCATTGTTAAAATTTGGTTAGGGTGTGTATGTTGTTTGATTTTGTCGGACGTAGATTATTTTCGGTGTTTTTCATAAAAAACCTTTAAAAATAATTGTCTAGTGAACACAATAGGGATGTTTCCTGAGTAAAAAATGTATGATTATGTTTAGTCCGTCAGTTAGATTACTTTATCAAATCTATAAAAACTGACGAAGATACAAAGCATCAAAGATCAGGAGTGGGGGCTTGTGACGTTACGGCTCGGTAAAAATTGTAGCGAGTAGTGACGTCACACGAGTTTTCAACGCACTGTATCGTCTTCATTTTTTGTTTACGTGAAAAAAGAAAAAATACGTGTCCAATATTTTTTGAAAATCTATCCGACGGACTAATTAGATTTTTTTAGTTAACTAAGTCGAACAACATCTAAAGAGGCTCTCATTGGGCAGGTGGGTCAAGGGCATAATCCCGAAAGCAGTAGATACTCCTGGACACGGCGTGTATTGTTAGGAGGTTCCTCTCTCTGGAGCCCTGAGCACCGGTAACTTGGACCCTGTTTCCGAAACCGGTGTGCTACAATTTTTTATGTTTTTCAATTTTAAATGTTTATTTTTATAGAAATATTTTAAAATGTAAATGATATGTACATATGGAGATAATAATTATCTAATGCAATAAAAGTTTTAGAGCGCAAATTCTCCTTGCAAATGAGATGTGACGTTCATGTATACGTTGAGTAAAACGGTACTGGAACGTAGTGGACTAAATACATAAATTTTGTACTGAATGTTTAAGTTTTAGAGCAGCAGAAACAAAAAGAGTAGTTTAGTGTAGAGATAGATGAGACCCTGGGACCCTGAAAACAGTTATAGGCTACTTATTGCGAGAATAAAACATGAACGCAGACGAAGCCGCGGGCAAATGCTAGTGTTTAAATAAGGATGAAGTTTCTTAGGTGTTTCTCTTGTAGAACAAGTCTTACTACCGTCTGAAAGCATCATGATAACCAGAGTTTTCATTATTAAAACCTGCGTGGAGAGTAACATAATATACACAATATATGCTACTGCTATCACTGGTCTTCTAAAGTCACAAAACTATTGCTGGCCGTTGAAGCTTAAAAATTTATTTTGTTTTTGAAAAGGGATCATTTCCATTTAGAGTGTTCAACAACATCTAAAGGTAAATTTTTGTACAAATAAGTTCGAATTCAAGGCGCAATAGGGTAAAACCGGGATAGATGTCACACTTTTATAAATAATTTTATATCTCCCAGTACTAAAATCAAAATATTTAATTTGCAAAACTGGCAAGTACGTTTTTTATCTACAAAATGAATAGTAAAAATCATTCTATTTGATATTTCCAGAGTATTAGCGATTTTCGCGTATCAGTGGGATAGTTACCTAGTCCATATAAATTATGTTTAGGATAGTCGACACGCTGAAAAACAGAGCATATCCCAAAAAAATTTGATCGCACTTTGCCTTCCCATGCAATCACACAGAGAAATGAGATACGATCCACTTAGGAGGTATGTAGTTGAAAAGTCTCCCGATAGATAAATAACATAGCAAGCGATTCATCCGCGAAACTAGAGTAATTACAATCGCGAGAGTAAATACCTATACTTCTGGGGCATCTATCCCGTTTTTACCCTATCATCTTGGTGACAAATAATGTCAGAACTTGTCAAAATGTAGGGAACAAAGAAGTGATTTGACAGTTTGCAACTGAGACGTGAATGAGGACGTTCCCAAAAAAAATGATCCTCCGATATTTTTATACAATTAGGTTTTACATCCCTACCTATAGAGACATAAATACTAAATGTCGTTCTAATCGTTTTAATCGATTTTTTATGGATTGGAGTGGTTATGCTTTATTTTATAAAGTCGCAACGGAATCGTCCAGTGTGAGGATACCTTATTCGAGTTTTAAGTTTTTTTTTTATTAGGCTTTATTTATTTATTTTATTATTTATGTACACACAAAAAATAAGTGAGAGATAACATTACAATTTTTAGATTCATTTTTCTTTTACAAATATTTAAAAAGAGTTAATTAATCATTTAAATTAAAATAATATTACTTAAGTAGCTGGCTGATTATATATAAGCTTTATTTATTTAGATGTGGATGAGAGCAGATTTCTTCAATTATAAGTCAAGTAAGACATCAAAATGAATCCCTAATTAAATTAATTAATGCCGTAATTTGTACCTGACTATTACAAATTGAGATCCGCTAATTAAACAAAGAACAGACAATTAGTATCGAATTCGAATTTGATAGATAGATACTAATTAAGGGAATTCTAAATGTTTCACGAAATACAAGATATCTGCTATATTGTTTATTTTCGTTGGGTGTAAAATTTATACGAATAGGTATATAAAACTGTAGACGCGCTAACCTCAGGAACTACTGGTCCGATTTGAGGAGCGGAGCAGTCATGAAAAATGTGACACAAACGAAGTTGCGCGGATCAACCAGTGTGATTAATATAACTTAGTTACTAAAGCATTTACGGAAATTGAGAACTCGTCTGTCTATCAGAGAATGGATTTATTATAGTTTATTTCTCATGGTATTTCAGGCTAGCTTTGAAGTCCTTATTCTGGGAGAGGGGTTAACGCATGGTACTCGACTAGTGGGATGTGGACTGAGCTATCATTGTACCGATAGTCGTGTCAGGCAATGGCTTAATAGCCACAAGTCTCGACCAACACCTGAGGAGGCTCACGTTAGGCGGCAGCATCAGGGTCTTGATTCATAATGCGGTACTTTATATACAACGTGTAACATAATGAACGCTTTATTTCTTTTTTTTTCTGGATGGGAAATCCTCGACTCTTACTGACTAAAACCCACCCGTGGTCCTTCTAATGCCGTATGCGTTCCAGGGCCGCGGTGACTCTTTCCAACAAATTTCACAACCCTAGCAGGCTCTGACCCTATGGGGCCCCGTCTTCTTTGCTAACAGCACTTGGAGGCGCGCGTGGAATACGACGCGCCGTCGACTCGGGCCTGCTTGCTATCGGACGGTGAGCCACCCATAGTTCACCATCCGCAGGCCTGCGCCTACGGTCCGCCTCCTCCTTCACTAGCATTACTGCTTCGCAGAAGGAGGTGACCGCTTACCATGCCTTCTCGCTCCGGTCCATGGATTGAACCAGGGCCGGACGCGAGAGGTCGCCGCCGCCGATCGCCTCGACTCCTGGGCGGAGCGGAAGGGACTGTCAGATTCTTACCGACTAAAACTCACCCGTGATCCTTCTAGTGCCCTTTGCGTTCCAGGGCCGCGTTGACTCTTTTGAACAAATTCCTCAACCCTAGCAGGCACTGACCCTGTGGAAACAGGGCAGAGCTGTATCCGAAATACCCACTGCATCCGAAACAGGTACCTCCCGAATCAGCCGATTCCGGTGAGCACCTGCGTCAAGCGGAAGGTGAAGACGCCGCGCCGTGGCGTGTCTTTAACCACTCATCAAAGAGGGGACTTATCGCCGCAATGGTGGCGTGCCCAAGTACAAGGACCCCATATACAGGGTGGAATTTTGTAATGCCACCTGGAGGGAAAGTACTCTTAATACTGCAGATAGAAAATTTTACTCAAAGGAAACATTCCTTTATTTTTGAATAGAAAGCAAACTGCATTCAAAGATTTTCGAAAATTCTCTTCTCCCACACCCGGGAATCGAACCGGCTAAAATCTGAAAAAATTATACCCTGTACTTTTATTGCATCGATCATTAGGGTCGATTATAAGGATGAAATCTCTCTAACAAACATGATAAATTAAATGAAAGGAAAACCAGGAAATCTGAAGTTACAAATTGAATGAGTCAAGTTAAAGCTCTTTAACTAACATCCATCTTTTGTAATGCAGACTCCTTTGCGACATACTCGTAGCTGCGTGTATGAGGTAATTTAAATATGGAATGTTAGATTAAAATTTGAAAATTAGATTGTCATAGTTGTTATTCACATTTGATTGTTTTTACAACTCATTTCACATTTTGTCTCACGGTGAAAATGGCTTATCAAGAACAGTTTCATTTAATGGAAGCTTATTTATTAAATAACAAAAACGCGAATCTAGCTCTGCGGTGGTATGGAGAGAGATATTAAGACGGACAGGCACCAACTCGGTTTGTATTGAAAAGAATGGTAGAAAATTCAAAGAATACGGGTGGTTTCAAGAAGAGACAGCAAACTATTCACCAAAACTATTTCGATTTTGAACTAGATGTTTTAACATACTTTGAATCATTTCCGAAGGCTTCAAGTAGAGATGCTGCCGATGAATTAGGAACAACCCACACTCGCGTACTTAAAGTACTGAAAAAGTATAAGTATAAATGCTATGGTGAAGGTTGGTTGGTGCAAAAATTGCATATGGGGGATCGTGAGAGACAATTACAATTTTGTAAAAACATGCTTGGAGAAATTGACCGAAACCCTAATTTTTTGAGTAACATTGTATGATCTGACGAAACTAACTTCAGCAATAATGGCATGTACAATCGCCGCAATAACCACTATTGGTCTCGAGTGAATCCTGTTCGTGTTCATGAAACTAAAAATCAAGTAAGATTTTCTTTAAACGTTTGGTGTGGAATTATGAGAAATAATTTAGTGTTAGTCCACGTGTACGAAGGTCATTTAAACACTGTCAAGTATATTGAAATACTGGATCTCTTAAGAAACGAGTTAAATGGTTTCCCCGAGGAAGAGCGAAACCAAATAATTTTACAGCAAGATGGTGCTCCAGCACATAACAGCAGAATCACTACTGCCTACATTAATAACCATTTTAATACCTGGATTGGTACAAACGGCACAATCAGATGGCCTGCGAGATCGCCAGATCTCACCCCATTAGATTTTTTTTTGTGGGGATATGTAAAAAATCAAATTTACATGAAATCTTTTGCGAATGACAACGAGTTTAGAGTTGAAGTTCAGAATACGATTTATAATATTCACCTCAACACAGCAACACTTTTGTAAAGGTTACTAGAAATGAATTCGTTAAAAGAATAAATTTGTGTATCCAAGAGGATGGAGCCCATTTCGAGCAACTAATTAGTTAGTTTACCATTTTTTGTAAATAATTAAATTAATTTAAGATTTCCTGGTTTTCCTTTTATTTAATTTATCATGTTTGTTAGAGAGATTTCATCCTTATAATTGACCCTAACGATCGATGTAATAAAAGTACAGGGTATAATTTTTTCAGATTTTAGCCGGTTCGATTCCCGGGTGTGGGAGAAGAGAATTTTCGAAAATCTTTGAATGCAGTTTGATTTCTATTCAAAAATAAAGGAATGTTTTCTTTGAGTAAAATTTTCTATCTGCAGTATTAAGAGTACTTTCCCTCCAGGTGGCATTACAAAATTCCACCCTGTATACTGTGTTTGTTCTGTTACACGTTATATACCTAAGCATTATATAGCAGACGAATAAATAATTGAAACACTTATAGGTACAAAATTGAAATCCCATTTTAATAGTAAAATTAACTTTAGCAAATATTTACAAATAAGTTCGATTTTCTCTCCCAGACAGTCTTATTAATTTACTTGTATTTATTGAAAGTAATAAGATTCGTAGTACCGAACGTCTAATTGAATGGCCAATGAGAAATCGAATTCAATAAATGTTGTCTTCAAATGAATTTGAGATAGAATTTTTCATGGAAGAATGGTACATTATCTTGTTTATACAATGAGATTTTTCTTATTAGAATTGTGTTACCCAGCAACTGGTTTGTGAAGGTCAGATACCCTGTCACTTCATATAAAATAATGGAATCTGGTTAGACAGGAATCTGGCTCCAATAAAGTGGGCAAAAGGCATGAAGATGATTTTATTGGATCACTAGTAACCTGCCCCGGCTTCACACGGGTGCAATGTAGATAAGTAATGTTTTCTCTACTATTATATGCATATATTATACATAATAAAACCTTCCACTTGAATCGCTCTATCCGTGCGGAGTACAGACAGACAGCGGGAAGTGACTTTGTTTTTTTTTATGTAGTGATTGAATTTTAGTCGATACAGTAAAAATGTTAAAAATATTCGGACAACAGTGTTCCATATTTTGTTACTATTACAAGCAGCTTTAATTCAAGTGTTACTGACATTGATGTAAAACCCATAATTAAAACAAAGGATGGCCAGGCAGGAAAATATGTTTCGTAACGAATCAACCTCCGTACTTTAATACCTAATTTTAAGATGATAGCTCTCCGCCACAGCTCAGGACTAGTACACAACAGTACAATGACCCCAAGTGATAAAGTAAATTTGATCTGTAATTTTGTATTTTAAAATCTTACCATAAAGTTTCTTCCCTATTTTAATTTGAGACCATTGTAAACTATATACGTTTCACCAAACATAGGTATTTACATTAAAAAAAGTATATTTTTTATAAAATTTTCTTTTTACTCAAATCTTAATCTATGTGTATACTATAATATAATATACATGAAAGCGGAATACCTGCAAACTTAAAATTTGTCAGGTAGGTACCTTATAGGGTGTAGGCATCCGCCAAGAACGGATTTCACGAAACTCCACTCCTAAGGGGGTAAAACGGGGGTGGAAATTGTTTGTACTAAATCTGTGTGCAGATGAAGTCGCAGGGCAAAGTGCTAATCACTACATAGTATAAAATAAAGTCGCTTCCCGCCTTCCCGCTGTCTGTCCCTATGTAGGTATGCTTAGATCTTTAAAACTACGCAACGGATTTTGATGCGGTTTTTTTTTTAATACATAGAGTGATTCAAGAGGAAGGTTTATATTATACTACATGCATTATATAGCAGAGATTTAATATCAACATTGCACCCGTGCGAAGCCGGGGCGGGTCGTTAGTGTCTCATAAAATTAGCAACGAACTTATTTAGATTAACATAGAATAAATAAGATTTGGATGGCATTTAATTAAAATGTATGATTTATTAGAAAGCTCGAGCGGCCATGGAGGTTAGCAACCTTTTGTACTGAGTAGGTATATAATTAGCTTGGATATGAAAAGCTGAACTGTCCCTGGTATTTAATGGACAAGTTACAATAATATTTCCGAAATACAGTTAAGCCTTGCTTGTTATACGATACTAATTTGAAACAATCTTGTTCCATGTTTGAAAATGTCGGCCATTTTGACTGTCAATCTTCGTTCCAAAACAACACTTTATGTTTTCGTGAGTAGGTTACGTCAGGGAAATTATCTATACTTGAAAACAAATTCTAAGTAAATTGAAACTTCAACTACATCTGAATTGAATATTTCGAGATAACATCGTGTCAAACCTTACTTTAGTGCCAAATTTTGACAGGTTTTCAGACTGATATTTAGCTTGACAAGTAAATTCAAATTCTAATTTCAAAAATCGAAGGAATGTTCGGAAATGTCGAACTGTCACATAGACAAATACCTGATTATGTTTTATGATAGTAATGCTTAGTGGTTTTAACTTTAATCTGCTCTCATCCACAATCGATAGCCATTTTAATATAAGCACACGTGTGGCTGCTAGCTCTTTTGTAAATAACCCAACTTCTTTTTGCTGCTTGCATCTGGCGAAGCTAAAGGTGGTAAGTGTGTGTCACCTCTTTTTATAGTGTGTAAAACCCCTTAGTATGTAGGGGAAAGTGTGGTAATTTGGACTAGTTGACTAAATTGGAGCACCTTCAAATGTTATCAACCAGCACACAGTCCTATAAATCACACGTGGTGCGGACACTGAAAATGTTAAATATTTTGTAAACTCTTTATTGGCTACTTAATCTAAGCGATATACAGTAGTAAGCAGTAACATGCATGCGTACATCTTACCTACGTATTGATTAGTTAGCTAGTATCCAGTTTTGGAATATATTACAAAAATGTGAAAGTGGTCCAATTAAGCCAGCGGTCCATTTTACCCCTCTTTCCCAAATACTGTGTAACCTTGCCTTTACTTCCTGCTGACAGCGTTTGTGTGTTGTGTACACGTAGTTTTTTTTAAGTGTCGTGAAATATGTAGTTGTGTCATATTTTTGTTTTTATTTATAGAATGTTTAAAAAAAACCCCTACTTTAAACTTGTTGAAAGGCCAATGACCTTAATCAAGGCTGTGAGAGTCATAAATTATCGAATGTAATTCATCATACGCTCACCATTTATCATATCAAACTATAGGAAGGTTCCACTGCCTTCCATCATGACTCTTTTAATATATTGATACATTGAACATTGATCATACAGTGTCGTTTATGTGGTCCTAGTATATTTTACTAAACCCCTTTAGGTATGACAAGTAAGTAAGTACGTGATTTATGTATTTTTCTAAATATAAATAAATAATTGCATGTACAAAAAGGTTATTTTGTTTGTCATAATTAGTATTTGCCTTATAAGTTTTTTTTTTTTAACTTTAAACTCTCGTTTTCACACCCGAGAAGTGATTTTCGTAGTTTTAGGCGCTCGCATTTTTTTTTAATAATTGGAAATCATGAAATGACTTCTTCCACTCTGAGAGCATTGGAAGGGAGTGTCAGACTCTTACTGACCAAAACCCATCCGTGTTCCTTCTAATGCCCTCTGCGTATTGAGGCCGATTCGTTTTTCTCAATGCCGTTGTTAATTTTATTTGTATGTACATACATATGTATATATGATTGTATTTTTCCCTCTCTGTTTGTCTTTATTTTATGTTGCACCTGCCATGTTGTCTCTGCACTACCCTAAGGTCGACTGGTAGAAAATGCCTATGGCATTAAGTCCGCCTTTGTACAGTTTTTTTTACTAGTGCATAAAGTTTTAATAAATAATTCTTTCGAACAAATTCCACAACCATGGCAGGCACGTAGTATTGACATATCAATCGCAAAATGATAAAACTCCTTACTTTTTGCCCAGTTATTTACCTATATCGTCGTTACGATGGTATTAAAACTTGAATTTGAACGCTTTCAAGCACGAAAATTGGACGTCAGGTGTGATTAAAGCTATGGGTAACCTTCGGGATTATTGTGTTAATCATTAAGAACAACGTTTACTATGGAACCAAACCTGTAATTGAAAATTAGGCTTAGTCCCATGTTAAAAATGTGCAATTGGTTTTGAATGTGCAAGTTTACGTTTAGAATTGTACTTTCCCATGCTAACCCAGTAAATATTGTATTCGATTGGTTGGTACAACTGTACCAACCAATCGAAGTGTTTAATGATAAATGATAAATCATTTTTATTTTGTAAGTAGGTTGTAAAAAACAATTTTACACCTCAATCATTTTTGGCCGTTATATAAACTAGATGAGGCCGTTGTTTCCTAGCTGACTAACCTGGGAAGAAACACCGAAACAAACTCAGAGGTCAAAGTCTCTTTTGAAGTCCATACAATTGTACTGGTCAAATCATATGACAACCTTGTAGGTTGGTGTCTGAAGTGGTCTTTTGAGGAAAGTACCACACAGATTTGAGTGGACCTGTCCAAACAGTGCAAGCATTTGTCAGTTATCGTGTAGCTCAAACTTAGAACTTTAAGGAGCTCAACGATTTGACGATCAATACCAAAGTAAGGACATTTAATCTCTGTCTACCGTTCATATATCAAACACGCTTGCTCTTCCAATCTTATTTAGACATTGTCAGAATAGTCGACATCGGCTTTGCTTGCCATATAAAAATACAGAATAGATTAGAAATTTTACTAATAAATACGATTCTGTTTCTTTTCAAATTCTTAAGGTACAGTGTATCTTGAAAATATTCGGAATATTCAATAACAGAGCAAAATTTCTGGAGAGTTTGTTGCGCCACTTCTTCTCAACTAAAACACAACGAAGTGGTACAAGATCCCCGTTTTGGGGTTCTGTTTTTTTTTTTTTTTGTAAACGTTGATCTTCAAAAAGTGTAGCAAGTCTAATTTGAATAAATGACTTTTCATTTTATGACTTTTCATTTTGTGGTTGTATTTGCTAATACAGAGTCAAAGTCAAAAGCCGTTTATTCAAATTAGGCTGAGAGCCACAGCGCCAAATGTTATATTGAGACAGTCCCCTAAAACTCCCGAGCGTCACTACATACTAAAATTATAGTAACCCTGGGAAATGTCGTTCTATTTTGATTTTGCATTAAAGTCTTCTTTAACGCCAAAACATTAATTTATCGGTAAATGTCACGGTTTATTGTCCCCATATGTTCTTGTTTATAAACTATTGTTATATTCTACTGAAGCAATAAAATATATCTACTGGGAGTTTCAGAATTCGTGTATTCAATTGAAGATAGTCTCCTGGTAATTTGTTCGAAAGAGTCACCGCTGCCCTGGAACGCAAAGGGCACTAGGAGGAACACGGATGGGTTTTAGTCAGTAAGAGTCTGACACTGCCTTCCGCTCCGCCCAGAGCGGAAGAAGTCATTTGATGATTTTCCATCCAAAAAAAGGATAGTAGATCGCGTTTAGTATTGTATTATGTCCCATTTTACCGTGTTTTTTTTATTATTTATTTTGGCGCTGTGATGAGATGTCAATATGCTCTAGACAATTGAAATTCTTTGAGCGGTAGCGTGGCGAAGGTTAGTGTGAAAACGTCTAAAAGAATTAAAAAAGATTGAAAAACGCTGTGGAAATGTCACTTGATTAATTCCTTATTTGGCATTTCGAAAATCACATTCGCATCTCTATAGCGGATGCGATTATCATTTATAAAAAAAAAATTGTAAAACAAAAAAAAAAAAAACTTTTTGAGTCTTAAATTAAATACAATAGTAGTGACTTTCCGAAGGTCGATTGCTAGCCGTTGAAGTTTTGGTCAGTCGTTCTTTTATGAATTGTGATTTTAATTTAGGGAAATGTATTTAGAAACACCCTGTATATTTTGTTAAATGCAATGACAACATAACAAGCCGGTGCCAAATTTTAAATGTCATGTTAAACTACGCCTAAGCAGTTTGCATATCAAATTGTAAAATAGCTATCACCAATCTTGTTGAAATATCCAGCATGTTCCCTCATAATTTAACTCCATTTGACACGATGAACCTTCCAGTCCATTATTATCTGACCTGTGGCCGTACTACGAAGTACCAATGCTATCATGATTCAGTGTGAGGGAAAGGGATTTTGGAAGCGTGCGGGAGCGTATAAATTATAAAGACGGCGATGGTTAAGAGAAAGTATAATGCAGTAAGATTACAGAGGAAAAGCGATAGTGAGCTATTAACGGTTACGCGGGCGAATGTAAACATGCGGTAGCGAGCCAAAGCGACGAGGATTCGCGTTGAGGGCTTCCAGCTGACTGCCCGGCGGCCGTCTGCCAATTGACAACATTTCAAAACTGACACGATCTAAAAACAAAAATACCATTTCTTTATTTTCGTATTCTGAGTTCAAATATATTTTTTTCAAATTTTTTTGTTTCTTAATTTCTGAGGAAAAAAATTAAAATCACAAAACATGTGATGACGTCACTTAAACGGTAGAATGAAGTAGTTGCCTTTGCCTAATGTTTTAGATGAAAACCTCAAGTGTCAATGTCAATGTATGAAGTCTAGAAAAAAATATTTTATAGTGAAACGAAATTTATTTGCATTTTTATTATCAACTCGACATACTGCGTACAGTTATTATCAACTTTTGATTGATATTATTTCGTCAATAAAATGGATCCCAATGAAAGAACTGAAATATTGTTTTGTACCAGCCTGCAAAAACAATTCTAGATATACTCAAAAAGCAATTTTTGCGGTACCTAGCTCAGCAAAACAAGAGTGGTGCAATGCTGTGGGCATATTATCATGTCCTAAGCGTGTTATATATATATGCGAAAGTCATCTCAACGTAAGTACAGTTAATTGACAATGTTATTTTTTATAAACCTGATACCACAACAATGCATAGTACATAATGGTGTTTATCTTATTCTTAATTTTGTTCCATGACCTGTTTGTATATGAGCAATGTTGTAATAACTATTACCTTATTTATTAGGTGTCTAATAAATAAATTCATAACAAAGTGCTATCACTTTACAGCAATATTTCAATTGGTACTAATTTGTATATATGTATGTTTTGATAACATAATGATTTTAACTTATGATGTAGGTTGTTTTTGGGACAGATACAATATATAGATTTAAATATTTTTTTTTAGTTGGAGGAAGAAGTGGAGAACTACCGGTATTGGATAACAAATGAATGTGCGGCCAAAGTTGAAATCACCACTTCTATGTATCCCCGCGCGTCGATTTATTGCCGAGGCGATAGCGCCATTGGTCAAGCGTTTGTAATAGCATTGTGGAAAATGTATATAAGAAAGGTTTTTGTAAATAAAATACACATTCAGTCATTCGTTGGAATACAGAGTTTTATTATCTACGGAGAACCCCTGCTCACCCCTTTAAACTTATGAAAGACTTTTGTCTGTTCAAAACTAGGATCAGCAATACAAAACAATCCTTTTCTTTTTTTGCAGCATGCATTTGTACCATAATCTGAACTTTATATTTTTTTCATACAGTTAAGTCTCTCACATAACTTTTCATTGTTTTATCACTTATATAGGGCATTTAATTTCAATCACAAAGTTCATACAAATCCCATCGGGTGAAACTCCAATTATAGGGGATATTAAAATCAATCCTGTGTGTTGAATTGCTCCAAATTCATTTTCTAACTCCTTGAGTACTTCTTTTTCTAATGAAGTTCTAAACACACTAAACTAACTAGGGCTGTCAATTTCCACAATAATTTAAAATCATTCCTGTAGTAATTTTATGTCTCGCATTCTTCGGAAAACATAGAAATATTGACACTCATGTCCACATTATCTGGAGTTCTTTTCAACTTGCCAATGAACTTCTGGTCACCTACAGCTCCAGCAAGTTTAGGTTTACTCTAATAACACGTAGTTGACGTAGTTGAAGGTTCGTCTGACCGTTTTATGAGCCAAATGGCGAAGCATATGGCGTGTTTGCAGCCTCCTGCAGAAGCTGCACAATCGTTGCATTCTACTGTGATAATCTTCTCAACAGATTCATCAATTACAGCTGTAACCTGATACAACTTTGATTTTACTTTATGTTCGGGTGTCTCGCTTGACTTCTACATATCCTACTGCTGTGTCAACATATGCTTCACGTGATGCTAGTAATGCCTTGGCACTACGTGTTTCTGTAAATATTGTAGCATTCATTTTCGTGCATGTGTTGCAATAGCATTAAATAGTTTACTTTCGGCAAGTTTCTGCTATCGGCAACTAGAAATCCTTCCGAAACTTTCATGGTGGTTTAAATACAGACGAGTACACTTTTAAATAAGAAAACTTACGAACTTTTGTTTGAATTGAAAACGAACACAACGAGTTTGATAAGCTGACAACAACAACATGACAGTGACATATTCAGTTTTTAAACGGGTCACAGCGAAGCAAAGGTTGTACCGCCATACCGCCGTATATATGACGTCATTTGGCGCTTACGCCTTTTTAGAATACACTACATTTCAAAGTTGAAATTATGAATGAAAAGTACTTCATTTCGAAAAATGAAAAAATATGGGTGCCCTAGTTTTTTATTTACTTTAATATAACGTAATAATCCATGCAGGTTAAAAATATGAAATGTTGTCAATTGAGCGGGCTGCGGTGGCGGCGCGGTGCGCGGCGTAAGGGGTGAGGTTGGCCGACCGGTTTCCGCGGCAAGCAGCGCTCGCGCAGATGACCGAGCGCGCGCCTTCACGCTAACATGAAGCAAAGGGGTAGGTAGGCTAGTTGGTTTACTGTGAACAAAAATGATATTAATAATGTGGGTCGGTTATGTCGACGCCACAGGATAGTGCCATTCGTCTTGTGTAACTCCGTCTCTCTCTGACACAGGAATCATGATGGATTTAAGACGTCATGGTAGGGCTGTTGTTCAGTCCTCGTCCTATTTGTGAAGGCAGCACCTACGAATACATTTGACAGCACCCCGGGGGCCGTTTTATCCAATTACATGATAGCCTCATTCATTCGAACGTCAGATACATTGTGTATTTATAGTTTGTACGTAAAAATTTGATGTACTTATGCACTAGTAAATATAGAGCTTAATGTACGCCAAGATGCCTATTCATACAAGGTGCGGTTAGGCACGAATTAACATATCTTTCTTTAGGAGTTCTTTGCTAAGTAAATATAGCCGCTCAGGTTGATTGAGAGGTATATATTTGAACCAACCCCACTGTATTCAGTATTTGGTTTCAAATGACACTCAGGTATAATTTTAATAGAATACGTTTCACTTCCAACTTCTTCTACCAACGTGTCTCGGTTTTGATACATAGTGACTGTAGGTAATAAAATAAAAAAGGTATGGTGCTCCCTTTTCTTATTCATCCCAAAGAAAAGAATAGGTACTATACAAACAAAATTTACGTTACAAAACGGCTTGATGGATTTTAACTTGAGAGGTGTCGTTAGATGTAGCGGAATTTGTTCGAAAGAGTCACCCGGCGCAAAGGGCACTAGGAGTAACACGGGTGGGTTTAAAAAAAAAGTTAGTATTACCTAAGACCTGCACCACCAACTATATATGGAAGGAAAAATAAAACCATAGTTGAAGCTCTTAGTCTAAGACCGAGGAATATTAGGCTACTTTTGATAGAGGTAGACCATTACATGAAAATACAGCACAGCATGTTATTTCTGCAGCGTATTAAGAAACTGTGTAACTTTAGCATGGCTTCTGGCTTCATTTGTATGCACGATATGGCTTCAGTTCTTTAAAGTTCGTTCTAAGAATATCAGCTGTTACTTTTCTCGTTCTAAGGAGCTTCGGAAAATTTCTTCTTGAGCTTTTTATGATTGCAGTAGTGAATGTAGTTTATACTTTCTTTGTTTCATTACAAATCTTTCAACACAGTTTTCTAGTGGCCAGTCGTCGTAGTTAGTAATTCATATTGTGTGTTATTTTCTCTTTTTTTTTTACAAATATCTGTAAATCATTTTTATGGACTGTTCTACAATTTACGGAAGCAGTCTTGCAATTTTCTGATTGAATTCTATATTATTGAACAACGTGTAACAGAATGACATAAATCCGGAAAAGGATTCATTTTACTGATTATAATGAACAACTTTTAATATGGGATCAGTCCTTATACGTTTTTGTGTGCATAAATCCACAAAATGTACGGATAGCAGTTTGTTGCTTTCCGAAAATTGTTGAACAGGCCATTAAATCTGAATAATCATACAAAGTCCATACATAATCCCATGTTTTTTGAACACTTGTGTTAACACCCAACGTTGTATTATTAACACCGAACAAAAGTGTCAATTCTTTGTTATTGAAATTGAGCATTGTTCCAGATGATGAATTTGGCGAGAAATCTGTGTCAGTGTTACTGGACGGTGAGGAGTCTGAAATGATATTTATTGATCACCCGAGCACAGAGATGTCGGTAAGTCTTATCTGAGGCTCAAGGCAACTGACATTCTATATACCCTATGTAACTCAGGGATAATATTGCATTCTAATCTATACTAATATTATAAAGCTGAAGAGTTTGTTTGTTTGTTTGAACGCGCTAATCTCAGGAACTACTGGTTCGAATTGAAAAATTCTTTTTGGGTTGAATAGACCATTTATCGAGGAAGGCTTTAGGCTATATATCATTACGCTTAAGCCAATAGAAGCGGAGCAGCGATAAAGAATGTTTTAAAATCGGGGATTCCACGGGGACGAAGTCGCGGGCAGCAGCTAGTGGTGAAATAATATTTGTAGTCCAGTAGTTTTTGAGTTTATTTGTTGCAATCAAAAAAATCTTTCCTCTTTAAAATATTAGTGTAGATTGACGTTCTAAAAATGCTGTGCTATTTTTAGACTAGACTCGAACTGACTTTAGATTTAGATTGGATTCTTCACTGGAAGCACTGAGAGCTTCTATAGTCACGATGCCCAAGCAACTGTGCTAAATAAATTGAAGTGTTTGTACTCTTCTCTGTACAAATTATGACCCCAAATGACTAATTCGAGGTAAACAGAATACAATAAAAATACGCTCTAAGTGTGAGGTGCAAGAACAAGATAGCCCAACACTTTTTGTCACTCATTGCTTTTACAATCAATATATCAGGACCCCTAGTCTGCTATTTTTTATAAATCGGTCATTTCAACACGATCCCATTGTCATTTTGCAAAAAGTTCGTAATCTGCTAAATTTCGCAATGGTCGATCATTGTTCGGTCAATGGTCTCATAATACTTTCTGATAACCGAGCTATTAAAAGTAATGACTGCACAATCACGTTCTAATGGTAGGTCACTGATCAAAGGAAGTGTCAAAGTTTTAGCTGATACTGCATACGTCTGTCATTCATTTGTCATTATGTACGAGATTACCATTCTTTCAATGGAGTGTCAGTGGTTGATCATTGGAAAGTCACAGTGACGCTTTTATATTAGTAGATTACCAAACTTGTCAAAATCAACCATTATGAAATCAATGATACACCATTCTGACACTATTGTAATAGCAGACTTGAGGTCCTTGCCTAGTGTCACTTCAGCTTACTTATTCCTTCAGATACAGTCAGTGGCGTGCAGTGGTTCGAGTTAGGGTAAGCCAGAGAAAATGTCTAAATAAATTTAAAAAATAACCTTTTTTTAATTAAATTAGTTTTTTTTTAAATAGCCTATTTAACCACACCACATTTCAACCCTGAATAATGTGGTGTGTTTTTTTTACATTATTTTCTGGCCTATCCAACTCGAACCACTGCACGCCACTAGATACTCGTACATGAACAGCGCCATTAAAAATAAAAAACCCAGGATATTGTGCCTTACCTACCTATTGTCTTATCACAGGTCGAAAACTGTCTCTCCACCTACGAGCCTCACGCCTGCGTGGTGGTATACTCCGTGGTGGCCAAGAGTTCGTTCACCCGCTCAGCAGAACTGCTAGCCTACCTCGCCAGGGAACAGTTCACGGTGGAACGGACCGTGGTTCTGGTCGGGAACAAAGCTGACCTGGCTCGGGCTAGGCAGGTCTCTACTAATGGTAAGTGGGCAAGGAAGTTCTAATACCTTGTTAATGTTGGCAGGTTATTTAAACCTTATCTCACGAGAGCTGTTTCTTACATTTGTGAAGTTCAAACCAGCTGCCCTACCATGACGTCTTAAATCCATCATGATTCCTGTGTCAGAGAGAGACGGAGTTATACAAGACGAATAGCACTATCCCTTTCCCTCACACACATCGTGATGGATTTAAGACGTCATGGTAGGGCTGCTGTTCAGACTTTTGAATAGTCGGGCGGAAAAAAATAGTTTCGCGTTGTAGGATCATCGCATAGGTACTCACTCGATTTTCGCTACCACTTTGGTTACCTAATGCCGTTTTAAGAAAACGTTGCCCCACACTAGGATTTACTCCTGTATCGTGGGTGCGTACACAAACACGTAAACTCACATACACAAGACACCCAGACCCGGAACAACTATCCATACGCCATACAAATATTTGTTACGTGCGGTAGCCGAACACTCAACCACTGCGCCAATCGTGTCGTGTAACTAATAACTGTAAAATAATTATTTTGAAAACAGCTTCAGCTTATTTCTGATCAGTTATTTATATTTATAGATCACCATTTGATATACTGACATAATATGAAATCAGCCTGTTTACGTCAATTTTGGACAAAGCCAATGGCAAACGCTAGTTTCTTAAGCCGAATATATTATTACAATCATCGCCATGATGTTAATAATTAAGTGGATTAGTGCATTCAATTATTGTATTAATTAATTGATTGCGTGTTTGTGCATACAACTAACTGATTAATAAGTAATTGAATTCAGTTAATTCTCAGTAGCAGCCCAGAGCCCTGTTAGTGATAATAGGCTCGCGTCATATTACCAAAGATGGATCTTAAAAGTGTTATGTTTATTGTAAGGCATTTTTTCGGTTGTTACTAAGAAATTTAAGATGTAAACTGTGTGTGTGACTCTTTGTCGGATTTGAGAACCAATTTTGGAATTGACTTGTATTTTGGACTAGCTAGCTTCTACGGCGTCGATCGCGTGAATTTCGAAAATTATCCCAAGCGAACATACTGGAGTAAAAAGTAGCTTATGTACTATTCTAAACGATATAATTATAACCTATCTCATGCTTTCATCCAACTTAATTCAGCAGTTCAGACGTATTTGAGCAACAAAAATCCATCCATCCATACTTTTGCACATAAACAGTACTAAGATAATTTCAAATCAGATTCAAATATAAGTTAGAAGATATGTGACTATATGACAACTAGAGTCACTATAATATTTTTATTTTCAAATGTTTTGACGCTCAAAAGTGCCGTTAATGGTCTAGTTGAAATAAATGAATTGACTTTGACTTTGACTTACCAATTTTCCACACAGAGGGCAAAGGCCTAGCCACGTCAAGAGACTGCAAGTTCATCGAGACATCGTCAGGGATCCAGCACAATGTGGACGAGTTGCTGGTGGGCATCCTCAAACAGATCCGGCTGAAGGAGAGCAGGGATAAGAAGCATGCCAAGAAAGTTGGAAAGCAGGTACGTACTTCAACATGATGAGGAGTATGGGTTTTTAGGTTTTCCGCATACAAATACTAAAAAAAATTGGGATAGAATTTTCTTTTGGGATATATTCTACAAATGGGTCCACTAATTGGGAAATTTCAAACAGTCCCCTGCCAGGTCCATCTTTTCTTACAATGACTGAAAAAGCAGTAAAAGAATATCAGCCTTTTGTTCCCACTGCTGGGACACAGGTCTCCTCTCTAGGAGAAGGAATGGGCCGTAATCCACCACGCGGGCCCAGTGCGGGTTGGTTGGAAAAAGCAGTATTTGTTTCTTTAAAATAATATCATTACGTTCATCCAGTATAATCAGCCTCGCAACTGCTGGGACTCCGGCCTCCTATTTAGGAGAGGGAACGGGCCGTAATCCACCACGCTTGCCCAGTGCGGGTTGGTGAATATTACATGTCTTCGAATTCATCCATTAAAATGAGTAGAATGGATTAGAAGGCAAATTTTCATAAATATATTTATATTATTTTATAATCGGCTACAACGGACAGTTTTTGAATCACTAAGACAATTTTTTAATCAGTTTTTTTTTAATACTACATAGTATAACGTATTATACCTACTACCTAAGACTTATAGCAGTGATAAAGTGCTGTAAAGATGGGCTCTAGTCTTGCCAAGAAGTACCGTGTTACCGTTACGTGGTAGGCAGACGCTCCACGTTAAATACTGGTATCCAGTTGAACCCAGTATGACTGGAAGCCGATCCCAATATAGTTGGGAAAAGGCTAGGCAGATGATGAAAGTGCTGTAAAGTTGTTTTTATTCATAATTATGAATTGACAAGGAACCAAGGGTTTTTTTTCAGTACAATTCAAAAATTATTTACCAAGTAGTTTTTGATATGGACTTATTGTCACTCAACTGTTTCATAAATAAATTAAATCATGAAGAATCGAATAATTTGGATCACAAATCGCAAATCGAAATATGAATAACATTTTCGTCTTCAGTAAAACAAGGCAAATTAATTAAAAAGAGTCTAAAGCTTCAGGGTGAAGAGATGCTCAATGTTCATTAAAAAACAAAGACCCTAATAAGTTCACATCTTACATGTCTGAATTTCAGCGTAATTATTACCGAAGTAAAGATAAAAGAAATGAGATAAAACAGGATCCAACTTTGAGATCAAACGGAATAATTCATGTTTCCCTTCAACTGGAAAGAAAACATTGCTGTAATTGTATTTAGAATAATGTATCAGATTAATTATTTTGTTTTAGGAAGCAAAGCAGCCTAAACTCGCGAGCTCTCGTACGCACATATCACTAAGCATCGCTCGGGAGCTGCTGCAGAAGATCTGTATAAACGACATTTCCAAATCCAAGTCTTGCGAGAATTTACATGTCCTGTAAACTTCTGGGCTCCTGGTACCTAATTATGAATATCAATAGATGTTTTTTTCTAATTATTGATGTATAGAGGATTCTAACTTCTAATTTTGATGTCTTCTGTCTGATTGTTTTTAATTGGACTGGTAATAAGATTATGATTTTTTCGAGTATACGATAAGTGCTTTACCTGCTCTGTAACTGTAATTTAATATCATCATTATTAAGGTTTCTCGAATGCACGTCTCTCAAAATTCTTAAAAGATTCTGTCATATCTTTGACTTAATCCCTTTTCAATTTTCAAAACATGATCCAGAATTCTTTATTCACCATAATTACATTTATCTTTCACAAATCCTTATTTTTCCGCAAAAATAGCTGGTTTTTCCTCAATCGTTTACGTCAAAAGTATATCACGGGGAATAATTTATGAAAAATATTCGTGGTAAGTAGCTCAAATCCGAGGGCCCTTGAAAAGAGCGTTGATTTTCGCCTAAAATATTCTTATTTAGCAAGAAAATGTCTGTTCAAGCCTTCAAGGTCGATTGAATATGGGCTGGTAACAATGGCTTGCTTTTGAGATCGGACATCAATATTCTTATACACCAGACATTCGAGAAACTCATATAAATCAGCTTCCAGATTTATTGTATTCCATCCATTAATATTCTTATGACAATGTTTCATCATTATTTTGTTACTTGATATATCTTTGCTCGCCTTTCTTTGTCCGAGATTATAATACTGTTATTTTATTTACTTTATTCGTTTCAGATTCTTCTTCACTTATATTTTTTACCGCAACTGTTTAATTTTTAATTTTTCGTATTATGATAACGTAACATTGATCTTCGATTGTTACATTTTGACCATCTATTTTTCTAATTAGATCATTATTTCTACAAATGAGCGCGCTAATGAATTCTGAAGAATTCTCATTAGAAAATTCATTATTGAAGCTCTTAAAATAACTTCTAGAATGAATTATTACAGTTAAGTGGTTGCTAACGTTTGGCGGGCAACATTCTAGTTATTTGAAACTACTACTTTGTCAAAGACAATTTCGGCTTACGTCAGCCATACTCTGTGTATTTTGTATAAACTATAAATAACTTGTTACAAAACATTTCTTACGGTTATTAGTATTAATATAAGTTTAAGTGTGTTGGTATAACCATTTTGGATGTTCAGTAATATCATTAGAATTAATATCTTTAGTGTATGTTGGTCCTTGCATCTTCATTTAGTCCTTCATATTTTGGAAAATATGAGACTATCATTTATTTAAAATCTGTCAGTACTACTCCCAAGTGGATAATTACCTTGATAGTTAAGTGTCCTTTAATATTTAGATAAGTTATTTTCTAAATAGTGGTGGCTTGCTTTTCTCAAGGGAAAACATGACTTTGGTCTCGCTTTGTAAAATTAATGACCTTGGCAATGTCTGGGAATACTATGTACTAGATCTACTTGTATCATTAAACGAATAAAAACAATGGTTTGAAGAGGAACGAAATTAATAGAGGAATATTTTTGCAAAGAGAGACTTTAGTAACAAATCCACTGCTATTCTTCAAATTGTACAAAGTCAAATTGAATTGGTTAAAGGAGCTCCTTAGGCGGATGATCTAATGACGATAAATTATATTTTTACTATTGATGGGCTCACGTTTAAATACTCCCCTGTTAAGCGATGATATGGTCGACGATGTAGCATGCTTGATTAGAATTATTATCAACCGATTCACTGTTATTCTTCAAGACCCACAGACTTTAAGACCCCAGTTGTACAAAGAATCCGGCAGAACTTGCCTTTAAACTGTTCTCACAATGAGAGTAACTAAAATGTTTTATGATATGGGTGCGATTGCACTCCGCCATGTACCGGTGGCGCATTGCCACACGTCTTGCAATCGGGCACACTTCACGAAATGTAAGTAACTACAGCTGAATACCGGATCAACAACCGCTGTAATAAAGACATAGTCATAATATTTCGATACTCATTACATCTACGAAGTTAAAGGGAAAAATCTACAAGTCCGAGGAGACCTGTCGTACTGTATGGATCAGAATGCTAGGCTGTGAAAAAGATTGATGAAAATAAATTACATGTAGCGGAGATGATAATGTCGAGATGGATGTGTGGAGTAACAAGGATGGATAAAGCGAAAAATGAGTACATTAGAGGTAGTTTAAAAGTGGCGCCAGTGACGGAAAAGTTGAAAGGGAACCGCTTGTCTTGGTATGGTCATGAATAAGGAGGGATGAAACACATGTAACCAAAAGGGTTATGAATATAAATGTGGATGGATGGAAAGGGAGATGTAGGTCAAAAAAAAAATGATGGATGGATTGTGTGAGGAGTGATATGAAAGAAAAGGGAGTTAGTGATAGCGTGCCGGCTGACAGGACAGAATGGAAGAAAAAAACGTGTTGCGCCGACCCCAAGTAACATGGGATAAGGGCAGAAAGATGAGAATTACATCTACGGAGTTTCTTTAACTACTATCTTGTGTCTCAGTATCCTGTTTCAACGTTAAAACACCTATATTATTTGATAGCGTACTAAATGTTGTTTATACGTGTATTTAAATATGGATGATATCGTTAACATAATAAGTATTTCCCATTAGACGACTTGTTATGTTTAGTGTTTGGCCACGACTCATGTTTCAAGCAATTACTTAGTGTGTTTGATGTGGTATCAGGTAAGGTGAGCTGGAGTGTGGCTGGTGTGATGTTTTACTTTGGTTACCTTTAGTGACATATTAAATGGGACACATTAAAAAAACAAAAAAAGCTGTTCAGTACATTTTGTTCGCATTACTCGGAAAAAATTCGAGATATAAAAGATGTCTGTAAAATTATACTGGTCATTGAAAAATTACCCTGTATTGTATTGATATCGAATTGTCTTTATAATCATAAACGTGTCTTGATTTTATAATACTATGTAGCTTGTAAAGGCACATTCGATATTTTAAGTACCCGTCAAAGAAAATGTAGGTACTAACTTGATGAGTAATTTTAAGTCAGGCCTCGCCTAGTAAAACATCCACCCACAGTGGCTTCTCCAACATTTACTTACTAAAGGTCAGCTCACACCGAAACGTAATGCGATGCACTTAAGTTAAAAATACAATTTATATATTTTTTTTTTTACTAAATGAAAAGGTAGAAATTTCAGTAAAAGTATACAAATAAATTTGAATGGGAAATTTTCATGAAAAACTATATATGTACATATATTATTTTTCCAGTTTATCAAAAAATATAAAGTAGTGCCAAAACTGAACGAAAAAAGAAACTGGTATAAACCTATTAAGTTACCTATTAAGTTACATTGATATGTTATATTATTGTTGTCTTTTTTTACTATGTATTTGTTGCTTCTACGTTGTGTCTGTGTCAAATGCATGTTTTCTATTTTATTCTAACTTCAGAGGCCATTTCCAGTTTTTTCCTAATAACCGAATTTAAAGCTTTATAACTTCATCGCTGAAATAGATATTTTGAAAAATCTTTCATAATTGTTTACTAGAGCTAATAAGTATTTTATCTAACAAATAAAATATGATTTCCTATCGTCTCACTGAAAGGTGCACTTTTTTCGTGATAAATAAAGTTGTATCGCTTTCTTAAGAACTGAGTCTCGGGCGTCTCGGTGTGAGTTGACCTTTAATGGCCGACATTTAAGCGAGCTATTAGTAACCAATATCTAGAAGCGATGGCTAACCATGATTAATTGGATCAAATATTACTTAAAACATGAGTTATATAGTACCTAAGTCTTGTTACGGAGCGGCCAGGCTGAACTTTGAACATTTTTTGTTAATAATTTACAGAACAGACATTTTAACGAGGTTTTTGATCCATAGCTGACTAATGGACCTCATTAACGAAATTTTGGAGCACTAAAAATTATGGGATTAAAAATTTTGTTAATGTGCGTTTTTCGAACAATATTTAGCTTGACCAAAGTTTTAGTTAATAACTATTTAGATAGCTAACAATTGTTCGAAAAATATTCGTTGAGTTAAACATCGGATGAAAAAACTGTGTTTTGACGACCAGAAGTCTCTTGTAGAATTACCAGTAGAACGAATTTTTGTTTGCATCGTTTTTCATAGCTTTTCGTTCTTTGTTTTGAATCAAAACAGACCTTGGACTGGAATAGATCAGTTGAAAAGTGAACTGAATGAAGAACATCGCGTATTGAGAAAATTATTATTGTCCCGAGTGGATTTATTCAGGGCCGGGACAAATTATTCGTTTATATAATTTATCTGTATTTTTCAACTGCACTCCAAGATGAAAATTTCATTAGAAATAATATTGTTGTTCTTAATTATTAAGCACTAGCAGCGCTTCGCGGTTTCATCCGCGTAATCCCCGTTCCCGTAGGAATATGGGGATAGTATAGCTTCCCAACAGTGAAAGAATTACTCAAATCGGGCTAGTAGTTTCGGAGCCTATTCAGTCAAACAAACAATCAAATCATTCATCTTTATAATATTAGTGCAGATAAGCGTGGATGAGACGGACATATTCCCAACTTTTATAAGTTATTCTTTGTGTTTCTTTGTGGTATGATGGTTGGCGCATATGTTTCTTTTATTTTAAATTTCACCTTGTTTAGTTGTTAGCATGGCCGCTCTTGTAAGCTCTCAAACATCTCATATTATTTACAGTGACGCATTGTACATCTTAAAGCGCTGCAAATAATATTCAGAGTTTCGAGTTTTAGTAATAGGATATAACGCGAGCAATCTCCTGTGGTGAGGGTTATATTTTCAATGTAAAGTTTTGTCCGGTTGCTCGTGTGGGACACAGTATGAAAATGTGCAGAAGTACCACACTGTAAGTACACTCAAACGTTAGACACGGTCTTGTGGAGATCAGTTAGGCAGTCCGTCCGTGTTACATACATACCTACTGGCTGTGAACTGTCTAGTCTTTACCCAACTATGTTAAGGTCGACTCCCAGTCTTTCTTGCTGCCAGTATATTACATGGACCGACTGGCTATTTGCGGGCGTACCATGACGTCTTAAAACGTGAGTCTTCCGAGCGAGAAAAAGGGATGGAGCTATATAGGGTGTATAACTCTATCCCTCTTTTTCGCTCGGAAGACTCACGTTTTAACACCTCTTGGTACGCCCGCTGATCTCCAAAACTTTGTGACTGGGTAATAATTTAGAGACGGTAGTACATCTAGAAAGTCACATTTGAAATTTATCGTACGGAGAAAATCGAACGGTTTTAAATGCTGTTGACAAATTGCTAATGTATTCATAATGATAATGACTCTGTGGCAGTACAAGATAAAGATAAATAAGTGCAGACACGTTGGGCCTTCTGTACCTTTTTGTACTGCGACTAAAATCAGTATTAATAATTTTCATAAAAATAAAAATTCATGCGCTCGTCTATACATAGCGTAAGTAAATGTAAAGCTACGTGTTACTATTAGAATACTAATTATATTTTTCTATACGAAACTTTCTATGACTTTTGGAATGACGAGAGTTGTTTTGTATCTTTTTATTTGTGCCAATGGTAAAATATTACAACAATTCTCATGAAAACCCCATAAAACTTAGAACTTTTATGTTTTGTTTTTAAATTAGCTAAGTATTTTATTAAGCTGCCCGCAGATAGAACACGGCGCGACAATGCGACAACATTGTGACAGCGTGTTTTTTAAGAATATCGATACGGTAAAGTTTTTCATGAATAAAAAAATAAGATTTATTCAGTCCTCATGGATAACTTCCATCTGTACACAGATTGGAGAGAAAGGGGGTTATGTCGGACTTTTACAGACTAAAACCCCACAGTTATTTACACTACATGAGTCAGGGGCTCAGAATACAAGTAATTTCGCCGTGCACAGTCTACAAGCGCATTCCTATAGAAATGATCTCGATCAAAACGCGCTGTCGCATTGTCACCTCGCAACTGTCTGCCACAACCTTCATTCGAGGGTTAACAACAGGGATTTTATTTTTTATTGGTTCACGATAAGTTCTACGTTCAATACAACGGCGGGTGTAGTGAATGCATCTATTATGTCCTGGTGAGGCAATATCGACAATTTATACAGTCCTAATAGTTATGTTTGACGGTACTCAATGCTTCATTAAATTCTTTCATCAAAATGTACACGGAGTTTTTCTTATTATTAAGCGTATTCATTTATTCAAGGACTGAGGTCGGATTATAGAACGGTCTTTATGGAACTTGTGATTCCAATGTTATGTTAATTTCAAACGGTTTGTGTATCTTCATTAGCACAAGCATCGCGGGTGTTTTGAAATTTGCTCTAATAGATGTGACGCATATTTGTGTAACTTGTATAAGTCAGAAAGGTAGGAGGAGCTCGTGGCTAAATAATAACAGTCGCATGAATCGATCTTCAAAGTTAAGCAACGCTTGCCGAGGTTAGTCTGTGGATGGGTGACCATCTTCTTGGGTCATCATCCAGATTCGACCGTGCCCCGGAAAGCACGCTAAGCCCTTGGTTCCGGCTAACATTTGTAGATGTTTGGCAGTCGTTGCGCCGGTTGCGCATATAGGCATCTCGTCTTAAAGGTGAGGTTACTGCGTATCATAAGCTCAGCATCTGTTCAAAATTTACCGAGAATTATAATCCAACAAATGATTATTACAATCTTAAGAGTTTACAATTTTCCGTTCACATATCCACAAACAAGTTCGATTGTTCTACAACTTTGTTTTTGTTAGTTTACAAAACCTTTCTGTTCAGTTTTTGTTCTTGTTTATTTTTCAATCTCTTTTGCATCCCTGAACATCTCATTAGACGTCAATGGCTATCACAGAGTGTTTACGTCACAGGTAGGGAAGTGAAGCAAAAATCGCTTTTCCATTTTTGTAGCAAAATTCTGCGGCGAGTTTTTCAGATGTGACGTGTTTTATTTTTTAAGGAAACAAAATGGCTGGCGCTTAACCAGCTGGTCTGACGTTTTCAGTTTACGCTATGGGTTTATATTGTCAGGTAAAATTTTACTTTCGAGTTATTTTTTTTTAAATGATGTTCTATGATTTTTTCGAAAGAAGTATAAATTTATCATTGGCACAAAATAAAAAAGCCTTCTTAAAGTTTTTGTAAAACAAAAAAAAAATGTGTCTTCTTTGTGACTAGTCTATGGTTTAGATACCTGTACTATTTTTTAGAACTTACGTCAAACTATCATTTAGTTTCAAACGTTTGTCTCCGAGAGAGTTTCTAAATATTTAGATAGGAAACAAATGGTTTTGGGGTTTGTGCGAATTTTTAAAAACTGGCATTTTATCCCACGGAAACAGTGCTCGCTGCTTTTAAATTGTCATCACTGAATAGGGACTATTTTACACTACAAAAAAAGCACTTATGCTTTCTAGGCGTGAAAATACAGGCATGATCACTACATGATAATTAGGAATGACACACTTAACCAATATTTTTAGGCTTAGTTTAGAATATTTACAGGTTCTTTTTAAATAATAAAGCTTGGTCACAACAAGATTTTTTTTAAATTCCTCTGCTTTAAAATGCCAAATTATAAAAAAAAAACAATTCCACTTCTCGGTATTTCTAAATACACTAATTAAAAACGACAAAATACCTTATTAGGAACAAACACACCACATACTTCAGCTAATAAGTAGGTCGCTAACAAAATAATGTTGAAACGCCGAGAATGCCCGAGAAAACACGAGGTCTTGACAGAAATGTTTTAATCATAGCTCAAGTTTCGCAGAAGGAGAAACAGTGAAATATTAAACACGGGAGAAAATTAAGTCTTCTTGATACTCTAGCTTAATTTGAGGTAAATAATATGTAGCGAACACAATTTCTAAATGCTTCGCTGGAACTGTTTTTTTTTAAATTACTGAATAAAGAGTCTTAAGAATAAAAACTTTTTTGAGTATATTTAAAGAGCAGTAAAGTAAAGCAATTATTGTTTAAGGACCAACTAAATCTTTGATTGCTAAGAATGATTTCGTTATGCTTTCGTTTCTACACTTATGTTAAAACAGAATATACCTAAATATATTTTAATTAAGAGGTTATCATCAATGGAACAATTAACTCTATTTATATAAAAGTTTAAATTCCATTGCAACTCATACTGTTTTCTTTTATCAACATTAAATCCAGTCTATCCTTGATTTGATTTTGATGACTTGAAATTATTTCGAATGATGAAATCAAGGAAATTGATGTGTGTATTAGGTTAGACGAGAATGAAAATTAAATAATCAAGAATAAGCGAGAATAATTTCTGTTAATTATAGTCGTCACATCGGTGTCACATTGTCGCATAGCACCCGTATGTGAGGGCCTTTACAAAAAAGTAATTAAAATACTTTTGAATTTTGTCGATCTCCAAAGTAAAAGCTTAGATTTTAAAAAAAAACATCTTTAATAAAATCACAAAGACAGTAAATGAATGAATGAGATGTAGGAATGCAGTAAAAGAATGAACGGAACAGACCATTGTTTGTGGAGCAGTGAATGAGTAAATGTGGTTACTTATGTTTTCCTTCTTGTTGAAGATTTTCATTTTCTCGCGCGAATGAATTGTAAAGTAAGAGGGATTCCACATACATTATGTATGGTTCTATTTGCACGAGGTTTTTAATTAAATTTGCTTTAGCTCTTATTTCTACATTTGTGTTTCTGTGGTTATTTTTGTATTCGCATTTTACTACGTACAATTGTTCTGTCCTTTTGCGTTCTGTCTGCGAACTTTTGTTTGTTAACATAGGGTAAATGTAGATTCTTGGAAAAAATATTCCCATCACAGTATTTTCTTTAATCCTCTTACGCCCATGCAGAAGGGAATAAGTATTCGTTTTAAAAGGAATCAAAGGACGTTTGAATAAAAATACTGGGAAATATTAACACTCAAAGACCAGAATATTTTCATTTCCTTTTATCTGATAGGGAGACAAAAGGCGAGATTTTTGAGTACGTAAAAGTGTGTTTTTCGACCAATAAATCGTTAGTTATTAACTCATAGTTATCTATAAAGAGCTCGTGGAATAGTAATAACAGCTGCATGGATCAATCTTAAAGGGTAAGCAAATGCGTTGCCAAATTTGTTCGAAAGAGTCACCGCGGCCCTGGAACGCAAAGGGCACTAGGAGGAACACGGGTGGGTTTTAGTCAGTAAGAGTCTGACACTCCCTTTCACCCCGCCCAGAGCGGGAGAAGTCATTTAATGATTTCCCATCCAGAAAAAAAGTGTAAATGTTTTTTCTTATGAATACATAATTATATTAAAAACGATTGAATTTGTACGGGATTAATTCTATACAAAACGATTTGTTCATAATATTTCAAGATATTATAACCTAATAAAAATGTATTACAATATTACAGTGTTTGCGTTGTGACATACATAAGCCTTTTTTTCTGAATGATAAGTCGTCAAATACTTTTCCCACTCTGGGCGGAGCGGAAGGGAGTGTCAGACTGTCAGACTCTTACTGACTAAAAACCCACCCGTGATCCTTGCGCTCTTTGCGTTCCAGGGCCGCGGTGACTCTTTCGAACAGATTCTGTAACCCTAGTAGGAGACAGTAAGTGCGGCAGACATAAACCTTGAGTTCTTAGCAGACTTTGAAGTTAATTCCAATTTCGTATAGCTAGTATGATTGTACCTATATCAAACTAGGTCTGAAACCACTTCGCCAAGCTAGCATGATTATAGAGCTATATTAAAAGTTGGTCTAAAACAACTTCGCCAAAGAGTAAAGAATTAAGTCTTATATATAAAATTCTCGTGTCACGGTGTTTATGGTTGAACTCCTCCAAAACGGCCCGACCGATTTTCGTGAATCTTAGCGTGCATATCGGCTAGGGTGGCGAATCGGACAACATCTATTTTTCATCCCCCTAAATGTTAAGAGTAGTCCACCCCAAATTTTTTTTAAAATTTTATGTTGCAAAACGACGTTTGCCGGGTCAGCTAGTATAACGATAAAATTTTCGTAAGATTTCGCACAAACCCCAACGTTCCCTCGAAGGGAGATCGAGCTTTAAAAGTACCTATAGTAGATGGAACGTGTGCTGTGCACGTATGTTTCTTGTTGTGATATAATACGTTTGAATGTGCATTTTTTCACCTAAACATGTAAGAACCCCTCTTTTGTAATAAATGCCATAAAATTAATCATCATCTTCAAACTACGCAGTAAAAAGTTAAAATCGACTAAAGGAGACTTTGAAAATGAAAATAATATATCTAGTTTTAATTTCCGCGAATATTAGTGGGTTGCAGGTATGCACCTCCCAATTGTAATCTTGCATGTGCATAATAAAGCGGGTAAGTAACGCCTGACTCAATCAATTTTATTTTAAAGGAGACTTTCAAAGTTAAGTCCTTTATCAGTTAAAAACCAATGGGTATGGCACGATTCAAACTTAATGGCGGCTTGGAACATGAAGTGCGTGAGAGTGTTGAGAGTTGAGGTAGTGCATACCGAGTGACCTATTACGCTGCCGCCATAAAGTTTGACGCTTACCTCGTATCTATACGTGTCAAACACACTAAAGAAATACATGCGACAGAAATTTAAGTTTTCATACAATTGATCCGGGCCCCAAGTTAGCTATTTTTATAAATTTGTCATTCCAACACGATTCCATTGTCATTTTGCTAAAATTTCGTAATCTGCTCAATTCATAATGGTCGATCATTGGTTTGTCAGTGGTCTCGTAATACTTTTTGATAACTGAGCTATTAAAACGATCATTATTTTTGCAAAATTCTAATGTTTCTGATCAAAGGAATTGTCAAAATTTTAGCAGATTACCGCATACGTCTGTCATTCATTTGTCATTAGGTACACCATTCTATGCCATTACTTTCAAAGGAGTGTCAGTGGTTGACCATTGGAAAGTCATAATGACGCTTTCGTATTAGTAGATTACCAAATTTGTAAAAATCAATCATTATGAAATCATTGATAGACCTTTCTGCCACTATTATAATAGCAGACTTGGGGCCCGGGTAGCTGATTGTTTTTGTATGTAAAGAAAAAGTTATACTTACGACAGTACACCAAAAAAAATTCAAACATCCAGACTAAAGCTGAGACGATAATTTCAGGTATAAAACTCGTGAACTGACATCGCAAGATAGACGGCAAAAATTCATAAAGAGGGGTCAAAATGCACAAAAATTCACCTGAATGTGTTAAAATAATTTAAACCTACTTTTCTATATTTCCTGACATGGGTGACTGATGTTCTTAGTGATATGGCTGACTTAATATAAAATTAAAGGAGGGTACTGGAGTACTAACTTAGTAATCCACTAATGGTTACCTGCCACCTGTTCACAGTTTGGAAGCCACAGTGCAGCGAAAACAATAGGACAACTAATTTTATAAATATTTTTAGGACACTGAGGTATTGTTTATATTTTCTATCTTAATTTTGTAGGCTTTTTAGGGCCCATTTGCGCCAGAAACTTAACTATGTAAGACTTAGTTGCTAAGACGAAATGATTTATATCTTCGGATTAGCTAAGTCGGAGTTATAAAAGTAACGGTTTTTACAAGCCGGCCTTAGGTCCATATTCCAAAATGTAAACTCCAACATGAACACAAAAACGTCAGTGACGTTTATCTAATTGACGTTATAAATTGAAGTTTTCGTGCTCGAGTGATGAGTTTTAGCTGTTACCTATCAACATATTTTGAAGAAAAATTATCCATTGCTATTATATAAATATTATAGTACATATGTACCTATATTTAAAAAAACATCTTATTCAAGGTTGTCCTAATGTTTCCTCTTCAATATTTTTGAACTAAAAACGTCAGTTACTTACGTGTTTTTGTATAAAAATTCTCAAAGTCTGAACATTTCTTCTGTATACTAAATAAATACGAGTTGTTGTGTTTCACATAATTCATATAAATCCGTGTACGTAGTTCTGTAGATTACTTTCTATACCTACGTTTGTTCGATGTTTTTGGTGATTTTTAAACTATTTATGTGATTAAAATAGTTGCAAAATAAAATATGATAAATTGGATTTTTTGTTTCATTTCTGCACCTTCCGACGTTGTTTTTAAATAAACTTTCAAGCAATTAATAAATGGTTTTTATTAAAAGTCCATAAAATTAGTTAACATCTATTTCTGAAAAAGAGTTCAGAGGGAAAGATAAATTATGATCTTCTATATCTACACCTTTATTATAAAGAGGAAAGATTTGATTTTTTTGTTTGTTTGTTTATTTGCATTGAATAGGCTCCGAAACTACTGAATCGATTTGAAAAACTCTTTCACTGTTGGGAAGCTTCACTATCCCCGCATGACTTAGGCTATAATCTATCCCTATGTTCCCACGGGAACGGGAACTACGCGGATGAAATCGCGGGGTGCTGCAAGTAAAACATAAAATTGCTGTCTTTCCTTGTTCGCGACGATGCGTCTTAGCTACATAGTATAGGTAGTTATAGGTAGCTATAGTAGTACATAGAATGTTGCAACAAATAAAAACACGACTACATAGTATAGGTAGTTATAGGTAGTTATAGTTAGTACATAGAATGCTGTAACAAATAAAAGCAAAACTGCATAGTATAGATAGTTATAGGTAGCTATGGTTGATACATAGTTTGTTATTGAAATAAAACACATTCGTTACAGTCGTTTGCTCTCAAGAGGCAGTATATAAGCCCTTGGAGTCTTTATTTCTCCCAAGTAAATAGAATATAGTTAGGTAGGGTATCCTATCCCTTACACATAACAGTAAACACATGGTAACCCTGGTAATCGATGGTATATAAGGTAATCAAGGTATATAAAGGTATATAAAGGTGATCGGTGGTATATAAGGTAATCGAGGTATATACACACACAAACAGACATACATAGGTAAATAGAAAGGGCTTGGTAATTGAGACCTGAAATATTAGGTCAAAGGTAGTCGCATAGCTAAAAGCGACACTGACCAATCACAGAGCAGGAGGGTGCTGGTACGTGATTGGTCAATGGTTTTTGATAAATAGCCCTGGTGAAGGTATGCACACAAATAAAACACTTTGCATCTACCCTCTTCCTTTCCCGAAAATACAAGTCTAGATTCTAGACTTCTAGATGTCTGAAATAGAACCGCCTTGAAAAATCCTTTCAGGGGATATATAGATGTCTGTAGTATGTAACGGCATAAAGCCGCAATTAGGGTTTTAATAAAACTGTTTATTTTTATCCCCTTGAAATATATACGCTTATAGAGTTGCAACCCCTTGAGTGACAGGGTTGAAACATATGTAGTTTTGTAGAGGGTTGTCGTATCTATAGAGATACATATAGCTGTATATGTATAGCCCTCCTAGCCTCCTAGTTTTACGGTAAATTCACCCCAAGTAGGTAATAGCTTCGTGCCTACAATAGTTTTGCATAGTTTTCGGCATCCCACCCCTACATGGAGGGGGATGAAGGGGTGAATTCGTCTCCGCTGTATGGAGCTTACCGAGGGCTATCTATAAAGGTACGACAACCCCTACTCACATAGACCTAAGCCTAGATATAGCCTAAATTCTAGAATTAGCATAATGAAAATTTTAGTTAATAAACTTCATCACACACGGTGTTTTTTTGGGTTTCAGTACGGTATAGTTGCGCCGTATAATAGTAACATAGAAACTTAAAGAAATTTGTAGTCATTTGCAAGATAGTTTTGGATTTATACCTAAATGTAGAATCATATAGTCGCGAATTTCACCCTTCAAATCGCTAAGTGCATAGTGAACAAGTTAAATAGTGTTTTATTGTGACTTTATTGGTAAGCCCTCAATACCTACCCCTATATATTGTGTTGATAACAGCAAGTATAGCAAGTATTCAGCTAAGGGTTGCATCCTCATGGCCCGTAGCTCATAGACGGAGCGTCAGCGCGTCTGGATCATTTATACCTAGGTGGGTTGTCACCATACAGTCCACTTTTGAAGAATAGGATAACCTACCCTGGCCACCCTACAGTCCAGTCGATCACGCCCGCCCCGTACATTCCTTCTGAACTCTACTTTCCTAAATCCGAAATACCTACGTCTTTACCTACACGTCGTTTCCTATTTTTGTGAAAAAAGCAAGTAAAAGGACCAGATGTTCAAAATCTACAAACTTTTAAGCAATGTTCATATTCGCCCTCAGTCTCAATCAGTCAAAAACGCCGCATTATCAATAGATTGTGAATGGGAGCGATGCTTGAAAATTAGTACAATGGCTACGTAAGTCGCACCAAATTAAAATTCTGAATCGGCTTCATCCTTTGTTATCCTAGAGCATTGAGTTCAGTGATCGTCTCCTGCATCGCTGCAATGCATCACTATGGAAAATAAGTTTAATAATCTGAAGCAATTTCATCTTGATAAGAAATTTTGAATAGAGTAATTGAATTTAGAATCTGGTAATCAGTATTTAAACTAATAAGCCAAGAAGTGTTTTCAAAAAACCATATTATTTTATTTATGGGACAAGCCCGACCACTGCAACTCCAAAAAGAATCAACATGATTGTCGACCACTAGAAAGGCGCGGACGCGACGCAATTGAGCTCCTGGAAAAAACGATTCAACAGTCTTGGCTCCCACAAAGACGGCATAATCAGCCTTTGAATGTTCCCACAGCTGGGACACAGGCCTCCCATCTAGGAGATATCCACAAAAAAAGAGATGGTACGTATATAGTTATATACGTAATATACTATTGCCCACGACTTTTAACAATTTCCTTAACTTTTTTTTTGCACGGAAGTCTCAAACCTTTTTCTAAAATTAAAGTAGCTCAGTAAAGTAGCGTAGTTACGACTGTGACAAAAAATAATCTTAGTTAGTATCGTATCTAAGTACCTACTTCCATACGAATTTAATGATAGATATAACAAGCAGATATATCAATGTTATTTATTTGTACAGATTTATAAAAATAGAGATAGATAGCCATTTTGTTGACAATAATACCAATAACTGAACAAGTTGTTTACTTCGTAATTTCAAAGCTATCCCCCGCAGACGTGCTCGTAAAATTTTATATGATTTTGATGATGTTACCGCGCAGCGGGACTACTCGTAATTGAGACCATTCATACAAAATTATGGCTTCGTTATGGTTGTTATTTCTGTGGTGACGTCAGAAGACATTTTTATGGCTGTATTCGGTATTCCTCAAAAGACGGAGGTGTGTTATACTTAGTATATTTACCTATTGAATAGAGTTTTCTATTTATGTAGGGTAGAAATTCTGTGATAGCAAATACCGACATTTTTTTCTTTTTTTTCCTGTATGGGAAATCATCAAATGGCTCTGCGCGGAGCGGAAGGGAGTGTCAGACTCTTACTAACTAAAATCCACCCGTGCTCCTTCTAATGCCCTTTGCGTTCCAGGGCCGCGGTGACTCTTTCGAAAAAATTCCGCAACATCAAATACCGGCTTGGTATGTTTTTTACTAGCTGTGCGCAAAGTTTCGCTGTCGTAAACTTTGTGTTGTGTATTCTAAGTTATCAAGAACGTGAAGTACACATATTGTTGGCGCCGCTTTCATGGCGATCTACCACTCAACATAGTCACTGGCCGAATATCGTTGTCTCACTTCAACCTGGCAACGCAATCGGCCGTCTCGCTTACGCATTTCCTGCGCGCGCAAATCTTTAAAAACCAGTGCCATCTACACCTCGATCGCGTGCGCACCGCTATAACTTTAAGTAATTCGCCGCGAGGTTTTTGCAGCAGATCGGTCACTCACCGCATAAACGGACTAGTGTGACATCCATCAAGCCCTCGTCATCGCAGCATCCAGCCTCAAAACGCCCGGACGTGGCTTCCCGGCCAGCCAGGCCACGCGGTCAACGGTAGAAGGTAGGTGACCTCGCTTTGAGTTGCTGATTAGCTTTTGGCAGGGTGTCATTCTACTCCCGAGGGTTATCTTTATAATTTGTAATCATTCCTGGCCCTCCAGTTATATATAAAACCCCTCTCCCTATACCAAATAAGTAAAACCGCCCTTCCACATATGCAATATGCATATTTATAAGAGATTGATCCAGTCGCTAAACTAAAAATGAGGCGATTGAAGAAAAATCCAGTCATGTGTGAGTCGGGCTCGCGTGCAAAGGGTTCCAAAAAAGAAGTCTGCCCTGCTTGGGTGGAGCAACGCCGTGTCTTCGTCGAGGCGATCGGCGGCGCCAACCTCTCGCATCCGGCCCTGGTTCAAACCATAGTCCGGAGTGAAGAGGTATGGGCCTCCTTCTGCGAAAAAATAACGCTAGCAAAGGAGGAGGCGGATCGCGTGCGGAAGAGGGAAACCTCACGCTTCAGCCACCACAACAGAAGACGCCCTGGGCGTTGGGAAACGACAGGGCGATTTCCGGCCAACGTAAGCGCGGGTCTGCTAATGGCGAGCTATGGGTGGCTCGCCGTCCGATAGCAACCAGGCCCGAGTCGACTGCGAGTCGTGTTCCATGCGCGTCTCAAAGAGCTGTCAGCAACGAAGACGGGGCCCCATAGGGTCAGTGCCTGCTAGGGATTGCGGAATTTGTTCGAAAGAGTCACCGCGGTCCTGGAATGCAAAGGGCACAGGAAGAATCACGAGTGGGTTTTAGTCAGTAAGAGTTTGACACACCCTTCCACTACGCTCGGAGCAGGAGAAGTTATTTGATGATTTCCCATCCAAAAAAAAAGCCAACTGAAAAATATTTTCATTAATTTTTGAAATATGTAACTTTAATACTATATACTTCTTATAGGTCTCTGAGATAGGTAGGGAAAAGTCATTTTTACATCTAATTTCTTGATTAACTTACCACACGGTACAGTTTGAGAAACAATTTTATTTTAATTTTCTAAAAAAGCCAAATGTACTCAAAATGATTTAAATAACGCCGTGGTTGGGTCACAGAAGTTTCTATAAGTTATATGATGCTGATAAACCCTTAAAATATTAACGAAACAATAAACCTTGGACTTTTTGCAAAGGAACATCTTACAATATAGCTAGAAGAGCACTTTTTGGACGGTATTGAATCCACTCACTGGGCACGCTACTTTTCCGATCGATTGCTCTGAGTATGTGCCCCTTTTTACTTGTATTAGACGCTAAGAGCTATCCTTACGGGCATAGAAAGTTGAATTGTTAGTTTTTTATTTTATTAAAATAATTTAGTTCCAAGACTACAGATTTAAAAGTTTGTATCAAATATCGTGAGGAATGTTTATTCCTCACGATATTGAGAAGAATTGATCTGATAATATAAGAGCAAACGCTCGTATATTATCAGATTAATTCTTTAGGCATTTTAACTAGCAGAGACCCATCATTGTTTCTACTGATACGTATGATTAAACGAAGGCTCTATCCCTAAATTACTATTTGTATCTCATCTCCAAATATTAAAGTTTTAAGAATGGATTATCAAATGACTTCTTCCGCCCTGGGCTCTTCAATCCGTGTTGCACCTAATGCCTTTTGTGTTCCAGGGCCACGGTGACTCTTTCGAACAAATCCGCAACCATGATCTGACCTCATCTTCACCGACCTATTTTGTTCGCACCATAGGTAGCACTTACTTTTAATTCGAAATACCCTCAGTTCTATTCCTATCTCTTTCCTTCCTGCACTCAATGTAATGTTTGTCTCTGAGATAGTCTGACGTACCACTGTTGAACAAGTTTGGTACGCGTCACCAGATTCACCGCTCACGGAAATCAACCACCTGATCTTCCACAATCCTAGCTTTCATAGCCGCTACCTGATCCTACCGCTTACCGCTCGCCTTCGATCGACTCTTGTCGCAATCGGCTTCTAATGGTCTCCGCTGACGGCTTTATCGAACTGCGTCCGGAACGTGGTAAATTGCTATAAGATTTAACTGTATCAAGTGAATTTGTGCGTTAAGACTGAGAGCTGGTGCTGCCAAACAAGAGAGAACGGGCTCGGGATATCGCCTCTTAGCTAAGTCGTAGTATATTTTCAGTTCAGCCTAAAGGGGCTTAGGATATCTTGTTTTCTCATCTAGGACAGAACGTTATATCCTAGGAACATGGCAGTTTCAGTGCAGTGCTGTTCATTGCTGGCTTCAATCAACCCCTAACCAGCCCTTCACCACATTCTGTAGCGGCTGCGGGATCTAGCAAGATGAACTCGGGTTCTTTTCTCAACTTTTAACATCTCTATTTCCCCACATTACTCGAAGGGTAACCAACGGACCCTTATTACTAAGCCTCATCGGTCCGTCCGTCCATCCGTCCGCTTGTCTGTCAGCGGGTTGTATAAGTAGAGAGATGAAATTTTCAGTGAGTGTGATATTCTATTGCCACTATAACAAAAAAATAATAAGAATTGAACTAAATTAAAAATTAAACGGGGTTATATACAAGAAACTTGTTTTTTGTACTTTTCAGTTTATCGTACGGAACTGTTATAAATTGTAAGACAGCCCTAAGCATATAAAATATAAACGCTGACACCTCATAGGCGTCAGGTAACGTTTCCCACAAATGTTGTTGCATTTGGTGACATCAGTTTTTCCGGCAGTCATACTTTGAACTTCGTGGCGGACACATTAAATCTATCTTTGTAAAAAACGTGCTAATTTCCATTAAAGTTTTCAAGGTTTACAAAATAGTTTTTTTTAAAAAGGGACTTTGGACCAGCCCCGTAACAGTGGTGTCAGAAGTGGGATAGTCGGTATAAGTCGTTACTGGCTATCCATAAAACTATATAAAAACCAAATCCGTCGAGTTCCGTGTCCGCCCGCCTGTCCGTTTCAAAATCGACCACAAAATCGTATCCAGTGTGACTCTATCCTGTCTCTATCCAAAGTGTCTCTATCCGGTTTAACTCCGTCCAGAGTGTTATTACGTCGTCAAAACTACTTCACCGTCGCTATAACCCAATCGTGAAAATACCGAATTCCTTCGAGTTGGCTAAGCTAGCCGACGAATCTACTAAGTCTTTCTCCGTGTGCTTGGGTGGGCTTTAAGTTAAGCTAACCCCTCCCGACGTCGCCAACGGGCCGTCCAAATACGGCCGTGTCTGCCGCTAACCGCTGCTGCTGAGCATCCTGTCGACGCTGCTGCTAATCGCTGCTGCTGCTGAGCGTGCTACTCACCGAGATCTGCGTGATGTTTCCTGCATTCCAAGCCGTCGCCTTGCTGTGAGTAGAATATTCGATTTCTGTTCTTGCCGCATAAGTATCCTTGTTTTCCTAAATCCACCAAATCCTCGAACTTTGTGTAATCGTTTAAATACCCGTTAATATGGCTAATACGAGTGACAAAAAACAAATTACTCCCGCTATCTCCGAGCCATATCCTATTCAAGTCCTATGTAACTTTATAAACCCATACCAAGGAGAACGCGAAAGTCTATCAGCGTTTTTAACAAATTGTCAAAGTGCTCTAGACTTAGCTTCTGAAAGTCAAAAATCCCTGCTACTCAAATACATTATATCAAAACTACAAGGAAAGGCACAGATAGCGTGTTCAAATAAGATATTTGATAGCTTCGACGAGTTACGAACATTCTTAAGGCAGAATTTTGGGGAAAGAAAACATTATAATCATCTTTTATTAGAGCTGCAATCATGCAAACAATTACCAAACGAAACCGTTGCACAATATGCCCTCAGAATTGAGACCTGCTTAACAGATCTACAATCCGAAATCCACAATTCGGATTCCTTAAAAAAGGAACTTCCGGGTCGCATTGCTATGACAGAAGATCTAGCTCTATATACGTTTTATCTGGGACTTCACCCTAGACTAAGTACTATTGTTCGTTGTCGAGATTCCCGAAATCTTAATGCTGCTATAAACGTCGCCATAGAAGAAGAGAAAATCTATAACTTCTCGATTAGGTCGTCTTGCAAGGTTTGTCGTAAAGTAGGTCACTCCGAGTTCGATTGCAAATTTAAAAACAACCAAAATAAGGCTCTATTTCCATCTAAACCAAAACAGTTAAATGACATCCAAAAGTCTTCAACCCCTGACTCCCAACCGTTAATATGCCGCTATTGCAAAAATATCGGACATGACATTTCGCAGTGTCGCAAAAGACAATACAATAATTCTCGCTTCGATCGCAGAAACCCTGGGAACAGAATAAATGAACAAAAGAATGTAGAATGTAGTAATCAAGTTTCAACACATACCGACGACGACGATGATTTAAACTAAATGATCGGATTACGAACCAGTGTCGACGTAATTCTATAACCATAGACACTAATCGTGAGAAAGATTTTTTAGGGACTTCAATTTCCAAATCTAATTCCATTTCCAAATCTAATTCTATTTCCAAATATGAATACACTACTAATCCTGAAGTCACTAATAACTCCAACTCTCCAATTACTAATTCGATTTCCAAATCTAAACGAATTAAGAATTCTAAAAATAATGACTCTATCCTTACTAGTTCTACTAAATCAATTACTAAATCTAAAAAATATAATGACTCTATCCTTACTAGTTCTACTAAATCAACTACTAAATCTAAAAAAAATAATGACTCTATCCTTACTAGTTCTACTAAATCAACTATTAAATCTAAAAAAAATAATGACTCTATCCTTACTAGTTCTACTAATTCTAAAATAAATAATGACTCAATCCTTACTAGCTCTACTAAATCAATTACTAATTCTTTAAAAAATGGTGACTCTACCGGCACTAGTTCTATAAAATTAAACAACAATTCTCTAAGGAATAATGTTGTGCCTAAAGTAATACCAGATAACTTTATCGAAAACCCGTCTGGCTATTCCACTATTTATGACGTCTTCCCTAATTCAAGTTCTTCCTTACCATATATTGTAGTAAAAACCTCACATACGAAAGCACCTGTTCGTCTCTTAGTCGATTCAGGTAGTTCCATATGCATCATTAAGGAACAATGCCTGTCTGAACTACCTAAAGTTGAGAAAGATATTTTAAAATTCAAGGGCATTAACGACATAGACTCATTCTCTGAAACTAAAGGCAAGTTTCTATTATCCTTAGGACTCGAAAATGAAATCAAAGTCCCGTATTATTTCCATATTGTAGACAAAGTTAATTTAGAGTATGATGGCATCCTAGGATCAAACTTTCTAGAGTGGTATCAAGCTCTCATCAGTTAAGGCGACTTTCGGTTAATAATTCAGGGAAATCCTCTATACTATTTCAATTTAAAAACAACTCCTAATGTAAAGGTTATCCCTCCAAGAAGCGAAATGTTTATTCGTTGCAATGTTACTAATCCCGAAATTAAAGTAGGACTTCTAGATGCCAAATTAGAAAATTATCCTCGTTTATATATCTCTAGGTGTTTAGTGTCAGTTGACTCTAATAACCAGACTACTATTTCAGTGCTTAACACATCAGATCAAGAAATAATCTTAGAAAATCCTGAAATAACGCTAGAACCTATCTCACAGATAATCGAGTCGAATGAAAACTCTGTTTCTCTCAATGCAACTACTTCCTATTCTAATCCATTATACCCATACACATCAGAACGAGATTCCAAAGTTCAAAACATTATCAGATGCGATCATCTTAATTCAGAAGAAGAAGGCCGTTTACGTAGTATATGTTCTAAGTTCCAAGATGTTTTCTATTTAGAAGGAGATAAACTTACACATACGAACACTTTGGAACACGAAATCCGTGTTACTTCCGAAACCCCGATTGCAGTTAAAAGTTATAGGTTTCCTGAATGTCATAAGGAAGAGGTCAATAAACAAATTAAAGATATGTTAGACCAAGACATAATTCGACCTTCAATATCTCCATGGTCTGCACCAATTTGGGTTGTCCCGAAAAAGACGGACGCATCAGGTAAACCCAAGTGGCGTATTGTTATTGACTACCGCAAATTAAACGAAGTCACAATCGGCGATGCATATCCAATTCCAAATATCTCAGATATTCTAGATCAACTTGGTCATAGCAAGTATTTCACAACACTTGACCTAGTATCTTCATTTCACCAAGTTAAAGTCAAAGACACAGAAAAAACTGCATTTAGTGTCCCATCTGGTCATTATGAATTCACTAGAATGCCCTTCGGACTCCGCAACGCACCATCCACGTTCCAAAGGCTTATGAATATTGTCCTAAGTGGCCTTCAAGGGACTCACTGTTTTACGTATATGGATGATATTGTACTATTCGGGCATGACCTCGAATCACATTGTAGAAATTTGGAATCAGTTTTTGAAAAGTTACGAGAACATAGACTAAAAATACAGCCTGCTAAATGTGAGTTTTTACGAAAAGAAGTACAATATCTAGGACATATAATAACAGACCAAGGAGTGAAACCCGATCCAAAAAAGGTTAGTTGTGTTCAAAATTTTCCAATTCCTAAATCCCCTCGTGACATAAAGTCGTTCCTCGGGTTAGTGGGGTATTACCGTCGGTTCATAGAAAACTTTTCCCATATCACGAAACCCCTCACGATTCTCCTAAAGAAAAATGCTAATTTCGCTTGGAATCCTGAACAACAAAAATCCTTCGACGAACTAAAACATAAAATAACGACCGCTCCTATCCTTCAATATCCCGACTTCTCTAAGCCTTTCGTATTAACTACTGACGCATCAAATTTCGCTGTATCTGCAATCTTATCTCAGGGAAAAATCGGTCAAGACTTACCAATCGCGTACGCATCTAGAACCCTTAACAAAGCAGAAGGAAACTATTCCACTACCGAAAAAGAATGTTTAGCCATCATTTTCGGCACAAAAGTCTTTAGGCCTTATTTATACGGTAATAAGTTCATTGTAGTCACGGACCATAAACCACTTCAATGGCTATTCAATTGTAAAGATCCTAGTTCAAAACTGATTCGCTGGCGCTTAAAGTTAGAAGAATTCGATTATGAAATAATTCATAAAAAGGGTAAGATGAATTGTAACGCTGATTCCTTATCTCGTAACCCGATACTTACCGTAGATCCTAATGTCCCTTCTACTTCTGAAACGTATGAAAAATACTTACAAATAAGTCAACAGCATAATCACTCCTACGACACCGTAATAGAGGAACATAATGAATCATTACTTAAGACCAAATGTAGGATGATTACTTACCCTTCCGCAAACTCAAACTCAAACTCAAACTCAAAGCATTTATTTCAATTAAACCCTTTACAGGCACTTTTGAATTGTCAAGTCGAAAGAGGTGAAGCTATCTGCACGTTCCAAAGCGTAGATCTCTATGGAGAAGAACGTGCAAGAAACTCCACGGACACTCTTTTAAATCATGTTCTGTATTACATTACGTTTAATACATCCTTTGGTGCTTCTATATGTGAGGACAATGCAATGAAAAAAAAAAAAGAAAGGAATCCACAAAACAATTCAAAGTATAAAGATTAAAACAAATCAGTGGCAGTTAAGAGGTGACCAGTCTCAACCGACGGCGCCCGTTCACGAACATGACGCGTGTATCGGCACCGTTTAGCTCAACCATTTTGAAGGGAACCGAACGATCCAACACGCACGCCACCATCAGCGAGACATTTGAGCGAGCATGACATGCTCTCAACTGCCATTTTAGTTCAAGTCACAAAGTAAACTATAAGGTATCACATGTAAATGGCTCCATGGTACTCACATTTACAATATTTGAACATAAAATGCTTCTACAGTATACAAAACTATGGTTTACATTAACCAAGCAAATACAGTAAAAAAAAAAAGATAAATTATTTATTCTCAAAATAATACCTATAATAAAAAAGGAATAAATAAATGAGACAAAAAAAAAGGGCGAGCATCTCTTCCAAATATATAATCCTAACTTGTTAACCCAAGTGGTTGAGGCTGTGGAGCAGGACCGGCATTTAACCAAGCATTTTTATCAAGGATATAATCTTCCAGTTTATAATATGCTTGCCTACATAGTGTGCGTTTTATGCATGTTTTAAATTTTCTCTCATTCAATTGAAGAATATCGACTGGTATTTTGTTATAAAATTTTATGCAATACCCCATAAAAGAAGTATGTACTTTAGCCAATCTAAACCTAGGTTGATCTAATTTGTTTTTATTTCTGGTATTAAAATTATGCCTGTCGCTGATCTTATTAAACATATGAAGATTTTTCCGAACATACATAATGTTTTCATATATGTATTGACAAGGTACCGTCATGATGTTAATTTCCTTAAACAGTTCCCTTAGAGAATCGCGCTGGCGGAGATTGTAAATGGCTCTTATTGCTCTTTTCTGCAGAATAAAAATAGACTCTATGTCTGCAGCCCGTCCCCATAGCAAAATACCGTAAGACATGATACTATGAAAGTAACTAAAATAGACCAGTCTCGCGGTATCTACATTAGTAAGTTGACGGATTTTTCTGACAGCATATGCTGCTGAACTTAGCCGTCCTGCAAGTGATGCTAAATGAGGACCCCATTGTAGCCTTGAGTCGAGCGTTATCCCCAGGAAAACTGTGCTTTCGACGAATTCTAGTTTCTCTTTATTCAATACTATTTCCTCAATACTACTTTTAACATTCGGTAAAACAAATCTAATACATTTAGTTTTTTTTTCATTTAATACTAAATTATTAGCAGTAAACCAATTTTGGACCTGCTGAAGGGAGTCATTCACTTCGTCAAGATTTGCGGAACGTCTATTTATCCTAAAAATTAAGGACGTATCATCAGCAAATAACACCATTTGTGATTGTTTTTTCAAAAGATAGGGTAGATCATTAATGTACACTAAAAAGAGGAAAGGACCCAGTATTGAGCCTTGTGGTACCCCCATTTTGACTCCTAAACCACATGAATTTACACCGTTTATTTGAACTTGCTGCTGTCTGTCATTTAAATAAGACCTTACTAAACTGAGTGCAAGTTTACAAAGTCCGTAATGTTCTAGTTTTAAGAGCAAGGTTTCGTGATTAACACAATCAAATGCCTTGGAGAGGTCACAAAAGATTCCTATGGCATCTTGGGCCTCTTCCCACGCTGCAAATATATGTTTTAGTAAGGTGACACCAGCGTCAGTCGTACAACGTCCTCTGGTGAAACCATACTGTTGATCGTGTAAGATTTTATTGGTGTTGAAATGAATGAGCATCTGATTGAGCATCACCTTTTCGAAGACCTTGCTGAAAACCGGCAACACGGATACAGGTCTATAATTATTGGTGTCTTTACTATCGCCGGACTTAAAAAGTGGTATAACCTTACTGTATTTCATTATATCCGGAAAGACACCTTGGTCCACACATAAATTAAATATTAAAGCCAAGTATGGTGCTGTGGTCTCAATTATGGATGTGCACACTTTGACGGACATACCCCATAGGTCTTCGGTCAATTTGATTTTAATTTGCCGGAAGGCCTTTATAACTGTCATAGGGTTGATATGTTTGAATTGGAATTCAACCGGGCAGTCTGGAACGTTTGCTCTTAATAAAGCCATTGAGACCTCGGGTGACGAGTCTAAAGCTTCAGTAGTCTTACATGGTATGTTAGTAAAGAAATTCACAAATTCTTGAGCTACTTCAAAATTTGAGCTTATGGCACCATGTGAAGTCTCCAGTAAAAAATCAGTGTTCCGTACTTTATTTCTATTAGTTTCATTATTGATAACTTTCCAAACTGTCTTTATTTTATTATCAGCCCATTTGATCTTGTTGCTAATGTACAGGGCTTTAGCTACCTTGCAAGTGTTTCTAAAAACTTTTGAATATTTGTTTACGTACTTATTAAATGATTCCGTGTTAATGAAAGGCTTAAGGCCATATAGTTCGTATAGTCTTTCCCTGCTTATCCTAATACCTTTAGTCGCCCAGTCACTGAATATAAACTTAGGGAAAGTGTCTTTTGACTTCTTTTCAAATGTTGTATTGAATTCTTTTAATACCACTGAAAAGAAATTATCGTAAAATTTATTTGCATCTTTAAAGTCATGGCCTAGATCATTTAACTTATTTTGTAAAATACAATTGAATTTCGTTAATTTGCCAGTTGTAATTGGCCTATATTGTATTTGAATTTTTTGTAAGACAGCTTTAAACTTAAACGTTACCAATTGTCCACTATGGTCAGACGGTAGATAATTAACTATGGCTTTATCTAGATAATCACAATCGCAGAATACATTATCGATACAAGTTGATGAGGTTGGTGTTATCCTAGTTGGTTCTGCAAAAACATTAGATAAATTGAATGACTTAAAAAGGTTTAAAAATCTACTGCTTACTGAATTATTTTCTAAAATATTAACATTAAAATCTCCACAAATAATCGTAGATTTGCTACCTGCTGCAAGTTTCGCAAGGATGTCTTCCATTGTTGATTCGAATAAAGTAAAGTTTTGAGGGTTTGGAGGTCTGTACACACACACTATAACATGCTTATCTAGCTCAACACAGGACAGTTCGATGCAATGTTCCACTGACAGGTTAACAATGTCATTACGTTGCTTAAATTTTAAACATTTTTTTACTAATATGAGGGAACCACCGCGTAACATTGATTTACGATTAAAACAGCTGCCCACATTATAATTTTCGTAATTAATTAGCATCTGGTAATCCTTCAGCCAATGTTCACTAAGACATACAATATCAAACATTGTTCTTTCTAAAAACATCTCAATTTCTAATAATTTGGAAGAGACACCCTGAATATTTTGATGAAATAATTTCAAGGTATGCTGCTGACCCCCTTTTTGACATTTATTAAATTGAGAGCAAGAGGACACTTTAATGTTGGTAGGTAAAACTAATTGGTTATTAGTATCCTCTGTTGTCTTATATACTAGTTTAAATTTTTATCCAGAGTTTGCCCTATATCATCACTTTGCAATGAGTCCTCTATGTTAACCAATGAATTTTCCCTAGTGATATATGGAACCTCCTTCGTACAATTTGTGTAAAGATTTATAGCAATAGTGCTACAGTTATTTTGGTTCACCACCTGATTCTTAGTATCATTACTAAACATTGTGGATTTAATTACAGAAGACTTCGACATACTACTTATGTCTGAGTTAATATAATTAGCTAATAGCTTTGCTATTGTGTGTCTAAAATAAATTGGCAGATACACAGTATCCCTAGTAGATTTTAAATTTTCCACAAAAATGTTGGTGTCAAAAAACATAAACTTGTCACTATAATGACTAGCCAAAAAGTGCATGTGTTTATTTAGCCTATGAATGTAGTCATTTTGTCTAATTGACAATTGATCAAAATATGGAAAAGCACACAATATTATTTTATTACAATTTAAATTTAACATCTCAGTTACATTGTCTGTGATATCTGCTTTTTTTACTTTTAAACTATTTCCTATAAACACAGTAATAGTGGTATTAGAAGTATAATTTTTGTTTTTTAATAATGCCATAATACGCTTGTAAGTTAAACCTGGCATACAATGATTTTGTGTAGAATTACTTAGGTTGTTACCAACCAGTTTACCTAAACCTCTTCCTATACTGTCTGAGAACATAACTGAATGATAACCACTATTCACAGCTGAAAAGCTACCAATATCAGGCTGTTCAACTTGAGATAAATCTTGTACAAAATTAATATTATCTTGTTCAGTGAAGCAGTCTTGAGACAAATTCTCTGACTGGGATGGTACCTCCGTTGCCTCAGGCTGGACAGCATCAATGTTTGATACTGACTGGCAAGACCGCTATCGACTTAGATGACTCGATCCCATATTGCTCTGAAATTCTACAAATATCCAAGTTTGACGAAGACTTACCTGACATACGGACTTTAGAAAGGGAATTATATACGTTTCAAAGTACATCCAATGAAAAACATGTTTTCACACACTTATTTTTACGTGTCCATCATTATGACGAAATGACATATAAAGACATTTTTAATATGTTACGAGAATATCGAGAAATGATCACCGCGTGGTATTCAGAAGAAAAAGAATTTGCTATTTCCGATTTCCAGGATCCTTTCTCGAAGTTGTCGTTTACCAAAATATACAATATTATAGGATTTCTATTCCATAACACAGGTGTCAAAGTTCATATCTATCACAATAATATTCAATTCCCTACTCCTACAGAAGTCCCTCGTATATTAAAAGATAACCATAACCCACCTTCAGCAGGACATCCGGGCATTTCTCGCATGTATGATAGGTTAAAAACTCTTTATTGGTGGAAAAACATGCGTCAAGACATAGAAAACTATATCAAGAATTGTAAGTCTTGCCAAATAAACAAACCGTTACGTCAGACAAACCGTGCTCCTATGATAATCACATCCACAGCTACGAAACCTATGGAAAAAGTATTCCTAGACGTTGTGGGACCATTACCCGAAACTCATGACTACCGTTATAAGTTTATCCTCACATTACAAGACGATTTAACAAAATATTCACAGGCTTATGCAATGACGACATGTTCCGCCGAAGAAACTGCACAAAAATTTGTGCTCTTCATTTCTCATCTAGGTATCCCTAGAATGATTGTAACCGATCAGGGGACCAATTTTACATCCGATGTCTTAAAACAGTTAGAGAGATTATTCGGCATTAAACATATCTTTGCCTCACCGTATCACCCACAAACATGTGGCGCTCTCGAAAGAAGTCATGCGACGCTAAAAGAGTATCTACGATCATACGTTGAAGATAACCAGCATACTTGGAGCCTGTATCTACAAACTGCTATGATAGCCTATAACACTAATGTACATTCCACTACCGGGTTTCAACCGATGGAGTTATTGTTCGGATTTAAACCTTACATGCCCAAGAGCACCGACACTTTAGAACTAAATACCTATACGGACTACATTCGTGCTCTTAATCATAGGTTATATTACAGTAGACAAAAAGCCTTGCAAAATATACAATCGTCCAAAGAAAAATCAAAACAACGCTTCGACGTTCATACTAAGCCCATAACATATAAAATAGGTGACATGGTGTATTTACGGTGTCATCATAAACAAAATAAAGCTATGTCTCCTATATGGAAAGGCCCTTTTAAAATAGTTAAAATAAATGGTAACCATACAGTTACCCTTCTAATCAACAGAAAATATGTCCGACATCACTATGATGAAATAAAAATTGCAACGGATGACTAGCCTAATCTTTTCTATTTCAGGTTATTACTTCAGCCGTCTTCGAGCCACAAATTTGTTACTACAATCATAGGTACTCCAGGGTTATACTTCGACCAACTACTAAACGTTAAATTCACGAATGACCACTGGAATGTTGTAACATACCTGGATATTAGCCATATAAAACCGCATTTAGATAAAGTCGAGGTTCTAATCAAAGAAGTTTCTAATTTCTGTGTTACAAATCCTTCTAGTAAAATCCAACTAGAATGTACTAATCTACTATCGCCTCTTCAAAACCAACATCTTAATAATGTTCGTAAATTCTTATCGATATCCTACCTTGTTCAAGATCAAAAACCAAACCGTTTTAAACGTGGGCTCATTGATGCCGGTGGCTCAGTTTTAAAATCAATCTTCGGAACTTTAGACTCTGAAGACGCCTTAAAGTTCTCAGACGCTATCACCAAAGTACAGTCAGACGAAAAACAGCTAGCCCACTTAATGAGAGATAATATTCACGTTATCCAATCAACTATTTCAAACTTCAACAGCACAATGTCAAGGGTAAACAAGAATCAAAACCAGTTAAACCAAAATTTAGATACTATTCGTATAGCGTTTGAACAATTATCAAATTCTAGCGATAAGCTAGAAATAAAAAATCACCTAGTAATGTTAATGAACTCCTTAGAAAGTATTACTATAGCCTTGTCCTTTGACATTGATGACATCAACAACGCTATCTTGTTTAGCAAGCTCAACGTTCTTCATCCAACTGTACTTAGCCCCTATCAATTATTCCAAGAATTAGACCTACATAAAGATAAGCTTCCGAAACATTGTGAACTTCCTATAAGTTTATCCTTGGAAAATATACACGTTATCATAGACATATCTGATCTAGTTTGCTATTATCATCTTAACAGGATTATTATTATTACTAAAATTCCGCTCGTCCTTCCACAAACATATAACCTCTATCACACTGTTCCTCTTCCAGCTCCCTACGAAGTTACCAAACCCGACACTTATATACTCATTGCTCCTAATAAACCTTATGTGGCTGTAACAATAGATCGTATGTTCTATTCACTATTAGAGTCAGTGGATAAGTGCCGAGTGATTAATAGTGAGTGTTATGTGTGTCCTTTAGGAAATGTGTATTCTACAATTGCGAACCCAACTTGTGAAACAATAATTTTAACCGAAGCCATAAGTTCGTTACCAGATTCCTGTAATACTAAACTAATACATGGCTCAATTGATGTATTTTTCAAACTAAATAATAATAAGTGGTTGTTTGTACAGTCAGAGCCCGGAAAAGCTCATGTTACATGTGAAAACGATCCTAACAATTACGACGAGATTCTTTTCGGTACAGGCATGTTGGCCTTGCCTAAATATTGTGTAGCTTTCTTTAAAACTTTAAAGTTTACGCCTAGTGACTATGTTATGTCTAATGTCACTAATCATATATCTAATTTCAATATTATAGAAGATGACTGCTGCGACAGTCATAGAATAAATAAAACAGTACAACATCTCCCTTTTGTAAAGTTATCTAATGTTAATGATTTCAATTCTCTATTACAAGCGAGTGTGCATTTGAACGAATTTGAAAAGGAATTAAATAAAATTGAACAACCATCTCACTTACAGTTATACAGTACTCATTACCTATCATTAACATATTTCGTCTCGATCATTGTCCTTCTTTACCTTTTATACAGATCTAGGAAGTTATTTTGTTCAACCAAACCTCGATATTGTATACAAGTATTTAACCAATGTTATACTAAAAAGAATCAAACAGTCCAGTCTGTTCAGTCAGTAAGCAATCAATTCACAGAATCCTCTGACGAAGACGTCCATGGGTCGTGTAAATCTCTGCCGACTCCGTTAAAGCGTAATGTTATGACTTAGTTCACAGTGAACTTATCAGTTGTAATTCTTTTCATGAAATTACTAATGATTATTAATACTATTTCTTATGTTTAATTCTAGTTTAGTTCTAAGTTACTAATAGTACATTAATAATAGAAACCTTTATCTTACATATTCCTAGTTTGTAACCAAAACGAAGTTCAATGTCTAATCTTAGATTTCTCATCACTCTTAAACGTGATGATCAATCTTATCGGGGGGGTTGTTATAAATTGTAAGACAGCCCTAAGCATATAAAATATAAACGCTGACACCTCATAGGCGTCAGGTAACGTTTCCCACAAATGTTGTTGCATTTGGTGACATCAGTTTTTCCGGCAGTCATACTTTGAACTTCGTGGCGGACACATTAAATCTATCTTTGTAAAAAACGTGCTAATTTCCATTAAAGTTTTCAAGGTTTACAAAATAGTTTTTTTTAAAAAGGGACTTTGGACCAGCCCCGTAACAGAACCCTTCGTGTGAAAGTCCCCACTAGCACTCGGTCCGCCTATTGATATTGCGAGCTAAAATCTACTTTTGAGGTGGATACACACTTGATACCAGAAACATTTCTGAAAATAATATTACTATAGCAAGATAAAGCCGTTTCAATGCCATCAGAACTCCGCTCACTACGAAACAAATCTCTTTCAATTCGAAACGTAATAACGATCTAGTCGGAACAGATCTTAATCTCGCTGTATATGGATTAGCTACTCGAGGGGTGCTGTTGTAATAACATTTAACTCGATTCGATACTTACAACTTCAAAAGGAACTACCTATATTTACAAATACGTACATAATTGTATAAGGAGCTTTTTTTTTTGGATGGGATATCATCAAGTGACTTCTCCCGCTCTGGGCGGAGCGGAAGGGAGTGTCAGACTCTTACTGACTAAAATCCACCCGTGATCCTTCTTGTGCCCTTTGCGTTCCAGGTCCGCGGTGACTCTTTCGATCAAATTCCGCAAAACATTTCTGTGCTGCCAACTATACAAGGTTATTTGTAAAACACCAACATCCTCTTAAGAGGTCATTGTACTCATCATTATGAACAACTTTTACTATGGGGCCTAACCTGAAATCGCGAAAAAAAATGAGCTGTCCCCTACATTTTGATGAGTTATACGAACATAACCCTGTATAGTTAGAAAAGAAAAGAAAGAATAATATTTATTCAGCACATACATGAAACGTTCTTGTACGTTCCTCATAGAAAGATACTCCAATACTTTAGCAGTGGCCGCGTCAACTTCTCAGTAGAATTTGTAAGGTACTGACACGAAAACTAATTACGTAATGTGTTTTGGCTCGGCGTATTTTCTGGAAACACTAATTAAGTCTAATGAAGAAGATTTGTCATGCGGGTGGAACGCAAGGTTGTAAATAAATCTAGATCAGAAGAAAACTGAGAAAGGTTTCTTGCGGGTAGTCTAGCTCTAAAAGACGACAACGGTCTTAACAAAAAAATCTTTCTTTTGAAAATGATCAGGTAATACGTAGTCTTTTTATTGATCTTTTCTTAAGCGTGTAACAGAATAAATGCAAAGCCTGAGGAGGGGTATACATTTAAAAAAATCGACGTCCCAATACATGTATGTACACAAATCGACAAAATGTTCTGAACACCTGTTTTTTTTTCGCGATTTCGCGCTTGCTTCCCTGGTAAAACTTATTACAAAAATACAACCGATTTCTACACAAAACAAAAAGTACAAAATAACTATAATTTCGGAACTCGGTGTTTGTAGTTGCTTTTTCGTTTTTTAACCGACTTCTTAAAAAGGAGGAGGTTCTCAATTCGGATGTTTGTATGTTTTTTTTTATTTTTTATTGTTTGTTCGCGCATAACTCCGTCGCTTGCCAACCGATTTGAAAAATTCTTTTTTTGTTGGAAATGGTATACTTTCCAAATGGTCCCATGAAAATTTTATCGAAATCGAACAAGCGGTTTTTGAAAAATCAACCAGAATCTAAAAAAATATCTGCATTGGAGCAGTGCGTTTTTTTTTACACTAATGTAATTGGTTCGTTTAGGTGGGGGGAGGGGAGGGGGTTTAGGTACCACTAAAAAGTGAAAAATAAAAAACTTTTTACTAAAAAATACAACCGACTTTTCCACAAAAAATCAAAAAAGTACAAAATGACTTTAATTTCGGAAGTCGGTGTTCAAAAAATGAAAAAGGAACCACAAACACCGAGTTTTTTTTTTGTGTAGATATCGGTTGTATGTTTTTGTAAAAAGTTTTTTATTTTTCACTTTTTAATGGTATTCGCCCGAAAAAAAAAACATTTTACAAAAAAATACAACAGACTTCTAAAATCGACTTCTAGGACTTCAAAAAACGAAAAAGCAACCAAAAACTCCGAGTTCCGAAATTATAGTTATTTTTTGTAAAATTGGTATATTTTTGAAAAATGTTTTTTTTTGTGGTGAGATATTTAGAGAAAAGACTTGATCTCCAAAGCCACAGTGCGAGTTTCTTTTATTGTATCGAACATAAAACGAAGTCGCATCGTGCACTATCAAGACAATCGCACCTGACGTCACCACGGCTCATCGTCACGTTGAAACAAAGGAGATTTTTCAATGAAAAGTCTCATCCTCAATGGCTCCTTTGTCTTCTTGAATCCGGCTCTTTAATTATGAGACACAATACAGCAAAACTGACTCGTTAAATACATCTATGGAGGCTCTCATTTGCTTTGTCTTTAAGAGTTAAGGTTCCATTTCGCGTGAGTTTTGCGACTTGGATTTTTAATGACGTATTTTGAATGGATGCAAAAGATTATAACAAAATTTTGAAACTGCTGGATAAACTATTTTCGAGTTTAAACAACATATTTTTATTTTTGACTGATTACAGAAGGCCAATTCTTGTACTTAAGAAGCACCCAAATTCGCATGTACTGTGACGTTTAAGAAACTTTTATCACTATACCAGATCATGATGCGAGATTATGAATGAATTGTTAAACCATGAAAATCAGAACACAGTGAGCTTTCTCTATAATAGTCAAGTCTTTTCTTGAAAACTTTCACTACAAAAAGTCCAAATCTATACTATAATATTATATAGCTGAAGAGTTTGTTTGTTTGTTTGTTTGAACGCGCTAATCTCAGGAACTACTGGTTCGAATTGAAACATTCTTTTTGGGTTGATTAGACCATTTATCGAGGAAGGCTTTAGGCTATATATCATCACGCTTAAGCCAATAGGAGCGGAGCAGCGATAAAGAATTTTTTTAAATCGGGGATTCCACGGGTACGAAGTCGCGGGCAGCAGCTAGTGTTTCATAAGGAGTTGCATTTACAAATAAGAACCTTCTTATTACGCAATATAAGAAAGTACTGCAGGAGTGTAGGTTAGTATTTTTCCGGCAAATCTTCGCAGTTTTCCTAATACAAGCAACGAACTCAAACTGAAACATTTACAAAAACAAATATCGCTTAATAATAAATGACACCCCCTCCCGGTACTAGGCAAGTGAAGTCATTGACCGTCGAACCGTGACCCCGGAATCCCTCTATTTATACTCAGTAGGTACCTATTTCCAACTTCAGCAAAATAACAAGGCCGAAGCTAAAGAATCAGTACAAAACGACCCGCGAATACTCACAACTTGAATACCAAGACAGATCTTAATATAATTGTCGGTAAAAGCCTCCAAATGCGACCCCAGTTTAAGTTGACCCATGAAGTTCAACAGCGTGAATGCTAAGACAGGTCTTGTAATCATTGTTATTAATGTTTTCCAGTATTTTCACAAGTCACTCCCGTAGTTTTATTGACATAATCATCAATCACTTAAAGCAGAAAAAAGCTTTACTTAGTTGAATGTAAGTATTATTTTTTCATCAGTGAAATAAAATTGATGTAACGACCTATCATTATAGTACTGGCGAATTTAATTAAGTCGTCAATGTATATTGGGCATGCTTTAAAAGGCTTTTAGCGGTAAATAAATTGATGACACAGCCGGAAGGTTCTGGAGGTCATTCAGCGCGTTCCTGTACACGGCTAACAAAACATTAATTGACCTCCAAGGTAGACCGATTATCTGGCGAGGGCCGAGGGAATCCACAAGATGTGAGTTACTATCGCCTAACTAAAGCGTCGCCACGTGGACCGGATTATATCCATAATCCGGTCCACGTGGCGACGCTTTAGGCTAACCTTTGTCGACCAGTAGACATTTTACGACTTAAATTAAAATTATTGTGACGGCTACAATTATAATTGTAGCCATCACAATCATTTTAATTTAACATCAATGTAAAACAAATTAGCTTTCTCCACTCCTCCATAAAACATTTAATTGTACCAAATTTCATGCTCCCCCGTCCGTCGTAAAAGATTTTGCTTCACCTATTAATACATTTAGATAAAGTATGAAGCCAGCAAGATATTGGTCTACTGCTAGAATTTAGACTGTAAAGCAAAATGCCCTGAATGACGCACCCACGATACAGGTGAAGTTCAAACCGCAGAGAAAAAAAATTTATCGTTCATTACGAACTACATTAAGTGACGGCACATTATGCAAAATTGAACATTACACATTTATTTATAGTTCAATTTTGGAATATGATATTTTGTTTAAAAAAAAAAAACACGGGATTACACCTTTTTTGTGGATGGGAAATCATCAAATGACTTCTCCCGCTCTGGGTGGAGCGGTAGGGAGTGTCAGACTCTTACTGACTAAAACCCACCCGTGATCCTCCTAGTACCCTTTGCGTTCCAGGGCCGCGGTGACTCTTTCGAACAAATTCCGCAACCCTAGCAGGCACTAACCCTATGGGGCCCCCTCTTCTGTGCTGACGGTTCTTTTAGGCGCGCGTGGAACACGACGCGCTTTCGACCCGGGCCTGGTTACTATCGGACGGCGAGCCACCCATAGCTCGCAGTTCGCAGGCCTGCACCTAACCATCGGGTCTAAGCAAATAAGTTGTATTGTGTATGTAAGTTTGAATGAAATTTCCTAACTTTTGAAAATCCCATCGGGCAGATGGCTTGTAAAATACAATAATGTGAAATAGTGTCTTAGCCATGACACTAACCGTCAAATAGCTAACTACAAAAACTACTTCAAACTATAATATCAAATAGATTACGTTGAAATGGATATCCTGGATTCCATCCTTATTTCCCTCGAGCTTCATACCTCTAAGGAGTTCCTGAGCCGTTGCTAGCAGAACAAATATTTTCTTCAAGAATTAACTTTTAACTTAACGTTCTTTTACGAACGAGAGGTTCTTCAAGGCCTATTTAAGTGATTTATCTGGTTTTCCCTTGGGATTTTTTATGTGATATTGAATCTTTATCTGAAGAGTCATTGATGTTTGGTTTTAAGTCCAGAAAGAGCCCTTGCCTTTCTAATCGTTGGATTTTGGTAATGCTTAAAATTATAGATACTAAATTGAGGTCAGTTAACGCTTTTAAAAACAGAGCTTATCTTGGTCGTTAGCCCGCATGCGGTAACGGCGGCATAACTCGAATTCGGGCTTCCGATATTTTTTTTACTCTGACAGCCTTGACAGATTCGGTTATATAATACGAACGATACTTAACAATTTAGCCGTAGAAGCCCGAATTACATGGACACCCGATTTCTTGTAAAAGACATAATGTGAACATGCCTTAAAAAACAAAAACAGACTAATTATTTTTGGAGAACGAGCAAGTTTTATGAAACAATAAAACTTAAAACAACAAAAAAAAAACTAACTGCTTGGATACCTCTCTCTGAATTTGACATGCGGTCATCAAATTTGTATGGAACAATGAGTGTTCCTTACAAATTCATGAAACTTCATTTCTCATCCCGAGATTTTCTACTGGATCGGTTTTCTTTCCTTAATTCATTGCGGGCGGAAACTGGGTCAAAGAATATCAGGTAAACAGGCCAGCATAGCTTAGATGCAAGTCGGTTAAAGTAGATTAAAAACCATAAAAATTCAAGTTGTTTAGTAATACTAGTGGAGTTGATGAAAGGACTCGTTTACGGTTCAAGTAAGTCGTACCATAATCTATATTTATTACTAGCTTCTACAAATTCGTCCGCGTGGAATAATTATTAAACCCCCGATTTTGAAACATTCTTCATTGTTATTCCGGTCCTATTGGTCTTAGCGTGATGATATATAGTCTATAGCGTTCCTCGATAAATGGGCTATCTAACGCTGAATATTTTTTTCAAATCGGACCAGTAGTTCTTGAGATTAGCGCGTACAAGCAAACAAACTCTTTAGCTTTATATATTACTACAGATTTAGATCTCTTTATTATTAGAAACCGACCGGGTTGAAAAGTGGGGCCCTTCCACGTGCTTCACCAACTAGTTTATTTTTAACTAACCGTTTTTTTTTTTGGATGTGAAATCATCAAAAATGACTTTTTTGAGAGAAAGAAGAAAAAAGAAGATTGTGTGTGTGAGTGTGAATTTCCTTTAAAGTTTTTCCTCTAAATGCTCTGCATTTCAGAGTCGCATAACTCTTTCGAACAACCCCAGCAAGCACTGGTTCTAGCGGGCCCTGTCAATTATGCTGGTGTCTTTTTGAGGTGTGCCTGCGTGGAACACACGGCGACTTCGATACGGGTCTGGTCCGCAAGCCCGCACCTACGTTGGCTCGGACCACCTTTTCCTTCGCTTGGATTACTGCTTAGCAGAAGGAGGTCGCTGCTTCCCATACCCTCTCGCATCAGACGATGGACTGAACCTAAAGCCTTTCGATCGTCTCGACGAGGCCACGGCGGTGTTCCGCCCAAACAAGGCGGACATCCACCGTATTGTCCCACCGGACCGGACGATCTATAAAATGCTGACACCCGGGCGTCTCCTCCCGCTGAATCTGACACATGTATCTCCCGAAACAACCATGTCCAATGGGGACCAGCGTAAGGCGGGCGTCGTGCAAAAAAATCAAAATCAAAAAGTCATTTAATCAAACTAGGCTGAGCCAGCACTTTTTGAACATCGAATTTGAAAAAAACTCCTCCTTAACTTCTCAGAGCGAACTTATAGCCATGATATTGGCTTGTCCAGTTCAAGAGCCCTAGTTATATGGTGACTTGGTGTTAAGCCACCTTACTAAAGAACACACGAACACACGACAAAAAAACAGCCTACAGAAATGCTATCAGATTCTTTCAAGCCATTGTAGAAACAAAATTAGAATTTCGAGGAGCGATAACGCTGTAACTTTCGCTCACAATTGTCATTCATTTTGTTTTCTATCGCGCCTAGTTTTTTGTACAAAGCATAAATCGCAACGGGGTACAAATCTCGTTATTTTTAGACCATTTTGCTGTTGACGGCGAAAATGTTTAATTTCGAGGACTTTGTTTGATGTTTTTGTGTATTAACATTGAGCTGGATGGAATAAGATTTTGTCTATAAAGTTTTTTATCATTTACTAGCAGCGCTCCGCGGTTATACGCCGCGTAGTTCCCGTTCCCGTGGGAACATGGGGATAAAATATAGCCTATGTTACTCGTGGATAATGTAGCTTTCGAATGGTGAAAGAATTATAAAAATCGGTCTAGTAGTTTTTGAGCTTATTCATTACAAAATTGATTGAGTCAGGCGTTACTTTGCGGAAATCCATTTTAAATTTGAAAATGAAAACAATATAAATCTAGTTTTAATTTCCGCGAATATTAACAACAACAATTACAGATTTTGAAACATAGTAATAATAATAATTTTGCACTGTTGAATGACCAGACGAATTTGGTTTCTTCCCCTTTACTGCGTATGTTTGTGGGTAGTTGTACACAAATAACCAACGGTGGCAGTGTATAAAAGGGGGGTGCCTTGTACTAATTTCTCGTTGCCCCGGCTGGGGGCCTTAGAATGCCCCGGCTGGGGGCCTTAGAATCTAAGGCAACCACGGGATTGCCCGGTTGAGCAGTAACCAGCCTCAATGTGCTGAACTGCGAGTAGTCCATTCAAAAAAAAAAAAAAAAAAAAAAAACTAATTTCTCAGTCGCAACTCAACGGTCAGCGAGTCAACACGTCCCCTGAGGATGCCTCGTGGAGAGGCGAAACACGTGTCGGTAATGGTGTTGGGTTTTGCATTGCCTTCCTGCATGTGCTTAAAATCCTTAAATTTGCCCAGTAATCTTGCATGTGCATAATATAGCGGGCGGGAGGGAGGTGCATACCTGCAACCCACTAATATTCGCGGAAATTAAAACTAGATATATTGTTTTCATTTTCAAACTTATTCATTACAACCAAACAAACAAAGTTTTCCTCTTTATAATATTAGTGTAGATTATTCCCATTGTTTCCTGAAGCTGCCAGGGTTGCGGATTTTGTTCGAAAGAGTCACCGTGGCCCTAGAACGCCAAGGGCATAAGTGGCCATCTATAAATTACGTCATACGTTAAGGGGGGTCGATGAAGTGTCACATTGTGTGACAAGGGGGTGGGAGGAGTTCTACATTTCGTGACGTCACAGCTCAAAATCTATTTTAATCTAAGTGTTAAGTAAAACACGAACAAGTTACACGAATAATATTGTAAAATATGTGACGTCACACTAGGGAGGAGGGTCTCTCAGATGTGACCAGCTGTGATAAGGACGAGGGAGGGGGGGGGGGGGGGTCAAAAATCATGAAATTCGTGTGATGTAATTTATGGTTCTTATGTGGCGCCATAGATGTCGCTACAGCCCCTAAGGAGGAACACAGATGGGTTTTAGTCGCCAGAAAATTGTATTGTTGCCATATATTCATTTTATTTAATTTTACCAAAACTGTATCTAATATAAGCTACACACGCTGCTATGTTACATGTGGAAACTTAGTGGATTATACATTTACTTTCAGCATAGGTACTGTGTATCTAGATATAATATACAATGTGCGTTTGTTTGTTTTCCCAAATAATATAAAGTTAAATAAAAAACCAGCAATGAAGAACATAAATAACATGAATCTAATTGCGTAACAAATAAAATGTCCCACCACGCCCTATTATGATGTCTTAAAACCTCATAATTCCGATGTCTACTTAGCCTTTATCCAACTATATTGGGGTCGGCTCCCAGTCCAGCGGTATCGGTTGAATACCACACCTCCACAACCCATTAACTGGGTAACACGGTACTTCTTGGCAATACTGGTCAGATTTAGAGATGGAGCTATATAAGAAAAATATTACACTATCTCTTTCTCACAACGGAACCATGATGGCACTTTAGTACGAAATCTGATGATAAATAATATCCACACTGATTTAAAGACAAGTAGCACTCTAGTAAGTTCATATGGCGTTGTTAAAAGAGAGACGAGAACATTGTCCCGAGTGTAATTACGGGATCATGAGACTTTTCAGCGTCGGCATTGTTCGGTTTTTTTCGTTGTAAATACCGGTTTTTAGAATATCCCATTAATCACTTAGTCCATTACATATATTATACTATAATTTTGATATAACTAACAGACCCTACAATATTATTTACTAGCTGCCACCAGCAGTTCCATTTGCGTGAATTTCGAAAATTATCCCAAGTGAGCATACTCCCATAAAAAGTATCCTATGTGTTATTCCAGACTACAATCTATCTTCGTGTCTAATTTCATCAAGGTCCATTCAGTAGTTTTTGCGTGAAAGAGTAACAAACGACCATACGTACCTACAAACTTACGCGTTTATAATAAGTACTAGCTGCTGCCCGCAGCTTCGCCCGCATTAATGTCGCACATTATCACAAAGGAACATAATCCCGGGATAAAAAGTATCCTATGTTACTTCTAGTACCTCCCAGAATATGTGTACAAAGTTTCATGATGATTCATCAAGTAGTTTTTGCGTAAAAGCGTAACAAACATCCATGCTTTCACATTTATAATATTAGTAAGGATATTTTGTATAGATTATTATGTGCGTAGGAATAACTTGGTGCGTAAATTCAAGGTAAGTCTAAAGCAAACCTGGTAACTGAGGAAAAAAATACCGTTTAATACGTCCCTGGAGGATAATAGTGATTAATGTTCTTTAATTATTCTTCATTCGTTTTCAAGGCCTTGGTCGTGTTCGTTATTTTATTTAGGGAAGTGCGCACCATGAGGGCTGCTGGCTTATTGTTACATCACACTGTTTACTTTGCACGGGACGTCCATCAGCGGGCGAATGACTTACTTAGTTTACTGCTCAGTTTGCCACAACGTTATCGCACCGTCCAGAAACGCAATGTTACTTCTGGAACTACAGCAGCTAAGTATATAAAATAGTGGTAAATGGGGCTTAAGAAGTTTTATTTAGCGCTAACCGCCAGCTCGGCTTCACACGGGTAGATAAAGAAAAAGACAGAAAAGAAAGAAAGAGTATATTTCAGTTTTTTTCTCGTTCTTTTTTTTTAGATTATCCTTACTAATATTATCAACGCAAAAGTTTTTATGTATGGATGTTTGTTACTCTTTCACGCAAAAACTACTGAATGGATTTTGATGAAATTTGGCATAGAGGTAAATTACATTATTTTCGACATTCTCTCGGGCGGAGCCGTGGGCGGCAGCTAGTAATAATATATATACGCTCCCATTCAGTTTTTCTTATCGATATTATAAACAGTTATCGGCTAATTTAAACCGTAATGAATATGTACACTTAAGTCGTCTTCATGAGATACCTACTACAGTGTTTTAATGCTAAAGAAAGATCTACTTCCATAAAATTACCGACTTTTTAAGGTCAATCATTAAATAATCTGGAAATCAAACCTAGGAAACAATAAACGGTTAACTAGTAGATTTTCACGGACTTGTGTAATTCTTTTGTCAAACAATACAAAATGCTAGGAAAGTACTTTCGTAAAACTGTATTTATTCACCGAAATCTTATACAAAAGTCAATTTCAGCCAACGATTGTTCAAGTATTACAAGTTACACTAAGTCTCGAGCAAATACAAACGTCAGTAACAATTCTTTCTTGTTTATACAGTCTTTGTGCTAACGTTACGTTTTTGTTCAACTTGATTTGGCCCCAATATTTCTTTAATATCGAGGGTTAGTGAGAAGGTTAAGATTTCTATTGTTTTTTTTTGTGAAAGGGGAATGTTTTAGGATTCAGGTGTTAGAAAACAGGTGTTGCGGGGTTCAAAAGAGTCACCGCGGCCCTAGAACGCAAAGGGCACAAGAATGATCACGGGTGGGTTTTAGTCAGTAAGAGTCTGACACTCCCTTCCGTCCGCCCAGAGCAGGAGAAGTCATTCGATGATTACCCATACAAAAAAAAAGGTGTTACAAAACAGGTAAAAGGATACGATTCATGGTTATCATAAAAATGATGAATCGTTCCTGTAAATTTAACCTAGCTCCGGCGCAAGCGTTTTATATCTCTCTAGCTTTAACCTAGCTCTGGCGCAAGCGTTTTATATCTCTCTAGCTTTAACCTAGCTCCGGCGCAAGCGTTTTATATCTCTCTAGCTTTAACCTAGCTCCGGCGCAAGCGTTTTATATCTCTCTAGCTTTAACCTAGCTCCGGCGCAAGCGTTTTATATCTCTCTAGCTTTAACCTAGCTCCGGCGCAAGCGTTTTATATCTCTCTAGCTTTAACCTAGCTCCGGCGCAAGCGTTTTATATCTCTCTAGCTTTAACCCCCGACTTCGTACACGCATATCCCATTTTAGCAGTTTCCGTATTAATTTCGGTAAACCGTATCTTATAAATACCCTTCACTCCCCAAGGAACCTACCCGCCAAAATTTTAAATTTCTACGACCAGGGCAAACAAGCCTGCTATTTTTATAAAGGACAATGCCCACATATTAGAACAACCTTGGCCTACAGTGAACACTGATAAATAGTTTATGGAATTATAGTTTAAGTTATTATGAACACCTTCTAGTACATACCAGTTAAGAAAATAAGTCGCCATTTGGAAATAAAACAGTTTTTATTTTTTCAAAACATTCATTTTTTCACAGTCACAAACTCATTCTACACACTTTCAACCACTTTCGAATGGAAAGTATATCATTTGAACACAATAATTATTGATTTCAACGTTATTAACTCATTTTAACCTTATGAATAATAGGAATCTTCTTTAAGTGTAAACTGCTATAGCTCCTTTTATACTTGTTTGACACTTTGACAGGCTGGGAGCAAGCTTGAGTAGGTAGTTTAATGTCAAATCTATCATTTTTCAAAGGCTAATATGGCCATATTTAAAAAGAAATATCGATTAGTTGCATCCGATTTTGGTCTTTATCAATTTAATTTATATCTAACTACGGCAAAGCCAAACAGTGATTTTATCATTATAAAGTATAGTATCTCTGGTCTGAGGTATTTATGAACATAATTGGTCTAAAAGTCGAGTGGGTTTCATTAAAAAAAAACTAAAATGGCTGCCAGTTTTCTCAGATTAAAAAACTGAAACCTGACTAACGTTTAGTTTTTCCGTAATCGATTAGATTTATTAAATAATATATGAATTTAAATTAAATTGACCATAAAATGGCAACCCCAAACTTCACGTGAAAATAAAAGTTGCGTAATAATAAGTAAAATGACTTATTTATTTGTTATGATCACGGCGTCTTAGTTTGAGATAAAGCTTTGATGGATAATTCCTATTTAAAATACTTATATTTTTGTGTTATCTTTCTAAACGTGTCTGAGGTGGGCCATATCTGGGCATCCTTCTTTGTCAACAAACCAACTAACATGATCCCATTGTCATTTTGCTAATTTTGTAATCTGCTAAATTCATAATGGTCGATCATTGGTCGGTCAGTGGTCTCGTAATACATTTTGATAACCGAGCTATTAGAAGCAATGACTGCACAATGTCGTTCTAATGGTAGGTCACTGAAACTTGTAAAAATCAACCATTATGAAATCAATGATTGACCATTCTGACACTATTGTAATAGCAGACTTGAGGCCCAGTAGTGTCGATTGTGCATTGTCTGTCAGTCACTCAGTAAAGGAAGAATTTTATACGTACTGATGATAGTATAGAGTAGAAAAAATAGTCGTTAATTCGTCGAGAAGAAAGAAGACCAGTAGTGGCCGAGTAGTAACGGCCCCGACTTACGAACATAGGTCGCGGATTCAAACCCCAGCCAGGCGCATTACTTTGTGTAATTAATTTCATCACCACTGCTCTAAAAGCGGTGAAGGAAAACATCGTGAGGAAACCGGCATCTCCTAGAACCAACAATTCGAAGACATGTGACATTCACCAACCCGCATTTGGGCCCGCGTGGTGGATCACGGCCCATTCTCTCTCCTAGAGAGGAGGCCTGTGTCCCAGCAGTGGGAACGTTAAAAGGCTTATTATGCTATGCTTATGCTAATGTTCCCAATGCTGGGACAGAGATCTCCTCTTATCTCTAATCACACTTATTATTTATTGCCTCTTATTATTTATTCCCTCTTATTTCTAATCCAATCACGGAAATTACATTACTGATAGAATGTCCCACAGTACTAAGTATCATAAGTTACCATGTTATCCTGGAATTTGCACGAGAAGTCAGGAGAATAAAACATTTAGTTAAAAAAATAACAAATTGAATTTTTATTCAGGTGACCCGACGCAGCTAGTAATAAAATTTAATAGACCGTTTTTTTTAAGTTTTTAGGTCATCCAGGTAATAAAGTGGTAAGGTATAAATTTATGATCAGATTCAATAGTCCATATTCAAATGTCCGATATCTTGGAATATGCTCTGAACGATATTAGGATCCAAATTATGACACTTTTATTATTGAAGTTTATTGGTTGAGCTGTTCCTTTTGTGCTTTCATTACTGTTTTATTTTATGAGATTGTTGTTCTGTTGCGGGGCAAAGACCTTCCTTCTGACTTTCGACTTTTCTCTGCTTTTTGCTTCCACAGCTCAATCTTTTTTAGATAAGGTCTAACTAGTCACGATGACTTTATTCTTCCCTGCATAAAAAGTGTTGCTTTGTTTTCAAAGGCATATTTTCTTTGTAACAAATCGAGTGTGATATATATACCCTCACGTTACTTATTTAGACGATGAGATCTTATGCTTGACTAACATGCAAGCTTCAGCAGTACCAGACTATATACCGTATCTTAACGTCGGGTAAGTAATAGATGATATAACAACAAAATCTCTAATATTAACAACATATAACGACGGAACCTATAATTTTATTTAATATAGCGATTAGTTAATATAATAAGCACATTAATAAGATATGTAAGAAGGCATACAGAAACCTAGGTTTCGTACTCAGGCAAGCTCAGGGGTTTACCAACATCACGACACTCAAGGTGTTGTATGACGCGATAGTCAGGAGTCACCTTGAACATAGTGCAGTCATATGGGCTCCTCATGAGGCGAAGTATAGTGCCATGTTGGAACGTGTCCAAAATAAGTTCACAAGACACTTATATTTTAAGTTGTATGGGGTATATCCATTTTACCCATTGATGTACCCTACACTATTTGTACTGGGTATGGTAGGGTACAACGCGTTAGAGGTGCGACGGGACTTTGCGCTTGCAGCGTATGTGGTGAAACTACTGCGTGGCCAAGCGCATAACCCGAGAGTGCTGCGGCACCTGGAACTCCGCGTGCCAGACTGGTACGTGTGGAGGCGGCGACGTCCACCCCTACTTGCTGTGCCTGCGGCCAGAACCAATCTACTGGCGAGAGCTCCTCTTACTAGGGCCTTGCGTGTGGTGAACGAGGTTCACGAGAGGGTTGATGTATTGTGTTGTGGCTTGAGTGAATTCGCAAAAGTAACATTACATGTAATATGTTATTTAGATATAGGTTAAGATTTAGAATATTATATAACTTCTTAGGATGTACATATATTAAGGTTTCATATGTAAGGCCACACTGTCGCATTGGATCGCTGATCTGTAATGGTAGTTGTAGGTAAGATTGCATAAATAAATAAATAATAAATAAATAAATAAATAATGAACGATTTATATAATTTTAAAATAACAATTTTTTTAAGCATAACACACATTAAATATAACATCGTTTGACATACCACTCAATAGATATAAAACTTATTTGGTTTAATTTTTTCTTTGTTTTATTCTTTGTAAGTTCTATCGTAGTTATAGGTAATAGTAACCTAAGTGTAACTGATTACCACCTGCGCTAAGCTAGGTCGAATTCTAACCTAACCTATCCGAGTCGGGGTACTCGGAGTCGGGGTTTAACCATAATGTTAACGATAGACTAAAAGATTTTCGATTACATAAACGTAACATCAAACAACGTTATACTAATTAAGTTTTAGAATAAATAAAAGTTATATGCAAAGAAATTATATCAACAGTTGGTTATATCTCACGTTGATTATATCTTATAAACGATAATAAAATGAAATTAGACCAAATGAGTTCATACGTTGTTTGATATAACGAGACACGCCCCTTACCGTCTATGAAATGGTCTTATACGTAGCCCAGATGCCCCGGGTGCGGCCTAACGAGCCGTGCTATTCTGAAAAGTATATTTACGAAATCACTTCTGAATCCGCAGTGAAATCATGTGAAACTAAAGTTTCGTATTCTTAAATGGAGTGAATTCAACACTGGCGCCATCAAGTGATGATAGAAGTGACAGGAACTAAAACGGATGAGAATTTATACAAATAAATTTGTTACACATCTAAATTTAGTGAGTTGATGTAAATCATAACAAGACAATTCAGCGTCACTACCCTACTACCATAGAGAAATGTCACTTGGGTTCTGGGAACTCACTTCCATAGAGTCTCACTTCACTTCACTTGGCCTTTTTTTTTTTTTTTTTTTTTTTTTTTTTTTTTTTTTTTTTTTTTTTTTTTTGGATGGGAAATCATCAAATGACCCCTCCCGCCCTGGGTGGAGCGGTAGGGAGTGTCAGACTTTTACTGACTAAAACCCACCCGTGCTCCTCCATGTGCCCTTTCGTTCCAGGGCCGCGGCAACTCTCTCGAACAAATTCCCTATGGGGCCCCGTCTCTGGTGCTGACGGCTCCTTGAGGCGCGCGTGAAGCACAACGCGTCGTCGACTCAGCCTGGTATCGGACGGCGAGCCACCCACGCTCACCGTCCACAGGCATCAGCCACTGCGCAATAGCACAGCGGCCGACTTGTCTCTGGAGGAGGCCGAAATGGGACCATTACTGGCACTCCATTTCAGCCCCCTCCCGAGTACCGGGAGTCGCAGCACCCACAGCAGAAGCGGCAGAAGCGGCGACGGAAGCCGCGGCGGCGGCAGAGGCGGCGGCGGCGGCGGACCTCTTGCCCTTGGTCGGGGCGGATGGCGCGCAGGCCCTTCCCCCAGCCCAGTGCTCGGCCGGCTTGCCAACAGCCGCACATGCACTGCAGTGCGGCGTGGCCTCGCACGAGCCGGCCCGATGACCGGGCTGACCACAGCGGAAACAAAGTCCACTGCGGTCCACCTCCGAGGGGCACATAGCTCCCGTGTGGTTGCCCACATGGCAGCGGTAGCACCTCAGAGGTCTGGGTTCCAGCAGCCTCACCCGCGCAGAAACCCACCCCACCAAGAGCCTTCGACCCTCCGACACTGTTCTGGCCGCCGTCACGGGGCAGCTCACCACAAGGGTTTGCATGCCCGTGTTGTCAGGCCGGAGGGTGCCCGCCTTGACGAGCTCGGCAGAGCACCCCCCAGTCCTGGCGACGGCGGCCACAACCTCCTCCTCCGTCACGGAGTCGTCCAGGCCCACTATGCGCATGTCAATGCACTTAGTCGGCCTGGACACTCGAACCTCGTCCGCGGGGAGGACCTCCTTCAGCCTTTCGGCCAGGGCGTCCGCGAACGGGCCACTCTCCGCTCCGGCGAGCTCGAGCTTCCGGGCACCGGTCAGGGTTCTCCTGATCCCGAGGCCCCCAGTGATGCCCAGCTCCCGGAGGTTCACCGCCTCCTTCGCCCGCTTCATCAGGGCGAGGTACGTCACGCCCCTCTGTTCCGCTTCCGGCTGCAGTGTTAAAACTACAGCCGCGGACTTCGGGGCGCGGAGCCTCGCCGCGATGGCGTTGGCCTTCCGCCGCTGCCTCTTGGCCTTGCTCTTGGCCGCCTTTTTTTGTCGCCGCTTCTCTCCGGCAACCTGCCACTCGGCCTCGGCCGCAGGAGGGTCCGAGGGTGGCGGTGGGGGCGGCTGCGGCGCCACTGGCGCAGCAGCCTTAGCCGCTCCCCCTCCAGCCTTCCTCCTTCCCCTCTTCGCCGGGGCCGTCTTGGTAGTCGCTGGCGTCGCGGGCGCCGGCGTCACAGGCGCCGGCGCGGCTCCCGCCTTGGCCTTCGCCTGGCCGGACGTTCCCGGGCTGGCAGCCACGGCGGCCGCGTACGTAGCCGCCTTCTGCTGCTGGCCTGGGGCCTTCTGAGTTGCCACTGTTGGGGGACGCCGGACCATGTCCTCCAGCACGGAGAACTGCCTCCGGAAGGGAGCCAGCTCCTGCCGCACCAGGTCACGCACCTGGCTCAGCACCCGGCCCCCCTCCGGCGCTGCCGGACTCAGTCCCCCTCGCGGCTCCACAGAGGCCGCTCTGGCCATCCCCGCAAGGTCCCTCCGGAGCGACTCATTCTCCCGAACGAGTCGCTCCGTAAGAACCGCGAGGCGGGCGACCTCCGCCCGCAACTCCGACGCCTCCTTTGAGGCAGGCCCGCCAGCGTTGGCCGCCGCTGCCGCCAGGATGGAGGCTTTGGCCGCGCCGATGGCCTCCCTCTTCGAGGACTGCTTCCTCTTGAAGGCCACAGCGCGGATCGCGGCCTCCACCACCTCCTCGAAGTTCGCCCTCTGCTCCTCGGCAGCGGGAGGTTCCTCTCCCGGGCACTCTGAGTCGTCAGAGTCGAGAGGAGGCGGAAGAGTAGAGGGAGCCCCACGACCGCTCCCCCCAGGGCGACGCCCCTCCTCCACCTCCCTCCCGGCCCGACGCTCCACCTGCCGGGTAGAGGGAGCCAGCCCCCTCCCTGCCTCACAGCCCCTGCCCCGCCTAGCGGTGGGGATCTTGCGGGCGGAGGCAAATTCGCCCTCGGAGGACGACCCCCCGGTATCCTCCCGTCTGGGCCGCTTGCGGAAGAACTTTACGTTCTCCGCAGCAGCCCCCCCTCTTCCGTCTTCAGAGCCCGCCGAGCTGACCGTTACCAGGTCAGGTGCAGAACCAGAATCCGATTCTGCACCTCCCCGGCGCTCAGGCGAACCCTCCTCAACAAAATCGGACGCCATCAGCTCCTTATAAGAAGCGGATCCGGATGACGTCGATTCGGAGCCTCCTCGGCTCAAGTTGCCACTGGCAATTGGAAGGCGTTTGTTGCCCACCCCAGAGTACGGAGGGCAGCCCGCCGAAGCGGGGTGGGATTCCCCGACCGCTGAGCAGTCGGGACCCACCTGGGGACTCATTTTGCAAATGCCTTGATCCATGGGTTTTTTTTCCTTTGAAGGGTGCGGTCCCTGTTTTCTCCGCCCCTTCTCAGGGCCCCCTCTCCTCATCTCACCTCTCCACCTGCTCGCTGCTCCCACAGTCACGTCTGATGATCAGACGCGTACCAGAGAGCAGCGAGCAAGCGTGTGTCTCTCTTGGTCTGGTCCCTCACTTGCGACCTTCCGGCATGAGTGGCTCTACCGGGAAAGCTCGCAAGATCATTGGGACGCTCAAGCCCCACCACGACGACAACGTGGAGACACATTCGGTGGGGACTTCACTTGGCCTTGATCTTGACATGTGAATACCGAAACTTGTACAGGCGAGATGAGAAGCGAAGTGAGTGTGACTTCCGAGATGGCTTTCGAAGTGATTTACCATTTACAGAATAGTGTTCCGTGTGTAGTGCCTGTAGTAGGCACTACACACGGAAAATAATGTTATCAATACTCGTATATAGTATCTTTTTCCTTCAATATAAGAGCTATTGCAGTCATTTATATTCTTTACTAAAACAGTCCGAGGACGGGTCAGCGATGTACTTTAGATTTTAGGGTACCGTAGCTGAAGGCTAACCAACGGAACCTTATAACTAAGCCTCCGCTGTCCATAAGGTGGTCTGTCAGCGGGGTGTATCTCATGAAAGTTGGAGGGTTTACATTTTTATAGGGTTTTATTTTTCTGCTATAACAACAATTATTATTAATCAATAAAATAATAATAAAAGGACAAAAATTACATGATACAAGAAAAATGTTTATTTGGGTCTCGCACAAAACAAACAAAAATAAAATAAAACTACTAGAAAAATAAATTAACAAATTCTATAGATAGAATTATAGAATTTTATATCAATTTGTACCTAAATGTAAGTGTGCGAGGCCAAAAAGGTTCCTATCTCAGCATATGCGCGATATTAAAAAAAAAAGAAAATATCAAAGCGCTGGTATTCTGATAGGTCCTGATTGGGACTTGGGTATTTAACTATTTATAAAAAATATAATTCTATATTGTAGGTCCGTTGGTTTTTAAAAACATATTCGACGCGTATTTTTTGTCATTTCAAAGTGCATCAAGTTCAAGTTCAAGAGAGCTGGTGACGTCACGTCGTTGGTAAAACTTGTAGCACGCAGTGACGTCACGCAAGTTTTCAACGCACTGTATCGTCTTCTTTTTTGCTTACGTGAAAAAATAAAAAAATGAGCCCAATATTTTTGGAAATCTATCAGACGGACTTATTAGATTCGTTCAGTAAAATACTCTATTGCATGCAAGAAACGTGTTGATTTCGATTTGTGATACGGAATCCTAAATGTTTGAGTAAGATTCACACTTGGCCCGTTTTTTAGGTCAGCTTCAACTAAACCCAACTAAATTGTTCTGGATTGTGACACGAGTGTGCACTATGGAGCTTTTAAAGTTATTCTGGCCGAGGATAAAATATGGTTTTAGTTTAGCTTTGGCTTGTTTTTACATAACATATTATGAGCTGTTCATAGATCGCATGTTGGTAACATTATAAAAACAAAAATGTGACCAACCACAAAAAAACACTAAATAACAAAAAAGTCGTTATCTGCTTCATTAAAAAGGTTTGTGCATATAATGTGCTAGTTCTAAGTCTTTAAATCTCAACAAATAATAAAGCTGAAGCGTTTGTTTGTTTGAACGCATTAATCTCTGGAGCTACCTTTTTTTTTTGGTTGGGAAATCATCAAATGACTTCTCCCACTCTGGGCGGAGCGGAAGACAGTGTCAGACTCTTACTGACTAACCACCCGTGTTCCTTCTTGTACCCTTTGCGTTCCAGGGCTGCGGTGACTCTTTCGAACAAATTCCGCAACCCTAGCAGGTACTGACCATAGGGGGCGTCTTCTTTGCTGACGGCTCTTTGAGCGCGCGTGGAACACGACGCGCCGTCGACTCGGGCCTGGTTGCTATCGGACGGCGAGCCATCCGCAGGCCCGCGCCTTCGGTGGCCGGGATCGCCCTGCGTTTCCCAACGCCCGGGGCGTCTTCTTCTGTTGCGGCGGCTGGAGCGAGAGGTTTCCCTCTCTCGCACGCGTTGCGCCTCCTCCTTCGCTTGCATTACTGCTTCGCAGAAGGAGGCGACCACTTCCCATGCCTCCTCACACCGGACCATGGCTTTAACCAGGGCCGGACGCGAGAGGTCGCCGCCGCCGATCGCCTCGACGAGGACACGGCGGTGCTCCGCCCAAGCAGGGCAGACCTCCACCGTATGCTCCACCGTGTCCTCCGGGCGATCCACACAGTGATGACACCCGGACGAGTCCTCCCGCTGGATCCGACACAGGTACCTCCCGAAACAGCCGTGTCCGGTGAGCACCTGCGTCAGGCGAAAGGTGAGGACGCCGTGGCGTCTCTCCAACCACTCCTCAAAGAGGGGACTTATCGCTGCAATGGTGACGTGCCCAATCTCTGGAGCTACCTACTTGTCGGATTTAGAAAATTGTTTTTGTGTGTGATGGCCACATTCACGAGGCTATATGGAAATGGGGGAAAATGGAATAGGCGCGTACGAAGTCGCGGGCAGTTATTTATAAATGTGGCGTTTGTATGATGTGAGTTGTTCATGCTTTTTAATCGCTCTTGTACGGCTGACGTCCATGACCTGAATTAGGCCTAAAATAAAGATATTTTTTTATTCCGGTGGTACGTTTTCGTGAAATAATTTTACTACTACTTCTTTTACGTGGACAAAGCTGCTATTAACGGTTAGTTTATTACAGAAACGTATGAAATCGTTTTCGTATTGTGTGTGAATGTTACTTGAGTGAAGATCTTTGCAAAGAGAGGAATGCTTTCACGGATAATAGGTTCTTTAGTGCGTTGGTTTATAGAAATCGTTACCAGTAAGTATCAAATAATGTTAGTGACACTTCAGTTTTTTAGATAAATCTATCCTATACTATATACTATTATCAATATTGATAATAAATAAAAAAAAATATGATTAATTATTAATATTATTAATTAATAAATAATAATATTATAAAGAGGAAAGATTTGTATTTTCATATTTTTGTATGTAACGAACTAAAAAACTACTGGACCGATTTCAAAAAATCTTTCACAATTAGAAAGCTACATTCACCCTGAGTAACATAGGCTATATTTTATTCCCGTATTCCCACGGGAACGGGAACTACGCGGGTAAAACCGCGGGGTGCTGCTAGTGTCCTATATTTCGAAAGCCATAAGGAATGGTTTGGAATATACGATCTTGAATCTTGAATATTGAGTTGTTTTGTGTTTGTTGTGTTGTGTTGACCTCTTGCGTTAAATTATACTTCTAATTCCGTTATGTAGGAGCTCGTAGCTAACTAATTGCGGTCGTGCGGGTCTATGTTCAGGTCTTTGATGCTTGACAATGTTATTTCGCGGTTGTGGAACCATTCAATGAGGCTTGGAAATCTATCAGACGAACTGTAACTTTTAGAAAAGTATGCGAGTAGCTTGCATGCGATAGCGACGTAGGTATCATCATCATCTTGCCTAACCTTTTCTCAATTCTATTGGGGTCGGCTCCCAGTCAAACCAGATTCAGGTATGTGTACTTCTACATACCGTGACACCTCCAAACCTCGGAAACCACGTTCTGCCATTAGTCGTAGTTAGGCTCCACAAAATCTTACACCAGTCTTGTCAACCAGTGTGTATCCACTCACTGGGTTGTGAAGGTCAGGCAGCCAGCCTTTTCCCGACTATATTGTGGACGGCGTCCAGTCGTGGGATTCAGCATAAAGCATAATCAGCCTTTTAACGTTCCCAGTGCTGGGACACAGGCCTCCTCTCTAGGAGAGGGAATGGGCCGTAATCCACCACGCGGGCCCAGTGCGGGTTGGTGAATGTCACATGTCTTCGAAGTTTTTGGTTCTAGGATATGCCGGTTTCCTCACGATGTTTTCCTTCACCGTATTGAGAGCAGTGGTGAAGAAATTAATTACACAAAGTAATGCCCCTGGCTGGGTTTGAACCCGCGACCTACAATTCATAAGCCGGGGCTGTTACCACTCGACCACCACTGCTCTTTGGGATTCAGCTGAATACCAGTATTTTACGTAGAGTATCTGCCTATCAGATCTCCTCAACACATTAACTAGGTAACACGGTACTTTTAGACTAGACCGGAGCCAGATTTACTAGCTTCTGACAATCCGTAACGACTGTCAAAGATCTACTTATGACAGCTAGGACCTACGTCTTAATGTGTTTTCCGAGGCTAGGAGGAATCTCGGTACGTTAACATGGTCACCCATGTACAGACCAACCTTGGCAATCGTTGCTTCACCTCGATGATCGACCCGTGCGGCTGTTATTCTTTAGCCACGAGCTCCGAGTAGTAGTACTTGGTTGGTTGGAAGCCGATCCCAAAATTCTTTCGGAAAGGCTAGACGACTGATTTATAGTCATCTATCTATAACAGGTCACTAAAAGCTTCTCAAATGGCATGCCATTTAGCTCAATCCCACCCACTCCAATCCATCCATTATCCGAACTTAATCACTACCAAAATATCAAACCAAAGCGGCTAAATAAAAAAAAACAATCTCAATACAATATAACACACCCACTGATAGCGGACAAGGTTGCTGAAGTGTTTGACATTTATCGAAATAATAAAAAAGATAATGCCTCCAATAAACCTAAAATATTGGATGTGTCACAGTGTTATCAGATCAACGTGCGTAGAAATTGAGACAATATTTATTCAGGTTGCGTAAATTTCGCGCAAGTTATTTATAGTTCTGAAACAGCATGAGCCAGCCTGAATAATTGCCAGCATACATCTGCCTAGGCTTTTTCCGGTTATTTTGAAGACCACTTCTAGTCTTATCAGGTGCTGTATCTACACGATGTGAATGACTACCCTGGAACGCATAGGGCACAAGAAGGATCACGGGTGGGTTTTAGTCAGTAAAAGTCTGACACTCCCTACCGCTCCACCCAGGGCGGGAGGGGTCATTTGATGATTTCCCATACAAAAAAAAAAAAAAAAAACGGTGTGTCGGATCATTCGGTTCCCTTCAAAATGGTTGAGCTAAATGGTGCCGATACACGCGTCATGTTCGTGAACGGGCGCTGTCGGTTGAGACTGGTCACCTCTTAACTGCCACTGACTTGTTTTAATCTTTTTACTTTGAATTGTTTTATAGTTTCCTTTTTTTTTCTTTGCATTGTCCTCACATATAGAAGCACCAAGGATGTAACCAAAGTTATGTAATACAGAACATGATTTAAAAGAGTGTCCGTAGAGTTTCTTGCACGTTCTTCTCCATAGAGATCTACGCTTTGGAACGTGCAGATAGCTTCACCTCTTTCGACTTGACAATTCAAAAGTGCCTGTAAAGGGTTTATTTGAAATAAATGCTTTGACTTTGACTATTTGACCTTCACAAACCAGTGAGTCGGGAACATGGTAACATTTGGCAAGAATGGTGACAGATTTTCTGGCATCTGACCATCCGTAAAGATTGTCTATTTGAGGGCCAGCGATTTACGATATTTTTTTAACCGACTTCAGAAAAAGCGGTCAGGAAGGCGGAGTTGTATGAGGAGTACAGAATGGCGAAGGTCGCCCTCCAAGCGGGGATCCTGCGGGACAGGAATCAGGCTCGCGGGGAGATGCTGGAGTCTCTGGACGGGGAGCCATGGGGTCAACCCTACAAAATGGTGCGGAACAAACTCCGTACTTGGTCCCCCGTTGGCGCAGAGTCTGGGGACTCTGCGCCAACGGGGGACCAAGTCCCCAGCTGGTGGAGGACGCAGTCAGTGCACTGTTCTCTTCGTGAGGGGAATAATATCGGCCGTCTGTGGCTCCACCAACTGCGGTGCCCGATGCGGACCACACCACACTACTTTTTTTTTGGATGGGAAATCATCAAATGACTTCTCCCGCTCTGGGCGGAGCGGGAGGGAGTGTCAGACTCTTACTGACTAAAACCCACCCGTGATCCTTCTTTTGCCCTTTGCGTTCCAGGGCCGCGGTGACTCTTTCGAATAAATTCCGCAACCCTAGCAGGTAAAACTTTGCTCTGCGCTGGATTTTTCATCAGGGAGGCACATTTGATGATTTTCCATCGATAAAGATAAAAGGAATGCCTAGTTGCATTATGTTTTAATAAATAAATGCAACTCCCCAGCATAAGCATACCCTAGCTAGCGTAGTGTGCGGATTAAACTGAAATACCAGCGAAGTTTAAAGTTAGGTTTTGAATTTGAAACGTTGTATCTAGCCAATTAGTACTACATCGAATCGTTTCATTGGTTTCTGCGAAGATCTTAATTGCTTGAATCCTACTAAGTGATATTAAATTCTTGTATTTCTAGAGTTGAGGTTTTGCTTGATTAGTTCAATAATAATTATTATTAGTAAGTAAGTAAGTAAGTAAGTATTTTATTTGTTTAAACATGGTGTTCATGATACATAGCATGCAAGATAATAGTAAAAAAGAAAGTTCTAACATGTTCAGCCGCATATCGAGGCGTACAAATTGGTAGGAAGAGATGGTGCGTAAACCGTGATAAAATTCATCAAAATTACATTATTCATAACAAATTAGGTATATTATCAAAATATTTATTAGATACAATTGATGAAAATGTCAAAATAGTGTATAAGTAAAATAATAAGTCAGTAAAATTATGAACAATTGATGAAAATGTCAAAATAGTCTATAAGTAAATAATAAGCCAGTAAAATTATGAATTTATGTCATTCAAATTTCAAATTAAAATTATTTACAATAATATGCCAATAATACAAAAATCGCCATCTCAAAAACAAAGAAAATTTTCCTCTTTCATAAACTCTGCTATACTGTAATACGCTCTGTCAATTAGTAAACTTTTCAATTTATTTTTAAGTTCAGATATTGTTCCTGGAATTGGCTTACTCTTTGTGTACAGTATGGTTGTCTCAGCATATCAATGTGCATGTTTATGAAGTCCTCCTTAGCGACTCACCCGAATTCTTTTTTTTGTATGTAAGAAAGAAAGAAAGAAAAATATTTATTTAGGACTCGCACATTAAACAAAGAAAAATAAAAATAAATTAAAAGTATTATTAATTTTAAACTGTGCGAGGCCAAAAAAGGTCCCCATCTCAAGATATTTTTTTTTACTAAATACCACAGCGCTGGTGTTCTGATAGGGCCTGTGATGCCACGGATACACTCACGGAACACATACCTACTAACATGAAATGTACAAATACAACTGAAATAAATGGATATAAAATAATGTATATATGAAATACAAAATAAAAAGTAATAATGAAAGACACACATACAACAAATTAATAAATTAGCGTCGTAATATGTCGCACGGTCCTTTGCAACAAAAGATCGGGCACCTAATGAATTTTACGTTCTCAAGCCGACATCAGTCAATTTAATCGAATTTAATATTTTCTCTGTATAGTTATAATCTTGTAAATGAATATGCGCGAAGTGAATTCTGGCCATTTGTCACAAAAATTTCGATAAATTCACAAAAATTGATGTACTTGTCTAAAGAATAAAAAGTGGTACTTAAACTTGACTTAGTTTTAAGTTTTTTTTTATTTTTTATTAAAAGAGTTTAAAATGTAAAATCATAATATACAATGTTTCCTCCTCTTGCTGAAATCACAGTTTTCAGCCTTCTTCGCATGCTTTACACGATATTTATAAGTTTTGTGAAATATATTCTCACTCTTTTGCAATTAATCTATTTAGCTGCCTTTTTTTTTGCACTGATGTTAACCGTATCTTTAGGACATCTTAGATATATGTTGGATTGAGGCCAGGCCTTCGAGAAAAGACTGATTCCAACTTCTTAGCATTTTTTACTCTTTCACGTAGCCAGACCGATGGGCTTGAGCATTATCGTCCATAAAATGTTATCTTCTCTAAGAGCAGATAATGCGGGTTGTGCATGTTGCATAAAAACTTCTGTTATGTTCCGGTGTGCATAATGTTCCATGTTCTATAAAAACTAACTCCGTACGCTCCATCGAATTAATTACTATCCAAAATATAACGGAGCCTTCGCCATAAGGAGCGATTTCTTCGAAACTTATATGTGCATAGCGTTTCCCTGGTTTTTGCAGCACTCGCCGGCTATCGGAAAACAACACTTTCTTCAAGCAAACTGAAATCGGGCAACTCGGTGCTCGAGGAGTGATTTAGAGCTCCGGTCGAGCGATATCTGCTGATATCGGCAACCAAGAGCCTCCTGTTGACCGTTCACAAGCTAACTTCTACTTGTCTTACTCCAAGGCTCTTCTTTTTTCCTACGCTTACACACAATTACCGAGCTGGATTCCAAATTTCATCCTTCTAGGTCATCTGGAAGTAGGTTACGTTCAGGTACTATATGTCAGTCATTCAGTCAGTGCTAAAATTTACAACTTTTTGACCTTCATGTCTTTATAACCGTTTGAGCTAGCTTCATGAAATTTAGGCTTCTACATGCCCTTATGGATGTAATTAAACACATGTAGTTTTATGTGTTTACGTTAAAGAGGTTTTGAGTTATAGAAGGGTCAAAAGTGGCACCAAGTGGTTCGTGTAATATTACACTCGGCGCTGGCTAGCCAGTTCCTTTGCTTGAACTTGGCTTGACACGCTGCCACGTGTCTAGATTAACTACTGTATTACTACTATATTGGGGCCCACTCTGATCCAGTGTTTTACATAGACCAACTGTCTAATTGATCTCCATGACCATGACCCTGCAACTGGGTATTATGAATTCCCTTGGCAACTGATGTCAGTTTTTCTGACTTCTGACTATTATTACAACTATCACGTACGGCTTAAGGCACAGCCCTGCCGCGTAGAGGCCACGCACATGTGTTAAGCTCCGCTTTGCATGAAAATGTATGTGAATGTATCCAATGCAAACCACGGACACGCTACGCATCAATTAACGCTAGTGGTACACTAGTGGCTTGCTCGAATATGGCGCTCCCATAGCTTAACGTTGTCAACGCCATGCACGCTGTGCAAGCGGTACACACTATACACGAATATTAACCCACGACTATGCACAAGTCTGTCGCAGCACATGTCTGCAGTGGTGGGCTACGCTACAGTTGTACATATTTGTGTGTGTGTGTGTGTGTGTAGTGTATACTGCAGTGGAAACATAGACTTACGTTGTTAAACAAATTAATCCTCGTGCTTCGGTTTTCTCGTATGTTCCATGAAGGAGTCTCGATATATAATTTTCTGTCATCCATACTGGTATGTAACTACCAATTTATATAGGCGATTGAGAAAAAGATAGTTTTATACTTAAGTGGACTGTAAATTTAAGGATGGCTGTAATCGCCTAGAAATTAAAACTGGATGAACGGACGATCAGTTACGATATAGGAATAGGTAGGGACAGCACACCTTACCTTGATTTCCTGGCACGACGCGTGGTCGAAGACAAAATGGCGGCAACACGGCGTTCCTGTTTCTAAGCACAGATCTTGATCGCAGGAGTCTCACGCGAGAGCTATCTTATATGTGTGTTATGCAAGTTTTAAATAATTTTTATTTCGTAAGTGTTTTTTATTGTTTCTTAGTTTTTTGGCATTGACTTCCGAATATAAGGTATTTTATATCACTGATTGATGTTTATTTAGGAGTCTGTTGTAGTTTTGTACTAGTTTTTTATTTTTCACTTTTTAATGGTGATACGCAACAACCAAAATTGACATTATTCCCATAATGAGTTATTCTATTTAGCGTTAAGGAGTTACTTTGTGTGGCTTCGTAGATCAAGTCCAGACTAGCTTATAGTTAAATCTCTAGGTATGCTTTGGAATTGCCATAAACCTAACGAAAAAAAACAGTCGAATTGAGAACCTCCTCGTTTTTGGAGTCGGTAAATAGAAGTAAACGTTCAACACTGCCTTTGCTCGTCAACAAATTGACACCCGTCACCAGCATAAAGTTAAAACATTTGACTTCAAAGCCGTTTAGTTACAAAAGCGGTATTTTTAGCCCGTTAGCTTGATACCGCGTACACCTGTCGAAAAGGATGGATGGGTCAAAGGAAAAACTATGCCTACATATTTATACTCCATTTACAATAAGATTAGACATTGAAACAAAACTATTTAGTCCGTTCAACCGATTTTTACTTCTATTCCGTAAGTATAAGGTTGGCCGTGATTATAATACCAGCTTATTACTTCAGCTGCCATTTGTCTTGCCACCAACGTAATAGAAGTCAAAATCGGTTGAAGGGACTGTAAAAAAGATTTATTTCAATGTCTCATCTTATTGTGAATGGGGTATAGGTCCTTACATAATGAAATTGGCGTTTTTTCGCACTGGCCATTTTGATCTCAAATAACTCCTCTTTGGATTGGAATTACAAATTCAAGTTTATACAGCAATTTACTCATGCATTTTGTTTGTTTTTTCCTCTTTTGTATTGCGTCACTCAGTTTATAAAATGGTAAACTTGAAATATCGCGTTATTTACGAGTCCGAGTTCCACCGTGGTACCAGTGCTGCAGAAACGGCTCGAAGGATCAACGTTGTGTATGGCGGTGGTTTCGCAAAAGAAAACACAGTGCGTTGTTGGTTCCAACGTTTTCGTTCTGGAAATTTCGACCTGCAGAACAAGCTCTGTGGACGGCCCGAGACCAAGGTTGATAATGAAGGAATGAAGGCTATTGTAGAAGCGGATCCATCGCAAACCACGTCCGAGTTAGCTGCAGGCTGTGGTGTTAGTGATAAAACTGTTTTATTTACTTGAAGCTAATTGTGAAGGTGAAAAAGCTTGAAAGGTTCCCCCCTCACGAATTGAGTAAAGCAAATCGACAAACGCGCGTCGACTGCTGCGTTACATTACTTAACCGGCACAATAATGAAGGGATTTTAAATCAAATCATTACCTGTGATGAAAAGTGGATCCTGTACAATAATCGGAAATACTCATCGCATAGATGAACTCTGGCGACCCAGCCAAATCATGGCCCAAGCGAAACTTGACTCAAAATATTTTTTTCTTTACCCGAATACCGGAATGGTGAACCTTGGGAATCCTTTTTTTTTTCTGTTTGTTTAAGGAATTTTTATACATTAAGTATATGTCAATTCCATCGTAACCTAACTTAAAGTAAAAACATCTACTCACTAATTATGGCTTATGGCTAAATAACATAAACAGCGCTTTAGCGGCTTCAGACGAAGGAGAGGACAACATTTCGTGGAACATACCCACACTGGTTCTGCTCAAACAGAATGTACTTATCAGTAACTCTCGATCCGTCTCATAACGCACACATTCCACCAACAGGTGATGAACGTCTTCAACTACACCGCACACATTACAATTTGGGGAGTCTGATTTCTTCATCATGTGCGAGAACTTGTTCAGTGGAACGTGGCCAGATCTTAACCTGAGCGCTGTTACAATCAAAGATCTACTCAAATTCACATGATTGAGCCATGGTATTCGAGGAGGCTCACATTGTATTGTTTTGTACCAAATTCCTTTTTCTAAAGATCTCTCGTTGAAATATTCCGTCCAGTTATTGTGGCAGTATTTTTTGTATTTAGGCAACAACTAAATCCTAAATCCAGCAATTGAAATCTTTTAGTTTATGACGAATAATTATGATGTACACAGGACATTTCAAACAGATATTTTTTATTATTATTAAAACTTTATGCACAAATAAAACACAGTACTTGTATATTTAAAAAACTTTACGCATTTGCGTAAAGTTTTTTATTGTACTGCAGTACAAAGGTGGACTTAAGTTGATGCAGAGGACATGACTGATGTAATTTAATATACTCTTTAAGCTTTATTTTTAAATTCTTTGGTGTGCGTCATGCTTGGCGCAAATAAACAGTTTTTCTTTCTTTGAAATTTAGTGGTGTGACATCCCTATGATTCGGAAAGTAAGTACTTAACACGAACGCGAACGCTTAATTCGATTTGAATGCATCAAAACCATCTCATCATTTCGATTGTACATACTCCTAGCTTTTACGGTCGAATATAAATTGGCATCAACAATACCCGGACTTTCTATTCAAACTCGTAATAATAGCTTTGTACAATATTTTGACAGCCTTTTATTTCGGACATGTTCGAAAAACAAAACGGTAGGTTAGCGGAACATGTCGGGCGACCGGTTCACATGCGTTTGAACGTGATCCAATTAGCGTACAACTGATGTTGTTGGCAACTTGTTTCAACGAGGTATCGGGTTAGTATGATGTTAATTTGTTTTAGTAGCTATTATACTATACTCTTTTGATGGTTTGCTAAGGTTTTTTTCAAAGTTAGATCTACAAAACTTTTATTTCAAACTTTTTAGAGAGAACTTTATGATAAACATTGTACTACATATAGATATAGTTTATTTATTAACCCGAACCCATTACTGAAAAACTACATCAAAATCGGAGTAGTTTTTTTTTTTTGCAAAATCATATGTTTACTGCAGCGCCCCCTCGTGAGTTGTCATCGTAACACATATCTAAGAACATGCACCAATCAAATTCGAACCCATCACTGAAATCCGCATGAAAATCGGACTAGTAGTACTGGAGATAAATGGGAACATTGGTTTGGACAAATATCCTTGACCGCAGCGCCTCCTGTTGAGTTGTCACCATAACACCTATCTAAAAACATGCACCAATCAAATCCAAACCCATCACTGAAAACCGCATGAAAATCGGACCAGTAGTACTGGAGATAAATGGGAACAGTAGTTTGCACAAACAAATAAACAAACAAACAAACATCTTCTCACCCCAAACGCATACACTGTCTCCGTTCCGTCGTGGGAAAAAAAGACGAAAAGGAAATAATGTTCATTCGAGACTCACACAGGAAAATTAATCTGACTCACCATTTCTTTCATATTTTAGGGTTGGTCTGGTCGGCTCCCAGTCTAGCCGTGTGCAGCTAATTGTCCACAGCCCAATAACTGGGTAACACGATACACCTTGGCAAGACAGGTGTCAGAATTCCTGGCTATCCGTAACGGCTGCGAAAGATATATGTTGTACCAGTCACACCAGGGACCAACAACCTAAGATGCTTTCCGAGACTTAGAGCAGCCTCGGTACGTAATGGATGATCAAATATTTATGGACCGGCCACAACAATCGTTGTTTTAACGTGAAGATCAACTTGTGCGGCAGTTGTAAGTTAGACACGAGCTGAAAATGACAATTGAATTACCAAAATAAAATAGTTAAGTATATACACTACATTATGGACCTTTTTTTCTGTATGGGAAATCATCAAATGACTTCTCCCGCTCTGGGTGGAGCGGAAGGGAGTGTCAGACTCTTACTGACTAAAACTCAACCGTGTTCCTCCTAGTGCCCTTTGCGCCCCAGGAACGCGGACAACATTACAGACTCTCACATCCCAAATCCGCTATTTGTTTAACTTCTGCCATTTTTATAAATTATCAAGAAGTTAACATCAATTCAGGTACTTTAACAGCGGCATAAATAAAATGGCCTCCGATAAAAAGGCGAAAAAACAATAAAAGCGACAGAATCGTCTGGTATATTATTACTTTTTACGCTTCTCCTTACGTGACCGCAACAATTAGCAATAAATTACACTGGATAGGATACTTTACTCTAAATCAGTGGTTCCTAATCTATGGTACGCGAAACACTGGCCTTAAGAGCGAAAACATTTTCTGCGAAAGGTGTAAGATTTAAATCATATCACCTCAAAACTGTCAACGATTGTTACTATTTATTTATTTATTCATGAACAATTCACATTGTGTTTGAATTGTGTACATTAATAAATTAATTACAACTAACAATAATACATTACGGGTTTGTACAGTAATAACACCAAAATATACATATAAACAAAAATAAAACAGTCAATAACATAAACTACGATAAAGTACTATGTCAAAAGATTGTAAAGTCAATTATGTCAATTATATTAAAAAGTACACAGTAAAGTACAGTTACATTCTAGTTTGATGAAGATCTGATGAAGAACGGAGATAGGAAACGGAACTCTTCAATAAATGATAGCAAATCTTCCGGAATTGCTGAAATCGCATGTCTGTTTATTGTTTACACCAGTTTATAACACGAACGCTGTTATGGGTACGTTTAGCTGTGGTGTGTCCCACCACCACTAAAAAGTATCAAATAAAAATAACTTGAATGGTGCTTTTGGTAGTTCCTCCGTTTTTTGAACACCAACTTCCTAAATTAAAGTTATTTTATACTTGTTTTTTTTTTGTTTAAAAGTGTAGGTAGTATTTTTTTGTAATTTTTTTTTGCATGTAAGTTCCGGTTAGACGTATACAAATTTTGTCAGTAGATGAAAATAATTTATCATCGAAACCAAGTAGAAGCGAAACATTTGAAAATAACCGTCTTTTTGTGGCCTAGCTTTAAAGATTTTGATCCAATATCCACACAACTCATAAAATGACCTTGGCAATTCTTCTTCATCTAGTATAGATCATTACAGTGAAACAAAGGTGGATTGTTATTTCTCACATACCCAAACGTAACTTGAAACATTACTAAAGGGTCACGCCGTAATTATTATTTAATTGGGGTGCCAGGGTCGGGTACAATGTGGGAACCGGTGAAGCAAACTTTGATAGTAGGTAAAACAATTTACTCTTTTATGGACTCAGAATAATGAAATTGGTTTTGGTGTTCTTAGGCCTGCTTGCACGTTGCGGAATTTGTTCGAAAGAGTTACCGCGGCCCTGGAACGCAAAGGGCACAAGAGGAACACGGGTGGGTTTTAGTCAGTAAGAGTCTGACACTCCCTACCGCTCCACCCAGGGCGTGAGGGGTCATTTGAAGCTTTCCCATCAAAAAAAAAAAAAGGCCTGCTTGCACAAAACAGAGTTTATTTTTAGGGTTCCGTACCGAAAGGATAAAACGGGACCCTATTGCTAACACTCTGCTGTCCGTCCGTCTGTCACCAGGCTGTATCTCATGAACCGTGATAGTGAGACAGTTAAAATGTTCACTAATGATGTAAAAACCGAATAGAATAACTATTTAAGGGGCTCCTATACAACAAACGTTACTTTTTTGCTGGTTGTTGCTCGATATTGATAGCGGCAATAGGTAGAAGTTTGAAATATTCACGGAATATTTCAAGCGAAACTACTAGCCCAATTTTAACAATCTTTTCACCAGTAGCAAGCTACATTATCAGTAAGTAACATAAGCTATATTTTATTCTCGTATTACCACGGGAACAGAAACTACGCACTAAAACCGCGGGGCGATGCTAGTGTAATTAAATTTCCTATACAATCACTTTTTTCTGCGTATGTAAACCGCCAGAGGGTAAAGTATCATAATTATTATTTAATAAGGGTACGGTGAGGTCAGTATAATTATCCTTGTTAAACGTCAGTCTTCAGTAACATGATCCGTAGCGAAAACTTATTATTTACATGTCGGAACCCTTCGTTTCGTAGAAATGTGTTAAAGTTTGTTGGTACTATAGATATTTTAGGGTTACGTACCCCAAAAGGAAAAAAGGGAATACTTATAGGATTACCTTATTGCCCATCCGTCCGTCTGTCTGTGTGTCAAGACTCTTTATCTCGGGAATGCGTGGAGGTATCGAGTTGAAATTAAAATCATATACTCAGGGCTACTCTAGTACCATTGAAGCAATGAAAAAGTCAAACTTCTAAGTTAACATAACATAATAAAAAGATACAGCCGTTCATGCAGTAAAATCTATCTCACCATCAAACGTAAAAGTTTGGCGAGTTTAGTTTAAGTAACACCTCTGTATCATAATTTCAGTAAATAATAAAATAAAAAATACAAAAATGTATATTTTGACATTCTCAAGTGCATCAAAATGCAGTAATGGGTACTTTCCGCTGACCTGGAACTATGAAATTTGGCAAGTTATATCGTCTTATACTACAAAGAACAGGGAAGGAAGGGGTTTGCTGCAAGAAAACTCAACTTTCGAGTTAAGCTCGCCCTTATACAGGCAATTTATTGTGTACTAGCAGCGCCCCGCGGTTTTACCCGCGTAGTTCCCGTTCCCGTGTGAATATGAGGATAAAATATGTTACTCAGGATGAATGTAGCTTTCTAATGGTGAAAGAATTTTTGAAATCGGTCCAGTAGTTTTTAGTTTAATCGTTACATTCAAAAATACAAATCTTTCCTCTTTATCATATTATATTAGTATAGATAATATAATATAAGTTGTTTTGGTGTACAATAAAGAATTAAAGAAGAAAAATCTAAAAACTTTACATTTTTAATTAAATCTTAATTAATATACTTTTTCTTTAAAGTACGTAATCAAAACTCGTATAAATTGCAAAAAAAATGTACGGAACCCTCGGCTGGTCCAGGTCTTTAGGTATATATTACATGGTCGTAGATCGTAGCACGGTTACGAAACGAGCTACGCCGTAGCGCACCGTGCTACGAGCTACGCGCTACATGGCGCTACGGCTGACCCAACTCTGGATGAAAAAATATTTTTCGTCTATTCTGTATATTTTACCATTCGGTATGCAAATATTTCCAATTATTCCTCTCGCGTCCAGCCCTGGTTCAATCCATGATCCGGAGCAAGGAGGCATGGGAAGCGGTCATCTTCTTCCGCAAAGCAGTAATTTTTATTATTACTCAGAAATGGATTTGCTCTTGACTCTAGTCTAGGTCACAGGTAACAGCTAGCAAAGGAGAAGGCGGACCGTGTGCGAGAGAGAGAAACTCACGCTCCAGCCACCGCAACAGAAGAAGACGCCCCGGGCGTCGGGATACGCAGGGCGATCCCCAGCCACCGTAGACGCGGGCATGCGGACGGCGAGCTATGGGTGGCTTGTCGTCCGATAGCAACCAGGCCCGGGGCGACGGCGCGTCGTGTTCCTCGCGCGCCTCAAAGAGCTGTCAGCAACGAAGACGGGGCTTCATAGGGTCAGTGCCTGCTAGGGTTACGGATTTTTTTCGAAAGAGTCACCGCGGCCCTGGAACGTAAAGGGCACAAGAAGGATCACGGGTGGATTTTAGTCAGTAAGAGTCTGACACTCCCTTCCGCTCCACCCAGAGCGGGAGAAGTCATTTGATGATTTTCCATCCAGATAAAAAAGTAGTTGAACAATGGTCGTTTTTGTTAAATTTTTTACCCACTTTTCGGTGTGTCCCATCACTAAGTAACCACAAAAACGCCATTAAACCTCAACACAACATGGCAGTTTCACTGCCTAGAAATTAAAATTTTATGCGAAAACGTAAATTAACTAATTGTTATAATTACCAAGTGTTTGAGAATCAACTGCTGCGGGGAATTCCGTTTTAGGGTAGGTTATTACTGTTTTATTACTCCGTGTTAATTTAATCAGAATTATTTATGATATAATTGAGGGTAGTTGACTAAAAAAATCTAAGAAGTCTGTCAGATAAATTTCGATAACAATATTGGTCATGTATTGTTTCTTTTTTTACATAAACAAACAGAAAACGATACAATGCGTTGAAAACTCGTGTGATGTCACTTCGTTCTACAGTCGAACTGAGGTCAATAGTTTCTACACAGTCACCTACGTACCTGTGATTTCTATCTCGTTCTTTATCAGTTTTTAGATAAGGACTAGATGTTCGAATTTATCAAACGACTAGCAGCACCCCGCGGTTTTACCCACGTAGTTCCCGTTCCCCTGGGAATATGGGGATAAAATATAGCCTATATCACCCGGGGATAGTGTAGCTTCCCAACAGTGAAAAAAATTTTCAAATCGGTTCTTTGGTTTCGGAGCCTATTCAATACAAACAAATAATTAAATCTTTCCTCTTTTTAATATAAGTATAGATTATTAAGAACTAACCTATGATACTTAACCTACTTTGAACCCTTCATTATGTTGAGGCTGTAAACAGAAATATATAATGAAAAAATCATGTATTTTAATAGCAGATCATCATGCCCGTTGACATAATTTTCAAACGATAAATGCAACCTACTTCACGGAACGCAGCAAATAAAAAGGATTCATAAAAATTAACGTTCATTTCCTTGACAGCCTCCGTGTCGGTTTACTCGGTCGTAGAGTAAAAATATGCAGCCTAACAAGAGTTTTACAGGAAATAAGGTAAAACCATTATAAGAGATCATATTTTTCAATCAATCTGCCTGGCCACCATCATACCTAAGAGGTCAACTTTATCAATCAATCAGCCTAGCTTTTTTACACGATTGCCAAAAAAAGGACTGTTATGTTTTCATGGTTCATCTATGTTTGTGAGTTTCTTTATTCCACCATAACATATAAACGTCTTTACTGATATCAATGTTAGTGGTATCGTTAGAAGCGTTGAGTTATTCCGGGTAACATAGGCTAGTGATAATTTAAAAAAATATGGGTAGCCATGGATATTAAAAAAGGAAATATTTTGTTTTCATGAAAATTACGACTGCGTATGGTTCCTTTGAATAATTCTTGACTCCCCCTACTGCAATGAAAACATCTATCTTGAAATATTAAAAAGATCTATATATCTTGTTTTTCGTTCATTTTTTGTTATTGTAGGCGTGTTTTTAATTATTTTTCGATTATTTGGTTTCACTGAATACGTTGAAGTCCAGTCTCCACCGCATGCAACTAAGTACTAGAATGTTGGACCTAACATTTACTTATTATTAACTGATTGGTGATTTAAAAAGCTGATGAGTCATTGAAAAAATATCGCAAACATTTGTGGTATTTAACTCGTGTAGTTTTCGAGGTAAATGCCGATCAGTTTTCAACTACCGTCTAACATTTTACGTATACTATATATAGCTGACGTTTTGTATATCCATGTTTTTTTTATTGTTTCGGTTTGTTTTTATTTCGTTACCAAAACACGACAAGTAAGTAAGCAATCAGGAAAATACATTTTCAAAAGAATTCAGAAGAATCTTCACGGATTAATCGCTTGAAGATTCTTAGAAAAAGTTACTATTTCACTTAAAGATTAAAATTGGCAAACGTATTTTTTTTTCTACTTTTCTAAGTGTATGAAAATAAAATCAAATAATATAAAAAATTCTACTCAATTTCAAAATTACAAAACAAAATGTATTTTTTTCATTTTTAGCATTACATATTTGGTAAATTCTCAAGGAGGAGAAGGAGGGAAGTGGAAGGTTTCCCAAGGCAGGAAGGAAAACCTTTACGAAATGTATTTGTCATCTTGATAAAGAGTAGGAACGTGCATTGAATCACAATCCATACCTTGCCATTGCATTGTATATTTAAATCTGTCCTACTTAAAAGTGTAAGGAGTTATGATATCCGCAAGAAAACCTACATTTGATCTATACTCAACTCTGAAAAAACATGGTATCATAGGCTTTCCCAAATAATAAAGAGGCTCTCAAAACGATGAAGGAAAACATCGTGAAGAAACCGACATGTCCTAAAACCAAAAATTCGAAGACATGTGACATTCACCAACCCGCACTGGGCCCGCGTGGTGGATTACGGCCCTTTCTCTCTCCTATAGAGGAGGCCTGAGTCCCAGCAGTGGGAACATTAAAATACTGAAACCCAAAACTGGATGATAATATTGTTATACTGGAAAACTGCATATTCCTACTCTGTAATGAGGTGACATCAACACCTTATAACGAAGGAAATTGTTAGAATTTTTCCATTTCTCGAAGCAAACTGGTTAGTGTCGGTTTACTCGAGTTATCTGGGCTAGCCGCCCGTGATGATATTGAATATCATTGTTTTATGATATTTATATCTTGTTCATAACTGAATATTACTAATGGAAGAAGGTATTATTTGTATAAACCGCTTGATCGCCTGCTTGTCAGTCTTCTAAAGATTGTACTTCGGCGAGTGTGCCCATGAACTCCACGTCCTCATCCCACCGGCCCCCTTCTACCATAGGACATCTAGACGCACTGTAGGTTACCATCCTTGCCTTGTAGCTATTCCACCAATTCGCACCAAGCGTTTTCAATCATCTTTATATATAAAGCACACAGCAAAGGAGTAGAACTCTCTGCCTGCGTCTGTGTTTCCGAACGCATTCAACCCTAATCTCTTCAAAGTAAGACTGAACAGGCTTCTTCTGGGTAAGCTCATTCCATCGTAGACTTTGTCTCTGTCACCTGTGACCTAGACTAGAGTCAAGAGCAAATCCATTTCTCGATAAAAAAATAGTAAAAAAACTTTTTCGGCAGAGTCTATACAATGCGTAACAGGATAAATGCAATTCCTGAAAAAGGGGTCATTGTACTCATCATTATGAAACTACAACAATGGAAGTTGTTCATAATGATGAGTGCTATAGGACCGACACTGAAATCTGCCTTGCCTTTTCCCAACTATATTGGGGTCGGCTCCCAGTCAGGCCGGAATCAGCTGAATACCAGTATTTTACGTGAAGCGGCTGCCTATCAGACCTCCACATCCTATTAACTGGTGAACACGGTACTTCTTGGCAAGACTGGTGTCAGATTTTCTGGATCTAATAATCCAAACAATCCGTAACGACTGACAAAGATCTCCAAATGACAGCCAGGACCAAGGCTTAACGAGCTTTAGGCACGGAGGACGATGCCATCTCGGGTAAAAACTGGATGTGGTTGTCACAGGAGCGTCGTGATGGCTCAGGAACAGAGAATCTTTACCCAACAGTTGGCGAAGTTACGCAATGGATGACCATAATGTAATGGGAAGCGAGCCTATTACCATCTGCGAAGGAAACAGTTTTTAGGTTACAATGTACCCAAGGATTATTTATAAAGTAAAGTAAATTAAATTTAAATATTGACGTATCTGTCACCTTTTTAACTTCCCTATTACCGATAAAAACATTTGCCACGGTTCACGCGACCGTACGGGCAAAACAAACTGCAGTATTTCCTTAAATAAACATTTGATTTTCACTAGCAGATTTTTCGTAGAAACATAGCAAGGAATACAGTGACTGTTTGCAAACTCACACCAACAAACACTGTAGAATTTTCCCCCGTACCTACACATAATAATAGCATAATCAGCCTTATAATGTTCCCACTGCTGGGACTCTTGCCTCCTTTATAAGAGAGGGAATGAAAAAGTAAGCTGTTGACCACGTGGAATTTCGATAGTTCTTATCGATGCCATATATTATTTCTTTTTTTAAACTCTTAGAAAATGAACTTATTTTGACCGTGAACGAATGAACAAATTTTCTTTGTACATTGTACATGTTTTGCTTTGTACATGTAACAACACGTTTTCTTTTTGTAAAATGATATGTGAATCATTTTACAAAGAGAAAATGGGTTGTTTGTAGTACTTTGATAATCTCTGGTCAAATTTTAAGTCTCTCAGCTATTGTGAAATTCTATCGTTAATAGCTGAGTGACATTGCTTAGCACAATTTATGAACCCGAAGCCTTGTAAAAATCTTTAACAAAATATTTACTCGTATTTACTTTCCAATTAAAGAACATTAATCTAACTTGTTGCCGACCCATCGCTTCGAATAAACTTAAGAATTTCGTCGCAAATTATAAACTTCAGCTAATTTTCTCAAAGCCGGCAATTTAGTAAGAAATTGGCTTTTTCATGTAAAACTTATTAAATTAAAGTATTTATGAACACATTGAAAGAACTTCGATTGCTTTTTAGCAAGAAATTTTCCATATAAAAGATTTGCGACCTTTCACAAAAATATATTTAGGGTCATGTCACACAGAGACGCGAGGCGATGCGACACGCACTTTCTAAAATAGTAGCTTAAAAATATGTAGTTGCCACGATATCCGGTTGGTAGAATTCATAAGGCCTACCATTGGACCTTCTTGCATGAAACTTTTGGATAAATGAAGACTATGTAACAGGCACACATTTTAGTAACAAAATTCGATTCTATGGGGTATCGATTTCTATTATTGAAAGATTTTTAGGGTCCAGTACTCGAAACGTAATAGTAATGGATCACTATACCGCTGTACATCTGTCTGTCACGGCGGACTATACAGCTAGTTCCTAAAGTTCGTGTTCTTGTTTAAGGGTGATGTTGGGTAATTGACATAGATACATAAAGAAAAAAAAGGTGAATTGTGAAAAACAAAGATCACAAAAGCCGACTAAAAGTTTCAAATACGAAACGGTTGGTGGCATTCACTTTAGTTCAATCACATACTTGATGACGCCACAGAAATCTTAAAGATTTCTGTGGATGACGCCAACTACATGAAATTGCTTCAGAATTTCGATGGATTTTATTTGAAAAAAGTTTTTTTTTTGTTTTGCTATTATTTCCTTAATCTATATAAGCAGCCCAATATCACTCTTAAATTTGACCACGCCGTTCTGAAACGCAATGTATTAGATAACAGTCAGTTTACCTTCACTACATTCACAGAGTGTATATTTCTGATGCCGCTAAAAGAACAAAAAAAAAAACGAACGAGAAACAGAAGATGGTCGCATTTGTATGCGAGTCCCACACGCTCTTGGTTGGTTTTGTAAAGTAAACAACATTATTTACAAATAATTAATAGCTATTTTAAATAAGAGTACGTGGAACAACTCTTTACGTCTCAGTATGAAGTGACCCTTACGTAATCATAAAGTTTATTTTTAACTATTTATTTGTTTTTACAGCGGTTGCTACCCAATTACAGTAACTACAAAAACAAAACTAAAAGTTAACGTGGTCTTAGAAGTTCAAAGTCAAAGTCAATTTATTTATTTCATCTAGACCATTAAAAGGCACTATACGAGTAGAACGTCAAAACAGTTTGAAAATATATTTTTTTTACTAAATCTTTTTGCACTAATAAAAAAAACTGTACAAAGGCGGACTTAATGCCACAGGCATTTTCTGCCAGCCGACCTTAGGGTAGTGCAGAGACAACATGGCAGGTGCCACTTAAAAGAAAGACAATCGGGGAGGGAAAAATACAATCATAAATACATAGATACATACTTACAAATAAAATTAACAACGGTATTGAGAAAACTGAATCATGATTCAACCAACTTCTTGCGAATGTGCTCACGTGCCTTCACCTCAGTCCAGATGTTCAGATTTTTCCAAAGGATCTTCCTTTGGAATGCGCTCCCTCCGCCTGGACAAAGAAAGAGGAGTGCATAAACCCATAACGGTGTGAGGGATATCGTAAAAGACTTTTTTACGCAAAGAAATTGAATTTGTGAAGTTAGATAAGAAGGAGTACACTACTATAATATATTATAATAACCCGACAGATATCACACTTCAGGCCTAAAGTCTTTCCTTCTTTCCATTTTCGCCTAAGTTAAACAAACCTACATACTACACTCTACTAACAAATACTGTAGAACTATGTAATATAAAGCACAGGCAAGATCATATTGTCAGTTTACCTAGAGCTTGCATTAACGTTGCATCTTGTTAAACTAGTTACAGTTCAACAAGGAGCTCAGCTGTTTAGTTCAGAATTACACGTAAACTAACTTCACGTCATGGTAATTTTAAATCTAACAACATGAGCATACCACTTGCACGACGGCAAAGTGTGAGTGTGGTGTGTGTGTGTGTGTGTGGTAGCTTCTTGGGGCACTCCCCAAGAAGCTGTTTTCTCATTCACTGCATTGTGTGTGTTTCTCAGGCACGAAGAATGGTCGAATCCCACTGGATTTGACCTTTGTTCGTGGTTCGTGTTTATGTGACCACTAGCTTACTAGTGGTTTTCTTTTTTAGTTGACCCATTTATAGATTATTATATTTTGGTCACCATTGTTCGAATTCACCATAAACCATTGGATTATGTTTTGTGATACTGGACAGTGACCACAATTTTATTTAAAAATGAACCTTTCGTGAATTTAATATAACTAGCCTATTATCCCACGGATTGGATCCAGCGGGATAAAAAAGTATCCGATGAACCCAGACTGTGGTCTACCCATGTCCCAAGTCAAGTCAATTGATTAAGAAATATGTAATAATAATAATAACTCTTTAATTTAGATAACAGGATCCATACTGTGGTATTATTACCTTAACCTAATGTTAGTAAAAAATAAATGTAAATAAAAATAACATTAATTTTGCACATGTACGTATATAATTTGCCCGCCAGTGTACCCAAAATATTGATCGGACTATATACCTATCCAAATATCTAACAGGTTTGATACGCATATACCTATGGTCCTATGTATAATTAATTTAGTTTTCTTTAAAGAGTTTAGACGTGACAGTGAGCAATTTTGAGTTTTCGACGCAAATTGTAAAATCAGTCTCGTTCCAAGTTCAAACTTTTTTCGTATCCATATTTCTCGTCAGTTGTGTGCGACAACCCTAGACATATTTATTAATATTCGGTGTTTTTCTAATTAAACTTTAGTCGAGTTGTGATTGAATATTAATCTTATTTAACATCTAATTAAGTTGCTAAACATTCAGCCTTGATGTAGAAATTAACATATTTTTAAAGTTTTCAGATTTTTCGTAAAAGTTTTAAAGGAAACGAAAATGCCAGACAGTTACTTTACCGGACCTGTCTGGATTTTTGAATTGTATTTCAATTTATAATAATTAACCCGTCTCGGTTCCCATGGTGGCAAATTATATACACAAACGTTATTCGTTTATTGTTCTTTCTTTAAGTGAAAACCGTACCAAGAATTGTAGTAGCGTACTATGTCGACCCCATAAATTTAAGATTTTTGAAAACCGTTATTGCCGATACAATATTTAGGCCTGGAGGACACGGCGGAGCATACAGTAGAGGCGTGGACGGAGCACCCCCGAGTCTTAGTCGAGCCGATCAGCGGCGGCGACCTCTCGCTTCTGACTCTGGTACAATCTATGGCCCGGTGCGAGGGGACGTGGGACGCAGTCACCTCCTTCTGTAAAGCAGTAATGCTAGCGAAAGAAGAGGCGGGCCGCATGAGAGCGAAGCAGACGCCCCAGGCGTCTGTAATCGCAAGGCGGTTCCCTGCCACCCAGAGCGCGGGCCTGCGAACGGCGAGCGATAGGTGGCTCGCCGTCCGATAACAATCAGGCCTGGGTCGACGGCGCGTTTTGTTCCACGCGCGCCTCAAAGAGACCGATGATAGCAGACGGGGTCCGGCAAGGCCAGTGCCTAAGAGTCACTCTCTTCCACTCCGCTCAGAGCGTAATGAGCCATTTGATTTTCCCATTCGTATAAAAGGCTCCTCTCTCTATAAAAGGACCCGAAATAAAATATGATCTTTTTTTTCTCGTACAAAGCCTTTCCTGGTATTCGTTAAATAAAGATTATCACTGTACAGCATTATTACTTATCTATACTAATATTTTAAAGAGGAAAGACTTGATTGTTTGTTTGTATTGAATAGGCTCCGAAACTACTGAACCGATTTGAAAAATCTTTCACTGTTGGGAAGCTGCACTATCACGGGGTGACATAGTATTATTAATTGCCTGTTTTATTCGTTTATCTACACTAATATTATAAAGAGGAAAGATTTGATCGTTTTTTGTTTGCATTGAATAGGCTCACTCACTCTTGGGAAGCTACACTATCTCCGGTGAACATAGGCTATATTATAACCCCATATTCCCACGGGAACGGGAACTACGCGGATGAAACTGCGGGGCGATGCTAGTTTTTTTTTTTATATTTACGACAATACTGATTTACACTAGCGCTGATTGTCATACGCTATATTTTATCCTGGAGAAATACACGGATTCTGCGGGATAAGGCAGAGGGCGAATCCACGATCAAAATTTTATTAATCTGGGATAAAACTGGAAAGGGGTGCCAATTGAGCAAAGCAAAGTAACCAAAACCCTTTATTAAAACTAATGAAGCGAGTGTCTTGTTTCTCTTATTTTAATGTAATTCAAATATCAATACTTTTAAAACATAACATAATTATTTTGGAGAGAGAAATGTTACAAACAAATGACTTAATTAACGAAATAAAAAAGTGAAAAATAAGTGGAGTTTTGGATTATGTGTCTATTTTATTTACCTTCGCCCATATATACCTAATAGTGCCAACTTGAAACCGCTGGATGTCTGAATCCCAGCGAATACAGAAATGGTAACCGTTTTAGTATGGTCACGCTCAGCGCAATAGTTTCATACTTTTGTAATATTAAAAAAAAAAACATTTTTTAAACGTTGCCCCTCACTAGAAATTTCTCCTGTATCGTGGGTGCGTTTATAAACATACAATGTCACATACACAAACAGCCAGACCCGGAACAACTATCTGTAGGCCATACAAATATTGGTTCCGTGTGGGAATCGAACCCACGACACGTAGCGCAGCAGCCAATCGCACAACCACTGCGCCAACCGTGTCGTCAAATAAATATTTCTCTAACTTTTTGTTCGTTTTTTCAGGGTTCTGTGCCTCTGTCGGCAAAAACGGAACCCTTATGGGATCACTTCTTTGTTCGTCTATACATCTGCTGAGACATTTTTCTCAGAAATGCATGAAGATAGCAAGCTAAAATTAATATCAAATACTGAAGTCTGCTACTTCTTGAAGCAGTAAACAAAAACAAACTTCTAAATCAACGCAATCTAAAGATAAGGTCACGTACACTCCGTATATACATATGACTTATGCTTTGACGCTCGTAAGGGAATCAAAATCTATAGGGCATATATACTTCCCGTTGTCCTAGAATCATGTAATTTGGCAAGAAACAAGATCTTACAACACAAGTTAACGAAAATATGTGAAAAAAATAATTTGTAGTTTATCAAAAAAAAAAAACACTTATTATGATTACAAAGCTTATAAATATTTTAGTAGAAGCAGAAACCATGACGTACATATTTGTATAGGAGAAAACTTTGCAATTCTACCTACTTATTGTTTTGTAAGAGTAATGAGTTTTCATAGTTTATAAACTTCACTAAGTAATGTATACACGGAAAAAAATCTAGACTAAATTCCCTTAATTAACGAACTATCATTGTCGCCGGGGTCTTGCATCTCACTGGCTTTCAATAATACATAAGAAAACATGAAGAAATTTAATAAAAATATATTAGACAAGCGGATTGTAGTCAATAAGAACCTAGCAATTCTTAGGCGAGGTAGTTACTTGGAGCTCCTTACACTGAGCTTTGCACCCGTCTTCAATAAATTATATCTCTGTATGAATGAGTAAAAAAACATATCCTATACTATTACTTGGGGTTTTGAATAATCACATCCCGGAAAATAGTCCTGCCGGCGCACATGCGAACTATCTACATATTAAGAGTTTATACGGAACCCTTGGTGATTTTTTCATAAAATATCCAGAAATTATAATCTTAAAAAAGATTTATTACAATATTACGGAGTCTGCAATTTTCCGGTCACATATCTAAAATATGTTTCATAGAGAAGAAAGAGTTTACAATCTAACGCTATTAATTATGAACTTACTACAGTATTCGCAATAACCCTATGAAACATCCAGGTTTATTTTAACCAATAAAATTATGCTCACTAACTCTTAATTTAGAAATATTAATTTTCTAAATCTATTAGTTATTCACCCACCATAAACGAATCCTACAAAAAAATACCTACCGAATTCTTTTATTGTAGAAACTCCATTCTTAACACAATAGGACCCAACAATTGCTTTTATTCCAGCTCAATACGAATTTTTATATTCCACGAAATAATTGGCTAAAAATAAAACGTGAAAAATGTTAATGGTGCGCGGATATTGAAAGCTTTGCCCTTCAATTTGTTTGTGGAATGGGTTCGATTTTTGAAAACTTTTGTTTTTTAATTGGTAGCAGTATCGCATTCTGAATTCAATTTTTCGTTTTTAGAACTCAAACATACCTAAGTGTTAACGTTTGCGCACAACACACTATTGTGGACAAATGCATTTTTTTTTTATTAGGCTGGTCCTGCTGTTCGATAGTAAGTGTGTTGATAACCAACATTGGATCACTAAAAATAACTAAGATTTTTATATCGAACATAATATTATCGGATGTCGTTATGGTCAAGAAAGTGACGATGTTCCTTACAGTTGGCAGCAACATCATTGAATCAGCTTAGATTGCCCATTTTGTGTTGTCATTAATTAACCTATATAAAATTCATCATAAAATGGGAGAGTCCGCTGTCCCATAAAGACTTAAAAGACATAGGCCAGCTTTATCATGGTTGCGGAATTTGTTCGAAAGAGTTACCACGGCCCTGGAACGCAAAGGGCACAAGAGGAACACGGGTGGGTTTTAGTCAGTAAGAGTCTGACACTCCCTACCGCGCAGGGCGGGAGGGGTCATTTGATGATTTCCCATCCAAAAAAAAAAAATTTTACGTGGATCGCCTACCAGGCCTCCATAACCCATCAACCACGGTACTTCTTGGCAAGACAGTAGTCAGATTTTCTGGCTTCTAGCAATCCGTAACAAATGAGAAATGTCAGCCGTGACCAACGACTTCACGTGCTTTCCGAGGCACGGAGGAAACTCGGTATGTTATGATGCTCACTCATCCACAGACCAACTTTGGCAAGCGTTGCTTAACCTTGAAAATCGACCCGTGCGGTTGTTATTCTTTAGGCACGAGCCTCTCGTACAAGTAAATAGTGGTTCAATTTAAAAGTGTATTGGTGTATGTGGAAAGCCTTATACGGATCTCATGAAAAAAAAAGAAAACAGCTTAAGGAAATATTAAATGAATCACATGTGCTGAGCTGTACAGACGCTGACATCTATACTTATAATAAATCTGTAGAGAGGTCAATTCTGTACAAGGAATATATTTTCAAAATAACTATCAGGGAGTGATTAGTGATCGATACTGGTGCTAAAAATGCAATCAGTAAAATTTCTGTCTGTCTGTCTGTCTGTCTGTATGTTCTTTATAGAAACAAAAACTACTTGACCGATTTTAACGAAACTTGGTGCAATTATTCTTCATACTCCTGGGCAGGTTATAGTATACTTTTCATCACGCTACAATCAATAGGAGCAGAGCAGTGAAGGAAAATGTTGGGAAAACGGAAGAAGTTACTCCATTTTTCAAGCTTCCGTCGCGTGTGTAGCCTTAATGGTTAAAGTTACATAGAAATCATGTATGACGGAAATGTTCTACATAAAATTATCTAAAAAATATCCCGAAACAGCATGTCTATCTTTTGTCAATTTTAAACCGATCGGGCTGAGAGTTTCAAAATCGGGGGTAAAGTAACTATTCCACGCGGACGAAGTCGCTGGCAGAAGCTAGTTAATAAATATTATGAAGGTCCGGAGGTAACCCGGCTTACATATTGCGCAAATAGCAGTAATTCTGGTATGGCCTACAGATAGCTGTTCCGGGTCTGGCTGTTTGTGTATGTGAGTTTATAAGTTTGTAAACGCACCCACAACACAGGATAAATTCGTAGTGAGGGGAAGTTAATCTTAGAGTAGGCGTGACTATTTCTTCCACATAGCACGTGTAAGTGATAAAGGAGAATTTACTAGAGATAGGTGGATTTCCTCAAAATGTTTCCCTTTCATAAAACATCTTTGAAAAGAATTTTATTTGTTATTTGTTGAAAGTTAAATAAGTATCCTACGTCGCAGGCGTAATGTAAATGTGTAAAAGAGGCGTAATGTAAAATAGAATGAGGTCATTTTTGGGTAACAAATTATATAATTATTTAGAAAAGGTTTTTCATACAGTGGCGTGTGACATATCAAATGAAAAGACTTTTGTCAGGCTCCAGATAGATTTATTGCATAATTTGAAAAAAAATTGGTTGAATAAGAATTAAAAGTTGAATAAAAAAACTCGGGCCTGGTTGCTATCGGACGCAGGCCCGCGCCTACGGTGGCCGGGAATCGCCCTGCGTTTCCCGACGCCCGGGACGTCTTCTTCTGTTACGGTGGCTGGAGCGTAAAGTTTCCCTCTCCCGCACGCGTTCCGCCTCCTCCTTCGCTAGCATTACTGCTTCGAAGAAGGAGGCGACCGCTTCCCATGCCTCCTCGCTCCGTACCATGGATTGGACCAGGGCAGGACGCAAGTCTAGGCACCCTTAAAACGCATTAATGAAGTTTGAGGTGCGTAAGGGTCATAACGAAATTCACGCGAACGAACTCGCGGTCAAAATGCTAGTATTCGTATTGATTTGTTTATTAACCTACTAAGCTTTCACTGTATACAAAATTACCATAAATGGTATTTGATTACACAAATATGGTTGTTGATATTGAAATACATTGAGCATTTCGCACAGGAAATTAGAATTCCATTTCCAATATTTCAGTTTACCTTTTCTGAGATGAATGAGCAAACAGACCAGCAACTGAACTGAGGGAATCAGTTTCCTTTGTGAATATATGTGCATACTAGCTTCTGCCCGCGTCTTCGTCTGCGCGGATTAGTTATTAAATATTCTCCATTGGCGCTCCGTTCCTATTAACACTGAAATATTTTTTCAAATACCACCTTCACGGACCAGTAGATCCTGAGATTAGAGCGTTCACAAACAAACAAACTCTTGAGCTTTATATATTAGCATAGATTAATCTACCTAGCGTTTACCCAACTATATTGGGGTTTGGCTGCCAATTAACTGGATGTTACTGAGTACCAGTATTTTGAAAGGTGAAGATGAAGCAACTGTCTATTGGACCTTCATAGCCCATGGACTGGTTAACAAAATATACTTTGGCAGGACTGGTCTCAGATTTTCTGGCTTTTAAACCCCCAACGCTAAAACAACGGGGTGTTATAAGTTTGAAGTGTCTGCGTGTGTGTTTGTCTGTGGCATCGTTGCTCCCGAATGGACGAACAGTTGAAGAAGAAGTTGAATGGAGTAGTTTTTTGTAGGCATTTAATATTACTAAATTTTGATAAATTTATTTACATCTATGTCTCATAAATGTATTAAATATTTGTACTCTAAATGGCGAAACAGTGAAACTATGATATAACAATTGTAACACTGCACACTGTTGTAACCAGTGTTTACAATACATATAATGACTGTTGATGGATTGATTGATTGGGTGCGGTGAGTCTTTTGAAAAAAAAAAAAACCATCCTGGCAGGCATTTGTCCTAACGGTCCCCGATTGCTATGCTGACATCTTTTTTAATACGCCGTCGACCAGTCGCCGTCGTCTGGATCTGGTGAGCCACCCAAGGTTCGTCATCCGCAGGCGGTGATCGGGAATCTCCCTGCAACTCCCGACGCACTTCAATTCTTCTTCTATTTCTATTAATTCTCTTATATGCTATCATTTTTGTTTTAAGACTGCAAGGTTCTGCACTCAAAACGGTGAAGGGAAACATCGTGAGGAAACCGGCATGTCCTAGAACCAAAAATTCGAAGGCATTCACCAACCCGCACTGGGCCCGCGTGGTGGATTACGGCCCATTCCCTCTCCTAGAGAGGAGGCCTGTGTCCCAGCAGTGGGAACATTAAAAGGCTGTTTAAGCTTACTGCAAGGTTATAATTATGAGAAGTTTAATACTGCAACATGTTATTTTCTTGTGAAAATGGCTGTAGTGAAATGAAATAATATCTGTAGTGAGAATAATGAATTCGGGCGCGGTTTGCTATGGATATCGGTGAAGGCTGCCATTATTGTACGGGGAAATCAATCGCCGGTTTCCTATATTATACCACCCATTGTTAGTTATCGTGACGTCGTCATAAAAAGCGTGGTAACTATATATATTGGTTAATAACTTTCATAGAAACTTATTGTTGCTTTCCATTTGGAATAAGATCCTATGTTTCATCATCTGCCTAGCCCTTTCCCAACTATATTGGGGTCGGCTTCCAGTCATACCAGATTCAGCTGAATACCAGTATTTAAAGTGGAGCGGCTGCCTACCAGACCTTCACAACCCAATAACTGGGGAACACGGTACTTCTTGGCAAGACTAGTGTCAGATTTTCTGGCTTCTGACAATCCGTAACGACTGTCAAAGCCGGCAACAACAGCTTAACGTGCTTTCCGAGGTAAGGAGGAAACTCGGTATGTTAAGATTATCACCCATCCACAGACCAACCTTGGCAAGCGTTGCTTAACCTTGAAGATCGATCTGCGCGGCTGTTATTCTTTAGCCACAAGCTCCTCCTATATGATCCTATGTTTAAATAATAATAATTCATTTACATAGTCCAAACATTAGGTACATAAAATACAAATCCATTAAACACATCACAATGACATAACTAATGACACAATGAAATCACTACATAGCAGAAACTGGATGCGAAAAGCCGAAAATAGATCTAAGTGGCGTGCAATTGGAGAGGCCTATGTCCAGCAGTGGACTGCAACAGGCTGCTGATGATGATGATGATAAAACAAATTCGCTTCCCGCTGTCTGTCTGTCCCTCTGTATGCTTAGATCTTTAAAACTATGCAACGGATTTTAATGCAGTTTTTTTAATAGATAGAATTCACTCTATCTATTAAAAATAACCGCATCAAAATCCGTTGCGTCACTAACAAAACGAGACACACACAATAAAATCAAACAAGCTTGTCAAATCGTATGAGCAGAGACGCTACCAATAAGAAGCTGCATACGCCTCAGTATCATGGCAGGGACAATTCTCACCGCTCGGATAACACCCTTTTTTGGATAGGAAATCATCAAATTAATTCTCCCGCTCTGGGCGGAGCGGAAGGGAGTGCCAGACTCTTACTGACTAAAACCCACCCGTGATCCTTCTTGTGCCCTTTGCGTTCCAGGGACGCGGTGACTCTCTTTTACTCTCTTCTTCTTTCTTCGAACAAATTCTCAGGAGACTGTTTGAGCGGCTTCGTAAGCGACTTAGTAGTGAAGTCCTCTTCCTCATCATCGCTAAAAAATCATCAGTCCGCGCCTCAGCAAACATACTCGAAGCGTAGTCGATTTATTCGTTCAATTCAAGCTTTATCACCCTTTTACAACTCATTTATTAAAAAATATAAACAATAAAACATACTGCACAAAACTACAAACCTTTTTATTTTTTCACGCAAACAAACGAGGCACTATTCACTCGCCACAAACTCAAAGAAAAGCCGAGCTATCCCGAATCCAGTCGATAAGGCCCGAAGCTATTGGGAACGGGTTGCGGGTGCACGCCTTGAGACTTCAAATGTCAAGGACAGCTGCAACCTTGGCATTAATCTAGATATTGCTGCGGACTTGAATTGTACGTAGGTTTTGCAGATATTTATTGAGGAGAGATACTGCTCTTTTTAATGCGTTATTGGATGCAGTACAGCTGTTATTTTCTAGGGTTGCGGAATTTGTTCGAAAGAGTCACCGAGGCCCTGGAACGCAAAGGGCACAAGAAGGAACATGGGTGGGTTTTAGTCAGTAAGAGTCTGACACTCTCTTCCGCTCCGCCCAGAGCAGGAGAAGTTATTTGATGATTGCCCATCCAATAAAAAAAAAGTACAGCTGTTGTTCTGTGTTTTGAGAATCAGGTTAATGTCGCGACAGACGACGAATATAATATACAAAAAAATGTAGAGAACAACTGCTTTTTTTTTGCGATTTCTGGGTTGTTCTCATAGTAAAAGTCGTTCATAATGATGAGTACAATGACCACTTTCAATGTATTGCGTTTATTTTGTAATACGTTGTATAAGGACATACACTAGACACCAAACTATAGTTTTATCGATAACTAGCTGACCCAGCAAACGTTGTTTTGCCATATAAAGTAAAAACAATATTTAGGGGTATGAATGATGTTCTATAAATATAAAAGAAAGTCGCAGGTGAAATGTAGCTTTTCTATTGGTGAAATAATTTTTAAAATAGAAAACTTAAAGCTAAAATACTTCTTAGCTGTATCCCATGGTTTCACCTGCCTGCGCCATTTATTCTTTCTGGCTCAGTGATCTTTCTTTCGTCTGCTAAGGATAATAGCTTGATGTTAAATATGGTTCTGGTATCCTGGTACTTTGTAAGTCTTCACTCACAATTCCAGCCCCAGAAATGCTTCGACATGTTTATGGTCTGCTGGTACGCGTGAATCCTTACTTCTTAAGTTTTCGACATGTTTCTTTCTGGTCTTCTAGTACTTGTGAATCTTTAGCGCATGCAATTTTTGACAGCTACGAAACAAAGGAACATTTATGGAAAATGATTCATCTTTCATAATTATTTATTCATTGAGTTTGTTAAGAAAGCACTTCCAGCCTTATTCTATGAAGGCGACCTTTCTAGATTTTATTAATCTTTTGTTTTGGTTGCTAGGTTACACTCTTGTTAATTTTGAATTATCTACAACGCACTAAATATATTTCACCTAAAATCATTTTCCACTGCGTTTACTTTAATAGAGTTTTCATTGTTTTTAAGATGTATTCCGCTATTCGGGGCGGAGACAAATCCAACGAATCAAAAACCAAGAAAATTGGTCCAGCAGATCTCGAGTTATAAGTGTTGTAACAAACCCGACTTTGTTTTATATATATAGATATATAGATATCGTAAATTTAAATTCGTCAATAAATCTCTGATTCAAACACCGAAATAAAATAAGTCATTATTTATTTTCAGTACTAGAATCAGAGATTGGATTGGAGAAACTGTTCAGTGTGTTAATAGTAATTTTTCAAAACACTACTCCAAATCTGGCGCTTTTAAACTATTAATGAAGTGTATTTCGAACTAGTTTTGAACTCGCTATCTCCAAGTTTTTCAAATATCTCAGAATTAAAAATTATTTCACTGATATAAAGCTAAACTATTGCTGAACTAAATGAAATGGACAGATTAGGACTATTCTGGCAGACAGAATCAAGAGGCCTACAATGTTTGTAGACCTCGATGAGCAAAAAAACTACCTTGATTTAACTTGCAAAGATTTCGATTCACAATCAGTGAAAATTTAAACTGCTATCCTTTTACTAGTCCGGTCAAATAAGACCAAAAAGTTAGGTTGAAATTACATAAATTCGCAACAAGCTAAATATTGGTACAATTGTTCAAAAGATAATTATAAACAAAACCTGAAAGTTCCCATCATTCCCGTGTATGGATTTAAAAAAAAAATTAAGGTCAAAGGGCAATAAAATGGGAACTTTTAGATTTTGTTTATAATTGTCTTTTGAACAATAGGGATGTTTCCTGAGTAAAAAATATATGATTATGTTTAGTCCGTCAGGTAGATTATAGAAAAATATTGGACACGTATTTTTTCCTTTATCAAATCTATAAAAACTGACGAAGATACAAAGCATCAAAGATCAGGAGTGGGGGCTTGTGACGTTACGGCTCGTTAAAAATTGTAGCGAGTAGTGACGTCACACGAGTTTTCAACGCTCTGTATCGGCTTCATTTTTTGTTTACGTGAAAAAAGAAAAAATACGTGTCCAATATTTTTTGGAAATCTATCTGACGGACTAATTAGATATTTTAGTCAACTACCCCATTGTACCAATATTCAGCTTGTTGCGAATTTATGTAGCACCCAATGTCTAATTTGACCGGACTAGGTATACGGTTCATGAGACACAACCCCCAGAAAGAAAGACAGACGAACGGACAACAGAAGCTTATAGTATCTGTACTTTAAATACTGCAGATACTATCATATTGTACTATTAAACACTTACGTTTTAGGTATTTTATGCTTTTATCCATTGTAACATCTCATTATGTTCACGGTTTGACTTTTTAGATTATCTTCAGTTACATATACTGAAATTAATGAAGTGCTTGTATTAGTAGTGGAATTCGTTATTGAATGCTTTAAGCGTTGATTCTAAACGATTTCACTGAATATAAAATCACCTTTTTAATATTTTTAATATTTGTTTTCTTGTTGTGACATTTTATGTCAGAGTTGTCAAACTGTAATATTTTTCTTTATGTAATTGCTCTATAGCTTTACTAAAAAGGTTTAACTGTTTGTAAATACTAAAATTCACTTTATATTTGTGTTTAATAGATTAATTTAGGATGTTAAGCTATATTCTGTTTTCCTTCTGTATAGCTATGTTATAAACTGTATTTCTAAAATTCTTATGAACGCTCTCACTTAGATTATTTGTAAACGTAATACTGGCTATAAACCTCACTGGCATTCTAACTGAATTGAATTTAGAATTGTTCCGGAAGAAAACATACGTTTTGAATTATGAATTATAGAACGTGAGTCTTGGCTATATAAAGGGCTGAGGAGCCAGGATTCGGCAGTGTGACGACAGGGTTCAACTGAGAACCATCTACAAGTATTACGCCGGAGTTCCATGGTGAACCATCTCCGAGGATAACGACGGGGTTCAACTGAGAACCGTCTCCGAAGTTCTCTCCGCGGGAGCGCTGGAGCCCGCGTGCAGGCCTTACTGGGGGGCCTCGCGCTGAGCGACAACCGAGGTTGCGAGCCGGCGCTGCACCAGCATCAGCTTCGGACCTACTGCCTGGCTTCTCTGGCAAGAGCCCAGAGGCCTAAACAAGTAACTTTTCCGTGTTTGACCATTACTGAGAGCGTTAGATAGGTAGTGGTTAGGTGAACGAGTGTTAGTTCTAAGATATTTTTATAATAATATAATTGTACGTCATATTTCCTCTTTTATTTAACTGTGAGGGAAAAACGTTACAGTTTGGCGCCCAATACCGTTGAAATATGAATCAGATAAAGATAAAACAGCTTTTTATGTTCCTGGTCGAGGCATGTATCGCTTTGTTATCATGCCCTTTGGACTAACTAATGCTCCAGCTACTCAACAAAGACTTATGGACATGCTTTTTACTCCCGAATTTGATAATAAAGTCTTTTGCTACTTAGATGACATTATTATCATCTCTGAGTCATTTGAGGAGCATATCTCTTATCTACTTAAAGTCCTTGAGAAGTTAACTTTAGCCAATTTGACTATTAACTTCGATAAAAGTCAATTTTTTAAAAATGAATTAAAATACTTGGGGTATATTGTAGACGAAAATGGTTTACGATCAGATCCAGCTAAAATTAAAGCGATATTAGAATTTCCTACTCCCACTACTCGTAAAGAAGTAAGGAAGTTTCTTGGAACTTGTAGCTGGTTTCGTCGATTTATTCCCAAATTTAGCACTATTGTAGCACCACTTAATAAACTGACTTCTTCCGGTAAAAACGCCCCTAAATTCTTTTGGGATAAAGACGCTACTTTGGCATTTAATAAACTAAAAGAAGCTCTTGTCACTACTCCCATACTAGCTTGTCCTGACTATGAACTCCCTTTCTCTGTGCACTGCGATGCTTCTAACTTTGGCATCGGGGGTATGTTAACTCAAGAGAAAGATGGAAAGGAAGTAGTCATAGCTTATATGAGCAAATCCTTAAGCAAAAACGAGCGTAATTACTCAACCACGGAAAGAGAAACCCTCGCGGTAATAACAGCTTTAGAACATTGGCGTTGTTACATTGATAATGGTAAACCATTTACTGTTTATACAGACCATGCGGCACTTAAGTGGTTCCTTAATTTATCTAACCCTTCTGGTAGACTAGCACGGTGGGCTCTTAGGTTATCAACTTTTAATTTTACTTTAAAACACAAACGAGGTAAAGATAATCTAGTCCCAGACTTACTATCTCGCGATTTAACATCATTACCTCTTGGCGTTAATCCTGTCTCACATGGTTCCCAACCTGAATCTTCAGCATTGGAAGTCTATAACAAAATACTTCTGGAATGTCGCAATAATCCTGATCAATATCCCAATTATACTGTTCGGGAAAATAAACTATTGCGCTATACTCATTCTCCCTACGCGTTAACGGAAGATTTCATGTGGAAAGAAGTTCCTCATCCTGATCTCCGGCAATCCCTTGTCAAAGATAACCATGGGTCTTTGGATCAACCTCATCTTGGAATTTTTAAAACTTACAAAAAATTATCACTTTTCTATTACTGGCCAGGTATGTTTAAGGACATCGCTAAGATAATTTCTTCCTGTGATACTTGCTTAGCTTACAAACACGCTAATCACTCTCCCTTTGGCCTTATGGGTAAACCAAAAATTTGCTCCAGGCCCTTTCAAACAATATCTTTGGATATAATGGGTCCTCTGCCTATGACTAGGCGAAGGAATCAATTTATTTTAGTAGTTAACTGTTGTTTTTCTAAATATTCCCTAATCTTTCCACTAAAACGGGCTACTAGTGCCAATATAATATCTTACTTAGAAAATTTTATTTTTCTGGTTCATGGTGTACCACAGACTATCATTATGGATAATGGAGCGCAATTCCGATCCCATGAATTTGACAACTTTCTTAAGAAATATAAAATTCCTAATATATTCTTTTCTCCTCACTATTGTCCTCAGGTTAATCCTACTGAAAGGTACAATCGTACTATAGTCACAGCGCTATCATCTTTGGTAGGTGAAGACCATAGATCCTGGGACATTCATCTTCCTAAAATACAATTTGCAATGAACAGCACAACTAATGCTACCACTGGTTTCTCTCCTAACTTTTTGGTCTTTGGTCGTGAAACGGTTGCTTCTGGCTCACTTTATACGCCAACTTCTAACCTAGATGAAATTGTTTTTCTACCTAGAGATATCTATGCTTCTAACATAGCTTTATTGTCTGCAACTTTTGATAAAGTACAGACAGCCCTCTATATTGCTCATACTCGTAACTCTTCTCACTACAATGAACGTCATTCTTTTAAAGAATATAACGTTGGTGATACAGTCTGGCGAAGAAACTATGTAATTAGTCAGGCTGGAACTTATTTCAGCGCAAAACTAGCTCCGAAATATATAAAGTGTAAGGTGTTACAAAAGCTATCTCCGTTAGTTTATGTACTAGAAGATCCTAATGGCAATCAAGCTAAATGGCACATTAAAGATTTTAAAATATAATTATGTAAATAAATTCATCCTTAGTATTATACTCATGACTCATATCTGGGTAGTTTCACCGACAGCGTTTTTAGAGGTTCTTCGCGTGAAATCACTGTGTAAAATGTATTTATAAGACCATTTTAATTTTTTTCGTGTAATAAGTAAACTAGCTCATATGAAGGCACTAGTATAAATAAAAATCTGCGAAATATAAATTAAAAAAATAAATAAAAATGTCCGTTTCTCAATAACGGTGGCATGTCCGTGATGACCTTTTAAGCGCATTTGCCACTTTAAATACGTTGTGATGGAAATTTGGTACTTAAATTGAACATGACTATGTTGGTTTATGCATATAGCAACCATATTGATTACTTCTTTTACTTCTGTTATCATGCAGACATCAGGACCATTGTGATAAGGAATGTCCACGCCAAAAGTGCAATATCGGTGTGTTTTGTTGAAACCGATCTATAACGTAAACAAGTATATTCTAACGAACTATCTCCTTACGCACACGGAGGCCCAGTCGTGCTCTTGCATTCTCGCAGTAGTGACCTGTCTAATCCTGCCGAGGTTTCGCGAAAATAGGTAAGTACTTTTTAAATCTAAGAGGGAATACGAAATTACGCAATCTCGGTGGGTTACTGTACGAAGGAATGTTATTTTTTTACGGTTATAAACGCGAGTATGTTATGTGTTAAAGGGTACCCTTAGCGACCATACATTTTAAATGACTGAAGCATAAATAGTTTTGTTTATATTTAATTTTTTCTTCATGTTTCTAATTTCGGTGGTGCAATATCGGTGCTTTCGGTGGTAAGTTTATTGCCACCGATATTGCATCAATACTAAAATGGCTGTGGGTTCATGTGACTGGTAAGATATTTACACCTGAAAGTCACTTTCAGAGACTCAATTTTGCCTTGTTATAGGATGGGAAAGCGAAAAGAAAAACAATCGAGAGAAGAAACTTTAGCAAAAAAAACAGGCTGAAAGACTAAGAAAAAATAAGAATAAAAGATGATCCAGGTACCAGGTACTTGGTGAAGAACTAAGAAGAAAAGATAGAGAACGATATAGAAAGAAAAAAGCGGAAAGAAATTTTTTATCGATGGCTGATATGACTCCACGTGCCCAAAGATTGAAGCAAAAAATAAACAGAGCTAACTTTAAAGCATTTTATGAAGGACGAAAAAGAACCATGAAATTACCAATTGAAAAGAAATCACCATCTAAAAATGTTCCACCTGAAAAAACCAATGATCCTCCTGAAACACAGGCTGACGATATGACAGGCGCATCATCTCCCACAAGTAAATCGTTCTCGCTCGTTTAGTCCACAACCAGGACCTTCTCATGATGGAAAGTACAATTCCAACTTTCAACGCTCTCGCAGCATTAGTCCTCATTCAAGCATTTCTCGCCGTCTACGTTCCAAAAACATAATATTCACTAGTAGTCCCGTTCATTCTTATTCAAGGAGAGATTTTAAAGGTACACACTAGATAGTTTGGATGAAAGCAGAACCACGACGATTAGCTTTGCGATCATTGTCTTGTATACATCCTGACAGTTTGATTAAGGCAACAATATGTCCTCATGGAAGACAAATATGAGACCAAAAAGATTGTTTTATGACACAACTTGGCCTTCAACGGTATTCTACAAGAAGCACTGAGTCTACAGTTCAGATTTTAAGCGTGCAACGTTTTATAGCTTCTGAGAGGTTTGACTTAGTCAAGCCATCCATCAAGAAACTTTCCATTCCATCAAAATTTATTCCATTGGCGACATTAGATGACTCACTAAGTAGTATTGAAAATGTTGATTTAGATATCATCTCATCCATGCAGTGAACGCAAATAAAACATGAAAGCATTCCTAACTCAAAAAAATGACCCAAAGCACATTGCGCCGCGGTAGGCGGGGCTTATCGATTGCGCCGCTCAAGTGTTTAGTTACACGGCCTATTCGTTACTTGGTAATTTAAACCCAAATACTTGGGAAATAAGGTCAATTTCAGGTCAACTATATTGAAAATGACTCTGACAGTGACTTGAATAGCTTTTGATTTTTGTTTTGCTCACTTTAGTTTTTTGAGATTTTATAATTTTATGTTTGTTTACGAATTGAAGAATTTTTATTAAAAATACCCTAATTATTTGCTCAAGTGTTATTAAAACGAAGATCTCATCATAACTTCATTTTATTTAGTATTACCCTCAACATCACATTTAGCAGAACTAAAGTTAATTTAGTAAAAGTGCAAAATGTGGTCTATGATCCATGTCAAAAGATGCAGTATCGAATACAGACAAATAAACGTATTTTAGACTTGCTATACCCGTCTGTGCAGCCGCTATATAATGTTACCAATGGCTAAGTTGTTCTTTGTTTAATAACTGTCATGGTACAATACAAAAATTCCATTTTGGTGCGATGTTGCAATTTCGGTGTAAGATTTGCAATCTCGGTGTACAATTTTAAATTTCGGTGGGATGGCAATTTCGGTGGCCGTCATATTTTCAAAACAACTATAGTTGTTTATTTCCTACTAAACCATCTAGAATACTAATGTGTTCTAGAATAAAACAAGTTTAATTTTTCATCCGAAAACCTACAAATAAAAAAATCCACCGAAATTAGTAAAAAATTGAGCCTGCGTGAAATGACCCATCTATCTTTTCCCTTCTTCTAACTATAGAGTTGTTTTCGCTTATATGAACTCTATTAGTTTTCTTGTCTTTCTTTAATCTGGTTCTTAAACCATTCGGGAGGCTCTTCCTAATTTTAACAGTTTATCTGAACTAGTCAGATACAACTGAGAAGTGCTTTCAGGTATTATTACCAAACCTTCTAATTTACTAGCTCTCCAAGTTAGTATAACTCTTGTTTTATACACTATTAAGAAGTGCTTTTAGGTATTATTACCTAACCTTCTAATTTACTAGCTCTCCAAGTTAGTATAGCTCTTGTTTTATACACTATTAAGAAGTGCTTTTAGGTATTATTACCTAACCTTCTAATGTACTAACTCTCCAAGTTAGTATATCAACTGAAAGGTTGATCGGAGCGACTGGCAACTCCGTAAAAATAAGTCTTTGCTAAAACTTTTTCATATTTTTGGGTTTTCGACGCGAGCGGCTAACAGACTCCGAAAATAAGCCTACTGTTATGTACTAACAGGTCGAGTAGTGATCATTGAATGTGAATCCTACCTGACCTAACTTCGTAAGATGTCTGTGTGATTGAATGAGGTATGTAAGTTAAGTGAATGTTGTTAAACTTTAACCTTACAAAATTTTTGTTCTAGACCAAAAATTTTCTCGGGGTCGATGGGGAAATATAGTATCTGTACTTTAAATACTGCAGATACTATCATATTGTACTATTAAACACTTACGTTTTAGGTATTTTATGCTTTTATCCATTGTAACATCTCATTATGTTCACGGTTTGACTTTTTAGATTATCTTCAGTTACATATACTGAAATTAATGAAGTGCTTGTATTAGTAGTGGAATTCGTTATTGAATGCTTTAAGCGTTGATTCTAAACGATTTCACTGAATATAAAATCACCTTTTTAATATTTTTAATATTTGTTTTCTTGTTGTGACATTTTATGTCAGAGTTGTCAAACTGTAATATTTTTCTTTATGTAATTGCTCTATAGCTTTACTAAAAAGGTTTAACTGTTTGTAAATACTAAAATTCACTTTATATTTGTGTTTAATAGATTAATTTAGGATGTTAAGCTATATTCTGTTTTCCTTCTGTATAGCTATGTTATAAACTGTATTTCTAAAATTCTTATGAACGCTCTCACTTAGATTATTTGTAAACGTAATACTGGCTATAAACCTCACTGGCATTCTAACTGAATTGAATTTAGAATTGTTCCGGAAGAAAACATACGTTTTGAATTATGAATTATAGAACGTGAGTCTTGGCTATATAAAGGGCTGAGGAGCCAGGATTCGGCAGTGTGACGACAGGGTTCAACTGAGAACCATCTACAAGTATTACGCCGGAGTTCCATGGTGAACCATCTCCGAGGATAACGACGGGGTTCAACTGAGAACCGTCTCCGAAGTTCTCTCCGCGGGAGCGCTGGAGCCCGCGTGCAGGCCTTACTGGGGGGCCTCGCGCTGAGCGACAACCGAGGTTGCGAGCCGGCGCTGCACCAGCATCAGCTTCGGACCTACTGCCTGGCTTCTCTGGCAAGAGCCCAGAGGCCTAAACAAGTAACTTTTCCGTGTTTGACCATTACTGAGAGCGTTAGATAGGTAGTGGTTAGGTGAACGAGTGTTAGTTCTAAGATATTTTTATAATAATATAATTGTACGTCATATTTCCTCTTTTATTTAACTGTGAGGGAAAAACGTTACAAGCTTAGCAATAAAATCCATTAAATTGGTTACTTTCAGGGTGCGGAACTCTAAAAACTTTAAGTCTTCATAAAACACGACATTATTACTTCAGATTCATTAATTATATCAGAAGGAGGATAATTAATCAAAATACCTCGCCAAAATATCAAGTTAATTCGGGTAGTGCCGTGCCTAATAACTCTCGTCATTAAAGAAAAAGGAAATGGACATTAATGGGAGAAACAATGACTTGTGGCAAAGATTGAGCTTTGAACTTGGAATCTTGACAGGAGACAGAGTTAAGGCTTGCCGGGCCTGCGGACGGCGCGCTATGGGTGGCTCGCTGTCCGATGGCAACCAGGCCCGAGTCGACGGCGATTCGTGTTCCAGCTGTCGGCAAAGAAGACGAGGCCTTATGGGGTCAGTGTCTGCTAGAGTTGCGGAATTCTTTCGAAAGAGTCACCGCGGCCCTGGAACGCAAAGGACACTTGGAAGAACACGGTTGGGTTTTAGTCAGTAAGAGTCTGACACTCCCTTCCGCTCCACCCAGAGTCGGAGAAGTCATTTGATAATGTTCTGTCCAGAAAAAAAGGCTATTAGCGACAACAACCGCTATTAGCGACGCAATAACGCGACAGTCGTTTATAGAAATTGGTTTCATCTGTGAATCATTTTCTATAAACATTGTTGCGTCGTGTTTGTTTGTCTTTAAGATGCCCTAAATGTATCTGTCTACGCCGGAACGTATGTTCGAAACTGTCTTTACTGGTATTTGCGCAACAAAAGCCTATATTTAAATTTTTAATATAACAAAGAGTTATTCAAAAACGTTGGAGTTTACGTTTTTGAATAACTCCATACAAATATAGATACAAAGTCAATTAATTTTTTCATAAATTGAAGTTTTCGCTCTCGAGAGTTGGGCAAGCAAATAAGTTGCGCTTGCTCAGCTAAAACTCATCTCTCGAGCACAAAAACTTAAATATTATAACGTCAATTAGACATGCGTTCATTGACATTTTTCGTGCTGATCTCGGATTGGATTTACGATTTGGACTATGGGTCTTAAGCTTAATTGACTAAGCAAAAACCTCTATCTTCCCATTACTGTTTATTAGTCTACGAAGGCAATAGCTAAATTTCAGACGTGTAGTCCATACCTTTTTTTACGGGAGATATCCTCATGGATGTCCTCCACCTTGGTGCGGGCGGAGGGGTCTGTCAGACTCTTACTGACTAAAACCACCCCGGTTATCCATCTCCCTCTTACGCCGGGGTTCGCCGGAACGTAAGCGACTTCGGTAATCCCCAGCTGGTGATGTCCATACCTGTATCAACCTCCATTCTATAATTAATCAATCTGACTTGCCTTTTCCTAAGATATTTTTTTTTATGTTTGGTTTGTCACCCAGTCTAACCGGATCCAGCTAAACATCTACAAATATTTCATGACTGATGTCAGATTTTCTGGCTTCTGGCTATACGTAAAAAATATCCAAGATCTACAAATGGTAGCAACGACTTTCGGCTTATCCTGCTTTTCGAGGAACGAAGGACACTCGTTATGTAATGGATGAGCACCCACCATGGGCAGCTTACCCATGAAGATCGATCTATGCGGTGGTCAACATAACATAAAAACAAATTAAAAGTTTAGTTAAAGCCAACTCAAAATTCCTTTTTGGATGGGAAATCATCAAATGACCCCTCCCGCCCTGGGCGGAGCGGTAGGGAGTGTCAGACTTTTATTGACTAAAACCCACCCGTGATCCTTCTTGTGCCCTTTGCGTTCCAGGGCCGCGGTGACTCTTTCGAACAAATTCCGCAACCAACTCAAAATTCCTGCGACGCTATCTAGGAGTACCTACTTCAAAAGCGCCAAAACCACGTTAAAATTCAACAACCACTAAAAAAAACTACCCCCGTCGTCCCTTTCCTCATAATTAATTAACGAATAATACAAGGGGCACAAAGGATCGTCTCCATTTCTGCAGACAATTAATTTTAATGCGTACAAAGAGATGGTTTTAGTAGTGCGGTCGGTACGCAAGAAAGGGCGTGAAAGTGTCATGTTTTATTCGTGTATGGAATTAATTGTTTTAATGGTTGGCCTTGGGGGCTTCAGCAGATCTTGGTACTGGTACTGCAATGCTATTCTGTAAGAACTCACTCCAGTTCTCACTTCTGATTCTGCGGTGAAAACTGTATTTGGTATTCTGTAACTTGATGAAAACTACACTAGCGCCACTAAGTGAGAACATAGGTGAAGCGAACTTAACTTGACAGTCAGTATATCAAATACTTTTCACTTCAGGTGAGTTACGAAGTGTAATCGAAAATGAAATATGAATCGAATTCGCACGTGAGTTCTTACAGAATAGCACTGCTGGTATAGGCTTTGGTATTCAATAAGCGACAGCAATTGTTGAAAAGTCAAAGGCAATGACGTGATGCCTGCGTCAAACTCATTCAACTTACTTTTTATAATCACTATCGCGTATTAAATGTCACTGGACAAGAGTCCGTTGTTTCTTTGTTTATGAATGGATGTTTTTGGGGATTTTAGGTATGAACCGTTTGTTTCGCGAGCTACCTGTCCGGATGTCAACACTCTGAAGATCGCCCGAAGGACACGGTGGAAAATACGGTGGGGGTCTGCCTTGCTTGGGCGGAGCAACGCCGTTTCCTCGTCGGGGCGATTGGTGGTGGTGACCTCTCGTTCCAAGCCCTAGTTCAGTACATGTTCCAGAGCCAGGGGGCATGGGAGGCAATCACTGTAGGCACAGGCCTGTGGCCAGAGCGTTGGGTGACTTGCTCTCCGATGACAACTAAGCCCGGGTCGATGGCGCATTGTGTTCCAAGCGCGCCTTAAAGAGATGTCAGCATAGAAGACGGGGCCCGCTAGGACCAGTGCCTGCCGAGGTTGCAGAACTTGTTAGAAATAGTCACTGCAGCCCTTTTTTTTTCTGGATGGGAAATTATCAAATGACTTCTCCCGCTCTGGGCGGAGCGGAAGGGAGTGTCAGACTCTTACTGACTAAAACCCTACCGTGGTCCTTCTTGTGCCCTTTGCTTTCCAGGGCTGCGGTGACTCTTTCGAACAAATTCCGCAACCCTAGCAGTCCGAGGCCATGTGCTTTCATGGCTCTCGGAACCGGCCACCACCGGGATCCCAGGTAACGGTAGGAGGGGTTCACATCGGCGTCGGGTCAACGATGAGTCACTGCAGCCCTGGAACACAAAGTGTATTAGGAGCAACACGGATGGGTTTTGGTCAGTAAGAGTCTGACACCCCCTTCCACTCCGTCCAGAGTGGAAGAAGTCATTTCATGATTTCCCATCCATAAATAATATGACCCATTAGAGGGGACCGAATTGCGCCTTCTTCCTCTCTCTTTATTTTGCTGTGCCCAACAGGGTCCATGTTGATCTTTTACCTTGTTATACCATCTATGTAATACAAATGGGATAAAGTATTGAGAATTTACTTTATTACTGAAAGGTAAAATTGTGAATGCCAATCAATCTGCTCGTTTAGCCTTTTCCCATCAGTCTCATGCTATGCAGCTGAATACAAGTGTGTCAAGCAGCGATTGCTTACCTCATACTAGTAAGAAGATTACAGAACACTGTGTGCCACAGGTGACGTCAGATACCGTTTTCAATTTGTACTGAAACGGAATAAACGCCGTCTGGTGACCATAAAGAAAACCATTTTTCTATACAATTTGACTTAAGCCAACGTTTACGTTAACAACGTAAAAACTCACACTAAGCTAAAACGCAGTTATATTCACATATTATTTTCATAAAATAACTCCCATTTCATATCAAACAATCTGATTAAAACCATTTACTCTAACATGAAAGAAAGGCCAACCGTCGACCTTCAGTATTCCTTAACCACTGCGCTCCCTGGGAGCTAATGGACTTTCCACATTACATACAATATTATTTACTTAGCTATTTACTTCATATTATGTTTTTCTACTTGCTTTTTCTCGCGGCTGCACCTTTGTGAGTTTAGTAAGAACCATGCAGTTTTTCTGGCATAAAATAGAGCTTTTTTTGTAAATGGGAAATCATCAAATGACTTCTTTTGCTCTGGGCGTAGCGGAGGGGAGTGTCAGACTCTTACTGACTAAAATCCGTGCAAGTTCCTCCTAATGCCCTTTGCATTCCTGGGGCACGGTGACTCTTTCGAATAAATTCCGCAACTTCGAACACATTCTGCAACATAAAATAGAACCTGCGAAAAGGTTAGGTCCTCTCATTAACAGAATTTTCGGTGTTCTAAGGTGATTGCTTTTAGATAATCAACAACAATGTCTTTTATTATGACCATGCCATTTTGTTTTTGTTGTACACTTACCACAGAGTATCCTTTTGCACCCAGTGGATGAGTCTAAAAGACCACTTAAAAAAGTTTAAATAATTAAAAAATAATCGTTGGGTTATCTTTTAGGCGGGAAGATAATTTGTTCAAACATATAAAGCAAAGTATTTCCATTTTGAAGGAATTACCATAAACATTTCTTTCTGGTGAGCTTTAGTGCGTAATGCAATAGGCATGATCTGTACCATCTGTTACTTTAATATTAATTTGTAACGCATGGACAAAACAAACAATTAGGGACTCCTCTTTATAACATTTTTCCGCCGCCATCTTGGATTTTGTTACTACTCTAATAACTAGTAAAATAGCTTTTCTTCGGTTATGTAGGTCAATGAAGAGTTTATTGATAGTAAATCTGAAATTAAGTAATGTGTATATTGTTTTAATAAAAGATCATGTTATATTTATGTTAAAAATAATAATTTGACAGAACTTGGGATTCAGTAAAGTGGCTTTTGGCTTTATTACCTGGTTACGGTAAAGATAGAACATCTCGTGACTAAAGAGAAGCTCATGACTTTTGTTCGAAAGAGTCATCGCGGCCCTGTAACGCAAAGGGCACTAGGAGGATCACAGGTGGGTTTTAGTCTGTAAGAGCCTGACACTCCCATCCACTCCGCTCAGAGCGGGTAAATCATTTGATGATTTCCCATCCAGAAAAAAATAAATAAAAAAAGGATTGCGGAATTTTTTCGAAAGAATCACCGCGACCCTGGAACGCAAAGGGCACTAGGAGAATTACAGATGGGTTTTAGTCAGTAAGAGTCTAACACTCCACACACATCCACTCCGCTCAGAGTGTGCAAAATCATTTGATGATTTCCCATCCAGAAAAAATAGCATTTTGTATTACTTCTGTCGCTCAAAAAGTAGTGATTGGCGGTGTTTTTACTGACTGTGTTTCGTTTTTTTGCAACATACCCGCCGCACTGTTCCCCACCACTGCAACTCTTTCAAATGAAAATAAACAGGGACAGCCATTACAAAGACGTCGATATCAAGTTCGAAGAGTCCCAAAGAAAAAACTCAATTGGGTTGGATCCCGCAATGATTTTAACCAGAAAGAAGCACAGGAGTAATTTCCACTTCTTGGTAACTGACAACTTTTGCTTTTTAACTGAGTTCCAAATAAAGGAGGTTCTCAAGTAAATTGCTTTTTTGTGGTCTCGATAACTTTTTACTGATTGTACCGATTTTGATGATTCTTTTTATATTCGAAAGCTGGTGCTTGTCATGTGGCCCCATTTAAATTGGATGAATGAGTGAGATCGATGACGACTGTATTTCAGTTATCCTTAATAATGCGTAGCTGTAAATACGTTGATGATGTTTTCATTCTGATTTGTCAAATAAAAATGAAAAAAAAAAACTGTATGCGATAGTTTGGAAAAGCATCTTAGTATTTCGAGGTGGTTCCTTTCTAGTTTGGTGAAGAACGGAGATAGGAAATGGAACTCTTCAATAAATGATAGCAAATCTTCCGGGATTGCTGAAATCGCATTTATGTTCATTGTTTACACCAGTTAACTCGTGCGCTGTTGTAAAGGGGCGAATGTTTAGCTGTGGGGGAACTCACCACTAAAAAGTGAAAAATAAAAAGGCCTCTCTCCATTTATTCCTTCCAATGGTTGTGATTATGGGCCTCTTCGCGGTCTGCCAATGGTCCAGTGTCGCTGCTTCATGGCACCAATTCTAAGATTTACGGGTGAGATTTACAGCTTCTCCAGCATATAGCAGAAATGTCCTGCTCTTTTAACCACCGCACACTACATCATGCATGCACTTAATATTATCTTAAAATCCCCACCCTCGTAACTTGAACAGAAGCCCCTAGAACTAAAGACAAACCAAACAGCAGCCAATAACCTTTACATAAACAATAAACTTAGTTAGTTCCAAACTCAACTGATAATTATATACTCCTGTTTACTTGCCTAGTTGTTTCATAGAACAAGAATTTAATAGAAGAGACTTCCACAATGAACATATTCGATACGTTCCCCTTCCCACAGGAATACAGGAATATAATAGACTGTTACTCACTGGTAATGTAACTTTCCATTGGTAGAAACATGGTTAAATCGGTCCAGTAGTTTCGGAGCTTATTCGGTACAAGCAAACATAAAATAAAATATTCGGACTTTATAACATTAGTATAGTATAGACAGGCATTGTTTAAACCTACAACGTAGTACCAAAAAGTGACATTATTTCAACGACTATCTTTTTCACTCGGCCTCACTCCCATCCAAGACCTATCCCAAAGAAAGCGCGCATTTTTTCCGAGATACAAATTAATCTTTTTTCATGCAAGAGAAATGCTTTTTCACGTGCGTAGCTCACGTGAAAGCAATATCTCGATCAAAAGCAAAGAGCTCTTCAAAGCTGTATGCACAAAGAGTTTATCGCTTTGTGCCTTTGTATGAAAAACCTATCATACAAGAAAGCCAGGCAGACACGACGCGATGAGTGTGACTACGATACGAGATTTAAAGCAATTTCTATGAAAAATGTTTGTCGCATCGTTTTCGGTCTGTCGCATCTGTGGCAGCCTTTACTCTGTGGTCGTGACCTATCCTAGGAACACCGCCAACTCATACATGGCAGAACTATGTGCAACTAATAATTACGTTCGCAATTTACTAGAAACTGTCCGGAGGCCACACTGAAGCTGTATGTATAGGGAGTGTGCAAATATGTAGTTACTAGTGATCTGCATAACTTATGTGATCCTGGTAGAAATATAATAGGTCAAGTTTTATTGTTGGTCGTAGAGCTTAGGTAAATAATAGGGCGGGTTGTTGACTAAAAAAATGTTAATAGTCCGTCAGTATTTTTTCTTTTTTCACGTAAATAAAAATGAAGACGACACCATAGCATTAAATACTAGTGTGACGTCACTACTCATTACAATTTTTACCACGTACGAAGGTCACAAGCCCCCACTCCCGATCTTTGATGCTTTATATCTTCGTCATTTTTTATAGATTTGATAAAGCAAAAATACGTGTACAAAATTTTTCGATAACGTGACTGACGGAATAAATAGAATCATATTTTTTACTCAGGGAACATCCCTATTGGTCAAGTTTAGTAAGTTCAAACAAAATGTTACAAATTTCAGTGAATTCCTGAAAATAAATAGGTGTCTGAATTAAAATATATGTTTTTGGGAACATAATAAAACAAATTCAATCAGGGAAGCTAATTATTTCTGAGAGATAGTTTGACTCAATCTCCATGATAACGTTAAAACACAAAGTTTCTTAGGATTGACTTTATGGGTTATTGAATGAGTTCGGCACGTTATGAGTAGGTAAAATAAAATATAATGGGCGTATAAGTAAAAACAGTAAAAAGGCACACACAGTAAAACAATTGAAAAAAATGAACGGAGCGTCTCGTGGACAAGTCGTTCGCTTTTCGCTGTCACAAATCCATTAATATATTGGCGGGAATCACTGGCGGGGATTATATTTTGCCCATCTCGCCGCACCTTATGCGCGGCACGCTCGAGTATGGAGTTAGTAATGCCATCCATACTTAATATCATAAATGTGAAAGTAATATCGGTCTTTCTGTCTCTTCATGTCTTATTTGCTCAACAGATTTGAATGAAAGTTGGCACACGGGTAGACCATGTCCTAGAATAAGGTATAGGATACATTCAATACATATCTTATAAATAAAAAATATAATTCTCATTTATTCATTGTATAAAATTTTAAATTACATTTAAATATTAAAATACAAATATGTATAATATTTAAATTTTAAAAAATGTAAAATATGTACTTAAATTATAAAAATTGTCGCTTAAGTTCTAAAACCACGTAGTCAAAATAGCAACTTTACAGGGCAGTGAAAATACTGCACATATTTACATACATATATAGCATATCAATAACTATTTTAATATATTACACATAAAATGATGTATATAAATCATAATCTTCCTGCCCTTTTTTTTTCATCATCAAATGACTTCTCCCGCTCTGGGCGGAGCGGAAGGGAGTGTCAGACTCTTACTGACTAAAACCCATCCGTGATCCTTCTTGTGCCCTTTGCGTTCCAGGGCCGCAACAATCTTCCTGCCCTTATCCCATGTTACTTGGGGTCGGCGCAACATGATATTTTCTTCCATTCTGTCCTGTCAGCCGTCAAAATGATGTAAGTATATAAATAATAACGGTTATTAATTACTTAGTAAAAATCTTAAAAGTCTAAATAGGCTTTAATACTTCTTTTTTAAAAAGCTCAACATTCTAAGTTTACATTAATCCAGTCTCGTAAAAGGGAAAAAAGCAAAACTTTATTTTATTTTCGTTTCATTAATTTCTTTGGCACGTTTCAGTTTGTTTTTCACATTACGAAATTCTAAGGAAAAGCTATCGCCAAAATCATTGTTATTTGAAAAGAGGACAAACCACAAAATTTCGACATTTCCGAGTGACATATTTTGTTAGGAAAAGTTAGAATTTATTTTTCTGCTATCGTGACGTTTTATTATTTTCTCATAAAAAAAATACCCATTGCATCTAATAATAATGAAAAAGTTACTTATTTATTGCGATGTTAATTTGATATAATTGTCATCTATACTAAATATAAAGCTGAAGAGCTTGTTTGTTTGCTTGAACGCGCTAATCTACGGAACTACTGGTCCGATTTGAAAAATTCCTTGAGTGTTAGATATCTCCTAATCGGATTAGGGTTATATATCATAACGCTAAGAACAATAGGAGCGGAGCAGGAATGAAAAATGTAATATAAACGAAGTTGCGCCGGTCAGCTAAGTACTTAGTATATTATAATTGGTAAAACAAAATATTTCTTTAATAGAATATGAAAGATGTATGGCGTCATTTTGAATGAGCGGTGAGAAGACAGGACACTGATATTCTATTCCGGCCCTCGCTATGACTTCCTGCGAAAAGAAGCTTCGTCATTGTGGCGGCTAGACTTCAACAGATTCTAACAACGAAACCTTGGAAATAGCAATGGCAAACAGTAAAACATGTATGAGATTCACATGTCGTCCAACGACAGCTGGTTTGTCCTGACGCGGAAAAAGAGTTCCCGGACTGACTCAAGGACTGGCTCAAGGCTTTTTCCCCGCTGTGGGACAGTATTGGATGAAAACAAGAATAGGTTTAATTAAATATTCGACAGATATGCACATGTTACTTACTTACAATAAATCCATTATAACTGGTGAAATAAAAAGAGGGATTTGAAGTTTACCGGATTGTATGTATGTTCGTACAAACGTAGGGTCATTGTACTCATCATTATGAATAACTTTTTCAATGGGGCCAACAAAAATCGCGTTTTTTCATATACAACACATATATATACATTTCATATAGGTACATGTTTTTTATATAAAAATGAGAATGAATCGTGTTGCGTTTCAAATGAAAGTGCTTACTTAGGACATTTCAAATACATATATAAATAATTTATATATTATCAGTCATTGCTCGCAGAGTTGCTTGCATAACCCAAAAATAACTCCAATAAAAGTAAATTCATCAAACTGAAAAATTACTTACGTTCTAAAATGTATGAAAAACAAAAACATTAAAGTGATTTTCAGAGGATAGTCGTGATCGTATGCCATCTACCTTAACATGAAAATATACTTCCTAACGGTAGTAAGCCATCATAAGCTGTAGCGTAAAATGGCACACGACCACGGCGTTTTTGGTCTGGTTAATGTAAGTACAATAAAATTAAATATATAAAGAAATCAAGTACCTATATCGACTAGCACATGAAATTGTCGACATATTGAATGTGGATTCGGCTGTCACTATATCGACTATCATTTTGACCTATGGCCTGCAGCCCTACCATGGCGTCTTAAATCCATCATGACTCCTGTGTCAGAGAGAGACGGAGTTACACAAGACGAATAGCACTATCCCTTTCCCTCACACTGAATCATGATACTTCGTAGCTAGTACGGCCACTGATGGTCAAGAAGCCTTTTGGCGTTACACGGGATAAAAGGTCTGATACAGAAGGCAGTACTCCTCGATAGGGCTCATATTGTGAGGAGGTTCCTTTCTCTGGAGCCCTAACCACCGGTAGCTTGGACCCTGCTCCCGACATCAGCGGATTACTTTTTTTTATTTTACTTTTTTTTAAAAAGTATTTTACCATGTAATGATATGTATGTATTTAAAACGGAATAAACGAAATAATAATAAAATATTATACTGACATAAAAAAGGCTGTACATTTCCATTTGAACCCCTGACTCCAGAGATAGAGTTGTGTTACAGGACTCAGTGTGTGTATGTCGTTTTGTAGCAATTAAATAATTTTCATTCTCCTTACTTTTCTTTCAGGGCCTTCACCCGTTTTTGGAACTAACAATTTAAATGTTATAAAATACAACAATTCGAACCACTTTAAATCCCCTCCCGCCGAATCCGAAACAGGCGACCTATTATGACGTCTTAAATTCATCATGATTTCTGTGTCAGAGAGAGACGGAGTTACACAAGACGAATAACACTATCTCTTTCCCTCACACGAATCATGATAGCATTGGCACTTCGTAATACGGCCACAGGTACCTCCCGAAACACCCGTGTCCGGTGAGTACCTGCGTCAGACGAAAGATGAGGTCACCGTGGCGCCTCTCCAACCACTCCTCAAAGAGGGACTCATCGCCACAATTGTAGCGTGCCCAATACCCAACCTACCTATCAAATTTATCGAAATTAATAAAATCCTTAAAAATCTAAACGTAACACGTTCTTCGTAACCTTTTCACACGGCTTCATATATAAGCTTTTTATATTTTAACAATACACCCACGACATTCCGACGCTTGTAACTCATACTGTCGGATAAATGGAAAGGTGCGTTTAAATGTGAGCATTTTAGCGTGGAATCTTCGTATTGCATAACTTAGAAAATAGGCTTCATATTATGGGTATCATGCTAGACGTTAAAAAATAAAAACAACGGTGCATCTGAAGACCTGAAAACGGTGATGGTGAGACAAACTGAACAGATTCATATAAAAAAACACCAAAATAGCCGGCTGATGGAGACATCACCTGCACCACGTACCTAACAAAATAAGTATGTAAGTTTTCCAATATTCACAATTAAACTGATATTTTAATCATATTGTTCACAAAATATATTATCATAACATAGGTGTTACTACTTAGGGAGAGCGGGGTTGAAAGTGCCGGGGGTAAATTGTTCCGACGCGAATATCTCGAAAACAGAAATAGATAGATATATGATCGTATTGTGTTGCGTGATGCCTAACAGTCGGGCACACGCGGCTGCCATTCTAGTTTCGTCAGCGACGCAGACCGAGTGGCAGTGCATGTGAAGGTCCTCCAGCGCCACGTAAGTAAATATTTTCGTTTCGATACTTTTTGGTCGTAAGCTAGTATTTTTCGTGCTTTTAATATGAGAGTTTTAGTAAAACATTTGTTATTTATCCTAGTTTGTTATGTAGTGTAGTTTTAAGGCTTTGAGCTCAATGTTTTTTATATGTGACACAAAATATCACACTCTCCTAAACGGGGTAAAACGTGCCGTTCTTGTGGGGCTGCTTGTGCCGCGGCACAAGCAGCCCCTAAGCAACCTTTATTGTTTCAATATTGTTGAAAGAAGTAAAATACTTATTGACACGATACTTAATTTAATTGTCTTTGACAGAATGAGGAAATACAAGCGAAAAACCCGACTACATCAACCCGGAACAACCCGGAACTACATCTCAGGATCTTTTACAAAGGGTTGCTGATGCAGTCATCAAGGATGGCCTTATTTAAGTGGACTTACTCCTGCGATTGGATATAAACCAAGACTGGTATTTTATGAGGAACGATAAAAGTACGTTAATTTTTCACCAGAGCTGATAAGACTACTTCCTAAAGCACCTCCCCGATTAATTGGGCATAATAAAGGACGTAAAAGATAGACAGCTGTTCATACGGACACTCCAGAGAAAAATGCTATGGCCGAAGAAATGGCTAATAAAAGAAGAAGAAAGAAAGTGAAACTAGAAAAAAGGTTAAGGGAAAAGGGGGGAAAGGTAAACAAACAGAAAAACTGACTTAGAACTCCGCTAAGAGAAGAGTTTTGCCAGATGACGAGAGTTCTGATGATGAAGAATGGTACTGTATCATATATATGTTGTGATGCCTATTCTAACTCTGCCCCTGGAGAAAATGGATTGAATGCAGAGAGTGTAACAATTGGGCCCATTTGCAATGTATTGAAGATGAAGAAAGTCTAGCATTTGTGTGTCCTAATTGCTATTCTGATCAGTCATCTAGAGAACATTTTTTTTTGTTTTGATGTATTTTTTTGATTTCTTAAAAATACTCTAGCCTCCTGAGTTCCAGACATACTATTTTTGGAGTTTTCTTTTGAAACTCTTGTAGTGCACTGCTTAACAACGTCTAAGTTTGGGAAAAATATTGAAAAAATTCATGCACTGGAAAAACTGGGTTTTCGCTATGTTCTACTAAAAGGACAAGGGAATTAAGCTCATAAGTAATTTATATAATATTCTTATAATTCATTCAAGACACTGTCAGAAATTGCGAGGATTAATTAACAGAATATTAATTTTGTAAAAGTTACTTTTATTAAAATTTCCAAAATCAACAAAAATTAAACTTTTTCACCATATTCCGGTAAATGTGCAGCACTTTTGGTACGGATTTCTTTGGAAGGAACCGGCTTCTAATAAAGCCAGATCCTTCCAAAGAAATCCGTACCTTACGCTTTTTATGTTTTGGCTCAAGCTCATCAGACTCAATTTCGCCTTCATCATCACATTCTTCCACATTCTCATTGATGAGTTTCGCACCCAAATTCAATTTGTATTCTCGCACCTTTACAATAGTTTTCTTTGGTTTACCCTTTTCCGCTTCTACGATCCTGTACTGCAGCCAAGAGTTTACCACACATAAGTCGAAAAGTTGGAAAATTACGTGAATCGTACACTTTTTTGTTCGATTGCGCGATGGGCAAACTGAAAGCATACGATCGGCGTGATCTACGCCACCCATATTTTCGTTATACTTTTTAAATACCATCTGGCCTCCTCACTTTTTCGTCTCTTTTATCTTTCTTAGACCATCGCTCACATTCATCGTGGGTCTGATCACAATAACAAGTAGAACTGGCTTATTATCAGGCCTATGTGGCTTGATAATAAGCCAGTTCTGATGATGTCACAGCGAGTCTACCATCTTCTCTAACTTTAAATTCACTGCTTCCTCTTGGTTTCTTTTTAAATGTCTTTTCTTCCGTCAGTACACAGCCTTTTGGAACTCTATTTCTCATTATAATGCCTGTTCCATGAAACCCACGTCACCACGTGTTAATAATTCTTCGCAAAGCTGCTCAGGTGAAGAAACGATCACTGGGTCTTTGGTTGAATTCTTGAGAGAAAAATTCGGGATGTTCATCCGAATCATCCCCAGAATAATCAAACTCCGAGTAGTTTAAATCTTCTGTTATTTCGCTGTCTGTAATCTCTAAAACAAATATAAAACATTGAAGAAACCTTAATGTACTTTGCATAGTACATGGGAAGACACTCTTGGGAAATATTAATTGCATACTGTCGTACTATGCAAAGAACCTTTGATTATATAATGTCTGGATAGAGCATCAAATGCGCGGAAACGTGTCAAAAAATATCAGCCAACTGTTGGCCTATAAGTACTTACCCACCGATTAGTGCCGATCGAGCCGCTTTGGTGTCACTACGTATTACGCACGCTGAGTAATAAACAAAAAACAGCGATAAAATGACGGTATGTGTTATTAAACTGCGACGGAATTATAAATAAAGGGTAAAAAGTACCAAATACATCACCTATCATCGCTAAGTAACTAGAAAACTACGTATTTATTTATTGTTTTTATGATTACCAAATTACGCCATTTTTTGTCAGTGTTGCCATACTTAACATATTTTTTTGTGGGTATATTCGTTGGTTTATGGTAACGTTTATATAATTTAGACGTAGTTTATTATTCGATTTATAAAAAGTTGGAGTTTTTTTAATTCGTCTATACTTTTACTTTTTTATAATAATATAATTTTGGCGAATAACTTTTTTGTTTATGAGCCAATTTTAATGATTATTTTTGCATTGGGTTCAATAAACCGATCGATATGATCCGTTTAAAAAATGCTAAGAGTAATTCTAATAAGATTAATTTATTAAGTCTTTCTTTATAATTATGCTTTTGAAGCCGATGCCAAGTAAAAATTGTTATTAGCTCGGTAAATAATTTACTTGGTACACTCCAATTCAATCTTTATGACGGCTCTGAAGTGCGCTGCTCCCTGCGCAGTACCGCATCCCTCACCCCCGCTGACACTCGAATTTGTTACTGCGCAGCAACTCGCCCCATGTTCCGAGCCGCCATAAAGTTTTAATGCTGTACCGTCTTTTTGTCCTCATTTTGGTAATGCTGATACTGATACTGATTAATAGTATTAAATCATAGATTCAATCTATATAAACTGCCTAAAAAGTTTATTATTCTAATTTGATTAACTTAGCTGATTTAATACAACATTCACACACAACTCTAATTAAATTGTATATTTTATTTATTTAAAAAAAGAGGAAAAACAGACACTACTAAAACTGAATAATACTACATACATACAACTAAACTTATCTTATTTTTTTAAATATGTGATCTATGGGAGAATTCTAGTAGCTGGTATCATTATTCACGCACACAGAGACAAAGACGCATAGTGTAAAACACCGTCCGCACGCACACATGTTTGAAATTGTTGCCTCGTTTTCTTTGCTTTGACAGTAGGGCGACGCTCCATCTAGACATTATATAATCAAAGGCAAAGAACATTAAAAAACAAAACCTGATCCCAAGCCCTTTATTTAATTTTTCGTAAAAATAATAAGTTAAATTATTAGTTTTCATTATTAATTTGTTAACTAATAGAACAAAGAACATAATAATGAAAAAAATAATTCGATGAATAAAGATTAACCTTACCTTTGCGCTAACGCACGCTCCGACGTTTGTCCTCCGACGCCATTTTTTAAAAGAAATGACAGATTACGTTTGACATTTAACTTTTATTATAACACATGAAGCCAATAGATGGCACTGATAAAATATTTTGATGTTGCCAATTAAAACGAAGAAGATAGATTTTTTATTTTCTTATGTACTATGCAAAGGACAGATGTACTCAGGAGGCTAGAGACTACTCAATAAGATAATAACTCTGAAAAGATTTTTATTTTTTGTAATCTCATGCATTCGCATAAAAATAAGTACAAACTATTGATTAAAAATATGTTTGAAATAATTACATAAGTAAAGGTAATTTGTATTTTTATTTTATTACTAGCTTCTGCCAGCGACTTCGTCCGCGTGGAATAGTTTCTTTACCCCCGATTTTGAAACTCTCAGCCCGATCGGTTTAAAATTGACAAAGTTTCATACAAACGTTCATCTTAAACGTTCATTATTTTATCCCCTTGGGGGTAGAATTAATCAAAATCCTTTCTTAGCGGGTGCCTACGTCATAACATCTACCTGCATGCCAAATTTCAGCTCGATCCGTTCAGTGGTTTGGGCTGTGCATTGACAGATCACTATGTGATCCCGTTTTCCCAACATTTTCCTTCGCTGCTCTGCTCCTATTGATTGTAGCGTGATGAAAAGTATACTATAACCTGCCCAGGAGTATGAAGAATAATTGCACCAAGTTTCGTTAAAATCGGTCGAGTAGTTTTTGTTTCTATAAAGAACATACAGACAGACAGACAGACAGACAGACAGACATACAGACAGACAGACAGACAGACAAAAATTTTACTGATTGCATTTTTGGCACCAGTATCGATCACTAATCACCCCCTGATAGTTATTTTGAAAATATATTCCTTGTACAGAATTGACCTCTCTACAGATTTATTATAAGTATAGATATAGATATGATATGGTATTTTGTAAAACATAGGTATCCCGAAATCCCGAAACAGCATGTCTATCTTTTGTCAATTTTAAACCGATCGGGCTGAGAGTTTCAAAATCGGGGGTAAAGTAACTATTCCACGCGGACGAAGTCGCTGGCAGAAGCTAGTATAGACTAATATTATAAAGTGGAAAAATTTGTATTTTTGTATGGAACGAATAAACTCAAAAACTACTGGACCGATTTCAAAAATTCTTTCACCACTGGATTAACTTTCACCCGGATTAACATAGGCTATATTTTATCCCCGTATTCCCACGGGAACGGGAACTACGCGGGTGAAACTGCGGGGCTCTGCTAGTCATATATAAATCTGACTCGGAAATTTGAAGATCCAAAAACCAGTTTTGGAAAAAGGCTTGGCAGGTAGACATACCTTCACAAGAACACGTCTGTCACATGTCGTAAATTATTAATGCTAAAAGCAGCACATTTTCGTCTTCAAACACAAAATGTTACATTTTTATTTTCTTCTGTTAAAATAAATGTTTTGCTGGCGTGAAGGTCTTAATTGAAAAACGTTTGCTCTGAAATATTAATGAGAATAAAGTGCTAATGGGCTGTTCTGGAGCCGATGATAAAAAGGTTAAGTCAAAGATTATGTTGTGATAGGGACATACGGGCTGAAAATTGCACATGTTTTCAGATAGCTGTAAGTATTTAGAACCCTTCTAGGGTTGCGGAACTTTTTCTAAAGAGTCACCGCGGTCCTGGAATGGAAAGAGCATTAGGAGGAACATGGGTGGGTGATAGTGAGTAAGTCCGTTCCGTTTCGCCCAGAGCGGGAGAAATCATTTGATTTTTATATTAGGTTTTTTGGCTTTGGCTTTGGCCTTTTGAGGTTTGTGTATTGGCAACAAGCACTTTATGTTTACGCGATTTGATTTGCTGAGAACGGAGTGAGTACGAACCGCGTGGGAAAAAGACGAGAAGAAAGCAGTTTGTACGATATGGGAAGGTTGCACAATACCTTTCTGGAAGCCGGCGATCCCTGGAGCGACGGCAGGTAGGTTTGAAGAGGTTCCTCAAGGTTTTTCTGATTTTAAAACACACTGAGAGGCACGCGCGACACGACACGAATTTGCCCGGGACGCCATCTTGGTAACATTCCTTCGTCAGATTTTCCATGAAATAGAATATACATATTAAAAGTTAGCTACTGCCCAAAACTCAAAGTTGGAACTTATCTCAAGGTATCATAATAACCTGGTCACAGATAAATTATAATACTACAGTAACCAACCAGTGGCCGTATTACGAAGTGCCAATGCCATCATGAGAATTCGTGTGAGGAAAAGAGATAGTGCAATTCGTCTTGTGTAACTCCGTCTCTCTCTCTGACACAGAAATCATGATGGATTTAAGACGTCATAATAGGTCGCCTGGTATAGGTTACAAACAAACAAACAAACTCACTTTCACAATTTTCAAATTAGTTAGGATTACGGTTTGAAGGATCAGTTCTGTGACATAAAGAATAACATAAAAATGGCATCGTCTTAGGTCTCATTGAGACCTGCTTGCACTTTCTGGACAGGTCCACTCAGTTCTGTGTGACACTTTCGTCAAAAGGCCACCTCAGACATTAAACAACATGGTTCTGATTGTATGGACTTTTAAAAGAGACTTTAACCTCTGAGTTTGTTTCGGTGTTTCTTCTCAGGGTAGTCGACCAGGAAACACCGGCCTCATATTATAGTGTTATGTTTAACCTACTTATAAAATAAATATCATTTATCACCCTTTGTGTACGAACACTAAAATTTATCAAAAAGATTGTCTATTCAAATTTTGCATTGTATATGTCCGTATGTCTCCACAGACTCCTTCGTGAACTTAACGGTCGGCCACAATATAAATACATTACCAACACTATTACTCGCTTTGTTTCAGTTATACACTCTATTACCGCCACTTAAGATTCAGTTTTGTTAATTTTAGATAACTCATTTTATCCTGGTTTTCTACATAGCTAAGTGAGTGAGATTGGTCGAGTCATATTATGTAGAAAATACCAGCCAGCCTATTTTGCCGACGTCTCTCCGTGTGAACTTAGGTGGAGCGAGTTTGAAGTGAACTGTTATTCCATTTGACAACACGGTTGGCGCAGTGGCTGAGTGATTGGCTGTTGCGCTGTTCGATATCCCTTTTTTTGGATGGGAAAACATCAAATGACTTCTCCCGCTCGGGCGGAGCGGAAGGGACTGTCAGACTCTTACTGAGTAAAACCCACCCGTGATCCTTCTTGTGCCCTTTGCGTTCCAGGGCCGCGGTGATCCCCACCGAATGTGTCTCCACGTTGTCGTCGTGGTGGGGCTTGAGCGTCCCAATGATCTTGCGAGCTTTCCCGGTAGAGCCACTCATGCCGGAAGGTCGTAAGTGAGGGATCAGACCAAGAGGGACACACACGCGAGGAATCCCGCTCGCTGCCTTCTGGTACGCGTCTGTTCATCAGACGTGGCTGTGAAGGCAGTGAGCGGGTGGGAGGAGAGGCCCTGTGAGGGAGAAAGGGCGGAGGAGCAAGGGACCGTACCCTCAAAAAGGAACAATATGAAGGCACAAGAAGAAAGAGATTTACCCCAGGGCGGTTCCAGCGGCTCAGCCGTTGGGGAATCCGCCACGCTCGCAAGAGCGTCTGCCCCACCGTATTCTGGGGGGGGGCACCAATTGTGTTCCGCTTGCCAGTGGCAACATGAGCCGAGGAGGCTCCGAATCGTCATCCGAATCCGCATCCTTCAAGGAGCTGATGGCATTCGAGTATGTAGCGGAGGGTTCGCCTGAGCGCCGGGGAGGTGCGGAGTCGGATTCCGGCTCTGCGCCTGACCTGATAACGGTCAGCTCGGCGGGCTCTGGAGACGGAGGAGAAAGGGCTGCTGTGGAGAACGAAAAGTTCTTCCGCAAGCGGCCCAGGCGGGAGGAAGATGGAGACTCGACCTCCGTGGGCGAGTTTGCCTCCGCCCGCAAGATCCCCACCGCTAGGCGGGGCAGGGGCTGTGAGGCGGGGAGGGGGCTGGCTCCCTCTACCCGGGAGGTGGAGTGCCGGGCCGGGAGGTTGGTGGAGGAGGGGCGTCGCCCTGGAGGGAGCGGTCGCAGGGCTCCCTCTACCCTTCCGCCTCCTCTCGACTCCGACGACTCGGAGCCCCCGGTGGAGGTACCTCCCTCTTCAGAGCAGCAGAAGGCCAAGTTTGCGGAGGTCGTGGAGGCCGCGATCCGCGCTGTGGCCTTCAAGAGGAAGCAGTCCTCTAAGAAGGAAGCCATCAGCGCGGCCAAAGCCTCCATCCTGGCGGCAGCGGCGGCCAACGTTGGCGCGTCTCCCTCAAGGGAGATGACAGAGATTCGGGCGGAGGTCGCCCGCCTCGCGGCCGTTACGGAGCGACTCGTTCGGGAGAATGAGTCGCTCCGGAAGGACCTGGCGGGGATGGCCAGAGCGGCCTCCGAGGAGCCGCAGGGGGTGCTGAGTCCGGAGCCGCTGGAGGGGAGCCTAGTGCTGAGCCAGGTGCGGAACCTGGTGCGGCAGGAGCTGGCTCCCTTCCGGAGGCAGTTCTCCACCCTGGAGGACATGGTCCGGCGGCCCCCAACGGCGGCGACTCAGAGGACCCCGGGTCAGCAGAAGGCGGCCTCTTACGCAGCCGCGGTGGCTGCCGGCCCTGCAACGTCCGGCCAGGCGGCGAAGGCCAAGGGAGCAGCCGCGCCAGCGCCTGTGACGCCGGCGACTGCGACGCCGGCGAAGACCAAGGCGGCCCCGGCGAAGAGGGGGAGGAGGAAGGCTGGAGGAGCGGCTAAGGCTGCGGCGCCAGTGGTGCCGCAGCCGCCCCCACCCCCACCCTCGGACCCTCCTGCGGCCGAGGCCGAGTGGCAGGTTGCTGGCCAGAAACGGCGGGCCGCGAAAGCGGCCAAAAACAAGGCGAGGAGGCAGCGGCGGAAAGCTAACGCCATTGCGGTGAGGCTGCGCGCCCCGAAATCCGCGGCTGTAGTGCTCACACTGCAGCCGGAAGCGGAACAGAGGGGCGTGACGTATCTCGCCGTACTGAAGCGGGCGAAGGAGGCGGTGAGCCTCCAAGAGCTGGGCATCAGCGGGGGCATCGGGGTCAGGAGGACCTTAACCGGTGCCCGCAAGCTCGAGCTCGCCGGAGCGGAGAGTGGCCCGTTCGCGGACGCCCTGGCCGAAAAGCTGAGGGCGGTTCTACCCGCGGACGAGGTCCGGGTGTCCAGGCCGACTAAGCGCATCGACATGCGCATAGTGGGCCTGGATGACTCCGTGACGGAGGAGGAAGTTGTGGCCGCCGTCGCCAGGACTGGGGGGTGCTCTGCCGAGCTTGTCAAGGCGGGCACCCTCCGGCCTGACAACACGGGCATGCAAACCCTTGTGGTGAGCTGCCCCGTGACGGCGGCCAGAACTGTGTCGGAGGGCCGAAGGCTCTTGGTGGGATGGGTGTCTGCGCGGGTAAAACTGCTGGAACCCAGACCTCTGAGGTGCTACCGCTGCCATGTGGGTAACCACACGGGAGCTATGTGCCCCTCGGAGGTCGACCGCAGCGGACTCTGTTTCCGCTGTGGTCAGCCCGGTCATAAGGCCGGCTCGTGCGAGGACACGCCGCACTGCAATGCATGTGCGGCTGTTGGCAAGCCGGCCGAGCACTGGGCTGGGGGAAGGGCCTGCGCGCCATCCGCCCCGACCAGGGGCAAGAGGTCCGCCGCCACCGCCGCCTCAGCCGCCGCCGCGGCTTCTGTCGCCGCCACTGCCACTTCTGCTGCGGGTGCTGCGACTCCCAACACTCGGGAGGGTGCTGAGATGGAGTGCCAGTAATGGTCCCATTTCGGCCCCCTCCAGAGACAAGTCGGCCGCTGTGCTATCGCGCAGTGGCTGATGCCTGGGGACGGTGAGCGTGGGTGGCTCACCGTCCGATACCAGGTTGAGTCGACGACGCGTTATGTTCCACGCGCGCCGAAGGAGCCGTCAGCACCGAGGACGGGACCCCATAGGGTCGGTGCCTGCTAGGGTTGCGGAATTTGTTCGAAAGAGTTACCGCGGCCCTGGAACGCATAGGGCACAAGAAGGATCACGGGTGGGTTTTAGTCAGTGAAAGTCTGACACTCCCTACCGCTCCACCGGGAGGGCGGGAGGGGTCATTTGATGATTTCCCATCCAGAAAAAAAAAAAAAAAAAAAAAGGGCCGCGGTGATTCTTTCGAACAAATTCCGCACACCTAGCAGGCACTGACACTATGGAGCCCCGTCATCGATGCTGACGGCTCTTTGAGGCACACGTGGAACATGACGTGCAGTCGATGCGGGCGTGGTTGCTATCGGACAGCGAGCCACCCATAGCTCGCCATCCGCAGGCCCGCGCCTGCGGTGGCCGGGAATCGCCCTGCGTTTCCCTGCGTTTGCTGGGTGTGCACTGAAATTGCTAGCAGTCTTGTATGATCCATTTTCCTTTTAATAAATACCATGTGTTAGTCCCAATAATATATTTCATAAAATAATACCTGCAAAGTCACAATATTCTAAATACAAAACATACCCATTTAACATGATATCCTACCGAATGTTCTGGGTACATTTATATCGATGTCCATACCAATTACTGATTCCCAGTGCAGGCCTTAAATGTCATGTAGGTCGGATATTTGTGCTAAATCTTGTTGGATTTATTGGCTAGGATAAACGCCTGACCTCTCAGGCTACTGGCTCAACTGGATATAAGTAGATCCATTTTTCGCTTGAATGTGGATTTGTGGAATTTATTCCTGTAGTTCTCGGAATTGGTAATGAGCATGTCACATCAGGGTCTACCCTTTATAGCAGAACTTCCGAACACACACCATCACACGGCTACTTCCCGTTATGTCACATTCCCGATACGACAACATGTCAAAAGTTTTAAAAATAAGTGAACGCTAGTGGCGTTTGGTCAAACAGGCACCGACACACCGACTTCCGAAATTAAAGTTTTTTTGTACTTTTTGTTTTTTTTTTTTTGTTTAGAAGTCGGTTGTATTTTTTGTAAAAAGTTTTTTTATTTTTCACTTTTTAGTGATTCACTCCTAGCTAAACATACCCATCACAGCGTACGTGGTATACATTGGTGTAAACAATAAACAAACATGCGATTTCAGCTATCCCGACAGATTTGCTATCATTTATTGAAATTAACAAAAAACCGCTTGTTCGAGTTCGATAAAATTTTCATGGGACCATTTGGGAAGTATACCCTTTCCAACAAAAAAATAATTTTTCAAATCGGTTGGCAAGCGACGGAGTTATGCGCGAACAAACATTAAAAAAAAATACAAACATCCGAATTGAGAACCTCTTCCTTTTTTAGAAGTCGGTTAAAAAGGCCAAATCCCAAGGGCTAGCTTTCGCCTTGGATAGAGGGTGTGTACCCATTGCTTTAAAGCGTGACAACGCCGCACTTTCAGTTCATCAGCGATGCGCTAATAAAATCAAAACTTTAAAAGAATCACAAAACCTTAGGTACCTTTCTGCGTCTTCGTTCAAAAGAGCACCGACACAATTAAAGACATAATTAGTTTGCCCCGAAGCACACTCTCAGTTAACAAAGTATATCAATTAAAATGCTAAACAGCGAACGTTCCCGGCAAGCGCGGATCTATCGTTGGGGGCACGATGGGCATACCCACAACCCTAATAGACGACCTATTCTTTAACGATAGTGAATCAACTGTTATAGTGAAACCCGACTCTTGATGGCCAAATGGAAAAGCAAATATGAAAACAATTCTGCCATAGCAGAGTCGGTAGCTCATCTCATTGAAGCATGAGACCAAGATGAGTACCCTAACATAAAAAAATAGCAATTACTAGTCTATGCACAACCAAGATTTTATTTCGCAGAATTAAATCTTGGTAGTGTTTCTCAATGGCACAGGAAAGTTTATCGAGGCTAGTTCTCCTAAAATATACGCAGAGATGTAAACCTGGATATCGATGCAATTATCGTTTTTGCTTGAATGTGTAATTTAAATAAGCACGTAATATGCATAGATGTTGTAAACATTTAATTAACATCGGTTCAGTAACTTCAGTAGTATAGAGTCTAAATCTGACACTGTGATCTACAAATAGACATTTACTTTTGTAATTTTCATGAGTGAACGGGAAACTATACATTGTACAAAATCGTGGTCATATATTTTGTAAGCCTGGTCAATTTTCGGGTGGCTGTGACCACAACCTTTTTTGAAGGTTGGATCCGCGCCTGGTTCCCGGTAAATTCAATTATTTGGGCCCGGCGTCGAATTCCGTTAATTTTCTGTTGAAAGGCTGGTTCGATGGCATGAACTGGCAAACGTTGGAAATGTTAATTCATAACACGGCAGATTTTTGTGGAGTAATACATAAATTAAATGAGCTTGTAGCTAAATAGTAACAGGCGAATGGGTCGAACTTCGAAGTTAAGTTACGCTTACCGAGGTCGGTCCCTGGATGGGTGACCATCTATTACATACTTACCGAGTTTCCTCTGTGCCTCGGAAAGCACGCTAAGCCGTTGCTCCCGGGCTGTCGTTTTGAACCTTTTTGACAGTTGATACCTACGGGTAGATAGAAGTTAACAAATCAGAGATCCCGTGCGCCCTTCCTTGACGTGGGGGGAGTCAAACACCTCACTCCCTCCGCTGACTCAAGGTGGCCCGCAGAGGCGGGCTGGCACCAGCCGGGGTTAAGGATGTCGCATACGTTCCCGCAATCTCCGGTGTAGGTGAGAGATGGAACACCGGGGTGGTTTTAGTCAGTAAGAATCTGACAGACCCCTCTGCCCGCCCCTGGGTGGACGACATCCATGAGGATTTCCCCCCGATAAAAAAGGGTATCGTATTACCAACTGGGTTGTGGAGTTCACATAGGCAGTATCTCCATGTAAAATACTGGAACTCAGCTTTATCTGGTCAGATCCTGGTAGGCCTGGAAGCCGAACCTAACACATTTGTTAAAAGGCTAAAAATCAATCGATCGATTGGGATAGAGAATGCGCACGGCGAAGACAGTGGCATTTTTTAGGCATAGGAAATCATCTAATGATTTCTACTGCTCTGGGTGGAGCGGAAGGGAGTGTCAGACTCTTACTCCCATAAATATTCCCCCAAACGCCCTTTGCGTTCCAGGGCTGGGATGAATCTCTCGAACAAATTCCGCAAAAAGACTGTGCCACCTAGCTATCTATCTTTTACCTTATAATTACTTGACATTGACACTTCTGTGCTGAGGAGCTCGTGGCTAAATTATAACAGCCTTACGGGTCGATCTTCGAGGTTAAGCAACTCTTGCCGAGGTTGGTCTGTAGATGGGTCCACAGACCAACCTCGGCAAGAGAGCATCTTAACAACGCGAGATTTCTCCGTGCCTCGGAAAGCACGTTAAGAGTAAGCCATGGGCCCCGGCTGTCATTTGGAGATATTTGTTAGTCGTTACGGATTGTCAGAAGCCAGAAAATCTGACACCAGTCTTGCTAAGAAGTACCGTGTTTCCCCAGTGAATGGGTTGTGGCGGTCTGGTAGGCAACTGCTTTACGTAAAATACTGGTATTCAGCTGAATCCGGCTTGACTGGGAGCCGACCCCAATATAGTTGGGAAAAGGCTAGGCAGATGATTGACACTTCTGTGCTGCCGCATATCTATATATCTAACTCAAAAGTGACTGACTGACATAGTGATCTATCAACGCACAGCCCAAACTACTGAACGGATCGGGCTGAAATTTGGCATGCAGGTAGATGTTATGACGTAGGCATCCGCTAAGAAAGGATTTTGATTAATTCTACCCCCAAGGAGATAAAATAGGGGATGAAATTTTGTATAAAACTTCGGGCTGAGAGTTCCAAAATCGGGGGTAAAGTAACTATTTCAGGCGGACGAAGTCGCGGGCAGAAGCTAGTTAATATATAAAGCTGAAGAGTTTGTTTGCTTGAACGTGCTAATCTCAGGAACTACTGATCTGATTTGAAAAATATTTCACTGTCAGATAGCCCATTTATCAAAGAAGTCTATATATCATCACGCCAAGACCAATAGGAGCGGAGAATCATAAAAAATGTGACACAAACGAAGTTGCGTGGATCAAGTAATGATTATATAAGGCTTACAACAAACAAGAGAACCAAATTCCCCAAACTACCAACCGTAACATTTCATATCACTGTATCTGAACCGAACTTTACCAATAACGAGTTACGGTTTATCTTATAACCATACCAATAAAACGAGAATTGAATATCTGTAGGAACATGAGAATATCAAACAGTTTATGAGGTAATTGAAATAGCGTGGTACGTACGCAATTGCTATAAAGTTTAAGTGCAAAGTATGTGATGTGATCTCTCCTATGTGTGCTAATATTTCATGGGCTTATAGATAAAATTGGTCGAGTGACGAGTCTGAATTTGTTACGATGTTTCTGGCCGGTGGAGCGTGCGCAAGCGCCCCGGCCAAAGGTAGTAGGCCAAAGCTGTAGAACACCGTGTGGTTTTAGTCATTACGAGTGTGGCGGACCCATCCGTGTTCCTCCTTATGCCTTTTCCGTTCCAGGTACGTAATGACTCTTTCGAACGAATTCCGCAACCCTGTTACCTGGCAGACTCCTGCACTCGCCCCGGGGTAGAGAACACCCTTGAGTGTTGTTGAGTGGTGTGAGTGTTTGACGTGTGGAATGGGGAATTCCACCCGTGAACCCGATCCAAAAGTGACGAATGGACGTCCAAAAGGGTAACATTTTTATAAAAATAATTATAATTTATCATCATCCTGCCATCATCATATTAGTGTTGTATATTATTTGCAATACTATAACAAAGTAGTAACGAAAGTGACTGAAAGTGTGATACCTACTGATTCCTCAATTTTTTACTTATTTGTAATAATTATGACTTCCCTCTAGGCAAGGTCATCATTTGCCTAGCTTTGACCAACTATATCGGGGCCGGCTCCCAGTAAACCGGATTCAGTTGAATACCATTATTTTAAGTAGAGCTGCTGCCCACACCCATCCATCAACCGGGTAAAACTGTACAGGCACGAGTTGTGCCAGATTTTCTGGCTTCTAAGTATCCGTAACGACTGTCGAAGATCTACAAATGACAGCCGGGACCAACGGCTTAACGTGCTTTCCGAGGCACGTAGGGATCTCGACATGTTAAGATGGTCACTCATCCACAGACCAACCTCAACAAGCGTTGCTTTGAAGATCAGTCCTTACGGCTGTTATTATTTAGCCAAGAGTTACCTTTTTTTTGGATGGGAAATCATCAAATGACTTCTCCCGCTCTGGGCGGAGCGGAAGGGAGTGTCAGACTCTTACTGACTAAAACCCACCCGTGGTCCTTCTTGTGCCCTTTGCGTTCCAGGGCCGCGGTGACTCTTTCGAACAAATTCCGCAACCCTAGCAGGCACTGACCCTATGGGGCCCCGTCTTCCAAGAGTTACCTGCAGCTACTAACCTGTAGGTAACGTAATTGCCAGCAATTTCGTCAGTCGTTGTGCCGTATTAAACAATTCCCTTTGCAGGTTGGCCTCTTGACTCGCCTTTGAGTTCAGACAAGCAGCTAAGACCTTAAGACGTGGCTAATTTCCTCGGTTTTGAAGACTGGAGAGGGATTCGATGGAATTTCATTTATTTATTAATAATTATTACTGCAGGTAGATACAAAAGTAGGACTCTTAGGAGTATTTTCCAGTCAACCAGTGGTGGTCAAGAGATACCATAGGAGGTGCATTGTTTATGAAATTTGAAAAAGAAACTAGTTACTTAATGGATTTTTAACGGGGTATTTTTTTTCAATCATTTTCGTTTATTCATAAAAACAATTAACGTGCAATCTAAATATATATAGGTAACTCAAAAGTGACTGACTGACTGACATCGTGATCTATCAACGCACAGCCCAAACCACTAAACGGATCGGGTTGAAATTTGGCATGCAGGTAGATGTTATGACGTAGGCATCCGCTAAGAGAGGATTTTGATTAATTCTACCCCCAAGGGGATAAAAGTTTGTATGAGACTTTGTCAATTTTAAACCGATCGGGCTGAGAGTTTCAAAATCGGGGGTAAAGTAACTATTCCACGCGGACGAAGACGCGGGCAGAAACTAGTTTACATATAAATACAGAACTATGAATCATCATTCTAAGAACATTCAGGCATAGAGCTAAAATACAGTTTTAAAAATAATGTCAACAACATTTAAATATACATATTCATGACAAATAGTTTTAAATACAATGCCAAATAATTTTCAATATGATGTCACACAGTTTTAAATATAATATCAAAGGTTTCTAAACCATTTATTGTTGTGTGTCAATAGTTCCGAATTCCGATGTATTTATACCTGCAGACATTTTTTCTAATAAAAAGGATTTTAATTTTGTTTTGAATAATTGTATGTAATTTTTGTAAGGTTTGGTGAACCGGATGGACTGTATGAAAGAAAAATGTTTATAGAAAGGGGTTACTGTTTTTTTTTTTTGGAGGGAAATCATCAAATGACTCCCGCTCTGGGCGGAGCGAGAGGGAGTGTCAGACTCTTACTGACTAAAACCCACCCGTAATCCTTCATGTGCCCTTTACGTTCCAATGGTTACTGTCTGTGATTTTGACTGTGGAAAAGAAAGACACGATGCGCCAACCCTAATTGAATTGGAAGATAGGCAACAGAATAGTGACGACCAGACCAGATTTAGTCTAGTACCTAATAAAAAAAGTTACCTTTTCTGTTGTACAAACTTTCACCATATTTATTTATTTAAGGACAACCAAAAAAGCATACACCAAAATATACATGTTAAGGATCATTACATTTTTCACATGTTATAGTGTAGCCTTAATTAAAGCCTGCCACGGCATGCGTTACATAAATATAGCTGTACGAAATGTACTAATTACAGTCTATTGTTACAAAAACACAAGGGAAAAATTACTGGTTTCGTTACAATACATATATTTATTTGAGGTTAATTTTTAATCGATTTAAAAAGAAGAGAAAAATTTTACAAACAATTATGTTACTACTACTATACTATAAGCTATAGGGTTATTTCTGCCTGTAATTATCAGCAATATCATGAAACAATAGACATCCGACTCCAACGCGATCATGTTGAAAATGTCAATCGAACTTGTTCGCTTTATGCACTCAACTATCACAAAATCCATTACATTTTCGTTACTGGATGGATTATATATTTAATTAAGGTTTCTGTTTTTGACAGTTTTCATTTATTTTCGCGGAACTCCGCATGTAAGCGGAACAGGAGAAACAATCAACAGTTACGTATCGCAACTTATGAATCTTTTTTATTTATTTAAATTAACTTTTGCCCGTGGCTTCGCTTGCATTAAAGTAGCCTTAACCGTTTTCAGGATGCCATCTATCTTTGTCCCGATCTTCATCATAATCGATTCAGTAATTGAGGTATGCAAGCGTAAAAAGGCAAACGAATAAACAAACGCACTTTACATTTATAATATTAGATGACCATCTTACATCGATGGATTTCTAAGATTCATTTCAAACTCAAAGCATTTATGTCATTTTGAATTATCAAGGTCGGGCACGCAAGCACGTTCCAAAGCGATAGATCTCTATGGAGAAGAACGTACCTACAAGAAACTCCATGGACAATCTTATAAATCAATAAATTGTTACCAAGTTTGGATACATTGTTCTTTTTTAAATAATTCATATAGGTATGTGAGAACGATGTAGAAAGACGTGTATGATCAGGCATCCGGAGCAGAAGGAACAATTCAAAGAACAAATAATTAAATTAAATAATTAAAATAAACCGTGGCAGCTGAGAGATGGCCCGTCCCAGCTGACGGAGCCAAATAATGAATGAAACACTTGCGGTACCATCAGAGAGACTTGAGTGACCATGACACTCCCAACCGCCAGGGCACGTTCCAGTCAGACATACATCAAAAATATAGTTTATGGTACATAGTACCTACTCACACATGTGCCGTTAATGCATGAAGTTGCTATGCTAAAAAGATTGAGTCTATACAATAAAAAAAAATCTTACAATCTTCAGTGGGTCCAACAATGTTTTTCTGCAATGTATTAAGGTCAAATTTCATGGAGCCACTTCAGTGATTTCGTTATTTGTCACAACGCATCATGCCGTTTTTAGGGCTCCGTACCCAAAGGCCAACGGGGCCCTAATACTCCTCCGCTGTCCATCCATCTGTCTGTCCGCGGTCTGTATCTCAAGAAGCTTAATAGGTAGATAGTTGAAATTTTCATAGTACTTTATTACCACTATAAGAACAACAATAAAATTAAATTAAAAATAAATTAAGGCAGTGGTGGCCGAGTGGTAACGGCCCCGACTTACGAATTGTACGTCGCGGGTTCAAACGCAGCCGGGCGCATTACTTTGTGTAATTAATTTCATCACCACTGCTCTCAAAACGGTGAAGGAAAACATCGTGACGAAACCGGTGTCCTAGAACCAAAAATTCGAAGACATGTGACATTCACCAACCGCACTGGGCCCGCGTGGTGGATTACGGCCCATTCCCTCTCCTAGAGAGGAGGCCTGTGTCCCAGCAGTGGAAACATTGAAAGCTGATTATGTTTGTTTATGTTTAAAAATAAATTAAAAAAGAACATTTTTCTTGTACGGGAGCCTACAAGAAAGGTGTTTTTTTTTTTTCGATTTATGGTACTTGGCCGGTTTATATTACTTTCGTTATAATAATGTCATACTAGGAACAATATAGCTGGGGTCACGGACACGTAGTTAGAAGTTATCGCCACGCTCACCGATTTGTGGCCCTAGTCCTTAGATAAAGGACCAAAATAAGGATAATAAAGGACCAAGTAATGTCTATTATTACGTATGTCACGAATAAAAAGAATTTGTACCCTTGACTTTAATAATAATTCAACTAGCTTTATCTTTTTCGGTAGCGTGAAAGTCGAAAATAATCCCTGAATTAAAGTATTCTATTCTAGTACATTTTCCAGCTGTGTGTCTTGTTTCATTCCAAATCCATTCACTTGATGAAAAAAGGTGTTTTTTTTTAAGTATGGGAAATCATCAAATGACTTGTAATGACATTTAATTCCGCTCTGGGCGGAGTGGAAGCGAGTGTCAAACTCTTACTGACCAAAACCTATCCGTGTTCCTTTACATGCCCTTCGCGTTCCAGGGCCGCGGTGATTCTTTCGAACAAAGAAACAAACAACCTCCTTGTCGCATTTTTAATAATTCCTAAAAAAAGAAGGTACAATTTATATCATCGTCTGTATTCCTGAAGTTAGGTTTATCTACTTTTATTTTTTAAATATATTTACTAAAAATTTAACCATGTATAGTCACTTTTGAATTGTCAAGAAATCAGTTCGTATTACAACCATAATAATTTACACTAACATTGTAACTGTAACGTGGCTTTTCAATTCATTTGTTTTGTTTAGTCACGTTAGGCTGTCTACAGACATTGAGACTAAACGGTTTTCATACTCAATTGTTAAATACTTCACCAATTTGTGTCTTAGGGTGGAATAAATATAATATCAATTAAAATATTGCTAGTTTACGAATAAGTTACTTATAATAATGATTGTGTCTCAAGAATACCACAGAAAAATACTAACAAACAAGACCCAAAGTTAATCCAATTGAAATATACAAAGTACTGTTACAATAAAAATAATCTAAATCTAAATCCTTCTCAAATTCTTTAGCTGACTCAAGTTCATAAAATCTCTGTAATGGAGGTAATAATAGGTATGAAAGTACAGTCAAACAAGCTATTTGGTTTTGAGTGTCCTGAGAACCTACATTAAAAACATTTGAAAATATTAAAAAAGATAGTAGGTAGGTATCTCACCAGAATCACGAACAGGTTGCAAGCCTAAACCTGAAGCCCAGAGTTCAAGAGGAACCTCCTAACATGAGGAGCCGTCTCTTTAGGTGTTGATCAAGGCTTGTGGCTTTTGAGCCATTGACTGGGAATAAGCTACACTATCGATGGTACTCACTAATAACTCTATTGATGAATAGTTCAATAGCTTATTATCGTTAAGAGCGATAGAATTTTCATAATCGGGTGAATACTTCGAGAGATTATCCCCTTGAAACTCCGCAACAATGCCTTTAAACCTGTAGTAATACTAGTTTAGGAATAGTAGTACTAGCTACTGTGTGCGTTATTGAAAATCATCTGCGTGGCCTTCAGATCAAAAATATTCTTTGACAACTAATTGTAACATAGGTTATAAACATAATGAGTGCCAACATCCAAATCGGTTCAGTAACTTTTCTTGTACAAACAAGAGTAACAAACATCCATCCATCCATTCTCATAAACTTTCACCTTGTAAAATTACTAGGATAGCTGATAGCTTCAAGTTTGTTCAACTGTACACCAGAAACGTGTTGCCTTGTACCGCTCCCCTCGGTCTGACTATTTCCAAAGATAAGTACTATTTTAGTCTAGACAAATAGTTGTCTAGCTAGTCTAGACTGTGATCAGACACGACGCTTTGATTTATATCATGTTTCAGTGACACTTTTTTCAGGGTTCCGCAACCGTTCAGTGAAAAACCGTTCCGTAATTCTAACTTCCGCTGACCGTCCGTCTATCACCTGTATCTTTGGAACTGTAATAAGTCAAGACTAATAATAAACAAATAAACAATAAAATTGAAGTTTTTTCGGCGAGACTAACTGTTATCTTTGCTCTGTCATAAAAACGATCACTACTTAATTATAAAAGAAAGTCCCCCGTCGCGTCTGTACCTACTATCTGTATGTACGCAGTGAGTTCAAAACTACTGAACGAATTGTCATATGGATGAACTGGGGCCGTACCACGAAGTGCCAATGCTATCATGATATCTGTGTGAAAAAGGGATAGTGCTATTCGTCTTGTATAACTCCGTCTCTCTCTGACACAGGAAGCATGATGGATTTAAGACGACATGGTAGGGCTACTGGTGAAGTATTCCCGTTTGAGGACAGGTTTAAGAGCACCAATGCTTTAACCCAAGTTATTTCTATTATTCTTAAAATCGGAATCGAAATCGAAAAAAATCATCGAGGTTTTTCGTCAATTGACACCGCGTAGTCCAATAAAGTTCTTAATCTTCTTAATTCTTTATTGTACACATAAACAACTAATACTATGCAAGGCATAATAAAAGGGCATGTACAAAGGCGAGCTTAACTCAAAGTTGAGTTAAGTTGATTATAAAAACAAATATATTACGGAATAATTACTCTTAAAATATCTATCGGATTGTAGCAACACTTTAGGTATCTAAAATAACTAAAAGACACACCAAAGCCAAAAAAATATGTTAAAATTTGCATGATTGTGAAGCCGGGGCGGGTCCATAGTAATAATCCATAAAAGCATAAATTTTGTATGTTAACAGTAACACTTGACTAAAGGTTAACAACAAACATAATCATCGGTCGACCGTATGTGAGTTCGACTCGCACTTGACCGGTTTTTTCATTGAGACATCTCTTTGTTTGGATTTCGGAGAACGTTATTACGAGATATATTTTTGTAATAATGTCACATTAGATTCATTCAAAGTCCGCCATTTGTGCCTAACTGTCTATTATGTCTGTCCTTATTGTTTCTCATTTTTCGTCTTTTAGTATCGTGTACATACATTACATTTGTTTCTATAAAATGTACGGCGATACGATGATGTTATCTCTATATGTTGACGCCTACTATGTAAATAGGAGCAGTGGTGGCCGAGGGGTAGCGACCCCGACTTACAAATTGTAAGTCGCGTGTTCAAACCCAGCCAAGCGCATTACTTTCACTCTGTCACCACTGCTGTCAAAACGGTGAAGGAAAACATTGTGAGGAAACTGGCATGTCCTAAAACCAATAATTCGAAGACATGTGATATTCACCAATCCGCACTGGGCCCGCGTAGTGGATTACGGCCCATTCCCTCTCCTGGAGAGGAGGCCTGTGTCCCAGCAGTGGGAACATTCAAAGGCTGATTATGATGTAAATAAGATCTGAATAACCTCATCATAGTTTTCCCGTACACCATAATGTTCCAGCCTAGCCAGCAAAATATCATGATCTATTTTGTCGAAGGCTGGACTAAGATCCACAAAATTCCAGCCACATTACGTTTTTATTTTACTTGCAGGCTATCTCGACGATTAACGTCTCAATAGCATCGGTGGTTCCTAAAGATTTTTGGTACCCTAATTGCTGAGGTTCTGAGATGCTGTGGATGTGTTTAGTAATAGGTACCAATTAATTTACCTCCGCATGGATAACTTAGTACTTAAGCAGTGTCATTATAGGTGCATTGTCCTTTAATGAATTCATGTATGACAAATATTGTAAAACTTTTATTTGAAAACATTCATAGTTCTTGTCAAGTCTTCTCCATAAGAATCTACCATTGCGAATGGACAACAAGAGTCACTTTTTTAATATCAGTTTTGACGTTCAAAAGTGTATTTTAATATAAATAAACGAATTGACTGTTACTGTGGTTATAAGAAATAAAACTTTTTTTTTGTAGCAACATTTTATTTGCGGACAACTGTAGCCCAGTTTACAACGACCCTAACAATGACACACCACAAATATCTTTGTAATTTCACGCCAAGTTACAACAGAAGTGCATTACAAGAACAGGGGACATCCATTTACGATACTAAGTTAGTGATCGTTTACATTGCGCCAGTGGGGTTCTAGTCCAGTGCACCAATCCAGTGCTGAATAGGATCTAGAATATTCTGAACAGGATTTTGTTTCGGGTATCGTGCACTGTATCCATGTAGATTATACTCATTCAATTATTTTCTAAATTATTGGATTTAAAACAGTAGGAATTACCCATAACAGCCTTTAGTGTGGTTGCGCTTTTTGCGCTAAAAATGTACATATGTCACATTTTCTTTTTATGTGTAGCCACTCGCAGATCAGCATAGGAGACAGTCGATTGCTTAATTAACTGGACTTGTATAAATATATACTTAGTGTGTGTAGGCCTTAATATAAATATTAAAACCAAAAAACAAAGGGCTTATTAAAAACCTTTGCAAGTTTTTGACAAATAGTGGATATGCCAATAGATGGCAGTAGAGTTTTAGAAAAAAAGCTCAGCCTTTTGGCTAAGATCAAAGTGTAGTATCTGTTCTTTTCAGCTTAATATCTGAAAGTTCCCTCACTGAGGGACTAGTATATAAAGGCCATATAAATATATACATACTAGCTGCTGCCCGCAGCTTCGCCCGCGTGAATGTCGGAAATTATCCCAAGGGAACATAATCCCGGGATAAAAAGTATCCTATGTTACTTCTAGTACCTCCCAGAATATGTGTACAAAGTTTCATGATGATTCTTCTAGTAGTTTTTGCGTGAAAGCGTAACAAATAGCCACGCTTTCACATTTATAATATTAGTACTTAAGGATATGTTCCGTGCGGAAATCGAATCAAACCCGCGCACGCAGCAGGTGACTGAAATAATGTAAACGACAACACTCAGTCTAGTCTAAGTAACTAGACTTGGCCACTGGAACAATGTAAACCGACCACAGAGTTAAGTTAGTCTCTGGTCTATTTACTTCCCTCAGTTTGGTCACTAAGAGGTTCCATTAAACATTAGTTTGAAACGTTATTAATCTTTGCAAAGGGTATAAACTTGAAAGTCATTGGTTTTGGTATTAGTTTTAGAGTGTATTGAGGTACATAGATGGGGTTGGAAGACGAATGGCTGGCAAATTCGAAAGTCATGTTGTTATTAATTAATGTATTCCTGCTAAATAATAACAACCTCACTGGTCGATATTTGAATTTAATCAGCGTTTGCTAAGTTCAGTTTGTGGATGGGTGACCTTTCATTGCGTATTGAGACCCCTTTTTGTCTTGAAAATCAGTATACCTAAGCAGTTTATCTCAGCGGTCATTATAGATCTTTGGGTAGTGAGAATACTGAACCCACCAACCCTTTGCGTTCCAGAGCCGCGGTCACTCTTTTGAGCATAATCAACAATCCTGGTAGGCACTGGCCCTGGCGAGCTCGATCTTCTATGCCGACATCTCTTTGAGGCATGCGTGGAACACGGGCGTTGGATTGCATTGCGGCGGCTGGGGCGTGGCGTCTGCCTCTCCCTTACGCTGCCCACCTTCTCCTTCGCTAGCTTTATTGCTTCGCAGAAGGAGGTGACTGCTCCCAAGACACCTCGCTCCAAACCATCGATAGAACCAGGGCCATACGTTCTAACGTACGGCCTTATCGAGGCGCACAAAACGCTTTCTTGGCATGGACACCAACAAAAAACCCGCTCAAGCAGGATAGACCTCCACCGAATGCTCCACCATTTCATCTCAGCGATCCACATGGTGGTGCGGAACGTGAGGACGTCTTGGCGCTTCCCTTTTTTTTACGGGGGGAAATCCTCATGGATGTCCTCCACCCTGGGGCGGACGGAGGGGTCTGTCAGACTCTTACTGACTAAAACCACCCCGGTGTTCCATCTCTCACCTACGCCGGGGATCACGGGAACGTATGTATACCACATCCGTAATTCCCGGCTGGTGCCGGCCCGCCTCTGTGGGCCACCTCGTGTCTGCGGAGGGAGTGAGGTGTTTGACACCCTCCGCGACGTCAGAGAGGGGCGCACGGAAACACCACGCGCCGCCACCTCGGGTCCGGATGAATGGGGGGCGACAGACGTCCCCAAGTCCGCCGCCCCTGGACCCAGTTAGGGGGGCCGGAAGAGGGCAGCATACGCCCTCCTCTAACGCTCGGTGCGCCTGCTGCGGGCGGGGAGAGAGGTCGAGATCTCCTTTTCCCTTTCCGCAGCCTCCTTCTGCGAGATAACTGTTTCGCAGAAGGAGACCACCGCGTCCCAGGACTCCTCGCCGCCGACCATAGATCGGACTACGGCCGGTAGCCTAGCGCTTCCCTAACCTAACCACTCCTCAAAAGGGTAGGTACTTATCACCACAATAATGATGAGATTCTGCCAGAGCACCGACCGCCGTGCTGCAATATGCCGCGGTAGCGGAGTTTCGCACGAGGGCTCTCGTCTCTAGATCCCATGGCAGCCCCGGCCCGCCCAGCTTGGGAGCCAAACGTCAAAGCGCCCGACTTCGGCCAGTTCCATACAGGTAAGGACTCCAACTTAATTGGGAAACGGCTAACGAAAGACTGCAATTAATACAGTACCCCAAAGACTGTAGCCGAACAGCATGTGCATTTAGTCCGTAAGAGTCTGATATTTGGGACTAAGTTTTGCCAACGGCTTCGCCCGCCTGAAAGAGCCACCGAAAATTATCACAAGTTAAAATACTTTCAGGATAAAAAAGTAGCTTTTGTGCTCCAGACTATAAACTATCACAATGCCAAATTTCATCCAGATCCTTTCAGCCTTTTTGGCGTGATTGAGTAACAAACATCCATCCAAACTTTCACATATACTCGTATGTATAAGTAAAATTTATTTTGAGGGCAGCTAAACTTGCACCACAAAATATTTGCATTGGCATTAATAACGCTTACATTTTTATTCGTATAGCTTTTAGCAAATATCCTCGTAATTCCAGTTGGATGAGAGGCGACTTTAATGTCAGCCTACGTTCTAGTCTTGGATTAACCGGCGGCGTTGGCGGTGCAGAGGTAGACTTTATAAGAACCTAGATTACTACGTTGTGAATGGAACTTATTAAAGTTGCAGAAGAATCCTCCCACCCAGTTCTGTTTTCTCCAAGCGTTCGGTTTATTATAGCAAGATCACAGAGCCCCCAGACCTTAACAACTTATTTTCTCAGTATCAATTTTTGTGTGGTATCGATAACGCACACCGTGTTTGTTCAAAGAACATAAAAATGATTTTCGAATAAGTTAGATTATAAGTCCTCATCTTCACATAATTATGTTTTTTTTGCTGTGCCCGACGATTGTTTCTTTTGAAAATGTGGGAGCTTGGATTACTTGAACTTTAAGCAAGGTGTAACAGATTTAATCACAAAATCTGAAAAGCGGTCATATGAACAACTTTTTTAATAACATAAACTCAGAAATCAGCTCTTTTTTTTCTGGATAGGAATTCATCACATGACTTCTCCCGCTCTGGGTGGCGCGGAAGGAAGTGTTAAGTAGAACAAATTCTAGCTGGCGCTGACCCTATGGCGCCCGTCTTCTTTGCTGACAGCTCTTTGAGGCGCCCGTGGAAAATGACGCGCCACCTACCCGAGCCTGGTTGCTATCGGACGGCGAGCCACCCATAGCTCGCCATCCGCAGGCCCGCGTCTATGGTGGCCGGGAATCGTTCTGCGTTTTTGTTAATCTCTTGAAGGTGGGTCCATGGATGAACAACTTTCATAAGAAACTGAAATGCCTCTTCCGTGTATCGGATAGCAAGTTAAGATGCTGATCCCGACTGTCATTTATAGACCTTTGACAGTCTTTACGACTAGCCAAAGCTAAGGATTCTAACATTTGTCGTACCAAAGAATATCAGGTTCCTCAAAGTTGGGAAAAGACTAGACAGACTTTTCCAGAATCCTACATGTGAGCTCCAACACAATTCTAATATAGGCATTACAGTCGACATCGTCATTGTTCCATAGATAAAAATAGGATATATCAAGAATAAGAATAAAAATACACCAAGGTTGAGTCAAGTGAATGAAAAGCTAAACATTACTTACCTGCTGGCAACTCCAGTACTATAGACTAGATAGACTGACTCCAAATAAACAGCGTCCCAACTCACCACTCAATAATATTAGTTCAGTTATTAAGTAAACGTACCAGGCAAACATGATTCCGAAGCGTCCACACCACAATCAAGTTAGCAAACGGCAGTGCCACTTACCGTCCACTAGTCGACCCTCCCTGCTTCGCACAGGCCACTAAATTGCTCTCTAATGGGTACCCGCATAAATTATTATGGATCTTCATTGGATGGTTGGGTCCAGCAAATGTCAAGGGAGCATTTTGTTTGTTTACTTTTGGCAGCTGTTTTCACAGGTGTTCCGTTGAATGTTGGACCTTTTTTGACGTGTTTTGAAAGGACGGATTCTGGGCATAAGGGCATTATCCACACGCATTTTTTTACGAATGGATAATCTTCATATGTTTTCGGAGCGGAAAGGAGTATCAGACTCTTACTCACTAAAACCTATTCGTGTTCCTCCGAATGTCCTTTGTTTGCGGTGACTCTTTGGAACAAATTCCGCAAACCTGGATTATTCATATGCTTGAAATACAGGATTGTGATCAATATTAAAAGTCCTGAATGTAACATATTACAATAATCATGCTTCGATAACATTTGTGAATAATTGTATGCAGTGTACAGGCTCAAAGAACTGACCCTGATCTGACCAGATTGAATGGGAATTAAAATGATGAGTCTGTCGCATTGCTCACGAGCTCTACGCCCTAAAATAAACAATATATTGGTGTAACCTGTTACAGCGACTTGGGCTACAATTTATCACCGTGAACATTGTTGGGGACTTTCAGAACAGCTACAAGAGAATTTGGACAGAAATATACTTGTAATAAATAATAATATCATTCATCAAACCTCTTTTCATATAGAGAAGTACCTACCTAAACAAGTCATCGCCTCATCGCAGATCCTCATTTTGTTCATCATCTAAAATACCTCCATAAGAAAAAAAACATATAGAACAAAAGCTAAATTGACCGTTTACATAACCTACATACATCCCTCCCTACTATGACGCGTCATTGCCATCAGTAATTTATTGTAAAAATACATAGTGCAATTAGGTTTGTAAAGCTCCGTCTCTCACGGGTCGTGATGACTTCCGCAAGACACAATAGGCTGGCAAATTTTATAACATGAAGTAAGTTCATATCTGAATCAATACATTCTCTAGCATAATATGTGCTATCGTCTGCCCTGATTTCAGTTCCAATATACCCGGTACTTGCAAAAGCAGATAAACTTCAGAGATACAGAAGAATCGAAAAGAAAACAAACTCATTGCCGAAGTTGTCGAATTTAGCTCAAGTTTAGGTGTCCATAAATTCTCATAGTCCTTCGTTATCCCCACCCCTTTTTGCTTGTCTGTGGTTCAATAACAAACAGTTTCACTACTTTGTCCAAGACTCAGGGTTGGCAGTGCATGGAAATATTAAGTTCAATGGAAATGGTTGCCTTAACGTTTATATGACAGAACTAAGGGAGTCAACTCATCATAATGAATACCTAAGTATTTTACTGTGGGGTCGAATAGTAAAAATAAACCATTCCATTTCTTTATGTTTTTCAAGCTCAATTTGTTTTCGCAAGTTCCAGGTGTCTCGTCCAGATGTCTCTCTCTCACCTTTGCTCCCATTGTAAACATAAACACAGTCAATCATAATAAATACTCCCTTAAATTACTCCATTTTAGATTTTCATTTATTTTAGCAACACCTTGTATATGTTGTGGCAATATCGCGCGATCAAACTCAAAAATATCCAGCTCCAGCCGATTTATAAATATACAGCAACCTGACAACAACCATCTGGCTGTTGCCTACCAGACACAACACGTCTCGGAGGATTCTTACTTTTCAATGAAAGATTTGGAACTTTACACGCTGTTACACCTCTAAATATAGGTCTGAAGTCTTACTTAAGGGCATCAGATTCTCACCTAAAAGTTTATATTCTAAATTTTCCACCGACAAGTCTGTCGTTAGTCCAGCTTCACGATCTAATAACGAAAGGCTAAATGTTCTCGCATTTTATGACGTCATAAAATTCAAAGCCCACATAATGATATAACCTACAATCTAACATTTTTGTACTAGGGCGTTATGCAAGAAAGGAGATGTGATAAGGTTTAGCTTTATCGAAGACTTACAGTTCAATATAACAATATTTGATCTTGATTGACACGAGAGTTCATTTAGATTGCTCAAGTCGAGGTCGATTCGAGTGAAAGAAATAACACATTATGACATATGCACCCTACTATCTCACATATCTTCATTCATAAATTAGTACTCGTACTAGGGCGGTATTTAACAGCGGAGGTGGACGAATATTTGGAATACTCGAACAAATTGTTTCAAATAAATAGTGATAATTGAAATGCTGTCGAATTTTGATTTGTTCAAGAATTTGATGACGAATGTATACCTACTCTCGTTAAAATAAGAATAGGTTAGGTACTTCAAATACCACCAACAGCAAACTGTAAATTACCGCAAATTGTTTTTTCGCCAGTTTTGTAAGCGTAGCAAATATTAATATTTTGAGAACAAATACAAACCAGTCAGCATTTGATAACTGCCCAAAACGTGCCAATCAAAAATATTATTTTAAAGGTCGATTTGTATTTAAAGAAATCAAGTGTTCCAAACATTTTTTCCAAACAGTTTCCAAAATGGCTCCAATTGTACTGAGGATTCAGACTAGAGACATTCTTGGCATTAATTCGCCGGGGTGTATTTATTACTGCACTTTCGCGTTCCTACGTTTTCTCACAAAATCTTCCGGCATTTTCTCAGCTTGTCACCCCTTACCACGAAACAATCAGGGCTGTTCCAAGCTTTCTTCAAAGTTAGAACGAAAGAGTTTATAATTTCATTTCGTCGTCTGTTGCGCTTTCCACAACTCAGTCGGATGCAGTAAATAAAAGCTGATTCACATGTTCTATTGAGTTTTTCCTTAATTCTCCTGAGAATTTTCGTTCATTTTCTGTAGGTGTACCTCAAAAAGAAAAAACTGCAACTCTTATAGGGTTACTTAAGGGCTACTTCGTTGGCCGTCTGTCAGTCTTAAACAACCTTTTTTATCAGGAACTCGCGGAGGTATCGTATTGAAATTAATGTCAAATACGTAGGTTGATTGTACTTTAAGGCGGTACCCGGACCAAATAACCTTGAGCATTCGTTCCCTCTTTCCCGCACCGGCAAGATTCGTAGCGATTACGCGCAGATTTTAAAGTAAAATCTATATAAAATCAAATTTTCGAATTAAATAAAAAATAAAACTAGCAAAATGTTTATTATTAAATTACCTATCCATTACTTTAAATAGCAAACCAAAATAATGGTTACTTTACGAGGAGATGCATGTTAAAAATAATTATTTCTCATTTCTGTCGTTTCGTTGCGACTCTATAATTAAACATTGCGACTTAAAAAAAAAACTACCATTTTGGAGTCAAGATTATGTAGAAATTTAATGTATTTTTTATTTGTTGATATTTCTAAAGGATAATGAGAAGATGGCTCCTAAAAACTACACAAAAAACGGCTACCGCTGCGTTTTGCTCGGGGACGCGCCTTAATTCTTTAAAAACTCAAGCTTCAAGTCATAACGTAGATTCTATAAAAATGAAATATGTATTAATTTCTTCTAAAATATACATATTTTGCAGTTTTTGAAATGACCGTGACATACATACATCGATGTATGCAGTGAACGTAAATTTCACTGGATGTATGATAGAACATTTTTAACTACAAAGTTAAGTTTGTCCTTCAATCGTACTTATCGTGTCATGAGAGTAATGCGTGTGTTTGCATTCTTTATACATCTCAGTAGGTACGAACGAAATGCGTATTCCTATTTATATAAGTTTTTATTTCACTTGCTTTGTTTGATCGTATGTAAAGGTCAAATCTTGCAACTTTTAAAACAGTTATCCGCAGCTGATTGACCTGAAATATTGCATACTCGTTCGGTTTGGATGGAAATGAACTAAAAACTAAAATTGCTAGTGTATAAAGTTTTAATATATAAATAATGGGTATCTAATGAAAGAAATTGCTGGGGAAATACGTAAATATTTTATATTCTGAGTAAAAACTTAAGTAGGTTGGCCACTTGAGTTTTTATTCAGAATTTGATCTTCAGAAGAGCATTAGGTTCCTCTACAAAGAAACTTTTCATCATTGTTCCATAATATTGATTAATTATCTTTTAAGTACCTACCTACCTACTTGAAAAAGAACAAAAAAAAAATGTTTACAAAAAGCTTTTATAAAGAAAAGGCGATCTAAAGCCGGCTATACACTAGCGACTGCCCACAAAACTCGCGGTGTCACAAATGCGATTCTACAATCGCATTTGCTACACTCGCGGCAAATTACAAAATAAAATTAAGAATTCATCATGATTGTGACACTTTGACAGCGTCTGTCAATCCCATACATTTTTGACGTTTTAACAAACGCCCCCGCCACGCTATCTTTGACGGAATGTTATTTGTCTAGAGCCTCTAGTCGGTGTTGGTTTTTAGTACTTACCTACAGTGACAAAGGGTCTAGATTCACGGCACGTGAGTTAGAAGGCAGCACTATAGTACATTTTTTTGACGTTTTTTTCAGTAAAACATATGACACTAAGTGTGAACGGTGAGGGTAAACAGGGTCTTGACTGTCGATATAAGACCACGCGCGAATTGCGGCTATAGATCGCGGCTGCGATTCATGAGCGAGTGTAGAATTGGTTTAAAATGTAAAAACATTTTTTTTTAACTGACGTAGATGAGAACTAAGCAAAGATTTTAGAAATATTGTCATGAACTTGAAATGGGCATGGAAGTTCATTTTTGGTCTCTGGAAAATTCAGTTGGGCACGTTGCCTTACGTTATCCATTTTTCCATTCGTAGCCGATGGGCTACGGTGGAGCCGCGATATAGCAACATACCTATTTAGTTATCAATTTATCTATACTTATAATAAATCTGTAGAGAGGTCAATTCTGTACAAGGAATATATTTTCAAAATAACTATCAGGGGGTGATTAGTGATCGATACTGGTGCCAAAAATGCAATCAGTAAATTTTTTGTCTGTCTGTCTGTCTGTCTGTCTGTCTGTCTGTATGTTCTTTATAGAAACAAAAACTACTCGACCGATTTTAACGAAACTTGGTGCAATTATTCTTCATACTCCTGGGCAGGTTATAGTATACTTTTCATCACGCTACAATCAATAGGAGCAGAGCAGTGAAGGAAAATGTTGGGAAAACGGGAGAAGTTACTCCATTTTTTAAGCTTCCGTCGCGTGTGTAGCCTTAATGGTTAAAGTTACATAGAAATCATGTATTACGGAAATGTTCTACATAAAATTATCTAAAAAATATCCCGAAACAGCATATGTCTATCTTTTGTCAATTTTAAACCGATCGGGCTGAGAGTTTCCAAATCGGGGGTAAAGTAACTATTCCACGCGGACGAAGTCGCTGGCAGAAGCTAGTGTGTGTATATAAAACTCTTGCATTACTGAGTGTTTGAGTGCCTGAGAGATACGGCATAGCCAAAACTGCTGATCGTAATTTTGCAAACTATCAAAAAACGGTATTAGGTATTAGATTCATAGGTATGAGAATACACACTAACACTATAACTCCAATTAAAAAAACCATACCATAATCCACTGAGAATCTAACTAGTTGCCTTACAACATATTGATCGTAAACGATTCACTAACGCTATATTCGTCCCTGTGACTACTTGCGCCCTGGAGCGTAGATGGGGTCTCGTCGCCAATAGGTGGTGGATGGCTCTGGTGCTTCTCGCATCTGCTAGTTTGAGCTGTGGAGTTTATTGCTTGGCATTGAAACGGTCTGATGAAACCACGGAACCGGCTTTTAGAAGAAGGTAGGTAATTATATAGCACCGTCATTTGGAACTACCTAGTGTAGAAGCCCAATTGCGCCGTCGATATGAATGAATACACGTTCCGCAAAGCCAGTTAATTCTCCGATCTGGCTAGTTCCCGAAGATAGTCTTTTATTTACCGTTTCCTTAGAATTTCAAGAATACAGAATGCACCTTCCGTTCCACGAAATTATCTTCATTTTCATTCGTATTCACATACATTGCGCTGTATCTACGTTCCCATATACCGGCAAACTCAGTAACTCCTTGCAAAACGCGTAATGGAACGCGAAATTCGATTCGAAACTATGCAGTCGTTTTTAAAAACGTGTCGTGGTATAAACTTATTTCATTTTGTAGATTATAGTGTTTCAGAATGCCATGTGGCGAAGTTGTCACGAAATTGCCACTCATTAAAAGCATAATTGAGTGCCTACCGTGTGTCGCTGGCTAATTGTTTTAGGTACGTAAGTATCTATTTAGTTTGTGGTGCTCGGTAGCTTCGACGTTCCAAGATTATTACATAAGTGAAATCACTTCTATTATTTTAAGTTATTAAAATTGCTCCTTCTGTTGAGCCGTTGTTGCGTTGAGATTCTTTTGCTTTTGACATAGGTATTGTTGATTCTTTCACTTGTCACACAAACTTGACAAAAAAAAGTGTAGGTATACGATGGTTTGAAAGAGCATCGTAGTAATTCGAGGTGGTCCCTTCTAGTTTGGTGAGATCTGATGAAGAACTTTGGAGATAGCAAACGGAACTCTTCAATAAATTATAGCAATGTTCCGGTATTGCTGAAATCGCATGCCTGTTTACTGTTTACACCAGTTATTAACACGTAGGTACGCTGTGATGGGTACGTTTAGCTGTGGGGTATCACCACAAAAAGTTAAAAAAAGAAGACTTCTAAACAAAAATATTTTTCTTTTTGTTTAGAAGTCGGTTGTATTTATTGTATTTTTTTAGTAAAATAGTTTTTTAACCACGAGAATTGGCTTTCTGACCAACTAATGTAGCGACTCTTGGTTTAGAACCCTATATCCAGTCGTGGACGTCTTCGGCTGAAAATATGATAAATATTATATATGTCGAAAACATGTTATGGTACAAAGGCCTACAGAAACAATATTTTAAACCGGACAGAATTATATTTTCGGATAATGTAGACAGATGTTCACAACCTATCATCCGGTATTCAAATCCACGCCATTTATATTCAGGGCTTATCTTGTTAACCATAGCAACCAAGCCTCGAAGGATATACGCCTACAATGGCCAAAACATGTTTGTTCATAATAATTTTACCGGAATAGGTAGAGGATCATAATTTGTAATCTACGTAAAGGGCAAATATTGTGGTTGGTTAGGATTTACAATTATTTGTTGAACTCGGGATTCAAATGCCATGTAAGCATGGAATTAAGAAGTATCCCTCCCTACACTGTTTTATCAAGATCAGGTTATGTCTAAGTTGTAATTTTGTTTCGATCTTTAATTTTATACTTTATACTGTGCCCTACAGGGTCGATAATAGGGTAGTTGACTAAAAAAATATAATTAGTCCGTCAGATAGATTTCCAAAAAATATTGCTCATGTATTTTTTATTTTTTGACATGAACAAAAAATGAAGACGATACACTGCGTTAAAAACTCCAGTGACGTCACTACGTGCTACAATTGTTACCACGGAGTGACGTCACAAGCCCCCACTTATTTGAAGCTTTATTTCTTCGTCAACTTTTATAGATTAGAAAAAGCAAAAAATACGAGTCCAATATATTTCGATAATCTAACCGACGGACTAAATAGAATCATTTTTTTTTGCTCAAGAAACATCCCTATTGTACTTAGCTTTAAGCCCATTGTAAGATCTTCAGACATTGCGGAATGCAAATAAAGATATGAATGAATATGTTTATAAATTCAAGGCATTAGGTAGGAGTTACTTTGTTGCGAGTTTTAACACGCAAACGGAAGAAAGGTTCTGACTGACAGGTAGATAGGCCTCCCTGTGGCCGTACTTCGAAGTGCCAATGCTATCATGATTCAGTGTGAGGGAAAGGGATAGTATTATTCGTCTTGTGTAGCTCCGTCTCTCTCTGACACAGGAATCATGATGGATTTAAGACGTCATGGTAGGGCTGCTGGACGTCGTGAGTTGCAGAGTGATTACCGGCCACCTAAGGCGCGAGCCTTTCGTCCGATAAGAACCAGAAGGTGATGACGCGTTGTGTTCCACGCGCGCCTAAATGAGATGTTAGCATAGTAGTCAGGGTCCAAAAAGTTATGTCAGTGAGTGCCTGAGTAGCGGAATTTGTTCGAGATACCCACCGCGGCCCTGGAACGAAAAGGGCAACACGGGTGCGTTTTAGTCAGTGAGAGTGTGACACTCCCTTCCGCTCCGCCCAAAGCGGAAAAAGTCATTAATGATTACACATAAAAAAGATAGATAGGCCTACCTACCTACTACTAACGAAAAGTTGACCAAGGCATGGTGCCTGCTTGACAGAAAAATACTACCCCACCAAAAATATTTCCATGAAAAATGTTGCCATGACGAGTCTACGTAGCTTACCCTGTGAAAAAGTTATCAGATCTCATATTATAGAGCCAAGATTTTTGATCTATGCGACCTAACTTTACCAGGCCTGTCTTCACAAATTCTACATTTTAGTCAAAACTTGCTTGGCCGTTTTATTTCCCAGTGAACGAATGCCTATGAAATCTTCAAGACGGTAGCAAAACGGCCAAGCCACACGTTTGCTGGGCCGGACTCGGCGACGCCGCCAGGCCATGTTATTTCCATTGATCAAACTTGACTCGTAGTTTCTTTTGCACCAGACGTCATCATCTGAACAAAAGCATGTTAAAACAAAAAGACTAGGACATTTTTGTCATTTCTATACAACTACATAATTATACAATTGACATTGTGAGTACCTACCTATTCAGATATTTTTGGTTAATTTTGTTCATAGAAATATATGATGTTCTGTAGACGCTGGAGCATCGAGATGTTTCAGTCACAGGCTTGCCCCATATTTGTATGCCATACATCCAGATAAGTTGATGAATTTGTAGTGGACTACCTAGGCGTTTGGTACCTACTGTTTCCACCAAGCAGCCACTATAAGAGTTTATACCGAATGTTGCATTCCCCTCGTTAGTCTTGATAATATATGCTTTTCCCATGTGAAGCGGTAATTTAAATGCATAGCCAAATACCTACTAGACATTGTCGTTCTCATGTGGTAAGGTGGTTTGGAGTTTTTGGAGGGCATTTGCCCCGACTCATAGTAAAAGTGACATGCACAGGGTTTGATTTTAGGTAGGTAAATTTTTAGAGCCACTCATTGCTCTTGAGAAGTCTGTTTTAGGTATTTGATGCATCAGCTGGATCATTATTGCACGCCTGGATAGCGGTGTCGTCAGCATACGTAGCTGCTGTTAGGCCAGGTGATATTGGAAGATCTTCCGTAGGTATACAGAATGGTTCCCGCGGTATGCCTGCTTTTGTATTATTAAAGCAAGAAGATCTCAACATGGTGCCATACTTAATAAATCTATACGAATCACTACATAGTATAAAACAAACTCGAAAATCTTTAAAACTACACAACGGATTTTGATGAGATTTTTTGTATTAATAGTTAGAGTGATTGAAGAAAGGTTTATACGTATAGGTAATACATGCATATTATAGTATAGGAAACATTAGTATCTACATTGCACCCGTGCGAAGCCGGGGCGGGTTTCTAATCTATACTAATATTATAAAGCTGAAGAGTTTGTTTGTTTGTTTGTTTGAACGCGCTAATCTCAGGAACTACTGGTTCGAATTGAAAAATTATTTTTGGGTTGAATAGACCATTTATCGAGGAAGGCTTGAGGCTATATATCATCACGCTTAAGCCAATAGGAGCGGAGCAGCGATAAATAATGTTTTAAAATCAGGGATTCCACGGAGACGAAGTCGCGGGCAGCAGCTAGTAATATTATAAAGAGGAAAGATTTGTATTTCTATCACCATTTGAAAGCTACATTCACCCTGAGTAACATAGGCTATAAATTTATCCCCGTATTCCCACACCGCGGGGTGCTGCTAGTAAATAATAAGTCATTTGTTTTGGCGAACTCTCTTTTGGCTAGTACTGGTTTTGGAGGCATTGACATTTCTTAGCCTTGTGGCCGTACTACGAAGGGCATTTCGTAGTACGGCCACAAGGCTCACACTGAATCCTGATAACATTGACAAATGCTATCAGGATTTAGTGTGAGGGAAAGGGATAGTGCTCTCTGGCACAGGAATCATGATGGATTTAAGACGTCATGGTAGGGCTGCTGGTCTTAGCCAGAGCTAACAAACAAATGTCAGCTACAATCACATTATTTTGTTTCTTATGCCAGATCGTCAGTCTCATTTGGGGTGAAAATATCCGACTGGTGTTCTGCAAATACATCGGCCTTCCCTGAGCAATTTAAGTCCAAACATTAACATTTTTCTTTATGGGTGTTATTACAATTTGAGGCCTTTAAATTAGAAATATATTTTACGGGGCTTAAACACCACGTTATCCCGTTCAAGAGTCAATCGACTTTGACTTTGACATTTCAATGACATTTACAAAACTGACTGACGTGTTTTTGTGTACGCCTAAAATACTTGTTTGTTGTAAATTAACAAATAAAAATCTAACGACCTAGCTTTTAAGTGTTAAAACTTTATTTATAAAATATAAGAAAGTGTTAACAATGCTGAAAGCCGTCATACTTATAGGAGGGCCGCAAAAAGGTAAGAATTTTTACATCCGCGTCGACGTCACCGGCTTTCTTATCAATAAATTGTAATAAAACATGTAAATACTAGTTATAGCTTAGTAAATTATATATAGAAACTAGTCATCCCTAATTCGTAATGCTATGAAGTGGACTAAAGTGTATTTTTATCTTCAGAAGTGTATTTTTCTAGTTGTGTAGGTTATGTAAATAAAATAAAAATATCTCCGGTACTTTCTCGATGTGAAGCCTTTTAATCATAGTTACTTCCTTTTATTTACATCTCGATATGAACTCATTTCGATTAAATTTGATAAGAAGTATAATATGACAATTATTGTCAATTAATTTGAACAGCTTATTCTTGTATCTGTAAAACAATATCTTATTTGTATATTATTACATTTTTGACCGTCCAGTTCTGCTTCAAACAATACCTAATTTTTTCATCGCTTAGCTTGAAATAATCCTACATCTTCTAGAATGTACTTATATTATATTATTATTATCATTGGAACATGATGAGGTATCAAGACAGCAAATGCAACATGGTGTTTGCCTTTTATCAAAAGTTTACATGAATGAAAACTTATTTAAATGATGTTACTGCAGCATGAGATGTGAATAAATAAACAAAATCAGTTAAAAAAATAGTGAAGTTACATGTTTTTTTAAAATTTAAACCTTGTGCTGCTTTTTGTAAATCATAGTTTGTTTATCTAGTAGATGCAGCATCCCACACTTCTCTATACCTTCTCGCTATCTCAAAATGTGCTCCTTTTCAACTTTTATCATTTGCACAAATTATATCAAATAAGTATTTCTTTGATTTTAACTATGTACCTACTCACAATTACTGAAAGAGATTAAATTATGTCACAATTTATTTCCAGGCACCCGCTTCCGACCCCTATCGCTGGACACACCAAAGCCGCTGTTCCCAATAGCAGGTATCCCCCTAATCCAGCACCATGTGGAGGCCTGTGCTAAGCTGGAGGCCTGCAAGGAGATCCTCATCATTGGAGCATACACCACAAATACTATGGCACAGTTTGTCAGTGATATGCAGAAGGAATACCATGTCATCATTAGGTACCTAAGTAGCGTAGATAACTAAAACAATCTTATTAGTTCGTCTGATAGATTTCCAAAAAATGTTGGACACATTTTTTTCCTTTTTTCACATAAACAAAAAATTAAGACGATACAGTGCGTAAAAACTCGTGTGACGTCACTACTCACTACAACAAATTGTAGTGAGCAGTGACGTCACACGCTCCCATTCCTGATCGTTGATGCTTTTTATTTTCGTCAGTTTTTATAGATTTGATAAAGGAAAAAATACATTTCCAATATTTTTCTATAATCTAACTGACGGACTAAACATAATCATATATTTTTTACTCAGGCAACATCCCTATTGTTTACACATTTTACTTTGGATAGTAAAAAAAAGGCCATACTTTCTTCGGAGAAAGTAAACACATACATGCTAACTGCATACGTATGATTAGGAATTAAGTTTTGTAGTTCCATGAGACTAGACTTTTGAGTTTCAGTTCTTTTGACCTGACCACAAGGTTGGTTTTTGAAAGGAAAGTCAATTTTTCTTTTTATCATTCGTAAAATAAACAACTATTTCAGTAGTTGAAGATTTTGTATGTAAGACTAGTGGCCCATCCTGGCTTTGCGCCAGATATGGAAAACAATCTTTATTATTTTTATTTCATTATCATTTACAGATATCTACAAGAGTTCACTCCCCTGGGCACTGGAGGTGGTCTCTACCACTTCAGGGATCAGGTTCGGGCCGGAAATCCTTCTGCGTTCTTCTTGCTGAACGGAGATGTGTGTGCTGACTTCCCTCTCAAGGAGTTGTGGCATTTCCATGAAGAGAGGCCTAATGCTTTGGTATGTTTTAGTGAACATGTCAGTTATTTTGTGCTTAAAAGTTAAATCTGTTCATACTAAAAAAGGATTCCCCAAAATTCCTACAGTAACGGTAAGAATGCTTACACGTCGCAGGCTAGTAATTAATAATATTTTAATTTTATTTATTTTCACACTTTCCAGGTTACAATAATGGGCACAGAAGCGACTCGGCAACAATCAGTGCATTACGGCTGCATGGTCAGAGAACCCGCCACCAAGTCAGTCACCCACTACGTGGAGAAACCCAACAGTTATGTGTCAACACTCATCAACTGCGGCGTATACATGTGCTCACTGCAAGTGTTCCAGACCATGGCCGAGTCGTTCCAAAGGAAACAGGATGGGTTCTATAGGTGAGTTTAATTTAGAAAACCAAATGTTTGTGTCGATGCTCATCAATTGCGGTGTGTACATGTGCGCACTGCAAGTGTTCCAGACTATGGCTGAGTCGTTCCAAAGGAAACAGGATGGGTTCTATAGGTGAGCTTAATTTAGAAAACCAAAAGTTTGTGTCAACACTCATCAACTGCGGTGTGTACATGTGCTCACTGAAAGCGTTCCAGACTATGGCCGAGTCGTTCCAAAGGAAACAGGATGGGTTCTATAGGTGAGTTTAATTTAGAAAACTAAATGTTTGTGTCGATGCTCATCAACTGCGGCGTGTACATGTGCTCACTGCAAGTGTTCCAGACTATGGCCAAGTTGTTCCAGAGGAAGCAGGATCTACTGGTCACATTTATTTTTGCAGTATACTCATGTTAGGATGGTCAGTGTTTTCGATATTATCTGGAAGCTAAAGAAAAATAAACTATACTGTTAATGAAACAACAGACACTGAAGTGCCCTACTTGTTGCGCAGAAACCCACCCCTGAATTTTCTAATATGCAGTGGGTTTTTGAAGCCATTAAGTTTGCGTCTATACAAAAAAACTGTAATTTCCATTCACGTCATTCTGTAAAATAATAAAAAAATATCAATCAATCTATTCAATTCTGCTATTTTATGTGATTACCAAATCTGGCAAGTAAATAAAAATGCATGTAAAAACCTATTTTTGTTTATAATAAAATCGTCTATTTTTGTTTCAAGTGGTAATGGCCAGACCAGTCCCCACCCTGGATACATGTCTTTTGAGCAAGATGTGTTGATGCAGATAGCAGGAACCAACAAATTATATGCCATGCAAGTGAGTACATTGCATAGTTAGACATTTTATTCGAATATGCATAGATTAATTGGAAAAAACCACAAAACTAACTATTGATGCGCGCCACAATTAAGACAAGGGAGATTGCGGCATTCTAGTGTTGCCCAAAATCGGTCTTGGTCTTGCAGTCATGGTCTTGTTCTTGCATTTTCGCAAGACCAAGACCGACTTATTTTAGCAAGACCAAGACCAAGACTGGCCCCTGCAAGATTTTAGCAAGAACAAGACTAAGCCTGCTCTGCTCTTCTGTCTCGCAGTTAAGTCAAACTGAGATTTGGGCGTTATTTAGTAGGTATTTGGTAAATCCCGACTTTGATAGACGTTCCCCAGTATCAAAAGCGTATCGCGTATCGTCATAAAATTAAAAGGAATTGTATTGATTATATCATATTTCGACGCGAATAAACAGTTCATATTAGATTAAATCTTTTTAGTATTTTGAAAGAAAGAAAGAAAGAAAGAAAAGAAAGAAAGAAAATACATTTATTTGGCACATACAGATACACACAGTGTAGACACAAATAAAAGTATAGTGTGTGTGTGTAGTGTAGTGTGTGTATTTTATTAATTAATAATTTGAACATGTAGGTAACCACTATTTGTAATTATTTACTGATTTAAAAAGTGTCCGTGGAGTTTCATGCACTTTCTTATCCATAGAGATCTACGCTTTGGAACGTGCAACTAGCTTTATGGTTTTGACTGACCGACCTAGACAATAGGTTAATTGGCCAAAAAAATCTGTTTAGTCCGTCAAATAGATTTACAAGAAATATTGGACACGTATTTTTTCTTTTTTCACGTATACAAGAAACGAAAGCGATACAGTGCGTTGAAAACCTGCTGTCACTACTCGCTACAATTTTAACAACGACATGACGTCACAAGGCCCTACTCCTGATCATTGATGCTTTTTATCTTCGTCAGTATAAATATATTTGATAAAGCAAAAATACGTGTCCAAATAGGGAACGTGCAGAAACTATGGGTGGCAGCACAGTCGTCCATGTCAAGTATATTTGACTTATAAGATTCAAATATGCAACGCTAGATGGCACAGTTTACTTCGTGCACGTTCCCTTAAACGGAGGGTGCAGAAAGTATAGGTGGTAGCACAGGTCAAATATTTACAACGTAAAAATTTCAGATTAACAGAGCAACACTAGATGGCATAATCTACGCCGTGCACGTTCCGTATATTTTTCGATAGTCTACCGATAGTTCTACCAAGGAAACGCTTACGACGACGATTGCGCAGGACGGCTGGCAGAAACTGGATGCGAGAAGCCGAAAATAGATCTAAGTGGCGTGCAATTGGAGAGGCCTATGTCCAGCAGTGGACTGCAACAGGCTGTTGAGGCTGTTAATGGAACATCCCTTATTCAAAAGTGCCTTTTAGTGGTTTAATTGAAATAAAAGCTTTGAGTTTGAGTTTGAATGGACATTATTTATCCTCAGGTAACCACATGGTGGTCGCAAGTGAAGACGGCGGGTTCGGCTATCTACGCCAATCGCCACTATTTGGAATTACATCGTGATCGCGTGTCTAAGGATAAACCGTGCACCATACTGCCTGACGTGTTCGTACACCCCACTGCTAATGTGGACTCTACTGCAATGGTAAGTCAAGTAATGTTATAGAGTAAAAAAACTTCAAAATAAAACAACCGACTTCATAATATAAAAGCACTACATACAACGTATAAAATAAGTCAGAAGTCGGTGTCAAAAAAGATAAAACCTTCCTTTTCAGAAATCAAAAACATCGACTTCCGAAATTAAAGTTAGTTTCTCTTTTTTTTTGTAAAAAGCTTTGGAAAGTCATAGGAAAGCAAAATACACAATTTATTTTACTTGGGTCTCATAGTTTTCCAGGTATTTTGATTTAAACACCACACTATTTAATTGATTTGATGAAATTTCTTTTTTTCTCTGGTCTTTTCCCCAAAAGTTCAGGCTCCTTTTGAAGGTTTCTCCCGAAAAAAAAAAAACTGGTTGAATGTGCTCTACCTGGCTAAGAAGCCTGGTAGAGCACATTCAACCAATTTTTACTCTTGTAAAAACCCCGTTCACTGCCAGTGTTTTCGCCGTAAAGGTCTTTGTTCTCATAAAGTGACTTTTGGACGTAAATGTTTACGTCCGACCTTTCGTCAGGCGACCTTTCGTAATCGTAGGCGCTTGGTGCGCGTGGTCTGTAAACTCTTGTCTGGTTTTTACCACAATCGAAATAAGGGTAGGGCCTGGTCAAATAGCTGGGCCCAAAATAAGGCTAGGGCCTGGTTAAATATCCGGGCCCGAAATAAAGGTAGGGCCTGGTTAAATATCCTGGTTATAATGGTTAATAAGGGTGGTCTAACTACTTGAACTACAATGGCAGTTGAGAGCATGTCATGCTCGCTCAAATGTCTCGCTGATGGTGGCGTGTGTGTTGGATCATTTGGTTCCCTTCAAAATGGTTGAGCTAAATGGTGCCAATACACGCGTAATGTTCGTGAACGGGCGCCGTCGGTTGAGACTGGTCACCTCTTAACTGCCACTGACTAGTTTTAATCTTTATACTTTGAATTGTTTTTATAGTTTCCTTTTTTTTGCTTTGCATTGTCCTCACACACAGAAGCACCAAGGATGTAACCAAGGTTATGTAATACAAAACATAATTTAAAAGAGTGTCCGTGGAGTTTCTTGCACATTCTTCTCCATAGAGATCTACGCTTTGGAACGTGCAGATAGCTTCACCTCTTTCGACTTGACAATTCAAAAGTGCCTGTAAAGGGTTTAATTGAAATAAATGCTTTGAATTTTTTGAATTTTGGTGGGTTGTTATCGGATGGGGAGTCACCCATCGCTCGCCATTCGCAGGACCGCGAATCGGTAGCCGGGAACGCTCTGCGATTCCCGACGCCCGGGGCGTCTTCAGTTGCGGCGGCTGGGGCGTGAGGTTTCCTTCTCTCTCACGCGGTCTGCCTCCTCCTTCGCTAGCATTACTGCTTCGCAGAAGGAGGTAACCGCTTCTCACGCCCGCGAGAGGTCGCCGCCGACGTATATGCACGCGCTAGCTTTTTAATCTATTGATTTCATAACTTGTAATTTTGTAACAGTATCATAACTATCGAAAGCAAAAGACTAAATCAATTCAATTTATCTTCCACACAGATCGGCCCGAACGTATCCATCGGCGCAGGAGTGACGATCAAGGCCGGTGTCAGGATTAAGGAGTCCATAGTTCTTAATAACGCAACGGTGCACGAACATGCGCTCGTTATGTATTCTGTTGGTAAGTTACGGTAAAACGGGGTGCATGAAAATGCAGGGGTGAATAAAAACGAAACTTTGACTTGAATTTTCTCGTTATTTAAATATTGCTTGCAGAAATTAAAAACTCCAATTTTAGAATCAATTATTTGTTTTTGTAATGAATGGTTTATGAGACACTGTTAATATGGTATTTTAGCGAAAATCCCAATTAAAGTTTTGTTTTTATTCACCCCTGCATTTTTATCCACCCCGTTCTACGGTACTGGTACTTCCTGGGCCTCAAGTCTGCTATTACAATAGTGTCAGAATGCTCTATCGCTGATTTCATAATGGTTGCTTTTTACAAGTTTGGTAATCTACTGATATAAAAGCGTCACTATGACTTTCCAGTGGTCAACCACTGACACTCCATTGAAAGAAATGGCATAGAATGGTAATCGCACATAATGACAAATGAATGACAGACGTATGCGGTAATCTGCTAACATTTTGACAGTTCCTTTGATCAGTGACCTACCTTTAGAACGTCGTTATGCAGTCATTGCTTTTAATAGCTCGGTTATCAAAAAGTATTAAGAGACCATTGACCGACCAATGATCGACTATTATGACTTTAGCAGATTACGAACTTTTAGCAAAATGACAATGGGATCGTGTTGGAATGACAAATTTATAAAAATAGCAGACTTGGGCCCCTGAACTATGGAGCAGTGTACGATTTACTGCATAGTTAATGCCAATAAAAAATATACTTTTTTTTTTAAATTTCATATGGCCTATGGCACTTCGGCAGACAAATGACAAATTAAGACGAATCTATCGATGCTTTATTTCCTAAATCTATCCATTCGTTTAGGCTTCAGGATGCGCTAAAGATAACCTTACCAATATTATAAATGCGACAGTAAGTGTGTATGTTTGTTACTCTTTCACGCAAAAACTACTGAATGGATTTTGATGAAATTTGACACAGAGGTAGACTATAGTCTAGATAACACATAGGATATTTTTTATATATACTAGGAGTATGTTCCCTTGGTTTAATTTGCGACAATCATAGAGGGCGGAGCCGCGCGCGGCAGCTTAGTACATACATAAATGCGCTCGAAAAACAACCTTTCTTCTGGATAAATTCCTATTTTACTTTTTTAAAGGTTAGCAAAAGTAGGATCCAGAAATATTAAGAGTCATTACATAAATCCTCTCCTTTTGGTTTAGTGGGCCAAGAAGCGTCTGTAGGCGAATGGTCCAGGGTGGAAGGCACGCCTTCAGATCCCGACCCGAACAAGCCGTTCGCGAAGATGGACAACACGCCGCTGTTCAACAGTGATGGGAGACTCAACCCGTCCATCACTATACTGGGTAAGTGCTGTTATGTTCCCAGGGTTCTTCCCATTTTAATGTTAGGTGAAACCAGTACCGATATGTCCAATAGTATTTTATTTTATTTATTTGGTTCACCAACAATTGTATACACTGGTATAAGCAAATGGAACAGAAGCAAAAAGTTATGTACATATGTATAATATATGAAATAAAAAGACTATAATAATATTGTAGAAGTTGCACTGAAATAAAATTAATAGTTTAATTGAACTAAATAACACGAAAAAATAGTAAAGAGCACCTCTAGGTTTTCGTTAACTTATATGACATGCAACATTATAATTTATCGCAAAACGTTTTTAGTTGACGTCCATTTGTCGAAAATAGACTTTTAAATAGTAATACTAGCTGACCCGGCAAACGTAGTTTTGCCACATAAAATAAAACAAAAAAATTTAGGGGTCGACCACCCTTAACATTTAGGGGTATGAAAAATAGATGTTGTCCGATTCGCCACCCTAGCCGATATGTACGCCGTTTCGGAGGAGTTTAACCACAAACACTGTGACATGAGAATTTTATATATAAGAGAAGATTATAATACTTGCGAATTTAATTCCATGTCTCTCTCTCTTTGTTACCTTTTCAAATATTAAGCTGATAAACGGATTTATATGAAACTTGGCGTACATGTTCTGAATAAGAGCACAGAATACTTTTTGTCCCGGGAGTATTATAAATGTGGGATGATTTCGGTGTTTCACCGGCTCACTAGCTGTCGTCAGCGGGCGAATTCTTTCAGTTACTTTCAAATTTTAAATTTCTTTCTAAAACAATCTTTCATAAAAGGCATAGAACCTTTGTGGCGAGGTTACCCGGCCGCCATTTTTTTTTAAAGTCTGTTATCATTGAATCGATTGCAAATGGATAGAGGATACCTAAACTGTAACTAAAAAAAATCTATACTGATATTATAAAGCTGAAGAGTTTGTTTGAACGCGCTAATCTCAGGAACTACTGGTTCGAATTGAAAAATTCTTTTTGGGTTGAATAGACCATTTATCGAGGAAGGCTTTAGGCTATATAACATCACGCTGCGAGTAGGTAATAGGAGCGAAGAAAAAATGGAAAATGTGGAAAAAACGGGGAAAATTATTCATCTTTGAGGGCTTCCGTTGCATGCGCTGCGAAAAGATACCAAAAAAATATGTAGGAAAGAATTATTCCTCTTAAAAAGATCTAAAAAAATGTCCGCGACAGTATATGCATATCTTTTAAGATTAACTCACTAGAACCGTTTTTATTTTAATCAAATTTGGTCGAAAGGGATGAAAGTTTGTATTAAACTTTGTCAATTTTAAACCGATTAGGCTGAGAATTTCAAAATCGGGGTTAAAGTAACTATTCCACGCGGACGAAGTCGCGGACAGAAGCTAGTAGAGGATATGCCTAGTGTCGCGTTGTCGAGATATTTGAAGGAAAAGTAGCCATGTGCGAACAATGTGAAACACGAACATAATAAAATTATTTTTTAATGAACTATCATTAAAAATAATCGAGTTCGTGCTCGTATGTATTACATTGTATTCTATATGATTTTAAAACAGTTATCATTTGCAGACAGAAAATTTGACATCAGTTTTGCCAAGAAGTACCATGTTACCCAATTATTGGGTTGTGGAGGTCTAGTAGGCAGGTGCTCCACGTAAAATACTGGTATTCAGCTGAATCCGGTTTGACTGGGAGCCGACCCCAATATAGTTGGAAAAAGGCTAGGCAGATGATGATGATTTCTTAGATTAATTCAAGCGTTTATTTTTAAGTAACAATAAGAGCACGTGATAACCATTTATTAAAAACTTGCCTACTTACTCGCATCACAATCGCATAAAATAATGTTTTACTTATATAAATATAACGAGTATTTGAATACAATTATAAAACACATAAACACGTGATTCGTTCATTAGAATATAATAGAATACTCTTTATTGTGTACTACATATAAGTTACAAAAAAGATACATAAGTAGATGAAGAAAACATGACATAGGGTGACACAGTGTGCGGCCTTGTCGCTCAAACTGATGTAAAATGTTGTTCTTATTACTGTTGCGCGCCAGAATTAAACAACGAAGATGGTTGCATTCGGTACTACTAGCGCCATCTAGTATCGAGTAGCAGAACTATTGAAGTCAAGGACCTTCGCGATTTTTCTATACTAGAATTCTCGGACCTTAGTCGGTCGCGACCGATATGTACGCGTACTTTCTGGAGTTCTACTCGGCGCACTATATAAGGCCGGCACATGTGCCGACCGAGTCAGTATTGGAATTGCGATACAAGTGATAACTTCGAGAGCGATCTTCGACTGCGAACTCAAGTGATTAATAGTGCGATTGTGTTTTGTGATTAGTGAGTTATAGTGTAATTAGTGTGGTGTAAATTAAAGTATCATTTTTGGTTGTTTAATCGGCTGATTTTAATTGTAACGAACCCGAAGCTCGTAACAATTGGTGTCAGAAGAGTGGATTTAAAAGATGCCGATTCTACCAAAGGACGACACTGAGGGTATCCGTACCCGTAGTCAACGCCAGCAAGAGACGGACCAGAGGCGTTTTGGAGGTGCAACGCCGCAGACGACGGAGAGACAGATGCCGACCATGGAGGCCGGCTCGTCCGCAGTAGCTCCAGCGTCATCATCAGCACCAGACTTTGCTGCTCTGATGATGATGCTGCAGGAGCAGACTCGCCGCCAGGAGGAACAGGCCCGTCGCCAGGAAGAGCAGGCCCGTCGTTTAGAAGAGCAGCTGCAGCGTGACAAGGAGGAGCAGGCCCGCCGCCAGGAGGAACAGGCCCGTCGTCAAGAGGAACAGGCTCGTCGGTTGGAAGAACAGCTGCAGTATGACAAGGAGGAACAGGCCCGCCGACAGGAGGAACAGGCACGTCGCCAGGAAGAACAGATGTTCCTCATCAAGGATTTGCACGCCACTTTAGGCAAGGAAATGAAGGTTGTAAAAGATAAGGTAATTCAACATGAAAACCGCCTGATAGAAGCTGAAACCCAGATTGTGGAAATAAAGAAAGCAATGGACAACCTTAAAGTAGGAGATGGAATTGCAACCTCTGTAGCTACTACACCTTCTCTACGTGGATTCAAAGTGCCGCCGTTCGATGGAACATCTTCCTGGTCGGCATACAAAATGCAATTTGAGGCTGTTATGAAGGCGAACGGGTGGAGTAAGGACCAGGCCATGACTGCTCTCACCCTAGGCCTCCGCGACCAGGCCCTCACTATCCTGGAAGCCCTCGGTAACGAGGTGACTTACGAGCAGCTGATTGAGGCACTGGAAGCAAGGTATGGCGACGCTCATCTAGAACACGTGTTTCGGGCGCAGCTAAAGGATCGCGTGCAACGCAGCGGTGAAAACCTGCAGCAGTGGGCCCTTGAGGTGGAGAAGCTTGTTAGAAAAGCATATCAGTCTGTACCTGCGCTCATTCAAGGGAACCTGGTGCAGGCATTTATCGACGGCATCCGCGACCTTGAAGTTAGAGCTGCCGTGAGGCTCGGGCACCACGAGAAGCTGAAAGACGCCTTGGCACATGCATTGGAGGTGGAAGCTGTGCGGCAGGATAATCGTTCCCATCGCGTCAGGGAGGTTGCAGCGGCTACTGTTCGCGACCGGTTTAAAGGATACAGCCCTAGATGCTATGGCTGTGGGGAAAGGGGCCACCTACGGTCCAGTTGCCCTAAGCGAACTGTAGATAGGGAAGATAGTCGATCTCCGGAGGGCAGGGCGGTTAACAGCACCGCCCAGCAACTGCAGGGAAACGAGTAAAAGCCAGGACTGCGGGGCGGGTGCTGGCTGATGTTCAGAGAGCCCCAAGGATTTCGATCTCACAAACCCATGATGGGAACAGCCTAATCATCAATGGCGAGGTCAACGGAACGCCATGTAAACTGACGATTGACACTGGAGCTTCTCGTACGGTTGTCAGTTCCCAACTAGTAAGTCGGTTCCTTGGGGACTCCGCATACAACCGAGACCGCATAAATTTGGTGACAGCCACCGGCCAGCGTATACCCGTCCATGGAGAGAAAGTGATGGAGTTACAGCTAGGCAACAGAATCTATCTTCATAATGTCATCGTGGCTGATATCATGGACGACTGCATTTTGGGCCTAGACTTTATGAGGAAGAACTATTGTGAGATCGACGTTAAGCAAGGTGTTTTGAAATGTGGAACAGAGGAACTTTTCATGGAAGGGGCGTTAACAGGAAATGTGTACAGCCTAAAGAAGATTGTTCTTCCTCCGAGATCGGAAACGATAGTGCCGGTTAGGCTTCCTCGAAATCCTGGGCAGACTCATCGGTGTGTGCTTGTGGAAAGGGTAGACAATGACCTTCCTTGGAAAGTGGCCCGAACTTTGGTTAGAGCCACTGACATTTCGAGGGTACGTGTGCTGAACGTTTGTGATAAGGAACAGATGATAGAAAAAGGCACGCTGATTGGTACTTGCGAGGAAGTGGATTGGTTGCGTCGGTGCCAAAATCTATCGACTGGGAACCTCAGCAAGGACGCCCAAACGAAAGTGACCACACTTTTAGATGACTGTCGCAGCGTTCTGTCTAAGAATGAATTGGTCAAGGCGAAGAGAATGTTACTGAAGTATGCCAATGTTTTCTCTTCAAATGATGCTGACATCGGGAAGACTGGCTTAGTTCAACACAAAATAAACACAGGAGAAGAGTTGCCTATCCGTCAGCGGCCAAGGAGATTGCCGGTAGCGCGTGAAAAAGAAGTGGAAACCATGATTGAGGGAATGGTTAAGGATGGTGTCATAGAACCTTCATCGAGTCCATGGTGTTCACCTGTTGTGCTGGTAAGAAAGAAGGACGGCAGCATGCGGTTTTGTGTTGACTACCGTCGTCTGAATGACGTTACGAAGAAGGACAGCTATCCTTTGCCAAGAATTGATGACACGTTGGACATGCTTACTGGAGTTAAGTGGTTTAGCACGTTGGACCTAAAAAGTGGCTACTGGCAAGTTCAAATTGATCCCAAGGACAAGGAGAAAACTGCATTCTCGACGGGAAAGGGTCTGTGGCAATTTAAAGTCATGCCGTTTGGATTGTGCAACGCTCCGGCAACGTTTGAAAGGTTGATGGAACTAGTACTAACCGGGTTAATTGGTGATGCTTGTCTGGTCTACTTAGATGACATCATCATCGTAGGCCGTACGTTTGATGAACATCTGCAAAACCTGGAACGCGTGCTCAAGAAGATCCAGAGTGCAAACCTCAAGTTAAGTCCGAAGAAGTGTTCATTCTTCAAACGGCAAGTTAGCTTTTTGGGATATGTAGTGTCGGAAGAAGGTATCCGCACTGATCCAGGGAAAATCGCCGCTGTCAAGGACTGGCCAATTCCAAAAGACAAGACACAAGTCAGAGCATTTTTGGGTTTGTGCTCCTATTATCGGCGATTTGTTAAGAACTTTGCAGATATAGCCAAACCCCTGCACAAGCTAACTGAGGAGAAGCGACAATTCTGCTGGGACGAGAGTTGCGACATTGCATTCCAGGAACTCAAGGAACGTCTGTGTAAAACACCTATTTTGGGGTATCCTGATACGGGCAAGGAATTTATAGTTGACACAGATGCCAGCGATATAGGACTTGGCGGTGTGTTATCTCAACGGAATGGCGATCAAGAGGTTGTGATAGCGTACTTCAGCAAGTCTCTGTCAAAACCGGAAAGGAATTATTGTGTCACGAGACGGGAATTACTTGCTGTGGTCAAGACATTGCAGCATTTTAGCAAATATCTGCTGGGAAGGAAATTCCACTTACGAACTGACCATGCTGCGCTGAAATGGCTATTGCAATTCAAAAATCCAGAAGGACAAGTTGCGAGATGGATTGAACTACTGCAGGAATACGACTTTGTGATTGAACATCGCAGCGGGAAATGTCATGGCAACGCAGATGCATTATCAAGAAGACCTTGCCCTGAAGACTGCAAGCATTGTACTCGGCAAGAGGGTAAAGAAGTCGTACCTGTGAGGATGATCAAGACAGATCTTAGTAACGAGTGGAAGGAAAACTTGGAACGTGCACAGCAGGATGATTTGGACATCAAGCCGATCCTGGAGTGGATGAAGGCCAGTGCTCCGAAGCCAACGTGGAGTGATGTCTCAGCGATGAGTTCAATCACAAAAAGCTATTGGGCCCAATGGGACAGCTTAGTGATTCAGGATGGAGTCCTGTGCCGTAAATGGGAAAATGCTCGCGGAGACAGCTGTCATTTGCAAATGGTTGTCCCTAAAGCTAAAGTACCGGATGTTCTACAGCTGTACCATAATGGTTGTTCAGGAGGCCATATGGGAGTTAAACGGACTCTACTGAAGATACGGGAACGGTTTTACTGGGTCCACTGTCGTGACGATGTTGAGGACTGGTGTCGCAAGTGTACAAGTTGTGCGGCTGTAAAAGGACCTCAGACTCGTAGCAGAGGTGCATTGAAATTGTACAATGTTGGTGCACCATGGGAAAGGATAGCGCTAGACGTCGCGGGACCGTTTCCGGAAAGTGAAAGTGGTAACAAGTATTTCATGGTTGTTATGGATTACTTCACTAAGTGGCCGGAAGTCATCGCCATTCCAAACCAAGAAGCTTCAACAGTTGCGGATAAACTAGTTCATGAAGTCTTCTGTCGTTTTGGAGTACCCTTGGAGATTCACAGCGATCAAGGAAGGAATTTTGAGTCCCAAATATTCCAGGAAACTTGCCGAGTTATGGGTACTCATAAAACGAGGACAACTTCTTACCACCCACAGTCGGATGGAATGGTGGAACGATTTAATCAGACATTGGAGAGATATCTGGCCAAAGTTGTGGAAAACCGGCAACGGGATTGGGACAAGCACATACTACCGTTTTTGCTGTCATACCGAAGTGCTGTTCATGAAAGCACGTCAGTGACACCAGCTTTCGCAAACTTTGGAAGAGAACTGCGGTTGCCTGCAGACCTGATTACCGGAATACCACCTGATGCTCCACGCAGTATAACCGATTATGCGAATGACTTGCGGAACAAAATGAACGACATTCATGAGCACGTCAGACAATCGGGCCAGCAAATGTCTGAAAAGATGAAAACCCGCTATGACCGCAAAATGAACAATAAAGGGTTCGAGGAAGGTTCACTAGTGTGGTTGCATAATCCAGTTCGCAGCAAAGGGAAATCTCCTAAGCTTCAAGCTAAATGGGACGGACCGTACCGGATTGTGACGAAGATCAATGACGTGACCTACCGTATACAGAAAGGTACAAGAAGCGCTCCTAAGATTGTTCATGTTGATCGTCTGGCGCGTTATTATGGCGCTGATAATGCTCGGGACGAGCATGTCTTAGGAGGGGGCAGTGTTGCGCGCCAGAATTAAACAACGAAGATGGTTGCATTCGGTACTACTAGCGCCATCTAGTATCGAGTAGCAGAACTATTGAAGTCAAGGACCTTCTCGATTTTTCTATGCTAGAATTCTCGGACCTTAGTCGGTCGCGACCGATATGTACGCGTACTTTCTGGAGTTCTACTCGGCGCACTATATAAGGCCGGCACATGTGCCGACCGAGTCAGTATTGGAATTGCGATACAAGTGATAACTTCGAGAGCGATCTTCGACTGCGAACTCAAGTGATTAATAGTGCGATTGTGTTTTGTGATTAGTGAGTTATAGTGTAATTAGTGTGGTGTAAATTAAAGTGTCATTTTTGGTTGTTTAATCGGCTGATTTTAATTGTAACGAACCCGAAGCTCGTAACATTACCATCTTGCATGAATGTATTTTCTTTTCTTGTATGTATGACACATGTTTAACAAATAAAATATTATCTATCTTATCTTACCGATCTTTCAAAGATAGCCTTTAGATGGATTTTAAATTTCATTCACAGTTGTACATTTTACATTATTTACATTTCTTCACTTGGAACTTACCATCAAACATCTCGGCAACGTGACACTTTAGGGTACCATATTGTCAACACATTTTCTTTGCTTTTGGGTCTACTATCCATAATATGAGCTACATATGTATATCGCGCGTCATGATTTCGAAAAAAAAAAAACAAATGACGACGCCTTGGCAGCTCCTATACAAATATGTCTGAACCCCGTTATTCGTTGTGTCTTTAGACTACCTATCCCTTGAGTCTTTTTTGTTTTGCGTTAAAAAAAATATGAATAAAACGTTTGCAACATAGTTATTATTTCCGGTTGTATCCCTTAGTCGCGTCATGCTATTAGTTATGTGGATATTTTTTAAATCTCATTGTAATTATAATTATTAATTGATACTCCAGTAAAAGCCGATTTCTGTAACGAAACTTTTATCAACAGGTGCAGGAGTGGTGGTGCCAGCTGAAACGATCCTTCTCAATTCAATAGTGTTGCCACATAAACATCTAACGAGGAGCTTTAAGCACGAGATTATTTTATAGTCTCATCACATGGCAACACTGTCGGAATAGAAAATTATAGCACATTTATAAAAGATTTTTTATGTAATTTATCTGTGGTGCGCCACAGACTACAAAATATGTGAGGCCTAATATTTTTTTAATACCTAGATATTTTATAATTTTATAGCTGATAAAATGGCTCCGTAACAAAACGTTCTAATCTCAAATCGTCCTATTCGCAAAACGACCTACTCGCAGAACGTCCTACTGTCAAAATATATTACGCTCAAAAATTATAAAAAGTCATGACACAGTATAAAAAACGTTTTACGACAACATTTTTCATCCTCATGTTCCAAGTACAGAGGCTTACGGAGATTGTGGTAGATGCAGAAGTTCTGAGACGGGCTGAAATCTGAAGCAGAAAAGACGCTTACGCTACCGTAAGCGAGTGTTTGCTGCTTTAGGAGACTAGAAATCATGAAGAAGAGAAATCAGAAGTATTTCCGGAGCTATGAGCAAGAGAAAGAGCAAAAGAACAATCATGCATTAGTATTTCTGGGGCTGGATTCATCATGAGTGGCAAAGACACACACCACCACGTCATCAGAATTATGGAGAAGAATTTCCGGATAGAGACGTTGCTTGGTAAGATAATAACATTTTTTTCACTCTGAACCAAATTCTAAAGAAATCTACGCAGACGAAGTTGCGTGCAGAAGATAGATTTGAAAAATTGAAATGGATGGTGAAAAAAATAACAGATCTTATATTTTTGTGTGGTATGACTGTACTTTTCCCGTTCTCTTGTTTCTAGGACATTCTGCTAATAGGACGTTTTGCTAATAGGATGTTTTACGAATAGGAAGCTTTGCTAATAGGTCATTTTGGGAATAGAGCGTTTTGTTACTGCGGCAATAAATTAGTATATTATTAGGTATTATAAGAAAAAGTTTTTAAAAGATATTTATGCAATGTGCCTATCTGTACGATACGAAACCTACCTGCCTGGACTTTTCCTAACTATGTTGGGGTCAGATTCCAGTGTAACCATTCGATTAACCAGCTGAGTTTCGGTATTTTACATGGATCTGGCCTATCTGACCTCCAAAACCTGACGTCATATTTTCTGGCTGCAGGTTATCCGTAACGACTGTCAAAAATGTTCAAATGACAGCTGTGAACAACGGCTTAACGTGCTTTCGGAGGCACGGATGAGTCTCGGTATGTTGAGCTGGTCACCCATCTAAGGGTATACCTTGACGAGCGTTGCTTCACCCCAAAGATCGACCTTTTTATGGATGGGGTATCTTTGAAAAGAAATGATTTCTCCCGCTCTGTGCGGAGCGGAACGGAGTGTTCCTCACTAAAACCAATCCGTGTTTCTCCTAATGTCCTTTGCGTTGCGTTCCGCAACCCCCTTTTTTTTCTGGATGGGAAATCATCAAATGACTTCTCCCGCTCTGGGCGGAGCGGAAGGGAGTGTCAGACTCTTACTGATTAAAACCCACCGGTGACTCTTTCGAACAAATTCCGCAACCCAACCAATGCTGACGGCTCTTTGAGGCGCGCGTGGAACACTCGGCGCCGTCGACTCGGGCCTGCTTGCTATCGGACGGCGAGCCACCCATAGCTCGCCATCCGCAGGCCCGCGCCTACGGTGGCCGAGAATCGCCCTGCGTTTCCCGACGCCCGGGGCGTCTTTTTCTGTTGCGGCAGCTGGGGCGTGAGGTTTCCCTCTCTCGCACGCGTTTCTTCCGCAACTCCCTACATTTTGACTTCTCGAAAGTCGCAATAGCATTTCAATTTGTATAGAACTATAGAAATTGATAGATTGACCCTCGCGGCAGTTATTATTTAGCTGTGGACACCTCAAGTATGTAATGACAGAAAACGAATAAAATCCGAATTCCACTCATTGTACCTAAAAGTTTGCATTACGATTAATTAAATCTAAAAAACCATCACATTATTGTTATAATTTTATTTACATAATAAAACCTTCCTATTAAAATGACGTATCGCTTTTCGTTGACATTGAAGTTACTCACTCACTTTCGAACGAATTAATTTTAGCTTATAATTTGGCCACAGCAACCTATTATAAACCTTAAAGCCACAGTAATAAAGATCACTGCAATTCAAAATCAAATGTAGAATAACAGAACTATGTTTGGACAGTAGCAGTGTTTGTATCAAGTCCATCAACTTTTGTTTTTAAATTAGCTATCTTTTAGTGCCAAACCTTCGTTTCCGATATTTCCTTCTTCCGGACGCCTTGCACAAAACTTTCGGTTTGTGACAAAAAAGAATTACAATCAATTACTTGATCTTTGTATTGGATAGACTCGCGTTTTTTTTTCTTTTTCTATCTAATCTCAGCCTCAAGTCTGCTATTACAATAGTGTCACTTAATGACAAATGAATCACATACGTATGCGGTAATCTGCTAAAATGTTGACAGTTCCTTTGATCACTGACCTACCATTAGAACGTCATTTTGTAGCCATTGCTTTTAATAGCTCGGTTATCAAAAAGTATTACGAGATCATTGACCGACCAATGATCGACCATTATGAATTTAGCAGACAACGAACTTTTAGCAAAATGGCAATGGGATCGTTTTGGAATGACAAATTTATGAAAATAGCAGACTTGGGGCCGTAGTTTTTTGCGATGCTGCGGTCGTTGGAGCATGCTACAGCGGCCTCGGCATGAAAGGGACACCCATTCATGGACAGTCTTTGGCAAAAGATGCTTTACCTATAAAATCGATTGATTCATCCACGAGCCCCTCAATGATGTTTGTTTTTTTTTTTTAATTAATTTTCGGCTCCCGATTGACCACTAACTCATCTGTGGTAAGCCATAATATGTACAACGATGCAGCAGGCTTGCTTACAAGAAGTAAACCTGCATAAATATGGTGGGTATATGGGTACAAAACATCTTAGGATAGGTACAAAAATCTCTGTGAAAGTGCCCTCGTATAAGTAAGTTATCATAAGGCTGGACCACATACCGTATATTCTAAATGTAAACCAAAGCTTCCAATTAAATGTACAATAGAAATAAGAAACTGTTGCTTAATGTTAGCACTAATTTTTGCTCGCGACACATTGGTAGTGTGAATTCCCTCTAGTGTTGCACTGTCACGAGGATTACTTTCCTTGTGCCTTGAAACTCTAAACAAGTGACATTCTGTCAGCGGTAGCGTGGCGAAGTTATTGTCAAAACGTCAAAAATATATGTGATTGTCAAACGCTGTCGAAATGTCACGTGATCTGTCATTGCCTAATATTTTTTAATTTCGAAAATGGCATTCGCTTTTAGAATGGAACAGTGTCTACTGTCTAGAGCTTCTGAGAGCCAATAGGGTAGTTCACTAAAAACCTCTGATTAGTCCGTCAGATAGACTCCAAAAAATATTGGACACGTACTTTTTTTGTCACGTAAACAAAAAACGAAGAAGATACAGTGCGTTAAAAACTCGTGTGACTCGCGTGATTTTTACCACGCTGTGAAGTCACAAGCCCCCACTCATGATCTTTGAAGCTTTCTATCTTCGTAATTTTTTTTAGATTTGATAAAGCAAAAAATACGTCTCCAATATTTTTCGATAATGTAACTGACGGATTAAATAGAATCATATTTTTATTCCTCAGGAAACATTCCTATTCTACGTTCGCATTCGCATCTCAGTCGCATTCTGTCAAAAAAGTTTCCCTGATTGCGACAGACATGCGAATGTGAACGTTGCTTAAAAATTTACAGAATTAGTAACTCTGGTTATTTCCCTACATTTTGATATATACATTTCCCTATTATTTCCCTACATATGATATTGATTGTCGCTTTGACGATATTGCGAACTGAATTTTAACGCTTTTTAAATAACAGAATAGACCTTCTGTTAAAACCTCATCTTGTACATTAATTTTAGTTCCAAGCTACCTAGTTGTTTCAAAGACAACACAATAAAGCACATAATTCAAATAATTATTATTTTCATAAAATATTTTTACAGATACCTTCAATTGTTTTGTAAATAAAATGTAATATAGTTTTAAGATATACGGTGCTGCGAATAAATGTAACGAGCACATTTTTGACTTTCATTTATCTTACATTCAACAGCCTTTACTGCAACGCCCGTGGTTTTTTATCTGTTATAGGGAATTTGCAACTCAAATTCCAGCAGGAGAATTTGAAGCAGATATCTTCAACCAATTGAGCTGAAATTTTGCCAAATGCCAATTAACTTTGTGACGTCATTCTAAATCCAACATGGCGGCATATCCAAGATGGTGGACTCTTTATGCACTTCTACAACATGGGTATCAAATGAATTATTTCTAAAATAATTGAAAAACAAGTTAAAAAGTCACAAATATATTAAAAGTAAAATTGTTTATTAAAAAACAAGTCTTGTATGCTAAAAAGTTTTCTCTTGTTTGTTAAAAAACAAGCTTTTACCTGAATTCGATAAAACAATTTTTTTTTTCTTTAAAACTTCATCAAATGACTTTTTCCGCTCTGGATACAGCGGAAGTGAGTGTCAGACTCACTGACTAAAACCCATCCATGTTTCTTCAATGCCCTTTGTGTTCCAGAGCCGCGGTAACTTTTTCACAGAGGTAAGTATTAAGTGTTGGTATTTCTATTACCGGCTTGTGGTTGTTGTGTTCACATACAAGAAATGCTATGTTACGAAACCGGTCAGTTTTTTGTTTATCACGAATCGGTTTGTGAATATCATGTAGAAATGAGGTCATAAAACCTTATAATAGGACAGTCTCGATCCTCCACGAGATTTGGTCACGGCGTACGTGACATTTTTGTCAAAAACTCACGATTTTCATGACGTAAAATCATAAATGGTATTTATTTTGTAAATTGACTAAAAATAGCACTTTAACACGTCAGTTTAAACTAGACGATATCCTTTCCCGTTTTTTCTGTCAACTCTGAGAAGAAACACCGAAATAAACTCGGGAGGTTCATACAAATAAAATATAATGACCAAACCATATGACAACCATGTAGGTACAAAATGTTCAAGGATGACCTTTGAGGAAACTCAGCACAGATTGGACTGGATCATTATTTTGTCAGTTATCGTGTAGCTCAACTAGAAATTTAAGAAGCTCAACGATCCGACAATCATTAAGTAAGTTGGTCATCATCATCGTCAAGCCGGATTCAGCTGAATACCAGTAACGAACAGTAAGTAGGTGCCAAAATAGGTTTTTTTTTCTCATTTTGGTAGGCCGCATAAAGTACTCGATCAGCTAATTTCAATCACAATCACGAAAAAGTTTCAGCTAAAAGTGGTATTTTAATTGATTTTGGTATAAGTACCTACTTTATATCTATGGCCAATTGGTTGAGTAGAAAAACAGTAATTTGCTCACATGCCTATTTAGACGATTATGCCGTATCTCGACAGAGGAATGTTTACGGTAAAGTTTTAATTTTGCATTTCTATTGTACATATTTTAATTTATTTCACTCTTGATAGGTAACTGATTGCACTAGGTTACGGTTTATAGTTTCCATAACCTACCTATCAAGCTATGTAGGTACCTATATGATTTTGCAAACAGATTGTATTAGCGCTGCAAGTAGACCCTCCCGGGGTTTACACAAGATCTACCTGCTCGAGATCTACACAATTTGTACTTAGGGTCTACCATAGATATAATTTCTATGGGGTCTACACAAAATCTACTCGAAGTCTACGCAACTTCGAATGCTTGATATAATCATAACAAAGAACATCTGACTAAAATTTCAATCAATAGGTTATAAAATAAAAGGACAAAATAGGTTTGTGTTTTGGACGGGTTGGCCCCGCCCCGCCCCGCGGTTTCATCCGCATAGTTCCCGTTCCCGTGGGAATATGGGGATAAAATATAGCCTATGTTATTCAGGGTGAATGTAGCTTTCTAATGGTGAAAGAATTTTTGAAATCGGTTCAGTAGTTTTTGAGTTTATTCGTTACATACAAAAATACAAATCTTTCCTCTTTATGATATTAATATAGATAATTTCTTACGTATAAACATAATTATCTATACCTACATTGGTTTTCTTATTTTAACGTGATGCATGCAGGACTCAGCGCGACGATTAGCACTCTATGAAGTTTCTTACTAAACTTGGCAACTCAATATCTCCTGATTTTGTGAGTCGATTCAGACCAAATAAAGTCTAGATAAACTCTGGATAACAGTTAATATGTCTGAGTATCTAGATTTCCAATCAAATCAGAGTTTCTTACGTTATGCTTCCACAAACATACCTACAGAGAATTAGACAAACAGATAAACAGAAAAAAATTGATTTTTATTGTTCTGTGTCTTTTTTCTAATGTTTATCAGTTATTTTTATGTTAAAATTATCAAGGTACAGACACGGCGAGTCTACTATTTTATTATATTAGATACTAGCAGCGCGGGTTGCGGAATTTGTTCGAAAGAGTCACCGCAGCCCTGGAACGCAAAGGGCACAAGAAGGATCACGGGTGGGTTTTAGTCAGTAAGAGTCTGACACTCTCTTCCGCTCCGCCCAGAGCGGGAGAAGTCATTTGATGATTTCCCATCCAGAAAAAAAAAAGATACTAGCAGCGCCCAGCGGTTTCACCCGCGTGGTTCCCGTTCCCGTGGGAATACGGGGATAAAATATAGCCTATGTCACCCGGGGATAGTGTAGCTTCCAAACGGTGAAAGAATTTTTCAAATCGGTTCAGTACCTACTTAGTTTCGGAGCCTATTCAATACAAACAAACAAACAAATCTTGCCTCTTTATAATCGTAGTATAGATACATAGATAGATAAGATAATAATTTATGAATGAGCAGTCCGCTTTCTCTCACCGGTTTTAATGACGCACGTGTTTAGCGAAACAGCTGATCTAGGTACCGGTTATTCCGCAAAACATTGTGATTTTGCTAAAAATAGCAGAGATTATATTTTTAATGATGATGAATGACTTGCCGAACGACCACAGTGCAAACATCACTGTGGTCGTTGGGCAAAAGTCTCCATGGAGATGGAAAGCGCCGCACCCAGAAATGGGAGGTGGAAAACTTGGGGAAGGCCTTTGCCCAGCAATGGGGCGGTTTGGACACAGGTCAGTGTGGCCCAGTGGGCTACTAACAAGTTGTAGGTCCAGCAGTGGTGTGCAGTGGTTCGAGTTGGGTAGGACAGAAAATAATGTCAAAAATCACTACATTATTCAGGGTGAATGTGGGTGAAATGTGGTGTTTTTTTTGAATAGGCTATTTAAAATAAAACTCATTTCATTAAAAATCAACCCTGAATAATGTGGTTGTTTTTTTAAATTTATTTGGACATTTTCTCTGGCCTACCCTAACTCGAACCACTGCACGCGCCTGAGGTCCAGTGACATTCACAACGCTCACTGGGCACGCAGTGTGGATTATGGCCTCCCACAGAGATTAAGCCAGCAGTGGGAATAACATAGGCTGATTATTGTGTTGTTTGGAATTATTAATATCTACTAATAGTTGATAGGCCCTGCTAACAGTTCAATCAGTCTATGACGCGCCAATGCCATCACGATTCCGTTGTGAGTGAGAGACGGAGTTACACTGGACGAATAGTATGATCCCTTTTTCAAAACGGTATCATGATGGCATTGTAATAACGTCACTGTCACGGTACGAAGCAGGACCAATGCATCTTCCAATGATCTTTTTTATTTGGACCACGCTCGCCACCAATGAAATTCTGCCAGAGTAGCGGAAATTTGTTCGAATGAGTCACCGAGGCCCTGGAACGCAAAGGGCATCAAGAGCAACACGGATCGGTTTTATTCAGTAAGAGTCTGACACTCTCTTCCGCTCCGCACAGAGTGGAAGAATTAATTTGATGATTTCCTATCCTTAAAAAAAAACCATGCAATTACTCCTGGAAGCCAAAATAAACAGTGCCAATGACCAGAAAAAATCAATGAAAGTCAATGAAGCTATTTGAAGTTATCATACTAATAAATTCTAATATAAACTAATACAATAAAAAACGTTAACTCCTAAAATTAACAAGTTACTAGTAGGTAATTTTGGACAAAAGAATCAAGGACGGAAAAAACATTCCCATGCAAACTATACATAAGACTATTAATTTGTATAGAATTAAATTAAACTATCTACTTATACACATAAATAATACAACTGGATTCCTAATTAATCGTATGGGCAAGGTTGACGTTTTTTTGCATCATAAAGTGAACGAGACGTGCCTACTCGTATATGAGGTGAATTCCAAAAAATAAAAAACATGTCGTGTTTTGTTTTCATGATGAGAACTTCAGAGATTTCTGTATTGTTTTCATAGATGAAAACGTAAATAAAAACAAAAAAAGAAATACTGTTTTGAACGAAATAATAAAAGTTATTCCCGCCAAAACAAAACAAAAGAAACAAATTGTTATTCCATTTTCAAATCAACTGATGACCAACATCTATTTTATTTACGTTGAAAATGACCAGACTCACGTATCAAAGTTTACAAATAATTGTATCGAAATCTAGTTTTGCGACGTATAGTGTAAATAAACGATTGGTTTGTTGTGGATGCGATCGCACGAACTGGCAGTTCGTTGGAAGCCACCATCGTGTTTGGCTGTATGCGTTTTTACCTGTGATAGACGGTGTGTTTAAAAAAAATGAATTTCTTAATAACGAGGTTAACATGGACGAATGGGACGCGGATAAATCAATATATTTTTGCAATAATTAGTGAGTACCTTTTATTATTTACATAAATATTTTAATTTGAGTAGTTTTTATTTTTATAATTATATTTAATTTTCTAAAGCAATTTTACAATTTGATATTTTCTGTGTTTTTAATGTATGATGTTGTGACAAACAAAAATAAAATAAAAAAGAAACGAATAAAAGAGTATATTTGGCTCAGTGGGTCGTCTTAGGAAACAATTTTAAAGTGACAACAAAATAAGTTTTTGTCCAAAATAAACCACTGTATATTCAATTTAAAAAAAGAATCTCCATAGTGACGTTGGCGAACTCTTTATATTTTTAACGGTGTCATAATCAAACTATTAAGAACATGCCAGATTTATATTCAATTGACATTTTAGTGAATTAACATTAAACATTTTGTCTACTTTTAGTGAATACTAATAAGGTGTTTTGTTAAAAATGCAACATAAAGTAAAGAATTAAGTACCTTGTCTTAAAATAGAAACTAAACATTTATATTCTAAATGCGGGTAGCCGAACAAACTATCAAGATTCTGTGGAATTAGGTACGAGCAAGATTATTATGAGTTTACTAACTGTAAGCTAGACTCTAGACTAGAGGCTTTAATAATGAAGCCTTTGATGAAGATTAATTACATCTATCGTAAATAAAACCTGGCCTAAGTAGTACAATATTGGTTTTTATGGTCAGTGGGTCGGCTTAGGGGCGGTATCTCTAAGTAGTATAGATCAAAATCGCTGTCTGCTTTTATCCGTTAGTCCGCTTTTATCTTCTAAACAACGCAACGGATTTTGATAAAGTTTTACTAATAGAAAGAGCGATAAACGAGGAAGGTTTGTGAATATCATTTGCAACCGTGCAAAGCCGGAGCGGGTCGCTTATGATATTTGACTATGAGACAAAAGAAAGAAATATAGTAGTTAGTTATTGTTTTTATTTATTTTTACAAACACATGAACGCACCATCGGACCGGGGGGGAAATACTAACTGGGGTGAGGGACCCCAGATCCGCCACTGTACGGAAATACTGGTAGTCAGTTAGTTGTCCCTGGTTAGACTGGAAGCCGACTCCAACGTAGTTGGGAAAAGGTCAGCCAAATTGGTTGATTATTTTATAGACTTGGCGTATTAACGAACTTAGTGAATATTATATTTATATACATATGTACGTTTTCGACTTCGTGATACCATACGTAAAAATAAATATTTATGCTACCTGTTTGTTTAAATAAACAATAAAATATTTATCGTAGGAAACTTCAAATAGCTATAAAAACAAACAATAAAATATTAAACTATCGATTCAGTTGTTTTCTGAATGAGACAATTCCGTGAATAACCATTGTCCAGTCCCAAAAACTGCGAGAAAAACTATCTACTATTCAAGAAAATGAATTAAGTATGTAAAATTATTCAATAACGCAATTTTTGCAAGCCTGTTCATTACCGTCTCACAAATGTTTCACTTACCGCGGTTTCTGAACAAAGCATTTGAAGTTAAATATTTGTTAGTATTAACTTTAGCCTGAAATTTTGTCAGAATTTGGCATCAAAGCATGAGTTGACACGTTACCCCCAAATAACTACCTAGTCAAGTCCATTAAAAAAAGAACCTGGGGTCCCGTTTTTGGAATAAAAATCATCTCAAAATGATTCACAGAAGTGAAAGGTTGAACGAATTTGCGACAGCTTAGGTACTTGACTAATTTGAGACTCGTCATAAATTTACTTTTAAAATGTACCAATGTTTAGGAGCGTATATACGCCGTATGTGATTTCTTACGAATTTTCAAGTCACTATTTTGTGAAATTACTGAACCGATTTTAATTAAACTTCGCACCTATAAGCAAGATACATAAGGTCTAAAAAGTTAGTTAAAACATTTTCAAAATGTCTTATTTAAAAAAAGATAACTGGAAATTTATGTTTGTATGGAAAATGGGTCTAATTTAACTGTAACACTATTTATCGAAAATGTTTTCAAATAACTTTTTAGACCTATGTATCCTGCTTATGTGTGTAAAGTTACATTAAAATCGATTTAGTCATTTCGGAAAATAAGGACTTGAGAATTTATATGAAATGCTGTACGGCGTATACGCTCTTAAGATTACCTACTTGAAAAATTCAGGACACATTGCTTCGAGCCGTAGCAAGAGAAATTTAATAGTTTTCAATGCTTGTAATTCACTCGTTATACCTACCTACTAGATAAGTCACCGATGATCTAGGTACTAATTTCTGATAATTTCTTTGGTCTAGTGTTATCAGTCTATACTAACATTATAAAGAGGAAAGATTTGTTTGTATTGAATAGGCTCCGAAACTACTGAAACAATTTGAAAGATTCTTTCACTGTTTGGAAGCTACGCTATCCCCGGGTGACATAGGCTATATTTTTTTTATCCCCATATTCCCATGGGAACGGGAACTAGGCCCGCGGGATCACCCGCATAGTGCACTACTAGCAGCGGCTAGTAGTTAATAACTTGATTAAAATGTTTTTAAAGAAATATCATAATGTGCAAAACTAATGTCTGCTGAGTACCTAAAGTCAGCCGATGAGGATGGATAATATACGAGCATACACCGCGAAAACTTCGACAACAACCATGTATTTACAAGATATATAAAACTCAAAAGTGACTGACTGACTGACATAGTGATCTATCAACGCACAGCCCAAACCACTGAACGGATCGGGCTGAAATTTGGCATGCAGGTAGATGTTATGACGTAGGCATCCGCTAAGAAAGAATTTTGATTAATTCTACCCCCAAGGGGACAAAATAGAGAATGAAAATTTGAATGAAACTTTGTCAATTTTAAACCGATCGGGCTGAGAGTTTCAAACTATTCCACGCGGACAAAGTCGCGAGTAGAAGCTAGTTTACAAGATAAAGTCCTAAACTTGTAAATAAATTTAGGAAAAAAAAACAAGTGTAGGAACCTTATCTTGTAAATAAATGGTTGCTCAATTACAGCAAAAAGTATAATACATACATTTTCGAATTAAGCACCTTTTTTTTTTTTTTTTTTTCTGGATGGGAAATCATCAAATGACCCCTCCCGCCCTGGGTGGAGCGGTAGGGAGTGTCAGACTTTTACTGACTAAAACCCACCCGTGATCCTTCTTGTGCCCTATGCGTTCCAGGGCCGCGGTAACTCTTTCGAACAAATTCCGCAACCCTAGCAGGCACCGACCCTATGGGGTCCCGTCGTTGGTGCTGACGGCTCCTTCGGCGCGCGTGGAACACAACGCGTCGTCGACTCAACCTGGTATCGGACGGCGAGCCACCCACGCTCACCGTCCCCAGGCATCAGCCACTGCGCAATAGCACAGCGGCCGACTTGTCTCTGGAGGGGGCCGAAATGGGACCATTACTAGCTCCATCTCAGCACCCTCCCGAGTGTTGGGAGTCGCAGCACCCGCAGCAGAAGCGGCAGTGGCGGCGACAGAAGCCGCAGCGGCGGCAGAGGCGGCGGCGGCGGCGGACCTCTTGCCCCTGGCCGGGGCGGATGGCGCGCAGGCCCTTCCCCCAGCCCAGTGCTCGGCCGGCTTACCAGCAGCCGCACATGCACTGCAGTGCGGCGTGGCCTCGCACGAGCCGGCCCGATGACCGGGCTGACCACAGCGGAAACATAGTCCGCTGCGGTCGACCTCCGAGGGGCACATAGCTCCCGTGTGGTTGCCCACATGGCAGCGGTAGCACCTCAGAGGTCTGGGTTCCAGCAGTTTTACCCGCGCAGACACCCATCCCACCAAGAGCCTTCGGCCCTCCGACACAGTTCTGGCCGCCGTCACGGGGCAGCTCACCACAAGGGTTTGCATGCCCGTGCTGTCAGGCCGGAGGGTGCCCGCCTTGACGAGCTCGGCAGAGCACCCCCCAGTCCTGGCGACGGCGGCCACAACTTCCTCCTCCGTCACGGAGTCATCCAGGCCCACTATGCGCATGTCGATGAGCTTAGTCGGCCTGGACACCCGGACCTCGTCCGCGGGTAAGACCGCCCTCAGCCTTTCAGCCAGGGCGTCCGCGAACGGGCCACTCTCCGCTCCGGCGAGCTCGAGCTTCCGGGCACCGGTCAAGGTCCTCCTGACCCCGATGCCCCCGCTGATGCCCAGCTCTTGGAGGCTCACCGCCTCCTTCGCCCGCTTCAGTACGGCGAGATACGTCACGCCCCTCTGTTCCGCTTCCGGCTGCAGTGTGAGCACCACAGCCGCGGATTTCGGGGCGCGAAGCCTCGCCGCAATGGCATTGGCCTTCCGCCGCTGCTTTTTGGCCTTGTTTTTGGCCGCCTTCTTCGCCTGCCGCTTTTGTCCAGCAACCTGCCACTCGGCCCCGGCCGCAGGAGGGTCCGAGGGTGGGGGTGGGGGCGGCTGCGGCGCCACTGGCGCAGCAGCCTCAGCCGCTCCCCCTCCAGCCTTCCTCCTACCCCTCTTCGCCGGGGCCGACTTGGTCGTCGTCGCCGACGTCGCAGGCGTCGGCTTCACAAGCGCTGGCGCGGCTCCCGCCTTGGCCTTTGCCTGGCCGGACGTTCCCGGGCTGGCAGCCACGGCGGCCGCGTACGAAGCCGCCTTCTGCTGCTGGTCCGGGGCCTTCTGAGTCGCCACTGTTGGGGGACGCCGGACCATGTTCTCCAGCACGGAGAACTGCCTCCGGAAGGGAGCCAGCTCCTGCCGCACCAGGTCCCGCACCTGGCTCAGCACCCGGCCCCCCTCCGGCGCTGCTGGACTCAGCCCCCCTCGCGGCTCCTCGGAGGCCGCTCTGGCCATCCCCGCCAGGTCCCTCCGGAGCGACTCATTCTCCCGAACGAGCCGCTCCGTAAGAACCGCGAGGCGGGCGACCTCCGCCCGCAACTCAGACGCCTCCTTTGCCTCTTTGGCTTCGCCGTTGGCCGCCGCTGCCGCCAGGATGGAGGCTTTGGCCGCGCTGATGGCCTCCCGCTTCGAGGACTGTTTCCTCTTGAAGGCCACAGCGCGGATCGCGGCCTCCACAACCTCCTCAAATCGAGCCCTCTGCTCCTCAGCGGTGGGAGTCACCTCTCCCGGGGGCTCCGAGTCGTCGGAATCGAGAGGAGGCGGAAGAGTAGAGGGAGCCCCACGACCGCTCCCTCCAGGGCGACGCCCCTCCTCCACCAACCTCCCGGCCCGACGCTCCACCTCCCGGGTAGAGGGAGCCAGCCCCCTTCCCGCCTCACAGCCCCTGCCCCGCCTAGCGGTGGGGATCTTGCGGGCGGAGGCAAACTCGCCCTCGGAGGTCGACTCCCCGTCTTCCTCACGTCTGGGCCGCTTGCGGAAGAACTTTATGTTCTCCACAGCAGCCCCCTCTCCTCCGTCTCCAGAGCCCGCCGAGCTGACCGTTATCAGGTCAGGCGCGGAGCCGGAATCCGACTCCGCACCTCCCCGGCGCTCAGGCGAACCCTCCGCTACAAAATCGTACGCCATCAGCTCCTTAAATGAAGCGGATCCGGATGACGTCGATTCGGAGCCTCCTCGGCTCTTGTTGCCACTGGCAATCGGTACACAATTGGTGCCCCCCCCAGAGTACGATGGGGCAGACGCTCTTGCAAGCGTGGCGGATTCCCCAGCGGCTGAGCCGCTGGAACCGCCCTGGGGTAATACTCTTACCTCTTGTGTATTCATCTTTTCCTTTTAGAGGGTGCGGTCCCTTACTCCTCCGCCCTTTCTCCATCACAGGGCCTCTCCTCCCACCCGCTCACTGCCTTCACAGCCACGTCTGATGAGCAGACGCGTACCAGAAGGCAGCGAGCGGGATTCCTCGCGTGTGTGTCTCTCTTGGTCTGATCCCTCACTTGCGACCTTCCGGCATGAGTGGCTCTACCGGGAAAGCTCGCAAGATCATTGGGACGCTCAAGCCCCACCACGACGACAACGTGGAGACACATTCGGTGGGGTCGAATTAAGCACCTCCTTTTTACTTTCGGTTGATAAACAGCGAGCACCGGTACCCAATATACCCAAATAGGTATTTGAACTTGTGTGTTATTAATACTTATACCCCGCATGTTTACAGTCTATCTGAATGTCAATTTTCATTACCTAAAACCTTTTCAGTAACTTAGTTTTCGTGAAAATATAATATACAGACACACTTTCGTATTTCATGTCTTAAAATTTTGACAGTTCTGAATAAAACTAAATCATAGACCTATAAGTCTAACATCCTTCCTACTGAAAACCCTGGAGAGGCTCTGTGACAGATATATTCGGGATGGACCCCTGCGCCAATACCCGCTTCACAGACAACAACACGCATACTCCGCGGGGAAATCAACAGAGTCTGCACTGCATGCCGTGGTCTCAAAGATCGAATGCGCGTTTGACCAGAAATGCTCCTCACTAGCTGTCTTCATTGACATCGAGGGTGCCTTTGACAAAACCACGTTCCAGAGCATCAACACAGCTCTTGGGAAGCATGGCGTGAACACAAGTCACCATAAATGACACAAAGAGGGCCATTGTAGCGAAAGGCTGCCCCCAAGGTGGTGTCCTTTCACCACTATTATGGAACCTCGTTGCAGATAACTTACTCAAAAAACTCGACGATAAAGGATACTTTACCGTTGGCTACGCAGATGACATAACCATAATAATAAATCGTAAACACGAAAACACACTGTGCAACCTCATGCGCCAGGCCTTGAAAATAGTAGAGGACTGGTGTCAAGAATATCAGCTGACAGTGAACCCCACCAAAACAGAACTCGTTCTCTTTACCAAAAAGAGGAAACTGCCGACATTAGAACTACCACGGTTCTTCGGCACTACTGTAAGCCTCTCAACTGGAACCAAATACCTGGGTATCTATTTGGACAAGCAGCTGAATTGGGCAAAGCACACTGAATACATCACTCAAAAAGCCAGCCTATGTATGTGGCAATGCAAACGCATGCTAGGAAAAAATTGGGGCATTAGTCCCAAGACAACTCACTGGCTATACACCACAGTCATCAGACCAATAATCACTTATGGCTCTCTAGTCTGGTGGCCCAGGACCGACTTGAGCACGACACAAAAGGATCTTGAGAAGTTGCAGCGACTTGCCTACGTGGCAATCACTAGCAGCATGAGAACAGCACCCACTGCGGCTTTGCAGGCTATGCTGGGGCTACCACCTCTACACCTGATAGTACGAGAGGAAGCGGCCCTAGCGGCCTTTAGACCTAGCGCGCTGGGCACTTTAGGAACAGACTCTAGAATCAAACACACGCGTATCATGGAAGATGCCGTCAAACGACAACCCATGATGACATCATCCAATGATAAGGCTCAAAAAATGCACTATTTCCAAAAGCACTACCACATAGTGCTCACACAAGAACCACAAGACCACTCAGGCCTCAAAGAGCTGAGAATTTACACTGATGGGTCAAAAACAAACACCGGAACTGGAGCTGGAGTTTACTCCATCGACCTCAATCTATACTAATATTATAAAGCTGAAGAGTTTGTTTGTTTGTTTGTTTGAACGCGCTAATCTCAGGAACTACTGGTCCGATTTGAAAAAATCTTTCAGTGTTAGATAGCCCATTTATCGAGGAAGGCTATAGGCTATATTTTATCCCCATATTCCCACGGGAACGGGAACTACGCGGGTGAAACCGCGAGGCGCTGCTAGTATTAAGATATCCAGACCACTAGGAAAGCTCAACACCGTCTATCAGGCGGAATGTGTAGCTATCATCCTGGCGGTCCATGCCATAGAAGCCAGGAGAGTTATGGATACGCATATTCGTATACTCTCCGACAGCGCCTCAGTACTACAATCACTAGATAAGAACTACACTACCTCGAAACTCATACAAGAATGCCACAACGCCTTAGAACGTGTCACGGTGAGTAACCGCAACACCGTGACGCTGCAGTGGATAAAGGGACACAGCGGATCACTAGGAAACGATGCGGCCGATGGGCTAGAAGGGGATCCGGAACGGTGGCCGTTGGACCCGAACCCATAGTTCCACTCCCCTTCACTCAGCTACGCACATGGCTACGAGAACACACACACACACAAGCAGAACGATGGTGGTCTTCGGTATCTGGCTGTAGGCAGTCCAAGGAGTTTATGCCAACCCTGGACTGGAAACTGACCAGGCGCCTTCTGCGCATGGATAGAAGCAGCCTGCGAATGGTGGCGGGGACCATCACCGGACACTGCTCACTGAACAAACACCTACACACGATAGGTATCACAGACAGTCCTCTGTGCAGAGCATGCATGGAGGAGGAGGAAACGGTGTCGCATGTGCTCCTTGAGTGCACAGGTGTGGCCGAGATACGAAGGCATACAATGGGGACACCGAGTTCACTTGCAGAGATGCTGAACAGACTGAGTGGACTGATCTGCTTCTGGAGGGAGGTCGGCTGGTTGGAGTGACGGCCGCCATGGCTCACGCACAATGGTCCAATATTAGGACTAAGTGCGGAAACCAAAACCCTAATAGATAGAACTAAATCATAAATACATCATAGACTGTAGAAACGATAATGATAAACGAAACAGCAAAAAAACCATGAATCTTTTAGTGTTACGGTTTTATACAAAAGAGCTAGGTAGTTTTTGTGCGTAAAACACATGTTAAGTTATTACGTGACCATTATACACTCGGTGGAAAACAAAAGAATACAGTTTTTCGCGTACAAAGAAAATTAGCAACCGGCTGGTTTTCAGAAGCTGATGATGAATTGTCTATTCAGACGTAATACCAAAATCACTTACCAACGTTTGGTATTGTTTTGTAATATTTCAGTTACATCGTAACTTCAACTAAAACTAATGAATTTCTCATAAAATAACCAACACTACTTAAAGTTGTTCTTAAAATAATAAAAAAATATATCAAGCACTGGACCTAATATAAATATTAATAATGTAATTAAGAACAATGATAAAACAATTTAAATTATACTATAGTTTTTTTTATTTATTTATTATTACAAACTTCCTTACGTTGCCTTTCAGCCAGCCAGTCTTGTAGTTTAGAATCGTCGTGTTATTTAAAATACATTAGCATGAACTCGCCAAGGTATCCACACGAGATTTTATTTTCTTGTGCAAGCTACTAGCTCTGCCAACCTTTTTTTTTACGGGGGGAAATCCTCATGGATGTCCTCCACCCTGAGGCGGTCTGTCAGACTCTTACTGACTAAAGCCACCCCGGTGTTCCATCTCTCACCTACGCCGGGGATCGCGGGAACGTATACCACATCCGTAATCCCCGGCTGGTGCCAGCCCGCCTCTGCGGGCCACCTCCTGTCTGCGGTGGGAGTGAGGTGTTTGACACCCTCCGCGACGTCAGAGAGGGGCGCACAGGAACACCACGCGCCGCCACCTCGGCTCCGGATGAATGGGGGGCAACAGACGTCCCCAAGTCCGCCGCCCCTGGACCCAGTTAGGGGGGCCGGAAGAGGGCAGTATACGCCATCCTCCGACGCCCGGTGCGCCTGTTGCGGGTGGGGAGAGAGGTCGAGATCTCCTTTTCCCTTTCCGCAGCCTCCTTCTGCGAGATAACTGTTTCGCAGAAGGAGACCACCGCGTCCCAGGACTCCTCGCCGCCGACCATAGATCGGACTACGGCCGGTAGCAAGAGGTCACTGCCTACCACAGAGATGAGGTCACGGCGCGGCTCCTCCCAAGCGGCACACTCTGCCAGCGTATGCCGCGCCGTATCCTCCCGACAGTCGACGCGGTGGTGACACCGAGCGTCCGGCTCCCTGCCTATGCGACACAGGAACCTCCCGTAGCAGCCATGCCCCGAGAGGACCTGCGTCGCGCGATATGTCAGGGAGCCGTGCCTTCTCCCGAACCAAAGGTCGAGCACTGGCCGGATGGCCTCGACAGTGACGAGGACAGCGGTAGGGCGTGATAGCCTGTCCCGCCATTCATAGGTCCACCAGGACCTCGCGTAGCTGCGACCGACGCAGCTCGATGTGTCGCTGCATCAGTCGCTCGCCGCGCGCCCAGCTCTGCCAACCTCTTCCAAGTTCTACCCGCGATAGTATCAATTTCAACTGCGGATCTCGCTTCCACGATTGGACAAGTTACTGGCTTGATACACATAAACTATACTCTAAGGTATTATTTACCTTGTTTAAGTCATTCGTAGATCTTTGTCAGTTCAACAATATAATATTATTTTGTTTGTACCGAATAAGTACCGAAACTACTGGACCGATTTTACCCATTTTTTCACATATGAAAGCTTTCAGCGAGTAACGTAGGCTATATTTTATCCCCGTATTTCCACGGGGAAGGGAAACTCGCGGGTGAAACCGCGGGGCGCTGCTGGACCTCTGTAACACAGTCAGAGTCATAGTGGTCACATACGCAGTCGTAACATGTAAAATAGACAGATCAGATTGCAAGCTTTTTTATGGTTTGTAAATGAGCGGAAGAGAGTTTCAGACTCTTACTGACTAAAACTCACCCGTGTTCCTCTTAATACCCTTTTCCTTCCTACCCCTATATTTTACGAAAATACCACCAGGTGAGGCTTAGTTCGTAAAATATAAAAACGTAACGTTAAACTTTTTTTGAATACTTTTATTGTGAGTACAGCTGAGGAGTGAATTCTTTGTGGCAGTCTATATTTCCTGGTAGCTAGTGGGTCTTCAAGTCAAGAGTGATTACGATACTTCTAGGCGCCTTCTACGCGCCCTGACGACTCAAACGCCAACCGATAACAAGAAGATAGATGCGGATAACGTTTTCGGCGAATGGGGCACCCACCATTCTCACACTAAATCTAACAAATAATTATACATGGCGTTAATTGCTAGCAAAACATAAACTAAGTTCAAGTGCACGACCGAGTTCATGGTTGAACAATTACGATTATTCTAACCTCACCAAGGTTCCCATCCAAGACTAAAGAATCTTCATTAAAATACCTTAGTACGTATCCACTTTACGATAGTTTAAGTAAATGGACTATGATGCTTCCGTAAGGCCTATGACCTTATGGGGCATTTCAATTATGGTAATAACGAGATTTATATGTATGCAAATCTTGTGGTTTAGAGAAGTCCTACGGATGTTTTATGAAGTTTTTTGCCTCGCATCTTACTCAATAGTCACGGATGTTTTCAGTGCAGATAGTCTCAGTTCGTTTGCCAACCTGCAGCCTTGCGGCAAAGTGATCTTTCTTATTTCATAGTAGCGGCCCGTCTCAGCTTTGCATGAATGGACATTTATTTATTTTAATATAGCCTATGTTATTTAAGGATAGAGTAGCAGACGAATGGTGTATTTGAGTTTTTTCGTTAATCGAGTGTTTCTCTTAAGATCCTTAGCATAAGCATAACCAGCCTTTTAACGTTCCCACTGCTAGGACACAGGCCTCCTCTCTAGGAGAGGGAATGGGCCGTAATCCACTACGCGGGCCCAGTGCGGGTTGGTGAATGTCACATGTCTTCGTATTTTTGGTTCTAGGACATGCCTGTTTCCTCACGATATTTTCCTTCACCGTTTTGAGAGCAGTGATGATGAAGTTAATTACACAAAGTAATGCGCCTGGCTGGGTTTGAACCCACAACCTACAAATTCGTATGTCGGGGCCGTTAGCACTCGGCCACCACTGCTCTCATGGATATATGGATGTTTGTTACTAAAACGATAGAATGGATCTTGACGAAATTTGCCAGTTTCCTGTGGATAATTGTCTACATGCATGCAGGCGGCATCTAGTATTTTATAATCTACGGTGTTTGCCATTTTCTAGTGAAAAATATGAAGCTGAGCTTTCAATACATACATACAAACAAAACTGACTCATTTATTTCAAGCTCACTCCAGCTTGTTTTCGGTGTGATGTTTAGAAGAAAGAAAGAAAATACATTTATTTGGCACATACAGATACACACAATGTAGACACAAATAAAAGGAAACAGAACAGTGGCCGTATTACGAAGTGCCAATGCTATCATGATTCGTGTGAGGGAAAGAGATAGTGCTATTCGTCTTGTGTAACTCCGTCTCTCTCTGACACAGAAATCATGATGGATTTAAGACGTCATAATAGGTCGCCTGAGGGTCTAAGCACGAATATTTTTGAGCTATATTTATTTTTATTATTTTTTTTTTAATTAAAACGTCGCCCCACTCTAGGAATATCTCCTGTGTCGTGGAGGCGTTTACAAACATATAAATTCACAAACACAAACAGCCAGACCCGGAACAACTATCTGTAGGCCATACAAATATTAGTTCCGTGCGGGAATCGAACCCGCGACACGCAACCCAGCAGCCAATCACTCAATCACTGCGTCAACCGTGTCGTGTCAATATCTAGTAACGTTACGTAAAATTGTATTTTATCTGTAGGTACTACTTGTTTCGCACATAATATTTATTTGAATTGGATACTTACCATCGAAATATTTTTGTATGATAAAAATTAAAATAAAATACTGTAGGGTTGTAGTTTTTTATATTCAAAATTCAGTTACATTAACGGGTACTGTAACGTTAGTAATAATACGTCAAAACATTCGTGCCCTAAGATTTGGTTGATGAGATGATGTTAAATTTGTATGACTGCTAGCCGAGTAACAGGTTATATGAAGTCACGTGTACCTAAATTTAATATGGTGGCTGAGTAAAACAAAACACCGACGCTAAAAAAGAAAAAAAATGTTTACAAAGTTTTCGTGTGTCAAACATAAGGTTTAAAATAAGCAAACCCAAAAAATAACTACTCAATATTAAAAAAAAATTGACTGAGTACTTGCCTATCTCAACTTAATACCGTACTAATGACTTATTACCGTTTAAAACGCAAAAAAAACTAAGCATAGTCCCGACTACAGAAAACAAATAGACATAGTGTGCGTTTTAAGTAAGTAAAATCTGGTAAAGCAATGCAAAAATGAATGAAGAGCGCTGAACCTATTAACACAGACGTCACACGGCTCACTGTGCGTCAATCATAAAATAATTAATGTTGAAATATTAGAAATATAGAGTATAGACGCATACCTTCCCAACTTTTAACTACTATTTTTGTTTTAGTTTTAAGCTGTATTTTAAATTCTTTGGTGTGCGTCATGCTTGGCGCAAATAAACAGTTTTTCTTTCTTTCTTTCTTTCATATTCTATACTTCTTTCCAGATCTTCTATGCCTGATTGCTTCATTAGAATTTGAAAAGAAATATAGTATATTTTCATATGTCCGGGTTCGGACTGTACAAACTTTAGGGGTTGATAGTTTGCTTTATTTTAGCACCAAAATAGTATTATTCTAAATGTGGGGTCTAAACCCAACCCCACCTGAATGGCAGCATTTTTTGTATTTTTTCGTAGCGTCCATACTAAAAGTTACGTAACCTTGGTATTTAATTCCCGATTATGGTAAAAAGAAAACTTTCCATGACGAAAAAGTATTGATAATCAGTTAAAAAACTCAAATCATTTTAATAAATGATGTATCATATTAAATATATCATATGCCATCAAATATACCATAGGAAATAAATGCTAAAAGATCAACTTTACGTCATAATTAGCATTATTTTTTTAGTTTTTCAAGGTTATTACAAAAAACAGACCAAAAGCTACCTCTTTTTATTTAGGTACGTGTTTCACAGCTGGTAATTTTACCTGGGAGCAGTGGTGGCCGAGTGGTAACGGCCCCGACTTACGAATTGTAGGTCGCGGGTTCAAACCCAGCCAGGTGCATTACTTTGTGTAATTAACTTCATCACCACTGCTCTCAAAACGGTGAAGGAAAACATCGTGAGGAAACCGGCATGTCCTAGAACCAAAAATTCGAAGACATGTGACGTTCACCAACCCGCACTGGGCCCGCGTGGTGGATTATGGCCCATTCCCTCTCCTAGAGAGGAGGCCTGTGTCCCAGCAGTGGGAACATTGAAAGGCTAATTATATATATTATTATAATTTTACCTAAATAATGGTATCAAAATCTCGATTCTATGACAGTTAAATTTATGAGACATGTTGTTGGATAAATTTATAACGAATTGGTTTTTCTTTAGATATTTAGAGTGATTAGCAAAGATAAACAAAACAACAAGTATTCATTATTTATTAACAAAAGTAGAAACTTTACACATTTACAAAAAATGTTCAAAACTCCCCAACAATTTAAAGGCGCGCTGTAGCCCGGATCGCCTTTATTTCGTCAGCAGTAACGCGAATATGCTCCAGCAGCTCTTTAGAAAAGTGCTCGACTAGTGTTGACTAGCTCCGTGATTTGCTGGTGCTAAGTTGTATCACAGTAGAAATATGGAACAGTACAGAAACTACGAACAAACGGTCGAAACGGCACACTCACACAGACGCGCACATCTACGAGGCCCCTAAGGGACTTTCGCGGTGCGCTCAGTGGCGGGTGCCGTGTTCATAGATAATACCTACGCTATTATAATGGCTATAGGTGGACCACTCAGGTTTTCGTTTTGCAAAAACTGTGTACCCAAGCACAGATTTTTAATACTAGTATTAAATCCTTATACCGAAGACTAATTTTAATTTATATTATAATTTATATAACATATGGAATAAATTAATCCTTAGGAGTATGAAGAAATAAATGGCCATAATTTTACGACAACATTATATTCTAGTCGTTTTAATGTTTGTTCGGGCATAACTCCGTCGCTTGCCAACCGATTTGAAAAATTCTTTTTTTGTTGGAAAGGGTATAACTTCCCAAATAGTCCCATGAAAATTTTATCGAAATCGAACAAGCGGGTTTTTGTTAATTTCAATAAATGATAGCAAATCTGTCGGGATAGCTGAAATCGCATGTTTGTTTATTGTTTACACCAATTTATACCACGTACGCTGTGATGGGTATGTTCAGCTGGGAGTGAACCACTAAAAAGTGAAAAATAAAAAAACTTTTTACAAAAAATACAACCGACTTCTAAACAAAAAAAACCAAAAAGTACAAAATAACTTTAATTTCGGAACTCGGTGTTTTTTATTGCTTTTTTGTTTTAAAAAATACAACCGACTTCTAAACAAAAAAAAACCAAAAAGTACAAAATACCTAACTTTAATTTCGGAAGTCGGTGTGTTCAAAACAAAAAAGCAATCAAAAACACCGAGTTCCGAAATTAAAGTTATTTTGTACTTTTTGGTTTTTTTTGTTTAGAAGTCGGTTGTATTTTTTGTAAAAAAGTTTTTTTATTCAACATACAGAATTCCTTCATCAAAATTTTAGGGCAGATATTAGGTATAATTGAAATGGAATAAAATGGTATAGAAGTGATAAACAATATTCAGTTGGTTTTTTTTTTTTACAATGGCATTATTTACATTTTGACCAAAGAAGAAAGTCGCATGGAATAACATGCACTAACGCATTTTCGCGTGACTATTTCTCCCAGTCAACTCCTACCGCAAGTCGTGTTAAAGAACTTCGTTCCAATAAAACACTTATTGCAAACATTAAAAGTGACAACCCTAACTCTCTACTGGAGCGTAGGTAATTATTTCAACAAATGGGCTTAGTTTCCATACTGTTCCATATTTTTACTCTGGTTGTATCCAGTTTGACTGGCATAATAACCTTTGTCAATGTTGATGTTTTTCGTTACGTTCTTTTTTCAAAAGTTAAAAAACAAAAAAAAAACGATTGTGCAATTGACGGTAAAATTTAAAACGAATGATTGTGTACCTACCTATTAGAATAAATTGCATGACGTTCCTAGTGTAAGTTAAAACTTAAACTATGAATGGGCGGTATTTATGTATAATTATGTAAATTATTGAAATAAATTGATTATAACATAAAAAACCACGACTAAATTGCAAAAATTATGCCAGTCTCAATAGAGATTAATGCTGCCGTTATAAGCAAAAAGGACGTAACTACACAAAACGAGGTAACTAATTTCCGACCTTAAGTTATTTTCGTAATGTCGAAATTGGCTACTTCGTTTTGTATAAATACGTCCTTTTTGCTCAATGACGGCAGAATGGCTAATCTCTGTTGAGATTGGCCACTGGTACGCAGGTAATATTATAGTACACTAGCAGCGCCCCACGGTTTCACCCGCGTAGTTCCCGTTCCCGTGGGAATACAGGGATAGAATATAGCCTGTGTTACTCAGTGTGAATGTAGCTTTCTAATGGTGAAAGATTTTTTGAAATCGGTCCAGTAGTTTTTGAGTTTATTCGTTACATATTACAAAAATATAAATCTTTCCTCTTTATAATATTAGTATAGATAGTATAGAGAGTATAGATAGTATGGTAGTGCATGCTTGCGACCATAAGACCACCGAAGTCCTTCTCAGAGTTTCCTAAGGGATTTAATGAGTGAAAATTTAATAATAGTTATTTGTTATACAAGAGTGCAAAGTTGCTTTTTAACCGCGTGCTCAATTTTGATGACCGAGCAAGCGAAGGATTCTAGAATTGAATCACGAGTGCAACGAGTGATTCAAAATTTAGAATCCTGAGCGTTAGCGACGGAATCAAAAGAGCACAAGGTGAAAAATCTTTGCACTCGAGTGCAACACGTAACTTTTCATCCCAGCTCAGCGAGGAAATGACTAAATGCAAAAAAAAAACTCGTTTGCGCATTGTTAACAGTTTCAATCAATTCTGTAGGCGTCAAATAAACTTCTTCGTCGCTTGAATCACTCATTTTAGGTTTTACACTGGTTTTCAAGTGTATTTTTAACTTGGTTTGTTTTAACAATAAATATGATCAACGTGAAAAGAAAAACACGCGAAGCAATTTTTTTTTAAATTTCCGAATCAAATTCCGAACAATCGAGCACCATAGAGGTAGAAGTAAAAAGGTTTAATAATGTTTCGAATTCACAAACTTCGTGCACACGATGTTCTAAATTCAATTTACTTTATCCACTAGAGAATAAAAACGGCTTTTACGCTCAGATATCGAAGAGAAAAAATAGTCTTTCCGAGATGGGGGGATGAAAAAGATCTTTTATTTCCTTTTAATACATGCTGTTAGAATATCTTACATGAAGAACTCGGTAAATGGCATGGTGTACATTTTGTTATACTCGTATAATCCTTTACATTATGTTCGAATTCCTAAGGGGTTATGAAAGCTGAAATTGTTGCTTGTTTTTGTCAAATACTTAGGTATGTTGCTTATAATAAAGTACCATTTCTTATAACAAGTCCCACCGATCAAGTTCGAGCAAAAAAAAGCGAAAATCTTTAATAAGACCCCAATTTTAAGATCCAGGTCAACAATTAACAGGTTTTCGTCTTTAATTAATTGGCGCCGTCTCTGGCCGTCTCCAAATTTCTTCGTATATTAGTCTTTATTAATAACGATACACAACCTTATGCCGTACATTCTCCTATTTGGTGAAAGTCGTTGATAACGAAAAATAGCTTTTTTATAACTAAATTCCTCAAATTCTTTGTGTCGTCAATATGTATAATAGAATAAAATGTTTGAACAAGCGTCCGGGGTTATTGACCTTGCTCAGTCGCATCGGCAAAGTCGTGATTAGATATTGCGTATTTTGTTTTCTCTTTTCTCCTCTCGTAGTGGTACAAGACGCATTCAGTCTTGTGTGGTCATTTTTTTTATGGATGGGAAATCATCAAATGACTTCTCCCGCTCTGGGCGGAGCGGAAGGGAGTGTCAGACTCTTACTGACTAAAACCCACCCGTGATCCTTCTTATGCCCTTTGCGTTCCAGGGCCGCGGTGACTCTTTCGAACAAATTCCGCAACCCTAGCAGGCACTGACCCTATGGGGCCCGTCTTCTTTGCTGACGGCTCTTAGAGGCGCGCGTGGAACAAGACGCGCCATAGACTCGGGCCTGGTTGCTATCGGACGGCGAGCCACCCATAGCTCGCCATCCGTAGACCCGCGCCTACGGTGGCCCGGAAATCCCAGCCTAAGATGAGACTACGATCTTAAAAATGAGTGTCGTTTCTTGAGCATGCTGTGAGGTACGATCAGCCCTGCTTCCATAAACGTGACTGGCTTATATTTTTGCCACGACTTTGTTTATTTTTCTTTAGTTTGTTGCGGTAGGAAATATGCAAGATTTTGGTCAGTTTTCAGTAAAATCATCATTACCATCAGATCAGGAAAAATATACAACAAAACATTGGAATTACTGCTGAGGATAGATATACCTTTTAATGACCTTTGCAAAGTATAATATACACTGTTTAAACGTAGGAATGGTTAACCAATCTTCAGACATGTATGCGCTTAGTTGGTCTGGAAAGTTTTTGGGAACTCTTACCATCAACTGGACTGTACAACCACCAAAGCTTTTTAATGCGTCTGCTGACGATACGGCCTTTAGCATTAACTAGCAGCGTCCCGCGGTTTCACCCGCGTTGTTTCTGTTCCCGTGACAATACGGGGATAAAATATAGCCTATGACACTCCACAATAACGTAGCTTTCTATTGGCGAAATCATTTGAGTTCGAATCAGTTTGAGTGTTCAGTAAATCCAGAGAGTGCCCCTTACAACGTCACAAACTCATAAACGTTACCTCTTTATAATATTAGTATAGATAAGCGGGTTATTCCCAAATCATGGCACCTACTACAGTCCCCAGCGCAAATTCCATAACAGGTCCCAATCTGCGACAGCCTTACCCTTTCAAACAAGCTCTGAACTCTGGGCTTCAAATTGTTGCGTCATAAGACACCAACTCGAACTTTCTGCAAGTAACACACTTAATCCACATGAAAAACCCACCAAAAACCACATACAAGTTTAAAGATTACCTACACAATTATGTATCTTTCGATGGCGATATCTCCCTGTCATTTTTAAGTAAATAATCGTATTTTAATGTGCATTGACACTTCCTTATAAATGAACCAATAAGTAGATGTGACATTTGATAACACGTTCATGATTGTAAATCTAAATAATAATATGACGTTCTTCATCGAGGGTCAGTGTGTCTTTGCGTTGTCCCAGTAGTGTGCAAAAAAGATGCTCAATTAAGGTAAAGTTCCCAGTTGAGATACATGATAACCAGTAATCGGAATCGGTAGAATTAATATAGTTAAAAGAAAAATTGATTGAGTCAGGCGTTACTTTGCGGAAATCCATTTTAAATTTGAAAATGAAAATAATATATTTAGTTTTAATTTCCGCGAATATTAGTGGGTTGCAGGTATGCACCTCCCTCCCGCCCGCTTTATTATGCACATGCAAGATTACAAGGCAAATGCAAGGATTTTAAGCACATGCAGGAAGGCAATGCAGAACCCAACACCATTACCTACCATTATTACCATTATTATTAGTATTATAACTAGATATATTATTTTCATTTTCAAATTTATAGTTAAAAGAACAGAGACAAAAAAGTGGAGACTTCCTTACGAGCAAAAATTACATACGAACTTAAGTAGATTTCATATTAATGTTATTATACAGTTCACTAATTGAATTCATTTTCCTTTTTATCCGACTTCAAATACAAGGAAAATGTTCTCAAAAAACCAGTAGATAAGTTTTCTATCGTTATAAATTCAGGTAAAGAACTGGGTCCGCCTCATGATTTCGTTTGCCAGAATAGCCAAAACTTGCTCTCTCTTTCTATCTTTTCGATTTGAGTTGACTGTTTTTTTTTTTTACCTTTACCTTGTCAATTTAAAGTATTAAAGCTGGTATGTAAATTACATTAGCTTCCACGCTTACTTACATCGTTCAAACGACGATGAGGAGATAACTTTTAGTTTTTATAAACCTAAAAAATCATGCGTGCTCTTTTATTTTAAAGCAGAAACAGGAAATTAATTGGATAGTTGTCTTACTTTATATTAACGCGAACATAAGCGCAGATATTTTGTCGTAATCGTAAGGCATCTCCTCCATTTTAGCTCTACCTATTCCGATCATTAATGATAACTGACAAAATGTTTGCACTGTCTGGACAGGTCCACTCAAATCTGTATGGCCCTTTCCTCAAAACCTTGGACATTAACCTACATGGTTGTCACATGATATGACCATAACATGTTTATCAATGTATGAACTTCAAAGGAAACGAAGTGCAAGTTTGCCAGCCTCGTCTTTTTAAAAAAAGGAATCCAGATGAAGTCGCTAGTCATCATCTACCAAACCTTTTTTGTCTATGTTGGAGTCGGCTTCAGCATTACTGGATCCAGCTGAATACAGTACCTATCGAACCAGTAATGACTGTCTGTCTCTCTAACCTCCACATCTCAGTAACTGGGTAACATGATACCTTTTGGCATAATTGACAAAGAACTACAAATTAGAGCTGGGACCAACTGTGTTCGCGACGATGCGTCTTAGCTACATAGTATAGATAGTTATAGGTAGCTATAATAGTACATAGAATGTTGCAACAAATAAAACCGCGACTACATGGTATAGGTAGTTATAGGTAGTTAGTTAGTACATAGAATGCTGTAACAAAAAGCTGCATAGTATAGATAGTTATAGGTAGCTATAGTTGATACATAGTTTGTTATTGAAATAAAACACATTCGTTACAGTTGTTTGCTCTCAAGAGGCAGTATATAAGCCCTTGGAGCCTTTATTTCTTCCAAGTAAATAGAATATAGTTAGGTAGGGTATCCTGTCCCTTACACATAACAGTAAACACATGGTGGCCCTGGTAATCGAAGGTATATAAAGGTAATCAAGGTATATAAAGGTATACAAAGGTGATCGGTGGTATATAAGGTAATCGAGGTATATACACACACAGACAGACATACATAGGTAAATAGAAAGGGCTTGGTAATTTGAGACCCGAAATATTTAGGTCAAAGGTAGTCGCATAGCTAAAAGCGACACTGACCAATCACAGAGCAGGAGGGTGCTGGTACGTGATTGGTCAACGGTTTTTGATAAACAGCCCTGGTGAAGGTATGCACAAAAATAAAACACTTTGCATCTACCCTCTTCCTTTCCCGAAAAAACAAGTCTAGATTCTAGACTTCTAAATGTCTGAAATAGAACCGCCTTGAAAAATCCTTTCAGGGGATATATAGATGTCTATAGTGTATGCAGGCATAAAGCCGTAATTTAGGTTTAAATAAAACTGTTTATTTTTATCCCCCTGAAACATATACGCTTATAGAGTTGCAACCCCTTAAGTGACAGGGTTGAAACATATGTAGTTTTGTAGAGGGTTGTCGTATCTATAGAGATACATATAGCTGTATAGCCCTCCTAGCATAGTTTTACGGTAAATTCACCCCAAGTAGGTAATAGCTTCGTGCCTACAATAGTTTTGTATAGTTTTTGGCATCCCACCCCTACATGGAGGGGGATGAAGGGGTGAATTAGTCTCCTCTGCATGGAGCATACCGAGGGCTATCCATAGAGGTACGACAACCCCTACTCACATAGACCTAAGCCTAGATATAGTCTAAATTCTAGGATTAGCATAATGAAAATATTGGTTAATAAACTTCATCACACACGGTGATTTTTTGGGTGTCGATACGGTATAGTTGCGCCGTACAATAGAAACTAAGAAACTTAAAGAAATTTGTAGTCATTTGCAAGATATTTCGGATTTATAACTAAATGTAGAATCATATAGTCGCGAATTTCACCCTTCAAATCGCTAAGTGCATAGTGAACAAGTTAAATAGTGTTTTATTGTGACTTTATTGGTAAGCCCTCTATACCTACCCCTATATACTGTGTCAATAACAGCAAGTATAGCAAGTATTCAGCTAAGGGTTGCATCCTCATGGCCCGTAGCTCATAGACGGAGCGTCAACGCGTCTGGATCATTTATACCTAGGTGGGTTGTCACCATACAGTCCACTTTCGAAGAATAGGATAACCTACCCTGGCCACCCTACAGTCCAGTCGATCACGTCCGCCCCGTACATTTTCTGGTCCATCGGAGCCGGATATTTTGAAGATAGCCTGATCTAGCTATTTGGAAGTTGGACTTATAGAACCACGCAGCTACCCTGAAGGCGCAACCCCTATTGTGAAGTCGCACCCCCTTGAAGAAAAAACTACCCTTCAACATTTCAAGACACGAAGGGTGTCCCTAGTAGCTAAATAGAAGTCGGACCTTGAAGAAATCATCCCTTCAAGAAAACTACCCCTAGGCAGATTGATAGTGAAGCAACAACATAGAAGAAATTTAATCAAGCTGAACTTAGAAAATTTCGAACGACTTCACACTTTGAAAATTTTGAGGGGTTCCGACACTTAGAATATTTTTGAAGATTTTGAACTTGGAAAATTTTTTGAAGAATTTTGAACTTAGAAAATTTTCAACAATCCGGGACTTGGAAAATTTTTTGAAGATTTTTGAACTTGGAAAATTTTCAACAACCTGACACTTAGAAAAGTTTTGATCAAGCGGGACATAGAATATTTTTGAAGAATTTTGGACTTAGAGAATTTCAATCGACTTCACACATAGAAGAATTTGAACAGTCTGGGACTTAGAAAAGTTTCAGTCAATCCGAACTTAGAATATTTTTTGAAGATTGGGGACTTTGAAGAATTTTGAAAATTTTTTGAAAAATTTTTTTTTTTTTTGGAAACTTGGATTGAAGTTTCACCTGAGGCTTACCAGTGGACTACCGAATAGTTTTGAAGATTCATTGAAGACTTCAACAATGCCGATCACGAGGTCGCATGGCAAATCATCCGAGGCGTGGACAGTTCCGATACAGGATCCAGCCGAGAGGGTTCCTGCTATCCATCATCAGGTGCCGCCGCGTTCGCCTTCATCGTCTGGGACGGCGCGATCGATGCAGCAGCGCAGTGAAGACGTGTCTCCGCCTGCTGCCGCTGAACGAATAGAACAGATAGAAGCTTCAGCAATAGAACGAGTACCTGCACCATTGCCGACAACAGTACAGAAACAGATGCCATCAACCTCAAGGAAGGGAACCCGCTTTGAGACGACTTCAGATAGTACAATGAAGCCGTCAAATAGAAAAGATAGCCGAGTCTTGCCAATGACTACCCGGGGTGACGCCCGTATAGAACATAGACGTCCGCCGTCGACCATTGACAGGTCACCGCGGTCATATAGAAAATTACAGAAGGCTCGTGAAGACTTATTAAAGATTAAGTTGGAGCTTGCCCAGTTAGCACTTCAGAGAGCCGAACAAGAGTCGGACGAAGAATATTTGGACGATAGAAACTCAAATGAAGAGTACGTGCGTTCCTGGCTGGAAGAGGCGCCTGAACCTGTTCCTGATCAGAGAGAGACCAACGCCGCCGAGGGGGACATCCGTGATAGTCGACAGCAACCGCCCCCCCCTGTGGACTTCGAACCAATAGTGGACTCTCGTCGAACGCACATAGATCCAGATAGTGCTAAACAGATAGAGCCACCACCTATGAAGAAAATAGAAGACGATAGGAGCGAGGATAATTTACGTCCATTCGTTACGGACCTTACGGCTGCTATAGCATCTTTAGTTGACAAGAAAACAGAACAGCAGTCACAGAATTCCTCCTCGGCGTCGAAGGTCATTATGACTTTACCGAACTTCAGTGGTGCGCATACAGAATGGTTGTCATTTCGAGCCATTTATGAAACAACTCGAAAATATTTCAACGATGTCGAGAATACAGCAAGACTTAGAAGAAGCCTGCATGGACGCGCTTTAGAAACAGTTAGTTCAGAACTCATCGGCCATGCAAGACCAGATGACATCATGAGGGAACTCGAGCTGCAATTCGGCCGACCAGATTCGATAGCACAGGCCGAAACAGATAGATTGCGAGGACTGACACGATGCAGTGAAAATCCAAAGGATATTTGCTCATTCGCAAGCCAAGTGAGGTGCGCTATAGTAACGCTGCGAGCATTGAAGAAGGATCATTACCTGATCAACGCCGAGCTCATGCGAACCTTGACAGAGAAGCTACCGAACTCGATACGTGTACAGTGGTACCGTATATATACAGAAAAGTACCAGTCCTTGCCAGACTTGTCGCTGTTTAGCGAATTCATTACCGAACAAGCTCGATACTGCAGCGCTTTCGCTCCTGCTGAAAACATCAAGACAGAGGGCTCATCCAATCGACGCACACCGCAGCAGAGGACTCACACAACAACAGAGAAGTCAGCAAGCAAGTGCCGACTGTGTGAGAAGGATGGCCATATAGAACGCGATTGCTCGAAGTTCAAGAATAGCAATAGTAACAAGAGATGGGAAATTGCGAAGAATCTAAACCTGTGCTTCCGTTGCCTGAAGCCAAGAAGAGAGCGGCATAAATGCAACGCGAAGAAGTGTGACGTCAAGGGGTGTACAGCCCCGCACAGTCGGCTACTTCATTACGACAAGAAGCCTGCTGCGGTGGCAGCCGAAAAGCCCAGACAGACCGAAGTCAAAAAGGAGCCCAAGGAGACAGTCGCCAGCTCAAGATCATCGTCGAATCACGCCTATTTAAAGATCATCCCGGTCCGGGTCATTGGACCGGCGGGAGAGGCATCTACGTTCGCCCTACTCGACGATGGATCGACCGTATCGTTGATCGATGAAGACATCGCCGGCCAAGTCGGAGCCGAGGGCAAGATCGACCCACTGAAGATTGGTGCGATCGGTGACACCATGATCGACACTCCTTGTTCGAAAAGAGTCACAGTGACACTCGCGAGTCAGCATAGAAATAGGGTGCCGTTCAGAGCGCGCACCATACCGAAGCTTAATCTCGCGTCACAGACAGTCCGTGAAGAAGATGTCACACATTGCAAACATCTCATCGACTTGAAAGAGCAGCTAGTCTATGATGTTGGCGCGCCCAAGATTTTGATTGGCCAAGACAACTGGCACCTTCTCCTTGCCAGTGAAGTCAGAAGAGGCCCCAGGCACCAGCCAATAGCGTCACTTACAACGCTTGGATGGACGCTACATGGCGCGCACACTAGAATACTCGGTCAGCAGGTGCATTACGTCAGCGCATGCAGAGAAGATAGAGAAAATAGAGACGATAGACTGAACGAGCAACTTCGTGAATTTTTCGCACTCGAGTCCCTAATAGTTAATCCTCGGTGTCCAGATTCTGATCCAGAGAAGCAGGCTGAAGACATCTTGAAGAGACATACCAAACAGTTGACAGATGGGCATATAGAAACAGCTATGTTATGGAAAAATAACAACTTTGAAATGCCCGATAGTTATGGGACAGCACACAAGCGGCTGATCTCTATAGAAAAGAAGCTCGACAAAGATCCGAGTCTTCGAAATAAATATATAGAACAGATGGACTCGCTCCTTTCGAAAGGGTACGCAGAAAAAGCGCCCAAACAGACCACGCCAGGAAGAACCTGGTATCTGCCTCATTTCGACGTCTTCAATCCCATGAAGCCGGAGAAGTTTCGAATAGTACACGACGCCGCAGCTAAATCGAATGGAATGTCGCTGAACGACTTCCTACTCACAGGACCGGACCTGTTACAGTCGCTGCCCGGCGTCATGATGAGGTTTCGTAGACATCCGATAGCCATTTCAGGTGACATTACCGAAATGTTCATGCAGGTCAAAGTACGACCTGAAGATAGAGACGCCCTCCGATATTTGTGGAGAGGCAATAGAAGAGAAGGAGCCCCCGACGAGTATCGAATGACGTCAATCATATTCGGCGCGGCAAGCTCACCGTGCACGGCCATATTCGCGAAGAATTGGAACGCGAACCGGCACATAGAACAGCATCCAGAAGCAGTAGAAGCAATAGTGAAGAACCATTATATGGACGATTATCTGGATAGCTATAGAACAGTTGAAGAAGCGACACATATAGCAACAGCGGTGAAGAAGATACACCAACAGGCTCGTTTCGAAATTAAGAAATGGGTATCTAATGACATCGACGTCATACAGAATATAGAACCGTCGCTTATAGAGACAGAAGTCGTCGACATCGGCGACCATACAGAAAAAATTCTTGGCCTAATATGGAGACCAAGAGCAGATACGCTGGGTTTCAATCTGAGCCTAGCCCGATTACCGAGTGGCGTATTACAGAAGGAAGTGCCCACAAAGAGAGAGGCGCTGAAAATAGTGATGTCACTATACGACCCACTCGGCCTAGCCTCACCCGTAACGATTCGCGCCAAACAGATACTCCAAGAAGCATGGAGAAGAGGAGTCGACTGGGACCAGCCGTTCGACACAGACTTGGCCACAGCATGGAGAAGTTGGGTTCAACATCTACAGAATCTTGCACAAGTCACAGTACCAAGATGTTACCCAGGATATAGCGACGCCATAGAAACGCAAGTCCACGTTTTCACGGACGCGAGCGAAACTTCGTACGCCGCAGCGGTGTACTGGCGTATCTCTACAGAAGATGGCAAGACTCACGTGAGCCTCGTCATGGCCAAGGCAAAGGTGGCGCCACTCAAGCTCCAATCGATACCCCGACTCGAGCTGCAGGCCGCGGTGATGGGGACCCGCGTCGCTGCAGCTGTCATCCGAGAACACGGAGTCAAGCCGGCCTCCGTGACGTACTGGTCAGACAGCAAAACCGTGCTGACCTGGATCAGAAGAGGAGCTAGAGTTTACAAACCGTTCGTCGCGCACCGCATAGCTGCCATAGAAGAGCATAGTAGAGTCGAAGACTGGCGATGGGTGCCCACTAAGAAAAATATAGCAGACGCAGCCACTCGTGATGTACCACAGCACTTTGATTCGAGACACGAGTGGTTTTGTGGCCCCAGCTTCCTGTATGAAGAGTCGACAACATGGCCAATAGAGAAGCCTCCACTAGAGGAACAGACGGGTGAGGAGCGAACCTTAGTCGCTATAGAAAATATAGATAGAAGACTCACAGAAGTCATACCCGATCCAGCAAGATTTTCAAAATGGGAACGACTGTTGAGAGCGACGGCGACAGTACTACGCTTCGTCGCCAAATGTCGGCCGCCCAAAGAAAATACGTTCTATAAAAGAACGAGGAAAAATATAGAAGCGGATCCGGATTGGAGGAAACGTACAAAGACGGCAGTGCCCCCTCCTACAGCATCAGTGACGTCCCCAGTGACGTCAAAATATAGTTTTTCAATAGAAGCCGAATACCTCCAACAAGCGGAGAGGTTACTCGTGCAAGCTGTACAGCAACAGATGTTTTCCCGCGAGTTGACAAGTTTGCGAGGAAACGAAGAAATAGATAAGGACAGCGCCCTACGACCGTTGCAAATAGAATTGAAAGATGACGTCATACGCCTCAGAAGTCGTATAGATAGAATCGACAAAATAACAGAAGACGTCAAGCGCCCACCCATATTACATGGCGACCATCGTATAACTCAGCTCTACATAGACTGGACACAACGCAGCTTACAACACAGTGGAACCGAGATGACCATCAATGAAGTCCGACAGCATTACTGGGTCGTCAGAATGAGACCCACAACGAAGATGGTAGTGACACGTTGTTTACCGTGTCGCATTAGGAAGGCGTGCGCTCCAGTACCAGCTACAGGCGACCACCCCAGAACGCGTCTAGCTCACCATCAGAGGCCGTTCACATTCACTGGACTCGACTATTTCGGTCCGCTATCCGTTACAGTCGGTCGCCAGCATCAGAAGAGGTACGTGGCTCTATTTACGTGCCTGACCACCAGAGCGGTACACCTGGAAATCGCCGCAAGCCTCAGCGCAGACTCCGCGATACTAGCACTGCGCCGCTTCGCTGCACGCAGAGGATGTCCAACAGAAATACATTCAGACAACGGCACCAACATGCACGGTGCCGACAAAGAGCTCCGAGACGCCTTCAAAGAAGAGGCAAGTCGCCGAGGCATAGTATGGCGCTTCATCACTCCGTCAGCGCCTTTTATGGGTGGCGCATGGGAGCGCCTAGTCCGATGTGTGAAGACAGCATTACAGACTATACTTCACGAAAAACACCCACATGAAGAGGTGTTACACACACTGTTGTGTGAGGCCGAATATACGGTCAACAGTCGACCACTAACCCATGTTTCAGTTCACAGTGACGATGACGAGTCCATCACGCCAAACCACTTCCTCCTGGGTGGTTCAGCCCGGCTGCCGACGCCTGGCGTGTTCACAGAGCACGACATCGACAGCAAGCGCCACTGGCGGCGCTCACAAGCACTCGCCGACCAGTTCTGGCGCCGCTGGGTACGTGAGTACCTACCCGAGCTCCAACACCGGCGGGAGCCTCATAGCCGTGGCCCTAATCTGCAGGTGGGTGATCCCGTACTCATCGCAGACGGCCAGCTGCCTCGCAACACGTGGCCGCGAGGCCGCATAATCGCAGTTTTCCCGGGCGCTGATGGAGAGGTCCGGACAGCTGAGGTGCGCACATCCGGCGGCACCTTAAAGCGTCCAGTAAAGAAACTTGTCCCACTACCCAAGTAAGACAATAGCAGGCGATGCTGCTCCTACAGCTCGCCAACCAACAGATAGATGGGTGACGCTGCCAACACGCGCAGCTCGCCCCCCCGTGCGGGCATATCCGGCCCGCTACCAACTTACTTTCAGCGGACAGAGAGAGTGTGATGTTGCCCACCGGCGCAACTCACCTCCTGCGGACATGTTCGGTCCGCATTCGGCTCGCGTCAAGCGAGCAATAGCCGGCGATGCTGCTCTCACAGCTCGCCAACCAGATGGGTGATGCTTCACAGCTCGCCCCCCGCGGACATATTCGGTCCGCAACCGGCTCGCATTCAGCGGGCAATAGCCGGCGATGCTGCTCTCACAGCTCGCCAACCGATAGCTGGGCGACGCTGCCCGCAAGGCGCAGCTCGCCCCACTGCGGGCGTATCCGGCCCGCCGCCGCCTTGCTTTGTGCAGGCGACACAGCCGGCGATGCTGCTCACACAGCTCGCCAACCGATAGATGGGTGACGCTGCCCGCAAGGAGCAGCTCACCCCACCGCGGACATATTCGGTCCGCATTCGGCTCGCATCAAGCGAGCAGTAGCAGGCGATGCTGCTCTCACAGCTCGCCAACCGATAGCTGGGCGACGCTGCCCGCAAGGCGCAGCTCGCCCCACTGCGGGCGTATCCGGCCCGCCGCCGCCTTGCTTTGTGCAGGCGACACAGCAGGCGATGCTGCTCTCACAGCTCGCCAACCATAGATGGGTGACGCTGCCCGCAAGGCGCAGCTCACCCCACCGCGGACATATTCGGTCCGCATTCGGCTCGCATCAAGCGAGCAGTAGCAGGCGATGCTGCTCTCACAGCTCGCCAACCGATAGCTGGGCGACGCTGCCCGCAAGGCGCAGCTCGCCCCACTGCGGGCGTATCCGGCCCGCCACCGCCTTGCTTTGTGCAGGCGACACAGCAGGCGATGCTGCTCTCACAGCTCGCCAACCATAGATGGGCGACGCTGCCCGCAAGGCGTAGCTCGCCCCACCGCGGACATATTCGGTCCGCATTCGGCTCGCATCAAGCGAGCAGTAGCCGGCGATGCTCTCACAGCTCGCCAACCATAGATGGGCGACGCTGCCCGCAAGGCGCAGCTCGCCCCACCGCGGACATATTCGGTCCGCATTCGGCTCGCATCAAGCGAGCAGTAGCCAGCGATGCTCCCACAGCTCGCCAACATAGCGAGTGATGCTGCCCACTGGCGCAGCTCACCACCGCGGACATATTCGGTCCGCATTCGGCTCGCATCAAGCGAGCAGTAGCGGGCGATGCTGCTCACGCAGCTCGCCAACATAGCGGGCGATGCCGCCCACGGGCGCAGCCAGCCCCCATTGCGGGCATATTCGGCCCGCCACCGCCTTGCTTTGAGCAGGCGATACAGCAGGCAATGCTGCCTACACAGCTTGCCACCGCAGCAGGCGATGCTGCGCACACTCGCAGCTCGCACAGACAGCGGGCCATCCGGCCCACAGCTCGCACATTTGCGAGAGCCTACGCAACAGCCTTGCGACTGCAGGCGACCCACAGCAGGGAAGCGGCAGACCGGCGACTGCACAGCTGCGTCGAGCACCGGCATCGAGCACCGGCGCCGCGCAGCGGGCGACGTGGCTACAGGCGTCGCTCACCGGGTTTCTGCAGCGCCGCGACGTCATCGCACCGAGTCATCGCTGCACTGCATGGCGGGAGAGATGTTCGCGACGATGCGTCTTAGCTACATAGTATAGATAGTTATAGGTAGCTATAATAGTACATAGAATGTTGCAACAAATAAAACCGCGACTACATGGTATAGGTAGTTATAGGTAGTTAGTTAGTACATAGAATGCTGTAACAAAAAGCTGCATAGTATAGATAGTTATAGGTAGCTATAGTTGATACATAGTTTGTTATTGAAATAAAACACATTCGTTACAGTTGTTTGCTCTCAAGAGGCAGTATATAAGCCCTTGGAGCCTTTATTTCTTCCAAGTAAATAGAATATAGTTAGGTAGGGTATCCTGTCCCTTACACATAACAGTAAACACATGGTGGCCCTGGTAATCGAAGGTATATAAAGGTAATCAAGGTATATAAAGGTATACAAAGGTGATCGGTGGTATATAAGGTAATCGAGGTATATACACACACAGACAGACATACATAGGTAAATAGAAAGGGCTTGGTAATTTGAGACCCGAAATATTTAGGTCAAAGGTAGTCGCATAGCTAAAAGCGACACTGACCAATCACAGAGCAGGAGGGTGCTGGTACGTGATTGGTCAACGGTTTTTGATAAACAGCCCTGGTGAAGGTATGCACAAAAATAAAACACTTTGCATCTACCCTCTTCCTTTCCCGAAAAAACAAGTCTAGATTCTAGACTTCTAAATGTCTGAAATAGAACCGCCTTGAAAAATCCTTTCAGGGGATATATAGATGTCTATAGTGTATGCAGGCATAAAGCCGTAATTTAGGTTTAAATAAAACTGTTTATTTTTATCCCCCTGAAACATATACGCTTATAGAGTTGCAACCCCTTAAGTGACAGGGTTGAAACATATGTAGTTTTGTAGAGGGTTGTCGTATCTATAGAGATACATATAGCTGTATAGCCCTCCTAGCATAGTTTTACGGTAAATTCACCCCAAGTAGGTAATAGCTTCGTGCCTACAATAGTTTTGTATAGTTTTTGGCATCCCACCCCTACATGGAGGGGGATGAAGGGGTGAATTAGTCTCCTCTGCATGGAGCATACCGAGGGCTATCCATAGAGGTACGACAACCCCTACTCACATAGACCTAAGCCTAGATATAGTCTAAATTCTAGGATTAGCATAATGAAAATATTGGTTAATAAACTTCATCACACACGGTGATTTTTTGGGTGTCGATACGGTATAGTTGCGCCGTACAATAGAAACTTAGAAACTTAAAGAAATTTGTAGTCATTTGCAAGATATTTTGGATTTATAACTAAATGTAGAATCATATAGTCGCGAATTTCACCCTTCAAATCGCTAAGTGCATAGTGAACAAGTTAAATAGTGTTTTATTGTGACTTTATTGGTAAGCCCTCTATACCTACCCCTATATACTGTGTCAATAACAGCAAGTATAGCAAGTATTCAGCTAAGGGTTGCATCCTCATGGCCCGTAGCTCATAGACGGAGCGTCAACGCGTCTGGATCATTTATACCTAGGTGGGTTGTCACCATACAGTCCACTTTCGAAGAATAGGATAACCTACCCTGGCCACCCTACAGTCCAGTCGATCACGTCCGCCCCGTACAAACTGCTTTAACGTGTTTTCAAAATTAGTTATTATTCGATACTATTTGTTTGCATAAAGCCACTGATAGACTTGGGCATATACTTGTTCACAACACAAACAAACAAAGAAGCAGGCGTAAACAGCGTTTCAGTGAACATTCTAGCAAGCATTCTAGCGCACGACATTCAATATTGCTTTAAATTTTGTCATTGTTGTTTGAAAACGTATTCGCGAATAGTAACCGATTTGTCAACAATACTGAAAAATACTAACATTTTTTACTTGAAAAATGTCTGTTCGACATCATGCTTAGTGATGTTTGCTAATTGGTGTTACAATAACAAGGCCGTCATGACATGTATGAATGTCAATAGGAAAAGACTAGAAAAGATAGATGGATTCTGTAAAAAAATGTTATTGCACAGAATTCTCGGGTTAATATATTGTATGGAAGCCAGAATTTGATTTAAGTAATTGAAACTTGATTTAATCGTGCTGAATTTTGATTATTTTTTTGGGGTAGTTGTTTATTAGTACTTTCAAATCGAAATCTATACTAATATTATAAAGCGGTAACGTTTGTGAGCTTGTAAGTTTGAGACATTGTAGAGGTAATCTCTGGATCTACTGAACCGATTTTCAAAATTATTTCACCAGTAGAAAGCTACGTTATTGTGGAGTGTCGTCCCGTCCCCGTATTGCCAGGGGAACGGGAACTACGGGTGAAACCGCGGGGCGCTGCTAGTAACTAGATATAAAAAGAACTTGCATCGAGATATAAGGAACCCATGAGTTATAAGGATTAACCCTTTTAGTTCATGTGTAAATACTGTTGTGCTTTTCTTTGCCTGAGTAGTATAATTTGATACCTCTGGGCAAAGATCTCCTCCAACGCTTTTCATTGCTTCTGTCCCTTGCAATAGGGTATTTTACTGTAAAAATCTAATTAGTCCGTCTGCTGGATTTACAAAAAATATTGGACACGTATTTTTTCTTTTTTCACGGAAACAAAAAATGAAGACGATACAGTGCGTTGAAAACTCACGTGACGTCACTACGTTGCTACACTTTTTACCAGCGACGTGACGTCACGTGAGTTTTCAATTAGATTTTTACAGTAAAATACCCTATTCTTCTTCATTTAGGACCGGCTGAGAGATTTCGTCCTCCCATATTGTTCACGTTGTAGACTATTCTGTTAGGTTGTTGTATTTATCCTGGCTCCGTAACTAATGACCAAGCAACTGTCCTTGCACCGTAATTATCCCATACTTACACCATTCCATGAACTCCCAATGATATAATGCAATTTATTGTAAAATCGCGTGACACTATCACTTCCAAAGCCCCATCATGTTCGTGCCCTCTAACAATTTTTACCCGTTCATAAGCATTATTTGCCTAATTATTATCTCGATTTGCTCGTTATTTACCATAGCATCCTACTGCGATATTAATGGTAGAAATTAATGGTACATTACACGAATGACCCTAATTTAAAAATTATTCTGTTGACTATTTTGCGTCTGATGCTGTTCTGCTGCTGCTGTAGTTAGAAGAAATTATTTTATAAAGAGCAATCTGTCAATGGGTTTGATTGACGTGCGTGACCCTGCTATACTAATCACCAGTGATCGGAATAGGTAGATTGATTTTAGTCATAGAAATCATAACATGGTTAAGCCTTTTTTTTCCGAGATTTCATTTTGGTACTTACGGGATTAAATCAAATATTGTGAATGTAAAGATTTTTAAACTACTACATTTGAAATTTATAGAAAGCTAATAAAACATTTTGAAAATTATAATTACATAATATTAAAAAAAATAACATTCAAAAATCCTATAATATACTATAAATAAAGAAACAGGTGTAAAAAAGTTGAATCAAAATCAACATCGTTATTATTAAAATCACAATTACAAACATTAGATTTCATTTTACCCTGAAAAATTCAAGTTTCCACGGTAATACACGGGAACTCGACATTTTCGAAAGTCACGCGGACGAAGCCGCGGGTAATAGCGAGTGCTGATATGTGTTCATCCTACATATTCTATATGTTCCTAACAATTTCGAAATTCCGGAAAAACTTTAACGATCCGGAATCTCGGAGGCATGTCCATATTAATATCTACGTTTCAGGTTATTGACCCCAAATCAATCTACCTACTCCGATCACTGCTAATCACTCTTGTCTATACTAATATTATAAAGAGGAAAGATTTGTATTTTTGTATGTAACGAATAAAATCAAAAACTACTGGACCGATTTCAAAAATTTTTTCACCATTAGAAAGCTACATTCACTCTGAGTAACATAGGCTATATTTTATCCCCATATTCCTACGGGAACGGGAAATACGCGGGTAAAACCGCGAGGCGCTGCTAGTTAATAATATGGGGTCGAAACGATGAACTCTTGGCTAAATATTGTAATAAAAGCCACACAGCTCGAACTTCGAGGTTTAGCTTCTCTTGCCGATGTCCAGTGGCGTGCAGTGGTTCGAGTTAGGGTAGACCAGAGAAAATATCACATTATTCAGGGTTGAAATGTGGTGCTTTTTTTTGTTTTTTTTTAACAGGCTATTTAAAAAAAAAACTCATTTCATTCAAAATCAACCCTGAATAATGTGGTTATTTTTTAAAATGTATTTGGACATTTTCTCTGGCTTACCCTAACTCGAACCACTGCACACCACTGCCGATGTCGGTCTGCGTTTCGTTAAGTCATTGGCCCCGCCTGCCATGTTGAGCATCTTTGGCAGTCGTTACGTTTATTCCGAAGTCAGAAAATCTGACACTAGTTTTACCAAGGGGTACAGTGTAACCTGTTACTGATTTAAAAAATGCTGAAACGCCTAGCTTCTAGAAAGGCTTTGTATGAGTTACAATAAACAACACTATGCCTTCGTTCATCTAGTAAAAGAAGATCCAGTTCCAAAGAGGAAGAAATAGTTTCAAATGGTAAAAGAAGTTTAGTGAAGTTTCCCAAGATCTCCACGTATGATTACTCACGAAACTCGCACTCTTCACTCTTTTTCCGTTTACATAGGAGGCGGCTTCCAGTCAAACTCAGCTGAGTACTAGTACATGGACCTGTTTATCTGACCTTCTAATAACCCAATAACTGGGTGACACCGTACTTCTTGGTAAGACTGGGGTCAGATCTTGCTTTTGACTATCCATAACGACTGTCAAAGATTGGCAAATGACGGAAGGAGGTGTAATTGATTTTCCTGGTAGGTAATCCTTCCTTCCCGAGGAGAAGAGTACGCTGAGAAACCGTATACTATACGCGGCAACGAATCGGATGCACCTTTTTTGTAAATCGGTTTCTGCTGGAACCTATAGGATGTTAGTGTATAGTAGAGGATGTTAGTTTGTAGATAGATGTTGATGTGTATTTCTGATGGCATTCTTGCTATTTGAGGAAATGCAAATTTCACCGTAGGTTTATACTTTGAGTTCGGACTTGTCTATTTTAAATTCTTAAGAAGGTGAGATTACTGGTAGTTTAGAAGATACACGGACAGATTTAGCTTCCATATTTCTAATTTGCTTTTTTCACTAAACAATAAGATTTAATTTTGTTGAACTATGACCATTGACTGAAGTACACGAATGCGATTTGTCGCAGCGAGAGGTTATATTGTGTGGGTTTCTAGGTATTCAAACGCTTGGAAAAGCTAAGCACAATCATCTCCTCGAAGAGCACTAGGAGTACTAGGAAAATCAATTACGCAGCCGGGACCAACGGCTTAACGTGCTTCCGAGTCACAGAGGAATCTTGATTTGGTTGGTCACCCATCCGCAGACCGACCTCGGCAAGCGTTGCTTAACATGCAAAATCGGCACGTGCAGATGTTATTATTCAGCTGCCAGCTACATCATCGGCTCCTCTTTGTGATATTTTTACATATGTATTTTAAAGTACACATTTCTAAGTGTGTACTGGTTTAATCAGCCGTTTTATTAATGGTCCAGCCTTTTTATTGAACTACGTCGTTTGATCAGCGGCCTAAATGCCATCAGCATAACCCATCAGTCCATGCGTAGTCCACGCATTCATAGAATATGTGACGAAAATATATATCTGTTTTAGCCATATCACAGTATTGGCAATGACTTCTCTCACTGGGCGGAGCGGAAGGGAGTGTCAGACTCTTACTGACTAAAACCCGCCCGTGATCCTTCTAGTGCCCTTTGCGTTCCAGGGCCGCGGTGACTCTTTCGAACAAATTCCGTAACATCGTCACCTATCAATTGGAGATAAACAAAAAAGATTATCATGATTTTTCCTCGTCCCACAGGTAGTTTGTATACAACCAGTGCAACAGACAGGTTTTAAAATGCGTCACATGATTAAAACACTCGATAAAACCCTCATAAAAATCATACAAAAAATACGTTGTAAACAAAGTTTTTTTGTCCTTAAAAATATAGATAACTAAGTACCTATGTAAAGTTTAAAGGAAATTCTGATGAAAGCGTCATCTATACTTCTACACTAATATTATAAAGAGGAATGATTTGTATTTTTGTATGTAACGAATAAACTCAAAAACTACTGGACCGATTTCAAAAATTCTTTTACCACTAGAAGGCTACATTCACCCTAAGTAACACAGGCTATATTTTATCACCGTATTCCCACAGGAACGGGAACTACGCGGGTGAAACCGCGGGGCAGTATCATATATGTATAATTTCGTTTATGTTTTATTTGGTGCAATGTACCATACATTGCACTAAACAAAACTTAACCTAAATAAGTAATTATCTCAACTTTTAACGAGACCTGTAAAACCAGTATGAATTTTCTTTTTTCGTGTTCAAACATCGTTACTTCGATAAGTTGTCGTAATTAGTGTCCCATTCATAAATATCAGGTTCAACAGCATATCCAGTCCGTACAGGTGGATCCAGAGGGGGGTCTCAGGGGCTCAATAATCTATTATATACATATACGATATACGGGTTATTTGTAAAACTCCAACAACCTCTTAAGAGGTCATTATACTCATCATTATGAACAACTTTGACTACGGGACCAAACCTGAAATCGCGAAAAAAAAATCAGCTGTTCCTTACATTTATGTTCGTATAACTAATCAAAATGTAGGGAACAGCTGATATTTTTTAACGATTATCGTTTTGGGGGGCTTGAATCTAAAACTAAGGAGGCTAGTTATGTGTTAAACAAAATAAAACATTATGTGTTTTTTCAGTTTTAACTTTGCTAAAAACATACTCTCAGCGGGCTCAAGCCCCCCCAAACGATAATCGTCGATCCGCCACTGCCAGTCTGTATCGGATGTGTCAGGTTGAGGCAGCATTCCTAGGTAGCTGCGTTTTATTTTTAGCTTTAAATATCGGACGCTGCAACAAGATGGGACTAAAATAGTTTGAACTTAGTACAAGGTGGGTACGGGCTAAGCAGGTTGTTCTAATAGTCAGAGAGTCACTGTATGGATGTATGCAGACGCTTCTTAGTATCGACATATCTTTTGTCGTAGGTCTGTTGGGATCCGAGTCGACGGCGCGTCATGTTCCACGCGAGCCTCAAAGAGCGGTCAGCAACGTAGACGGGGCCTCATAGGGTCAGTGCCTGCTAGGGTTGCGGAATTTGTTCGAAAGAGTCACCGCAGCCCTGGAACGCAAAGGGCACAAGAAGGATCACGGATGGGTTTTAGTCAGTAAGAGTATGACACTCCCTTGCGCTCCGCCCAGAGCGGGAGAAGTCATTTGATGATTTCCCATCCAGGAAAAAAAAAGGTCTGTTGGCATCAGAGTTGAAGAATTCGTTCGAAAGAGTCACCGCGGCCTTGGAACGCAAAGAGCATTAGGGGGAACGCTGATGGGTTTTAGTCAATAAGAGTCTGACAGTCCGCTCCGTCCACAGCGGAAGAAGTCATTTGATGATTACTCAACGTTAAAAAGAAAGGTTTTATTTCGAGAATTCTCTTTTCAAATAAGTAGTAGGTACCTTTGTGCTCTTTTCTCTGTATCATGTTCGTTTCTAGGTGTTCATATTTTAGCAAAAAAGTGCTAATACCTCTCTCCAAGGTCCTATTTATCTCTATATGGAGTTCTCATCAAATCAGATCAACGACTTAGGCGTGAAGAGTAAAAACAAAAACTCACTTTTGCGTCTATAATATCAGGAATGTGTGGTGTAACAGAAAAGAAAGACTGCGTTTTGTGAGTATCTGTATACAATATAGAACAGACTAAAATCAAAACCGAGAAAGGGGTCATTGTACTCATTAGTATGACCAACTTTTTCTATGGCATTAACTCACAAACTGCGAAAAAAAATGTAGCAATTAAAACTAGAAAAACATTTTCATGTTGGTCCCTATCGGCAAACGAAAAAAGTGTTCCACTTAAAAAAAAAAATTGGTGGTTTTTTTTCAAATGTTATAAAAACCTTATTATAGTCTTGTGGACTGTTTTTGCTTTTTAAAATTGCTATAAGCGTAACTAATAATTTTATGAACCTGTATTATTGAAGGTATTAACATATTATGTTCTTTATTTTTATGGGTCTCTCAAAAGTAAAGCTGTTCATGTTTTTATGTGCACAATTTGTAGTTACAAGTTTACTTGGTTGGGCAATTATATTGAAGTTCTTAAGAACAAGTATCGTCCCGCGGTTTCACCCACGTAGTTTTGTTCCGTAGTAAAACGGGGATAAAATATAGTCAATGATACTCGCTTATAATGTAGCTTCCTATTGTAGAAAACGTTGTTAAATTCGGTCCAGCAATTTCGGAGCTTATTCGGTACAAACAAACCTCGTTTTACCGGTACAAACAAAAAAATTCTCTTTAAAGTATAGACTAGCGCTAGCCCGCGTTTTCATTTTCAAAATCTGTAACACAGCTTAACCCTAAAGAACATACCTCAAAAAGCACGTTAAGCTGTTGATCCTGGCCGTCATTTGCAGAAGTTTGACAGTCGTCACGTGTAGTCAGAAGTCAAGAAATTTGACGTCCATCTTGCTTAGGAGTTTACTGATCCAGATAATGGGTTGTGACACAGTGACAGATAGTTATCAGATGGGCATTTGCTGTATGTGAAAATAGCTGAACTGCGCAACTTCTGTTATGTCACATTTTTCATGACTGCTCCACCCTTATTAGCCTTGGCGTGATAATATGTAGCCTATAGCCTTTCTCGGTAAATGGGCTATGTAACACTGAAAGCATTTTTAAAATCGAACCAACAGTTCCTGTGATTAGTGCGTTCAAGCAAACAAACAAACTCTTCAGCTTTATATACTGGTACTCAGCTCCATTCATTTAGACTGGAAGGCGTACAACATAGGTTGCGGAATTTGATTGAAAGAATCACCGCGGCCCTGGAACGCAAAGGGCACTAGAAGGATCACGGGTGGGTTTTGGTCAGTAAGAGTCTGACACTTTCCACTCCACTCGGAGCGGTCATGAAGATTTCGTATCCAGAAAAGAAAAATGCGTAGGTACAACACAGTTGAGCAACGGCTACTTAGGTACACATATTTATTTACAGTCTAGGTACAACAGTGTTCTTCACTTTAAATGCGTAATACACGTCATGATCAGCATTGAACTTGAACCGCGGCCAAGCTATATATGTACCTATGTATGTATGTATGTATGTATGTATGTATGTATGTGTTTATTTATTTCTAGGCTGCACATTTCCTGTGTGATGCTGATGTGGTAGGATATAATTTTACTGATGCGGTTATGATTTGTCTTGATATTACACTGTGGTTTTCAGTATTTCAGTGCCAAACGGTGACTTTTTACACTTTCTGCAATGGAATAATAGCTTTTTTTTTAAGTGTTAGGGTATCTAACCGTGCAGTTTCTTTCCGGTATATTAAATGACCACTTAAAGTCATACATTTGCTTCTGACGTTTCTGTAGTCCTGAAGTTAATTGACTGTTGTGTGGAATTAAAAAAAAATAAACGAGAGCTTGGGTTTTCTTTGCATGTTTATATAATTCAAAATAAAATAATAAACATAAATCTCATTTGATGGTTTTATATGTATTCAGATTCTTTTCGATATTTTTCATATAAAATTCAGTAGAATTGATAAGCTCCTCTTTTTCTAAAAGTCGGTTAAAATAATAAAAAATGTTATGCTCTTATTTAACCTTTCTGTAAAAAAATAAGTTGTTTAGCATTTTTTGAGTATGACTCATACCAAATTGACTTGGTCTCACACACTAGTAAAACAAAAAAAAAAACAGAACATAAAAACCTAAATGGGTAATTCCTAATCAGATGCTCCGGAGCGGCGCGGCGCGCGGCGGCGGCGCCAAGCAGCCGAACTTAAAATTACCTCATTATAAAACTAGATACAGTATTACTTAACAAATTACAGGTTCTTTATTTAAAAAAAAAACACTCGCGGATATAATAAGCAATATAAAACAGAATTTCAATTCCTAGCAATGCCTGAAAATAACGGAAATCTTAATTGAGTGTAAGCAACAAAGCTTTGCTACTAAAAAAAATCTCAACGATCAAGATTTCCGTAATCTGATGAAATAATCAGTAGGCACAAGAACCTAAAATCGCGTGTAACTTGTGCGTTTTGTTTACTGTTAATGAAACCTAGGACGTCGGTAAACCGAGACTACCCTCCTTTTGATTTTACGTTCTTACACTCCATTCATAGTTTATCTTGTAGATATCGCTGACAGCGTCAATGCTGCTATTTTGCCACAGAATTAAGCTTGTGTAAAAAAAAAAACGTTGACCCACACTAGGATTTTCACATGTACCGTGCGTGCGTTTACCAACATACAAACTCACATACACAAACAGCCAGACCCGGAACAACTATATTTAGGCCATACAAATATTTTTTCCGTGCGTTAATCGAACCCGCGACACGCAGCTCAGCAGTCAATCGCTTAAACACTGCAATCATGCCCAAGTACTTAAATATTTTTGTCTAGGAGTAGGACCGAATGCACAGCAGAGGAATCGAAATAAAACCTCACTTACAGATAAGAAGTCCTAAACAAACATAACAAAAATAAACAAACATTTGCTTTATAAGCAAATATTCATTTGGGACTTCTACTGGACACACCTTCTATTTTGAATACTTTTCTGTTAACCTTTTAAATTCTATAATATTTCTTATCTTATTATTTATCGATCATTGTCTTTTTGAATATTAAATGGATTGAAACTACTACATATTTTTTTATGACATGACAGAGTGCAACCTTGCGTGACTTCATGCAATGGAACTGATTTGAATAAAATTCTGGTTTCATTCATAACAAAAATAAACAAGCGTAAGTAGGTATTTTGTTACACTGCTAAGCTTAATTAATAAAATGTTATGTATCACCTATATTTTTCTTTTTAGTTTCTTTACCTACCAGCGAAGTAGAATTTTATCTTTTTTGTATTATCTGAGAAATCCTCAAAGGACCCTCCGTGAACAGAGTGTTATGTCGGACTCCTGCCGATTAAAACTCCATGCGTCTAATTACTTCTATGATTCGAGAGCCCAGAACAATTCAATTCACGCGCACCCCTGAATGGTATCGATGACAAACCCAATACCATTTTTCCCGTTCCAGGAACTGTACCCGTCCGGGGTTCAGTTCCTTCCTCAAGCGGTATACAAACACTAGACCAACGAAACAGTTATTTTATCACTAACTAGCGACCCGCCCCGGCTTCGCACGGATGCAATGTAGATACTAATGTTTTCTCTACTATAATATGCATGTATTATACATATAAACCTTCCTCTTCAAACACTCTATCTATTAAAAAAACCGCATCAAAATCCGTTGCATAGTTTTAAAGATTTAAACATACATAGGGATATAGGGACAGAGAAAGCTACTTTGTTTTATACTATGCAGTGATGAATCTCGATTCCCATCATTTCTTACATAAACGTTTCTTCTACAGTTACAATACCGCTGCTCAGCTTCGGCATGGTGCAAGGCTGGCTGTCCCCCATGATATCAGTGCTGCAGTCGGACGACGGGCCCTCTCCGGAGCCCTACACCAGCTCAGACATATCCTGGATGGCCTCCGTCACCTACATCACAGCCATTATCTTCGGAGCGCCCATGGGTTGGTTGACTGACCGGTTCGGCAGGAAACTGATGACGCTGGTGACTACGCTGTCGCTTATTGTAAGTACTTCATGCTTTCTTTACATTTCAGAATTGTGCTCTCTTGGTTTTGATCTCGCTTTATGGAAAGCGGTGGATGAGGTCTACAATGGAACAAAAGAGCCTAGAAGTTTCATATACGCTCTGGTTTAGAAGGTTGACTAGGTAATTACCAATTTATGAGTTAACCAACAATTTTTAACACTTTAAACATTAAAAAATACACAGTTCATAGTAGAACTTATTGTGAATGTGGACGAGGCTACTTTTTTATCCGTGTGTATTAGTAGGATTGTTATGTTTTAATCATGTGGTTTGGTATCATAATAACTCCAATTATTTCCACGGAAGCATGGAACTTCATGGAACGTAGATCAAACATGGGCCTAGTGCAGCGATGGCGAACCTTTATAGGATATCGTGCCCATTCTTTGTCAAAATGCATATTCATTTGGCATTGGCGTGCCAATAACGAATCTTACCTTAAATAATGTAATGAACAAAATAATATGGAAAAAAAAGAGAAAATGTCGATAAATTTGAGATATGTGGAAAATAGTTGAGATAGCATTACCATACCATATGAAAAGATGTGAGATAGCATTTACCACATTTTTCTTTCTTAATTTAAGCATAATTAAAGCTCATCTTGAGGCCAATCATTAATTTGGCGTGCCACAATTATTTTGTAGCGTGCCACCACCGGCACGCGTGCCATTGGTTCGCCATCCCTGGCCTAGTGAATAGCCTTGTGGAACTCCAAAATTAATCGAAGCATAGAATGCTTTTCCCCCGGCCCAAGTTAAAATGAAGAAATACGGCTTCTGCTTCTTCCAATAAACCTTCCTATAATCATACACATACCCAATTAAACACATTCAATCAGATTGACATATAACCGAGCGTTACTAGTGCACCTTGACAAATTACTAATTACCAGATTATAAGACCTCCCTCTGTTATCAGACACACCACTTCCATTAATTCCGAATAAACTGATAAGAGGCAATAACGTAAATGAAATAAAATTATACGGTTCTCAATTAAAAATCGAGTTTGCACACAAACCTGTTAGTTTCTACACGGTAAAACTAATCTGGCAATTAAATGCATCCGATGTTTCGAATGAAGCTCAAGTTGAAGGTAAACGTTAATTGAATGAATAATAGGAATGTTTCCCGAGTTAATAAAATAATATTCTATTTAGTATTTCAGGTACATTATCGAAAAATATTGGACACGTATTTTATGCTTTATAAAAATTGACGAAGACAAAAAGCATCAAATAAATGTCAGGCAAGGATCAGCTCACGCCGCGCGCCGTGGTGAAAATTGTAGTACGTAGTGACGTCACACGAGTTTTCAACGCGCTGTATCGTCTTCGTTTTTTGTTTGCATGAAAAACGAAAAAACACGTGTCCAATTTTTTTTTAGAAATCTATCTGACAGACTAATTAGACTTTTCCAGTCAACTACCCTATTGCAGCAGTATTGCCATACACGTTGTCGTTTGGGCACACATTCAAACGACAACGACCCTTATTCGAAACAGTAATGCTAGCTTAGGAGAAGGCGGATTACGTAAAGCCGCCCTCGTCGCAACAGAAGAAGACGCCCCGGGTGTCGTGAGTCGCAGGCGAGTCCCGGCCACCGTAGGCGCGGGCCTACAAATGGCGAGCTATGGGTGGTTCGCCGTTCGACAGCAACCAGTCGACGGCGTATTGTGTTCCACGCGCGCCTCAAAGAGATGTCAACATAGTAGACTGGCCCCGTTAGGACCAGTGACTGCCAGTGTTGCGGAATTTCTGCAGTCCTGGAACGCAAAGGGCATTTGGAGAAACACGGGTGGGTTTCAATCAGTAGGACTCTGCCACTCACTTCAGCTCCGCCCAGGGCAGAAGTCATTTGATGTTCTCCAATTCTTCAAAAAAAAAGAGAAGACATTCGACGCGGATGAATTTTTTGGTGCGATATTTTAGTCTTTACTTAGGAGTTGTATTAAAAAAGTTGTTGAATTAATCAATTAATTTAAACCTAGACTAGTGGAGTGAAGGTTTCATTTGCAACAATCAACAATTCATCATTTTGCCTCTTTCAAACTATGTTGGAGTCGGCTTCCAGTCTATCAGAATGCAGCAGTATACCAGTTTTTTTTTTTTTTATGGAACGTCTGCTTTTCTTGCCTCCAGAACACAGTTATTGGATAACACGATACGCTTTTACAATATTGGTGGTTGACAGTATCATGGTGTCATTCCATATAGAATACTGGTTTATTTATTTAACAATTTATGTACACACATTTAATAAAAAGATAAGAAGAAGGAAACAGAAAAATAGGTACAAAGGTGATGCTTATTTCTATAGAAATCTCATCCAGCATACCTGAGATAGGAGAGTCGAGTAACGGCCGAACCCAATAACCGATCTATCACATACTGGAGATAGAAAAACAAATGAAACAACAGAAAAACTATATATTTTTTCTTGATTTTTCTGTTGTTTCATTTGTTTTTCTATCTCCAGTATGTGATAGATCGGTTATTGGGTTTGGCCGTAAAAAGAGATGTAGACATTGTTTGTAAAAGTATTGAGTAGGAAAAATGAAAACAATACAGTTTAAATATAACATAAAATCCATAATTCTGGTTTTCAAAAGGCATCCGATTAGCTCGGTGGCTGATCCCAGTTTGCGAATATCATAATCAGGCCATCTTTGTACCTATATTATGGTATGAGTCATAGAGGGGTATAATAATATAGTAATAACTTCAGAAGTAAAACGTATATAACATTTTGCGCGTAAAATGTTAACAGTGTGGTTTTTCCACACACCTCTACGAAAGGTTAATAATAAAATTGTAGACTACAATGAAATATAACAATTGCACTCAAATTAACTATGATTTGAACATTTATGACTTGTCTTAGAGACTAGATGACTTCTTTCTAGATGTAGAAAGTTCGTTTTGGGTCTCAAGTACGGCTATTACCGCATTTCTTTTACAAAAATATATCGAAATTAAAAAAGGGTAATTACTTTATTTTCTTTGTAAATTGTTATTGACTTGCACCTTATTTGTTATCAGCAGAAAAAAGATAGTAATGCTTCATTTACCGGTGACTTGCGGTATACATACTCGTATGTATTTAGGTTCTTTCTTTAAGACCTATCAGTAGCTTGAAATTTATTGTATATTATTTCATTGTTTTTCAACATTCATCATCATCTTTCCAGTCGAAAGAGTTTCTCTTCTGGACATAGGCCTCCGTCAAGTGTTGCTGCATCGACCTTTCCTCGCGTCCAGCAGATCCCTGTGGTCCTCATCCGGTCATCGATCCACCTCGTGGAAGGCCTTTCAATGCTGCGTCTTCTACGATACGCGGTTGTCACGCTGGAACGGTCTCATCAACTATCTGTTTCAGGGAACTCTTCAATCTCCGTCCATCCTGCATTGACTTTTAGTATAAAAGATATAAAAGCAGTTGAACGTAGACGTGCCATCATATTGTCCGGTTGAGCAGTAACCAGCCTTAGTGTGCTGCGAGTGGTCCTATAAAAAAAAAAAGAAACGTGCCATCTTTTTCTGACGTCTGACTAAACAGCAATCCATACAAGGCTTCGGAAATGTATAAGGCCTTTGCCCTGCAGTAGCTCAATTACAGGTTGATATCATTTCCTTTCCTCACCTTCTTCGCTCGCATCATTGACCTCTCTCGTCCTCCCCATATATTTGTAACACAATCTCTGATTATTTACGGACATTGTCACGGTAGTTAGTAGGTACTTCGATGACTGTATTACTCCTGCCAAGTAATTACTTATTATAATTACTCATTTAATCTTTGTGTTAAAAATTCTTGGGCACGTGAGGCGTTTTGGGCATGTGGGTGATTCTTTTAAGTTGTTTGTTTGTTAACGATACTCTCTGAAAGTTCTGAAAAGATTACGTTATTTTATTTTCACAAATAAAAAGCTACATCATTGTTGAGTATTACAGGCTTTATCCTGGAAAATGCACGAATTCTGTGGGATATAGCTAGCGGGAATGAATCCAAGGGACAAAGCTAGAACTTAACATAACATCAAGTCAAGCTTTTTTTTCTGGAATGGAATTCATCAAATGACTTAGGAAGCGTCGGTTTCTTACTGACTAAAACCCACCCGTGTTCCTCCTAATGTCCTTTGCGTTCCAGGGCCACAGCTCTGGCTGGGGGCTGGGGGCTGTCGTGTCGAACAAATTCTGCAACCCTAGCAGGCGCCGACCGTATGGGGCCCCGTCTAGTTTGCTGACATCTCCTTGAAGTACGCGTGGAACACGACGTGCCGTCAAACCGGTATCAAGTCAAGCCCGTAATCCCTAAACCGTTGGTCACGTATCTAACCCTCAAATTCCTCCTCACAAATAACAAAATCTTTTGTTTTTCGATCCACTCAGCTAGTTCATTAATCTTATCATCATTACCTGTTTTATTGTTCATAATTTGAATAACAATATCAATTACGTGAGAAAGACAAAGTCAGAAATAATGACGGCGTTAAGGCTAGTTTATGTTTATTCTTTATCTGTGCTTAAAGAAAAACATAATATAATCATGTGGCACATTGCTACGTCAAATGAGCCATTAATATCTATAATGACAAGTTTAAAACTGCTGATTAACCTGAGGTTGGGTGTTTAACATTCATGAGCACAAAAGTAAAATCGGTTGAATAGGGTATTTTACTGAAAAAATCTAATTAGACCGTCTGATAGACTCACAAAATATATTGGACACATTTTTTTTTCACTTAATTAAACAAATAATGAAGACTTTACAGTGCTTTACCAGCGACATGACGTCACCTGCCCCACTCTTGAATTTGGGTACGCTTTATCTTTTTTACGATTTGAAATGACAAAAAAATATGTATCCAATATTTTTTGAAAATAGAATTATGATTTTTATAACGAGTAAAATATCCAATTGCATCTTTGCATATTATTTATTACCTTCATTTATTAAAACTCCATGCACACATTTTATGACACGACTTATAAGTAGACCTAGGCGTTCTCTACGAAGCAAACAAGGATGAAGAGATACTGGCTGGCTAATGCGCTTTTAGAATAGTTGGAAAAAAATAAACACTAGTTGTTTTTTTTTTTTATAAGTACACAAATAACTACATCGACCTATGTAAACTGTGTTGACGTAACAAGCTTCGCATTGACGTAGCATCGAAGATTCGGGGTAGGGATACTGTAATTCGAATGATGAAGTTTTGCACGACGCGAATTAGGGCACTCGATTCAAAAGTTTCTTGTACATTATAATTATGTTCTTCTACGTGATCTCCTATTTTTAACCGACTTCCAAAATAGGAGGTTCTCAAGTCGACTGTAACTTTTTTTTTGTGTGTGTTGTACCTCATAACTTTGTGTTGGGTGTCCCGATTTTTGTTATTCTTTTTGTATTCGAAATCTGGTACTTGTGGTCCCATTTGATTGATTTTTTTTTTGGAAAATATTTTTTTATGTAAGTGTGTCTTGTTAGTTGTTCTTTATCAAAATACTAGCTACCGACCGAGGCTCGTCCCGCGTGATAGTCTGAAATCATCCTTGGAGAGCAAACTCTCGGGATAGTAACAAACATCCATACGAACTAACAAACTGTCAGATTTATAATATTAGAATGAGAGATTAAGTAGATGTAGAATTAGAGCTATAATAAGACTAATATAAATATAGCTAAAATATGTAAAAAGTCGGACTTACATATATATGTAAGTCCGACTTTTGTAAGGCTAACAATCAAAACAGTTTTTTGTTTTAATCTTTCCCCAACATTGTCAAGTCCCATTCTCAAGGTCTCAGTTCCCTTATAAAATCACGATAGCAGCTTGCAAGTTATCCACAACAACATTCTCATAAAAACTAGTACGCCATACTCTTATAAATAAACACAAAGAAAACCAGTTCATAATTTGACATCACTGACGTAAAATTAGACCCCTTTGTCACTAGCCCCACTATCAGAATTGTCACTAAAGTTAAACTGTGCGTAGAACTAAAAAAACACATCGTAAATATGCGTCCAGTAATGCGGGTGAACACGGTATAATCAGGTAAATAATGTAAATATAGGATTCTAAAATTAGCTTGTTTTCTCTTGAACTCGAAGCTTGAACTTCAATGACACGCATAGGATAGGATGTAGCTAAGTGTGTACAACCTACTTTAGAATAATATGCAAAAGATGATCTTGAGGATATGAGTACAGCAGCCCTACCATGACGTCTTAAATCCATTATGATTTAACCATTCAGTGGATCAAGGGACACAGCGAATCCCGAGGCAACGATGCAGCGGACGAACTCGCCAGAAGGGGTTCGAGTATGGCAGTGATGGGTCCCGAACCCATTGTGCCACTCCCTTTCGGTTACCTACGCACTTTGGTAAGGAAACGCACCAGAGACAAGCATCACAATCTATGGGCTAACCATGGTGAGTGTAGACAGGCCAAAGAGGCACTTCCCTCTATTGATGGCCGTTTCATAAAACAAGAACACAAAAAAAGAAAAGCCCTTAGACTATCCAAGCAGCAGTTACGTACAGTCACAGCTGTCACGACTGGCCACGGGTCTTTTAATAAATACCTCTATGTCCTATGAGTCACTGACAGCCCGCTCTGCAGAGCCTGCATGGAGGAGGATGAGACAGCAGCACATCTGCTTCTGAGCTGCCCCGTAGTCGCCGATTACAGGGCTAAGTACTTCGGAAATCCAGGTACCCTCTGTGAGATTATTAGTAACACGAAGGCGTTGCTGGCCTTCCTTGGGGAGCTGGGGTGGATCGAATGACACATTTGTCCCACCTGAACGCAAAATACGCTCTTAGTCGTGGAGTTGCGGAAACCGGCCCGATTACTAATACTAATAATAAAATCCATTATGATTTACTCAAGACGAATAGTACTATCCCTTTCCCTCACACTGAATCATTATAGCATTGACACTTCATAGTACGGCCACAGTACGTCAAAAAAGACGATCATGAAAATTACATGGATGAACTGTTTTATGGAATCAGAATAAATGAGGAGTAAAGCACCATAGAGACACTATGCTCGAAGTTTCATTGTGTGATGGAATCTGAAGTGAAAATATCGATAAGAGAACCCAGGTCACCGACCCGAACTATTTGCCAGTGGGCAAGGCACATTTGAGAGGACAAATTTGATTGACATATGTATTTGTACTTTAAATGCAATGTTTTTGCAAGCTCAATGTAAATTTACCTATTTTTTTAAGGGTATATCATATCATATATAGAACTCATCAAATGATTTCTCCCGCTCTGGGCGGAGCGGAAGGGAGTGTCAGACTTACTGACTAAAACCCACCCGTGTTCCTCCTAATGCACTTGGCATTCCAGGGCCGCGGTGACACTTTCGAACAAATTCTGCAAAAACTTTGCCCATACACTTGTACTTTGGTAGACTTAATCAATACCACTGATGATGTAATTATTTGAACCCAAAAACCTAAAGAGTTATCCACCGATTGAAAAAAGGAAGAAAAGAATTTAAACTCAATACAGACGCCATGATAGGCATGATATCACTTAAATCTATCATTCCAAGACAACGTATCATATCACGTCATGACTGCCTACATATCATATGTAACAAAGTAATTACCAAAATAAGGTGCTAAATAAATATAACATATCATCAAAAGCCATATTTAATGGACATAGTCGAACAGTGTTAATTGCATACGCATTACATTTTGGGCTCTAACATTATCATCTTTAAAAAAGATACTAATTGGATATTGATTATAAGGATGTAAGCTTTCAAACTGTTCTTGGGTTTCCCAATGATGGTTTGAAGTTACTAAGCAAGTTATAAGAGTTATAATAAGCTAACTTTTTTCCACGGTTCGCTTTCCTGGCCTGTAATACAGTAACCAAGCATTAGCTAGAATGGATGTATCTTATGGCTCTACAGTAATGTGACCGTATTTATTTATTTAAACTTTATGTACAATATTGGTACATGGGCGGACTTAATGCAACAAGGCATTCTCTACCAGTCAACCTTTGGCTTAAAGATAACACTGTGGTGGGTTTAGAACCAATCAAATCAAAATGAAATACAATTTTTTTGGGAAATAAATTATAAATAATATATAATATGTACAAATAAAAAAAACTTTTTACAAAAAATAAAACTCGGTGTTTTTGGTTGCTTTTTTGTTGTTGAACACACCGACTTCCGAAATTTAAGTTATTTTATACTTTTTGGTTTTTTGTTTAGAAGTCGGTTTTATTTTTTGTAAAAAGTTTTTTTATTTTTCACTTTTTAGTGGTACCTAAACCCCCTCCCCTCCCCCCACCTAAACGAACCAATTACATTAGTGTAAAAAAAACGCACTGCTCCAATGCAGAGTAAACTAAAAGGTCGTCAATGTAGACAATGTAGATATTTTTTTAGATTTTTCAAAAACTGCTGGTTCGATTTCGATAAAATTTTCATGGGACCATTTGGGACAAAAAAATAATTTTTCAAATCGGTTGGCAAGCGACGGAGTTATGCGCGAACAAACAATAAAAAAATAAATAAAAAAAAGACATACAAACATCCGAATTGAGAACATCCTCCTTTTTTAGAAGTCGGTTAAAAATACATTTATGCTAAAATAATAAACTAATAAATATGTTGTTTTATAATATCTTTATGTATAAGAGAACTAAACTAGCTGCTGCCCGCGACTTCGTCCCCGTGGAATCCCCGATTTTAAAACATCTTTATCGCTGCTCTGCTCCTATTGGCTTAAGCGTGATGTTATATAGCCTAAAGCCTTCCTCGATAAATGGTCTATTCAACCCAAAAAGAATTTTTCAATTCGAACCAGTAGTTCCTGAGATTAGCGCGTTCAAACAAACAAACAAACAAACTCTTCAGCTTTATAATATTAGTATAGATATGACGAAGCCCAAACTAAGAATGACAGGCTTTGAAATAGTGTTTTCGGATTTTACGCTTAAAGGAAAATTTAGACTCTGCTTTCTTGATGTCAAGGGGTAGCATATTCCAGACTTGAATTATTTAAATAGCGTATGAACTGGACATAAACCCAGTGCGGTGTGAACAGTCATTTCATCCACACTTTTTTGATATTACCTATATCTATTTTTCGTCGGAAATCTTCCGAACGGGATCAAACTCCCTGGAAAAATTATTTTAAGTTCTTCTCCAAGACATGGTCTACCCATGTTCCTAGTTCCCGAAGAGGTCGATCATTATAACTCCCAGTGAGGTATAGGTATTATATTGTGCTCACCGTAGGTACTTGTAAGAAGTCAGCCCTCTTTACATCGCATACCAGACACCTATGTATATATTTTATTTTTGCTGAACAACGAGCTATGAACGCCAATTCTCGTACTTAAAAACGCATTGACAAAGAACAATGGCAGACTTCCATACATAAAATTAGTTGAGAAGAAATGGTCGCGTCTATATGTCAAAAATATCTTAAAATGTCGAGCGTGAGTCCCTGAGTAACTTTGTCAAAGAATTTTGTCCTGGGGGGGCTTCAAAAAAAAGATATTTAACTTTGAACTTTTTTAGGTTATGTCTTATGTCACTTGGAGAAACATGCGTCCTGTGGTTGTTTGTTGTTACTTTACTATATTCTTAGCAAAAATATTAACTATGTGGGTACATTAACCCATATACTATTTTTAAGATTATTGTTTCTCTATTATATATTCATATAATAGTAGTATATAGGTACACCGCTGGGGAAACTATTTTTATTGATCAAGAGTACCTACGCCTGTAAGGTTTCTGTAACAGTCAATGATTGCCATATAGATTGATGAATGTGGAAAAAGCAGAAGGATGTATTCTCTGCCTACTTCTACAGGGAAAAGGCGTGACCTGCCGATATGTATGCAGCATTCATTATAGGTACTTGTTTTTTATACCACTAACGTGGCAGACAGGCATACCTGGGTGAATTTCAACAAGTGATTTTTATATGTCATTTCGGTGGGATTTTTTAATTTCAATGCTATCTACATATTTTTAGTGACAAATAAAACTTTAGCCTATTTTATAACATTGTGCGTGAGTGGACATCAAATTTCATCAAAACTTACATAAATATTTAAGGATGAATTTTTAAGAGTCCACTGAAATGAAAACTGTCTACCGAAATGATAAAAATGACCACCGAAATGATAAACTGTGCACCGGAATGAAATAAATCCACCGATATGATACAGCTAAGAACAACCGTGCCGGGCAGCCAGGGTTCCGTACTGTGTTAGGTTTGATTTCCACAAATTTTAGAAACTTTAAACACTGAGACAGGACAGTAGACAGTTATTTTAATATCATCATTAATATATAGATATTACAATTACTATTACATATATCATTCTTTGAGGTTACAATAACCTGAAAGAATCATATCATTGTAATATTTATTATGATATGAATGAATTGTTTCTTCACTTAAATAACCTTTGGTAATTTTTCTGGTTGTTGTTGTGTGAAAATGTTGGAAAACTTTATCGTAAATGCTGGTAACCATAAATAAATATTTTTGTTTGTTTATGAACTAATACTAATTTACTGGTACTCCCTTACTTCTAATAAAATTGTTTGTCCGAAAATCATTATCCATAACACGTTTGCTTTAAACTACAATAACCATAATGTTCAAAACCCCGAAATTTTGGTTAGCATAATTATCTTTAGTTCTAAAAGTATTCTGTCATAATATCGAGTACTATAATAATTCAATCTCCTAATTTTAGATGCCCTAAAGTCATATGTCCTACGTATTGTGTTGAATAATTTGTATTATTCCGAATGTTCATTTATAATTTCAATTTTTTTATATATATATAATTTCAATTTCAATTCATGGTTTTAGTGACAGAAACGAATCGCTGTAAATCCGACTCCACGTAGTCTTGTCTGCCCTACCCCTAGAGTGTAATTTAAAATCGCGTAGGCGCGGAGGGGCGAGGCGGCCCGCGAGTCGAGGAGCAGGTGGTTGTAACACTCGCCGCCGCAGCTGAGGTTGGCCGGCGAAGCCGGCCAGCAAGCCGAAGCTGCGGTGGTGAGCGTTAAACCCATCTGCGACGATAAACTCGCGTGGGACCGCCGGAGCCCCGCAGCGCCGGAGCCGTGACAGAACTCCTTGCATGCTGCATGCTTGCTTGCATGCTGCATGACTCCTTGCATGCTGCATGACTCCTTGCATGCTGCATGCTTGCTTGCATGCTGCATGACTCCTTGCATGCTGCATGCTTGCTTGCATGCTGCATGACTCCTTGCATGCTGCATGCTTGCTTGCATGCTGCATGACTCCTTGCATGCTTGCTTGCATGCTGCATGACTCCTTGCATGCTGCATGCTTGCTTGCATGCTGCATGACTCCTTGCATGCTGCATGCTGCATGACTCCTTGCATTCTGCATGCTCCTTGCATTCTGCATGCTCCTTGCATGCTGCATGCTTGCTTGCATGCTGCATGACTCCTTGCATGCTGCATGCTTGCTCGCATGCTGCATGACTCCTTGCATGCTGCATACTTGCTTGCATGCTGCATGCTCCTTGCATGCTGCATGCTTGCTTACATGCTGCATGACACCTTGCATGCTGCATGCTCCTTGCATGCTGCATGCTCCTTGCATGCTGCATGCTTGCTTGCATGCTGCATGACTCCTTGCATGCTGCATGCTTGCTTGCATGCTGCATGACTCCTTGCATGCTGCATGCTTGCTTGCTTATAAAAACTACAAATGTTCACAATCAATTATTTAATAATTAGCTTTATTAAGTACATGTAATATATTTATTTACGTAATATATAATAAAAAAATATAATGCATCATCAAATATTTTTAATTATAACAAATGAGAGAAGCTCATAGCAATTGCTTTGTTATACGTTCTAAGAATATTATTTGTTTATTTGTAATTTGAATTTAGGACTATAACTTTTATTGAAAACGGTTTTATATATTTTGTATATTATTGATTGTAATATTTATGACAAACGGGTTTAGGACATATTATATTTAGAGATTTTAATTTTATGGCATGAGATATTAGGTGATATTAAGTTCGGGTAAGTGATCATTCGGACAAATGATGATTAGGACTAAAAAAGTTATGGCTCTTTAAATTATGGATAAAAAAGTTAGGTAATACAATAGAGAACCTAATTTACTTGATATATTTTCAAAAGAGTGAACGAAGCGCGATAAGAAAGCTTAAAGTTTCTGATTAATATGATGGCTGCATTTGTAAGTTATGCCATTAATAGTAATACATAATGTGTACCCGTTGCACTAAGAGAAAAATGCTAGGTATAATTTAGTTAAATTGGTAACGAAACGAGAATAGTGTTTCTACAGGTATATAAGTAAAACTTCTAAAATTAAATCAACTCTTATATTTTATACTGGGAGCTACTACCCGATAATATCACCGTGGACTCGACAATATACTGTCATCAGCTTGACCGACTCCGTACAGAAATCAACAAAAAGCGCCGTGAACAAACAAAGATATACTTCCTTCACGACAACGCTCGGCCGCACATAGCCAAAGTCGTTCGTCAGAGCTATTGGATTTTGAATGGGAGCTACTGCCACATCCACCTTACTCTCCCGATCTAGCGCCAACGGATTTTCATTTGTTACGCTCTCTCAGTAATCATATACAGGACAAAAAATTTGATGATAGAGCACAGTTAACAGATTTCCTCGAAAGCTTTTTTGCCTCACGGCTCCCAAGTTTTTACGCTGAGGGTATCCATGCTTTACCTAATCGCTGGAAATGGGTTGTAGACAACAACGGTGCCTACTATAAAGACAAGTAATTGTAAATTAAAAATATAATTTAAAATTGTTTTGTTTATTTGCAACGCTCATTACTTTCCTACCAACCCAATATATACATGTAGGTACTAGCTACATAGAAATATGTGTATATTATATATCTTTAATCTTAAACACAAATATTACAGAACAAATACACCCGAATAATCTAATCTACACTTACTTACATTACAAAACTATGACTTTATATTTGATAAAGGATCTCTAAAACTTTATGGTTTTATCATTTCGGAGATACATTTCATTCCGGTGGACTGTGACACCGAAATGAAACTATTTTTGTCCCCATGTTACTGAAATGATAAACTTACTTTTTTGGCGGAAAAACCGCAAGCTTTGGGACCGCTGCGTTCGCGCCGAGAGCTTGAGCCGGACTGATCCGAAGTGAGGAAAGGTGAGAGGGGCGTAACAACGCAATGTTGACATGGATAATCTACTAAAACTTACTGTCCTCTGAAATGATAACTTTTTTCCAGACAAAAGTTGACTGCCTGTCAAATCCATGAGAAAGAAGATAAACAAACAAAAATAGTTTTATTTGATCGAATATATTATAATTTAATGATAAGAGAATTGATTTAAATCCATATTATGAATCTATTGGCAGGGGAAGGTATTTTATGAGCGGAATTGGGTTCAGGACAGGCCACCGTGATGATAAAATAACACTTTGTAATTTTTTTTTTTGGTATATTAGAGGGTAGAAATCAATGATTTTTTTTGCCAAGGTAGAGAAGTACTTACGTTGTTGAGAAAAAATATATAAAATAAAAAACCAGCACATTGCACTACCGTTCTCAGGTTTGCCGTGTATTTTTTTTGCTTGCGCAATTCACCCACCTATGGTCCACCTGTTGATGTTATAGTTGTTAGTGCTCACTGTAGCCTTTAGAACCCTTTTGGAATGCAATGAACAAAAAAATAAAACAATTCTACATTTTTTACATTTTTATTCCTCCTCATCATCTTTTCTTATAATTATAGAATTTATAAATTCTGCTAGCGCTGCGATAGGTAATATGTTGATGTCTGGCCCACCCCAAAACCACACCACAGTCATAACATGGGCGCAACACCCCAAAGTGCGCCGAGCCGCCGACCAACTAAACAGCTACAATATTATTCTTCTAGTATACGGGTTCGGCCAGGTATACAGGCACGCACAAGTCACACATACCAAAAATCAGTCCGTAATCAATTCAAGTCAAATAGAATAAGAAAATAGCAAAATGTCAAAAACAACACAAACACAACCAAGTTCAACCAACACGAAAAGCACAGCATCAGTGACAGCTGACAGCCCGCAATTCGAGTCAGTGTTGCCATAACAATAAATGGAATTGTTACTATAGTATTGCGATTAAGATATTGAATAATTGCAGGAAGTTCTATTTAAGGAACTTATTTTCGACCATATCACTTTTATTTTTTATTATTACTGATGGTGTAGGTATTAGTAATACTAACTTCCTATAAAATAGTTTTTATCCATTATGTGTTTCTTATAAGTATATACCAAAATAGTTTGAATTTAGTAAATGACAACACTTGAATAGTGTAAAATCATTTTAGTCATTTGATATTCCCAAAAATGTATGTTTTTTTCTGTGGCTTTAATTTAAATACATTTTTATTTGAAAAATCATAGAAAAATACCTAAAATCATTTTATGTAACAGACATTACTAGACGCTAAAATTTTTGTCAACTATTATTCTGCCATTGTTCTTTGGCTCGCAATCTCATCTCGGCCATAGAGAATGTCAAAAACTTGACAAAAGTGTGGGGAAGTTTGTGGTTCTTAATTCTTTGGTAATGGGATGAAAATCCGCATGGCAGTGCTCCGTCCGCTCCAGGACGGTCTGTCAGACTCTTACGGAGTAAAACTATCTCGTGTTCCACGTGAAGAGATTAACAAACAGACGGATAAAGTTATTTTCACATTTAAAACAAGTAATATCACACCCACACAACTTCTATTGTGTCACAATTTTCATGACTGCTCCGTTCTTATTAGATCAGTAGTTCCTGAGATTAGCGCGTTCAAGCAAACAAATAAGCAAACTCTTCAGCTTTATATGTATGTATATTACTATAGATTAGTTTTGATTTTAGTCTCTTTTGAAAATAGGTTTTGATATCTTTTTTTACCTTGACTTATGCAATTATCATTTGAATATTCCAAAATGCCAATAAACTGTTTTCGATGTTTATATTAAATTAATTTTATGTTTGTTTCTTATTTATTACATATTGTTTATTACTAAACTAAAAAAAAAACTAAACACAAAAGCATGACAAAAAAGGATAATTAAGAAAAACTCCTTAGTTTAAGATGGGCGTCGCATTATTCTTTTCTTGCTACGTCAATTTAAAACCTTTTTTATATAGTTTTCATCCTTAAACTAGCATAAAAATACCCATACAACGTTACAGCTCCGACTTATTCACGCATGAAGTTCATTCCGTAAGCAATTAGTTGAAGACAATAATCCAGCTAACGCTGTCAAAGGCCTTTGTGAGATCCAAATGAGGAAGAACTAAATCAGACAATGAAATTCTTTATTTACTTAGTCAAATTCTTCTTGTTTACGAATAAATTGGTACCGCCATTGAAATTACTTCAAGCGTGAACAAGTGCTGAAAAAAATATAGAGTATTGAACTTTATTGTTTCCTTCCTTCCTACGATTAGCAGTATTGTTTGGCTTTTTGTGTTAACTTCATTTTGTCTTGAACTTCTTGGGTGTCTGTTCCGCTGTTTTTTTTTTTTTGTCGACTGTTATTACTTTTAAGTTTTTGTTTACTTCTTCAGTTGTTACTTTCTACCTATTATTGTATTCATTTGCTTAAAATAAAGTTTATCGAATTTGATTACAGATCAGTAGTTAATATTTTGTTTTTTACTTTCCTACGCGTAGTAGTAGTATTTTTCAGTTTTTTGTGTTATCTTATTGTCTGCAATTTTTTTTTTACTTTTTATTTATCAGATTTCTTTTTATTGTAATAATCGACTTTAGAATCCGCTTATCGTTGTTTGGGCGAATTTTATTATGAACCATTGGTCCTATAGGTACGTTTTAATTTAAGTTATTGTTATCGTTTCTATTTATTAAAGTGATTGTTTAGTAATTACTGTCAGACTGTTTTAACCCACAGGCATATGCAAAGGCCTTTTTTCTGGATAGGATATCATCAAATTATTTCTCCCTCTCTGGCCGGAAGGGAGCGACAGACTCTTACTGACTAAAACCCATTCGTGTTCCTCCTGATGCCCTTTGCGTTTTAGGACCGCGGCGACTTTTTCTGGCTGGAAATAAACATACCTACTATTTATAGATAGGTATTCTTACATTAGTGGTATTGTTTACGGTTTTTCGATTAGGAATTTCTCAATGGCAACCTGGTGTTTGGATGTTGGTGGATGACCCCCGTACCTTGCAAGTATGTAAAGCTGCTGTTCCTGCGCCTGATCTACCCTCAGTCGTGACCGATTGTCGTCTCATCTATGACAGCAAAGGAAAAGAGAGTACTTAGGTACAACTGTGTTGGCGCATACATTACAATGACATCTCCTGCGTACTTAACTAATCCCTATTGAGATTGCCTGCATAAGCATAAGCATAATCAGCCTTTTAATGTTCCCACTGCTGGGACACAGGCTTCCTCTCTAGGAGAGGGAATGGGCCGTAATCCACCACGCGGGCCCAGTGCGGGTTGGTGAATGACACATGTCTTCGAATATTATAGATTGGCTGCCGTGATCAAAATTCGGTCGGGAAAACTATTGTTTACGGTTAGTTTTAATGATAATGTTTGAAAAAAAAAGACATGATAATATTCTTTACTATGGGAAGTAAACAATATTAGACACAATTGGTTTCCTAAAACTAATAACAGATATTAATGAATTGAATAATTACGAACATGAATTTATTATCTCTAAAACAATGGTTTCATTTATGTATATTATGTAACGATAGCTGAACATGCGTGACTCAGATTTGTGGCGTTATTCTAAACAGAAAAAAATATGTAAAGCAGCGAATAATTCTCTTTTTCTTATGTGATTACTTCAATTAGCTTTCAATGGGTTGCGTCTATGGAGGCAGCTACTATTGTTTCATGAACATTATCCATAATAATCTGGACAACACCTAGCAGGTTTTGTTCTCCTGCTCAAGTATGTTAAGAGTATTTTTTTAATATTATCTATACTAATATTATAAAGCTGAAGAGTTTGTTTGTTTGAACGCACTAATCTCAGGAACTACTGGTCCGATTTGAAAAAATCTTTCAATGTTAGATAGCCCATTTATCGAGGAAGGCTATAGGCTATATATCATCACGCTAAGACCAATAGGAGCGGAGCTGTCATGAAAAATGTGACACAAACGAAGTTGTGCGGACAGCTAGTATTCTATAAATAAGCACGCCTTTGACCTTCATCTTGATGATGGTAAGCGATGATATGGTCGAAGATGAAGCACGCTTGCTTAAAAGCAACCTATTCACTCTTGACTTAATTATCAGGAAACACAGATTCTGGCAGAGAATTCCACTCCTTAGCTGTACGCACAATAGTTCCTAAAACGTTTTGTACGTGTGCGTGGGATTTCCACCATATAACGGTGGTGCATCGCCGTACGTCTTGTGGTCTGATGATGGAACGGGCTTAGCGGAATTAAACTATGTGCATGTGCGGCTGTTGGCAAGCCGGCCGAGCACTGGACTGGGGGAAGGGCCTGCGCGCCATCCGCCCCGACCAGGGGCAAGAGGTCCGCCGCCGCCGCCGCCTCTGCCGCCGCCGCGGCTTCCGTCGCCGCCACTGCCGCTTCTGCTGCGGGTGCTGCGACTCCCAACGCTCGGGAGGGTGCTGAGATGGAGTGCCAGTAATGGTCCCATTTCGGCCTCCTCCAGAGACAAGTCGGCCGCTGTGCTATTGCGCAGTGGCTGATGCCTGGGGACGGTGAGCGTGGGTGGCTCGCCGTCCGATACCAGGTTGAGTCGACGACGCGTTGTGTTCCACGCGCGCCGCAAGGAGCCGTCAGCACCGAGGACGGGGCCCCATAGGGTCGGTGCCTGCTAGGGTTGCGGAATTTGTTCGGAAGAGTTACCGCGGCCCTGGAACGCATAGGGCACAAGAAGGATAACGGGTGGGTTTTAGTCAGTAAAAGTCTGACACTCCCTACCGCTCCACCCAGGGCGGGAGGGGTCATTTGATGATTTCCCATTCAAAAAAAAAAAAAAGGCAGTTAAAGCAGATGGATGCTTCGCTAGCGAGACTGTCAGGAAATTTCTTTTATTATACAACCTAATTTTTTCCCACTGCCGAGCTGACTGACACTGGTCTTACGATAAATCTACACTAATATTATAAAGCTGAAGAGTTTGTTTGTTTTTTTCAACGCACTAATCTCAGGACTACTGGTCCGATTTGAAAAAATCTTTCAGTGTTAGATAGCCCATTTATCGAGGAAAGCTATAGACTATATTATATATCATCACGCTAAGACCAATAGGAGCGGAGCAGTCATGAAAAATGTGACACAAACGAAGTTGTGCGGACAGCTAGTTTACTCATAAATATCTTTTCCTTATCCTCAGATTTACTGGCAGATCAAGCTGCTGTGCCTGGAACCCTGGGCGCTGATTCTGGCGCGGGCAGTCGCTGGTATTCCCTGCTCGTCCTGCTACATAGTCCTGCCCATATACTTGAAGGAAATCAGTGATATCGATCTCAGAGGAGCATTGGGGTCTCTTCTTATTTTGAATAGGTGAGTACATCATGCTGACTGAAGTAAATAATAGCACTTGGATGCTCAGTACCTCCACTTTAACATTGTCGACGTTTCACTACATGTGCTGAGCAGACGCAAAGCAAGAGTGAACAGCCATCATCAGAGCACTCTCGACACATTATAAATCTCATCCACCCCATTCCACCGAGACCAAGGTCAGTAACCGGCTTCTGGCAAACTAACTTGTCGCGACGACTTATGGGAACATATTCCTGGAAGGAAAAAGTTTCATCAAAATCCGTTGGGATGTTGGTGGAGTCGTAAAGAGGTAACAATCTGACAGACAGTTACTTTAAATTAATATTAGATATCTCATTTATCGAAGAAGGCAAGAAACTATATAATATCGCGCTACAGCCAATACGAGCGGAGCATCAATGAAAAATGTTGCAAAAACGGTTCTTATTTTTAACCGACTTCCAAAAAAGGAGGATGTTCTCAATTCGGATGTTAATATTTTTTTTATGTATGTTCGGGCATAACTCCTTCAAATGTAGACGGTTTTGCAAAATTATCTCTTTATTCGAAAGGGGTTTATTCCGAAATGGTCCCATTTAAATTTCATATAGATCTGATGATGGCTTTCGGAAACAGACAGCGGAACTCTTCAAAAAATGATAGCAAATCTTTTGGGATTGCTGAAAGCGCATGTGTGTTTATTGTTTACACCAATATGATTGGTACGTTTAGGTGGGGGGAGTGTACCACCAAAGTGAAAAATAAAAAAAACTTTTTACAAAAAAACATCACTTATGTGGCGCAGACGAAGTCACGCGAGTCAGCTAGTAATATTAATTACGATAGTACGTACATACGGTCTATTGGCGCAACAGAAATTTTAGAAGAAACGTTTCATATGAACTTTGATAGTACGTTTTGGCTACGACACGACTGTGTCTTTGTCGAATAAAGGTTTTCCATTCCATTCCTTCCATTCTGTTCTAAGAATATTGTATGGTAAGCGATGATCCCACGATACATAGATAAAAAAACATTGTTATGTCATCAACTAGAATATTATCTATTTAATAATAGACGAAGGACTCACGACTATTGATACTGTTACATCTAAGGAAAAATAAGTTGCACACTTGTCTTATATGAATTCGTCACATGACTTCATTAATAACAAAGTTTTGTGTTTTCCTGTGTCCTAGATAGCCTGGGGCCTAAGCCTGCTATTTTTATAAATTTCATTCCAATACGATTCCATAGTCAGTTTGTAATCTGCTAAATTCATAATGGTCGATCATTGGTCGGTCAATGGTGTCGTAATACTTTTTGATAACCGAGCTATTCAAAGCAATGACTGCACAATGACGTTCTAATGGTAGGTCACTGGTCAAAAGATAGTCTGCAAAATTTTAGCAGACTATCGCATACGTCTGACATTCATTTGTCATTCATGTACGAGATTAACATTCTATATGCCATTTCTTTCAATGGAGTGTCAGTGGTTGACCACTGGAAAGTCATAGTGTCGCTTTTATATTAGTAGATTAACAAACTTGTAAAAATGAACCATTATGAGATCAATGATAGACCATTCTGAGACTATTGTAATAGCAGACTTGAAGCCCTGAACCTTTGTATTTAGGGGCTTGATTCCAGCTATTGAAACCTTATGGCCCAAGAATATCACTTTCGTTTTGACTTGGACCTTTATGATTATGTTCTGGCTATACAAACATAGAATGTTGATTGTGCTGGTTGCGGAAGTCATGTAGTATGTAGATTAGCTAATAGGGATGTTTCCTGAGGAATAAAAATATGATTATATTTAGTCCGCCAGTTAGATCATCGAAAAATATATTGGACACGTATTTTTTCCTTTATCAAATCTATAAAAACTGACGAAGATAAAAAGCATCAAAGATCAGGAGTGTGACGTCACGGCGTGGTAAAAATCGTCACACGAGTTTTCAACGCATTATCGTCTTTGTGCTTTGTTTACGCGAAAAAAGAAAAACTACGTGTCCAATATTTTTTGGAAATCTATCTGACGGACTAATTAGATTTTTTTAGTCAACTACCCTATTCGAGCTGACTCCTGTATGGTATGGAATAGTCTAGGCTGTTGATGCGTTATTGTATTTTATCGTCTCGGAAGCTTTAAAGTAAAGAAGACAAAGATCCTTCATGTTAACTCCTTTGTTTTTGGATGGGAAATCATCAAATGACTTCTCCCGCTCTGGGCGGAGCGCAAGGGAGTGTCAGACTCTTACTGACTAAAACCCATCCGTGATCCTTCATGAGCCCTTTGCGTTCCAAGGCCGCGGAATTTGTTCGACTCTTTCGAACAAATTCCGAAACCCTAGGAACTCATCTTGAATCCTTCAATTTGTTTTTTTGCTAGAATTGGGATATAAAGACACAAATATGTAAGTTTGGAATTATGTATCAGTACATTTTTTTTTTCTGAACTTAAATTCGGGACCTTTTAAATATTTGTAAATTGGTCTAAAATACGGATAAAATGTATTATTACCGCTAAAATTCAGACATAGCCAGAATTTGATTTTTTGTCTACTTGAAGACTTAGAACGCCCGAGGCGCTGTTGCGATTATCTATACTAATATTATAAAGCTGAAGAGTTTGTTTGTTTGTTTGTTTGAACGCGCTAATCTCAGGAACTACTGGTCCGATTTGAAAAAATCTTTCAGTGTTAGATAGCACATTTATCGAGGAAGGCTATAGGCTATATTTTATCCCCATATTCCAACGGGAACGGAAACTACGCGGGTAAAACCGCGGCGCGCTGCTAGTAATAAAATAAACGTATCCTTACAAAAAAAAACCATGTATGTCGTAATATCGCATCGTGCCTGTCTGCTGGTAGCTATAAACTCGTACTTTAAGATATAAATGGCAACAAATGGGCTTTATGGTAAACCCGTTTGTTTACGACTTCACCTGCAGACAATGTTATGTTATAATTTACATCTATGGGGATACTTCGTGATGATTTCATAAAGAACGTAAATAAGAAGATAATTATGCATGTAATAGTTCAACGAACAGACTTGACCAGGTTTCGTTACGTAATGACCTCTGCGCACCGCTTTTAGAATAATCATTAGATTGCGGGTACTTTGTTATAGAAATGTACCTACGTTGATACGAGTATGTATGCGTTCGAACTTTGATAGAACGATACTAGTAACAGTATTTAGAAAAAAACGGGTTTACATGGTTCTTATATGATTTGACCAGTACAATTGTATGTACTTCAAAAAAGACTGATCTCTGAGTTTGTTTAGGTGTTTCTTCTCAGGGTAGTCAGTTAGAAAACACCGGCCTCATCTAGTTTATAACAGCCAAAAAAAATTGACGCGTAAAATTGTTATTTACAACCTATTTACAAAATAATTATCATTTATCATTACCATTTAACGGAAAAATATAGACAATTAGATAATAAATTAAAATAAAAACCACTTAATACTATTTCCCACATAATACGCCATTTTACGTTAGTCTCGGCAATTTGAGTTTATTTTTTGGATGGGAAATCATCAAATGACTTCTCCCGCTCTGGGCGGAGCGGAAGGGAGTGTCAGACTCTTACTGACTAAAACCCACCCGTGTTCCTCCTAGTGCCTTTTGCGTTCCAGAGCCGCGAACAAATTCCGCAACCCTAACAGTCACTGACCCTATGGGGCCCCGTCTTCTATGCCGACATCTTTTTGAGGTGCGCGTGGAACACGACGGTTCAAAGGATTGTTACGGTAAATCTTAGGCTACCTTATAAATATGTGAAAATATCTACGTCCAGAACTTACCCAATAAGCATAAGATTGATTGAATATTATTATTACAAAATTATTCTGAATCAAATATAAATATATAAAACAATGAATTTATGTAAGTTCATTTTTTATATCAGCCACATTTTTGACACAACAGGGTTTCTAACTGTCAATTAATAGGGTAGGTAACTAAAAAATCTGATTAGTCCGTCAGATAGATTTCCAAAAAATATTGGAGACGTATTTTTTTCTTTTTTCACATAAACAAAAAATGAAGACGATACAGTGCGTTGAAAACTCGTGTGACGTCACTACTCGCTACAATTTTTACCGGGCCGTGACGTCACGCTCCCCACTCCTGATCTTTGATGCTTTTTATCTTCGTCAGTTTTTATAGATTAGGTAAAGGAAAAAATACGTGTCAAATATTTTTCTCTAATCTAACTGACGGACTAAACATAGTCATGTATTTTTTACTCGGGCAACATCCCTATTACATGAAGCTGCTTAGTAATAGCTCATAGTAAATCCAAAATGCAACCACAGTCATTTGCTTGATTTTCCAGGAACATCGGCTATCTGATGAGCTACGTCTGCGCAGATGTCCTGAGCGTCAAGACCATGCTGTGGCTTGGGCTCCTGGTCCCCACCGTGACCTTGTTCATCTTCCTCGCCATGCCCGAGACTCCTGAGTACCTGGTTAAGCAAGGGAAGGTTGATGTGAGTACCATACAATTTAAAATACCATATCTACTACAGTGAAATCCGTTTATTATGACACGCCGCTTATATTGACCAACCGCTTAATATGAAGTACAACAGAGCTCATTTTGGTTTTCATATTAAATTCTTTAAAAAATTGCGGATATAATGACTTCGTTTATTGACATATCGCTTATTATGAACTATTTTTCAGAAATTATGTTTGGTGATCACTATAACCAAACATAATTGGGGACATGATACCAAATTTGTTTCTTTGTTTTGATTGATCTACGACTATAATTTCTTGTTTATCTCCTTATTACACAAAATACCTAACAAAGATGGGAATTCGTTTAGTTCCTAAGATTACGCTTTTTATGACGTCCGCTTAGTATGACATATTTTTCACTTCCCTTCGATGTCATTATAAACGTATCCAACTGTATATTAAAGTATGGAGGTTTACTAAGATCTGTGGCGAATGGAGATCTTATTTATTAATTGGGACCCATATAGTGTTAATTTTTTAATCTGTGGTGCTTGGCTACTGAGTTTACTCCAATTGCCAATTTCGCATCGGCTTGGGATTGATTCTAACAGTTCCCATGTAATAGGTAATGGGAGCGAAGCTGCTACCATACTACATAGCTTCTTATCCGTTCTTCTCCATAAGAATGTACCTTTGCGAATGGACGCTAGAGTCACTTTATTATTCTACTAACACCGCCCCGCGGTTTCACCCGCATAAGCTTCAATCCCGTGGGAATATCGGGGTAAAAATCCTATCTGTTAATCCTGGTTATAAACCATCTGTGTACCAAATCTCATCCAAATCCGTTCAGTAGTTTTTTCGTGAAAGTGTGACAAACATCCATCCATCCATACTTACAAACTTTCGCGTTTATAATATTAGTAGAATTTTTAGTGATGATGTTCATAAGTGCCGTTTAATGGCCTAATTGAAATACATAAAAGCTTTGACTTTGACTTTGCCGCAGAAAAATTGGTTGGGTCTGTAGACAAATGTGTTCGCCGAAAGCTAGGGTAGGTAATCATGTTTCTTAGACCCAGTGGGGGAAGTTCGCGCACGCACAATTTCATGCAATTTTACATGCGCGAACTTCCCCCACTACGAAAATCTTTGCCTACTTACGTGCCGGTTACTATACCTCGCACTTACTTTGTTCCAATACTACAAAACTTGGCCAGCCACTATCAAAAGTAGGACAAAGTCTACTCAATCCCCAAAAATGTATACACAGTTATATCAGCAAAATTAATTTGTGTAAATAATTAAATTACGTTATTATACAAAATAAATAAATGAATGCTCAGGAAATACACCGTTATGACATCATTTAAACACAATAAAAATGTAAACAGACCACAATCACGTTAGGAAAGAAGTATGGTAGGATTTATAATATAAGAATTAGCTTTTATCCGTGGCTACGCTCCTGTGTAGACTTTAAATACAGGTTTAGACCTTTTTTATGAATAAAAAACATCCATGTATGGTCAGGATATGTAACCAACGAAAAAATTCGGCACCGAATCAGTTAAAAAAAAAATCTTTCTTAAATTCTTCAAATCTTTTTAAAGGGGAGAGAGGAAACACTCTTGGACACTATGACCGCATTGACAATGCTGATTCTTTGGTCGGCCAAAGCCCAGTCCTCTGGTAAAAGTCGACTATCTAACAAAATAATGATGTCACGAAAAACTCGAAAAACACTCGTAATCTATTGTCCTTGTGATTAAACCTAAAATGTCTCAAACATACAAATGGAAATAAAAAAAAACTCTTTATATTTTTTTTTTGTTAAAATATGTTTACGTGAACACCATTTAATCAAGGCCTACATAAAACAGGTATCCATTTCCATTTGAATATAATATTAAAACTACTAAGTTCACTTTGCATCGATCTCTTCCTAGATAAATAAAAACTAGGTCTTTATCAATATACACACTAAAGGTATTTTATAGTCATTTAAATTTTATATTAATTCAGTTCCGTAATAGTTATAGCATTATTGTTTATTCTTGTGGTAATGGTGCGTTGTAAACATTGTTTTTATTGCAACAATAGAAATCGATAATCTTGAGAACAGGCTAATCAAATGATTTATTACTAGCGGCACCCCGCGGTTTCCCCCGCGTAGTTCCCGTGGGATCATCTGCCTAGCCTTTTTCCCAACTATATTGGGGTCGGCTCGCAGTCAAGCCGGATTCAGCTGAATACCAGTATTTTACGTGAAACAGCTGTCTACCACACCTCTACAACCCATTAGCTGGGGAATACGGTACTTCTTGGCAAGACTAGTGTCAGATTTTCTGGTTTCTGACAATCCGTAACAACTGCCAAAGATCTCCAAATATAGACCAACGGCTTAACGTGATTTCCGAGGCAAGGCCAGTAGTGTAGGGTAGTTCCCGTCAGTGGCGTGCAGTGGTTCGAGTTAGGGTAGGCCAGAGAAAATGTCCAAATAAATTTCTAAAAATAACCACATTATTCAGGGTTGATTTTGAATGAAATGAGTTATTTTTTTATAAATAACCTATTAAAAAAAACCACCACATTTCAACCCTGAATAATGTGGTGTGTTTTTTTTTTGGACATTTTCTCTGGCCTACCCTAACACGAACCACTGCACGCCACTGGTTCCCGTGGGTTCACGGAGACAAAATATAGACTATGTCACCCGGAGATAGTGTAGCTTCCCAATAGTGAAAGAATTTTTCAAATCGGTGCAGTGTTTTCGGTTAGCAAACAAACTATTATGCAGTACAGATAAGAATAGACATGGATGCTTAGCATGGATGACGTCAACTGTGTAAAAGCTAAATGCGATGTCCACAATGTGAATTTTAATAGTGCGAGGTTTTTAACTTACTCGATGGCGCTAGTAACGCAAACGTTCGCTAATGTCAAATTGAATTTTGAAAAAAGGTTTTCCGTTATTGTCACCAGATAGCGCTTATTCAGTTTCAATACAAATTGGCGTGTTAAAAAGCTCGCACTAAGACCACATCTTCGCTTTTCGTTACGTGAGGTTTTGGTCAATCGTAAGCTTGTCAATAATAAAAAAGGCTCAAGTACCTTTGTTTTCGACAGCCAATAATTAGCGTATCTATGAGTATCAGTGGCGAAGGGTGATATGTTGAGAAAGGTAGGCCGTAGCAAAAAAAAAAAAATAACGTTATTATATGCTTACTTCCAGGCCGGGCGCGGCAATTCCCTATTACGATTTACTTTTTTCTGTTATGGGCGTCATGCGAATTTTCGAAAAATAATTCAAACTTACTACTCCTACTAGTCCCAAACTCATGTAGGTAATGCTAAACAACTACGTACATATATTATATGCTTTTCGGTATGTTTCCTAGATGAATTCGTTAGATTATTAATGTCGGTGTAACCCCCTTTATTCGATAAACTATTCCCGTCTGAGAATAGTAGACATGGCCAGCAATTTCAAAGCCCGTTAACTATTGATATTTATAATAAAGTGAAACACTAAAATGTTTGAAAAAAACCATCACGTCTTTTGTAATTTATAATCATATCTGGACGAGCACGGCCTAACTGAATTACATGTTTTTTTATTTTCAAAACATAACCTTGAAAAGCATGTTTCCTCAGAGAGTAAATAATCAGTCAAACAACAATCTAACCCTATTTAATGCCGCCATCTCATTGATTCTACTAATTACTTTGCAAATCTACTTATTCTTAGTTACTAATTTCAATAAATATAGACTTACCGCAAAAACCTACAAACTACTACAACGTACACGGTCAGCGTAAATTACTTTCACTACACAATCAATCACTTTTTTGCACCAAGAAATAGATTCTAATAGGTGAAACTATTACAATAAATATTCAACATCAAATAAATAATACTATGCAAATTGCAATGGTCAAAATGCAATTACGTCAATGTCAAATGTCAATCAAAATTGAACCATGTCCGAACGAACGAATGCACGAAATACAATAAGGATAATCCTGTATCTCGCTCACGCGCACGCATTTTGTATTACTGTCTCTATAGTAACTCGGCGGGTACCGGCTTACTTCGCGGCATATAATTGCGGTGATCGCGGGCTGGACACGTGACGTCATGACGACTATTTTGCCTTATGAATTGAACTGTCAATAAGCCGATAGCGCCTGCGAGTTAAATAATGTTGTTGAAGAGCAAATTTTGTCGGAATTGAACATTCATCTGTGTATGCGTTTTGTGATGTTTCTCTACTTTTAATAGCAATGATTGTGATTTTTCAATTACGATAGAGTAGTTGTGTTCCAAACTTCTGAAGGGAAGCCGGTGGGAATCGGCTTATGACCACGCTTCGCCACTGATGAGTATACTCATTACAACCGCACAGGGCTCTGCTATCTTACTATAATATTATAAACGCGAAAAGTAAGTATGGATGTTTGTTACTCTTTCACGCAAAAACTACTGAATGGATCTTGATGAAATTTGGCAAAGATATAGATCATAGTCTGGAATAACACATACTTTACATATGCTTTTTATCCTGGGATTATGTTCCCTTGGGATAATTTACGACATTCACGCAGGCTAAGCCACGGGCAGCAGCTAGTTTTTTATAAATTTGTCATTTCAACACTATCCCATTGGCAATTTGCTAAAATTACGTAATCTGCTAAATTCATAATGGTAAATCATTGGTCGGTCAATGGTCTCGTAATAGAATCGTGGTAGAATGACGTTGTTGTATTACCATTATGTCATGAATTGAAATGATTTTCAAAAAAAAAAAAAAACTATATTTGAACATTAAGTTAGACCAGATTTCTTTTATATATATTTTTAAATATCATTTATAAGTGTTCTATGCAATCTAAAGTTACCGCATACGTCTGTCATTATTTTGTCATTATGTACGTGATTACCTTTCTATGCCATTTCTTTCAATGGAGTGTCAGTGGATGATCATCTGAAAGTCATAATGACGCATTTATATTAGTAGATTACCAAACTTGTCAAAATCAACCATTATGAAATCAGTGATAGGCCATTCTGACACTATTGTAATGGCAGACTTGGGGCCCTGGTTGGTTGAAGCCTTTAGAAACTCGAGATCATGAAACAATAAGGATAGGCTAACCTTGCCAATGGTTATGTTACAGGAAGCCAAGACAGTGCTAGCCTGGCTTCGAGGCGTCAGCGTGCTGGACCGAGGAGTTGAACAAGATATCGAGAGCATCGTGCGCGTTGACAAGCAGACACAAGCCGACTCGCAGTCTGTTTGGAAGATCATTTGTAAGTATTATACATCACACATAGATATATACACATAGATAACCAGTGATCATACTTAAGTATATGTAAATACTAGCAGCGCCCCGCGGTTTCAGCCGCATAAGTTTCGATACCGTGGGAATATCGGGGTAAAGGTTAATCCTGGTTATAAACCATCATTTTCATCCAAATCAGTTCAGTAGCTTTTGCGTAAAAGAGTAACAAACATTCAAAAAAAAAACTCAAAAAAAAAAAAACTCAAAGCATTTATTTCAATTAAACCCTTTACAGGCACTTTTGAATTGTCAAGTCGAAAGAGGTGAAGCTATCTGCACGTTCCAAAGCGTAGATCTCTATGGAGAAGAACGTGCAAGAAACTCCACGGACACTCTTTTAAATCATGTTCTGTATTACATTACGTTTAATACATCCTTTGGTGCTTCTATATGTGAGGACAATGCAAAGAAAAAAAAAGAAAGGAAACCACAAAACAATTCAAAGTATAAAGATTAAAACAAATCAGTGGCAGTTAAGAGGTGACCAGTCTCAACCGACGGCGCCCGTTCACGAACCTGACGCGTGTATCGGCACCGTTTAGCTCAACCATTTTGAAGGGAACCGAACGATCCAACACGCACGCCACCATCAGCGAGACATTTGAGCGAGCATGACATGCTCTCAACTGCCATTTTAGTTCAAGTCACAAAGTAAACTATAAGGTATCACATGTAAATGGCTCCATGGTACTCACATTTACAATATTTGAAAATGAAATGCTTCTACAGTATACAAAACTATGGTTTACATTAACCAAGCAAATACAGTAAAAAAAAGATAAATTATTTATTCTCAAAATAATATAATAAAAAAAGAATAAATAAATGAGACAAAAAAAAAAAGAGGAATCCATCTATACTTACAAACTTTCGCGTTTATAATAATATAAATATTAGTAGGATTGCAATAGGCACTACTGCCTATGACGACATGCTTCCTAATTTACTTCTATTACTACTCCTGGAGCATTTGTGTTGGCACAGAGCCACAAATAGACATAAAATTGTAAATAAACGCAACCACGACTTACTGACCCCAATCCAAATTCAATACTTTGGTATCACAGCAGCGTAGAAGCCTCTTGTGCGACTGATTAAAGTTACAGGCTATCCGATTTATCTCAGTCAATCCGAGACGTAAAATTCGACGGACTGCCTACCTCATTGGTCTATTGAACAACGATAGCTAGCGCTACTGTTGTGAACATGAGGTCCTGGATCCGAGTCGGATAAAGTATTTTATTTTTATTTCTTTGGGTCGAAAATCATCAAATGACTTCCCCCGCTCGGAGCGGAGCAGAAGGGAGAGTCTCAGACTCTTACTGACTAAAACCCACCCGTGTTCCTCCTAATGCCCTTTGCGTTCCAGGGCCGCGGTGACTCATTCGAACAAATTCTGCAACTGCTGAAGATAAAATAGCCTGAAGGCAGGATCTGTGCTCCAATTGCTTGCAATAAGCACACCCTATTACAGGGCACTCAAAACTGCGCCCATATAACTGTAATGCAATTCTGTAAACATGTCACCCTGTAAGCTTAGACGAAGTGAACTTGAAGTGAGCTGTCATACATTCAAGATGGAATATAATCAGCCATTCCCCATTCCCTCTCCTAGAGAGAACTTTATATAATCCACCACGCGGGCCCAGTGCGGGTTGGTGAATATCACATGTCTTCGAATTTTTGGTTCTAGGACATGCCGGTTTCCTCACGATGTTTTCTTTCACCGTTTTCAGAGCAAAATTATTTTCACAAAGTTTTGCGCCTTCCAGGGTTCAAAACCCGCGGCCTACAATTCTTAAGTCGGGGCCGTTACCACTCGGCCACTACTGCTCTCAAAATGGAATGAAAGTTCGCTTCATGCTCAGCTCCTAAGATTACACAGTGAGAAGTTGACAAAATTGACTAACTGGGTATATGTGGATGTACCGTAGGTCACGTGTCAGTCACCTCTGTCTAATCCTTTGGGAGATACAGGCATAATGTTATGTATGATAAATGATGCTAAATCATGACCCTTTCCACCTCCACAGTGCAAGACAGACCAACCTTTAAGGCGTTCATCATAACGATCATAATCAAGATCACACAACAGTTCGATGGCTACCTCATCGTGCTCATATACGCCGGCTTCGTCTTCGAGAGAGCTTCGGAGTCCATCAGTCTGAAGCTCAGTCCCAACAAACAAGTCATGTTGATTGGCGTTGTGCAGTTGCTGGGGTCTGTTGTCGCTACTTGCTTTGTTGAGAAGACGGGCAGAAAGGTGAGGATCTATTATTATTAGTCTATTTTAGCTTTGTTTTTGAGGCTCTGCCTGTTAGTAGTTACTCTATTAGTAGTTAAAATATATTTATTTCGTTACTTTGTCCTGTGCTAGTCCCAAATAATCATTTTTAGGCTCCTTATTCGTTCTTTCTTTAGTAGCTTTTTGTCTTCCAATCAGCTGACTATAAAGCGAGTGCTGGCTGTTGATAGAAATGTTGTCTAAATTCTATTCAAAGCTACGAGCTTCAGTAGAATCAAGACAACTTCTCATGAGTTGAATATCTTTAGTGTATTTTAGAGATATATTTCCCTCTGTTTTAAAAACGATGGCGGTTGACCAAAGTCCAATTGTACACATTATGCAAAGATTGTCCGCATTTGAATCACATATCGTATTGGGACACTGACAGCTATTAACTAAGCAGTTGAAGGCTAGATTGTTAATTCTTAACCCGTTTCTGGAAAACAATATCGACCCGACACAAATTCAATTCAATTCAACTAATGCGATTTTCTGAAAACTCATTCAAGCAGCCACAGCTAAATAATGCACGTTTGACATTAGGCACAATCATTTTATGATGATTTTCATTCTTGGAACAGGGCTATAGACTCCTTACAATTGTAGCAATGTTACACATACTTAAACCTTCACCATGTTCCTCCTTATTCCAGTTTCTCTTAGTAACAACATCATTCGCGGTCGGCGTGGGCATGGCGATCTTATCTGCGTGGTTCTACATGACGTCGTCAGGCATCTGGCTGCCCGGCTGGCTGCCGGTCCTGGCCATGTGCATGTGCATCTTCGCTGATGCTGCAGGGTTCCAGCCTATCTCATATATCATTATCACGGATCTGTTCACCTTCCAGGTTGGTTTTAGTTCGATATTTTGATAATCTTTGTACTTTTGAATTTGTGTTTGTAAATTTCTATATTCAACATTTTATTGCTCTGATATTGTAATATCAGAGTAATAAAACGTTGAACGTATAGTAGGTAGTACCTTTGTTAAACCAGTGCTACAAATATTATGGCTATTAGTTCCATAATTCAACGATTATTCGTCAAGATTTAACTAAACTTTACTTATGGTAGAAATACTTTTAGCGCAGTTATTGAAGTGCCCATGTAGTGGCATATCAATTATAACTTTATGATTGGTGTGGCCAAGTAGCAACGAGTTGTTCCACGCGTAAGCAAAGAAGACGGGCCCCGTTAGGAGCAGTTCCTGCCAGGGTTGCGGAATTTGTTCGAAAGAGTTACGCAGCCCTGGAACGCAAAGGGCATTAGGAGAAACACGGTATTTAGTCAGTAAAAGTCATTTTAATAATTTCCTAAGAACTATTTGTCAAATGGCCATATTTATTCTTCAGTTATTAGTTACTTGGCTATTGAAAAGCAGTAACTCTTATTGGTGCGTAGTATCCTTATACCATGTACCAATTTTGATATACTACAGTTAGTTCTTATAACAAACAGCTTATTTATGGAGATGAAATAAAGCGTCATAAAAATAATAGCAAGGAAATATTAAAGCAGTCATAACCGTTAAAAACAACAAAACTCTTCTGTGTAGGTCTACAGAAACACCAAAACTCAACAGTAAATTCTCCCTTTACAGCTTCGAGGCACCGTATCAGCCTTCGCGAACGTCTGCGCGAAAATGAGCAACTTCGTCCAAACGAAATGGTTCACCATCCTCTGTGAACTCATCGGTATCCACTGGACCTTCCTATTCTTCGCCATCGTCTGCTTTATCGCCTGCTTCTATACCGTCATATCCTTCCCCGAGACCAGGCAGAAGTCCATCGACGAAATATACTCCAAACTCTCAGGTAAAGTCAAGAAAAATGATAGTAGGATTGAGTCTGTTCCTTAAGATATTATATAAATACTTGTTTGTTGCAATCATCTCGGCCTGTAGTAGTACGGAACTTGGCATGCATAGTTTTAATTATGTCTTGGTCTGAACTGAACAAAGGCCTGTCTGAAGTTGCCACAATACCTGGATCTTCTTGGTTTTTCTTAGCATTTGTCATGTCTTGGTACCAATTTGATTCAATTAACATGCTAAGTTTCAACCAACGATTGTTTATGTTCGGTTGTGGTAGCTATACCCCTTCAAATATTATACAAGGTAAGGTTACTTCATCAGACCTTCAGTCTACAACAGTGATGTTGCCCTATGAGGTTGTCAAAATTGTATCATATTCCGTCCAGTAATTTAAGATGTTTGCCCTATGATACAAACAGATGTCTTTGGGCAGTTTTGTTTTTAAGTAATTAAATGTTGTGATTATGCGTGTAGTTATTTATATTAATGTGAATCTTGTGTTTAATTGTGTATTTTAATTTTACGGTGTATGAGTGTGATAATATAATAGAATACACAAAGTGTATTTAAATGTCAGAGTGCCAACTAATTTTTAACCAACGTTCGCATTTGCATGTCAGTCGCAATCTGTCAAAAATTTATGAAAAAAATAGGCTTATGTCAGATCGCGAATGGCAACGTTGTTTAAATTAAAGCTTGTTGAGTTGTAGAATTGGCACTCAGTTTGTGTTATTTTGTTGTGAGAGATTTCTGAAGTGTCATTGTCAATAAGACACTATACCGTTTTATGAATATTAGTGATGTTGATTAGATCTAGTTTGCGTTTAACTGTGTCCAATTAAGAGTTAATTCTACAAGAAAGGTCTCAGTGTGTATAGTGTTTTGTTTTTCGCTATGTTTTTATTTTCACTTAAATTTTAGGTGTTATCTATACTTGATGTAGAATATTGTCAAGTGTTGCGTCTTGCAAGTTTATCCGTAGTTTGGTACTGAGTATTGTATACTCAAATCAGAGCATTTTGATTAATGGAGCTTTAAAATAATTAATAAACAGTATGCCTCCCAATTTTTTGTTGGACTTCTCTCAGATTTTCGTCTTCTTTAAAACCAAAGGGGTGTTTACACAGTCGATTTCCATGTCCTCCTTATATTATAAAATTGAATGGTGGGTTCCTTCAGAAAGCGGTGTTATAGCTTAATGGATTTTTTTGCCTTTTAACTTATTAATTGATTGATTAAAAGTAACTGTTTTGGATATTTGGCATTTATTACCATTTTGTAAGGGCTGATTCCATCAGTCTTAAATAATTTATTTTAAAAAAAATATTACATTATTTGTTGATAAACGAGTGTTTTAGAACTTGGTGTTTTAAAAATATTGGTAAGAGCATATTTTTTGTTCTAAAAAGTATGTTAATTGTTGTGAATTCTTTATGAATTACATGATACTACGTGTTGTAAGTTCCAAATAAGTTTATTCACAGTTATAAATAATACGAATTTTAATAGTAATATTTAATGACTTCCTTATTTTTAAACTATTCGAAGGACATTTTAGTCAAATGTCAATTCGAAGAACAATATTAATTTTAAGATTTATTATATTATTTCTGTAGAAATAAAAAATAAACGATGATCAATATCATTGATATTGGCTTATGGAACAGCACAGAAGTATCTCATACACCGATTTATTTATAGCTGAACGTTGTTTACTAAACTGTGTGTTACAGAATATCATCCTTGACTCCACGTCATTTCCGCAAGGCAGCATTATATTTCGATGGAATTATTTTTCTGTCGAAAATAAGTATTAATAATATAAACCTATTATGATAATGACGTGATTCCAAGAATGCTATTTGAGGTCTTTCAATCAAGAGCTGATAGTGAATAGGTTCATTCTAGGCGAGCATGCGTGAACGCGATTCTTTCAACAAATGCCTTTAGATGAAGCGAAATTCTATCAGCGACATCGATTTTTTGTCAAGGTCAAAGTCAAAACGTTTGTTGATGTAATGTTGTTGGTATTTATGACTTAACAGCTTGGTAAAGCTCCCGTAGCGGATAGGTCTTTAATAACTATTTTATCAAAAAGCCTTGAACAGTACCCAACGAAAAGTCAGATAGAATTTCACTTTCTCAAAAAGCTAGTCAGAAAGAATTACACTTGTTCGAAAGGTTAAAGTCAGAAATAATTTCGCTTGGTCGAAAGGCTAAAGTCAGAAAGAAATTCACTTTGTGTAAAGGCTAAAGTCAGAAAGAAATTCACTTGGTCTAAAGTCAAAAAGTATTTCACTTGGTCTAAAGCCTAAAGTCACAAAGAATTTCACTTGGTCTAAAGCCTAAAGTCAGAAAGAATTTCACTTGTTTTAAAGCCTAAAGTCAGAAATCACATGATGGCGCTAGACGCTAGCTAACTACTGATGACCTATTTCGCTTTCTATGGTTTTATCTCTTTTTATGAATTGAATGCATTTTTCTTTAATTCATACATTATATTTATCTTGCAATTGTGTATAATTTGAATATTATTATTTATAAGTAACGAGCCATGATATTGCATAATTATTTGTATTTAAGTAACAAATATTGTTTGTAAAATAATTGTTATAATAATGTTTTAAAATATTGATGTGCCTTATGTAAAGAATAATCCTAAAAGGATTTTAGTGCTTAAACAAGCCACAATTGGCGTGATTGGCAGTAGTGAGACCATTGATAGAAAATGGTGTGAATTATTCAAATAAAAACTGTATTCTATAATTTATTGTAAATTAATGCTGATTATAGGATTTCGTTGCAAAAATGTTTTGTTATTTAGCCAAGACTCTGATATTTAAATCAAATCGTTAACTAATAATTATACATTTAATTAAAACGGAGTTTTTTAAACAGGTTTTAAAATAACTGACTCAATTTGACCGATTTATTAGTTCCATAATATCCCGACAGAGGCGCTGCCTGTAATTGCGCCAGGATCGCTGCCAAACGAAATTTCAATTTGATTCAAATCTACTCTCACTAGATGGCGTTAGTCACTTTAGTAATTAATATGCGTTTGACCGGCTCCTTATCGGAATGCCATCGTGATGGCGCATTTTGAAAACGTGTTAAGACATAAAATGTAAATATGTGATAATTATAATAACTTTAAAATAATATAATGTAAGATGAAGACTTGTTAATAATAAACAGTTATGAAATGAATGTTTATTTTTCAATTTTTGCTGTACGAAATTAAAAAGCATCATATTAATAGTCTATGACTGTGCCTCTGCAAGGCAAAGACATCTACATACATCTGTAGGTTTTAGGTCATACATAAGTTATTACATATAAATTAAACAATTAAATAGCAAGCCCATCATGTCCTTCTTATCCAAACTAATATTCGGCGGATTTCGGCGTAAGTTTTGCGAGCGAGTTTGTTAGTAACACTTTTACGCCTAAATCGCTGAACCGATTTTGATGAATTTTGACACAGATATAGACGTGACCCTTGATTTGGATTACACACAAACCATACACAAACAATGATGGTTGGCGCGTCGAGGAAAGCTTACGTTTAGCAGTGGACGGCAATCGGTTGAAACAGGACAAATAATACTTTTTATTTCGATCTGAACTGCACGCAGACGAAATGAGAGAATGTTGGCAACATTCTCTCATTTCGTCTGCGTGCAGTTTAGCCGAAAATGAGTTATTTATATCATTTATCTCTATCGATCTGTATATTTGAAGTATCGAAATTCGCAAAAAAAAATGTTTATACGACCTAGACATATTTGGACAAAAAGTGGTTCAGACCATAAAATTTTGGTGTAAAAGTCAAATTGATATATTTTTTAGTTTTTTAAAGTGTACTAACCATAACTTTTCCAACTCAGGATGTAAAATCGTCCGTTACACCCAGAGATATAATAAACATTTTATATTTCTATGGTTACACCAAAATAGTTTTTACGCTATACCTTTTTAAAAGTTTTCCATTAAGAGCGTGTACGCCGTATGGCATTTCATATAAATTTTCAAATCACTATTTTGTGAAATGACTGAACCGGAATGAAACTTCAAACATAAGCAAGATACATAGGTCTAAAAAAAAAATCGAAATATCTTATTTAAAAAAAGATAACTGGAAATTTGTTTGTATGGGAAATTCAAAATAGGTCTAATTTAACTGTAACACTATTTATCGAAAATTTTTTAAAGTAACTTTTTAGACCTACTTATGTATCCTGCTTATGTGTGTAAAGTTGCATTTAAATCTGTTTAGTCATTTCGGAAAATAAGTACTTGAAAATTTGTATGAAATGCCGTTTGGCGTATACGCTCTTAACAAAATGTAAATTCAAAGTCGTGCATGCACATGTTCTAAAGTGTGTTAGCGTATAAACCACAAAATTAACAGTAAGTATATGATTTACGACTCACAATTAAGGACTCAACTAAAATAAGTGAAGTCGCATAAGCTAAAAGCTAACGAAAAATGGTTATCTCTTTTCCTCATACTAGTTGTTTGAGTTCTTATTGGTAAAGCTTAGCAAGCCTTTCAATGTTCCCACTGCTGGGACACAGGCCTCCTCTCTAGGAGAGGGAATGGGCCGTAATCCACCACGCGGACGCAGTGCGGGTTGGTGAATGTCACATGTCTTCGAATTTTTGGTTCTAGGACATGCCGGTTTCCTCACGATGTTTTCCTTCACCGTTTTGAGAGCAGTGGTGATGAAATTAATTACACAAAGTAATGCGCCTGGCTGAGTTTGAACGCGCGACCTACAATTCGTAAGTCGGGGCCGTTACCACTCGGCTACCACCGCTCCGCTTCAGTAAGGCTTATGATTTACTAAAATTATACATAATAATGTTCATAAGTGTAACTAGCGTTAGCAAGCAGTATATACGCGATTGATTTAGTCACCTACGCCCGATAAAGGTTCTATCAGCTTGAAGCCCTTTATACATAGGTTCAGTAGGTAAATAATTGTACACCCATCACTTAATTTCTTTATAACAAAACCCGAATGAGCGTGTTGTTGCTAATAACATTTGATAAGGCATAAGAATACAACTTTTCAAAACTTTAAAATCGAGAACATAGTAGTTCCCCAGCTGCTTTTTATATTCGAAAGCCGATAAGAAGAATCATCAAAATCGGTATACGCAATACTAAGTTATCAGGTAACAAACATTAAAAAAAAATACAGTCGAATTGAAAATCTTCTCCTTTCTTGGAAGAGGTTGAAAAAATAAAAGAATAGATAGCATTTATTCGGCACAGACACAAACAAACAATTAAAAATAATAGCAGGTAAAATGCGCTGAGCATGCCCATACCAAAAGGGTTACCATCACAGCATTTCCTGGGCGTCAGATATGCGCCTAAACAGCCTTAGTAGTTAGGACACATCCCTGACAGTACCTACTACAAAGGGGTCTCTCTGAGCGTCGCTTTGCATGGCAACTTCGGCCGGCTTCTCTGGATTCACTCGGTCAGTACCACGGAAACAGTGTCCTCAACTTGTGAGAGCTTTTTACATAACTCTAGATGGACCAGAACAAAGTTATATAGGTATATGTAAATTATATCTAAGTAATGTATTATACTGTCAATGGTCAATGACACTGCAGGTACCTATTGCTATGGTATGAGTTTACGTCATTGTTGATCTCTCAAGAACTTACTAAAGGTGACTTACATACATATGTACGTATGTGTGCTTTAAGACTACAGTCTAAATGTTTAACAAACAAAGGTCCTTCTCTAGCTATTTTGTCTTTAGTAAGAATTATGTTCCATGCTTGTACAGGAACATAGAACTTAACTATGTATTGTCAATTGACCAAATGTTATTGTTCTGTGGGATATCATAGTCGTGTTCAAAGAGGCTAGACGTCAGTGCGAAACTCTATTGTTCGAATTCCATTAATGAGGAAGTCCGAACAATTTTCCCTATCGATTTTTTTTACCTTTCGAAGAAAATGACCTACTAGCCTACGATGTGTCGTATTATAGAGGGAATAGTTAGGTCAAAACATACTTACGCTAACTGCCATACATAAATGAATTAAGTCAAGTATTGTATACCTACTTCAAACCGTCTATATGGCATCGATAAGTGTAGTGATACTGTGTACTGTGAACTGGTAGTATCAATCTGGAAAAATCGACAGAAAACTTGAGTACTCTCAAAATAAGCTTTGCAGTAACAGTAACCGAGTAAACTATTTGGAGAAATGAAGTTCTACTAACAATCAAGTTTCACACAGACAAAGGAAAATCCTTTAAAAACATCACAGACGCCATTTTCGGACGACGCGCTTGTCATCCATCATGTTTATATCGGAATCAACATAATATATACATATTTTCGCCCATTCCAAAAGATGCTGAAGAAACAGTTTTCGCAATTCTCTAGTTGAAAACTTGGTAATTCTGAAAACGTCAATCGTTCGTCATGTGCTGTCGCAGCGATGATCCACTCTTATTTGTTGCGTTTGTTCGTCTTACTTTGTGACGTGTCAGTGCTTACTAACATCAATACGTACGACTTAGTACAGGTTACCTACTCGATTACACAGCATTCTATTGTATTCTATAAAATCGTTTTCATAAATTGATTTGCGTTTACGGTACTCATAATCCTAATAAAAGTACCACTTAAAGTTGATACAAAAAAGTAGGTATTGTAATTTTTTTACTCAACATGTTCTACTGTGTACAGACAGACATCGCCTAAAGAATCAACTATACTGACACTAGAATTACTTAACAGACAGTTTGTAAGCCATCTTCACATAAGTAAATCGAGAACAATGTTTCCGTAGTACAGAGATAAGATAATGTTGAAGCAATTAAAATAACAGCCACTTGCCGAAAATACTGCCACTAAGTTTGGTCTACGAATTCCCTAAGATTTTTTTTTAAATACTTAAATAATTTTTCGCTTCGCAACGCAAACTAGCCGATACCACAGATAATATAATACTACAGTACCGATACGATGTGGGCGATGCTAGCGGGGTGGGGTCACGGGACTCACGGAGATTCCCCGACTTTAAGAAACGATCTCCAACAAAACAATTGAACAATCATTCAATCGAAAGTGTGTGCAATGTGCGTATTGATCCCTACCGCAGGTTTCCCCACGTTACCGTCGTGGTGGGGCTTGTGTGTCTCAATAATCTTGGAGCTCTGCCGGTAAAGTTACTCATTCCGGAAAGGTTCTTAAGTGAGAGACCAGACCAAGAGGGACACGCGACGGGCACACCGACCTCACACTGTTCCACAGCTGCCCCAAGGCCATAGACCTGACCCAAGTACTTCCAAAAATTCTTTTTCCGCGGCACCTCGTACTCGTACCATGCCTCACCGTACGCGTACAGGTCGTGTTGCCATCTTTTTCTGAATCGTAATCCAGAAGAGCGTGGTCATATTTAAGTCGATGTTGGGTAGTTGACAAACCGCAAAACAAAGGAAGGTGATATGGAAAAAATACCACAAGAACCGACTAAAATTCGAACTAATGACTTTTCAATAAGTTTGCTATAGAACAGGCATTTATTTTAGTAAAATCACCGATTTGATGACTACACCAACTGCATCAAACGGCTTGAAAAGTGATTTATTTGGAACTTTTTAGTCGGAATCTGCGGTTGGTAGTTTTTTTAGTCTTATTTTTGTTTTGCTATTGTTCCCTTAATCCATATCAGCAACTCAATTTCAAACTTAATATGGCCTCACTCTTCTGGAACACGCTGTGTAATTATTTATTAAATTATTTAGCAATGATGAATTATTTAGCATTAATGGAATTTTAGAGCAGTGGTGGCCGAGTGCTAAAGGCCCTGACTTACGAATCGTAGGTCGCGGGTTCAAACCCAGCCAGGCGCATTACTTTGTGTAATTCATTACTTCACCACTGCTCTCAAAACGGTGAAGGAAAACATCGTGAGGAAACCGGCATGTCCTAGAACCAAAACTTCGAAGACATGTGACATTCACCAACCCGCACTGGGCCCGCGTGGTGGATTACAGCCCATTCCCTCTCCTAGAGAGGAGGCCTGTGTCCCAGCAGTGGGAACATTAAAAGGCTGATTATTTATTATAATGGAATTTCCTGCCGGAGTCTTTGTTTCTTAATAGCTACAATCTGGGGATCTTTCAAGTCAAGAGTGAATAAGTTCCTTTAAAGCAAGCCTATTCCACTGTTGAAAACATCATCCATTCCATGAGAAGGACTAGTATTCAAATGCAAGCTTTATATAAATCAATATATGCATATAAAAATCTTGCTTTACTCAGTGATTGAGAGATTGAGTCATTGAGTAACTGACCTACAACACACAGCCGAAATTCCGATCGTAGAAAGCTAGATTGTAGGTTCCTTGGGGAGTATAGGGGAGCACCAATGGAGGATTTTCCGAAATTCTTACGGGAACAGGATGTGCGCGTACTTAGTCGCAAGCCATAACAAAAACAAAGACGGCAGAATAAACCAGCTAACAAGGATTAAATAAATTTAAAATTATTTTACGCTTCTTGTTTTGTATGTAACGCATTTGCTAAATTAATTCACACTTTATTTTGTAGTAGGTATTTGCATGAAAAGTGACTTGTTACGAACTGTTTAGTTGTCAAAAGTGCTTTATATTGCAGTTACTGTCATCTTTAGAGTTTTCGAGAATTCGATGGGTATCTGTTGTAACTTGTAAATTTTGGTGTTTTTGTTTGCAATATTCAGTATTTTCGTATTTTGTATGTTTTGGGCAGCTCTGGGCTAGTCTCTGTAGCCTATGTATCTGTGAGTCTTGTTTCAAATAACACTCTTGATTTTACCTTCAGTAGTGTTAGTCCATTTGTTATGAGCATCTTAAAATCTTTCTTATTCTAGTTCGTATTTTGTTAGTGCAACATTAATGCGTAATGGTATCATGTATAAAAATCTACCGTTGTTTGGTTGAGACTTTGAGACTGTCCGGTAACTTGTTCCAACACGCCGATAGATGGCGTTGTGCACTTGATGCGGTTTCCTGAATGGCGGTGTTAAGATTCTCCGCGAGCGGATGACCCTCGCCGGTTTTAGTTCGTCAGTTATCGCTTCTCGGCCTTTTGGCTAAGATCAAAGTGTAGTATCTGTTCTTTTCAGCTTAATATCTGAAAGTTCCCTCACCGAGGGACCAGTATATTAAACTGATTTTTGTGAGCTGACGGGATGTTCGGGGCTCGCTCCACTCCCGTCGCGGGTCGGCCCGGCATTGCAGTGCCGCCGGGATCGGCCCACGTAATAATTAAAAATGAATAATCGAACAAAAATACATCCATGATGCGGGAAGTATACAGAGTCCTATTTCACGTAGTTGCCTTTTTTTTCTTAAATCACTTAGATAATTTTATTTAAAAAAAAGTCTTTCATAAACGTGTTTAGAGTAAACGATTAGATATTTATCTAGTTTTAAGAACATAACTATCGCCAAAATACACCATGATGTTTTCCCGGGAATTCATGCGTCGTCGTAAGTTTCACAAACTGTTTTTGAGTCTTAGTTTAGGTACTCGATAATACAGCATTTTGTCTATTACATAAATCGACTTGCATTTACGATACCCATAATCCTAATAAAAGTTCTACTGAGTGTTGAAACTAAAAAAAAATGATTATAATTATTTTACTCAAAATGTTCTACTGTGTACAGACAGACATCACCTAAAGAATCAACTATGCTGACACTAGAATTACTTTAACAGACAGTTTGTAAGCCATCAGTAAATCGAGAACAATGATTCCGTAGTACAGATAAGATACCTAATTCTAAAACAATTAAAATAACATCCACTTACCGAAAATATTTCCACTAATTTTGGTCTACGAATTCCCTAGTAATTTTGTTCGGTCACCTCACGCTGTCCCACTGCTGGGCCTGCCCCAAGTCCTTCCAGAAAATATTTCCCCGCGGCACCTTGTACCATCCCTCACCACACACGTCCAGGCGACCTATTATGACGTCTTAAATCCATCATGATTTCTGTGTCAGAGAGAGACGGAGTTACACAAGACGAATAGCACTATCTCTTTGCCTCACACGAATCATGATAGCATTGGCACTTCGAAATACAGCCACAGGTCCTGTTGCCACCTCGTTCTAGGCCGGCCTCGGGCGGCGTTGTCCGTCCTCGGTCATCTACATACAGCGTGATCCAAAAGTGCGTGGTCATATTTAAAGGCCATGTTGGGTTGTCGACATACCTTTAGTAGAAAATAGCAAAAAATAAAATAAATTAAAAATCCCTCGACACAAAAACCTAAGTTCTGTTTAAAAATATTTTAAAAAAACTCAATCTTAAAGTACCTGAGTATGTATTAATAATTCTAAAAAAAATACGTCTCGTTAGGGGATCACTCCAAACCTTACAATTTAATTACAATATTGTCTATTACCTAACTTATAAGCAGCGCGGTCCCGGCCCACGGGTAAACTAAATTGAAATCGCTTCATCTGTTCGCGAGCTACGGAGCAACAGACAGATTAGACAGACAAACAGACAGACAGACACGTCTAACTTATAACACCCCTCTTTTTACGTTGGGGGTTAAAAACAGAGGAAGGTGATATGAAAAAAAGACAACAAAAGTTTCGAACTTTTCGACTTTCCAAACAGTTGGTGGCAATTACTTTAGTATGTATAATCACAGATTTGATGACATCATGATTTATTTGGAACTTTTTAAACTTTTTTCTTTGAAAATGCCAACCAAAGCGGGTATAATATCTTGGTACCTTGAATCAAACTCAAGAAAAAGGCAATCGCACAAAAATGCTGTTTCAAACTGCGACCTGATGAATTCATTTGATATCGTGGAAGTCATACTTATATAACTTTATTCATGACTTGATGCCAGCTACTGCTCCAGACTAGACTGCTTGAAAAATTACTTGTTTTGTCGATTTGTAGTTACCGCCATCTCAAGAATTTTCAAGGATTTTGTGGGTTAGATTCAATATTTAGTATTTTCGTACGACTATGTTTTGGACAGCTCTCGGCTAGTCTCAATAGCCTGTCTATCTGTGAGTCTTGTTTCAATAAAACTCATGATTTGACCTTCATCAGCGTTAGGTTAGGTTAGGTTACGTATATATTACGTATATATATACGAATATACTCATATTCAATTCTATCTTATTCTAATTCATCATTTGTTACTGCTGTTACTGCAGCATTACTGCATAAGATGTCATGAATAGCAATCAAACAACGGTTTGGTTGAGACTTTGAAACTGGCCGGTAAATTGTTCCAACACGCCGATAGATGGCGTTGTGCACTTGAAGCGGTTTCCTGAATGGCGGTGTTAAGATTCTCCGCGAGCGGATGACCCTCGCCGGTTTTAGTTCGTCAGTTATCGCTTCTCGGCCTTTTGGCTAAGATCAAAGTGTAGTATCTGTTCTTTTCAGCTTAATATCTGAAAGTTCCCTCACCGAGGGACCAGTATATTAAACTGATTTTTGTGAGCTGACGGGATGTTCGGGGCTCGCTCCACTCCCGTCGCGGGTCGGCCCGGCATTGCAGTGCCGCCGGGATCGGCCCACTTAATAATTAAAAATGATTAATCGAACAATAATATATCCAAGATGTTTGATGTATAACGAATCTTCTTTTTTACTACAGCGCTTACACTATCCAATTTTAGGAAGGAAACAGTGTAATTGAAGTTAGAGGCCGATTTAATTCGAATTCCTAAATTGTATTCGATTTAGGTTTCCTAAAAATTGGATAGTGTAATAAGCGCTTAAGTTGTCTTTTGCCATAGTTTATAAAAAAAAAATTGCAAAAATATGACTATGTTTTGGATAGCTTTCGGTTAGTATCAATAGCCCGTCTATCCGGAGCATTGGTTCAATAACACTCTTGATTTTACCTTCAGTAGCGTTAGTCTATTTGTGATGAGGATGACTGATGAATATCTTCAATTCTTTTTCTAGTTTGTAGTTTCTTACTGCAACATTACTATACGAATGATTTCATGAATATCAATCTACCGTTGTTTAATTTGTTCCAACACGCCGATAGATGGCGTTGTGCACTTGAAGCGGTTTCCTGAATGGCGGTGTTAAGATTCTCCGCGAGCGGATGACCCTCGCCGGTTTTAGTTCGTCAGTTATCGCTTCTCGGCCTTTTGGCTAAGATCAAAGTGTAGTATCTGTTCTTTTCAGCTTAATATCTGAAAGTTCCCTCACCGAGGGACCAGTATATTAAACTGATTTTTGTGAGCTGACGGGATGTTCGGGGCTCGCTCCACTCCCGTCGCGGGTCGGCCCGGCATTGCAGTGCCGCCGGGATCGGCCCACATAATACTGAGAAATGAATAATCGAACAAAAATATATCCAAGATGTGGGAACTGGGGAGTATACATACAAAGAAATCTTATTTATCTAAATTGACTTTTGAACAACAGACTGCTTTTGGTTGGAGTAATATACTAAGCAGAGATTATAAAAGGGTATTACTTACTTCATTGAATCGTTATTCATCATATCAGCTGAAAAACGCACTGATGGACATAGGCCTTCCCCAAGTGTCGCCACAACAACCCTTGCCCCTCATCAGGTTATCGGCCCACCTTGTAGGAGGTCTTCCAACGCTACGTCTTCCCGAACGCTGTAATGTAATCGTTATTAAATGAATGATTTTGCAATAGTTTAGGATTAATTTCAAATCCATGCTAATATTGTAAGGTTGGAGACGTCATGGAGTAAGGAAACACAGGATCAGCAGCCCTACCATGACGTCTTAAATCCATCATTTTGTGTGTGAGGGAAAGGGATAGTGCTATTCGTCTTGTGCAAAGACAATATGTCTTGTGTAACTCCATCTCTCTCAGACACAGGAATCATGTTGGATTTAAGACGTCATGGTAGGGCTACTGCAATTAGAATGAGTATTTAATAATGAATAAACTCAGCACTGACTTGTGCAGATCACAAACACGTTAGGAAGTATAACTCTATGATATTTAGAGGATAATCAGCATAACTGTATTGATGTTCATCGATCGGAGATCAGGATCGAAGTGCCCTGCCAGTAAATGACTGCCGATTTGCTTGGAAAAATGGAATATGTTTGAAAATTAGAAACCGAAAATTGAAATGATGACCGGCCAGAATGAATGCGTTTCGTTCAGAGACGCACACCGTTACAAATATTATTATTGCAACAAGTACTCTGTCTCCAGTTTGTAACCTCTCCACGGCTTAACGGTTGAACGTATTTTGATAAAACTTGCACACGGGTGGAGTATGTCCTACGATAAGAGACTGGATATGTTTTTCTATCCAGGGAGTATATCTAATATTCAATATATTTATTTGTATTCCATAATGTGAACTTGTTAGTAGGTTCATATACAATTTACATAATTTAGGTCATTGTGGACCCTCTTAGCTACAGCAAGATAGGCAAGAGATCGGCTCCCAGTAAAACCGGATTCAGCTGAATACCAGTATTTTACGTGGAGCGGCTGCCTACCAAAAGAACAACAACCCATTAACTGGGGAACACGGTACTTCTTGGCATGACTGTGTCAGATTTTCTAGCTTCTGACTATCCGTAACGACTGCCAAAGATCTCCAAATAACAGCCGGGACCAAAAACTTAAAGTCCTTGTCGAGGCACGGAGGAGTCCCGCTATGTTAAGATGGTCATCCATCCACAGACCAACCTCGGTAAGCGTTGCTGTTATAATTTAGCCACGAGCTTTCATTATTATAAAAAAGTCATTACCTATGTAGCGCATTTACTAAAGTAATTCACTTTTAACGAGAGGAAATCGTGCAAACGGAATAGGGGAAGGAAGGAAATTGTATTATTAAGTGTTGTTGTACGTACTAAAGATCTTCCTACAACCAGTTATCTCTTAAGAAGGTCGATTCTTGTTCAAAATCATCGGCCAAGCCGATCACGTTTTCGGGGTTTTCCGTGACGGTTTTTATTTCATGTAATTCCCCTGACATACATTTTATTGAAAATACATACAAAGTAAGAAACCGGATAGTCGGCTCTCTTTGTCGAATAGTCGTCGACTACGATACTGGCCATAAAGACAGCTTTACCAACTCGTCGGTACATCTCTAATTAATAATACGGGTATGGCTTTTGCAAATACATCGAATCATACATTCAGTTAATAGCGGTTTGTATGCCTGCAACAGAGTGTTGAAGCAATGTACTAACATTGCTTCAACACTGTTGTTCGAAAGGCATCTTAGAGAAATAGGACCTTTTATACGTCCCACATCATTGATAAATTTTTGCTCGATTATTCATTTCTATGTATTAAGTGGGCCGATCCCGGCGGCACTGCAATGCCGGGCCGACCCGCGACGGGAGTGGAGCGAGTAGGAGTGAGGCATATTTATCGTAACAGATAGAAGTAACAGATATTTACAAATAACAGATAACAATTGCTCCTAACAACTTATTTTATCTGTTATTTTAATAACAGACACTCAAACACTGCTACCACGGCTGTTACTGTTATACCAGTCCCCACACATACAAGCTGTTATTGTTATCACATTCAAATGTTACTACGGACGGCTGTTACTGTGATACACATTCAATCTCGTTCTCTCTTTTTCTCATTACAGAATGACATTTGCTGAAAAGAAACACAGCTATTATCTATTTTTAAATAATAGGTGTGTCCCACTCTTACTACAGCGGTTAAACTACGCTAAAAAGAGAAGCACCTAGTATTTATTAAAACCCTGAAATATAGTTGGTGGTCTCACAAGAACAATTAGTTATGAAAAAGTGACTCCTAAATTTAGCCCTATTACCTACCTGTTACTGGCCAGTGACCATTGTAAAAAAAAAGTATAATTTATTTTCTTCCTGGCTGCACGGCATTTTGAGATTCAGTTTTTTTAAAATGGGTCCATATTCTAGTAAATTGTTTTAAGCTTGCTAACGAAAAGCAACGCGATTGCAGTAGAGAATTTAATTGAAATAGCATGAAATAAGTGACATATTGATAGTACAATCGTATATATCTATAATAGTATGTAAATAATTTGGTATAATAAAACTTACCAGGGATTTTTAGCAACCAGTATGTAAATCAAGTATATTGAGAGTAATTTTTCATAGTTGATAAGTTTGAGAGAAATAGTATTAAGGGCGCACCGAGTTTCTAGCGCTAATCGATTTTAGGTATTCTATGCGCTTCGTGTATGTGTGCGTGAGGCACACCGGCAAGAGAGCAGCGCCGACCGCGCGCCGCGCGTATAATAACTTATCGGCTATATAAGTAGGGTAAAAATCCCAGTAGTCGACCTTTTATTTTCAATTTCAAATTATTTATTCATCAAAGTAGATTCAGTAAAAACTACTTTCGTTAGTACGTAAGGTTCGACTTTTAATTCCATACAATAACTTGACGGTTAATTTGACAGATTTTAATAAAAAACAGCTATTTGAGTTGGTGTAAGAATAAACTATATTCAATTAACTTCACAAATGTACTTGTCGGAGAAGGTATGTCTGTCTCTCGTTAGCATCAGGCTTATTTTAATTAGTACTGTGGGCGTAATAAGGGTAGTGTTGGTTATACCGCAATATTGAAACGGTTTGCAGTTCAAATCAGATTGCAATTCACAAACAAGTCAGTCACACTAGCGAATCACACACTGTAGGCACACCTATACAACTCAACGATACGGAACGCGACAGTTTCTACGCATATGTTGTTCGTACGATGTCCAATGTTTCGATGATCCCGAGAGCTTTTTTTTTTTTAAAAAAGCTCTCGGTATCATCACTCGCAGTTCAGCACACTAAGGCTGGTTACTGCCTAACCGATAAATCCTGTGGTGGTCTCAAATGAATTTAAGGCCCCCAGCCAGGGCTAAAAACTACTTAAAACCTAAATGACCGCTCGCTAAGGGCATCCCCTGTGGGACACGGGCCTCGGCTTAGCAGGGTCATTGAGGGAGGGCAGCAAGGGACAGGCTGGGTCAGGTTGATATTATTTTGGTGATTTAACGGTAATGGCTCAGCGGCGCAGGCTGGCTCGTTAGGCAAAAGAGGGTTTTGACGGGGGCGTCGCAATGTACCTCGTCGGCGAGGCCGGTATACGGAACGCGGTCTGTGTTTGTTTTTCCTAAGAGTACTGGTTTCCCTACTACTCTCTTGGTTCTGGGTGATGGGGTCATCGGGCTCAACAAGGGTATGTCGCGGTCGGCGGATCTTGCTGATCTGGGAGGGCGTGTATCTGGTAGCCGATACGATAAGGGGGTTCTGGTGCTTTTCAGCGGACTCTATGAAACGCTTTGAAAAACGTATCATGAACTGTTTGATGGTGGGGATGCGGAGGTCGACATGGAGTCGCTCATTCCTAACGTACCACGGGGCTCCGTAACCTTTCGAAGAAACCGATTTTGGATAACCTGCAACCTATGGATCTGGTGAGGCTTAGCGTGGGCGAAGGCTATAGGTACATGCATAAGTCATTATCGGGCGTATGCACGTGGTGAAAATGCGTAGTTTGCATTTCAGGTATAGCTTGCTGCGTGCATTCAGGATGTAATGAAGCCTACCGAGAGCGAAAACGGCACGACTGCGTACCGTCTTTATGTGCTCTCCGAAAGTAAGCTTTCAGTAGACCTAGATATTTGGCTTGCTCTACCCAAGGGATCGGCTTGCCAAATAACGTGATTGGGCTGGGACGTGGTGGGAAGAGACGAGTCTGGGGCTTGTAAAACAAGATCGCCTGACTCTTCTCTGGGTTGACTTCCACTCTCCACTTCCGGAACCAAGCGCCTAGTGCGTTTGCGGATCTCTGGAGGTGGCCGGCTATTGCCTTCTCGCTATTGCCGGAGCAATAGATCGCCGTGTCGTTAGCAAACAGAGCTAGCTGTGTCTTAGTACTAGTGGGAATATCGGTACTAAATAGCGAAAACACTAGAGGGGAGAGGACACCGCCTTGGGGTACTCCGGCGTTTGAGATTTGAGTGGACCTGTCCAAACAGTGCAAGCATTTGTCAGTTATCATGTAGCTCAAATTTAAAACTTTATGGAGCACAACGATTTGCCGAACAATGCCAAAGTTCGGCAAATCGTAAGACATTTGGGTAGGCCACATAAAGAACTAAAGCCGCCAGACTAACATTAAATGAACCTCTGACATACACAATACGTTATATGAGGACCATGCGACTTTTAATAACTTGTCTTCAAAACACGTAACATTATTTTTCTTTGAACTGTCAAGTGTCAAGAATAGAATTAAAAGTCGAAGTATGTTTTTGCAGGCAGATTCTATTGAATTTCTGATAATGAAGTTACACGGTAAGTACTTTGTTCGTTATGGCAAGACTTTTTCGGGAATAAAGAAGCCAGCAAAATTGTTATGTGCGATACCAACGGTTAGTATATAATTATTTTTAGTGAATCTCTGCTGGAAGACAACAATTTTGTTTCGGTGTAATTGGCATCCTATAATAAAACAGAACATTTGATGTAATTATAATTTCTATAATTATCAACAAATCTGGTTTGGGATGAAAGTAACACTTATTTCATAAAAATAATTAGTTTCTGAACTTGCAATTCTAGAGTTTGATAAATTTTGTAATCGGTCTTCCATGAAATTTACCCTGAAAATTGAAAAATTGAAAAGTTAAAAATAACGAATCCTGAAAAATATCAAGATCAAAAGCAATAGCTTTTCTGCTGGAAGAAATTTCTATTGAAATAAGCAGTATCTTTGTGCTCTTGGTTTCTGTATAAAATTTTCTATTTTTAACCGACTTCTAAAAAAGGAGGAGGTTCTCAATTCGGATGTTTGTATTTTTTTTTAATGTTTGTTCGCGCATAACTCCGTCGCTTGCCAACCGATTTGGAAAATTCTTTTTTTGTTGGAAAGGGTATACTTCCCAAATGGTCCCATAAATTTTTATCGAAATCGAACAAGCGGTTGTTTTGTTAATTTCAATAAATGATAGCAAATCTGTCGGGATGGCTGAAATCGCATGTTTGTTTATTGTTTACACCAATTTATACCACGTACGCTGTGATGGGAATGTTTAGCTGGGAACCACTAAAAAGTGAAAAATAAATAAACTTTTTACAAAAAATAAAACCGACTTCTAAACAAAAAAACCAAAATGTATAAAATAACTTTAATTTCGGAAATCGGTGTGTTCAACAACAAAAAAGCAACCAAAAACACCGAGTTCCGAAATTAAAGTTATTTTATACTTTTTGGTTTTTTTGTTTAGAAGTCGGTTTTATTTTTTGTAAAAAGTTTATTTTTAGTATATTGTGTGTTCCTACATAAAAAATAAATAAATAAAAATGCTGTATGACAGATTTGTGTCATGTTTTTATTTAAGTTCATTATTACAATTTAAGGTAAGTATATCGTTTAAAAATCGTATTTCATTACTACTACAGCAAAAAAATATCTTGTATTATTTAAGGTTATTTATTTAACCATTATGAAACCACCTTTACGCAAAAGATGTGTTACCTACTTTTGGGTTACATTTGTGTAACGGTAACAGAAAATCTGTTGTGTTACTTTTGTGATATTATATTTGACAATTTTGGTGGCCTTACCCTAATTCATTTCTTCATGCAAGCGTTTATTTAGCATTGGTTTTTCGCCAACCCCTTCTCTGTCTTGATTTCTTTACTTTGTTCCCCATTTCAAATACGCTACAATTCATTTTCATACAATTTTCTTCGTTACGTTATTAAATCCGCGCGTGAGCGCAAGCGACACAAGCTCCCCGTCCGATGGCCAACGGCGGATTAAAGCGGACAGGAGGGCGGCGCGGCGGCTCTGCTTATAATGGGAAAAATTCGCGCGAATTTAGGTATTTCCTTCTTATTGTTAAACAAATACATATTTTGAAAATGTAAAGTGTATACGTTGTGTAAAACAAGTAGTTTTGTTATTATTAAAAAACTGATGACCTTTCGCGAAGTATTCACGCCGTACTAAGCGTTTGTTGTGTTTTTTAGGTAACTTTGTGAATTTATTCTATCGAGCCAACTTTATCAAATCGTGTTTTCATCGTGTATACTGCCTAGTATATATGGCCAATAATACCAATTTATTTCCTTAGATTTTAATTTTATTGTTTACTACTTCAAACAACCGTTATAAAAGCGCGTTTTTGTGTATAAAAAGCTCGGTGCCCCGTTAAGTATTTATTTTTTTTAATATTTTATTTTAGATTTGCGAAACCATTCCATTGATTGTGTTAGGACTCCCTTATTGTCTTTGGTTTGATATTTGACGGGATTGGTTGCAAAATGTTTCATTTATTGCGACTTTAATTAAAGTTGTATTAAAGATGATATTCAATTGAAAGTTAATTTTATTAGAACGAAAGTGGTGAATATTGAAAGTTAATTTTATTAGAACGAAAGTGGTGAATCGTAATTTTAAAAATTTCGTAGTCTCTGATATTTTACATGCTGGTTAGTATATAAAAATCAAGTATGCTGAGAGATATTTTTCATAGTTAGTATGTTTTGACAGAAATAGTATTATTTATTAAAAAATAACAGCCTGTTATTTAATAACAGATATTTGGATCTGTTATTTTTATGTAACAGTAACAGTGGTAACAGGTATCGAGTTTTACCTGTTACAACCCATCTCTAGGAGCGAGCCCCGACCATCCCGTCAGCTCACAAAAATCAGTTTAATATACTGGTCCCTCGGTGAGGGAACTTTCAGATATTAAGCTGAAAAGAACAGATACTACACTTTGATCTTAGCCAAAAGGCCGAGAAGCGATAACTGACGAACTAAAACCGGCGAGGGTCATTCGCTTGCGGAGAATCTTAACACCGCCATTCAGGAAACAGCTTCAAATGTACAACGCCATCTATCGGCGTGTTGGAACAAATTAAACAACGGTAGATTGCTATTCATGTCATCATTCGTATAGTATTGTTGCAGTAAGAAACTACAAACTAGAAAAAGAATTGAAGATACTCATCAGTCATCCTCATCACAAATAGACTAACGCTACTGAAGGTAAAATCAAGAGTGTTATTGAACCAATGCTCCGGATAGACGGGCTATTGATACTAACCGAAAGCTATCCAAAACAGTCATATTTTTGCAATTTTTTTTTATAAACTATGGCAAAAGACAACTTAAGCGCTTATTACACTATCCAATTTTTAGGAAACCTAAATCGAATACAATTTAGGAATTCGAATTAAATCGGCCTCTAACTTCAATTACACTGTTTCCTTGATTCCTTCCTAAAATTGGATAGTGTAAGCGCTGTAGTAAAAAAGAAGATTCGTTATACATCAAACATCTTGGATATATTATTGTTCGATTAATCATTTTTAATTATTAAGTGGGCCGATCCCGGCGGCACTGCAATGCCGGGCCAACCCGCGACGGGAGTGGAACGAGCCCCGAACATCCCGTCAGCTCACAAAAATCAGTTTAATATACTGGTCCCTCGGTGAGGGAACTTTTAGATATTAAGCTGAAAAGAACAGATACTACACTTTGATCTTAGCCAAAAGGCCGAGAAGCGATAACTGACGAACTAAAACCGGCGAGGGTCATCCGCTCGCGGAGAATCTTAACACCGCCATTCAGGAAACCGCTTCAAGTGCACAACGCCATCTATCGGCGTGTTGGAACAATTTATACAACGGTACCTTGCTATTCATAGTAATACATATGTTAGGTGTAATGTTGCATTCGTAGTAACGTTGTAGTTACAAACTAGAGTAAGAATTGAAGATGCTCATCACGAATAGACTAACGCTACTGAAGGTAAAATCAAGAGTGTTATTGAAACAAGACTCACAGACAGACAGGCTATACAGACTAGCCGAGAGCTGTCCAAAATACAGAGTTACGAAAATACTCAATATTGAATCAAACTCACCAAATTCTTAAGAACTCTTGAGATGGTGGTAACTACAAAATAAAGTACTTGTATTGACAAAAATTTCAAAACAAGTAACTTTTCAAGCAGTCTAGTCTGAAGCAGTTGCTGGCATCAAGTCTGTGATTGAACTATAATCAATGGACTGTTACTTGTATGAATTTATCACATCGTTTCTATCGCTCACTGTGGACACGTCCAGTGAACTAGTGCGCTTTTGTTGTTTTTAGTATGTATGTACCTATATGTTTAGAGTCATTTTTGTTATACCTACTTATAATATGTATTGGAAAGAAAAAAAAACAAATATAAGTACCAAAACTAAATAAACTTCATCAAAATATTGTGAGCAGATACAGTTATGAGTTAATCCACGAGCCAGTGTGATTTCCAAAACTGTGAAGTGTTCACGCCGATCCATGCAATATGCTAGTGAGCATAGCATAATAGCATAATCAGCCTTTTAATGTTCCCATTGCTGAGACACAGGCCTCCTCTCTAGGGGAGAGAAAGGGCCATAATCCACCACGCGGGCCCAGTGCGGATTGGTTTTTAGTGAGCGATGACATAAAAATAACATCTATTCTATTCTATTCTATCAGGTAATCAACTGCCAGGATCGTCATTTATCGAAGCATCGTGAGAAGTGTAAAAAAAATCTATACCGAATTATCAGTACAATTAAAGAGAACAATTTCTGCTCGATCAACTCGTAGAAGACTTCAGAAAGCTGGACTGAAAGATTGTAAAGCCAGAAAGAAGGCATGGCTCTCCCACGAGGGCAAGAAACCTTGGTATGAAGAGGTATTATAACACGAAAGTTTCACCGCTGAAGATTGGTCAAATGTTGTGTGGTGCTGGTGAGACGAATAAAACGTTGAGTCAGATAACATTTAAAGCAATGGTTTAAAAACTAAACGTCTAGATAAAGTTATTTATTTTTTTCCGGAACTCAGTATATATCTCTTTATTGCAGATTTTCGATACCTACACATACACTCGATTTGGTTTTTGTGCGACACCAGGTAGGCAAAAAAAAATCAAGCCAGAGTGATATAACATTTGATGTCGATTTGACTTAAATTAAAGTTAGAACTTAAATATGTCATGGGTGATCAATACTTTTGGCCAAGGCTGTACATCCATGGCATACCTTTCCTCATACTATTTGTTTGAGTTCTTATTGGTAAGGCTTAGCAAGCCTTTCAATGTTCCCACTGCTGGGACACAGGCGTCCTCTCTAGGAGATGGAATGGGTCGTAATCAACCACGCGGACTCAGTGCAGGTTGGTGAATGTCACATGTTTTCGAATTTTTAGTTCTAGGATATGCCGGTTTCCTCACGATGGTTTCCTTCACCGTTGATGCAGCAGCACCACAGCAGTGGTGATGAAATTAATTACACAAAGTAATGCGCCTGGCTGGGTTTGAAACTTTTTTTTTTTTTGGATGGGAAATCATCAAATGACCCCGCCCGCCCTGGGTGGAGCGGTAGGGAGTGTCAGACTCTTACTGACTAAAGAGCCCTTGCCTGAGCCCTTTGCGTTCCAGGGCAGCGGTAACTCTTTCGAACAAATTCCGCAACCCTACCCGTCCCTGGTGCTGACGGCTCCTTGAGACGCGCGTGGAACACGACGCGTCATCGACTCAGCCTGGTATCGGACGGCGAGCCACCCACGCTCACCGTCCACAGGCATACATGGCATACCTACGGTTGAAAAACATAATCTTCCTTCTGGCGCAGTCGGGTAAAAACAGGATCAAGTTCGCTCAAACCAAATACTAAAACATTCCCAATACGACCGTCCTCATGTGACACATAATTTATGTTTATTTTCGACAGGAAGACGGAAACATATTTACTATACCATTGTCTTCTCCCATGAACTCGTCATCAGTAGTTTGCAGTGTGCAGCCATCTGAGTCACCGAGAGTTGCCCTAAATGCTTCGGGAAGCGTTCGGTTCTCAGAACTGATTACCATAATAAGGTCATGTGGTCGAAGATGTGATGTTCTTTGAATTATAATTAATGTGGTATGATTAACTACGTGCTTAACACCAGTTTGTTACTGGCCCATCACAAGGACTAAACTCTCGTCTAAAAAAATAAAACCAGAAGAATCAACTCATTGCTACTGGCTTGTATTATAATTATACAAAAGTAAGTTTGTCTATTATTATGTCTGGGAAATCATCAAATGGCTTCTTCCGTTCTGGACGGAGCTGAAGGCAGTGTCAGACTCTTACTGACTAAAGCCCACCCGTATTCTTCCTAATGCTCTTGGCGTTTCAGGGCCGCGGTGACTCTTACGAACAAATTCCGCAACAAGTTTGTCTATTTGTTCAGTTTGTCTATATTTTCAGACCTTAATGGATAAAGACATTCGTATAAAACTTGGCACATGGGTTTCAATGGAAACTGGAAAAATTAAGGGCAGAAGCTCCTAATTTTGATTCTTACTCAAAGGTTCGAATATTTGGGGCCATTTAAGTTTATTTGACCTTTCCATGACAGTTCAATGACTGAAATCAATTCAGATTCTTTTATTAACAAAAACATGTGTAGATAATATACATGGCACTTAAGATGCTTATTATAGGTATTGGAAAATATTCTTTAGCTAAACATGTTTGACCATGGCTGGTGTACAAATGTGGTTGAAAAACAGTAATGATTTCAAAGAGTATAAAACAAAAAAAAAAACAAAAAAAAAACATTAAAATATAGAGAACAGTCATAATTATAGGTACAATTATTAACATAAATATTGAGTAAGAAAAGTAGGTAAAATAGTACAAAGTCATGACTCACTTCAGACCTTCAAAAAGCTGAAATACTGAAATCCTTATGAATGACGAAATTAATTATGAACCGCCCAAATACTTGTTATTGATCACCCCACCTTAATTAGGTGTATATACAAACAACTATTTACATACCTAGCTAGCTAGTTGTTTGTTCCGATAATATTTCTTCAGAAACCAAATTACATACTTCATTTAATATTCCACCAGCATTGAGACAACAATATAAAACAATGTGTTTTTCCTAAAATCGTATATTTTTTTAGGTAAAAACATATTTATTCAAGTGTTCATGTTATACATTTTGATAAGAAATATGTCATTTAATTGGCCACAGAATACATATTTTTATCCAGGTAGTGAACATTATTATCTTTTTTTTTTCTAGAACTCAATCCACTTAATGATTTCACTAGAAGTGTCAGCAAACCCAATTTCATGTCCTCATAATGAACTGGACCAACATTGGCTCAAACACGTACCTATTTGAAATAGTTTCTTTAGCTGATTTTCGATCTCAAGACTGCTTCATACTGTTAAGTGCAATATTGAGCTAACTTTTATGTATTTGTATGGACCCCCTTCGGATAAAACCCTCTTCCAAGGAGTGTCAGTGAACTTTGACCCGCCATCTGGCCAACGTTATTACTTTTTTTTGGGTAAGTCTTTTGATCCGCTCTGGTCTGAGCGGAAGGGCCCTTACTGACTAAGACACGAGTGGGCTGTGTTCCTCCTAATGTCCAATGTAAACAAATTTCGCGACCCTAACAGGTGCTGACCCTATGGGGCTCCGTCTTCTTTGCTGAGATCACTTTGAGGCGCGCGTGGGACACGACGCGCCATCGACCGGGGCCGTTGTTATCGGACGTCGAGCCACCCATAGCTCGCCGCCTCTGCTCCTAGTTCTTCGTGGGCCAGTCCATTTTACTGGTCTTGCTGAGCAAATATTTAGTGCCCAGTATTTCCAGTCAAAGTACAGTCAAGGCAGCAGTGGACGCAGATACACTGACTTCTGTGAACAGCTTTTTTGCATTTGCCTGGCACGCTGAAGCAGAATGATCTATTTCCCAGAAATTCATCTTAAGCCCCGACATATCCATGTAAATAAACAGTAAGAGTTACATGACTCAATTCAAAGGAATATGTCGCTTTCTTTACCTGCTCTGACTAAACTATTGCAACAATATTTGTTCTGCACACATCATGATTTATTGTTTTATTTGCTAGCCGTAATTATGGTTGATGCTTGTTAAAATACAGGGTGTAAGAAACTAAGATTTTTATTATATCTGTGATACTTAGAAGTAGGAAAGAAAACGGTTTTATTACTGAACTGATATGCATAGGTACATAAAGCAAAAATCTATAACGACAATAATAGCAGTAATGACAAATATTAACATTTCAGTGGTCGCATTGGAAGTCACTCGAGTCCTTCCATATGACGTTTGCATTCCAGAGCCGTAGCAATTCTAAATAGGACCTACTAACCTATAACAGTTCATCCAATGCTAGAAATAGGACTCCCGTTAACGCTCAGATCACCGGTACACCTTACGCTGCGCCTTCCAGGGCATTCCCCACTGGGCGTCGGGAGTCGCAGGGCTATTCCCGGCCACCGAAGACGCGAACCTGTGGACGGCAAGAGTGGGGTGTCTCGCCGTCCGATAACAACCAACCACCGTATGGTCGTTGCCTACAACAGATGTCAGCATTGTAGTCGGGGTCCGATAGTGCAGTGCCTGCCAGAGTTGCGGAATTTGCTTGAAAGAGTTCCCGCGGCCCTGGAACGCAAAGGAGTCATCAGTAAGGGGGACGGAGGGGATCAACGAAGTGTGACATTGTGTGACAAGAGGGTGGGAAGGGTTCTAAATTTCGTGACGTCACATTTTGAAATCTATTTTAATCTATCTATTAAGTAAAACACGAGCAAATACACGAATCAAATTGTAAAATATGTGATGTTACACTAGAGACGGTCTCACAAATGTGATAAGGACGGGGGGGGGGTCAAAAATCATGAAATTTGTGTGAAGTAATTATGGATGGCCCCAAAGGGCATTAGGAGGAACGTGGATGGAATTTATTCAGTAGGAGTCTGACACTCGCGTTCCGAAGAAGTCATTTGATGATTACCCATACATAAAGGCCAGTCGCCACTCCTACATTTTGAAACCTGTATTATCGCTCGACATGTGCCACTGCTTTTTTTTCTGCACGAAACTATTTTTTCCAACCAGAAAAAATGTACCTATCTCCCAAACATAGATGTACCTACCCTAGTCGAGGAATTGACCGTGACGCAAATAAACGCCTGACTCAATCAACTTACATTTGCGTCAACCGCGCATTACAAAAAGGGTTTTTTTTTAATCAGATACAACAACAAATTTACAATTTTCAGAATCAGAATCAGAATCAGAATCAGAATCAATGTTTATTTGTGAAACATAGGTTTTTACATTTAAAAGATCTTAGATCAGGTATTATAAGTGCGCTATGTTTTGCCGTGAAGGCGTACAAATATTGAAAAGAAAAGAACAATCATAAAAAATAACAATTAAACAACTAACATTTATGAAGAAAACAAAATAAAAATCTTACATGAGAACAGGAACTACATAGGTATAACCATATAAAAATTATAATTAAAAAGAACTGAACAAAGAAGTCTTATAAATCTCAAAATTTTCTTTAAATACATGTCATATACATAGGTATTTACCGCTTAAGAAATATTAAAAATGATTATCATTCATAAAATCTTCAACAGTATAATAACATTTTTCCATTAATAGTGAGTAGAGAATCTTTTTGAATTTAATTAAGGGCAAATTTTTAATGTTATCAGGTATTTTGTTATATATTTTCGGAGCCATACTAAAAAAACTCTTTTTCATTAAAGCGGTTCTGCATTTTTTGTCGCACAGTTTGTTTGCATATTGAGAACGCATTGGAGTTTTTTTAACATCAGAGACTTTTTGAAACAGATGTATATTGATTTTGACAAACAAAGCAGTTTCGTAAATGTACATAGCTGGAAGTGTAAGTAATTTTAGTGATTTAAAATGAGGTTCACAAGATTCAGTAGTTTTTAAGCCACACATGGACCGAATACATCGTTTTTGCGCTCTGAAAATCGATTCTCTTTCAGAAGATTGCCCCCAAAAAATAATTCCAAACCTCAAAACAGATGCAACCAATCCGTGATACGCTACTAAAAGTGTTTGTGTATTAACTTTTTTCGATAGCTGAAACAGGGCATATGCAGATTTATTAAGTTTTAGACAAATTTCTTCGATATGGGGTTTCCATGTTAGCTTACTATCAATCAGTATACCTAAAAATTTTGCCTTGTCTGTATCTGTTTCATACTTCTTCCTGTGCCTATTTGTACTGTAAGATCTTCTTGTCCAATTCCATGACTAAGTCAACGGAAAGTACGCTATAGTTTTTTATTCCATTAGGAGCGTCAAAACATGGCACAATATGATGCATAAATAAACATATTTTTTATTGCGTTGACTTAGAAACTTGTTTTTTTTTTCAGAGCTCCAAGGGGTTAACATGATACTTCCACGCGTTCTTGAGAAAAAGGGTCGTGATAGACCGACAGACAGACAAAGAAGTTATCCTAAAAGGGTTCCGTCTTTTTTTCATATTAACGTGTTGAACCCAAACAATTGAGCAAATCTGTTGTCAACGAATAAGAATTAACAACCTTTATAATCAAAATAGAAGTTCTAACAGTCAATGAGAAGTGGACCTTATATAACAGTAGGGGAACCTACATTTTCCCTTGTGAGTAATGCACCATGAATATTAATCCTAACTAAACTTACTATTGCATGTTTCTTGGCAATAATTTATGTGCTAATTAACAAATTATACTCGTAATTTGCTATAGAAATGGCGAATTTTAGCAATGCATTATCAACTAAATGTATACTAATATCTGTACTATATATTATTATAATAACCCAAGCTAACATTATAAATGCGAATTCGAGTTTGTTCGTAAAGTAATAGAAAGCTTTAACATCCTTAAGTAATATAGGCTATATTTTTAATTTCCCATAACTTAAATAAAAAAGTAGATATTTTTATTTCATACTTTTTTACTCCAAATAACTTCACTACCTGCCAACCTTTGGAAATCTCCAACACTGTGGGTAGGAGTGGCACAATAAAATAATATTTTAAAAAAACTTTTTACAAAAAATAAAACCGACTTCTAAACAAAAAAAACCAAAAAGTATAAAATAACTTTAATTTCGGAACTCGGTGTTTTTGGTTGCTTTTTTGTTGTTGAACACACCGACTTCCGAAATTAAAGTTATTTTATACTTTTTGGTTTTTTTTGTTTAGAAGTCGGTTTTATTTTTTGTAAAAAGTTTTTTTTATTTTTCACTTTTTAGTGGTACCTACACCCCCTCCCCTCCCCCACCTAAACGAACCAATCACATTGGTGTAAAAGAAACGTACTGCTCCTTCGCAGAGTAAACTAAGAGGTCATCAATGTAGAAAATGTACATATTTTTTTTAGATTCTTGTTGATTTTTCGAAAACCGCTTGGTTGATTTCGATAAAATTTTCATGGGACCATTTGGGAAGTATACCCTTTCCAACAAAAAAAGAATTTTTCAAATCGGTTGACAAGCGACGGAGTTAAGCGCGAACAAACAATAAAAAAAAAAAAAAAAAAAAAAAAAAAAACATACAAACATCCGAATTGAGAACCTCCTCCTTTTTTAGAAGTCGGTTAAAAAGGAAATTAGTTTCGTAAGGATTACCTGTCTTACCTATCGAGGAATACTGGCATGATGTTATGTTAATAAATTGATTCGGAGACAAGATCTAGAAAAGCAACATTATCTAATTAGACAAAAGTAATACCCCCTTTATCATTTTACTTCAACAAGATAAACCTCACGGATTCCCGTAGGCGTTTATTCTATGTAATTAATCCTCATATACATGTGCGAGCTTTGGCCTTATATACACTCAAGTTCTTTTTATTTGTTTACTAATCTTCAGTTAAAAGCAACTAAACCGATCGTTTCGATCAGTGCGTGGAGAATGTTCGTGACGGACGCACGTACTCCGCAACCGTGTTTTAAATATCGAACTCAGTAACGGCAAGAAGTCTTTAAAACTTTTAAAAATAGAATCTCAGTTTAAATATTTTTTTTATGTGATACTTTTTGAGTTTTGTGGCTTGTACTTATATTTTATGCTGTGATAAATAACTTAAAATTTGTAATTATTTAAAGTTTTGATAAAAGTGTTTTAATTAATAAAATCTTTATTTAAATTTTAATTAATGCATTTTTAAAGGTGACTAAAAGTGATATTAGAGAAATACTCAAAAAGTGACCAAAACATTCTGTGATACCTACAGAAAAACGTGGTGTTTAAAAATTTTAAGAACCCGTTCTCAAAATTTTAAATAAAGTGTATCAAAGGTGCTCTTGCTCATAAATAAAATCAGTGAAATTTCTTTGAAACCTTAGTGAAATCGTAAGTTGTTGCTTGTACTACATTTCAATATTGTCATTATAAATCAGTTCATGTGCTTCTTGAATAGAGAGCGCCTTTAATTAAGCATCTCCGTCAGAATATAGTACTCCAATCATTATCAGTTGTAACATTTATTCTGCGTTATAATTATTAGAAACGTCTCTCATTCATAAATATCGCAGCTAACTTAATACTTTTTAAATATTGAAAACATGTGTTCTAATTTTAAAATCCATTGCTAGATCAGAGACACCGAAATTGTTTTTTTTTTTTAATCATCCTGTTATTCATGCCATCATAAATAAGTTCTTTATTTAAAAAAATACCACGAAATGTGTTTAATACTTTTCAAATATACAAGTGGACGTAGTAAGGTTATAGATACTATTGAAACTATGAATGGATTGTAAGAAACATTATAACATGGCTAAAGAATAAAAAAAAGGGTTGAATGACAAAGATGCACAAATGAAAGAAAGAGAGATGCTAAACCGACCCCAAATTTTCTAAAGACAGGTGAATGATCGTCATTCATAGTTTTTATAATATGAAGAATGAATGCAATATAAATTAATCATTGTCGTACTATTTTTAAAATGCCATTGACTACAAAAAAAAATCTGTCTGGTCTTCCAATAGAATTGCAGTTTTTTTTTCCTACACTATATCGCTGTCGCGTAATTGATTGAATAAGGTACTCAAGATTTTTTTAGCATAAGAACAGCGTCGAAGTTTCCGCGCACGGAATAATTTATCGAAAATTGGCCTCATTTTTTAATCGGTGAATAAATATCGTGCAGATAGGTACCGCGTATAATATTTCTGACATAGTGGCTGCAAAAAAATTAATTGTATCAAAATAAACTACAAATATATATTTTTTATATTTCACGCTATTTTAGTATTTTTGACTAAAAAAAAACGTAACAAAAAAAATCTATGGGTAGGTCGATATGTACCTAATTTAGTTTCACTCCTTAAAAATACAATTTATAGGTCCAAAAAATAATTAAACTCAACATTGATTTTATGCCCAGTAAAAGCAATTTCATAGTTTACCTAGGTACTAAAATATCATACTTCCATTCCTCTACATTGTCGACTGGAAAACCCTTTAAATTTAATTTAAAAGCCAAGCATTAAATAAAATTCTAATGTTCCTAATAGGTAAAATTAATACAAGTATTAAAACAGAATATTAATTAAGACGACAAATTATATTTATGATCCATTAAACGAGCCTGTTTTATTTTATCCATAAAAAAAAACTGATTAAGATAAGCTCTTCTATGTTAGGTCGTAATGGATAGAATATGATCACCAAAACCGCCAATAACCAATAATAACAGCTTTTCGTTTCGTTCATTATTTTTCTATAAAAAATAACGAACGTAATTTAATTGGCAGTAACTAACAAACATTTTTGCTATAGCCATTACTTTAATTTGCGACTTGTTGGTTGGCCTATGACAGCATTTTTTATTTCCTTTGCTCCATTACTAAAAATATTAATTGCCCGGTATCATAAAAAAACAGTTAGGCGTAAGACGAACTCACATATAAAGGGTTCCGTACCTACTATTGGGAGACCCTACTTGCGGAATCTCATCATTCCAAGTTTACTGCAAGGATACTATCTGATAAGTTATTAACCGACTTCTAAAAACGGAGGAGGTTCTCAATTCGGATGTTTGTATTTTTTTATGTTTGTTCGCGCATAACTCCGTCGTTTGCCAACCGATTTGAAAAAATCTTTTTTTGTTGGAAAGGGACATCCCAAATGGTCCCATGAAAATTTTATCGAACAAGCTTTTTTGTTAATTTCAATAAATGATAGCAAATCTGTCGGGATAGCTGAAATCGCATGTTTGTTTATTGTTTACACCAATTTATACCACGTACGGTGTGATGGGTATGTTTAGCTGGAAGTGAACCACTAAAAATTGAAAAATAAAAAAAAAACTTTTTACAAAAATTACAACCGACTTCTAAACAAAAAAAAAAACAAAAAGTACAAAATAACTTTAATTTCGGAAGTCGGTGTGTTCAAAAACAAAAAGCAACCAAAGACACCGAGTTCCGAAATTAAAGTTATTTTGTACTTTTTGTTTTTTTTTTTTGTTTAGAAGTCGGTTGTAATTTTTTTGAGTGTCGAAATCTGCGGCATTACAAACTCTAGGGTGGTCCATCCTGTATTTAGAACGGTCTATCTGTCTGCTTGTATACTCTGGTGCGCACTTGACCGGTTTTTATTATTATGTGTCGACCTATTACTGTTCCAAAGATACTGTACCAGTAGTATACACACAAAGGAACAGAGATCGTAGGCTTAGTAATAGGGATCCATATTTCACCCTAGGACTACTACTGGACCTAAAACCACAGCATAATTCATTCAATAACGCACGAAGAGGGCAGCTGACACGCGGAAACATTGAACCATTTGTACGTAACTGAAGTACGGGCAAAAAAACTTGCATAACTTGTTTATGGTCAGCTCAGAACGTGCCGTAGACGTCAGGAAACAGTGTCGTAACGACGATCCAAACAATTAGAAAAAAAAAGAAAAATACAGGCATTGTAATCAATATTATTGATACTATCTAATACAAGGTGTCTCAAAAGTAAGTTCACATTTGCTTATCTTATTACGCGAAAGCAACTATTCTGAGGGGCGCGGGGGGTATGTCAGTCGGTAGTCTGGCTCTTGGGAATTTAGTCGCTATGGAGCGTTTCTCTGGTGCGGACCGTGCGTTGTGCGTACGTGAGTTTTACAAAAACGGTAATTCGGCGACTGTAGCGCGTAGAAAATTCTGCAGTATTCGACATATTCGTCACTTAAATGATGCGCCTAGCACTCGTCTCATTGCAAAATGGGTTGAGAAGTTTGAAGAGACTGGGTCAACTCTGGAGAAACCAAAATCTGGGCGACCAAGAACATCAAGAACAGCCGAAAACGTGGACAGTGTTACTCAGTCTATTCGAGATGATCCAAACCTCTCGATTCGGAAGCGTGCTGTTGCTTTAAATGTGCACAGATCTTCATTATGCCGCATTTTACACAAAGATTTAAAGCTATATACAGTGTGAAATCTTAATGGTTGTTTTCCCGCGGCAGGACGATTACCCATCAGTAGCACTATCGAAACACAAAGTTAAACTAAAAAAACAAATGTTTTTTTTTTTTTTTTCAAATCATTAAAAATGTGTTCATAAACTCGAAAGAGCGAGAATCAATAGTAGTGCACTAGACATAAAGTAGGTAGATACCTACATGAGACGCACGTACCGCCGCGTACTGTTTACATATCGCGCGATGCACTACTGTTGATTCAAGTCGCTTTCGAGTTTTGTTTATCACAATTGTTAATCTGCCATTTATGGAGTCTAATATTTTTTATATATATAAATAAAAAAAAAAAAAACGCTCAAATTTATGCTGAGACGATTGTATCAGACGTCATCGTTCCTCTACAAGTGCAAATCGGTCCCTTATTTCAGTTAATGCATGATAATGCACGACCGCACACCGCAAGAGTTGTAAGACAGACTCTCGCCGCAGCTAACATCAATGTCCTGCCCTGGCCTGCTCAGTCGCCAGACTTGAACCCGATTGAGCATGCATGGGATATGCTACAGAGAAGAGCTCTGCCGAATATGGAGGGTATCCAGTCGCAAGAAGACCTTTTTTTGTTGTTGCAACGAACATGGGCGGCCATTCCACAGCGTGATTTGGATGAACTCATTTTGAGTATGCCAAACCGATGTTCTTGTGTTGTTAGTGTTCGCGGTAGAAACACGGATTATTAATTGTTTAAGTTACCCAATAAAATTTTAAAGAAAACTGTTATTTCAGTCTTTTTTTCGAACTTTAATGTTAGTGGTTCAAATGTCAAAAATCCCTTTATTAGGAAAATGGCAAATTTCTTTATTAATGCAAAGGTGACTTGGTTTATCGTTACTGTGACAAACGAAAACACTTTATTTGATGAATCCTTAAAGAAAATTTTAATTAATATCAATCAGGAGAAAAGTTATTGCAAAAATATATGTTGATCCCTAGATACTTTTGATGTGTTTATTAATATTCACATAGTTCCTAGTCATCCATATTTTGACGGAATACATCCACACAACCCATCCATCGTTTCTTTAGTCTTACCAATCCCCGGCCCTACTTTAAGTATTAAAACAATTAACCTAAAAAACGAAGCTTTAAAATACCTTCCGATACATAATGACCAGTTTTGAGAACAGCAATTTTCATTTAAAAACACCAATATTCAAACATAAAAATTAACATTAATAATGTAATCAGCACTTGTCTACTAATTATCAATACTTAGTATGTTTCTGTATTTCCCAGAATGAATGTGACGATAGATTCTACCGATCGGGCTCATTGAAAAATGTCAAGGTTAACTAATAAACTTGGTACCGAGAGATAAACGTTTAGATAAATTGTGGCACAAGCTTGGTATAATACTTACAATAATAGAAATGTTTCCTGAGTATAAAAAATATGATTCTATTTAGTCCGTCTGTTAGATTATCGAAAAATATTGGACACGTATTTTTTGCTTTGTCAAATCTTTAAAATTGATGAAAATATAAAAAAGCCCCACCGACGTGACGTCACAAGCCCCCACTCCTGATCTTTGGTGATCAGGAGTGGGGGCTTGTGACGTCACGTCGTGGTAAAAATTGTAGCACGTAGTGACGTCACACGAGTTTTCAACGCGCTGTATCGTCTTCGTCTTCTGTTTACGTGAAAAAAGACGTGCCTATTTTCTTTTTTTTTTTTGGAAATCTATCTCACAGACTTATTAGATTTTTCATTCATCTACTATTCAAGCAAAAATTTAAAAATAACTCATACTCACCTATGGAATTTCACCTTCGAATCTGGCAGCCATTTTAGTACCTACTCACTGTTTGCAAGACAACAGTTTTCATTGGAAATCATCTAGGGATGTCCGAAAAACAAAATAAGTAACAAGATAACAGCAGCGTACCTAATATTTAAGGTCGTAAGCGCTTATTAGGTTCACCAACCTGTACTGATATTTATTCATTTGTTCTATCTATAAAACTGTTTAAACAACAGCTATTTTGGGACTGTGTTGTCCCAAAACTTATATAGTTACACAGTGATACATTATTTTATTGGGAGTTGATATTGTCAGATCTTTATATTAGTGTGCGTAGATTTTAACGTCATGAAGTCACGCGCCACGTAGAAGAAGTGACAAGAAAGTAATTCTTTTAAAAAACCCTTAAGACGCTGACAACCGCTATTGAGCTCTGATGTTTCGGTATTTTTAGCCACGCCCACTATTTCTCCGATATACTAGCGCCATTCTTAAAGAGCGGTATTACAGCAAACTACCAAGGAAGAAGCAAAGTGACGCGGTAAATAATAAATAACAATGAACCAATAGATGGCGCTCTTGTATATTTATAAATTGTTCTGTATGAAGAGCTAGAAACAAATTAGACAAGGCAATAAAAAAATGTGTATTATATTTTTGTTTTTAATTATTTTAAGACACTTTATTTACACTTATTTAAAAACAATATAAATGACAACAAACTAATAATAATAAACATAAATGATAAAAAACAATTAAAATGCACATCCTACACAAAAGAGTGAACTTCGACGACAATCCATTGATGTGTTCTCCCTCCAAATCAATATGACTCAAATTACAACCCAAAGGTCCTTGCTCAGATTTTTTTTGAAGATTAAAAAAAAATGTGTTAGGCTTATAATAGGCATGTATCCACTGATAACAAATAGAATGGATTAAATGTTCTAAAATTTTATTTCTGTATAAAGAAAAATAAATAAATTCAATGAAATATTGAAAGATTGTTGATATTTTCACGAAACAAGTTATGGAAATTTAAGCATTAAGTCACGTGACATTGAACACCAACCGGGGCTCCAAATCTGCTATTTTTATAAATTTTTCATTCCAACAAGCTCCCATTGTCATTTTGCTAAAAGTTTGTAATCTGCTAAATTCATAATAGTCGATCATTGGTCTTTCAGTGGTCTCGTAATACTTTTTGATAACCAAGCTATTAAAAAGAATGACTACACAGTGAGGTTATAATGGTAGGTCACTGATCAAAGGAACTGTCAAAATTTTAGCAGATTACTGCATACGCCTGTTATTCATTTGTCATTATGTACTTACGAGATTACCATTCTATGCCATTTCTATCAATGGAGTGTCAGTGGTTGACCATTGGAAAGTTATAATGACGCAATTATGTTAGTAGATTACCAAACTTGTCAAAATCAACCATTATGAGATCAATGATAGGCCATTTTGACGCTATTGTAATAGCAGACTCGAGGCCCAGGACGCGTTACGTCATCCTGTGTAAAACACCATTGTTGTTGTTGAAATTTTCGTAGATTCACGGTTTTATCTTTTACTAGCTGCTGCCCGCGACTGCGTCCCCGTGAAATGAAATATCAATTAATGACTTATAAACCGATAAAATGACTATTGATTTTATATCGATTACAATTAATCTTACATTTTTAGTCTATGTCACTGGCATGACAGCTGACTGACATTGACACTAGACAATAATTGCCGGCTCCTCACTCGTGTTTTCCTATATGTTTTGAGTGTTTTCTCGATTATTATTCATTTTCAGCGACCACTGCTTAGTTTTTATGTTCTGACCCTGCCTACATTGTACGACCTTTACTTTCACTCTGGACACCGAAGATCGCTCAGCCGTTTGACATGGAATTGTTATATTGGATATTGTTGAAAATATGGATCGCTGTGTGAATTGTGGGATAGCAACTACCCGCTGCAATGCACTAGGCCGACGACCCCTAAATGATGAAACAATTTTCAATCATGTGTTAGATAAAGGTAACCTTACTTTTACTAAACCTCTATTATCTCGGCTCTCAGATTGTCAAAACTTACAGAATTTTCAGAGAGGGACTGACAGGTCTAAATCTATTAATTCACACCATTTTCATCTCTTTACATTTGGGCCCAAGATTGTATGTAATCGTTTCTGTCTCCTTTAGGCAACTAGCCTATTCATCGTCCGATGTGGATATCTTGTTCTGGAGGGCGACTCGCAGTAATCAAAAAATAAAAAAAATGATATACTTATCAGTTAATCTATGCTTAAGTAACTTAATAAAACTGCTGGATTTTATCTTCGACAACCAATACCTGGCCAAGTACATGATTATTTAATATTTAACTCAAGTTCAGGAAGGTCATCCGTGGATTGGACTGTCTCATATAAATTTGATTCTTGATCAATAATAGGGTAGTTGACTAAAAAAATCTAATTAGTCCGTCAGATAGATTTCCAAAAAATATTGGACACCTATTTTTTCTTTTTTCACGTAAACAAAAAATGAAGCCGATACAGAGCGTTGAAAACTCGTGTGACGTCACTACTCGCTACAATTTTTACCGAGCCGTAACGTCACAAGCCCCCACTCCTGATCTTTGATGCTTTGTATCTTCGTCAGTTTTTATAGATTTGATAAAGGAAAAAATACGTGTCCAATATTTTTCTATAATCTAACTGACGGACTAAACATAATCATATATTTTTTACTCAGGAAACATCCCTATTCTTAAAACCTCGCATGATTTTGATTCCTTTGCTGATTCTTCAAACCTTCGATGAAAAAAAGTATGACTCAATTTTCTAATCTGCAAAAAAAATAACACATTAAAACTTAAGCCTAACCTATTTTGTCTTATAAAAAACACCAAAGCTCACACAGTGATTTATAAAGTGTGGACAAGAAACAATGGACAAAGCTACGAGTATTATCCTTTATGTCCAGTTCTAAGATAGTTATAGGTCTATGGAAATTCGATAGTTGATCGCTGGAATTTTTGTGAATTTATTTCTATGATCTTTGTAATGAAATTGTTATATAATTATATATATATGTGTGTGTTTGTGTGTGTAAAATCATAAGTATGTAGGTACTTACAAAACTTACTGGTGGAAAACAATTTCCGAAGTTTTACCTATTTCTGAACTGTTCGCGAAACGTCTCTTTTTACTGAAAAGAAAAATAATAATTATTCTAAAAATATAAAAAAATAAAATAAAAAAAACAATGAAAATATGTATCCTAAAATTAAAAGTAAAATTCTTCACGTTTCGAACTTATCACTCGCTTATTCAAATCCATGCAAATACCACTAAGCCAAACGAGCGATGGAATGTCAGATGAATTTACGCTTTCAATAATACAAAATAGCCTAGTACCTATTTGGTTATAATTTTTGATATTTATAAAACATAAAAATGTACTTACTTTACTATTGCCATGAGATGTTTTTGTTTGTTACTATAGAAGCGCTTTTTGCTGGCCTCCGGCATTTTTGTTAGCAAATATTTTTACGACTTAGTAATATATTGTGTACACAATACATTACTAAGTTGTAAAAATTATCTTATATTCTATAACTACCTACCAATATCTTTACGTCCCAAATTTTTTACAACTTAATGTAGTTTTAGGAACAAAATAAAATATGAACATTGTAATATTATATTTGAAGTTGTCAAACAACAAAATATGAAATGAACGGATAGCGGTGCAAAGCGACATACGTCCGTCTAGCAGCGCGCCTATGCGATCACTGTCCGCTGCCATACGTATGAAAGAGAAGCGCAACGACGCGACGTTCGTAACTTATTACAAACCATAAAATAATTAATTTAAAAAAATAAGTTGAGTAGTCAAAAAAAATAAAACAACCAAGTTCTGTATTTAAATATGATACGTAATTGGTATAAATTTTACCAAAGTACGTTGATAAGTAATGCAGATATTTTTGTTTGAAGATCATTTTAAGAGGTTAGTTTAGCATTTTTTTGTATCGAGAAAAGTTTTCAATATCGTGTTTTGAAAACAACAGGGTTCTCAGAAATATATTCAAGCTTAACATATATTTTTTCCACCGTCATAAACTGAATAGATTTGGCTAAAAAATTGTTTGAAACAAGCCTATTTGGCTCTTGTCAGCGCCTTAAGTACTAATATTATTTATGCGAAAAAGAATTTTTGTTTTTTTGTTTGTTGTGATTTTGATGAATTTTGGCACAGAGATATATGAGATCTTAGATTATAGGGTACTTTCTTCGCTCGTGTATGAGCGAAACCACGAGCAAAGGCTAGCATCAAATAAAAGAGGCTGAAGCATATTTTTGAAATAATAAAAAAGTACGCAGCCCCCAAAATATCGACACCACAAACTACAAAATGCGGCCCCCAAAATGGTCATTTTTAAGCCACGTGTTTTCTGAAAAATAGCAACTCAGAAATAATAATAAAAATAAAACAAGTTTATCGAAGTCGGTATTGTTCTTGAAATTTTTATAAATTAAATTAAATTCTTAAACTTTATATTAATTATATTTATATATATTTTTATATTATTCTTTAATCCGCCTAAGGCTTGACAGCCAACCACCATCTCCCATTGTCCGTCATATTATTCAAAACCGTGTTTTTAAATATCGTTTTACCCGTAATGTGCAGTTTCGCAATAAAAACAAAAGAAAACAAATGCAGCATCTACTCACACTGACATAATAAACATAGTCCGCACTCTAAAGTGCACCATAAAATAAAAAGAGGGTAAATACCGCAATCCTTTTCGTCCTTTTTCCGTTTACGTACCTACTGTACCTTGCTACCATAGATAATATATGTACATAATTATGTACAAGTTTTTTTTAAATATATCTATAGGTACTTGCTAACGATACCGCTTGCGCCGTTTTTCAATCTGTGACTTTGGTGCATAAAGTGTCTATTTATAATACGTCATTGGTAGATACCACAGCTGTCAGATAGTCTATCTTTACGACGACTGAGGTTCTCCCTTACTCCCTTGTCTGACTACGATTTAACTTATTTTGATTCAACAATGTACATATTTTATGTCAAACAAAGCCGGACGAGGCGACATCGTTCAATCCCAGCTGTGGTACAACTTATTCCAGTTTCTAAGACCCCAACAGATTTTATTATCACGGACAGACGTTCCATTGAGAAAAGAACATCACAAAAGAGCTTTTTGTTATATATGTACAAAGCAAAATTCAAAGCATCCGAGCTATAAGAAAGAAATACGTATTTTTATTGGAAAAAATGCAGGTGACACCTGCTTCGGAAAGAATTCTTCCCGCGGTGTTTTTTCGAATAAACCTGTTACTTGTCTCTAGATTAATAAGCTTATAAAGCCACAACCAGTTCTTTTTTTAAATTTAAAAATGTGGTTAACCTTTTTTTAGTTCGATTCTTAGTTATATTATTTACTAGCTGCCTCCCACGTTGCCTCCCAAAATTCTCGGGATAAAAAGTATTATTTATTAAGTTTTATCAAAATCCTTTAAGACATGAATAAACAAAGAAACAAAATCATTTTCAAAATTATTGAATACTAGCTGCTGCCCGCAGCTTCGCCCGCGTGAATGTCGGAAATTATCCCAAGGGAACATAATCCCGGGATAAAAAGTATCCTATGTTACTTCTAATACCTCCCAGAAAATGTGTACAAAGTTTCATGATGATTCGTCAAGTAGTTTTTGCGTGAAAGCGTAACAAACATCCACGCTTTCACATTTATAATATTAGTAAGGATTAGTTAGGTTTCGTGTGTTCTAATTGTATTTTCACCTACCCTACAAGCTAAATTAATTTTAGTGTTAAGTTAGGCAACGCTGTCATTTCCTTTCGTCGCATTAACAGCGATAATACTGATAAGCAGATTCTTTATTCAAAATTTTAAATTGAAAATTTGAATTCAGAATCTCTGAAACTGTATTTTAGCTAAGTAATGATTTAAAAGTATTTATAAATACGTGTGTAAATATATTCTAATGTTCTAAGCTTAGAGAAATATTCAGACCTATTACTTAAGTACCTAGGTACATTAAGTGACTTAGCATAACTAACTATGTAGTTGTTTGGACAACTTTACCAAGTTGTCGCAGTCTTGAATGCAGTTTACCGGCAATGGTCATTACTCTCATACAGTTGCAACTACTGTACAGTCAAGAGATAAAGTTACCAGTTAATAATTTTTATATTACAATGGCAAATCCCAAAATTTTAAGACACTCCAATACTTTTAGACTGTGTCGAAGGTTATATTATTCATCCGCAGGAGTAAGTATGTTACCGCTAGGGTTGCGGAATTTGTTCGAAAGAGCCACCGCGGCCGGTCCTGGAACGCAAAGGGCACAAGAAGGATCACGGGCGGGTTTTAGTCAGTAAGAGTCTGACACTCCCTTCCGCTCCGCCCAGAGCGGGAGAAGTCCTTTGATGATTTCCCATTCCAAAAAAAAAGGAGTAAATATGTTGTTTGTACATTTATATGACTCTTTAGATTCCAGGCAATGTACATTATCGATCTACATATATCTATACTAATATTGTAAAGAGGAATGATTTGTATTTTTGTATGTAACGAATAAACTCAAAAACTACTGGATCGTTTTCAAAGTTATTTCACCATTAGAAAGCTACTTTCACCTTGAGTAACATAGGCTATATTTTATCCCCATATTCCCACGGGAACGGGAACTACGCGGGTAAAACCGCGGGGCGTTGCTAGTCTAATATGATTCTGACGGACAAAAAAAACCATTCATTGATCATCTATTAACATCAAAATTCTATACACTTAGTTCGCAATAAAGAATTTGAATTTATTTTCAAATCCAATTCAAAACCTATTCTATGTATTGCATTAGTCCTATATGAGACCAACAAACTGTTTATGACATCAAGAGGTCGCACGGTATGACAAAGAATAAAATTTATTTAGCACATACATGAAACACGCACGGTACATGGAAATAACAAACACACACCCTGTATTCAGCCACACCGTCTCACAGTGTACCGCGTAGAACATGCTAGGTGGACAATATTATTTTATGATATTTAACGATGCTTTTATATATAAGTAGTCATATTGAGGCATTATTAATAATTTTTGGTACGATTTTGTGATAAAAAACAAAAAAATATATATAAAAACAGAAAATTTTATTTAAAAATAATAAACAAACAAAAAAATTGCATTAAATATATAAATACCTACCATACAAATTAACTTAACCTAAATCTAATCATCAGAATCATCATCAAAATCTTCTGGTGAATCGTCATCATTTTGTGGCAATGTGCGACAATATGATGACGTTTCCGGTCTTGATGCTACTATGGTCGGGCTTACAATTAACTTATTACCTCTGAACATATTTTTTCCGGCTCTTTTTGGGGCATCTCACGAAGGCTATTGATAAAAGGGTCAGATGTTATTATTAACATGCGCAGCAAGTCTCTATTCGTGGCAACACGTGAGCACTTGCGGGTGTTGTACTCCCTAAATCTGCGGCAATCTTTGTTACGTGCTTCTTGAGCCTCTTCGGAAACCTGCCCAATTGGAAGCAATGCCGCTTTGATGTCCTCAGTACTGTGTACTAATATTTTATGTACCTACAGTAGCAGGCATATAGTACCACGAATAGAGACTAAGGTAATGTCTTCTAGTTTCAAGACAAAATTTATTAAATTCAACTAAGTTTATTTCGAACCCAGAAGACAATGTCCTCAAAATAATATCAAATTGTCACTAATTCACTGGCACTTCGAGATTCTACGAGATCCATGACTCGACGTTTTTTCGTCTTAAACGACGATTCCTCGAAATCTTTGCGAGGTCTTCCTGCAGATGCCACAGCCTCACTCGATATCGAAGGTTGTGGGGCTAAAGAACTCACAGTAAACTCTATGTCTCCTTCATCCAGCCAAGTCTTATTTGTAATTAAAAAACGCTCCTTCGATTTTCCCGAAGCCAACCATTTGGCTCCAATCTTAGCAGAAAAGTTGGATATTTTCAACTTTATTTCTCTTTGGCTGCTTTCAGTAATGTCACCAAAGTGAAATTTTGAAGAAAGATAGTCATAAATACGCGACCTTTTATCATTCTTCGTGTGTTTCAACCACTCTTCAAAAAAGGCTACCTTTGAAATAGAGTAAACGTGTTCTGAAAAAAAAATGAAAAAAAATATGTTGTACTGAAGTGTGCTGAACAATATATGTATTTTTACAAACTACACAGTTATACCTACAATATATCTAAAAACTAGCCCGAATAGAGGCGAATCAATGTATTTCCAGAAAGTTCAAAGTTTTCTTTATGAAAAAAATTACGCTAAAATTTATGCATCAAGTTAAAAAAATGCTAAAAATTCATTTTAATAGATTCTGATAAAAATAATATATTAAATAATAGTACATACCCTCAGTATTAATATCCATCACAAAAAACTTTCACAATATCACTATAAACCACTATGAGATGTGCACATAAGTGTCGCCTAATTTGCAACTGATTGACCGGAACGCTTGCATTAAACTCATTACCTGACTTCTGAACTCTATGACTCATCAGTTAAGCATTTGAAAAACAACAATTTCTCGGAATTTGGAGTTTGGGGGTGTTGTCTGTGTTAGGCAATTAAGATTTCCTGGAAATGAAAACTTGAATTTTGTCCACCTGGCATGTTCTAGGCGAAATACCGTGCGTCTGGATAAAGTAGCAGCCGACCTCGACATAGTTGGGAAAAGGCTAGGCAGATTGTTATATAAGTAAGCACACGCACAACACTACTTTAAAAAAAAAGGTTCAATGGTGTACCTATTAGATTAAAAAAATCTAATAAGTCCGTCAGATAGATTTCCCAAAAATTTTGGACATGTATTTTTCTTCTTTTTTCACGTAAGTAAAAAACGAAGACGATACCTACAGTGCTTTGAGTACTCGTGTGACGTTACTATTCGTTACAATTTTTACCGCGACGTGACATCACAAGTTCCCACTTCTGGATCTTTGATGCTTCTTATCTCCGTAATTTTTTATAGGTTTGGTAAAGCAAAAACTATGTGTCGTGTGTCGTGAAATTTATCTGACGGACTAATTGGATGTTTTGCAAATAGATACCGTAGATTACCTAGTGTATCTATACAGAGCAGTGGTGGCCAAGTGGTAAAGGCCCCGACTTAAGAATTGTTCGCGCCTCGGTTCGGTATTTAATAGGTCGCGGGTTCAAACCCAACCAGGCGCATTACTTTGTGTAATCAATATCATCACCACTGCTCTCAAAACGGTGAGGAAACCGGCATGTCCTAGAACCAAAAACTCGAAAACATGTGATATTTACCAACCCGCACTGAGACCGCGTGGTGGATTACGGCCCATTCCCTCTCCTAGAGAGGAGGCTTGTGTCCCAGCAATAGGAACATTAAAAGGCTGATTATGCTTATGCTATGATTATGAATCTATAGTATTACATCTAATCCTAAGTTTATGAGACCTTCTGTCGACTAACGATGGCATTAATTCTGAAGCAAAAGTCACCTGTTCTACCCTTTTTCCAACAATGTCTGTGGCGTTAGCTCCTTCTATAAGCAGCTGACTGTAGCAGAATATTTTATCTGGCCTTCAAAAGATACATTTCATTTCTTTTTTATTTTCCTGTGATCATCTTTTACCTGCGTGTTTTACCATGACGCCAACGCCAACCAGCTGTACCAAGGCTCCACCATCCACATACCTAGTAACCCAGTGGTTATTTTGGTCCATAGCAACTCTTTGTCAAGCGAGGTCAACCCCCACTTAAACTATGCGACTTCACTGTGACGCTGAAACATAAATACATTTTTTTAAACGCCAGACAGATGTAAAAATATACTTCCCTGTTCCCCTTTTTGTTTCAGAGAAGTAATTAGATACATCATAGTATATAGGTAATGATTGTGTGCCAACGTTCGATGGAAGCTGTAGGCAGAAAATGCGAGAGCTATATTTTTATTTTATTCGGGACTAGCTTCTGCCAGCGACTTCGTCCGCGTGGAATAGTTTACTTTACCCCCGATTTTGAAACTCTCAGCCCGATCGGTTTAAAATTGACAAAAGATAGACATGCTGTTTCGGGATATTTTTTAGATAATTTTATGTAGAACATTTCCGTAATACATGATTTCTATGTAACTTTAACCATTAAGGCTACACACGCGACGGAAGCTTAAAAAATGGAGTAACTTCTCCCGTTTTCCCAACATTTTCCTTCACTGCTCTGCTCCTATTGATTGTAGCGTGATGAAAAGTATACTATAACCTGCCCAGGAGTATGAAGAATAATTGCACCAAGTTTCGTTAAAATCGGTCGAGTAGTTTTTGTTTCTATAAAGAACATACAGACAGACAGACAGACAGACAGACAAAAATTTTACTGATTGCATTTTTGGCACCAGTATCGATCACTAATCACCCCCTGATAGTTATTTTGAAAATATATTCCTTGTACAGAATTGACCTCTCTACAGATTTATTATAAGTATAGATAATAAACAATTAAACAGTAAATGAAACTCTTTTTAAAACAAATACGACTGACAACTATTAGTATATTCTGTGTTTCCAAATTTCTGATTAACGTTAACATTATTTCGAAATTTATTGGCAGACAACGAAAATATTTGTAAAATATTTTCGTTGTCTGCAATAATATTTGTAAAATATAGTGCCACAAAATATTATTATAAAAAATATAAAAACAACATTAAGAAGAAGGAAAGTTAATTTGTACTTTTTGGTTTTTTTTTATTAAAAAAAAACAAAAATACAAATTAACTTTAATTTCAGAACTCGGTGTTTTTGGTTGCTTTTTCGTTTTTTGAACACCGACTTCCGAAATTAAAATTATTTTGTACTTTTCAGCGGTCACTTGTTAGTGGTTCACTCGCAGCTAAACATACTCATCACAGCGTGCGATTTCAGCTATCCCGACAGATTTGCTATCATTTATTGAAGAGTTCCGTTTCCTATCTCTGTTCTTCATCAGATCTTCACCAAACTAGAAATACTAAAATGCGCTTCTAAACCATCGTACACAACTTTATTTTTCCATTTTACATCGACAAGAGGAAATGAGAACATCATCAACTTACTAGGGATAACTTAAATACTAGTCGCCAGGTCTCAATCAAATTTAAATGGGACCACACGACAAGCACCAGCTTTCGAATATAAAAAGAATCATCAAAACACACCCAGTACAAAATTATATGGTAACACACAAAAAAAAAATCGAATGGAGAACCTCCTCCTTTTTTTGAAGTCGATTCAAAATGGGCCTTAGTGGTTATTAGAACCTTCTCTAGTTGGTAATCCTATTATGTGACAGATTTCTGTAACAACATAAAATCAACCTGTCGACAATAAATTGTGCCTAATCATAGCACAGTCGTACTCACAGAAATCTTAATTAAGATTTCTGTGGTCGTACTGCACGTTTTAACACCTCGAATGCGACGATTGGGGTATAAGACTATCTATACAGCTACTAGGTATATATCTACGACTATTTTTTGGAACGAAAGATATTGTGAAACATTTTCAAAAGTGGATCGGTTGATTGGTTGAAAGCAAATCGCGTCACTTGGTTTGGATTGATTTTAACGCGTCAATAATAACTTTCCATCAGTAACCGTTTGTAACAACGGTAATGTCATAGTCTTGCTAACACCATAGAGCCAGCTATTCTATCCGTTATCTCTAAGATAATTGGGAAGCTGCATCTGCATACAAGATACCGTCTTAACCGTCTCATAATCATCTACCAGCCACAGTGATAAGGCAGTTACCTGATAACGGATAACGCTCATAAATTAGAACGTTCAAGGTGAAGATTAAACGTTATTTTATTGTTTGATTAATATCGTGGAACGTGCGGTTGCTTAGATAATGACGAGGGTAAACAAAACGCATTTACTAACGTTTTTAATACTAATTAAAAACGTTAGTAAATGCGTTTTGTTTCTACAATTCACAGTTACATACACACGTACGTACGTATAGGTACAGTTTGTAGAAATCTCTACCGAGTAGGTAATTTTATTAAGTATCTGCTTAAGTTATATAAGAAATACAAATGTTTAGCTATTTGTTAATCAATGACACCTCAGCGGCTGATCGTACGTATTTGGATAAAAAATGACACTCAGATTGACTTTGGTCCATTATTTTTACCGTAAAGTGACCGAATGTATGTTTGTTGACTAAAAAATCTAATTAGTCTATCAGAAAGATTTCCAATAAATATTGGACACGTATTTTTTCTTTTTTCAAGTAAACAAAATATCGAAGACAAAACAGAGCGTTGAAAACTCGTGTGACGTCACTAAATGCTACGATTTTACCATAACCTGACGTCACAAACTCCCACTCCTGATCTTTGATGCTTTTCATCTTCGTCAATATTTATAGATTTGTTAAAGCAAAAATAAATGTCCAATATTTTTCGATTAATCTAACTGACTGACTAAATGGAATCATATTTTTTTACTCAGGAAACATCCGTATTGGTATACGAACGTGCCTAGATACGAATTGTATAGAATTATAACTACGCTACAATCTTGCCCTTTTCCATTTCCCAAACCACTGAACGGTTCGGGCTGAAATTTGGCATTCAGGTAGATGGTATGACTACTTCCTTTTTTTTTTTTTTGGATGGGAAATCATCAAATGACCCCTCCCGCCCTGGGCGGAGCGGTAGGGAGTGTCAGACTTTTACTGACTAAAACCCACCCGTGATACTTCTTGTGCCCTATGCGTTCCAGGGCCGCGGTAACTCTTTCGAACAAATTCCGCAACCCTAGCAGGCACCGACCCTATGGGGCCCCGTCCTCGGTGCTGACGGCTCCTTGCGCTCCCGCGCGTGGAACACAACGCGTCGTCGACTCAACCTGGTATCGGACGGCGAGCCACCCATTACTGGCACTCCATCTCAGCACCCTCCCGAGTGTTGGGAGTCGCAGCACCCGCAGCAGAAGCGGCAGAAGCGGCGACGGAAGCTGCGGCGGCGGCAGAGGCGGCGGCGGCGGCGGACCTCTTGCCCCTGGTCGGGGCGGATGGCGCGCAGGCCCTTCCCCCAGCCCAGTGCTCGGCCGGCTTGCCAACAGCCGCACATGCACTGCAGTGCGGCGTGGCCTCGCACGAGCCGGCCTTATGACCGGGCTGACCACAGCGGAAACAGAGTCCGCTGCGGTCGACCTCCGAGAATTCTACCCCCTAGGGGGTAAAATAGGGGATGAAAGTTTGTATGAAACTTAGTCAATTATAAACCGATCGGGCTGAGAGTTTCAAAATCGGGGGCAAAGTAACTATTCCACGCGGACGAAGTCGCGGGCAGAAGCTAGTCTAGTTATAAACTAATGAATGAAATGTATGACGGCTGATAGTCTTTGTCACGCACATTTCGTCTGCACGTGTTTCTATTTTAGTTCATCAAATACTAGCAGCGTCCCACGGTTTCACCCGTGTAGTTTCGGTTAACATGGGAATACAGAGATAAAATATAGCCTATGTTACTTTCTGGTAATATAGCTTTCCATTTGTGAAAAAAATCGTTAAAATTGGTCCAGTAGTTTAGTCGGAGATTATTCGGTACAAACAAACAAAATCATTCCTCTTTATAATATTAGTCAGTAAGAGTCTGTCACTCCCACTCCGCCCAGAGCAGGACAACTCATTTTATAATTTCTCATCCATAAAAAGGCGAGTTTGACTAACAAAAATCGAAACGTAGTGTAATTACAATGTGATAGTACGATATAAATAACAATAATGTATTTATTTATTGTTTCACAAACTAGGTGATACACATGCTTAGTAGTGCACAGATATTGTACTGCTGATACTTAAAACCCTGAGCTATAAGTACCAGCTGCCCTTAAGTAACATAGTGAGACCAGTACATGATATTACACGCAAACATGTCAGTTGAAGTTACCGAGACAACAATAATACAATCAATCAATAAATGGAAAACAACATTTCTAAATAGAAGTAAAATAGATATACAGGGTGTAAAATCAAAATCTATTTAGACGATAAGAATAGTTGGTCGCTGTGTTGAACGCAAGACAATATCCTATTTAATTTTATCATGTTCTTTCTCTATAAGTTAGCTTATGACGGGTTGTATGAGTTCATAATTATAATATTGTTTTTTTTTATTTTTGATGATGTAGGTCAATCTGTTTTTACTTTATTGACTCAATCTACTCTTTATAATTTTTTATAGTGTTGTGTAGTTTCTTTTATAGTGAATTGATTTATGATCTCCATGTTGGATAATTATATTATTTTTCATAATATTATTTTTGAAAAAAATAATATAATTTTTGCATACTATTTGCATACTATTGTATAAATTCAAGTTCTTAAAACGCAATAGACAGATGTGTTGCTGGGGAGTTTGTTGCGCCACTTCTTCCCAGCTAAAACACTAGGAAGTGGTGACGGGTGGGCGTTTTGGGGGACTGTCTTTATGTAAAATTTGACGTTCAAAAAGTGCTGTCTATCAGCCTAGTTTGAATAAATGACTTTTGAATTTTGAATTTGAAATGAACTCCACATAACAACACACAGCCTCACATAGCGTGCAATCATGCATTACGTTCAATGTCAATGTCACAGTTGCAGCTTGACGCATGACGTATCATGTAGGAGCAGTCGCACGCTCCACATAGATAATACTCATATTTCCATTGTTTAACTAATAATGATAATTGTTGATAACCTGTGAGAATATTGTTCAAATAGTAATTAAAATATTTATCATGACTTTCACCAACCCGCACTGGGCCCGCGTGGTGGATTACGGCCCATACCCTCTCCTAGAGAATAGGCCTGAGTCACAGCAGTGGGGAAATTAAAAAGCTGATTATGCTCATGCTTATGCTCTTTGCGTTCCAGGCCCGAGGTGACTTTCGAACAAATTCCACGACCCCGGCAAGACACTTACTTATAGGGTATGTGACTTGTGAGTAGATTGATTAGGGGTGGCCCTAATCAATCTTCTCACAAGTCACATACCCACACTGACATAATATACATACGTGATTTACGCATGTCACAAGCAGTTCTACTGATTAAGTAGCAATAAAGTCGTTATCTAGCCAGCATGCTGTGAACAAATGATGAGAAAACCTCCATGACTCACTGAGGAATGCTGAAAACAATGATTGACATTGATTTGTGGTATGTACTGGAGCGCGTGCGATTGGTTCTTGTTTAGGAACTCGCGCTTGCGCATGTCTTTGACATTACGCATCGAAATTAGATAACATACGACGTTACGATGTTTTCCTACTTAACTAAATGTAACCTATGTCGTGATTAATGTATTTTTCAAAACTGACTATAATAAATAGACAGTTTTGAAAACTTTTATAAGCTATAAGTTTTAAAACATTTTAAAATTTTCCTTTTTAGAATTAGTCCATAATAAGCAAAAATTAACTATATACTCTTAAAATAAAATAATATATATCTACACTAATAATAATATTATAAAGAGGAAAACTTTGTTTTGTTTGGTTGTAATGAATAGGCTCAAAAACTACTGGACCGATTTTAAAAAATTCTTTCACCATTCGAAAGGTAAATTATCCACGAGTAACTAACACGGCTATATTTTATACCCATATTCCCACGGGAACGGGAACTGCGCGGGTAAAACCGCAGGGTGCTGCTAGTAATATCTATACTAATATTATAAAGCTGAAGAGTTTGTTTGTTTGAACGCGCTAATCTCAGGAACTGCTGATTCGAATTGAAAAATTCTTTTTGGGTTGAATAGACCATTTATCGAGGAAGGCTTTAGGCTATATATCATCACGCTTAAGCCAATAGGAGCGGAGCAGCGATAAAGAATGTTTTAAAATCGGGTATTCCACGGGGACGAAGTCGCGGGCAGCAGCTAGTATAAAATAAAATCCTCGTAAAAGAGTAACAAATATCCATCCATTCATTCGTAGAACCCATTCGATTTTCGCAGATTGTTATATGTGATGTGGTTACGGTGCAGCGGTGGTGTGATACCCTACATCCAAAAGTTGGACAAGAAATTCATACAGCATTATATTCTTCTTCTAATTCGGTCAGCTATCTTGCCATCACAATGACTGACCGAACACCTTTTCTTATCAATATTTACTTTGGCATGCTATGTCTCAGCATATTCACTCTCTCATCATTATCAGCCTAGCCCTTTCCCTATATTGGGGTCGGCTTCCAGTCATACCGGATTCAGCTGAATACCAGTATTTAACGTGGAGCGGCTGCCTACCAGACCTCCACAACCCATAACTGGGTAACTTTTTGGCAAGACTGAAGTTAGATTTACTGGCTTCTGACAATCCGTAACATTCGCATTATTCAATCTCTTTCTAGCCATATTATCTTTCATACATTCCGTTAAAAACTTATCTTGTTCTCTATCAACTCAGAAGATCTGCTTTTCCAGTTATCGTCATCTCCCACAAAGTTTCCTTGATTAAGCCTTTTTTATAAATTACTTAGCGGAACAAATACCAGTCAATGTCACAGCCGTATTTCCTGGAAAGATTCCTCAATAAAATATCTTACATAAAAACCGTTGACGCGTGAACCACATAACATAAACGTTTACCTCGATTAGCGTTCAAGTCAATATGATCGTCACGATATCAATAGATCCGTCTGGGCGTGCGTTACAATGTCACAGGTCATGTCAGATTATATCTGAGGGCACACCGAGACTAGATCTTGTGTCTATCAGTTAGAAAACACGTGTTAGTGTGGGTATGTACTTGAACGGATTATTGAGTGATAAGAAACTCTAGACAACGTGTCATTCTTCAGCGAATACGATGGTCGAATTGCTAAAATGATTCATGATTCATTTCAATTCATTCAGGATTCATGATTTATTTATTTATGTACACCTAATACATCAACACAATACCAACATCAACAATAAGATCTTCTGAGTTAAGAGCGTGTATGGCATTTCATACAAATTTTCAAGATACTATTTTGCGAAATGACGGAACCGATTTTAATGAAACTTCACACATATAAGCAGGATACATAGGTCTAAAAAGTTAGTTAAAAATATTTTCGAAATGTCTTATTAAAAACAAGAAGATAACTGGAAATTTATGTTTGTATGGAAAATTTTAAATGGTTCTAATTTAACTGTAACACTACTTATCGAAAATGTATTCAACAAACTTTTTAGACCTATGTATCCTGCTTATATGTGTGAAGTTTCATTAAAATTGGTTCAGTCATTTCGGAAAATAACGACTTGAAAATTTGCATGAAATGCCGTTTGGCGTATACACTCTTAATAGAGACGAAGATATATTTCAATGGAATGTGTGAAAATAGAAAATTTTGTTTTGTTTTTTTTTGTTTGTTTTTTTGTGTTTGTTTTGCTGTTTGTTTTGTTGGTTCTGCTTATCATGTGATATTCCGGCAGCGTTTGTCAATACCGATACAATTTTGACGTTATGAGAACCGCCTTCGCCGTGCTACTTGTCTAGCGCCCCTTTTTTTAAGGTTAAGAAATGTCAAATGACTTCTCCCACTCTGAGCGGAGCAGGAGGGACTGTTAGACTCTTACTGACTAAAACCCATCCGTGCTTATCCTATGTCCTTTGCATTCTAGGGCCACATTGACTCTCTCGAACTAATTCCGTAACCCTGGCAGGTCTAAAGTCGCTGGTGAGCATTTAGATAAAGGAAAAGAGTATAATATTCATTTTAGGTTCTATCTTGTTCATTAGTTGTCAGTAAGAATATCAATAAATTAGAAATGAATAAACATAAAAAAATGCAATATCACTACATAGTATAAAACAAAGTCGCTTTCTCTGTCCTTAAATCTCCATGTATGCTAAAATCTTTAAAACTACGCAACGGATTTTGATGCGGTTTTTTTTTTTAATAGATAGAATGATACAATAGGAAGGTTTATATGTATACACATTGCATCTGTGCGAAGCCGGGGCGGGTCGCTAGTTAATAATAAACGTCATAAAGCCGTCTCTCAGTCTTCTCGCAAATCGGCTATCTCTTTGAAAATCTTAAGGCATGTGAAATGTCACTTATCCATATAGAAGGTACCGTTAGGCAGATATTTCTAAATAAACAATTAAAGCTTTTCTACGTAAATAGTTCGTCGTAAACTCCTTAGTATTTCCTAGTATTTTGCGGTCAGCTTGTAATTTAGTCCATTTAAAGTCTATTTTTAGCATCTCCGCCCTACTTTTTTTATTTAAAATAGATCGCCCTTTGTTTTATAATGCCTTGGTACCAGTAGTATCAATAGTAGCTAGTTTCAATTAAGTTTTGAGCTAAAAAATAGATATGCGAAGCCCAATTCTCGTTCTTAAAATGCGTTCAAATTCAAGTCTCAATATCATCGCAATGACAATAAAATCAATCAATGTCAATAATACTATCAAAATGTGGAGATATATTACAGGTGTCCTACACTACACACTGTCACATAAAAAAATGAAGACGATACAGTGCGTAAAAAACTCGTGTGACGTCACTACTCGCTACAATTTTTACCGGGCCGTGACGTCACACGCTCCCACTCCTGATCTTTGATGGTTTTTATCTTCGTCAGTTTTTATAGATTTGATAAAGGAAAAATACGTGTCCAATATTTTTCTATAATCTAACTGACGGACTAAACATAATCATATAGTTTTTACTCAGGCAACATCCCTATTACGCCTGCTGACCCCGCGTCATCCCCTATATACATTTTGAACTTTTTGACGAACGCTATCGCTGATAGAATATCACTACCTCTCAATCTTTTAATGACATAAAATAATCTAGTAAAATAAAACTGGAGTTCCTTTAAAATCCTTAGCCAATAAGTTGACATAATAATCTCGATCACGGCAAATAATATTACACCAAAGCGAAGTGAACGGTGTTCCAACGTGGTAAGACCTTGATCGAATTGGCTTAGCAAGAATTTATGTACCTCGGCACAGACCTCGGTATACACCGCATTAGGTACCGCCTACTTCCTCTGTCAGCTGGGGTATGTAATCACGACTTAGTTGGTCGTTGACGAGATAAAAGTTGTGAATTGCGTACTTCGTTCAGCTAAGCTGGCACAAAGAGGTCTAACTTTAGTTGGAACTTTAGTAGGTTGAGCGATTGACTGCTGCGCTACATGTCGTGGGTTCGATTCCCGCACGGAACAAATTTTTGTATGGCATACTGATAGTTGTTCCGGTTCTGGCTGTTTGTGTATGTGACATTGAATGTTTGTAAACCCACTCACAACACAGGAGAAATTCCTAGTGTGGGGCAACTTTTTTTTTTTAAAGAAAAGAAAGAAAAAAGAACTTTGTCAAGCCCCAATCAGCCCCATACATTTTTTGATTCTTTGACAATCGCCTTCGCTGCACTAACGATGGCAGAATGCTCATTGTCTAGCGCAGCGTTTTTTTTTTAAGGATGGTATATCGTCAAATAACTTCTCCCACTCTGGATGGACCGGAAGGGAGTGTCAGACTATTACTGACTAAAACCCACCCGTGTTCTTTCTAATACCCTTGCGTTCCAGGGCCGCGGTGACTCTTTCGAACAAATTCTGCAAGTAACGTTGCTCCTACGATACATTTAAACTTTTAACATTCATGCGGCCTTATTGTGTCGGAAAGGGTTTTCACTATGATCAAGTATCCATTCATTAGATTCATTAACTTCAGTCAGTATCAGAGTAATTTGACAAATGGTTCAATATTTTATTAGTCTAATGATTTCTCAATAGAATCTCCTGGCTTTAAGGAAATTAGGCTTCTAACTTTTGATGCAACTCGTTCTTTCTCATTATCGTTTTTATCCCAATTTATTTAGGGTCGGTACAACTCGCCTATTTCCATAATACTCTAAGTACCTATTAGTCTTCAGCTTAGTACAAAGCGTAGGAAAGTTTTGAGTACAAGAATAATGGCAGACAAAGGAACTATTCCTTTGTCTGCCACTACTCTTGTACTCAAAACTTTCCTTGTTCTCATTTATACTCGTTCTCAATGTTTGCATAAGGTTCTTATAAAATACACATCATACGCATGCAACCTAGAACGAAAAGTTCAGATCAGATCATTTTACGTGAATTTCTAAAACAAATGTTGCATGTGGATGTGCGGCCTATACATGAGTTACAAATTAGTGGCTTGATAAGTACTCTAAAACAATGAGCACATTGTTCTAATGAACTAATTGTGAAGAGACCCGCTGACCGCTTGCTAATTTAATTTTGGCAAACCATTATGGCCAAAGGAAGTGGAAAAATTATCAGTTTAGTAATCTATGTAGGTATTTGTGTTTTGTTTCAATTGTTCGTGTTTTACGGACGTCATGTCATTTACCCAATGTGAATAGGTATCATTTTCATAAAAGTCAATTTACCTACATGATATCATTACTTTCCCAATTTTCTTAATGTTTTAGTGTTAATACGAAAAGAATGTGTGTATGGCATGAAAGTGCAGTGATTGAGATAATTGAAATAGTTATTAACCTTTTTTATTTTTTCTGATCGATTTAAAAATTATAGGTATCTGTTTTTTGTTTTCTCTTTTAATTATTTATTTGTAGGTAGTTACTGTAATTGGTTGACAGAAAAAGGAGGGATGAAACACATGTAACTAAAAGGGTTATGAATATGAATGTGGATGGATGGAAAGGGAGAGGTATTGTGTGAGGAGTGATATGAAAGAAAAAGGAGTTAGTGATAGCGTGACGGCTGACAGGACAGAATGGAAGAAAAAAACATGTTGCGCCGACCCCAAGTAACATGGGATAAGGGCAGGAAGATGATGAGTTACTGTAATTGGTTGTAATCAAAATAAGCACGTCATTACATTTCTAATAAAAAATGTTTATTTCTTAACTGATCTCTTTACACAAGTTTCGCCTCTTTATATTTTATTCTTAAAATATTGCTTTTTTTTAGGATTTCTTCCATAAATACTTATATCTTTTTTTTTTTCACAGAATCCCTTCCCCAGACCATGCGCCAGTGAGCGGCGCGCACACTCGCAATACCGGAAGTGGCGCAGAAGCGCACGCGCAACATGCTCGGCGCACTTCCGGGGCGGTGGGTCGCGCGCCTCAAGCATGGCGGAGTCGCCAACCAATTCATTATGGCCACCATGGGTGAGTTGTACAGATTATCAATACGGTTGTAAGTCCTTTTAAAGAAATGTTACATTCTGAGGAGCTTGTAGCTAAATAATAATAGCCGCTTTTTCTTTCTTTCTTTTCTTTTCTTTCACGAATCGATCTTCAGGGTTATGCATGCATTTACCAAGGTTGGTCTCGGGATGGGTGATCATCTTAATGTACCCAGAACCTTCCGTGCTTCGAAACGCACGTGAAGCCGTTGTTCCCGGCTCTCATTTGTAGATCATTGGCAGTCGTTGTGGATTGTCAGAACTCAGAAAATCTGACACCAGTCTAACAAAGAAATACCGTGTTACCCATTTACTGAGTTGTGGATGTCTTTTGGGCTGCCACTCCACGTAAAATACTGGTATTCTGCTGAAACCCGTTTCACTGGAAGACGACGATAGTTGGGACAAAGCTAGGAAGATAATGATCCTACACACGCGAAGGTTATACTTTAGAAATTTACTTTTAAAAGAACAAATAATTCCAATGGACTTCGGTCAGGGGTGTATATATATTTATTGATTCAGCCAGTTATGTTAAAGACAAATGTAATAGGGTTAACCTATTGCCATTGACCAAGTACAACTCCAGAATTCCAACTGAGAAATTCTCTTCATCTCAGTAAATGCCCAACCCAGGAATCTAAGCCAGTACTCGTGCATGTAATAGCGCTGGCAACCAACCAGACAGTCAAAGTAATAATAGTTTGGCATGTAATGTTATTTAAGAAAATTGGATTAGGGTCCTTATTCCAAAACGTAAACTCCACTCACACACACACGCAAACGTCTTGGTATAAATTGAACTTTTCGTGATTTCTTTGCATTGTCCTCACATATAGAAGTACCAAAGGATGTAACAAAAGTTATGTAATACAGAACATGATTTAAAAGAGTGTCCGTGGAGTTTCTTGCACGTTCTTCTCCATAGAGATCTACGCTTTGGAACGCGCAGATAGCTTCACCTCTTTCGACTTGACAATTCAAAAGTGCCTGTAAAGGGTTTAATCGAAATAAATGCTTTGAGTATTGATCTAGAAATGAGCAAGCAAGTGCGTAAACGCGCTCAACTAAAATTCGTCTCTCGAGCACAATCATTCTAAAACAAAAAAAAAAAACACATGTGGCACTCGGGGACTGCCGCGGTAAAGCATAGCATTTTTTTTATCAACTTATGCAATTATATATTTAGTACTCTGCGTCATTATGATATGGTCTCGATTCGTTCACCTGGGTTACTGTACTAATGTAAATCACATACGTTTCACTTAACTTTGTCCCACCGATTGTTTCCGAACGCAGACGTTCGGGTCGGCTCGGTGACGGCGAGCGACCATTTTAAAAAGGCGGGGCCTAATCGAATGGCGTAGCGGTGTTAGGTTATTTTCGTTACGGAATTTCTGGATTCGGCTGCCACGCTCAAGGCCCGCGATAGAAGCTATGCAATAGCTTAAAAACTTCAATATTTAAAGTCAATTAGACAAGTTTTCATTGCATCCACATGCTTTCCGCCTCCTCCTTCGCAGAAAGCAGTCACCTCCATCTGCGAAGCATAACTGCTTCGGAGATGGAGGTGACTGCTTTCTCGCGCCGGACCATAGATGATGAACCAGGGCCAGAAGCGCGAGGTCACCGCCGCTGATCACCTCACGGCGTTGCTATACTCAGGCAGGGCAGACCTCCACCGTATGCTTCACTGTGTTCTCCGGGCGATCCACACAATGTTGACACCCGGACGTGTCCATCCGCCGAATCTGAAGCGGGGAACTCCCGAAACATCCATGACCGGTGAGTACCTGCATCGGCGGAAGGTGAGGACACCGAAGCTCCTCACTTTCTCCATCCCGCGAAGTATGGACCAAAGAATACGAAATCGTGAATTACCAAGCAATATAAATAATAATATAATAATAATTTATTTAAATAAAAACGTTTACAAAAAAGTGTACATTTAGCCAAAAGTAATAAAATTTCCCATACAATAAATAATAGTGCTTAAAACTAAGTTAAAACTAACATATTATTATTAAAGATCCAAGTAATGATGTTTCGGAATTGCAATGTTAGGTTAGGTTAGACCCGCCCGATCTAGGTTTATTTAAACCTGTGTTTCAGGCCATCACTTCACAAAATAATTATTTAGAGTCAGTAAAATTTAAAATTAAACAATAAATAACAACGAGAAAAAGCTTAATTATACATAAATACTTAATAATAAGTCTATGGAAATTATTATACAATTTTAACAATTATCAAATATCATCATACCGAAATTTCTAGAAGTTTTTCTGTATCCGTATAATTGAGCATAGCTAAATATTCTGATAACATTTTGCTACATTTTTTGTACCTTACACTATAGAAGCTTAGTATGTAAGAATGGATTGACACAAAGCTAAATAGACCTGTTTAATTAGTTTATCATCGGCTAGGATCCGTAAATTCTTAAAAACATAAATTAATTTACGCACTCTCGTACACAGTAAATCGATGACACAGGAAATGCTTTCTCGAAATTACATTATACACAAATTATCAGCTGTATTGACGTAGGCTCAGCAATAACACTGAGCATTCTCCTTACTCGGCACATTCCATCAATGTGTGGGCATAAATACACGAACAACTACACCGGCCTATGTAATTAGGTATGTTATGTTTGTAGATAGCATTCACTGGAACGTCATTGTCACGTCCGATGCGAATACAACATATTTTCCTTTGTATGAACTGTAAATGAGACTTTGACCTAAGTTTGTTTAGGTGTTACTTCTCAGTGCAGTCAGCTAGGAAACGCCAACACCGAAAATGTACATGTTAGTGTTTTAGTAACCGATTTGAAAAATAAATTTAATACATCATCGATATCTTAATTTTGTATGGAGCAGCAATAGCTCGCATCACTCAGTTCTGCTGGAACATAAGAAAACAGGACGTATTTACACAAAACTATTAAGACAACAATTTATTTAAGGTCGGAAATCGGTTACTTCCTTTTTTTGTCGATACGTTCTATTTTCTTATGATGGTCGAGTTACACTGGGTAACGTGCCACTAATTGTCTCTTTGTTTACAAACGTAAGCTGTTCCTTGATTGGTTTTTACTCGGCTTCGGTTGTAACAATCATAATCACTTTGAAAGTCCAGTGCACTGAAAATGTGATTTTTTATTAGTTTGTTTGTTGAGAAACAAGAATCAAGAATTGGGAAATCATAGAAATAGTTTTGAAAATCAGCAGTTAGTTTTATTATTCATAAAAATCTCTATTTTTTTTAACATTCACTGAACAGATTTTTCCATTTGCCTAGCCTTATCGCAACTACATAAATATTGGGATCGGCTTTCAGACAACCTGGAATCAATGAAATACCAGTATTTTACGGGGAGCGGCTGCCTACCAGACCTCCACAACCTATTAACTGGGTAACACGGTACTTCGTGGCAAGACTGCAGTCAGATTTTCTGTCTTCTGACAATCCGTAACGACAGCCAAAGATCTACAAATGACAGCCGAGACCAACGACTTAACGTGCTTTCCGAGGCACGAGGGAATCTCGGTAACGTCTGTTAAGTACGAGATTTTGAAACTAATCCTATCCGAGTTTAAATTTTTATCAATGACACCAAATTATAATTATGACGGTGTGATAACGCTATTGTCGTTAATAATGTTGTTCTCTCGCTCCATTAAAAATCTTGTGCAAGAACTGACATACATTTAATTGAACTCTTAGCAATGTGAATGACATAACTTCAATTGCTTATCAATTATTGCGCAAAAACTCTGATGTAATCATTGGAATGGCTATATTTTAAAAGAAGAATCTGTAATTGAGTATTTGTCAACTCTACTGTAGCTGAAAACCTGAAACATTTTGGCATTAATGAACCTTTTGACAGTTTCTAGGGATACGTACGTCTGAATGTAAACCGAAGGCTTATTGTGAACTCCAAATTCTCAATTCGAAAACCGCCCATAACTAAGTAGTAATTACCAATAGTAGGCAAAATCAACGAAATGATTACTCAATTTTAAATGCATATCATAGGACTTATCACCCGTCAATTTATTAATTTATAGGTTCCTTTAAACCCTGCAGACAGAAATAGGAGCCCCACGTAGCTGGGGTCCGTCACCCAAGTTACGTTTGAAGTCGACATTTTATGATGTGGCCAGGCATTTTATGATATGACCTAGATTGATATATCACCTAGTTATTGCATTTGTAATTTAATTTCTTTGCTTGGAATTTGAAATATAATATTATCTTAATCTTAGACAATTTGTAATTTAATTATATTTCTTTGACATTTTTAATTTGGCAAGTAGACAATTCCTGATTTGGTAGTTTTTTTTTTTAACATGGGAATGTAATAATTTTGTTGTAAATTAGAATCTTTTACTTACGTCACAAAATTTGCATGCCGGATTTAGTAGTCTGATATGAAGAATTATTATGTGTTATAAAATCTGTAAAATACCATATTTCAAGCTAGTAATGAATTTATCTATATAACGTAGACGTTTTAATTATGTTGTCAGTTTTCTCTGGCCATTTCATGAAATAAATTACAAAGTTAAGGTAATGTGTACTAGTTATTATTTAGATGTGCGTGTATAGAAAACCTCCAGTTTTCATTTAAAAGCGTTGCGTCTAAACTCAGATTGTTGCTAAAATAATGATATTTTAAAGTACCTAAGTATTTTGCTGTGTAGAAGGTATTTCGTTTTATTTTTTATTAAAATGGGAGATGTTTTGATTTACAGTTAAATACTCGTATCTACTAGCCAAAAACAAACACTATAAATAATAACAAATAGAACCCGTATCTATATCTACCATCGCATTGACTGTTCAATGACCAGAGTATTATACAAATTGGGTCTGTAGTTACCGAGATACTATAACACAAACAAACTTTCTCTTTTTACTACGGTTTGCGGGAGCACGTGGCGTTATGTAATACCATTTTAAAGCCTATAAAATGCTATACACTATTGTTGGTTTAAATTAAACCTTGAAAGATTATGTAACCGCGATGTGAGTATAAAGAAACACTGAATGTTAGAAATTTAACATTCTTACAGGAAAGACGAATACGCAAAAAATTTCATGAACTCAGTTCGAAAAATACTTTTGAATTTCGAATTCAACAGTTCGCTAAAGCTTGCTTCATAAGTTTACATTTAGTTAGGTTTAACTTTAGTTGGTACAGCTTCTCCTATAATCAATAAATTACCTCTGTCCAACTACCCGACTTTTTTTTTGGATGGGAAATCATCAAATGACTTCTCCCGCTCTGGGCGGAGCGGAAAGAAGTGTCATAATCTTACTGACTAAAACCCACCCGTGATCATTCTAGTGCCCTTTGCGTTCTTTCATTCGACTCTTTCGAACAAATTGCGCAACCCTAGCAGGCACTATCCCTATGGGGCCCCATCTTCTTTGCTGACAGCTCATTGAGGTGCGTGTGGAACACGATGCGCCGTAGACCCGGGTCTGGTTGCTATCGGACAGCGAGCCACCCATAGCTCGCCATCCGCAGACCTGTAACAACCTGACCTTGCGTGTCGAAACTAATTTACAAAGCTTATATTTTCACCTCCTAAACACGCAAACCGCTTTTAATTTGAATCCAACTAATTTTATCTATACTAATATTATAAAGAAAAAAGATTTTTTGTTTGTATCGAATAAGCTCCGAAAGTACAGGACCGATTTTAACCATTTTTTCAAAAATGGAAACCTACATTATCAGCGATTAACATTAAGCTATATATGTTTTATCTCCGATTCCCACGGTAACTACGCGAACGAAAACGCGGGGCGCTGCTAGTTATTTTATATATGACTGTTTGCTAGTGTGATGCGAATGCAATCGATTAGTTTTTGTTAATTAATCATTTCTTAACCGCTGAATAGTTTTTGATGATATTTGGAATACAGGTAGACTTTGATTATGCCTTAGAATTCTTTTAATTCCAGTAGTTTTTTGGACCATTGGATAATAACGTCATTTACGCAGTCCAATTTGCTGGAAATATGTACCTACTATAAAATTCATATTTCCAGCTGAATAGACTCTGATCACAAGGCAATAGAATGCTCAGATAAACAAGCGTTGCAAGGGTAATTAAATTATGAAGTTACAGTCATCAAATGTGACGTAACATGACACAATGACGTCGCCTGACATTTGACTTTTCAGTTTAATTTGCGATAAAAAGTGTGAGTAATAGAGAGAGAGCGTATACGCCAAACGGCATTTCATAAAAATTTTCAAGTCGTTATTTTCCGAAATGACTGAACCGATTTTAATGAAACTTCACACATATAAGCAGGATACATAGGTCTAAAAAGTTAGTTGAAAACATTTTCGCCGTACGCCGTATGGCATGCGGCGTACAAGCTCTTAATCTATACTAATATTCTAAAGAGGTAAGTTTTGTGGGTTTGTAACGTTGTAAGCGGTAATCTCTGGATCTACTGAACCGATTTTCAAAATTATTTCACCAATAGAAAGCTACGTTATTGTGGCGATTCATAGACTATATTTTATTCCCGTATTGCCACGGGAATGGGAACGACGCGGGCGAAACCGCGGGGCGCTGCTAGTGACAGATAAGTTGATAATTCAGACGCGGCGATTCTATAAGTAATTTTAAATTTCGAGTTAAAAGTTAATTTAAACATTTAGTTGTTCTCATTTGATTATGTATTATTAAATGTTTTGATGGACTGGTTCTAGGCTCATAGCTAGTTTTTGTACTGGATAAAAAAACAGAAAAAGTAGTTACAGTTAAAAATATATATTTCTTAAAAGAATAACAAATTCATTTATAGAGAAATATTAATCTATACTTAATATTATAAAGCTGAAGAGTTTGTTTGGTTGTTTGTTTGTTTGTTTGTTTGAACGCGCTAATCTCAGGAACTACTGGTTCGAATTGAAAATTTCTTTTTGGGTTGAATATACCATTTATCGAGGAAGGCTTTAGGCTATATATCATCACGCTTAAGCCAATAGGAGCGGAGCAGCGATAAAGAATGTTTTAAAATCGGGGATTCCACGGGGACGAAGTCGCGGGCAGCAGCTAGTAGGTTTATAACAATGTTATCTGCCTGTTAGCTTAGATAAAAACAAAAACAAATATGTATCTTAAAACTAACTTAAAGTAATACTTCGACTTAATATATTATCTATACATCGTTTTAGCACAACAACCACAAACTAAACGAATCAGAAGAAGATAAGTCTGTTACACACAAGAAATAGCACACCAGATTTGAGCGAAGGTACGGTAAAATTTAATATATCATGTAACATTCCTAAAAAACGGCCCATGATTCCACATGCACCGGTTGTTTACCAAGATCTTGAAATGGTTTGCATCCTCACTAAACACTTTCTGCTGTAAGCAGAAACTCACTAAAAAATCCACATTTAATCAAACTTATCTAAAACTCTTTCTACTTCTAACGTTATTAATCTCAATAATTTCCATCAAAATGTGATAACTTCAAAGACACCCACAGAAAATAAAATCATTGAGGTCATGATTTTATTTTCTGAATAGAATAGAATGTATTTATCCAACTTAGAAACAGTACACCAGTAGTAAACATTACAACGCTGTTATAACTAAAGTACTTTTTAATGTACCTACACTCTTGAACTTTAAAACGTACACTTGCACAAATGCAGTAAAATCAAAACTTGGATAACGATTTTTAAGTATAACAAAGTGACAATGAAACTATGTAAATTAACTTGCTTACTAATAACATAAACGAATTATAAAATGTCCATTGACAGTATACATAAATAAAGTTCTTTACCTTCCGCGCTAGTTAAATTGGAAGAGCTCGTGGCTAAATTATAACAACCGCACGCGTCGGTCTTCTAGGTTAAGCAACGCTTGCCGAGGTTGGTCTGTGGATGGGTGACCGTCTTAACATAACGAGACTTCTCCGTGCCTCGGAAAGCACGTTAAGCCATTGGTCCCGGCTGTCATTTGGAGATCTTTGGCAGTCGTAACGGATTGTCAGAAGCCAGAAAATCTGACACCAGTCCTACCCAGAAGTACCGTGTTCCCCAGTTATGGGTCGTGGAGGTCTGCTAGGCGGCCGCTTCACGTAAAATACTGGTATTCAGCTGAATCTGGCTTGACTGGGAGTCGACCCCAATATAGTTGGGAAAAGGCTAGGCAGATGATGACCTTCCGGGTTAGTTAAAACTGTGTTACAGCAAGGTAAGATTCGCATTCGATATCAATATCTCCATCATGCAAATATTACCACAATGCTTAAGTAAGATATTCAAGCAACAATTCCCCCCCACAATGCGTACCACACAGAGTGTTGCAAAGTTTGCGCATGAATCAGTGTCGTACTCTCGAAAGCTTGGAACTGGTTCTGTATCACACACAGGCGCGGTGACATCGGCGAGGTTACACAAGTTCAAACGAGCCTGCTCAATTACTGTCTAACTGTTGCAAACATTAGCCGCTATACACATAGGATGGCCAGTAGACATGTGAGGCTTATGAATGGTAACTTTGCTATATATGCTATATGCCAAACAAATCTCTAAAGTCTGCTGGCGAAGTGGCTCACTGGACTTACACTCTTGGACTTATGTCCTTATTTTTAGTCACCTCTACTTGTGATTCTCCGCTATCCGAGCCTATTCTGGCTCGTCGCGACATCCAAATTTTCTGTCTTTCGGTTTTTTTTTTTTACAACGGGCATCCAGATTAGCCAAGGTATTTTGGAACTTTGCTCGTACATTTTTGACTTTGATGTCCTTTACTCCGGAATCGCATAAAACCAACGAAATCTGCCACTATCAACCGTAGCCAAAAGTCAGTTATTCAAATGACACGCATTTTTTGAAGTCAGTTTTACCTACCTACATAAAGACAGTCCCCCAAAACGTCCACTTATCACCATTCCTAGGGTTTTGGCAGGGAAGCAGAAAAAACGCAACTAATTCGACGACACGGTTGGCGCAGTGGTTGAGCGTTCGGCAGCTGCGCTGCGTGTCGCCTGTTCAATCCCCGCACGGGTCAAATATTTGTATGGCCTACAGATAATTGTTCCGGGTCTGGATGTCTTGTGTATGTGAATTTTCATGTTTGTGAACGCACCCACGATACAGGAGTAAATCCTAGTGTGGGGCAACGTTTATTTAAAAAGAAAAAAAAAAACCGTCTGCTAAGTCGGAAGTACTTGAATTTACACATTAGTAGGTATGCAAAAACATAAAGTAAAAAAATAGTAAGTGTAATGCTGCTTCTTAGAAGGCGGCTACACTAAGTATTCAAAATTAAATATAGGAGAGGCACCAAGCTCCACAGTACTACAAGAAATTCCATGATAGCCTCTACACACATAAAGATTATCGAAAAGTCAAAAATGTATAGGATTGACATACGTATCGATATGCCACGTGGACAACCATAAACATTTGGGCGCTACATCATCGTCATCACTACGTATCGCCGATATAATTTCACTTTGTCTCACTACTCTGACTGTGTGTACTCCTAATGAACTTTAACCCACTTTCTCACTTCAAAAATTCCTTCCAGAATCCTTTTTTTTAAGGTTTGGGGAATTCGAAATTTTTTCTGTCGCTCTGGGCGGAGCGAGAGGGAGTGGCAGACTCTTACTAACTAAAACACATCCGTGTTCTAGAGCCACGGTGACTCTTCCTGACAAATACAGCAACCCTGGCAGGTTTCCGCAACCCTTTTCTTTTTTTCTTTTTTTTCTGGATGGGAAATCATCAAATGACTTCTCCCGCTCTGGGCGGAGCGGAAGGGAGTGTCAGACTCTTACTGACTAAAACCCACCCGTGATCCTTCTTGTGCCCTTTGCGTTCCAGGGCCGCGGTGACTCTTTCGAACAAATTCCGCAACCCTAGCAGGCACTGACCCTATGGGGCCCCGTCTAATTTGCTGACGGCTCTTTGAGGCGCGCGTGGAACACGACGCGCCGTCGACTCGGGCCTGGTTGCTATCGGACGGCGAGCCACCCATAGCTCGCCATCCGCAGGTCCGCGCCTACGGTGGCCGGGAATCGCCCTGCGTTTCCCGACGCCCGGGGCGTCTTCTTCTGTTGCGGCGGCTGGAGCGAGGGGCATCCCTTCCTCGCACGCGCTCCGCCTCCTCCTTCGCTAGCATTACTGCTTCGCAGAAGGAGGCGACCGCTTCCCATGCCTCCTCGCTCCGGACCATGGCCCGAACCAGGGCCGGACGCGAGAGGTCGCCGCCGCCGATCGCCTCGACGAGGACACGGCGGTGCTCCGCCCAAGCAGGGCAGACCTCCACCGTATGCTCCACCGTGTCCTCCGGACGATCCACACAGTGATGACACCCGGACGTGTCCTCCCGCTGGATCCGACACAGGTACCTCCCGAAACAGCCGTGTCCGGTGAGCACCTGCGTCAGGCGGAAGGTGAGAACGCCGTGACGTCTCTCCAGCCACGCCTCAAAGAGGGGACTTATCGCCACAATAGTGGCGTGCCCAAGGTTTCCGCAACCCTGACACAAAAGGTCTTCCTTGCGATATGCATCTTTACTTGTCAAACATGAAGTTGTAAAACCCCATCACAAATTCTGTGTCTACAATTATAGCATTAACAGCCAATAAAACACTGTGTTTATGTCGGTCTTGCTAGATTCAAATATTTCCTTAAAATTAAATGTGACTTTGAACCCATAACCTCGGTCCAAAGTTTAAGAATTGTGTAAACAAGACGTCTATCTGTTAAACCAATCTGTTCTCTTTAAGTACGACTATTCTATGGACATTATCTTACAATCTTAGTACAGGTTATTTGCCCTCTGACCTAAACGACATACAATTTCTTTAGGGATATCTTACTTTTTGGAAATTGATTAACGGCCGAACCCAATAACCGATCTATCACATACTGGAGATAGAAAAACAAATGAAACAACAGAAAATCTATATAATTTTTCTGTTGTTTCATTTGTTTGATCGGTTATTGGGTTCTACCGTAAATGTCATTATTAGCCGAATAATTTTGGCAGAATATACATCGAGGGGTGAAAGGCTATTTGGTTTAAGCGACATCTAAGGCGATATATATTGAGTTATAATATATTCGGAATCAGCGAATTTTTCTCCGTCGAATGATGCAGGATTCATTAAAATCAGAGTACTTTTTTGGCGTTTGAAACAATATTATTTTTGGGTGGTTTCCAAAGTGGCAGTGTATTAAACGACGTGGATTTTGCATTTTTTTAACTATGTATTTGAACCATACAATCATATTAAAAACTGAGACATATACCAGTTACCCTTTCCCAGATAAATAATTCAATAAGAGTAAAAGCGTTTTTCCTGTTTCTAATTTTTATTAAGACGTAATTTGAATCATTTTGACTTCCACCAATTACACGGTGTGATGTCACTTAATCCATTTGTCCGTCACCCAAATACGACATGGAGCGTCGCTTAAGCTCTTTCAGCTGAATCTACTTTCCACGTTGGGTGCTACTTAAACCAAGTAGTTGTTTTGTTTCAGATGTTAGGTTTAGTGGGAATACGGGGATAACATATACACTATGTTACTCGTGGATAATGTAGCTTTCGAATGGTGAAAGAATTTTAAAATCGGTCCAGTAGTTTTTGAGCCTATTAATTACAAACAAACAAAGTTTTCCTCCTTTAGAATATTAGTAAGCACCTGAGACTTTCGGTGATTGCGATATATCCAGGTTTTTTAACAGCCATATTAGATGTAAAAAATGTAACATCAAACGTTACAATTTCAATGTTATATGTCACATAAGTAAATTATATTGCCAGTCATTTTAGTCTAAATTGGTAGTTGAGATTAATAGCTTGCTACTATTCATTTTGGGCTACGTTACTTCATACTTTTTGGCTTACTCTGAAAATATACTGCGTCGTCGCTTAATTTTTTTTCCCTGTAACCAATTGTAGTTATAAAGTCACTTAAATCTTTTTTCCATACTCTGAAAAATAGGGGTTTAAGGCCGTTCGTATTAAGCGACATTTATCTTTGTAATTAAAGGTCCGTTTTATTTGGTATTAGCATCAACAATTCGATGTTTTTAATTGAATTTCAATCAAGTTTACCCCGTTCAAATTGCTGAAGAAGTTTTTTTGTTGTGATTTTTTTTTCAAAATATCAAACTTTAAATGGCTCTCCTGTAAAGTTGCGAAAATGTCGCTTAAACCAAGTAGCCTTTCACCCCTCGACATATATCGTATCTTTTATTTAGTACTAGCAGCGCCCCGCGGTTTTACCCGCGTAGTTTCCGTTCCCGTGGGAATATGGGGATAAAATATAGCCTATGTTACTCAGGGTGAATGTAGCTTTCTAATGGTGAAAGATTTTTTTAAATCGGTCCAGAAGTTTTTGAGTTTATTCGTTACATACAAAAATACAAATCTTTCCTCTTTATAATATTAGTATAGATAAACTAGCTAAGTAGCCTAAACCGTCTCCAGAGATTCATCTATCTCTACCAAAATATGTAAATCAAAATCGGTTTAGCGATTCAATCGTAAAAGCATTACAGACAAACTCACTTTTGCATTTACAGTTACATTTTTTTTTTAGTCAGTAAATTTAAATGCCCTTAGGTAATAAATACCAGGAATAGGAACAGTTCTTTAGCAACACAATAATGGAAACAATTAAGACAAGAAACGGCCAGTTCCTAGTTAATGATTACCAGGAGATCATACAAGTCGTATTAATTAAAACAACGCGGGTTCATCAACTGCGCGCAGATAACCATGATCTTCTTGAACGCTAGTCTAAAGGTATGGCCACAATGTTGTTATGGGAAACTTCGGAGACGGAATATAATGGTATGGATGCAGAGGGAGAGGGAGACCAAAGACAATATAGATGGATTGAGCATGAAGTGATATGAAAGTAAAGGGGGTGAACATCGGAGAAAAAATTAATTGAAATCTATGCTAATATTATAAAGCTGAAGAGTTTGTTTGTTTGTTTGTTTGAACGCGCTAATCTCAGGAACTACTGGTTCGAATTGAAAAATTCTTTTTGGGTTGAATAGACCATTTATCGAGGAAGGCTTTAGGCTATATATCATCACGCTTAAGCCAACAGGAGTGGAGCAGCGATAAAGAATGTTTTAAAATCGGGGATTGCACGGGGACGAAGTCGCGGACAGAAGCTAGTTAAAAATATTTATTTCAGACCAAGCACAAAATAATTGATACAAGGTCATATTATGTAATTTAGTAAGTTATTATAGCTATGTTAGTAAAATTTAAATTAATTATTATTTTGATGTTTATTTGTAAGTTACCATCCCTACCTTGTTGCTATTCCATCAATTCGCATCAAGTGTTTCCAATCGTCTTTTATAATGCGCACAGCAAAGGAGTGGAAATCTCTGTCTGCGTCTTTGTTACCGAACGCATTCAACCCTGATCTCTTCAAAGTTAGAGTGATCAGCCTTCTTCTGGGTAAGCTCATTCCATCGTCGTCTTTGTCTCTGTCACATTTTTTTTTTTTTGAATGGGAAATCATCAAATGACTTCTCCCGCTCTGGGCGGAGCGGAAGGGAGTGTCAGACTCTTACTGTCTAAAACCCACCCGTGTTCCTGCTTGTGCCCTTTGCGTTCCAGGGCCGCGGTGACTCTTTCGAACAAATTCCGCAACCCTAGCAGGCACTGACCCTATTCATTTTTTTTTTTTTTATTCATTTATTGGTGTGATTTTTGGTACATTTTACATGAGATCTTAATAATAAATAAAATAGTTCCTCAAAAATCTACCTTAAAGGTGTACACTCTTTTATGAAATTGTTATAAAAAAAAAAGAATAATATTTAAAAACGCTATTTGAATAAAATAATTATAACAAACATCAAAAAAAAAACTTAAAACAAGCAAAAAAAAGAAAAGTATAAAAACAATGTCAAACTTAAATAAATAAATATCAATGTCAAATAACTTAAAATTTATTTATTATTAACTTAAAATTTATCATATAGGAATTCGTCAATCGTATAGTAGCATTTTTCTAATAAAAAATTTCTTAGTTTCTTTTTAAATTTAATAATATTTAAGTCCTTAATTCCATTAGGTAATTTATTAAATATTTTTGGGGCCATGCAAAGTATGCTTTTGTGCATCAAAGCGGTCTTTGATGGTCGTAAGCATAACTCATGTCTGTATTCTTGTCTAATCGTTTTATAGCGATGTTCAGATGCTTTTCTGAATAAATGCATGTTCTTTTTAACAAATAAAGCAGTTTCGAATATATATAAACAAGGTAAAGTCATTATTTTCAACAATACAAAATAAGGTTTGCAGCTATCAGTTATTTTTATACCGGTAATAGCTCTAATGCACCTTTTTTGCGATTTGAACACAATGTCCTTATTGCAGGAGTTACCCCAAAACATGACTCCGTAGCGTAGCAAAGAATCGACATATCCATGGTATGCAGTGACTGCCGCTGCTTGATTGACTATTTTCTTTAGTTTATACAGAGCAAAAGCAAACCTACTAGTTTTTTTAATTAATATTGAAGTATGCTGTTTCCAATTAAGTTGATTGTCGATTACTAAGCCTAAAAATTTTGTATTTGCAACTTCTTCAATTGTTTCATTATTAAACATTACATTTAGTTTTGAATTAGCTACTCTTTGACGAAAATTCATAATTTTTGTTTTCTTCAAATTTATAATTAAGTTGTTATGTTCCAGCCATTTAACGGCTGGTTGTAATGCATCGATTATGTCAGCTTCAAAGTCTTTATTAGTTTTGTCAAGTTTGACAATTATAGTACTGTCGTCGGCAAACAATGTCATAGGATAGGGTACATTCTGGGGAAAGTCATTTATGTATATAAGAAATAATAAAGGCCCTAAGACGCTGCCTTGGGGTACACCATAAGATATTTTTCGTTCTTTAGATATATATTTTATAACGGTTTTATTTAATTTACAAATTCGACTTATTTCTGTATATTGTGTTCTATCTTTTAAGTAAGAATTTATGAGCGATAGAACATTTCCCCTTATTCCATACGCATATAACTTGGTCAGTAGTATATCATGGTCGACCAAGTCAAATGCCTTGGTCATATCCATGTATATTGCTGATATTGGGACTCTTTCATTCATTTTAGGTACGATAACATTAAGAAAGTCGTATATTGCCATATTTATTGAATGATCTTTCCTAAATCCTTTTTGTTCTTTCACAAGTATATGATGTTTGTTGAGGTATCCGTCTATGGACCTATAGATCCATTTTTCGAATATCTTGGATATTACTGGAATAAGAGCAATTGGCCTGTAATTTTTAATGTCTTTCTCATCGTCTTTTTTAAATAAAGGTTTTATGACAGTTGGTTTTAGCTTATCAGGGTAGGTTCCAGACTCAATACTTAAATTAATTATACAGCTGAGAGGATCTGCTATTATTTATGAAACATACTTAAGAACCTTTGTTGAAATATCGTCATATCCTACACTATTTTTATTTTTTAAGTCTTTTATAATTCTATTTACTTCATCTGGTATGATAGGGGCTAAAAACATTGACTGTGCAGAGAAATTTATTTTATTTTTAGTGGGTAGTTGTTTCGAAGCAGCTGAAAGTTTTTCTGCTTGGCTTATGAAGTAGTCATTAAAGGTGTTTGCTATGTCTTTGGGTGTAGTGAATGTAGCTCCGTCATAATTTATTTCTTCTATATACTCTGGCGGAGAGTTACTTCTATTTTCATTTATTATTTTCCACGTCATTTTCGATTTATTATATGCTGTCTCTATTTTATAGTTATTCTTTGCTAATTGTGTCAATTTTATAATTTTCTTAAGTCTGTTTGAATAATTTTTAAGTTTCGTCACATTTACCTTAGATGGATTTAATCTATGGTGCCACAACAACTGTCTTTTTATTTGGCTACAGCGTCTAATACCAGGTGTTAACCAATTTGGAATTTTTGTTAGTTTTCTTTTTTTGTATGCAATCGGAAAACATAAATTATAAAACAATTGGAATAGTTCTAGAAAAGAATTGTATGCTACATTAGGGTCTTTAGTGAGGTAGACATCAGAAAAAGAAATTGATTTCAAACAGTCTTTGAATTTCATTAAGTTTTCATTACTATAGTCACGCACTTTTATATTCCAACTTTTGATTAAACATGTCTTTTTTACTGGAAGCTTTAAAGTTTGTGCGGTGTGATCCGACATATGTAAATCGAGAACACTATGAGTACATTTTCGTGAAATATTATGGGCAAAATTATCAATACACGTATTGCTTTGTAGTCTAGTTGGTTCATTAAGTTGTAAACATAGATTGTACTTCAATAGGAAACTAATAAATTCAAGAGATAATTTATCTTGTTTTAAAATATTAATGTTGAAATCACCACATAGAATTACATTCTTTTTCGAGTCATAACAGTATTTTGATAGAATAATGCTTAATTTTGAGTAGAAAACCTCTAAATTGTTTAACATTGGTACTCTATATATACAAATAATGATTGTGTTATGTGGTATTAATTCAATTGCACATACTTCAACAGCGCCTTCAATTGACATTTTACTGACATTCGTAAGTTCTTTGTATTGAAGACCAAATTTTACCAGAATACAGGCTCCTCCTCTTTTCGTACTTCTTGTATAGCAAGCGGCTAATTTATAATTAGGTATTGAAAGAAGCTCTTCATGTCCTCGCTCCATAAAGTGTTCCGTGACGCAAATTATGTCTATACTGTTTCTTTGTTCGGCTAGTTCTTGCAGGTGTAGTGTTAGTTGATCCACCTTGTTGATTAGTCCGGCGATGTTCTGATGCATAATAATCAGATGATTATAGAAAAAACGTGTCTTGATGCTTAATTTGTGGGGTAAAAGAATAAGATGTTGTAATATTATTTTCAGTATCAATTTCAGTCATAGTCCTCTGGAGGTTAGTGAAAATATTCTTAATTCCAGTTCCATTTATGTATCCTTGTTGTGCAGAAAACATTTGATAGTCACAAGTTAATTCTGCATTAGAGTCTAGTAAATAGGCGTATTCGTGAGTTAAATTGTCTAGATACAGCAGATTGTTAAAAGTTTCTATTCTAGTATTATATATAGTTGTATAATGGCCACATCTGTAGGTCGGAAGGCAAATAATCACATTGGTGTTATTGATTTTTCCGATGGTTTCTCTAATAAAGAATATAATGTCATGATAGTTTCCAGTCCGTATGAAGTCCATCTCTCCCAACATAATAACACAATAGTCATTTTTATTAAAGTTTTTTATTTTATTATCAATGCCCTGTAGCATTTGTTGAATATCACTGCCTGGATATAGATAGTGGCAGTAATCATACATATAAAAAGTGTCCTCAATTAAGTTATTTAATTTATTCCTTTTATTATTGCTAATTATACACAAATTTTTCTTTGTTTGTTTTTTTTTTAAGAAACTATTATTTTCGCCATGGAGGCTCGTCATTGAATGTGTATCATATTGTGTTGATTTGTCAGCCATCTGCGCGGGTAAACAGTGAGTAATTTTGGCAGTCTTGGGTGTTGTCTGGGGGCTGTTATTTGTTTTGTTTCTCTTTTTCTTGTTAGTTATTGGAGATGTACTGTTGTCGCTAACTATATCGGTTGTTATTTTTTTATAGATATTTTTCTTCTTAGTTAATTGGTCGATAGTGTTTTTAAGTTGAGTATTCTCTAAGTTTAAACTCTCCACTTCTGCGTGTGCTGCCTCTAATCCCAATGTTAATTCCTTAATTTTATTTTGTAGTTGGGTAATTTCATCGCATTGTTCTTCGTCTGACATATCCGGTAAACTATTGCTCGTGGTGCAATTTAAATCGGTAGTTAAGTTTAAATCTTCATTTGTATCCGAATGTCTTCGCTGACGCTGACGTCGCTGAGTGATATTTTCGAAGAAGTTCATTGCAGTTGTAATTGTAAGATAACTAAAATTGCTAGCCTAACAATTCTATCTATAATACAAAAAATGTTCTCAGCCGGCGAGGTTTGATCCCGCGCCTCGCTGCGCGCAAGTAGACTGTGCGAGCTACCGCACTAGCCGATCTTTACTATACAGGTTGAAATTGGTGATTGTTCGAGGCGAGGAAGATTTTTAAATAATAAAAAGTCGTTAGATATGAGTAATGCTAATGGAATTTTTTCCTCACAACTCAAGTGATTCAAGTTTGGTTTGCGGATTATTTTATGAGTTTTGTTCACTTATTATGCACTGTTAGTCAATCACTTTACACTGTTGCTTCATTTGAGTTCATATTTAGTTTATTATTGATTTTAAGATGGTTTTTTAACACTTATCACATATGTTTAATTATCTTCCATAATAATGAAGTTTTTTCGAGGATAACGTTGACACTAAGTATTTATGTCTTGCTTAATGTTTTTGGTGCACACTTATTGTTATATCACTTTGTTTATTATTTTTTATGAATTTTAAAAACAGAGAACAACAATTGAGATGCTTGTAGCTAAAGCGCCATCCTGTGGGGCCTATGGGGCCCCGTCTTCGTTGCTGACGGCTCTTTGAGGCGCGCGTGGAACACGACGCGCCGTCGACTCGGGCCTGGTTGCTATCGGACGGCGAGCCACCCATAGCTCGCCATCCGCAGACCCGCGCCTACGGTGGCCGGGAATCGCCCTGCGTTTCCCGACGCCCGGGGCTTCTTCTCCTGTTGCGGCGGCTGGAGCGAGGGGCTTCCCTCTCTCGCACGCGCTCCGCCTCCTCCTTCGCTAGCATTACTGCTTCGCAGAAGGAGGCGACCGCCTCCCATGCCTCTTCACTCCCGACCATGGCTTGAACCAGGGCCGGATGCGAGAGGTCGCCGCCGCCGATCGCCTCGACGATGATACGCCGGTGCTCCGCCCAGGCAGGGCAGACCTCCACCGTGTGCTCCACCGTGTCCTCCGGGCGACCCACACAGTGATGACACCCGGACGTGTCCTCCCGCTGGATCCGACACAGGTACCTCCCGAAACAGCCGTGTCCGGTGAGCACCTGCGTCAGGCGGAAGGTGAGGACGCCGTGGCGTCTCTCTAACCACTCCTCAAAGAGGGGACTTATAGCCGCAATGGCGGCGTGCCCATTGTCTCTGTCACCTGCGACCTAGACTAGAGTCAAGAGCATATCCATCTGACAATAAAAAAAATGCATGAGTGACCAAGTCTCAGAATTTGGCTGTTCACTCTGTCCGAAGAATAAGTGGGACTAGATTAGGAAACAGTTATTCGATGAAAAAACAACAGAACTACACAAACACAACGCAAAAGATAAAAAAAATATATATATCGAAACCAACCAACCGTACCAACTCATCCCGTGTCACATAATTTCTCGAACCAAAAACACTCACTTAATCTACGTTCAATTCTTCTTTTGTTCTTGCTCAATAATTTTGAATGCCCTTGAAAGAATTAACAAAAATGGCATCATTATTTCGTGTAACTGAGAAATACATTTGCCACACACACATTTCTTTCATATCATTGCTAACCTCATTTTCTTTCAGCAATTCATCACGAATGAGCTCGTGGCTAAAGAATAACAACCGCACGAGTCGATCTTCAAGGTTAAGCAACGCTTGCCAAGGTTGGTCTGCGGATGGGTCACCATCTTAACATACCGAGTTTCCGCCGTTGGTCCCCGCTCTCCTTGGTCGATCTTTTGGCAGTCGTAACGGATTGTCAGAAGCCAGTAAATCTGACTCCAGTCATGCCAAGAAGTACCGTGTTACCCAGTTAATCGGTTGTGGAGGTCTGGTAGGCAGCCGCTCCACGTTAAACACTGGTATTCAGCTGAATCCGGTATGACTGGAAGCCGACCCCAATATAGTTGGGAAAAGGCTGGGCAGATGATGAATTCATCACATATATAATCCTCAATTTTGTACAATTGAGGTAATATGAACAAAACTTCAGATATTGTCATTTTATACCGACGACCTACGAGGAAAATTCGCCTGAAATTATTTACTAAGTTATCCTTATACCTGGTCTACTTAGATAAACTGTATAATATTGTGCTGCAATTTTATCAATAATAGCAATATATTTTTTAACTTAAACCTAACCTGTTGTAAATATTTCATTTGAACATTGTTTGTATCACTTTTTATTGCATCCAGGAAGGATGGTGATTAGCTAATCTTTAAAAGTTGTTTGAGCGTCTAAAGGACCAACTTCGGGTCGTAAAAAATATATACTTAGCTAGGTATTTACACTTCTGGACACATCTATTGGCCCACCTTGTTCGTTTGGTCCTAGCTAAAATTTTATATTAGGTCGAGCAAAAAGTTTTTATGCAGTTTTGAACCTGGCACATTTTGCAATTTCATTCAATAGTCTTTTTTTGAATTTCGAACACAGAATTTAAAGAAACAAAAGACAATTTGGAGCCTGTTTGTTGATATCAAACAATCGAATACTAAGAAAACTTGGTTTTGTTGGTTTACTTGGATTTAATTCTTGAAAAAGTGATTGATATCTTTGGTTTTGCAACAAACATTACTTATTCTTAACATTAAGGTGAGGTTCTATCAATAATCTATGGATACTTCACCTGAAGTCGCCGCCCAAGCTGTGGCACTTATTCAGGCCGGACACAGCCAAAGAAACGTGAGTGCTCAAATTAATTTAAGTCGATCTGCGGTCCGAAATGTTTATCGGAGGTACCTAGAGACTGGCGGCTTTGTTCATCGCCAAGTAAGGCCACGATCTCGGGTCACAACTGAAAGGCAGGATCGATTCATCGTGACGACCACCTTGAGAAATCGTCACCTTACCTCCATTGAGATACAAAACCAACTTCGCGACTTCCACGGAGTATCTGTGAGCGCTCGAACTGTTCGGAGAAGGTTAAAAGAACGCGATATGGTACCACACAAGCCAGCTAATGGGCCCAAACTAACGCGAGCCCACCGAACAGCGCGCCTTCATTTCGCACGCAGTCATTTAAATTGGACACAGCAAGATTGGAGCCGTGTACTCTTTTCTGATGAGTCTAAAATTGTGTTACATGGCAATGATGGAAGGAAGAAGGTCTACCGACGTAAGGGAGAGCGTTTCGCACAATGCTGCTTTGAAGAGAGGGTTGCTTATGGCGGTGGCTCATGGACTGTCTGGGGCGGTATATCCGCGAGCGGCAAAACTCAACTTGAGGTTGTTACAGGACCACGGCTGCCAACATTAAATGCTGAAAGGTACATTCGTGAGTGCTTAGAACCTCACGTGATACCATACGCGGACTATGTGGGCCCAAATTTCCTTTTTATGCATGATAATGCAAGAGCCCATGCGGCCGGCATCGTCAGGGAATATCTTCGGGATGTGAACATCACAGTTATGGACTGGCCAGCCAGAAGCCCAGACATGAACCCCATTGAGCACATGTGGGACGAGCTAAAAAGACGTGTTAGGGCTCGTCAGCCAGTTGCCCAGACGATGCAGGAGTTGAAAACTGCCATAGAAGAGGAATGGGAGATGATCCCTCAAAATTTCATAGAGCGGTTGATAAACTCTATGCCTAATCGTATGAGAGCTGTAGTAGATGCCCATGGAGGCAACACGCGTTATTAAATTAAACCTTTATTTGATAAAACATGTTTTTTATTCAAAAACCAATTGCCTTTAACAAGGCGCATATCCGACTTGTTAGGCGTAGCTCCATGTCGTATGGTATTCTGAATTCAAATTTAAAACAATGCGATCGAAACAGATGGTAAAATGTATCAGGTTTAAAACTGCATCAATAGTTTTTGTTCAATCTAGCAATCATATTTCGGTAGGGGCCATCGAAACCTAAACTCTAAGGTGGGCTAATAGATGTGTCCAGAAGTGTAGTTTGCTTTAGTAGTACCTAGTCGCGTCAGACATACAAACAGAAAGAACACAGATAATCAAGATAAAAAATGAGCATCTTAATAAAAACCGAACGCTTACTCGGGACTTTCGAAAATTGTAACCCAATGAAGAAACATTCCCTCTTGATCCCCTCAGCAGTCACTCCAAGTAGAACACTGGAAGGAGGTAATAGAATAGAAAATACTTAGTAGCCACTGACAACACAATAGCAACAAATACATAGCAACATAAAAGAGATGAAGAATTACAGTAAAAATACTTATAAATAAAATACCGAAAGCGTTATCTCTTTCCGCAATTCCACAACCGTCTCAGACACCCTGGGTGTTTTACTGTGTCGACTTGCCGTGAAGCCGGATAGATGAATCCATTATCTATACATATAATAAAATCGTAGAATAGTCGTGTCTGTACATTGAATATTTTTGCATTAAAGTAACTGAGAAATGTTAGAAAAAAGACAGAACAAAAAATGTCTGTTCGTTTGTGGGAGCACCACGCAATAACCATGCATTGAATTAGAAAGCTTTTATCCCAATAAAACAGTGCGTCCACACCCTAACAGCCGAAGACAGTAACACTGTAACACAAGACGTTGTCGGCGGTTGGAACCCGCCACACATCTGATTGACCTTGCTAGGTCTCGACCGAGCCAGCCGCTTGATTGGAACTAACTCATCTCATAAGTACATTGTCACTGTTTATTGATTGATTCATCGATATTTTTTGTGAGAACTTGCGACCTTGTTGCGTAGTGTTGTTGATCCGCTAAACACAGAGTATTTTATTGTATGCTAGCAGCGCCCCGCGGTTTAACCCGTGTAATTCCCGTTCTCGTGGGAATACGGGTATAAAATATAGAGTAGCCTATATATGTTACTCAGAGTGAATGTAGCTTTCTAATGGTGAAAGAATTTTTGAAATCGGCACAGTAGTTTTTGAGTTTATTCATTACAAACATACACACACACAAAAATACAAATCTTATCTCTTAGACTTAAAGGACCTGCCACGTACAGGAGGAACGTTTGAATATAACTTGAGAATTATATCAGTTAGTCGATTTGTAATGCCTAGTAATGTCTTGGAATCATACAAAAAAAGTATTATTAAGTAGATCTTTTGGATAGATCGGCCGGAATGACGTACTCGTAAGTTTATTTCTTTATATATACATATTTACAACGTGTAACAAAATAGGTAAACGTAATACCTCTTAAGGGGACATTGTACTTTTACTATGGAATAAACCGGAAAATCGCGAAAAATAATTAATCAGCTGTTCAAAAAATGTTGTCGAGTTATTCGCCCATAAATGTATGGGTCAGTTGATTGTTTTTTTTTTTTCGCGACTTTAGTTTTGGTCCCGTAGTATACATAAGTGGTTCATGATGATGAGTATGTTGTGCGTGTTATTGATAGGGGTCCAGGTAAATGATACGCGAGTTTAGGTTGTACTGAATTTAGGTAAAATATTCAATAAAGGTTCACAATACTCGGCTATAGTTATACGGTAAATTAGGACGTGGCAAAGCGGTGGTACAATATCAAAAATGCAATTCAGCAATCGCATCGCCAGGGTCGCTGCAAGTACAATGACCCCTTAAGAGGTAATTTGTGTTCTTCCTGTTACTCGTTGTATAGACCAATTTCTTATTTTCGCTTCTATTGCTAACTATCCTCGTTGTTATTGTGCCAGACTCACTTTTTTTTTCCTTTTATCTTTTTATTCCTTTTTAGGGTTTCGTAGCCAAATGGCAAAAATGGAACCCTAATAATTCTGTCATGTCCGTCCGTCTGTCTGTATGTCACAGCCGTTTTACTCGGAGACTATTAAAGCTACAAATATGAAAATTGGTAGGTAGGTGCAACCTGTGAACATTCATTAGTGCTGTAATATTTAATTTAAGGTTGAAAAAAATAATTCCAACAAACAATCGTGTGGGGTATCATTAGACAGCTCTTTCAAAATAAAATGTAGGTTTCTGAAAAAGTTTTTTTTTATTTAAGGGAATAAGTTTTTGAGATATGTGCCTCGAGATTCGTAAAAATGACCACCTCTAACTTTTAAACTATGATGTTGAAAATTCTAAAAAAAAAGAGCAAAAAAAAGGTTGACATTTCCAACGATAATTGTTTTTTTTTTTTTTTGACGTGATCATTATGAGATTTAACAATGAACTACGGAACTGTATGCGTGGTCCGACACTCACTAGGCCGGTTTTTTGTTAATTTGTCGTGGTTATTATTCCATTTTCAGATTAGCAATGGATTTTTTGCAAGTCAATAATACCCCGGTTTTTCAGTTGAACAAAAAAATCTAATCAGTCTGTCAGATAGATTTCCAAAAAATATTGGACACGTATTTTTTCTTTTTTCACGTAAACAAAACTAAACGAAAACGATACAGTGCGTTGAAAACTCGTGTGACGTTACTACGAGCTGCAATTTTTACCACGGTGTGTCGTCACAAACTGATCTTTAATGCTTTTGCTTTGTCAGTTTTTATAGATTTGATATAGCAAAAATAAGTGTCCAATATTTTTCGAAATTAAAACCTTGTTTTTTCTCAGGACACATACCTACCTATTACATTTTTACTTCAAAAGCAAACCTCATTTAAGTATCATATTATTTTCTCAGTTTGATATTTTACGAGCATTCAGAGATGAATACAGACAATTCGAGAACATAATTCAAAGAGCCTAATAAAAAAAAAGCATACATACTTAGACGTACAAGCGGAATAAAAACGCAGCGACAAACTTTATTGCGCATTGATAACTTCACCCACATTCTTGTCAAGGGCAAAAGTGCACAAAACATTGCCATGCTCGTTTATATAATATTAAGGTGATTAGAGTCATAGCTAGTATGACGTTCCCCATCGCATACATTCCCCTGACATATTACTTTATTATCTGTATTTATTATAATTTGATTTAAAAGTATTAATGAAAAACAAACAAAAAATAAGTTAAGTTAGTATATTCTATTTTATTTTAAAAAAATATTTAAAAAAAAATTAAGTTTCCTTCTCTGTCTATTTACACACTGTTTCATATTCTGACACTCCCTTCCGCTCCGCCCAGGGCGGGAGAAGTCATTTGATGATTTCCCATCTAAAAAAAAGGACTACTGGAAGAAATTCTGTTTTATAAGCAGTTCCTTTATCTGTACAAAAATTATTTATATAAATATTTGTGTGTACATAAAAAAATACATTCAAAAATCTTCCTAAAATATTTGTACATTGACTTAAACAATACCTACATGAAATGCTTTTGGTACACTTCTGCTTATCCTCTCGAAATACAAGCGTGATAGTATACTAAGCTTTGTTTTCACAATATGGTCATCAAAATGCATTGTTAACGGCCGCAAATTACTTAATGGTTATAAAATGATCTTGAGAACCTTTTCGACGTTACATTGTGTATCCGTGATGATCTGGCTGCAATTATCTATAAGTAGTTAGAGTACTCGCCTACTTATCACATGTGTGTGATATATTACACGTCTACATATCACACGTCTATGTGCGCATATATTCAGAAATTTCTATATGGATGAATACGCCATAGTTATTAAGTACGAGTTATGACCAAGCCTTCAACTTTTCGTCTTTAGTTTTACTTGTAACTAATAGTGTCGAATCCTAACTAATATTATAAATGTGAAAATGAGTATATTATGCTCTCACCAATCCGATTTTGATGAAATTTGGTAAAGAGATAGACCTTGGAGACGGTTATACACATCAATGCGAGCAAAGCCGCGAGCAAAAGCTCTAGCACCTTATTTACTTACACGTGTCTGTAGTAAAAATAATGACCCACTTTCAGTAATATGCGTCGTAAATCAATTCCAAAGTTTGCATCGATAACCTTTTGACCCGGAAGTATTTTTTATCAAAATTCTTGGAACAAAGTGATTCATGTAGGTCATTGTAGCAGTTGCGGAATTTGTTCAAAAGAGTCACCGCAGCCCTGGAATGCCAAGACGGGGCCCCATAGGGTCAGTGCCTGCTAGGGTTGCGGAATTTATTCAAAAGAGTCACCGCAGCCCTGGAATGCCAAGACGGGGCCCTATAGGGTCAGAGCCTGCTAGGGTTGCGGAATTTGTTCGAAAGAGTCACCGCGGCCCTGTAACGCAAAGGGCACAAGAAGGATCACGGGTGCGTTATAGTCAGTAAGCGTCTGACACTCCCTTCCGCTCCACCCAGAGCGGGAGAAGTCATTTGATGATTTCCCATAAAAAAAAAATAAAGCCCTGGAATGCCCTTTGCATTCCAGGGCTTCCTCATGAGAAGGAACACGGTGGGTTGTAGTCAGTAAGAGTCTGACACTCACTTCCGCACTGCCCAGACTGAAAGAAGTCATTTGACGACTTACCAAACAAAAAAGGGTGGTTGTAGGAAATAACGAAAATTAAGTATCTGTTACAAAATAAGAGCGATGCTAAAATTACCAATAGTAGTAGCAGTAGTTACTAATTTTGCCAGCAAATAATTATTCTTGCAAAGTATCAGCTGCCGCCCACGTGAATGGCGAACGTTATCTCAAGGGAACAAACTCCCGGGATAAAACTTACCCTATGTGTTATTCAAAATCAAAAATCAAAATCAAAAGTCATTTATTCAAACTAGGCTGAGCGACAGCACTTTTTGAACGTCAAATTTTACATAAACACAGTCCCCCAAAACGCCCACCCGTCACTACTTCCTAGTGTTTTAGCTGGGAAGAAGAAGTGGCGCAACAAACTCCCCAGCAACACATCTGTCTATTGCGTTTTAAGAACTTGAATTTATACAATAGTATGCAAAGTCATTACATGCCAAAGGTAGGAAAAAAAATCAATTATCCAACATGGAAATATTAAATCAATTCACTATAAAAACATTGTAAAGATTAGATTGAGTCAATTAAGTAAAAATAGGTTGACCTACATAGTCATAAAAAATTACACAAAACAAAAAAAAAATAAATATATGAACTCATATAACCTGTCTTAGGCTAACTTATACAGAAAGAACATGATAAATATGGCATTGTCTTGCGTTGAACACAGCGACCAACTATCCTTAAATTTTCGCGTTTACAATATTAGTAAGTACAAAAGGTGACCTTACTCTACCATACGCATGCAAATAAAAGTATTAAGTATGTTCAGATTTTTAAAAGTGTGTCCTCTATAAAAGTAGCCAGTTTTTCGACCGGATATCCTTACATAACCACAAGATAACCATCCCACAATGCCTCTTGGCAAATATTTCACAAGGCAGAACGTCTACACGTATTATTAGGAAACAGAATCAGAATTCACCTCACGGGTGTCATTGCGAGGAGTTCTAATTTATATTCAGTGATGGACGGACACGACAGGCTTGCCGTGATTAGATCGAATGATGTATAGGTGTTTTAGGCAATAGCTTCTTCTAATATTCATTTATCTTATGTTTTTTATTTCTAAAAGCCATCAATTGTTACGGATTGAAGTGAGGCGTGCACAAACGCTACCAGCGTTTAAAAAAATGGTGAAGGTGCATTGCTTTTCACTCTAATTTTGCCGCTCCTTTCTCAATTATTATATATTGGATGTTTGTTCGTATAAATAAATTGGTACTGTATTTATGTTTTTTTTTTAAATTATTATTATGTCTAATTAATATTTTTATTTATTTATTTATTAACATCAAATGTTATTTTAGAACGTTTGTACACTAGCAGCCCTAAATCTATCTCCAATGATTGTCTGTAAGAGATTGCCTTGTGCGATAAGACATGGTGTTGTATATAGTTGTTTTTATATTTGTCTTGTCCTTATTATGAGGTGTCCAATAAAGTAAATAAATAAATAAGGGTCTTCGATCAGTGTTTTCTTGACTGTCGGTTTGGATTAATAAATACTACCTACTACTCCCGGTATATATTATTCCAGAGCTGTAAGCGGGAGCAGTGGTGGCCGAGTGGTAACGGCTCCGACTTACAAATTGTAGGTCGCGGGTTCAAACCCAGCCAGGCGCATTACTTTGTGTAATTAATTTCTTCACCACTGCTCTCAAAACGGTGAAGGAAAACATCGTGAGGAAACCGGCATGTCCTAGAACCAAAAATTCGAAGACATGTGACGTTCACCAACCCGCACTGGGCCCGCGTGGTGGATTACGGCCCATTCCCTCTCCTGGAGAGGAGGCCTGTGTCCCAGCAGTGGGAACGTTAAAAGGCTGATTATGAGCTGTAATCAGTAAAGCCAAAACTAAATGTAAACAAAAGTTCATCCAAACTTCCGGAATTATACTACTTAGAAGTAAGATAGATGCTGCTCTCTGGATTGAACCGCTTTCACTTCGTTTCTCTCTGTTCTCTTGGAAAAGCCTACACACTTTATTTGTCTCAAGATATACTCTGAGAATCTACCGGTATAGCCCTCTCCATTGTCTTTTTGTGACCGATGTTTGAGTTTCGTATTTCGTGGATCATCGCTGGCAACATGTAACGATCATAGGGTTTGGTCTCGAGCCACTTCAGCACATGAGACGACAAGATATTGCACAGCTTCCCAAACCCTGCAACTGCAAAGCTTCGGATTCGATAGTTGACCTCTGTCACGAATTGGTCTTACAAGTACCTAAGGCAGTATCGACGGCTCCTAAGTATACTGAGTCAACTGTACTTCTAATAACTTTACAGGAGGGCGATAAGAAGAGCGAATGGTTATATTTAAATTGTTAATACAACCAAGAAAAAATAACTAATCCTAGTGAGTTAAATATAATAAACCCTATCATCTGTACATAACAAATTTCATATTATTTTATTAATTTATGAGATAATGTAGATATACTAGTATACGGCGATTATTTCTTTATTAAAAATGGATCAACTACCACTTATATTTTTATACGTCGCATTATTTAATCTACGTTTTGGGGAGAAATTACTTAATAAGTGTGGCAAAAACTGTTTTTATTTACTTATTGGATTTTTTACATATTATAATTCCTTTCATGAACTCATATTTTGTTAAAATATAATAAGTTGACTCATTATACGTGGATATAATTTTAAAAGTGAACCATCCGTAAATTGAGTCAAGTGTGTAACAAGATAGTTAAAATAATCAAAACCGCTTTTAACTTTCAATATTTTAATTAAAGAGATCTCGAAATTCTATTGGTAACATTAACATAACTTTAGGATATCTATAAAATTAACAAAAATCAACAATACTAGACATAAACACAAATGCTTAGGTAGGTCTAGTCTTAGATAACAAAAATACAAAATATTGATTGTATCAATTGCACATTTCTGTAAAATATGAGGATTATTGTTAATTATTTGAAATTGCAATAATTTAGGACTAGTAATCACTCTTAATTACTTTAAAGAAAATCACAGTAAGTACCTATACAATTCTTAATATCCTTACACTTAGTATTTATTGCTGAGAGTAAAATTCTCCAAATTTACCTTAGGTCTGAGAATAGTACTTAATAGTTACGTACTAAAAACAATATCTAGAAAAAGAAAAAAGACAAATTATATTTTTAGTTATTCAAAAACAAGTGATATTTTTAGGTATCACGAATTTGTTGCACATGTCCATTAAATCTATGTGTTGATTTTTATCTATTAGGATTGGCCTATAGTAAGCTGAGCGAAGATCACTAAAATCTATATTAGGGTCAGTTTGATTACGTGTTACTTTAGATTCATTAATTAGCACATTACATAACTAATTTTATACAATCATTTGTAAGGATTTTCTCAATATCTATTTCAGTGACTTATTCCATTGCATCTTTTTAAGCATTGTTTTGAGATCCATTACAATATCTTGAGAGACTGTGATGACCTTATAAGGTTTTTGTTGCCGTCGGTTTTTCCACGACTGCCCAAAAAAGGAGTGTAATGTTTTAAGGGTTTTTGCATGTATGTTTGTGATTTTTTTATTACACGATATCAATGTATGTGGTATCGTTAGATGTGTTGATTTATCCGGGGTTAGTGAAAATAAAATAATATAATATTCAAAAGGTTAACAGGACTACCAAAGTAAAAAGTTTGTTAATAAAAACGACAATATTTAGTTTTCATGAAAATTAGACTACGTATACTTTTACTACTTTACTTTCATGGTCTAAAGCTTGCTTAGTACATAGCAAAAAAGGTACGAAATGAAAAAAAAAAATTAAATTTAAAAAACACGCCTGCCATGTCAAAAATTAACTAAAAAATTAAAAACAAGATAGATAATAATCTTTTCATAACAGTCGGGGGACGGTTCCTTTGAATAGTTACTTACAGGTTTCCCGAATGTACTGTAGTATTATATTATCTGTGCTGAATGTAACAAAAATATTATTATATACTTTTTGACATGGCAGGTGTGTTTTTATTTTTTTTTAATTGTTTGTTTTTTTTTAGCAAATTGAAACGCCATGTACAATTGAGCAGGTGTATGTAGTATTTTTTCTTTCTATTACTGTCTGTCTTTCTTTCTATCTTTCTTTTTGTCTTTCTGTCTGTCTTTCTATTACTGCATACATACACACGCTCGTTTTTGTGTGACCAATAATCAGAAAACGATGACTAATTTATATTTTGTATTTATAACTTTCTATATACATAAAAAAAAAAACTATTCTGTTCCGATCTGACTGCAGTTATCTGATCAGAATCATATAAACATTTTAGGGAACGATAGAGATCCGGCAAAATACTTTTTATTGGAACTTTACGAGTATGAAGCGATTCCACAGGTGAAAATCTTGCAACATAGTCAAGTACACTACGTTTTGTGTCATCAGTCTTTGATCTAGTCTCCTCGAACATTTTTTCATAACATTTCTTTCAACACGTTGTAGGACATAAAACATCATAATACAAGAATATCAACTATTTCTTGATAACAAAAAGCTCATAATTACTTCCGCACATCACGCTGTTTCGACGTATACTGAGTCAGTTTCAACTTTCGCGAATTCGCGTCCCGCGTATATTGGTAGCATGCACTTGACTCAGTGTACTGCGTGCAAAATAAATAAATTAGTATACTTGATCCAGTATACGCTATTTTTTCTTAGTTATTTATAGAGATATGAATTTTATTTTTTTACGGGTAGATAGGAAATGATTTAATTGTTGTTAATATACTAAAAAGTGCATTTCTCAAAATTTGTTAGTTGACTCAGTATACTTAGGAGCCATCGGTATGTCTAATCTACTACTTCAAGTACCAAGTTTCCAGTATCGATTCGAAGTTACATTGCATCATGACTTGCTGCAATTAAGAATGTTTCCTTAGCAGCATCACTAGCATCTGAACTCAAAACCATTAAAAATCGGTTAATCAATGCATAACCTTGACCGACAAGCCAATCAGTGCTAATGGTTTTCACGTTAATCTGATACAAGAATGCAGTAAAATCTTATCGTTCTGCTTTTATTGAAAAAAATGACTGCAACGGTTAACTTGCTGCATGGCTGGAGTGTGCAGAACGGTGTATTCCCGTTCGTCCCCTCGACTTCGTCCCCCGACGGGGACGAACGGGAATTTACAAAAATAATATTTATTTTGTTCCCGATCGTCCCAATCCTAATTCAAGAGGGGACGAGTGGGAATATGTTCTTCGATTAGTGCCATTCGTCCCACTAAAAAGATTTGTGCAGAAATATGTTTATTCGTTGTTTCGTAGTTTACTTTTAAATTGTTACTTCGTTAGATTTAATCATTATTTTACAAAATTCTTCTCTATTTTTTTATGAATTATAAAACGTATCCTAAGTTTAAATTAAAACCACCAGTATTATATTATTTGGTGGGGGCAATACCCCTAAAGAAAAAGAATTAATAAATTATTCCCGTTCGTCCCCCAAAAAATTTAGAGGGACCATCGGGAAAATAAATAACGAATTCCCGTTCGTCCCCGTCGGGGGACGAAGTCGAGGGGACGAACGGGAATACACCTGCAGAACAGCATGAATTTCCTTTAAAGGTTTCCACTGTAACTACCTCTGTCTCTTTTTCATTACTTTTTCACTGCTGAGAATCGTGACGTATTCCTTTTTCAAAAATATGTATAATGCTTTATATACAAACTCAATGGTGTAAACACAGATGTAGTTCAGTATACATTTCGGTAAGTATTCCAAATTTAAATCACATTCTCCCCTAGAGGATGAATGAAAATCAGTACAATTTTCTTTCCCTGTTTTGAACAGATTAAAAATGACTATTGTTATGTTCGCTTTTTGTGGCATAGAATGTCACTTTTTTGAGCAAGTGGTATTAAAAAGTATCTATTACCTAAAAGCCATGAATTTGCCTAGCCTAAGTACCTTTCAAAGACAATACATTATGAATGCAAATCTGCTCGCCAACAATACATGCATACGTCAGACTGCCCGAAACATTGCGGTCATAAAATTTTATTAGCTTTTTATCAATAGGCGCTGTTTCCTATTGTACTTTCCGATATGGAACGTAATTTATTCCTTATTCGCGCGTTAATGTATGTTTGTTTAGACGCTTAAGATGAAACAATGAGAAATTGTTACAAGGTTTCTTGAAAGTATATTCAATTTTACGTGTCTTCTTGTATGAGCTTGATTAATGAGCTATGGTTCAGTATAACTCGGATGCAGCTGAGAACCAGTATGTTCACAAGGAGCACCGGCCTATCTGACCTTCACAACCCAGTTACTGGGTCTTGCGGTACGGTGTCGGAATTTCTGGCTTCTGACATTCTGTAACGACTGTCAAAGGTCTAAAAATGTCAACCAGGATTAATGGCCAGGGTTTAGCGTGCTTTTCAATGCACAGAGGATTCTCGGTATATATTGGCTAGCCACCCATGCTCGAACTGACCTCGCCAAGTGTTGCTTAACCTTGATGATCGACCGGTGAAGGTTTTAATACTTAGCCACGAGTTCCTTGATATCAAAACTAGATGAGCCGCGCAACTGCTACGCTCCTATTAGTCTTAGCGTGATGATTTATGACCTAAAGCCTTCCTCGATAAATGGGCTATCTAACACTGAAAGAATTTTTTTAAGTCAGACTAGTAATTCCTGAGATTAGCACGTTCAAGCAAACAAACAAACAAACTCTTCAGCTTTATTTATTAGTAGGTATAGATAATATTCTTGCATATAAGATACATACCCAACCTACCAGGTGCAGGAACACGGCTTGCAAGCTACACTCATTATTATTTAAACTAGCAATAATATTTATAAGTTTAGCGAATGACTAGTTAGCTTATACTAACAGTTTAACTGGTAATGGCTGTTCGGAATTCTCAACGCAGTCTGTGGCTGTACTAGCTTTGTCAACGGCTCCACCCACGTGTAAATCAAACCACAGAATATGATTGCTAACAGAAAATTGCAATCGTCTTAAGATTGTAAATTATAGCGTAAAATTGTTTACTATTTTCTTCTTAACAAGACACGGATATATTGAAAACTAAAAAAAATATTAATATAATATAATTTATTCTACACAAAACGATTTTTTCATAATATATCGAGAAATTTTATTATGTAAGTACTAGCTTCTGCCCGCAACTTCGTCCGCGTAGAATAGTTACTTTACCCCCGATTCTACATCCAAATACTTTCTGCTGTATAAGTGTGATTGATTATTTAACATACAGACTTGAAGATTTCAATTAAAATTAGTAGGAAGTAAGAAACTAGCTATCAGTAGTGTTTCCTATAGCCTATAGATTTGATTACTGATATATGACTTGTTCGTTACCTCCAACAAAATTACAAAAAGATCACCCATATATTCACAAAATGGCGCCACTGATAGACAAGTTGAAAAGGTATCTTTTGTTTTAGGTTCTTTGGTATTGAAATAAAACATTTGTGACCAAAAGATTTTAATATATAAATATGCTGTAAAATAGAGGGAGGAACAAGCCAATGAAAACATATGTGGACTGATTGAGGAATTCCATCAAAACAGAGAAGCGAGGGTTAAGTTAATGTGTGATACGAAAAATGGAAGAAGAAAACGTGTTGCACCGACTCCAAGAAACTTGTATATAAGCGCTTCTCAAAACTCAAAGTACTATATAAATGAACTGTGCTTAGTAATATTATTATATTAGTTGATTTAAAAGCCCCAATTATTTCGCTCAATCGTTTTGAAAGAATGACTAAAATGCAAACAGATTGAATTATATTAACTTTTAGCAGCGGATTTTTCCACGTTGAAATTTCTTACTTTCGTATAAGTACATTTATATTCTTTGGCCCAAACTTAGACGCGTAACGAAAATAAATACATTTTGAGAATTGGGGTCAGTTTTTGGAGCCAAATTAAAAAATTAAAAATAAAAGTAAGTCAACCATGTCTTGGAACAGAAACCCTTGAGGTAATTATTTTATTTCACACTAGCTGGCACTCGTGGCTCCGCTCGCGTTGATGTCGGAAATTATCCCAAGGGAACACACTCGTAATAAATAGCTAATGTGCTATTCCAGACCAAAATCTACCTCTATGCCAAATTTCACCTAGATCCGGTCAGCCTTTCTGACGTTGTTGAGTACCTACCTAACAAACATCAAACCATCAAAATTTTAAAAAGTAGTAAGATAAGTTTCTAATCGTATTTTAAAAGCCTTGTTGATATTCATAAAAGGACCTAAGTGTAGGTGGTAGCAATCGATACAATGTAACTAAACACAGTTTATGAGATTGCCTGGTGATTAGTACCAACTAATATTATCATACTCACAATGTATTGACTATTAATGAATAAACGGAGCACTTTATTAACTCGTACCGTTCATGAATATTTATATTTAAATTGTAATTGGTTAGGTATGTGAGAAGCTTTTACACTCTTTCGTCTCTTTAAGTTCTGAGTTTGTTTCGGTGTTTCTTCTCAGGGTAGTCGGCTAGGAAACACCGGCTTCATCTAGCTTAAAATGACTAGAAATATTTGACGTGTAAAAGTGTTATGTTTAACCTACATACAAAATAAATATCATTTATCATTTAAGATTCAAGGACAATCATATTATCTATACTTAATATTATAAAGCTGAAGAGTTTGTTTGTTTGTTTGTTTGAACGCGCTAATCTCAGGAACTACTGGTCCGATTTGAAAAAATCTTTCAGTGTTAGATAGCCCATTTATCGAGGAAGGCTATAGGCTATATATCATCACGCTAAGACCAATAGGAGCGGAGCAGTCATGAAAAATGTGACACAAACAAAGTTGTGCGGACAGCTAGTAACTAATACATCTTGAAGGCCCATTCTCGTACTTAGGAAGCGTTCAAATTCGAGTCTCAATATCATGTGGTTGCGAAATTTTTTCGATAGAAAAGAAAGAAAAAATATTTAATTGCTACAAAACGACATACATTATTGGATTTTCCACTAAAATCTAAACGATAGTATTAGTAGTAGTATCAGCCCTGTTACGCAAAGGGCACTAGAAGGATCACGGGTGGGTATTAGTCAGTAAGAGTCTGACGCTCCCTTCCGCTCCGCCCAGAGCGGAAAAAGTTATTTGATGGTTTCCCATCCACAAAAGAAAAAAGATTTGATATCATCGTTATTTTTTTTATAATGTATATGTCACCGGATAATTATAAAATGCGTAAAATTATAAAATATCTTGTGAGATTGTAAACTCTCGATGAATTGTCAACCGAAATGAAGAAATTGTCAACAGACATAAACTGACGACATGTTGGTGGACAATCAGTGTACGGTTCTGCAATCTATCGGATCTTCTGGCCTAGCCAAGTAGCGGAACATAGGGAACTTAGGGCTCACCATACGGATAGGTTAGGTTCGAATGCAATTCATGTTATTTTTTTTTAGAGACTCTAGACAACCGTACATTCTAAAAAAAAATATCTATACCTATTAACCTATTTAACTCATTACTTCTCACTGTAATGAAACACTTCATCCATTTTGATAAATAACAAATTAGCTATTTTTATTTATTTACTTTAGTTCATGGAAGACTACAGCTAGTAAAAACAAACAAAAAATAAAAACCTAATCGCCAAAAAGCCAATTACAAATCCTTACGTTTAGACATAATGAAATTATGTATATCTAATATAGGGTTAAAAATTATCCTGTATGTTAATCCAGGTTATTAACCATCTGTGTGCCAAATTTCATCCAAATCCTTTCAGTAGTTTTTGCGTGAAAGAGTAACAAACATCCATCCATACTTACAAACTTTCGCGTTTATAATATTAGTAGGATAACAATGTATAGTATGATGGTATAGTAATGGTATGGTGTTATAATATTAATGATGATTAATTCATAATTATGTACATAGGTAGTTTGTTGACACAGCTGCACGGGGCAACGTGCGACACTTTCTGTAAACATTATTATTTCCAAACAGTCTTGTAAGGAAATCGTTTACGTTAGTTACGTATTATGTACAGACGCCTCATGCATCAATATCGCATTTCTAAAAATCAATTAATGCAAGCACTATCGGTACTAATCATTAGGCGCTTTTTTTAAGGATGTGAAGTCATCAAATGACTTCTTCCGCTCTGGGCGGAGCGGAATGGAGCGTCAGACTCGTACTGACTAAAACCCATTCGTGTTCTTTAAAATGCTCTTTGCGTTCCAGGGCCGCGGTGACTCTTTCGAACAACTTCCGCAAATGTGGTAGGTAAGCTAGATAGCGCGGGGTATATAGTCGACACCAAATAAATGTGCAATAACGGTCATTGACCCACGTACATTTATTGACAACCTTAATTCTTAAAACAGAAATAATGAATTAATGCTATATTGAATCGACATCCATCGTGATCCTTTATATTTACTAGTAATGGAAAACGATTCATTTATTTTGTCCATGTATCTACGAAGAGATATCAAGGAAAGGGCAATGGCCTTTATTGCACAGTTATCTGGTGTCAACCATAGCGTAGTGATAGTTACCTTCTTTTTACCTGATTGCGCCAGACAACAACGACCAACACCTCTTCCTGGTGTTGGATTTTAATCTCACCAATCAATTCAGTACATGCATTACACAATTTATTAAAAGATATAAAAACTTGTCGCGAGATCTGCATATTTAAAAATAAAAATTTTCATTCATAGAATTACTTATAATAAGTATGTACATAAGTCAAACAAGTAAACATTGCAATATAAAAGCATGTTAAAAAATAAAATACGTATAAGAAGTCTAAAGACATTATTTTGTTTTTTATTCACAACGATCCCTACGATAACAGCACCCGTATCGATTGTCAAAGATCTACAAATTATTATAGACCACGATAACTACGAGATACAAGTATTTAAATGGATGCAAGCTCCCATACTAAATTGATCTAGAAACTACTTCTAGCGCGCGAATAAAGTTGTCAGCATGCAATTTTATAAGTTGCTAACATGCTAGGAAGTCATTAAATAACAATTTAAAATAATTATAAATGTTCCATAAATCAATTTAAATGAATCAGCAAGTTATCATACCTGTTCTAATCTGTCTTTTTCTTAGTGTACTATGTACTATGGTGTTCTATAGCGGTCGTGCGTCAATCACTTGATTTAAATACATAATTGCTTGTCTCTATGGTTGGTTACATGTTTTAAATCGACTGAGGTGATGCAGGTGTCTATTGTTATCTGTAACGTTTCTATTGGTTGGCCTTTTGGTCTTTTCGCCGAAATATTACCCACATTGAAGCTTTTTACTACTAGGAACACCATCACGACCTTATCTATCAATACTTTATCATGCCTACATCAAATACCCTGTTCCTTGTACTGTTCCCTTTTTCTCATTTTGTCATATATAATATACTAGCTGACCCGTCGTTTTGCCACTTAATAAACATAAAAGTTAATTAGGGGGATGAAAAATATATGTTGTCCGATTCGCCACCCTAGCCGATATGCACGATAAGATTCACGAAAATCGGTCGAGCCGTTTCGGAGAAGTTCAACCACAAACACCAAGACAGTTTCATTTCATGATGTGGTATTAGGTCGATTCCAGAGAAATGAAGAATAACGGTCATTGCCCTTTCCTTAATATCTTTTCGTAAGCGCCTGGACAAAAAAAAAGAATCGTTTATCGTGTTGTTGATAGATGTTGTGAATAAAAGGAGGTGGGTCAATGGCCGTTATCCACATTATATGGTGTCGACTATAGGTAAGGTTCTGTTAGTTTTGAGGCAACTTAGGATGCGCTAATAGATTTTGTATTACCACGCACCGGACCGAAACAACGGCGTTTCTACATTCAGATACAGCTCGCTGTTGTGGCCTATAGATATTAAAAACCGCTTGTTCCACAGTAAATGTAATGTGTTTAGCACTAAACGTAACTTTGTAATCAAATGACTGACAGAAACTAAGTTAAAGCAATGTTCGCATTAGTATGTCAGTAGCAAACCGCCAAATACATAATTATGTATGGAGACTGAGACTTTTATGACAGATTGCCACTGACAATTGTAGAATTAGTATAGAATTAATTTTATATTCAACTGGCTGTCCGCACAAGTCCGCACAACTTCGTTTGTGTCACATTTTTCATGACTGCTCCGCTCCTATTGGTCTTAGCGTGATGATATATAACCTATAGCCTTCCTCGATAAATGGGCTATCTAACACTGAAAGATGTTTTCAAATCGGACCAGTAGTTCCTGAGATTAGCGCGTTCAAACAAACAAACAAACAAACAAACAAACTCTTCAGCTTTATATTATTAGTATAGATTTGTATATCGATTAGTAGACAATACAAAGCGAGCCATACCTATAGTCAAAAGAATATCATTGGAATTTAACAGCAGAATCGTTTCATCTAGAACATTAAAATATCATGTATTTATTATAGTTATCCTTCAACGCCTCGACTTGCTTTTAACTTATTCTTCACTAGCTTATGCCCGCGACTTCGTTCGCGTGGAGTTCCATACAAAATGTTAACCCCTTTTTCACCCCCCTAGGGGACGAATTTTCAAAAATCCTTTCTTAACGTATGCCTACGTCATAATATCTACCTGCATGCCAAATTTCAGCCCGAACCGTTCAGTGGTTTGGGCTGTGCGTTGATAGATCACTATGTCAGTCAGTCAGTCACTTTTGAGTTATATATATTTAGATACTCTCTCCTTTGTTACAGTCACAATCCCAGCCTTGAACTTCGGCATGCTAATGGGGTGGCAGTCCCCAATGACTCCGATCCTGCAGTCGGCTGATGGGCCCGCCCCAGAGCCGATCAGCGACGAGACCATCTCGTGGATGGCAGCTATCACCTTCTTGCCCCCCATATTCTGTGGGTTTATGGTTGGCGATCTTGCTGACCGGTGGGGCAGGAAATTTACTACTCTTTTGACGGCGTTGATGCTTGTGGTAAGTTTTGAGCTTTTTTATTTATTATAATGACCTTTCCACATTTCAGTGAACAGCGAATCAATATCAAAGTGGCCACCCTGCTAACAATAATATAATTAATCAATGTTTATGGTATTATTTTTCTATATTATTTCACCCCTCCCCGACTTTTGCCTCACGAGCCAGCCCACGCCGCTGAGACATTAGGGTTAAACCCCCAAATAATAATAATCTGGAACAGCCTGTCACTTGCTGCCCTCCCGAAGTAACGCCACTAAGCCGAGGCTCGTATCCTACAGGGGATGCCCTTAGCGAGTGGTCATTTAGCGTGTAAGTTTAGTTTTTAGGCCTGGCTGGGACCTTAAATTCATTTGAGGTCACCACAAAAATATCTATTGTAATTCCGTCCCAAGCCTACGGCTTTAGGGGAGTCCCCCGGGCCCTTCCAGCCCAGTCTGTCCCTAGCAGGTTGCGATTGAGGTCACTGCATCGCACTATGAATAATTGTAGAATCCAACTTCTGAAAAACATCACTGTATACTTACATAGGTAGACCTCGGCATCGCAAAATGTCAATCTTCCCCTCACCAAATTTTAGTCGTGCACCGCCACTGGTTGTAACCGGTTGTCGCAGATAATATCTACTGACAGTTGGTCAGTGATACATATTGTTAACAAGCATCTGTATCAATTGCCGCTTATTGGAACTGATCTGTTGTTTTGGGTTCGAGCAGTTCGATCATCCGTGATATGCGATCAATTAATATCGATACCCACAGGACTGTTGTGCAATTGTACGCTTACAAACGTATCTGAGGTTCAAGACAAGCGATATATTGTCACCGGTAGAATCGCTAAGGCCATCGTCAAAGATTATGGGATCGAAACGCTGATCAAATCGGAAAATACGTTCAACAATAGAATGGCACTTGGTCTAGCGCCATAAACTGCACAGCTGACCATAAATTTTCACTTTTGCACAAAATGATCGGATTTAAGAAATATTACCATAAAGGTAAGTGGAACAGAGAGTAAAGTCCCGCAAACCTCCATAGAAAAGGGAGGATTTTCCGACCGAACGGTTATTGTTTCCGGTGGGTAACTTCCCGATAGTTCATCCGGACTGTTGTATACCTATGTTCCAATCGCACGGAAAACTCTGATACCGCGATGCAGGATTTCGTTCAGTTAGTACGCTGCTAGCGGGATAGATGGCGCCGTAATTATTTTTGTTTCGATATTTATTTCGCTTAGTTAGTTTTGCTTGTGATGGCATTGATGCCGCAGCAAGCACTTTTTTCTTATTTGCCTTAGTCCTTAAGAGCATGTGCGCCGTATGACATTTCATACAAATTTTCAAGTCACTATTTTGCGAAATGACTGAACCGATTTTAATGAAACTTCACACATAAATATAAGCAGGATACATAGATCTAAAAATTTAGCTAAAACATTTTCGAAATGTCTTATTTAAAAGAAGATAAATTTATGTTTGTATGGAAAAATAAAATGGGTCTAATTTAATTGTAACATTATTTATCGAAAAATATTGTATGAAATGCCGTTTGGCGTATACGCTCTTAAGTATCCCACAATATATTCAAATCACTACTACAAATATGACGAGTCCCATTACCATTACCAAGAACCGAGCCAGTTTCTTAGTTTCAGTATCAAGACACAACCTTATTGTCCCTCTGCAAGCTTTTCGGCAGCATCACTAACCACCCCTTCTCTCCAACAGATCAGCTGGACGATAACTCTGTTCTCGCTACGCCCCTGGGCTCTGATAGCGTCGCGTGCCGTCGCCGGGCTAGCGTGTGCAGGCTGCTATGTCGTAATACCGTTATATCTCAAGGAGGTAAGTAGTACGCGAAGTTTGAGACGATATCTTTGGTACATTGTAGAATGATGTGCGAATAAAATTTAAAAAGGGCAACATACTATCAAATTGCGATTTTTTTGGATTACTCATTATCTGCCTAGCCTTTTCCCAACTATATTGGGGTCGACTCCCAGTCAAGCCGGATTTAGCTGAATACCAGTATCTTACGTGAAGCGGCTGCCTACCAGACCTCCACATTCAATTAGCTGAGGAACACGGTACTTCTTGGCAAGACTGGTGTCAGATTTTCTGGCTTCTGACAATCCGTACCGACTGCCAAAGATCTCCAAATGACAGCCGGGACCAACGGCTTAACGTGCTTTCCGAGGCACGGAGGGAACTCGGTATGTTAAGATGGTTATCCATCCACAGACCAACCTTGGCAAGCGTTATTATCATTTTCAATAATAAGGGTTTTCCTTATTATTGAAAATGATAATAACATCTGCGATCAATTATTGACGCTTTTCAACTTTCCTCGAACGTCATAAATACACCTATTGCAAAAATATATGCCTTTCTATGTTCTGAAATCACTGGAAAACTTCCCGTTTACCGGGTTTCCTATTTCCTTGTGACTTTTGACGTAATTCAAACCGCAAAATGTATTGGAAAAGTATCTTTTTACTTCAAATATTAAAGTTGTTCAAGTAGTACCTAAAGTTGATTAATTTCAGGTAAAAATGGTAAGATACATATTAATAACAGTGTTTATGGAGGCAATGTCTACTATTGTTTTACATTCCACAAATTATACCGACTTCTGAAAAAGTATTTTTTATTTTTCACTGCTTAGTAGTTAATTTCGGAAGTCGGTGCTTTTATTTGTTTCTTCGTTTTTTTTTTTATGAAAGTTATTTTATAGGCACGCGGGCGGCAAAGAGGGAACGAATGCTCAAGGTTATTTGGTTAAGGAAGATAAGGATAGTTGGTCGCTGTGTTGAACGCAAGACAATGTCATATTTATCATGTTCTTTCTCTATAAGTTAGCTTATGACAGGTTATATGAGTTCATATACTTAATTGCTTTTTTTTTGTGTAATTTTTTTTATGACTATGTAGGTCAATCTATTTTTACTTAATTGACTCAATCTACTCTTTACAATGTTTTTAAATAGTGAATTGATTTATGATTTCCATGTTGGATAATTGTTTTTTTTTTCTTAACTTTGACATGTAATGACTTTGCATACTATTGTATAAATTTAAGTTCTTAAAACGCAATAGACAGATGTGTTGCTGGGGAGTTTGTTGCGCCACTTCTTCTTCCCAGCTAAAACACTAGGAAGTGGTGACGGGTGGGCGTTTTGGGGGACTGTCTTTATGTAAAATTTGACGTTCAAAAAGTGCTGTCGCTCAGCCTAGTTTGAATAAATGACTTTTTGATTTTGAGTCACGTTTTTTTCTAATTATACATCACCTACCTACTGAAGTTCGTAAACTATGAAATCACCGAAGATTAGATAGTCTTTGCGTTGACTCAGAACCTTAATTTTTAGAGAGCTCTGAGAGATCTCTGTATTCGATATTAATTTCAACTTAACAACAAAAAAGGGTCTTGACAGATTGACAAGCAGACAGACGGCCGACCGGATGACCACGAAATACTTAACCCTCGTAAAAGCGTTTTTATTTCCTTGCCAATTAAGTTCGTTATTTCCTCTCAGCTGTATATCTAATATTATAAACGTGAAAGTTTGTAAGTATGGATGTATGTTTGTTACTCTTTCACGTAAAAACTTCTAAATGGATCTTGATGAAATTTGGCGCCAGAGGTAGATTATAGTCTGGAAAAACACATAGGATACTTTTTATCCCGAGATATATGTTCCCTTGGGATAATTTTCGACATTCTCATGGGCGGAGCTGCGGGCGACAGCTAGTATAACCAAAAGGTGTCAAGTGTAGATACATTTAGACGAATCTAGCTAGTGATTATACCCAACTACCTAGAATATCACCCTTTCTAAGGCTGGGAAATCATCAAATAACTCCATCCGCTTCTAGTTTTACCCTAAACTAACCACCAGTACTCTCTCCACAGATAGCAGCAGACAACATCCGAGGCGCCCTAGGTTCCCTGTTCATCCTATCTCAGAACCTGGGCTACCTGGTGGTGTACGTGGCGGGAGACGTGCTGTCCTTCGGCGCGGTGCTATGGCTCTGCACCGCCGTGCCTGCCATTTTCCTCGTAGCCTTCATTGCTATGCCGGAGACGCCCGTGTTCTTGGTTAAGCAAGGGAAGATTAAGGTGAGGACTTTGATAGACAGGTATTTTTTCTTCAGACACTTGATTGGGCTTAGTCGCTTCTAAACTTGTTGAGAAAAGACTAAGGCAGGTGGTTATCATTCTGTATTGGATTGTTTCCGTCGATTGGTCGGCAGCTGATCCCTAGGTAGAATATAATATAATCAGCCTTTTAATGTTCCCACTGCTGGGACACAGGCCTCCTCTCTAGGAGAGGGAATGGGCCATAATCCACCACGCGGGCCCAGTGCGGGTTGATGAATGTCACATGTCTTCGAATTTTTGGTTCTAGGACATGCCGGTTTCCTCACGATGTTTTCCTTCACCGTTTTGAGAGCAGTGGTGATGAAATTAAGTATACAAAGTAATGCGCCAGGTTGGGTTTGAACCCGCGACCTACAATTCGTTAGTTGGGGCCGTTACCACTCGGCCACCACTGCTCCTAGGTAGAATGATGTCGAGGAATTAAACGTAGAGGCGATAGTGTCCATGAAAACAATGTTCTTATTAGAGCAATACAGATGGAGAGCAGTGGTAGCCGAGTGGTAACGGCCCCAACTTACTAATTGTAGATTGCGGGTTCAAACCCAGCCAGGCGCATTACTATGAGTAATTAGAGTGTGTTTTGCTCTGTGAAAACTTCAACTGCCTTCTCATTACGGTTCACGAGATACAGCACATTGATAGACAGATAACAGAGGCTTCGTTATAGGCACCCGTTTGGAATACTAGAAGCTGAAATCTTAAGCGAATTTTATGCGGTGCATTATATTTCCATAACCTGCATTTAAATGATCTTAAGACAAGTGACATAGATTGACCCGGACGAAGTAATGAAGTGGTGTTTCCCACCGCGCCTACTTTCCCCTCGCGGTGGAAACACCCAGATGCTAATTACGACTTGTAAAACATGTTAAAGGATTACTTTTATCACTTAAGTGTTCTTTGAGTGTTCAGCTAAACTGTGGTGGCGCCAATGCCGTGATAGCTACGAGTAGGTACTGAAATTGAAGTTATACGCGATACTTTTTTTTTTACTAAAAAGAAAAGAAATAACAGAAAATGTATTTAATTTACAAAACGACATACATTCATGGATTTTCCAGTAAAACCTAAACGATACTATAAGTAGTACTCAAATTATGTTAGTAAAGACAAATTACAATTTAATAACAATACCAATTAATAATAAAAGAACTTAAACTTGTACTTAAGCTCAAGTATGTATACTATATTGTGTATTCTGTTATACGTTGAGTATAACAGAATAAACGCAATAGGTACCTCTCAATCGATAATTTTACTGATCATTATGAACCACATTCACTATGGGAACAACACTGAAATCGCAAAAAAAAAATCGACTGTCCCATACATTTTTGCGTGCATAGCTCGACAAAATCCATCCAGAAAAAAAAAACTCGACAAAATGAACAGCTGATTTCTGTTTTCTTTTGGGATTGGTCTCATAGTAAAAGTTATTTAAAATTATGAATACAATTATCCCTTGAGGAGCCATCCATAAATTACGTCACACGAATTTCATGATTTTTGCCCCCCCCCCCCCCCCCCCCGTCCTTGTCACAACTGGTCATATTTGTGAGACCCCTCCTCCCTACTGCGACGTCACATTTGACAATTTAATTCGTGTATTTGTTTGAATTTTACTTAACACTTAGATTAAAATAGATTTTGAAATGTGACGTCACGAAATTTAGAACCCCTCCCGCCCCCTTGTCACACAATGTCACACTTCGTCGGCGCTGCATATTGTCTTTATTCACACTCCCCGTATAAAATTCACCACGAAACCTTCTAAATTGTAAGCCAAACCAATTCTATCCTTACAGGAAGCTCGAGCCGCACTAGCCTGGCTACGGAACACCACCACAGATGACAAAGACCTGGAGGAAGCGATTCAGCAGCTGGAGAGGGAAGAGGAACATACCAGGAGCATGAAGAAAGCCACCTGGAAGAGTATAGGTAAGCAAATTTGACCTTTAAAGGACTTTTAGACTTGAATAAATTGACTTAGACTTTGGCTAGGCTGATGCTGACTATGCATCAGTTTAGCCAAAGTCGTAAGTCAGTTCATTTATTTCAATTAGAAAATTTTAACTCACTTTTGATCGTCTCATTTATCAATACAGGCAAAATTTTATTTACCAATAAAGACATAATTTCGAACTCTTCAAAGTTATTCATTTTCTGGCTTCGTGTCTCACATACCACCGTCGTCACCTAAAAGAAAGTGGTTAAGAAATGGTAACCTGAAACCACACGACAGACGACCAATGCACGCCATAGACAAATTGTATAATTTTTTTATATGTCTGTGATAATTTTATGCTTTGTTTGTAATGGCTGGTTCAGACAGTGGGACTGGTTTAGTTATTTGTAAGTTTTTATTTATTTTTAATTTTCTCTCGCGTCAAAAACGAGCATGAATAAACGCTTTTTCTTTCTTTCTTTCTTTCTAGTATAATCAGCCTTTTTAATGTTCCCACTGCTGGGATACAGGCCTCCTCTCTAGGAGAGGGAATGGGCCGTAATCCACCACGCGGGCCCAGTGCGGGTTGGTGAATGGCACATGTCTTCGAATTTTTGGTTCTAGGACATGCCGGTTTCCTCACGATGTTTTCCTTTACCGTTTTGAGAGCAGTGGTGATGAAATTAATAACACAAAGTAATGCACCTGGTTGGGTTTGAACCCGCGACCTTACAACTAGATACAGGAACTTGTATATAGTTTCATCCTATGAAAAAGTTAACCACAAAAAGATCCCCGTTCACGTTCCACGTCAGACTAGGATAATGTACGAGTATCTTTCACAACAATTTGTGAAAGATAGGTACATATCTGTCACTTACCTACATTGTTATGACGGAGTTTCCTAACATTATGTTCAAATGACGCACGTTTTCATAAGTTATTTAATTAAATTTTTATAGTTCATGCAGTGCAGGACATGTTAAAAAAGTACCAATTGACCATTTATGGTGGGAAGGAAGACTTTTAATGTTTGACATTCTACAAGCTCAATTAGACTACATTTCTATCAGTGTTGACTAGAGTTGCAAAACTCCTGAAATATTCCCAATAATTCGGTAAACTTCGTAATATTTTCGCAATAAGAATGCGGGGTACAAAATATTGCGGATGGTGAGCTATGGGTGGCTCGCCGTCCGATAGCAACCAGGCCTGGGTCGACGGCGCGTCGTGTTCCACGCGCGCCTCAAAGAGCTGTCAGCAAAGAAGACGGCGCCCCCTAAGGTTGTGGAATTTGTTTTTCATTAAGATGACTCATACAAAACTGATCTTATCCTCAAATATCAAGCAAATCTCCCCACAATTTAACGAAGCCGGTTCTCAGATGACGTGTCAAGAGTGGGCCTGTATGAGAACACCTTGGTTCCAAGAATTTCTCTCACTCGCCGAGATATACATATATTTACCGTGAATTAATGGGCTGTGGCACGCGACGGAAACACAGGCTGTACCTTTTTGTAACAACCTGGCAGTTACAAACCGATTTCCCCCGACTTTTGCCTAACGAGCCAGCCCGCGCCGCTGAGCCATTAGCGTTAAATCCCCAAAATAATATCAACCTGACCCAGCCTGTCCCATTGCTGCCCTTCCTCAATGACCCCGTTAAGCCGAGGCCCGTGTGCCACAGGGGATGTCCTTAGCGGGCGGTCAATTAGTTTTTAAGTACCTAGTTCTAAGCCCTGGCTGGGGGCCTTAAATTCTTTGAGGTCACCACATGAATCATCGTTTAAGCAGTAACCAGCCTTAGTGTGCTGAACTGCGAGTGGTCCACTCAAAAAAAAAACCGATTAGTTTTCGATTTACAAATGGACAACTAATGGCTTAGATGCAGAGCTTTACACTGTTCAGAAATAAATTGCAAAGAATTTGAATCTGATGCTTACACATTTCGCGGTTCTTGAATGACTGATCAAGTCAAAATTTATCACACGTCGTCTATAACGATTGCTTAACAATTAACTACTTGAATTAATAATCATAGTCATTTGGTAGCAGATTGAATAATTTATAAGGCTTGAAGACGTCCAGCTTCGAATACAAGACCTCAGGTAAAACGGTGAAAACATAATTATTTATCGAACCCTTGCCTAGACCAAAAATCTACGGCTCTTATGTACGGCACAAGAGGAAAACTTGCCCGAAGACATCTTATCTACGATTAATTGAAACACTCTAATATATACTCATTTTATTTTGTCATCAACTCCGCTACCAAATAACTCTATTTAAACCCAGCATTTCACACAAACATTTCGCTTAACAAGTAGCAGGATATTGACAAAACAATATCCTGTGTACTCTCAGAACCTGATACCAATCAAGGCACACTCGAATAATTCCAAAAAGGTACGTTCACATTTTGCAGCGCGGCTTGCATTCATTTATAACGGGTGAACGCGTGATATTTCATTACAAACTAACGAATAAAACGAGCCTTCATACCAACCGGTTGATTTACTGCTGGTTAATGTGTAAGGATAAAATGTTTAATCACTTCTGGGTTATTAATGTTTTGATATTAGTTTGCAGCTGCGCTAGAAAAAACAAATAAGGAAACTCTAACCTTACCAATCCTTTTTTTCTGGATGGGCAATCATCAAATGACTTCTCCCGCTCTAGGCGGAGCGGAAGGGAGTGTCTGACTGTTACTGATTAATACCCAATCGATTCTCCTAGTGCCCTTTGCGTTCCAGGGCCGCGGTGACTGTTTCTAACAAATTCCGCAACCCTAGCAGGCACTGACCCTATGGGGCCCCGTCTTCTTTGCTGACATATATTATTTTTGAGGCGTGCGTGGAACACGACGCGCCGTCAATCCGGGCCAGGTTGTTATCGAACGGCGAGCCACCCATAGCTCGCCATACGCAGGCCCGTGCCTACGGTGGTCGGGGCCCTCAAATAGGGGACATGTCGCCAAAATGATGCCGTGCCCAACCTTAGCTCACCTGAGGTTTTAGATAAGTTCTACCATTCTATCAGCGATAGCAATTGACAGAAATTTAAAATGAATGGAATTGACAAGCGCTATCGAAATGACACTGGTTAATCCTATAAATTCTAGAATTTCGACAATCTGGGACAATTCTACTAATCACAAAGCAACGTTCGCATTTACTGCTAAGTTGCAATCTGTCAAAAATGTACGGAAATTAAGGCTTTTTTTTTCGCCAGACGCGCGAATGCAAACGTGGCTTAAAAATTGTAGAATTGGTACTCAGGTGACACTTTGTATGGAGCCTTTGGATTCCCGTCAAAGACAAGAAAAGATACAAATACACTGAAAAGACACAAAGATACAAATACCTCTGCAGCAGCTCACAGCTGACAAACTTTACCCTTACTTATTTTGAGACAGTCGGACGACCCAGGACAAGTACGGTCATTTTGATTTAAGATCGGTTTGTTGTTAGAGTGTCAGACTCTTACTGAGTAAAACCCACCCGTGATTCTTCTTGTGCCGTTCCAGGGGCATGGTGACTCATTCGAACAAATTCTGCAACCCTAGCACTGACCTTATGGGGCCCCGTCTTACAAATACACCTTTAGTTTATTCATAACGGTCTCAGTTGGCACCCCGGCGCCACATTGCCCACATGATAATCGATCTTCGTTGAAACCATCATATTTCATACACGACATTACAATATTTCATTTCAAGACGTACGCATACAAATAATTTTAAAGCGGTACCTGCAACCAGTTAGTCGTTATTAAGTAATCTGGCTTTTCCCCTGCCTTAACCTGGTAACTAGATATGTTGTTAACACTTAAATATTATGTACCTATAAGTCGGCTTGGCTAATAGATTATTCAAACGATAGGGAAATTCATCTTACAGTTTCTTAGAAAACGAGGAAGGTAAAAGAACTTTTTCAAAAAACCGGCGTTTTGATTTCCTTGAATGAACGACTTTAGATCTCCTTGCAAACTTCAGCAGTTCTCTACCGTCATAAGTGAGTCCTACCAGTCCTGATAACGCTCTTCCATAATCCGAAGATCCTAATGGAATCTGAGTGAATTTAGTGAGGTGCTTCTCTACCCCTCAACTCAGATTCAACTTCAGTCTCTTGTTTGACAAAATGTATGTAACCCTTTGCCTTGTCCTGATTACACAATTTTATTTTAAAGTTATAATGATACATTGTTTTTACAAAGTCCGATATATGTTTTCGATATTTTACAAATACATATTCTCGCCAAATATAGCAAAAACAATCGTGTTTAAGCATACAATGGTGTGTGCATTAAACCCATTGCCTTTCCCTTCTTGGCAAACTCATAACGAAAGCAACAAAAAATATATATTATTTCAGTGTCGAATAAAAAAACGCAAGTAAAAATAGTAAATTAACTATTAAGTAACTTAGCTGTAACTCAAAAACCAAAGCTGTTACAGAAACATTGTTGCCACATTTAAAAAATACATCGAAATCACAGGAAACAGTTTTTTTTTTTATCGACGAGTGTAATATTAGCTTAAGTTTAGTAATTAAATTAGTTAGTAGTATAAATTTTCTATTCTATTCAATTTTTACTATCAATTTAAACTCAAAACTTGATAAACTCTACGTCTCCAATGCTTAAGTTTGACAAGTTCTAGTGCTGAAATCTAGATTGTCAAGTTCAAAACTTCGAATTCGCAATTGTGAAATCAGGTACCACTAAACAATTAAACTTCATTGTCTTCTACCAATGAAGTTTACTGACATGTCTTGACGTTTATTGACAATCTGTATGGCATCCATCTAAAAATTAGTTTTTATTCTAACCCAGCTTCGATCATAGGTGATAAAAATTGCTACCTATTTCACTAAGTCATTTTAAACCTAATATAGATTTTGCTCAAAGTTGTTGACATTAAAATATTAGCAACTGACCACAAAATTTACGATAGGCTTTATTATAGTTTTCTATAAAATTCTCGATCCAGTAAATATACCAAATTCCAGTTTAAAACCAGTTTTATAAACGGTGGAAGCTTTCGCGTTGTTTACTTTTTTTTTTAAACCAGTTGGCTTCTGCAAAAATAACAACATTTTATCCTCATTTTTATAAGACTTGATTCGATTAATGGGTTATGCGCTCTTCGTCGCACTCACACTTAATCTCATTCGCAGTTGGTCACATGAGCATCTCGTCCCATGCAAGTAGTATTTGTAAGGGAAGAGGTAGGTTTATCGACCAAAGTGGGTTGGATTTATAAAAAATCAACAAATTTAGTAATAACAAATCCAAATTCAATAAGTTAACAATGTATAAGTAAAATAATAAATACACTAACTGTAAAAATATTACTTTCTTTATGCACCCATAGGTAGGAGACCTAAGAAGTCCAACAGCGACCGCCTTTCAGTAGAAAAGATAATTATCACACGCAAATGTTATGAAGCCAAGTCTGAACTGAGCCGTTTTTTAATCTGACCGTAAATGCTTACTGCTTATCAATCATATTAAATCTTCCGAGAGAATAGAAGGAATCTGCAAGAAACCAATGCAAGTCATGGTCAGACCATAGAAAATATTCGTGGCTTATAAAACTTGGCTTTACATTTTATGATGTCGTGGTGAATAAGCACAAGACGTTGAACCTCACGATGCTAGCACATCTATACTAATATTATAAAGAAGAATTGAGTCGTTTTTTGTTGTCACAAGTTGCCACCCTTATCGCAACTATATTGTGATACGCTTCCAATCCAACCGGATTCATCTGGATACAATGATTTGACATGGAGTCACTGCCGCTTTGACCTTTACAAATCCACAACACAGCTACTGTGTGGCACGCGATACCCCGCGATAAGACTGAGAGACAAACAGAATATTGTTCCCTGTTGTTACAACATGTACCCCCTCCCCCCTTTTTTTTACTGGATGGGATCATCAAATGACTTCTCCCGCTCTGGACGGAGCGGAAGGGAGTGTCAGACTCTTACTAACTAAAATCCACCCGTGTTCCTCCTAGTGCCCTTTGCGGTTCAGGGCTCCGGTGACTCTTTCGAACAAATTCCGCAACCCTAGCAGGCACTTACTCTGGGGGGCCCCGTCTTCTTTGCTGACATCTCTTTGAGGCACGCGTGGAACACGACGCGCCGTCGACCCGGGCATGGTTGCTATCGGACGGCGAGCCACCCATAGCTAGCCATCCGTAGGCCCTCAACCTCGCCCCTAATGTTACTTATTATTCTAATGAATAAAACACGGATTAGGGTTTAACTTCGTACCTACTTATTAACGGCTTCCGCCTTATAAGAGCGCTACTACATGACTTTTCATATAAGACAAAGCATATTTTCCATATTCATAAATCAACAGGGGCGTAGCTACCGCCGTATCAGCCGTATCAATTATATGGGGCCCCCAGACTACAGGGGCCCCGAATGTATGTAAGCAAAAAATCCTAAAACATTATCCATAATATTTTATAGGTTATTAAATTTTTTTAATATAACTGCTGTGTGCTGAGCAAAAATTTAGTTTAAAAATAAACAATACACCGAATGAATAAAATATAATTCAGATAAGTTAAAAAAAATACTAAAGTTATTTGTTTTTAAATCCATATTGATATTTTTTAAATCAATCAGTGCATTTTTCGTTTCTTTTATAAAAACTTTATACTGTTGGGGGGCCCCTCAAAACATTTTGATACAGGGCCCATATAAGGCAAGCTACGCCACTGTAAATCAAAACACTCTTTATTCTTTTACCACAGACTTACAAAGTTGTATCGACAAACTTGTCTGCCAGTGACCTGCAGTCAAGGAGGCTACATCGTCATAATATTACAGGAGCACTATTCTAACGATCATACAAACAAACTCTGAAAGCACATGTCCGACACGTTTTTTGGAAATACGTTATAAATATCCAGTTTGGATTCCAAGAATAGGTTAGGTAAAATATACTCAAAACAAGTTGTTGCTTACAAAAACGAAGACTTTACGTACGATAAATTCTTAGAAGTTGCAAAGGTCACTGCTTTTGCTATGAATTATCTTTGTTTCGGTTTGAGGACGGATTCTGAGAGATACTCCAATATTCTACAGCTTGTAGGAACAAGCTGCAAGCAAGCAAGCTTAAGATATTCTATTTTTTTGCTACATCGGTAACCACAGCAACTTCTTAGACCCAGAATCAACGGTGGTAACCACGAACCACCAGAACACTTTGTTGATATTATACAGTATGTTAAATAACAGAGGGCGTTCCCTTAAACTCGTTAATCTATATCATTAATAGATTAAAATAAAAATATCAGCATAGAAAAATAAGCATAAAATAATCGGAATTAAAAAAAATAAAAATTCTTCAATAAATCAAAATAGTAACGCGGTATTACTCGTAGTAGCAATGCCCAAACCGGCAAATACGCGTGTACAGAGTGTCTCTTTAACGTATCAATTTAACATTTTTAGTGAATATTTTAATATTAAAAAAAGAACGTTATGTTTTCCAATGGTAATACTTTTTTGTCATATATGGATGCTATACTATTGCGGGTTAACGGGAACGCCCTCTGTTAGTTAACATACTGTACAAAGCGACACCTGTATTTCCTCGAATCTTTAGACAGAGATGTCTACAATAGATATACTCATGTTTCGCCAGTCAGGTTTATTTAGGTCCCAAGTAATAACAAGCCAGCCTACTGCCATAAACCGGACATCATTCAAGACTCGAAGTTTTTGAGAAATTCCATATAATCAAACCCAATACCATTTTTCCGACCCGAGAACCCAGGACGCCATGTTCAGCACTTGCGACCACTAGACCAACTAGACACGACAGGCACTTTTTCATTTACATATATAGCTTCAAATATGGGTTTTCGACCGAACGTTATCCTAAACTAACGCAAAAGCGGTTTCATTCACTTGCTGATTTACTTCAGGCAGAAACTACAGAGACAAAGCCATCACCACATTCTTCGATCCTTAAATAGGTAGTACTTTTAATTCATCCACATTCCTATAATCTGCCACACAAGAACAAAACACCTAACCATTCCAAAATCTCTTTCCAGTACAAGACAAGACGACCTTCAAGGCCTTTCGGATCTCCCTCAACGTGATGCTGTCACAAGAGACCTGTGGTTACCTGGTGGTCCTCATGTATGCGGGCTCCATCTTCGAGCAGGCTTCGGAGTCTATCAGCCTGAAGCTGTCACCGAACAAGCAGACTATTGTGGTTGGCGCTATCCAGCTACTTGGCAGTATCGTGGCGAGCTGTATTGTGGAACAGACTGGAAGAAAGGTGATATATTATTTACAAACCTAAACTTACTCTATGATATGTCTTACAAGACGTGAGTGTTTAATAGGGTAGTTGACTAAAAAAAAACTCTACTTAGTCCGTCAGATAGATTTCCAAAATATATTGGACACGTATTTTTTCTTTTTTTACGTAAACAAGAAACGAAGGTACGTTGAAAACTCGTGTGACGTCATTACGTGCTGCAATTCTTACCACGACGTGACGTCAAAAGCCCCCACTTCTGATCTTTGATGCTTTTGATCTTCATAAATTTGTATAGATTTAATAAAACGAAAAATACGTGTCTAATATTTTTCGATAATTTAACTAACGGACTAATTAAAATCATATTTTTTATACTATGGAAACATCCCTATTCCAGTTAATTTCACTGCTGCGCAAGAATCCAAGCTAAGTCATCTGGACTTATCGCGATAGTCAGTTTACTGGCTTACCCGAGCCACTTCGTCTTCGTCAAAGAAAGGGAGAAAAAAAACCTGTTTTTGCAACATTTGTCATTGATGCTCCACTCTTTTTGGTCGTAGCGTTAGATTTTTTCCATTCGGACCAGTAGTTCCTGTGATTAGCGCAAACAATCAGACAAACAAACTCTTCAACTTTATCTATACTCTATACTAATATTATAAAGCTGAAGAGTTTGTTTGTTTGAACGCGCTAATCTCAGGAACTACTGGTTCGAATTGAAAAATTCTTTTTGGGTTGAATAGACCATTTATCGAGGAAGGCTTTAAGCTATATATCATCACGCTTAAGCCAATAGGAGCGGAGCAGCGATAAAGAATGTTTTAAAATCGGGGATTCCACGGGGACGAAGTCGCGGGCAGCAGCTAGTAATATCATATCATATAGATTTATTGTACATCTACGAAACGTTTTAACTCAAACGTAGTGAATGTTTTGTTGCATTAAAGCCTATGGTTTTCATTTAGTTCCACAAAAACTACCCACGCTAAAAACTATGGTTATCTTAATGCATGTTACAGTTCCGATTGATACCTATTAAGCACTAAGCAGTGCTTTAGTGAACTGCCGAAGCAAAATTCGGCGCGAGGAACACGGATGGGTTTTAGTCAGGAAGAGTCTGACTGCCCAGAGCGAAAGAAGTCATTTGATGATTTCCTACTCTCTTCTCTATTTCTTGATAATCAACCCACATTTTAGTTATGTGTGGCTAAGCATTCTCGGAGTGTAGCGATAGGCTCTCTCAATGATGGCTGTAATAGATGCTTCACAGACGGATGCGAAATCAGAGTAAGCACTTTTAATGAGCATGTTGTGACTTCGCATGGGCTACTAATGATTCGCAGAACGCGTTTGTAAATGCACCCATGCAATGCAATTGTAGTACTACAGTTGCATTGCATGGGTGCATTTACCAAAACAAAGTGCAAAATGGACCATCCACGGACCAAGGATGTGCTTCCAGAGTTTTACAAAATGACATTGGATAGTGATATCGATTAGACTCGAAATAATTTGGCTCCCTTCAAAATAGTTGAGGTCTTATACTGGGTAGTTACAGGTGTATGTTACGGCTCTTACAAACAAAAAACAATCACAAACAACTACTAAATAAAACGTCTTCGTTTCTTCCAGTGGCTCTTAGCCGGGACGTCTCTTGCCACTGGGATCTCAATGCTGGCCCTTGGCGCGTGGTTCTACATGACGTCGTCAGGCATCTGGCTGCCCGGCTGGCTGCCGGTCCTGGCCATGTGCCTGTGCATCTTCGCTGATGCTGCAGGCTACCAGCCAGTGCCCTATGTCATTACTTCCGAACTGTTTACGTTTCAGGTAAGAATTTTTTGCTTTTATTTTGTAAAAGTTTGCTAGAACCTATGAATAAATATGCTTGTGATAGTGCTACTCCACAAGTTATATTCAGACTACTATCATTTCTAACAGCAAGGAGCTTGTGGCTTTATAATAACAACCGCACGGGTCGATCTTCAAGGTTAAGCAACGCTTGCCAAGTTGGTCTGTGGATGGACCATCTTAACATACCGAGAATCCACGTAAGCCGTTGGCCCCGGTTGTCATTTGTCCATCTTTGGCAGTAATTACACATTGTCAGTAGCCGCCAAATCAACACCAATCTTGTCAAAAAGTACCTTGTTACCCAGTTAATGGGTTATAATTATAAAACTCTGGCGGGTAGCCGCTCCACGTAAAGTACTTAGTTCAATCCGGTTGGACTGGAAGATGACCGCATCAGTCAGTTCAATTCGGAAATACTAGGCAGTTATCGTTTGTAACATCACTAACTCCAGGCTTCTGGATAATAAATGTATGCAGTAGTTGCCAGAACGAGTTGATGCTGTTTATTTTCTTTTGCGAAAAACTAACACATCACTGGTAACGATGTGATATTTACAGCGCCTGTATATTATTAAAATGAAAGCGATTTTCGTGTTTGCAAAGTAAAAAGATATCCTCAGTACAGGCTCCAGCAGGACAAAATACGTTCGAACCTTAAATTCATTCTTCCTAACTATACCAGCATTTTTTTGTTATAAAAAAAAAATACATGTGGCACTCGGGGACTGCCGCGGTAAAGCTATTGCATAGCATTTTTTATCAACTTATGCAATTATATATTTAGTAGGTACTTTGCGTCATTGTGATATGGTCTCGATTCGTTCACCTGGGTTACTGTACTAATGTAAATCACATACGTTTCACTTAACTTTGTCCCACCGATTGTTTCCGAACGAAGACGTTCGGGTCGGCTCGGTGACGGCGAGCGACCATTTTAAACAGGCGGGGCCTAATCGAATGACGTAGCGTTGTTAGGTTAGGTATTTTCGTTACGGAATTTCTGGATTCGGTTGCCACGCTCAAGGCCCGCGATAGAAGCTATGCAATAGCTTAACAGGTTCTTCTTTTGAAAAAGCCCAAAACTTATCTGTTCAGTTCTGCCAACCTAACTAATAAATATTTCCTCTTTCCCAGCATCGTGGCATGGTAACCTCCTTCGTCAGCTCCGTGGACGCTCTCAGCGACTTCCTCCAGACGAAAGCCTACGACCCCCTCCTCAAACTACTAGGGATCCACTGGGTCTTCATTATGTTCTCCATGGTCTGCTTCCTCGGTACCTTCTACACCGTCATGTGGGTGCCAGAGACTAAGGACAAGACCGTAGAAGAAATATACGCTCTTCTAGAAGATAGCAGGAAGAAAGAGAAGAGGAAAGCAGGAAGGGAAGATCTGGAGTGTGGAAAAGAGATGAGTAGATTATAAGTGATGGTTTGGAGTTGTCGAATTGAGGGGGGTTGTGATTTGGATTGTAAATTGACTAACTTAACCTTTCGATGCTGACTGTACCAAGACAACCCAAGAGGGCTGTACAGTACAGGCAAAAACAAAAGTTCATTCATACTTCAGTTTTTTAAATCATAACTGTATAAATTCGACACCTAATATATGTCAAATTCAGAATGATTTTAACATTGAAATACAACAAAAACTAACTTTTGACTCTTGCTTGACTTCATGATATTCTGAAAATAATAAAATGTCTACCCCTGATGTCTCTATTTACAAACTGTTGTAGACAGTAAAGGCTCCCGCCGGTGCGATGCGACAACAGTGCGAAAACGAAATTCATAGAAAAAGTAACACGGAATAGAACAATTTCTGTCGCATTGTCGTGTCACGCTTGTCTGTACAAGCCTCAACAACGTGTTTTTCGTAAGCTTTAATTCATTCTCCAAATAATGACGCGATGTCTGTGGAATGTTGTGTTAACTATCAAAGTCAGGCTCACCTGAGTCATAGCAAAAAAGCCATAAATAAAAAATAGAAATAACGTACCATAGTTCCATTATAAAAAGAGCCTTGTTTCATTTTTATTATTATGACTACACACCTTTTTTGACATAATTGAGTGAGTTTTCAATAAGGTGTTCTCACAAGACGATTTGAAACGGTCGATTTGAATTTCGAATGCGAATTCGCTTTTTCGTTCGTTTTAATCGTTTTTTCTGCTCTCGTCCCATAGTCCCATGTTACTAAGTTGGTGGGATCTTCAACTCATTTTTCTTATTACAGATGTCATATCACTACTTCTAACTATTCCTCTTCTCAATTTTTTAATTCAATGCTTTCGTTTATTTTCTTTCTTTAAGCGTATTTTGCCAATAAAGTTCAAATTTGTGCGCTGTTTTGATCGACTAATGGTGACCGATTATATGAACTCGCCTCGTGAGAACACCACTTTAGGTGTTGGGATGTTATAATGTTCCGGTGTAACGAATGAGATTTTAAGTTTTTTTTTTTTGTATGTGTATATCAGACAGATTATAAAGTTGTGAATCTTATAAAAAGATCTTGTAGCTTATTTTTACTTTTCTTTTTTGTTTAAATTTTATAGGTTCCTAATGTTCCTTTTTTATTAAACGTTCCTTTTTTCAATACATGTATCAAATGGCCTTTTTAAATGTTTTTCAAAGACGTGACTTAATTTGACTTTACCTCAATTCGACAATTTTAGTAACCAACCAAAATGTACAGAAAACTCATGACAGCTACGTCAAATGATACAGTGATCTTTCTGTACATTCTAATTCTGTAACAACCAATCTTGCTGCACATCGATTTTGTACCTTAAGCTCGTTATATAACGTACATTATCGAATGCAGAAAGGTCTTGATATGTGCCTCCCGACTACCGATTGTGATATTATGACGAATTAATAATGTTTAATATTTTGGTATTATTAGAATAAGATGTCTAAATGACGTTAAAAAAATAATTTATATCAAATGAAGATTTTGTTTTATTTCATCATACGTTTTAAGAAACCCAAGCTGCTAAAATGTGGTACTTTAATTAACCCTCCTGTCCTCTTTCAAACTATGCTGAGGTTGGTTTCTTACTGGATGCATCTGAGTACCAGAGATTTTCCATGGAGGCACTTCCTATTGATCCCAATTCAATTCAAATCATTTATTTCAATTAAACCCTTTACAGGCACTTTTGTATTGTCAAGACGAAAAAGATGAAGCTCGTTCCAAAGCGTATTATCTCTATTTATTTATTTATTTATTAAGGACAACAAACAGTAGTATAAATTACAATAAACTCAAGACTTATTCAATAGGTATAGCATATACACTACTAACAACGTTATCCACAAATTACTATATAGTACTAAATAAGCTAGTTGTTGAAAGACAATATCGAATCAGTTTAATCTTGTGTGATATACAGTTACATAATATAATATAATATTGCTACTATGCGACTCACAGAGTCCACATACAAATCCTTATTGACTATAGTTGGAGTTTTAAGATATTATAGATTTCTTTTTTAAATAATGAATTGCTGAGAAACGTTATATCTACTGAACAAAATTGCTTATTATAAGTGTCGACCAAGCGACGCAACGGTGACCGAGCTCCTGAATTAGAACGACAGAAAGAGACAGCGAACAAGTGCTTTGAGCGAGAATCACGCCCATGTGCTGTACGAGGGACCAGGTAGCACAAACTATTTACCAGATTAGGACAGTCAAACTTGTTACGACATATGCTAAAAAGCGTCATCATCTCAAGAAAAGTGCGTCTAGAGTGTAAAGTCAAAAGGCCGTATTTTTTAAGTAGAGACTGGTATGATAGTTTTTTACGGAAGCATCTATAGTGCATAGCGCGGAGATATTTTCTTTGAACTAACTCTATGATTTCAGAGTACTTTTTGTAGTATGGGTTCCAGATAGGCACTGCATATTCAAGCTGGGGGCGGATTATAGATCTGTATAAATGTAAATAGGTGGAAGGGCGTCGAAATTCTCTAGATGATCTCATGACAAACCCAAACATTTTGTAAGCTTTATTAACTATATTATCTATATGACTATCCAGATGGAGTTCCGAGTCCAATAGAACAACTAAATCACGTATGCATGTGACGTTGCTTAACATGGTATTGCCAAGGCGGTAGTTATGTTTCACGACATTTATTTTTTTTGTAAACGTGATACTGTGACACTTAGACAAGCTGAGAAAGAGTTTGTTGGCCGAGCAATATTCTGAAAAGCGGTCCAGGTCTTTTTGAAAATCGGCACAGTCTGATTGTGAAGCTATTTTGAATGAATATCTTTAAATCATCCGCATAAAGCAAAAAAGCGCAGTGTTGGAAACAGTTGTTAATGTCGTTGATAAATAGAATAAATAAAAGTGGCCCTAAGATAGATCCTTGTGGAACCCCTGACGTGACTGGGGAAATAGTGCGATTCGTAACCATTGATCACAACTTTTTGAGTCCTGTTAGTAACATAAGATACAAACCAACGAAGCAAGTCACCTCTAATGCCGTTAAATGCAATTTTATTGAGTAACAGCTCGTGATCCACTTTGTCAAACGCTTTTTGAAAATCGGTGTATACTACATCAATTTGCTGCCTATCCTATATGGTCTCAAAAAGTTGCGATGTGAAGATGAGAAGGTTGCTAATGCAGGATCTATCTTTTACTCTATGGAGAAGAACGTGCAAGAAACTCCACCGTCACTCTTTTAAATCATGTTCTGTATTACATAACCTTGGTTACATCCTTGGTCGCTTCTATACGTGAGGACAATGCAAAGAAAAAAAATGAAACTATAAAAACAATTCAAAGTATAAAGATTAAAAAAACTTTTTACAAAAAAATACAACCGACTTTTACACAAAAAATAAAAAAAGTGCAAAATAACTTTAATTTCGGAACTCGGTGTTTGTGGTTGCTTTTTCGTTTTTTGAACACCGACTTCCGAAATTAAAGTTATTTTGCACTTTTTTTATTTTTTGTGTTGTTTGTTCGGTTGTATTTTTTTGTAAAAAGTTTTTTATTTTTCTCTTTTTAGTGGTAGGTACCTACACCCCCTCCCCTCCCCCACCTAAACGAACCAATCACATTGGTGTAAAAAAAACGTACAGCTCATTTGCAGAGTAAACTAAGAGGTCGTCAAAGTAGACAAAATACATATATTTTTTAGATTTTTCGAAAACCGCTTGGTCGATTTCGATAAAATTTTCATGGGACCATTTGGGAAGTATACCCTTTCCAACAAAAAAAGTTATGCGCGAACAAACATAAAAAAAAAAAAAAATACAAACATCCAAATTGAGAACCTCCTCCTTTTTTAGAAGTCGGTTAAAACAAGTCATTGGCAGTTAAGAGGTGACCAGTCTCAACCGACGGCGCCCGTTCACGAACATGACGCGTGTATCGGCACCATTTAGCTCAACCATTTTGAAGGGAACCGAATGATCCAACACACACGCCGCCATCAGCGAAACATTTAAGCGAGCATGACATGCTCTCAACTGCCATTTTAGTTCAAGTCACAAAGTAAACTATAACCCCATATCCTAGTAACTCTGTACATAACACGTCTGACAACTATCTAGATTTAGATACATAATTAGAACTATTCTCCACCACGGATGGATCTTAACGAAACCAACCTCTTTTTTTTTCTGGATGTGAAGCCTTCAAATGACTTCTCCCGCTCTGGACGGAGCGGAAGGAAGTGTCAGACTCTTACTGACTAAAACTCATCCGTATTCCTCCTGGTGCCCTTTGCATTCCAGAGCCGCGGTGACTCTTTCGAATAAATACCGCAACTCCGATAGGTTCCTACTTCACTCAAACATTTCACAATATCAGATTAAAACATAAAAAGGAGCAATCCAATAAAATAAATTTAATCTGAAACCATAAAATACGTAACATATACTTACCACTATGTATATAGACCTATAATACCATACATATCCAATTAGATATAAGATGTGGAGTATTTTGTATTTAGTGATATTAACTTTAAGTTGCGCTCATTCTAAATATGGCAGTGATGATTCATCAGGAGGTAAGTTTTACCATTATGAAATAAAGTCACAAGGGAAAAAAAACAAAAGAGAAGCAAAGGAAAAAGTCTATATAAAAAGACAACAATCTATGTTCCTCACTATGCCAATTCCATAAGTTTTCAGCGTTATTTTCCACATCTCGATACATCTTGTCGCATAGCTGACGGCAGACGAGTTGGGAAAATTATTTGTCCATATAGATTTTTGTACAACTACATGTACGTTACTATTCGCCATCATGAGATAAACCGGCCTCAGTCCAACACTAGAACTACTCTAGCTTTCCCACGGTTTCTGGATATACCTAACACATTATTGACGCGTCACAAATGAAACGCCAGTCAAGTGATGAGATTGGCTGTTGAAAATGTATTCAGCAGCAAGCACAATTTGCAAAAACAATAGGGATGTTGCCTGAGTAAAAAAATATATGATTATGTTTAGTCCATCAGTTAGATTATAGAAAAATATTGGACACGTATTTTTTCCTTTATCAAATCTATAAAAAGTTACGAAGATAAAAAGCATCAAAGATCGGGAGTGGCAGCGTGTGACGTCACGGCCCGGTAAAAATTGTAGCGAGTAGTGACGTCACACGAGTTTTTTACGCACTATATCGTCTTCATTTTTTGTTTATGTGAAAAAAGAAAAAATATGTGTCCAATATTTTTTGGAAATCTATCAGACGGACTAATCAGATTTTTTTAGTCAACTACCCTATTGTGAATCAATTCCTTAGGGCACTTGGTGTTAGTCTGCCACATCAGATTCTAACTTCATTATTTTGCTCAAAAGACGTTCACCTGGAAAGCATAAAAAGTGGCGAAAATAGCCCTGCTCAATTGAGTACCAATCGTCGTCGACACCACAGCAAGCCTGGGCTTCGGATCAGGAATGAGCACCAGCTCTTCATCACTAATCCGAAGACCAACTTGCGGATCCGCGGGGGCAACGCGACGGATACGAAGAACTTCCCATATATGGCAGCCATCATAATAAATGGACGGCTGTGGTGTGCGGGCGCCATTGTGGATATAAACTGGGTAGTCACTGCAGCCCACTGTTTAAATTAGTAAGTAATTTAGTAATAACCTCGAGTCGTTTGTTTGAAGGGCTCGAGGCTAAAATATAAGTGAAGTTACTGGTTTTAGTCCTTAGATGCATAACCATCCAAAACATCCATAGAACTGCTAAATGGCTCGGAAAACACGGTATACCGTTAGTCCCGGCTGTCAATTGTAGATCTTTAATAATCGCTACGGTTAGGTATTCAAAACCAGAAGGCCGAAAATCTGACAACTAGTTTTGCCATGACAAATGTTTTTCAGTTACTGGGTTGTGGAGGTATAATACACCCTGGCTCCATTTGGTATTCAGCTGCGCCATAGTTATGGAAGCTGGTCTAAATATAGTTGCAAAAGCCATAACTTTTATTTGGGTACTCTTGTAGAAACGTCTTTAAGAAATGGACACACGGGTATACCATGAAGAATGTCCTGGATAGGCGATAGGATATTTCTTTGACCGGGAGTATCTACTTGCTACTTAATTTCCGAGTTTAACGCGGGCAAGACTGAAGCCTGAAGATAAAAAAAAAGAAATCAAAAGACATACATATAAACTAGGCTAAAAATTTACTTGTTTACTAAGCTTTTTGACTTAAAAATTATATAAAAAAGCGCCCCAATACCGCAGTCCGTTCACCACTTCCTGATGTTTTTTCCCTAGGTATAAGAAGTGGCGTAACAAAATTCCTAGCAACATTCTTATAATAAGACTTGGCTTCCACAGCGTCCTCAGTGTCTCCCCACTTAAATCCCTGGGACAATTTGTGAAGGTCCGAGTAGGAAGTGCCAGGCCACATGAGGGAGGTACTCTAGTCGATGTGGCGGGGGCAGTGCGTCACCCCAAATTTGAAGAGGAACCCGTACCACACGCTGATGTGGCGCTGTTGAAACTTGCTGAGAACCTTGGTTAGTACTTAGTACATACTGCAAACCGTGGGAAATTCACATGGCTCGCAGAAAACATGGTTAATGGAGTCACAATATGAACCGAGGACCTGTTTGAGACCACGTGAATCCCCAAGATACGAATTTCACAGAAAAGATCGATGTGTCGACACTTGGGGGCGCCCATTTCCAGTAGTGGAAGCCTGAACTCCCGAACCTTGACTGTAACACTTCATGCCAGAGGTCTCTCCCCAAACACAGAACGCTCGAGTATTATTCACCACGTTTGCTCTATCATAATTAACCAATTTACTTGAACCTTATATAATTGGAAGTTTAGGTTTCCATCACCGCTGTCAATGCTGTCGAAGATACCATTGCGCGAAGACGGGGCCTCATAGGGTCAGTGCCTGCTAGCGTTGCGGAATTTGTTCGAAAGAGAACCCACGGCCCTGGAACGCAAAGGGTTACAAGGGTCACAAGGGTCACAAGGGTGGCTACAAGGATCACGGGTGGGTTTTAGTCAGTAAGAGTCTGACACTCCCTTCCGCTCCACCCAGAACGGAGGTAGTCATTTGATGATTTCCCATCCAGAAAAAAAAAGATAACATTGCGTAGCTAATACACATAGTTATAACTTTATACATTCTGACTAATACTATTACGGTGATAGTGAGTTTATTTGTTGCCTCTTGACGTATACTTTGCAAGTTGATATAATTTTCTTCTGTAGCTAGCTTATTATAAGGGGATACTTAACTGTTTCTTTTAGAGTTCCACAGACACGTGAATCTCATTAAGATCTACGAGGGCGTCAGGGAACCGTTCGCGCAGAGCTTCATCGTAGTCACAGGCTGGGGAGCCACCAGGGTAATGCCCAAGTTCCTTCGTCAATTTGTAAAAACTACACGACTATTATAACGTCCATATAACTGGATGGAACGAGTTCTAGAGTGGAGTCCGTAGTGTAGGACGTCCTCAGGCACGGTGGAGTGACGATTGCGCAGGACGGCTGGCAGAAACTGGATGCGAGAAGCCGAAAATAGATCTAAGTGGCGTGCAATTGGAGAGGCCTATGTCCAGCAGTGGACTGCAACAGGCTGTTGATGATGATTGATGATAACTGGATAGGTGACAGACGACGAAAAATACCTCACATCACAATCTATTCAAGCAAAATCTTGGTTCGGAACAGCTGCTATGATTTTACTAACAACATATCCAAGCCAAGGTATACCCTGATTTATAGTAGAATTAGTGATGGCGGAGGATCATTGTGAATATTATGATACATCTACCTTTTACCAGATGATTAAGTGTGTTTAATTCCCGATATCACGGCAAGCCTACTCTCAATGGTATGTCCTTAAGGAACAATAATAAATAATTTTGATACGCAAACTTGAGCTTTAAGAGGTTGGTGTTAGGTCATTTATTTATAACCTTTCACCTTTTTTAATAAGTGGGTAGTTAGACGTCAATATGCGAATTCAACAAAAACTGCTATAGACTGACTGTGACATTCAGAAGCCAGAGAGAGAGGCACGAGTTAGGGCTACCAAAGACCAATCTTTATTGAAGGAGTCCAGATCACTTCTGCCCGGGCCATTGCTAAGGTTTCGTGTGTTGATACAGGGCACAGACACCTCCTTCAGAGAGCACACTCCCGACCTGATGACCGCTCGCCTCAAGGTGCGGTCGCAGCACTACTGCATGGACGCGTACCAGCTTGTCAACGGCTTCCAGTTCACTCCCGACTTCTTCTGTGCTTCGCTGAGGAATGGCACCAGGGATGCATGCTTGGTATGGTATCTTATTGCGGCTAGAATTTTTGGAGACCACTTTCTTTTATTATAGATTTGTATACCACTCATCTTCACCTAAACGAAAGTGATTAAGAAATGGTCACTTGAAACCACACGACAGTATAATCAGCCTTTTTAATGTTCCCACTGCTGGGACACAGGCCTCCTCTCTAGGAGAGGGAATGGGCCGTCATCCACCACGCGGGCCCAGTGCGGGTTGGTGAATGTCACATGTCTTCGAATTTTTGGTTCTAGGACATGCCGAATTCTTCACGATGTTTTCCTACACCGTTTTGAAAGTAGTGGTGATGAAATTTATTACAGAAAGTAATGCGCCTGACTGGGTTTGAACCCGCGACCTACAATTCGTAAGTTGAGGCCGTTTTATGGATGGCAAATCATCAAATGATTTTTCCCACTCTGGCCCTTATCCACCTGTGTCCTCCTAATGCCCTTCGCGTTCCAGGGCCGTAGTGACTCTTTCGAACAAATTCTCAACTAAAGAAACCTATCCCACAGATTCATATTTACTGTCAACACAACTCAATTCGTCAAATTTAGGAATATCTACATAGTATTGCACCTTAATTGAAAGAGCCAAAAATAAACGTTGTTAGCGTAACTTACATATTAAAGCATCGATAATAGTCTTACGCAACGCATCATTGAATTTTTTATTTCATTATCGTGTATTTTAACCGACTTAAAAAAAAACTATATATAACAGTAAAAATAGTCGAAATGAGAAATTTCAGAGTGGTGTGACTTTGTTTTATTTTATACTACCTATCTAGTGAAGATACCGACTGTTTTTTTTTCAACACATTTGTCAACAACAAATTGTCAACACATTTGGATGAACCCTAATATCGGAAGTCGTTGTCAAAAATGAAAAAACAACCAAAAACACCGACTTTCGAAATAAAAGTTACTTTATACTTAGTGTCTTTATTTGGAAGTCGTTTGTATTTTTTTGTAAAAAGATTTTACACGAAGCGTTGTTTGCACAAATAGCTATCCCCTATTTTACCTTATGTAGCACAAAAATAATGGGCGTAACTCCGTAACCTTATAGGTGTAGAGAACATAAAACAAATTTTGTTCAAATGAAAAGAGGGACTGATCATTGATAGAAAATATGCTTTATCAAGCCAAACTTTATCCAAAAAAACTAGAACTTCTATTAACCGGTTCACTGCTGGATAGTGTTTAATTATCAACACTAATCTCGGGTCACTGACCATCGAACCGAAGAACAGTCCGAACTTTCAAACTGTACATCTCGTTCATCCAACACATTGCTTTCAGTTCGACGCAGGCGCCCCAGCCGTTCAGCAAAACCGCCTCATGGGCATCATGAGCTTCGGGCCCGAGCGCTGCGGCCACGAGTACCAGCCTGCGGTCTTCGTCAAGGCTTTCTATTTCAGGTGAGCTGCCATCACCATCATAAGGTTGAAAGACGTCCACTGCAGGATTATATAGGCCATTCCTGCCAGCGGCAACTTTCTAGTTTTGCCCCCAATACTATTTTTTTTTTTCAATACTATTTTTTTTAGACTCGGTGAAAATTGGCTTTGACTGACAGACAGACAGACACACAAGAAATCCTATAAGGGTTTAGTTTTTTTACGAATGTTCGGAACCCCAAAAAGCGTTCAAATTCAAATCGCATTAGTCGCTGGCGTCGCTGCGTCGACCACCGACCGCTATCAAAAGCTTGTCAAAATGTATGTTGTTTTTTGTTATTTGACAGTTTGCAACTTTGATAATATAGAAACGCTCTTGCCCTTCAGATCAACATAAATAACAGTAATCTTGCTCGTAAATACTAGATGAAAACAAACCACGCTATTGTTGACTTTGCAGAGACTTCGTAAAATCCACGATATCGTCATACAAGACGACTGATGAGCTGATAGAAGCGGTCCAGCTGATCGACCCGCACACACACGGCCCCTCAGTGCAGCTGCACGAGGGCATCATACCAAAGGTGCCTGAGGAGCTGAAGAATGCAGATAAAGGACTATGGGACTTCGACCCTGATCGGAACCATGACTAATTGAAGGATTTTTTTTTGTTTTAATAAAGGGTATTTACAATGATTTTTTACCTATCTACTGTCACTTGCACCTAGATAGACCTCTATCGAACTCAACGTTCATCTTAATCGTGTACCCGATCTTGTTGAAGCAAACCTAGCCAAGTAGAGGAAAATAGGAGCTCGCTCACTCTAGCATCATCCTATTCGAACGTTAACCTATCCGTGTCGGGGAACCCCAGTGAACGCAAATAAAACATGGAAGCATTACTTCAAGGGATCTAAGCGCGAATCGTGACCCAAAAATCCAAACAAACTCACACATCGAAACCTCGTCGCTGATTCGCCGAACCACACCAACAACATTATTGCTAATACGATGCACAGTTAAAAATTGACCTTATTTCCCAAAAATTTGGATTTAAATTACCATGTAACGAATAGGGCGTGTAACTAAACACGTGAGCGGCGCAATCGGTAAGCCCCGCCTACCGCGGCGCAATGTGCTTTGGGTCTTTTTTTTGAGTTAGGAATGCTTCCATGTTTTATTTGCGTTCACTGGGGAACCCTAAGTTCCCTGTGCCCTAAGTTCAGCTACTTGGCTAGGCCAGAAAATCGCGAAAACAAACGCGTGTTTTTATGCGTGTATGTGTATATTTAGCACTAAGGTAAGAACATTGTACATAGATAAACCTATAAACGTTTATTTGTATGGTTAATGTTTTCACTACAACATCACACGATGTGACATCTCTTGTCAATATTTAATTTTAATCTTATTATCACACGAGATAGTCACGGAGGAGATATAAACAGCTAGTCGTATAAAATAAAGACAGTTCTCAAGTTAATACAGGCAAAAATCGTTCCAAAAATGTTGGAACGGATAGTAAATAATCTGCCTATTCCTTTCCGAACTACGTTGGTTCGGTTTCCACTGTAACCATAGGGTAGTTGACAAACAAATCTAATTATTCCGTCAAATAGATATCCAAAAAAATATTGGACACGTATTTTTTCTTTTTTCACGTAGGTAAACAAAAATCATAAAAAATGCACTCGAATTGAGAACCTCCTCCTTTTTTGGAAGTCGGTTGAAAACCAAGACGATACAGTGCGTTGAAAACTTGTGTGACGACACTTCGTGCTATGATTTTTACCACGCCGTGACGTCACAAGCCCCCACCCGCGGTCTTTGAAGCTTTTTATCTTCGTCTTTTTTATAGATTTGATAAAGTAAAAACTACGTGTCCAATATTTTTCGATTATCTGACTGACGGACTAAATAGAATCATATTTTTATTCCTCAGGAAACATCCCTATTGTAGCCGAATACCAGATTTTTTCATGGAGCGAGGGCCCATCTCACTTCCACAACACAGTTATTAGGCAACACGATATCACTCACTCACAAGACTGGTGTCACATTTTCTGGCTTCTGACTACCGAAAAAGAATGTTAAAGATGTTCAAATGACAGTCGCGATCAACGGCTTAGCGTCTTTTCTGGGCTACGGAGTATTCTTGGTGTGTTCGACTTAAGAGGTCATTGTACTCACAACGCTTATTTTAGTAAACGCGAAATAAAAATAAAAATCAGCTGTTCATTTCAATTTGTCAATTTATACGCGCATAAGTGTATGAGGAAGTTGCTTCGTGAATTCGGGGCTCGTCCCATAGTAAAAGGAGTTCATAAATTTATGAGTACCTACGATAATAATATTTTTTCAGGTATTGCGTTTATTCTGGTTAATGGTCTTGAGTAGGTACGCGGTGCCTCTAATGAGATCTTAACGCGAACTGGCTCACATTTTAGCATACGATTGTGCACACGCGTTCGATGCAATTATGCATTTTCGCTTAGTGTTCGATTAAACTTAGACTCGAATAGTCGTTATAATTTTTCAATAATCACTTTCCACTTTGACAGTAAACGTTTGTCAGGTCTAACCAGAAACAAAGTTTTGTAGCATGTACTTACATATATAGGTATGCGCACACACTCAGGGCAATTATGCAGTTACATCGCACTCGAATTTCTATCCGTAATTGGAGTAAACTGATGTTACATAAGGTGCAATTTCTTTTATAAAGCCGACGCGTATACATAAGTATATAGGCCTGATGGACTGTGTCAAGAACCAAGAGAAAAGGAGAATTTTAATCAATGAGTTTAATTACAATATATCACACGTAGGATTAATTCAAATAACTTTAGCACAACGGAAGTCAGATGTGGCGAAAAGATTTTGCGAGTTGGTGCATCATATTGATTAATATTCTCCTTTAATTCATGTTTGCAGCATTGTTTCGTAGTAGACTGTATAAGGCATGGTGGAGGTTGGCGCAACCATTTGGATAACAACCCCTAGCTACTGCCAAGCAGGCAATTGTCGCTAATAGCAGAAAATCGTTTGACTTGGTAATAATAATAGTTTTATTTCAAGTTCCACAGACTCATTAACATTAAAATATTCATACACACTCAGTCAAGGTCAGGTCGGTCAGTCAGTAATGGTATAGACATGTGAAAACACGGGATGAAACGCAAGTTACTAACTGTCGGTGTTTTTGGTTGTTTCTTCATTATTTGAACACCGACTCCCGAAACTAAAGTTATTTCATACTTTTGTGTGTTTTTTTAGAAGTTGGATGTTTTTTTTTTGTAAAAAGTTTTTTATTTTTCGCTTTTTAGTGGTACAATCCCCCCCACCTAAACGTACCCATCACAGCGTACACGGTATAAACTGGTGTAAACAAATAGTGAGCCCAACAATAGGGAACTGCTGTAAACCGTTGAGGAATTCCCTCAAATGTCTATGGTCTCCATCATCAGACCTGTAATGGCACTTATAACCCATATGCAAAGTTCTCATCAATAGAAATGAATTAAGTCCAAACACCGGGTAATAGGGTAGTTGCCTAAAAAAATCTAATTAGTCCGTAAGATAGACTTCCCAAAAATATTGGACACGTATTTTTTATTTTTTCACGTAAACAAAAAACGAAGACGATATAGTGCGTTGAAAACTCGTGTGACGTCATTCCACACGATTTTTACCACGCCCTGATGTCACAAGCCCCCACTCATGATCTTTGAAGCTGTTTATCTTCGTCAATTTTTAGAGATTTCATAAAGCAAAAAACACGGGTCCAATATTTTTCGATAATCTAACTGACGGACTAAATAGGATCATATTTTTATTCCTCAGGAAACATCCCTATTGCTGTGATTCGTTGAAGAGTTCCCTCAACTGTCTTTCGGCTTCTTCTTTCATTAAATAGTAGTAATGATTACCCGTCGTTAACAAAAAAACAGAAGTACGCGTAATATGGGACAATTCATTTATTTTATTTCAATTAGGTACTCTTTGCACTAGTCAACTATAGCAATTATAAATGTACCTACCTATTATATAAAACACAGATTAATGTCAATTTGAATTATGTAAAAAACAATAAAATCATACCAATACCATTAGAAATAATAATGATAAATGGTAGATGACGACGGAATGATCAAAGGGCACGTGACTTCAAACTACTTAACAATCTTTCTTATCACACGCACTCTCTCTTTTTTTTAGGAATTGAAAATCATCACATGAGTTCTCCCACTCTGGGCGGAATTGAAGGGAGTGTCAGACTCTTTACTGACTAAATGTGACTAAGTATTCCTCCTAGTGCCCTTTGCATTCCAGGGCCGCGGTGACTCTTTCGAATAAATTCCGCTGCACAAGCACTCTCACCATTGAAAATACATGGAAAATTCGTTTGATTTGAGCAGCGCCTGTAAGAATTATTACGGCACTGCATGCCACGCAGTGGGTTCGAATCCTGCATGGTTACAAACAAATATTTCAGATCCTAAAGTTGTTCCGGATGCTGACCATAATAGGGGTGTTTCCTGAGTAAAAAATATATGATTATATTTAGTCCGTCAGTTAGATTATAGAAAAATATTGGACACGTATTTTTTCCTTTATCAAATCTATAAAAACTGACGAAGATACAAAGCATCAAAGATCAGGAGTGGGGGCTTGTGACGTTACGGCTCGTTAAAAATTGTAGCGAGTAGTGACGTCACACGAGTTTTCAACGCTCTGTATCGGCTTCATTTTTTGTTTAGGTACGTGAAAAAAGAAAAAATACGTGTCCAATATTTTTTGGAAATCTATCTGACGGACTAATTAGATTTTTTTAGTCAACTACCCTATTGTACTCTATGATGCTGACCTATTGGGTATAAGATTTGACTTTATGAAGGTACCCAATAATGCGCCTACAAGAATAGTTCCAAGTGTGAGGTGAAGTTTCGTTCGTTTTTTTATGATAAAATGTAAATTGTAATATCTACCCAGATTCCTCTCTCTGCTCCATATAATAAATAGTCACATTATTTCTTCAGGTATCTCTTTGCTCTACAACCGAGACTAGCCTCATTAAACAAAAATATCAGTGTCTAGTCTGCCTAGCTTTTTCCCAACTAGATTGGGGTCGGCTCCCAGACAAGCCGGATTCAGCTAAATACCGGTATTTTAGGTGGAGCGGCTGCCTACCAGACCTCCACAACCCATTAACTGGGGAACACGGTAGGTACTTCTTGACAAGACTGGTGTCAGATTTTCTGGTTTCTGACAATCCGTAACGACTGCCAAAGATTTCCAAATGACAGCCGCGGGACCAACGGCTTAACGTGCTTTCCGAGGCACGGAGAAGTCTCGTTATGTTAAGATGGTCACCCATACACAGACCAACCTCGGCAAGCGTTGCTTAACCTCGAAGATCGACCCGTGCGGCTGTTATAATTTAGCCACGAACTCCTTCTAAACAAAAATATCAATAATAAAAAAAACCAACAAGCTAAATCCCTGTATCTGATTCCATAAAGTGTCTCGCGTAACTGTCGACAAGGCGCCCATGTTCCTAGACCCGGTAAATTAATTCCAATAACAAACCTATTAATAACAGGAAAACTACCCATTGATTTCAATGAAGACATCACTACAAAATGTGGCGTCGCGCGTCGCTACATATCAGTATGGAATCATTGATGCTTTCTTCGAAACCGGAGGGAAACCCAATGTACCAACTCCAAGTTTAGGCTAACACCCACTACAATAAACAATAGTCTTTAATTCCTAGCAGTCAAGGTCTTAATTCGATTGCTTCAAAGCTGAAGTACGGTCAACGAAATCGGCCAGCCGGTACGCCGCCGCCAAATCCCCACAGCACTTGATAAAATGTATTCCATTTAATTTTTAACTCTATCACTGAAAGATAAGGAACATTTGAGGAAAACCAAAGAGTATGACATAACATTGTGTTTGCATAACTGTTAGCTAGTACCTACACATGCTCAAATGATTATAGGTTATAAAAGTAGTCGCTTGACAGACGTCAATTGAAACGCAAGCGCATGAAATAATCGTGGATTTTTTGACATTTTATATGAAAACGTAAACCGCGAACTACAAAAAGTGATAAAAGAACGGTGATTTCTGTCATGATTCTATTTTTAGTGCCAGTGTCTTGTTAAAAAATAACCTACAAGTGACTTTGTTTTTTTTTCTTAATTTCGGATTCAGCGAACGAATTTATTCAGCCAGTATGGATCGGCGGAAAAACGAAAGTAGTTCTAAAAGGCAGATTTTGACCGCTTTAGTTGGTGAGTACTTTTCAAGGGTATATTTATTATTTATTTACGGATTTTGTTTAAAGAATGTCTTGTCTTATTATTATGACTGTCACGTTTTAATGACGTACCCTTTGGATACTAATAATTGTGCTTAAATTGTCAGAAATAAAGCGGTCAAGTGTGCCTGCACTAGTAGTATAGTGCAGTAGAATCACAATATTAATTGTTAGTAGCGTAGTAGGTCAACTTTATGCAGCCGGAATGCGTTTAAAATGCAGTTGGATGCAGTATGCATAGTTACAAAAAACTTAGTATTTTGGGTATAAAAGTGTTTAGCAGCCTCGCATATTGGTAATAGGTACTTAACATTCTGTTGATTGATTGTATAGCATCACTATCATTACATATATTACATAGTATAAAACAAAATCGCTTCCCGCTGTCTGTCTAGAATAGAATAGAATAGAATAGAATACTCTTTATTTTGCACACCATATAAGTTACAGAAAATATAGATGAAGAAAACATTACATAGGGTTGGTCTATTTCTATGTAGGTATGCTTAGATCTTTAAAACTACGCAACGGATTTTGATACGGTTTTTTTAAAATAGATAGAGTGATTCAAGAGGAAGGTTTATACGCATGCATATCGACGGTTAAAAGGAAGTAGGGCATAAGCGACATTTTGGTCAAAAATGAGTTATATATGCCATCCTACGTAAAATTTTCCGCTCTTTCGAATGCGCTTACTCTCGTGGCTCTACGATGAGATTTTTGGCGTTTATGCCCTAGCAAAAAAAATCGTTTTCATAGTATTAGTTTTCGTAACCGACGAAAATTCAAGTAATTTTTGCTACAAAGGTGCTTGTGCCCCTACAAAAATGATTTATTTTGTGTTTGTTGTCGGTAATGCTTTTTTACTTCATAAGGTTGTCGAGCTTTCGGTTGTTTATGCCTTTTAAGCTTTTCCCTCACAAAGTACAAACGTTGTTTATAGCCTACTTCCATTTCGTAATTTAACATAGCTATGGCGCTTGTACCCTATATACGAAATTCATTTTCATATTACTCTGTCAGTTATACCCTATTACCATTCAGTATTTTATGGAAGCTATGCAGGTTATGCTCTATTACCTAAATTTATTTTAATATCACAGTGTTGGTTATACCTTACTTCCGCGTACAATATAAATACAGTTTTGTCGATAATATCTTATTACTTAAATTAAATTAGATATCATGGTGTCGATTATAACCACATTATAACCTACTTCCACGTTCTACAATCATACTTATACGTCACTTATACTACAATACCCAATAAGCTTTTTATTATTTACTATTATGTTTGTTACCTTTTTAAATGTTAATATTACGGATACATACCAAGTGTTCGTAATTAATTCTTAAGTTCCCTACCTGCTAGCTGCAGTATTAGCTACCTACACATCATCATCATCATCATCAACAGCCTGTTGCAGTCCACTGCTGGACATAGGCCCCCCCAATTGCACGCCACTTAGATCTATTTTCGGCTTCTCGCATCCAGTTTCTGCCAGCCGTCCTGCGCAAATCGTCACTCCACCGTGCGTCTCGGCAAACGTAGTGTAGAACGTCCTACATTACGTTTGCCGAGACGCGGTCTCCACTCTAGAACTCGTTTACCCCAACGGTTGTCGGTTAATATGGCCAGCCCACTGCCACTTCAGCTTACTAATCCGGTAGGCTATATCGATGACCTTGCTTCTCTGACGGATCACCTCATTTGTGATGCGATCCTTCAGAGACACACCGAGCATAGCCCTTTCCATAGCACACTGAGCGACTTTAAGCTTGTAGACCATACGAGCCGTCAGTCTCCACGTTTCTGCTCCGTATGCCATGACGGGTAGGACGCACTGATTGAAGACTTTCGTCTTTAGGCACTGTGGAATCAACGATGTAAAGACTCGACGTAGCTTCGCAAACGCTGCCCAGCCTAACTGAATTCTTCTATTCACCTCGCCCTCAAAGTTGTTTCTACCTAACTGCAATGTCTGCCCGAGGTACACATATTTTTGAACAACTTCAAGAATTGCACCGTGAATCGCAATCGGTTCCGGTAGAACATTTTCGTTGAACATGACCTTGGTTTTATCCAAAGTCAAAGTCAATATGTTTACTGCGAAACAATGTTGATGTTACAGAAAAGTCAGCCAGATCATTCAGCATCTGTTGTAGGTCCTGCAGCGTTTCTGCCATGATGACGATATCATCTACAAATCGCAAGTAAGAGATGTAATCGCCATTGATGTTAATGCTACGTTCGTTCCAGTTCAGCGTCTTGAACATAATATTCTCCATTGCATTAGTGAACAATTTCGGGGAAATAACATCCCCTTGTCTCACTCCTCGATGCAACGGTATGGGACTTGTTTGCTGATTCTGTACTTGAACGGACATGGTGGCAGCCTCGTTGAGACATCTCATCACTTGGATGTATCGCCAGTCTACTTGGCAGCGCTGCAGGGACTTCAGAACAGACCAGATTTCAACCGAGTCAAAGGCCTTTTCATGATTCACAAATGCTAGACACAGGGGCTGATTATACTCTTCGGTCTTCTGTATAATCTGCCGCACTGTGTGGATGTGGTCTATGTGGCCGTATCCGCTCCGAAACCCAGCCTGTTCTGGTAGTTGGAATTCGTCGAGCTTTCGCGCAAGACGGTTCATAATCACTCTTGAAAACAGCTTATAGACGTGGCTTTGAAGGGATATGGGTCGATAGTTATTCAATAGGGTCTTGTCTCCCTTTTTGAAGAACGGAGTAGAAGTGTGGTTATCTTAACCACACTTCTACTCCACGCCACTCTGAAATTCTCCCTTCAAACAGGACAGCGTTAAACAGCTTCTGGAGCTGCCTCAGTACGGGTTTACCTCCAGCTTTCAGCAGCTCTGTGGTAACGCCGTCTTCTCCAGGGGCTTTTCCATTTTTAAGCTGCCCAAGAGCGATCTCGATTTCGCTAATACTGACTTATTTATTTATTAAAACTTTACGCACTAGTAAAAAAAAACTGTACAAAGCGGACTTAATGCCATAGGACTTCTGGCAGGTCTTCGGTTAAATGGCCTGTCAATGTGGCTCTAGAATCCTCATTTTTGGGATGAGGACGAGATGCATGCGATGCGTATAACCGGCTATAGAAGTCCTCCACTTCCGAAAAAACTACTGGCTTCAAAGAAACAACTTCTCCACTTGCTGTGGTCAACTTCATCAGGTGGCTTCTTCCAAGAGACTGTACGAACACCTTTAACCCCCGATTCTGCTCGATTGCTCTTTCAACCGAAAGAGCATTGAAGCTCCGGAGGTCCTGTCGTACGTGCTTGTTGATCTCTCAGTTTAGAAATCGCTTTGCCGACGAAGTGACGGGTGGGCTTTCACGTCATTCCTTCATTAGCCCTAAAGTCCTTTCTGAAAGCTTGAACTTCTTGCCCTTACGCTGCATATCACAGAATCTCGTACCCTTTTCCCTGAGGATCCAAATCACATTTTAGAGGTTCTGGTTTACGTCTGTTGTGGTTTCCACGGCAGCGTATCGGTTTTACAGGTTTGCCTGGAACGGCTGGAACGTTTCAGATCATGCCATGGTTTGGAGCAGAGTTGGTCGGAGTCTGGACTTCATCAGACGGACACGTTCGGCCTTGAAGTTAATATTCAGAGAGCCTCGGACAAGTCGGTGATCGCTACAGGTATTGAACCTATTGATCACGGAGACGTCCCTGAATATATGCCTCTTGTCATTCATGATGAACAAACATGAGATCGACATCTCATGTTTGTTCATAGTGTCAGGGCTTTGCCACGTCCACTTCCTTGGGGTCTGTTTCTTGAAGGAGTTCATCAAGAACAACCCCTCCCGTTCGAGGAAGTTGACGAGGATTTGCCCCCTATGATTTCTGCTTCCAAATCCATGGTATCCTATTACCTATTCGCAGCAATACTGTACTCCCACTTTGGCATTAAAGTCAACATGACAACGATGTACTATGTCTGTGTAGTGAAGTGGAGGGCTCTCGATATGTCATCGAACATACTTTCCACTTCGTCGTCCGAGTGTGTCGAGGTTGGTGCGTACACTACCTTGAGGCTATACCTCTCGGTGAGCTTCACAATAAGGTACGCTACCCTGTTCGCTACACTTGACATTTCCACAAAGTTGTTAAGATAGGACTTGTTTACCAGAAACCCAACGCCGCCTTGCATTTGTTGGTCTCCCTCGCGGAAGTACATCAGATGACCCGATTCCAGGGATAACCCTGGAATCGGGTCATCTGATGTACTGGATGTGCTTGGGGGAGGACACCATAAGGTGTCCATGTCATGTCAATGTCTTTTTTTATTTAAAAAAATCCTACTATCCGCTTGTTAGTAAATAGGTAAGTAGGTGACATGAAAATGACTATAATGACGAACTAGCATCTTTGAAATCTACTATTTAGTGTAAATTAGAATCACTTGAACGGGTGGGGTATACTGAAACAGGCCCCTAAGACCTTAATCTTTTTTCTTAAGATCCTTAGTCTTTTTGTATGAAAATCGACTCCCTAATACTTTTAAAATACTTCACCCTATTTTACGAGTTAGGGACAAAATTACAGTGTAGTGTAATACCCGTTTTAGCTCTTATCCTGATGAAGGATCGTGTTGGTTGCGCTACTTCATTATTTTTGGGGTGTCTTTTCATCCATATTTCCATAAACTCACGCAATGCCAAATGTTGATTATCCTTCTTTTCCTTTGCTTTCAAGCGACATTGTGTGTCACTAATGTCTTATATCCTGGTATTGTTTTGAAAGCCGACTGTTTCTTGTGCTCTATTAGCTTCCATACATCCACTGTGAAAAGAACCTTATCCTTCTTTTCCTATAACACTTATTGAACTGTCTAGTCTCTTATACCCTTTTACCTTGCTGTGTGAGAAATCAGTATGTCGCTTAGGCTTCTTATCCTTTAATATTTTACTTTGTCATTTGTATCTTATGCCATATTTCCTCATTAGAAAATTAAAAGCTATTGTTATAAGCGACAAAAACCACTTTAAATAGCGTAAAATCATTAAAAATAAAAATACCGGTAAATGCTCCATTTTTTTCTGATTTTATAACTGTTTTAGTTTTCACGATATCTTAATAAATAACAAAATTACGTCAGTTTTTCTAAAATTTAAAACTTTGAACGGCTCTCCTGAACATTTCACTTTTTGTCGCTTATACCCTATTTCCTTTTAACCGTCGATATTATAATAGAGAAAACATTTGTGTCTACATTGCAACCGTGCGAAGCCGGGGCGGGTCGCTAGTACCTACTAAATGTATGTAAGAATTTCCATTTTGTATTTTTTATAAGAATTTAATCAAATGAAATCGTAATGAAAATATTTAAAAGCTTTCCTTTTTGATAAGGATGTTGTTATGTGTACTTTAGTAAAATTTGATTCTTCATATTAAATAACTGACTTTTTCTGGGATGATTAGTATCCTATGTCATATTCCGTGACATGTCTACGTGTGTGCCAGATTTATCCAAATTCGTTCAGCCGTTAAGACGTGAAGAGGTGAAAACAAACGGACACATTTAATTACCTACATACACAAAAGAACGAGGTATCGTACCGGAACAGAAACTCTTTTAGTAAGTTCTTGAAAATCGATCGAACTGCATGTTAGGTCAATTTCATTGCAACCCATATTTTCAGAACATTTTGAATGCAAATAAATCACTGAAAACACGATTTAAAAAGCAACGCTAAAACTCTATACAGGTACTTCATGTCCGGTTGAGCAGTAACCAGTCTTAAAGTGCTGAACTGCGAGTGCTCGTGGTCATCTTAGTCGCTATCTGTCAAACTCAAAAATTCTCCAATTTCCATACGTTTTTGACTCGTGAATTAAATCTATACTAATATATAAAGCTGAAGAGTTTGTTTGCTTGCTTGAACGTGCTAATTTCAGGAACTACTGTTCCGATTCGAAAAAATCTTTCAGTGTTAGATAGCCAATTTATCGAGGAAGTTCATAGGCTATATATCATCAAGCTAAAATTAAAAGAAGCGGAGCAGTCATGAAAAATGTGACACAAACGAAGTTGCGCAGGTGAAATAGTAATATTAATATAGGAAATCGACACTAAGATTGTCAGTGTTTTTCATTGAAGGGCAAGAAATGAATGTGAAATCAGCAAAACAAGTACGCAGTGTTAACCAATTGTTTACCTATGTTAACAAGAAACTATCTCACGTATTTAATAACAGTATTTAAACATACCTAATATTTTAAAACATTTTATTCTTCTTAGAACAATGTCTTTTAGCATTGTCTATCCCAGTTATGGTTATTATTTTGTAAGTTTATTTCAGTGACATTTTGAAGCAACACATTTTATATTTAGACATAAAGTCTAAATAAAAAATGTGTTGTGTACATACGCAGACTTTGTGCAACACGATTTGCTCTATCAATCCAATCTTTGTTAAAAAGACTGTTGGTCCATACTTAATCTGGTATATTATAATCGGATTTCATTGAAATAATCGTCTTTATTCTCGAAGGGGACGCATACTGCGGGCCTGGAGGTGGCGAGCTATGGGTGGCTCGCCGTCCGATAGCAACCAGGCCCGGGTCGACGGCGCGTCGATTTCCACGCGCGTCTCAAAGAGCCGTCAGTAATGAAGACGGGGGGATAGGGATAGTGCCTGCTAGGGTTGCGGAATTTGTTCGAAAGAGTCACCACTAGGGCACTAGGAGGAACTCGGGTGGGTTTTAGTCAGTAAAATTCTGACACTGCCTTCCGCTCCGCTCAGAGCGGGAGTAGTCATTTGATGATTATGGGAAGCATACTGCCTATAACTAGCACCAATGCAATTCATCAGTAGTCTGTTCATTCATCAGGTATGTTTGTCAGTCTCCTAGTGCTTGGGGACGAGTGTATTGCCAATCAACATTATCCGGGAACAATATTCCAACTTCGGACTTCCAAGAAACTCCCAATCGAAAATGCATCTTGAAACTTCTGCTTTGAAGCTTGATAAATAAATAACCAAGCGAAGAGAACGTGTAGTACCTACATCGCCTCGGATTTACTATTTTTCAATTTCAACATATTTTGGCACATATATTTTATTGAAAGCTGAGGTCCCCTTTGCTCCCCTTTGCACCCCTCTTTCGGCGCCCATGTCGACAAAACTCTAACAAATATTAGGTAACAGTTTCTAGCTTTCTAGTTCACAAACCGCATCATGAAATAAAATATCGACTTTGACGCGGGAACCCTAAAATGAGCATGATTTATTCACACGCGCACGATTTATTTGCACGCAGGTAGGTATGCCCGGCATTCGCTTACATACGCAATGTTTTTTTTTTTTTTTCAGTAAACATTATGTTGAACAGAATAACAAATTATAAGCTTATAATGAAGTTGATAAATTACGTCGCGAATGACGTCGGTAGAGCTTTGATCCGTATTTAAAACTCAACCATTCCAAAATAAAAATGAAACAAAAACTCCAACCAAAAAGGCTACCTACATTGTGATAAATTCGATCAATTGTTGGTTATAAACTTATAGTTATTTATTTACCATACCACGGTCACGTTAAATGTTTTAACCAATGCGTAACTGCAAATAAAAAACTCATCCTTAGTTTAACCGAACTTGCATGGCCCCCCCCCCCCCCCCAACACCACTTCGTCGTGTTTCAGCTGGGAAGACGTGGCGCGACAAAATCCGCAGCAACAAATCTATCTGATAAGTTTGAAGAACATGAACTTTATAGAATAGAAGATATAGCTATTTACAAGTACATGTAACGATCCAGGAATAATAAATTAAAAAGCCACGTTTTATCCAATTTACTCCATTATACACACACATTATAAAAGTGCGAGCAACGTAAAAAAAAAACATAATATACAGACTTACTCAAACATAAAGGGCGTGCCTGCTTACATTTGCAACGCTGGAATTCTAACCAATACTGTGACCCATAATCCATGTTAACTAATCTGAGGAGGGGAGACCAGAGCTGTGTGGCCGAGTGGTAACGGCCCCGACTTACGAATTGTAGGTCGCAGGTTCAAATCCAGCCAGGCGCATTACCTACCTACTTTGTGTAATTAATTTCTTCACCACTGCTCTCAAAACGGTGAAGGAAAACATCGGGAGGAAACCGGCATGTCCTAGAACCAAAATATTCGAAGATAATGTGACATTCACCAACCCGCGCTGGGCCCGCGTGGTGGATTACGGCCTATTCAACAAACAAAGAAAGGAAGAATTGAATGCTTATTGCTGACTGCTGCGGCTTGTTTTTTTTTTAATGATATTGCAGCAGTCAGCAATAAGCATTCAATTCTTCCTTTCTTTAAAAATATTGTGAAAAAATCTTAAACTATAAGAAAATTATAACTTATCATCACCAAAAAACGCCAACAGTTTAACAATAAATCGTGACCTCCAATTAAACACTGAAATACGAATAATGTCCAGAAAAACCCTGAAAAACTTCACATTTTAAACACCATCATTATTGTCATTTATCACTGCCACATTACTGCATTAACAGAATAAATCAAACATTTAAAAATTAAAGTATTTACTTCATCATATTCTGAAAATATTTATTTCATAAAACTGAAAACGATAAGTCATTCATATTGAATCATAGGTGCAAAGTTCAAGTAAATATTTTCAGAGATTACGTCAGACTGACGTTTTCCTAGTATTACATCTTGATAAAGATAATGTTTGGACAGTTTTGCTGGAAACGGTTCACGAGTTAGGAATTTTGTTTGTTGCTACTGTACGAGCATCGAGCAACGAGAGGAGCTCGTGGCTAATAACTGTACCTCAGAGATATACATAAATATAAATATAAATATCTTATAAATATAAATATCTTGGGACAACTCACACACGGCTATCTGATCCCAAGCTAAGCAGAGCTTGTGTTATGGTAACCAGACAGCTGATATACATAATTATATAATTTATAAATACATACATATTATAGATAAATCACACCCAGACACAGAACAAACAATCATGCTCATCACACAAAGTTTGTCCTGGGTGGGAATCGAACCCACGACCTCCGGCTTAGCAGTCAGGGCCGCTAACCACTAGACCAACAAGCCCGTCAAACAATAGTAACTCCACTTTTTTTGAAAATATTTTTCTTTCACCATTCAAATCGCAAGAACCAGTTCTACATAATGGTATACGACATTAAGTCCTATGACATCTATGAAACGAAATATCCTATCGTATATGACATTAAATCCACTAACGTCTAATGGGTATAGGACCTCAAATGACGATAAGATTACTTACCTCTAAGCTTTGCGTGAATTTATTACATATAAATTCACGCAAAGCTTAGAGGTAATAATTCCATCTCATAACAGTAAAAAATACTGTTGAGTTTGTTTCAATATCTTTAAAACAACTACTTTAGTCAAAATTTCATTCAAAGTTTCACTCCGCGCATTTTTGCCTCTCCTGTAAAATTTTCGTTTTATCATATAATGTTGTATACCTCTGAGGTACTAGTACTCAGAGTACTGTTGGGGCTGCCGTGGCGATGCAGTGCGTCAGGAATGTTTGATGAGGCGCGAGTTGATGGGTTTGCCTCTATAAATAAGAAAAGATGCGCCACCCTACTCTCCCCCCCGACTTTTGTCTAACGAGCCAGCCCGCGCCGCGCCATTAGCGCTAAATCCCCAAAGTAATATTAATCTGACCCAGCCTGTCCCTTGCTGCCCTCCCTTAATGACCCCGCTAAGCCGACGCCCTTGTCCCACAGGTGCTGCCCTTAGCGAGTCGGTCATTTAGTTTTTAAGTAGTTTTAAGCCCTGGATGGGGGCCTTAAATTCATTTGAGGCCACCACAGGAATCATCGGTTAAGCAGTAACCAGCATTAGTGTGCTGAACTGCGATTGGTCCATTCAAAAAAAACCAAAATACCCATCAACAACTCACTCGCGTTCGTGGTAGCACCAACACTAGGTATACTGAGTGTTTTTGCAGATAGATCTGTAGGAGTTGATGATGAAGCTACAAAGATGGGTGCGGCTCCATGTGGTAGTGTAGTGCTGTCAATATTATCATTTGTTATCATCTACATCTACACTAATATTATAAAAAGGAAAGATTTGATTTGTTTTTTTGTTTGTTTGCATTGAATAGGCTCCGAAACTACTTGACCAATTTGAAAAGTTCTTTCACTGTTGGGAAGCTACAGTATCTCCGGTGAACATAGGCTGTATTATATCCTCATACTCCCACGGGAACGGGAACTACGCGGGTGAAACCGCAGGGCGATGCTAGTTTAGTTTATTGTTACCAAGAAAATATGGACCAATTCTGAAATGAATGTTTATTGTTATTAATAATGTTTGCTGAGGCGCGAGTTGATGGGTTTGCCTCTATAAATAGGAAAAGGTGCGCCTCCCCACTCACTCGCTTTCGTGGTAGCACCAACACTAGGTATACTGAGTGTTTTTGCAGATAGATGTGTAGGAGTTGATGATGAAGCTACAAAGGTGGGTGCCGCACGAGTCGATCTCTAAGGTTAAGCAACGCTTGCCGATTCAGTCTGTGGATGGGTGCCTCGCGTGTCTTGGAAAGCACGTTAAGTCGTTGGTCCCGGCTGTCATTTGTAGATCTTTGGCAGTCGTTACGGATTGTCAGAAGCCTGAAAATCTGACACCAGTCTTACCACAAAGGACCCTGCTACCCAGTTGATGGGTTGTGGAAGTCTGGTAGGCAGCCGCTAAACTTAAAAATACTGTTATTCAGCTGAATCCAGTTTGATTGGAAGCCGACCCCAATATAGTTGGGAAAAGGCTGGGCAGATGATGCTACTGTGCGAACATCGCCATATATGCAATGTGTTATTTTAGATTTTACCTGAACAAGCATTTGCTACATCGCCGATTATTTGTGTACATTCGCTGAATAAGCTATTGCGCCCAACACAAGTCACCTACTTTATAATGTAATATTATAAAGAGAATATTTTTTTTTGTTTATTTGTACTGAAGACACTCAAAAACTACTGCACCGATTTTAACCATTTTATCATCAATGGAAAGCTGCGTTATCAGCGAGTAAAATAGGCTTGTATCCCGTATTCCTTTATGAAAGGGAACACCGCGGGTGAATCCGTTGGGCGCTGCTAGTATTACATAATTTAATGTTTTTACTAAAAAAACGGTCAACCATTTACGGACAAAATATTATAATAATTACCAATTCAAGCACATATAATTTGTGCACTTTACATAGATTTAAAGAAATACTAATAATAATACCTTTAAGTTATTGATTAAATTTTATTATTCATTTATTTTTATTATTTATTTATTATTATTATTTACAATACAGTGATTTTATTTCCTACAGTACACTTCCCTTGTGTGTTCCCAACTGAAAATAATGTTGTATAGACTAGAATTCTGGGAAAGTCCTTTGTTCAGTGGAATGCCTAATTGTTATTGCTTCGACTGTAGCACGTTTAAACTGAATAATTTACGCTTCCTTAGTGAAGGTCGGCACTTTGAATATCTAGCGTTTCTCTCCTCCGGTGTCATCTTGAGCTACTTATAAGTGCAAGGACATTTAGGGACGATTTCTTAACTTGAGGAAATTTTGACAGGTTCGTAACCCCAAATACTGATTTGGAGTTAAGAACCTGTCAAAACCTACGTGCGTTCGTAATTCAAATAAGTTTTAAGGCGTAGTTAGAATGTCCGTCAAATATTCAAGTTGAAATTTTTAATTCTGAAGCCACGGTTGAGGTCATTTTGTCGTTAAAAGATTTCCCTATTATCATGAACAGGGCTTAAACTGCTCAGATTGAAAGCTGTCCCCTCAATGACGTCTATTCCATCAAAACAGAGTAACAAATGAGAGAGAGGTCCAAGATTTCAACTGTAAAGTCGAGAAGAGTTGCTGTATTTTCCAGTGTTATTTTTAAAGTGGGCGGTGTTACTTCCCCTTGCTCGGTAAGACTCTAAACCGTTCATGCATCTGATCTCTTTCTGGTTGTGATCGGTTGGCAAACTAAATTACCATCCCATCGAAATATGATACTGAGGAACACACGCCAGTGCACCTGTATATAATATGTCCCACGTACATATGTACATGTCTCTCTCACTGAGTTGACCGAAATTGGCCGATCGGTTAGGAGAACTGTTTTATTATCAACTAGCATCGCCCCGCGGTTTCACCCGCGTAGTTCCCGTTCCCGTGGAAATATGGAAATATAATATAGTCTATGTTTACCGGAAATAGTATAGCTTCCCAAAAGTGAAAGATTTTTTCAAATCGGTCAAGTAGTTTCGGAGCCTATTCAATGCAAACAAAAACTCAAATCTTTCCTCTTTATAATATTAGTGTAGATGTGCACCTTACTTCAATATTTCCTTAATAACATTCCAGCAACCATCCCCACCTTCACATATGGCATCCAGATCGGCTGGCTGTCCCCCATGGGGCCGCTGCTTAAGTCTGACAGCACACCTGCGCAGGCGCCACTGACAGACAACGACATCTCGTGGATGGCGGCGGCACTACCTCTGGCGGCTATATGTGGAATCCCCTTCTTCAGTTACTCGTCGGATCGGTTTGGAAGGAAGATCTGCGTGATACTTGTGTCTTTGCTGTCTTGTGTGAGTATCTTAAAATCTTATCTATATAAAATTTTCGTGTCACGGTATTTGTGGTAGAACTCCTCCGAAACGGCTCGACCGATTTTCGTGAATCTTAGCGTGCATATCGGCTAGGGTGGCGAATCGGACAACATCTATTTTTCATCCCCCTAAATGTTAAGGGTAGTCCACCCATATTTTTTTTTTTTATTTTATGTGGCAAAACGACGTTTTTCGGGTCAGCTAGTAACATCTATAATTCTCGACGAGTCATGTTCATCATTAGTAATATTATAATAAATCTGTAGAGAGGTCAATTCTGTACAAGGAATATATTTTCAAAATAACTATCAGGGGGTGATTAGTGATCGATACTGGTGCCAAAAATGCAATCAGTAAAATTTTTGTCTGTCTGTCTGTCTTTCTGTCTGTCTGTCTGTCTGTCTGTATGTTCTTTATAGAAACAAAAACTACTCGACCGATTTTAACGAAACTTGGTGCAATTATTCTTCATACTCCTGGGCAGGTTATAGTATACTTTTCATCGCGCTACAATCAATAGGAGCAGAGCAGTGAAGGAAAATGTTGGGATAACGGAAGAAGTTACTCCATTTTTTAAGGTTCCGTCGCGTGTGTAGCCTTAATGGTTAGTTACATAGAAATCATGTATTACGGAAATGTTCTAAATAAAATTATCTAAAAAATATCCCGAAACAGCATGTCTATCTTTTGTCAATTTTAAACCGATCGGGCTGAGAGTTTCAAAATCGGGGGTAAAGTAACTATTCCACGCGGACGAAGTCGCTGGCAGAAGCTAGTTAGTAATATTGTCATACTTATCTTTAGAAATAAGAAAAGTTAACCCACCAGGAGAAAACAATAGCCAATGCGTCAGCACTCTCGCCATGTATACCTAATAAATATAATTACTGCTACAGCCATTGACTTATATCAATACACTCTGGCCGGTTATTGGCCCGTCCAAAACGAAACAAAACTCATCACGCAGTCGACAATCTTCGGAAGCGATCGTATGCCCGAGGCATAATAATGCCATCTCTTTTTATGATGCACGCGTACAAGTAAACATTCCGACTTGACTGTCTAAAACCCATCCATGTTCCTCCTAATGCCTTTTGCGTTCCAGGGCCGCGGTGACTCTTTCGAACAAATTCCACTACCCTGGCAGGCACTAGTCCTAGTGGGTTCCGTCTACTATGCTGACATCTTTTTTAGGCGTACGTCGAACACAACACCCCTTTGACCCTGGTCTAGTTGTTATCGGACGGCAAGCCACCCAACGCTCACTGTCTGCAGGCCCGAGCATACGGGGACCCGAAATTGCCCAGCGATTCCTGACGCCCGGGGTGTCTCCTTCTGTTGCGGCGGCTGAGGCGTGAGGTTAGCTTCTCCCTCTCGCGGCCCGCCTTCTCCTTCGCTAGCATGACTGCTTCGTAGAAGAAGAAGACAATAGAGCTAGTTTCTCCCGTTTTGTGGGCCTTGCTCGCTAATACCACAAGCATTTTCCTCCCATCTGCGTTCCATAAGCGATCTGCAATAACTGCAGTGAATGTTACCATTACTCAGTAAACTACAGTTTCTGAGCGGAGTTTTCTAGTTAGAAACGGTGATTTAATGGTCTACCTTTTGTAGGGAAATCCTCATAAGACCAATCCGCACTGGGCCCGCGTGGTGGATTACGGCCCATGCCCTCTCCTAGAGAGGAGGCCTGTGTCCCAGCAGTGGGAACATTAAAAGGCTGATTATGCTATATAACACTATCCGGTGTCCGATAGTCGACTTATTTGGCCTGAAAGAACTTGGGGCTGAGTGAACTCATGGTGGCCGGATATTATACAAATACACTGCAAGTTATGCAGACCCATTAATATACTGCTCCTTCGAACAAAAAGACATCGACATTATTCTATTAGCCACAAGGATGTTATCTGCATAAGCAAACAGTTTTTCTCTGACGTTCACTCAACAAAGCTACTTATGGCGTAGCCTAAGTTTTACCTACGATGAAGTTAGTGAGATAATATTTATTTTACATAATAATTACAGTTGTGTGTACCTACAACAAACTTGTTCAAGTGGGTTAGGTTGCTTTTAAGGTCACATTCTTGACGGCTATTGCATGTTTCTAGTAATTATCGTCTTTAATGAAATTATTTAAATTTTCAGTAGTTAAATTTTGTATGAATGCGTTCAGCTAAATAAATTTACTGTGCACTTTTGAAGAAAATAAATCTCAAACGGATACGTTAAACATTGTGTCGGTGTATCAATGATTAATGGTAAAAAAACATCTAGGAAATGCCTTCTTCTACTTTGCTATAAATGGTGAATCATGATCGTTGACAAAATCTTACATTACCTTCTCATCTTCACAACACGCAAATGATGAGATAAACTTAGTGCTATAGTAGATGAACTTGATAGTTTGTCTTTGTATGCATAACAGCCGCCAGAACATACATTCTTATTCAGTCCTTATGCTCTCGTTAAACCTGCCCATACCCAATGATTTATTTATTTTATTTACGTAGGATCACCAACAAAGAATATAACACAACAACACACACATACATACCTATAACTGACAATAATATCTGACCTCCTGGGGCCCAAGTCTGCTATTTTTTATAAATTTGTCATTACAACACTATCCCACTGGCATTTTGCTAAAAGTTCATAATCTGCTAAAGCCATAATGGTCGATCATTGGTCTGTCAATGGTCTCGTAATACTTTTTAATAACCGAGCTATTAAAAGTAATGATTACACAATGACGTTCTAACGGTAGATCACTGATCAAAGGAACTGTCAAGATTTTAGCAGATTACCGCATACATTTGTCAATCAGTTGTCATTAAATACGAGATTACCATTTTTGCCATTTCTTTCAATGGAGTGTCAGTGGTTGACCACTGGAAAGTCATAGTTACGCTTTTTTATTAGTAGATTACCAAACTTGTCAAAATCGACCATTATGAGATCAATGATAGACCATTCTGACACTATTGTAATAGCAGACTTGGGGCCCTGTAGTTATAAACAATCTCCTTTCTAATTTCAGATATCCTGGACAATAAAGCTGACAGCGATACTACCGTCGGCCCTCATAGCAGCCAGGGTCATAGCTGGCCTGGCAGCTGGCGGCTGCTTCGTGGTCGTGCCGGTCTACATCAAGGAGATCTCTGAAGACACCCTTAGAGGAGCCCTGGGGTCCATGAATATGTGTGTGTGTAAATTAGGTAGTTATTGCACACCTAATCTCTTGACAGTTTTGCCTAGTTTCCATTTATCGGCACTGAATGGTGCAGTCATGTACTCTGCATATTAGACATGCGAAATGTAGCTCACTGAAAAGAAAAGAGAGTTACAGCTCTTTTGATTAAAAGAGCTGTATCACTCTTTTAGCTCTTCAGCTCACCGAATAACTCTTTTAACTCTTGAGCTCAATTGATTTACTTGCGAGCTATTTTACGCAAGTCAAACGAGAAAAATAGCTCAATGGCTTCCTTGAAAAATCCTTGAAGTTCTTTAGTTCATTTAAATTAGTTGCGAGCTATAGATAAAATTAGATTCATTGGGTTGTTTTGTTCTTATTACAAATAAATAAAATTATGAAAGCCAATGATTTTCCTTCATACTTGAACAGGCTTAGGACTGTCAACGTAACTCGCAAAACCACAGAGTATAGAGTCAATGAGCCATTGAGCTAAATGAACTAGTGAGCTATTCCGTGAACGACTGAGCGACTGAGAGCTAGATTGTAATTAAAGAGCTAGTTCAATTTTATGCCTCATTTGCGAGCTACCCATGTCTACCGCATATGCACGGTACGCGTCATGAGAGATAGCTGCTCTGGGCATAAAATACTTGCAGCCGATCTGTTCCGTCAACGGCTGAAACTTAATTTTACAGCATCATACTGCTGTTAACATCTCACCATAAAGCTTAGGTGAAGTGAACATGAATGGAAGATGGAATGATAGTTCACCTCATGCAAAATAGCTCTACAGTAGAACCTAAATGTATTCCCTAACTGGGAGCATGCGCCTGTAATGTAACGTTCCAGAGTAAAGCGTTACATCAGTGAGTGCGTATACGAGTATTAACCTGTAAAATTTTGATGCAACTTGTAACACCAATACGGACGATTTTGAAATAATTCGTGACACCAATATTATAGTTCTTTTTTATTTATGTTAGTAACAGATTCGAATTAATATATCTGCCTCGGCGCTAAGCAATACGGTATTTTACTGTAAAAATCTAATTAGTCCGTCTGATAGATTTACAAAAAATATTGGACACGCATTTTGTCTTTTTTCACGTAAACAAAAAATGAAGACGATACAGTGCGTTGAAAACTCACATGACGTCACTACGTTGCTACAATTTTTACCAGCAACGTGACGTCACGTGAGTTTTCAACGCACTGTATCGTCTTCATTTTTTGTTTACGTGAAAAAAGACAAAATGCGTGTCCAATATTTTTTGTAAATCTATCAGACGGACTAATTAGATTTTTACAGTAAAATACCCTATTAAAATCGCTTTGTATAACATGTTGTGAAAACAACTAATTCAGCTACAAAATGGAGTTCATATTTTTAACGCTCACGCTCTTTCATGCTCTCTCAGCATAAGTTTACACGGTGAGACGTTGGCAGTATAGACTGGAAGAACTAACTGTTACATTACGTTGTAATGTTACATTACAAATGAATGGAGCAACTTAAATCTCCATCTAGGACAAATGAAATAAATAACACTTACTTTCTTATTAAGAATGGATATGTATTAACCTGATCACACCATGTCTGCTCCAGTTCTTCCTCCATAGTCATACCTACATCACAATCAGTTACCCGTCATTTCAAAAGTCAGTCGTGATTAAAAAAGTCCTATTAAATTTCTTATCGGATCGCATCAGAAATGAGGTGATCCGTCAGAGAAGTAAGATCATCGATATAGCCCACCGGATTAGTAAGCTGAAGTGACAGTGGGCTGGCCATATTAGTCATAGAACCGACAACCGTTGGGATAAACGAGTTCTAGAGTGGAGACCGCGTCTCGGCAAACATAGTGTAGGATGTCCTCAGGCACGGTGGAGAGACGATTTGCGCAGGACGGATAGGAGAAACTGGTTGCGAGCAGCCGAAAATAGATCTAAGTGGCGTGCAATTGGAGAGGCCTATGTCCAGCAGTGGACTGCAATGGGCTGTTGATGGTGATGATGATTCAATTTCTTACTTTTCAGGCGTTATCTTCGTGTACGCAGTGGGCATGGCGCTGTCCTATCGCGTGAACCAGGCGGTTTATCTGGCGGTAGCGTGTGCTCATGTGATCGTGTTCTGCTTCATGCCAGAGTCACCCAACTACTTGTTGAAGATCGGACAGGAGAAGGTTGGTATGTTTTATTAACTGATATGAATTTAGCAGTTGGAAACTTAGCTGGAGAAATCAGGGGCGCTATACACTTACGCGGGCCGTTCAAGTGTAGAAATTTGTTAACACGCAAGGCCGGCTCGAAACGATTACTTCATATCATTCATCTACATACCTACCTACATATGTCCGATTTCATCGCTTGACTGTATGTACCGATTACGGCCCTTTTAAATGAGTAACGCCACTTAGAGGGGGAACTCAAATTCTGAGGAAATGTCATCAGAATTAAAGCGGTGTCGTGGCTTAACACTGCTAACAAGTCCATCGAAGTTGCACTTGCAGAAGGCGGGTCCGAAGGCTCGCCATCCAATTGTGCTTCACAAAGCACGTTAAGCCGTTGGTCTCGGCTGTAATACGAAGATCTCCAGAGAGGTCGGAAAGTCTGACAACCAGCCTTACCAAAGTATCAATTCCTCTGGATCTGGTTAGACTTGAAGCGGACTCTAAAGTAATTGGAAAAAGGCTTGGCTAGACAATGATGAACTTAAATCTGAGATCAGTAATTGAAATTACTTTGAAAATGGTATAGTTTCATGGTCTGATATGATGGTACGTAAAACAAATGAAAATCACACATTTTCCTAATTTGAATTTGGAATTATGTTCTTTAAAATTTAAACTTTCCATTGAAAGTTTAAATTTTAAAGAACATAATTCTCATCATCATCATCATCATCATCATTCATCATCTCTCATCTGGCTGGTTTTGGTATCATTATACCAAAACCAGCCAGATGCAAATAGTATAGCCAAAGAGATTTTATTACAATTTCATACATACTATAATGCGAAAAGACTTTTTCCCCAACCTAATATTAATACGCCGAATTATCCTTCCTGCACATTAGTAGGTTAATGACGAGTAATGTTATATACTTCCTCTTGAAAACCCAACCGGAATCACCGTTCCTCATCTAGGTACCTACTCCTACCTGCCTAAGCATAAGTGCCTCAATTTTGCACAGGTGCAAGTTTTCAGGTGGGGTTTCTCTGTGTGGTGTCTCTCTGCAGTCCATGGCCCCACTTTGCCTCTTGCGCGGCTTGCCTTCTCAGCACATAGTGTTACCGTACTTAATGTGAAAACCAATTATTGACTTATCATAATATTTATAGAACTGTGTTTGCCATCGACACACTAAGAAAACAAAGTAGTGAAAATACGTTAAACAATGCGCGTGCGATCTTATACCACCATTCGCTGAGTGTTGAAATCGACATCTACAAATACTTATAGAGAACTCCCTTTATTCCAGAAAGCCGCTAAAACGATCTCCTGGTTGAGGAGCCTGAACCAGAGCCACAAGATAGTCGTGGAGGAGGTGCTGAAGCTGAAGCAGGAACAGCGAATTTTCGAGGAGACCACCAGGCTGCCACTGCTCAGTGTGGGTAAAGTACGAACATCGAATGTTTTGTGCACCGACCAATCAGAATCGTACTTTTGAAGTCACTCAAGGAGTTTCATACTGTTGTTATTGATGGGCTCACATTTGACCACTATCTCACTGATCTCACCTGATGGAAAGCGACAATTTGGTCGACGATAGATCAGGCTTGCCTAGAAGTAACTGTTCACTCTTGACTGAAAGACCTCAAGGTTGTAGCTATCAGGAAGACAGATTCGGGCATTCCACTCTTTAGCTGTACGCACAGTAAAAGTATTCCCTAAATGTTAAAGTATCATCTTAAGATCAGTCTATCAGAAAGTTCCGCCCAGCTCATCCCTAGCTGTCCTGCACCCAGCGATGCCCTAAGGCCCCCATTTGTTTGACCTGCGAGAGGCAACTATGACATATGATGATTAAATTTACTGATAAGTTACTTTACAAGTACCACCTAGTTTTCTGCCAAAAAAGACAACATAACCTAGGAAAAAAACACAAACTAAGTCAATATTTACGCTAAGCATAATGAGAGGGTTAATATCCTTCCAACTAAGCGCCAATTGCTCATTATTATTATCTTAAAACAGAGAAGATAAGATGATACAATAGCACTTTATTATGCGCAATCAAGACAAAGCCTATAATAAAACGTTGCTAAGTGCGAGTCAGCTAGGGGTTCCGTACTATTAAACAAAAAAAAAGTTTCTTCTGTGGCCCCTAAATTATACTTATTTTTATTACTTTGACTACCTTTTTTTCTGGATGGGAAATAATCAAATGACTTCTCCTGCTCTGGGCGGAGCGGAAGGGAGTGTCAGACTCTTACTGACTAAAACCCACCCGTGATCCTTCTCGTGCCCCTTACGTTCCAGGGCCGCGGTGACTCTTTGGAAAAAATGCCGCAACCTACTTTGACTACCTATGTGTTGTAATAGCATCAATCGAAATGCCATCCTGTGTAAATGTCAACCAATAACGTTCATGAGATACAACCCGCTGACAGACAGACGTACAACTGATGCTTAATTATAGAGTTCCGTTAGTTACTCGTCGAGTACGAAACCCTAAAGCCGATTCACGGTTTCTAACAAACCACGAGACCTGTTATCAAACTGTATGGGCACGCAATTAGTGTTATACAGTGTGAAATTTTAATGGTTGTTTTCCCGAAGCGAAATGAGTTTGTATCGGTAATACAATCGATTTATATATATAAAAAATATTAGACTCCATAAATGGCAGATTAACAATTGTGATAAACAAAACTCGAAAGCGACTTGAACCAACAGTAATGCATCGCGCGATATGTAGGTACGCGGCGGTACGTGCGTCTCATGTAGGTATCTACCTACTTTATGTCTAGTGCACCACTATTGATTCTCGCTCTTTCGAGTTTATGAACACTTTTTTAATGATTGGAAAAAAAAAACATTTATTTTTTTAGTTCAACTTTGTGTTTCGATAGTACTACTGATGGGTAATCGTCCTGCCGCGGGAAAAAAACCATTAAGATTTCACACTGTATATAATGTAAAGTAATTAAGATATTATTTAGTGTTATTAATTTTAGCATTCCACATTTAAATTACTAAGCAGTTATTTAATTAGCAAATAAGTACATGGGAGAATTAACATCCACTGAGATTATTCGCATATAGGCCGTTGTTCGATGGGACATGATATCTGCATGTTGAGATAACATGGAATAGTATTTGCCTTGGGATCGTTGATAATAGTTAACTTCTAGCTAGCGTATTCAGAAAACGTTGTTTGCTTGTCTATAACATAATCAGCTGAGAGGCAAATCTCTTGCTCCAGCCGCCGCAACAGAGGAATACGCCCCGAGCGTCGGGACCAGGAGTTGCAGGCAGGGCGATCCTCGGCCACCGTAGGCTCGGGCGATCCTCGGCCACCGTAGGCTCGGGCGATCCTTTCTCGATCGATCTCGGCCGATGACGAGAGATGAGTGGCTCGCTGTCCGATATCCGAAAGATTCACCGCGGCCCTGGAAATCAAAGGGCACTAGGAGGAACACGCATGGGTTTTAATTAGTAAGAGTCTGACACTTCCTTTCGCTCCACCCAAACCAGAAGAAGTCATTTGATGATTTCGCATGTAGAAGAAAAGTAAATTAAGTACCCTATGTGCTATTTCAAACTAAAATCTATCTTTGTACCAAATTTCATATAAAACCGTTCAGTGGTTCTGGCGTGTTTGTGTAATAAATATCCATCCATCCAAACTTTCGCATTTTTACAACATCTCGTTCCGAGGTTGACTCTCCATTTTTAACATTTTTTTTGGATTAGCACCAGAGAGCGTACCCCATACCACCAGACTTTTACCACCAGGACAATCCAGAAAAACAAATAATCCCGTCGCTAGACCGACAGCCAAAAACGAACACTGAACAGCGACCTAGCAGATATTCTCATAAAAATTCTAAAAACTTATTTATTTAAGAACACCAACTTTTAATGTTTCCTGCATTGCTCTTATCCCTAACCCATATCCACAGTTCGCGACCGCACGACGTTTGCGGCGCTTCGGATGACGTTGGTCCTGATGGCGATGCAGACGCTGTCAGGGTGCTTCGCCCTCATGAACTACGCAGCCGACGTGTTCCACCGCGCGGGCACCGAGTGGAGCCCTAACACACTGGCCCTGGCTGTGGGGTCCTTGCAGCTGGCTGGATCGTTCTTCACTACCGTTTCCATTGAGAAGTTCGGTCGGAAGGTAAGACTTTTAAATTCTTTGATCGCCACGGTATAAAATTCGATAGCGAGCTCGTAGCGTCACACTAAAATTGATGAAAGTGCTGATTATGATTAGATAGATAAAAAACACGAAAAACCATGCTGTGTAGGACACGACATGTTCATCATCATTAATGCTGGAGCTGGTGATTTTTGATTTTATAAATAACGTCATGGGTAATGTGGATAAAAAGACGCCGCCGGTATATTCCATTTATTGCGATATGACCCAGGCTTTCGATTATGTTAATCATGACATTCTCCTTCGTAAACTGGAAGCTTATGGCATTAGAGGCAATGTATTACTCGTAAATCTCATAGAATCTTATTTGAAAAATCGTAAGTTAAACAATATACAGAATTTTCTAACATAAACATTAATACCAAAAAAGAAGAAACATATGCATCAAAAAAACGTGTAGTTAAATATGGAGTACGTCTAGGGAGTGTATTGGGTCCCTTGTTATTTATAATCTATTAGTATATAAATGACTTGCCATTAGTAACTGGTCCTGTTTTACAATAAATATATTCTATTCTATTCTATTCTGGTGATTGTTCCCGCTCCAGTCTTTCCATTTGAAGCAAACCTATCCGTGTCAGTGTTCTAAGTATTTACGCTTTATTATTTGTATAATTAATACACATAATAATTGAATCAAAGCACGTTAAAGAACGTGTTGTGATAACACACGTTGTTATATAATATACTGAACGTAAAATATATGAAAATTATGTTGTGTTTGTTAAATGATGTAAATGTAATTTGACCATTATATTTATAAACAGAACAAATGTTAATGTGGCAGGGGGCATTCTAGAATCTACAATGATAGGCAAATCTAAAATCCTTTATGACACACATTATCCACAGTGTGGAGGGTACACTACCCCCCCTCCCACCGAAGTCACTGACTCAAGAATTCAATACCCCGTCACCGGTAAGTAACATTGTTGCCAACCCTACAGTTTTAACTGTTGGTCTAGAGTTTTTAGGAAATTCTCTCAGTTTTCAGTTTAGGCCTCAAAATCTACAGTTTTTTTTTTTTGTAAGATGCTAGCGCCATCTCTTTTATTAGTCGTGTAAGTCAGCAGTAAAAGCTACCAAATGTTGACAAATGCCCAAGAAAAATGCGATAAGAAATTAGTGAGATATGAGAAAAAAATATTGACTAATTGATTGATTTATTTTTCATAAACAATTTTTACATCGTATCGAAAATTTACGATTATAATGAAAATAATATGTGAATCTTAATATTACGACTAATATATGAATCTAATACCTACTACAAAGCAAATACAAAGATAATTATAACGCATATACAGAATTCAAATTTGAGGACATAATTCAAACAATCTACAGAAATTATACACATATCACAATCTGCAGAAAATATGAGCAAAGTGCTTTTAAATAATATTTTACAGTTTCCCTTTTTATGGTGTCTGTAATTAATCTTATTAATTTCAAAACAATATAAATCCGCCATAAACAGTAGCCTATTTATCACTGACTAATTTTCGTAATCGTTTTGATAAGTAATTCTACCATAGAAACCTTTAGCAAACATATAAATAAATTAGGTTTTACCTCTTTACAATGTCACTTTAGGCATAACAAAATACCGAGATCACACAAGATTGGTATTTATTCGGTCCGGTTTTAGATACAAGTAATTTTTTTAAGCCTACATTTTAGTATGATATTTTTTTGTTTAAAATATGCGTTGGTAACCATTGAAAGAAAGAAAGAAAAACTGTTTATTTGCGCCAAGCATGACGCACACCAAATAATTTAAAAATAAAGCTTAAAACTAAAACAAAAATAATCGTTAAAAGTTTTTGATATATCGCAGCGAACTAGATTAATCACCCGTCGAATTATCGGCCTAGCCTCTTCATTAATTAAAATGTATGCATTTGTTTTGACTACAGCATGTGCCAAAGAAACAGACATACATACCGTATTCTCAATATCCTCCTAATATCCTCCTTTTAGTGAGGTCGAGTAAAAAACATAAAAAAATAGACTTCAGTCGATCAATCTCAAACTAGTTCCAATTTAATTACGCAATGCCTGTTCCACTTTTTAAAACTTATAATTACTTACTCATTAATTATGATAGTTATCGTGACGCTGTTTGATTGTTAGGTTTTTCATACATCAATATAGAGCATTATTCATTTTTTATAAGCAATCGCGTTATCGAAACAAAGGCATCATAAAGCGATGACCCGTAAAAGGTCACTACCAATGTTAAAGACACTAAAAGACATTGACTAATACATTTTTATTACTAAATAATTATTAGAACATATCGACCCACAGTTTATCGACAAACTCTTTCCAAGGACAAAATCCAAACTCATCGGTGCTGCACCACCTTAATCGCATCACAACTACTTGCGGGGGATTTAATTCGGAATATCTTGCCCCCCTTCTTAATTGCGTAAAACCTGGGTACACATATTCTACTTTCAAATAATCTCTTTCATTGTCTGTCCACCTTTGAAACACATACTTGCCGCCAATCGGGTATTTTTCGAATTGATTTGGTAATAAATCTATCGGTTCAAAACCCAAAGAAGTCGCAAGAGCGTTCATATTGTAATCATGACCAACCAGCAACATTAACTTGGGCATGTCGTCATAATTCTTAAATATTCTAGTTAAGTACTGCACTAATGGTTTCGCGATGTCTTCAGCTACGGTTGTATACCTTATGTAATGGTCTTGCCGCCCTATCTCGGTCAACAGCTCCCACTCTTCCAGTGTCCTTATTTGTCCCCAAGCAATGTCTTGTATTGGCATGCCACCGTAGTATCTCATTGTAAATGCGTCCATAGATGATATACCCATAAACAACGGCCCTCTGACCCACATTTCTTCACCGACTAAATATGAAATCGTGTTAAAAGGTCCATTCAAATCGCAAATTCCGTCACGCTTGCAAACGTCTGATCCTTCTATTTCCAAAATTTCATTCAATTTCGAAAATGACGCTTGCAGTTTATGATTATTTTGTAATTTTCTAGTTACCTCTTCAATCACCCAATTTTTATATTCTTCAGTAGTGTTGTGTATGACAGGATCAAAAAGAGGATCCGGCTTTGTCGAGTTTTTGTGATGCACAGGCACGGAGCAACCCTTGAACACTGAGTCGATGAAGGCTCTTGCAGTCGCCTTGGTTCTGCTGAACGTGTTAGCGTACACATACACTGTATCTTCATCGGGACACCCTTCAGAAATAAACTGTTCCTTTTTTAACCATTCTGAGAAATATTCGCCCATGTATTCTTCTTGCTGTGCTCCTTTCGGAGTCAAGAGTCCTGGAGGTCCAGCCGAATTAGGCCAGGGCTTCGGTGAATATCTATGAAATTCATGACCCAAAGGATACCGTATGTTATGTCGACTGAATATAAAGACTTGTTTCAAAGTCAAGTTGGTCGCGACAAAGCCTTTCCACAACACGATCAATAAAAGTAAAGAAACTGATACTGACACCATTTTATTTATATTTTATCACTCTTGTTGACTTTATTTATAGTACGAATTTTTAATATGAAATGAGTATTTTAAGAGATCTACTCATGGCTATTGGTAATACGAGACTGATTATTAAAATTGATTTTAAAGAACCGTGAAACTTTACACATTATACATGCCAGAGGTCACTGTGATCAGTGATCCGACAACTAACCTGTTAGACCGGATCATTAAAATAATGTTTAGGATACCTAATTGTTGTACGGTAAAGGTGAAAAATTGGTAACAACATTTTTTTTTTTTTATCTCTTCTTTGCGCCGGCACAAGCTTCTTATAAAAACCATTTATTATTATTTATGAAGATTACCGCAAGTTTATGTAGTGCTTGAATCGCCAGATCTGCCCTAGCCAGCAGACTTGGTAGACAGTTTTGACTAAGGTGTTACGGTAGCCAATTTTGCCCTTTGTGTTCCAGGCCCGCGGTGACTCTTTCGAACAAATTGATTCAAGCCGCGCTCCACCTCCAAGAGGGGAGAGGACAGCGTTCCGGGTATTTGTACAAGAAAAAACATAATACAATTTGTTTTTGATACTATTTGTATATATCCTGGTCGAGAGTCGCTCTATCGATCGCCAATGAACACCCTGGTCTGGGTTCAACCAGCGAATACCATATCATTGCTACTTGCTAGCAATAATTGTCCAGACATTTCATGATATATGTACATATCTTTAAGTAGTGAACAAAACTAGCCTTGGCATCCGCAAAATTACCGTATTTGTTAACCGGCTTTCATATCCTCGGTTCACGGCACTGATAAATTAATCAGGAGGTGCCATGTTTCTCCGAGGCCGTGAATCGCTCGCTCGCTCGCCCGAATGCAAGTCCACCCGACGACCCATTATACCAGAGACGGTGGGACCAGCCGCTCTGCAGAGAAGTTCAGAAAAAGCTAATTGCCACTTCTGCTACTTTTGCGGAGCGTGCTCGCCTTCTGGCTGTGGGCGAATGGGAGTCGGGCCTGTCTTCCCGCATTACCCTCGTGGAACATAAGCAGCTTCGACGATACTACTTTCCGCCTCACTGCTTCCCTTCATTTAGGCGCATCCTGTTGCTCTCCTCATCGTTATCACTATGGCGAAGCTGTCAACAACATCGGACACCACAGCCTGTCATGCAGCACGCAAACATCAACATTATCCGACGCGCTTTTATTCCCGTCGGCAGCGTTCCTGCCGTATTAGAACGCAATAGCCTGGCACGCGACGATGACAAAGACCGGACGTTATGTCTTTATTTCCATGGAAGATGGGTAGGCCTTTAGTATGGGACGCTACTTGTGTCGATACTCTTGCGACATCCCATCTTCCTATCTCGTCGTGTTGTTGCGGCAGAAATATAATAACCTAGTCGGCAATTATATGTTTGAGCCGTTTGGGATTGAAACTCTTGGTCTGTGGGGTCCGAGTGCTCATGCGTTATTTAAAGAACTTGCTAAACGTTTAATTGACACTTCGCGTGACCCAAGGGCTGGCTTTTGACAGAGGATAAGCATTGCAAGACAACGCAATGCCGCCAGTCTTTTGGGTTCACTTCCAGTCGATAGCGAAGCCGACGAATTTTTTGATTTCATGTTAGGAGTATGTAGTTAGGAGGATTTTAGTTTATTTTCAGGGTAAGTGGTCATAAGTAAGATTTAAAATTAACTTATTGTAGCAATAAAAATAAACCGAGCCGAAAAATTATCTTTAACAACGTTTAAACCCGTTAATTTCAATTGTACACATCTACTCGCGCGTCTCGTATGTTTCCGAATAGAAACTATATCAATCCTAGCTGCTCTTGATATGGCAAGACTTATCAGTCGCTTGGTTACTTTTGTTTTCTAAAGGGAGAAAATGATGTTTAAATCGCAACACTTTTTATTAAAATATTATATTAACATTTTACACATGACTATGAAATCTCAGTTAAGAAATGATATTAAAATAGAAAAATTATTATAATATAATTTTTGATGACACATACCTAAAGTTTATCGACGAACTCATTCCAGGCACAAAAGCCGTGCTCGTCCGTGTTGCACCAGTTCAATCTCATCACAACTCTTTGCGGAGGACTCTCCAAAGAGTATTTTGACCCATCTCTTAACTGAGACCAACTCGGGTACACATATTCCACTTTCAAATAATCACTTTTACTATCTGTCCACCTTTGAAACACAAACTTCCCGCCGATCGGGTATTTCTCGTATTGGTTTGGTAAGTCGATCGATTGAAAACCCAAAGAATTCGCAACAGTATTCATATTACTATCATGGCCAACTAATAAGATTAATTTTGGCATTTCGTCATAGTTCTTAAACGTATTAGTCAAATACTCCACTAATGGCATCGCTACTTCTTTAGCTGTAAACTTTATGTCTTGATTAATTCGTCCCATTTCAGTAATGAGATTCCATTTTTCCGGTGTTGTTATTTGTCCCCAAGCAATGTTTTGAATCGGCATGCCGTCGTAGTAACTCATTGTGAATGCGTCTTCAACGAAGTGAGCTATAGAAAACGACCCCTCAATCTTCATTGGTTTTCCAACTTGATACAATACTGTGTCGTTAGCTTCAATTAAGCGACAAATTCCATCCTGCCTGCAAAGCTCTGATCCTTCAATTTCCAATATTTTATTCAATTCCGAATATATCGCTTTTATCTTTGAATTATGTCGTAATTTTCTGTTTACTTCTTTGAGCACATTTTCTTTATAAGCTTGAGTGGTGTTGCGTATGACAATATTAAAAGTAGGATCACGCCCTGTTATGTTTTTGTGATGTACAGTGATGTTGCAACTCTTGAACGCTGAATCGATGAAGGCTCTCGCGGTCGCCTTGGTTCTGCTCACTTTGTTGGCGTACACATACACGGTGTCTTCATCGGGACACGCTTCAGGAAGAAACTGTTCCTTTCTGAACCATTCTGAGAAGTATTCACCCATGTATCCCTCTTGCTGTGCTCCTCTCGGAGTCAAGAGTCCCGGCGGGCCGGCCTGTGGGGGCCAGGGCTTCGGTGAATATCTATGAAGTTGTCCGCTCAGAGGATATCGTATGTTATGCCGACTTAATATTAAGACTTGCTTCAGAGTTAATTCCCTGGCGAAAAATCCTGTACTCATCATCAATACTATCAATATTAACATTAAACAAACTACTTTCGACATCATTTTTAAACTAATGAAAAATTTACACGTTTTCATTGTTTTTAACATGGAAGCTACAGAAACTCAATTTATATACTAACCCATCTGTGCTGGTAGAACAAAACTGGTTTATTTTTTTTTTTATTAAAAAACCGGTCAAGCGCAATTCGGATTCGTGCATGAATGGGTTCCTACCTTCCAAAAATAGCAACACACTCTGACAAAATTTTGTAAGTAGGATGTAAATAACACTTTTACACGTCTATCTTTTGGTCGTTATAAACTAGATGAGGCCGGTGTTTCCTAGCTGACTACCCTGAGAACAAACACCGAAACAAACTCAGTCTCTTTTGAAGTCCATACAATTGTACAGGTCAAATCATAATTGAGAACCATGTAGGTTGATGTCTGAAGTGGTATTTTGAGGAAAGTACCACACAGATTTGAGTGGATCTGTCCAGACAGTGCAAGCATTTGTCAATTACCGAGTAGCTCAAACTTAGAACTTTAAGGAGCTCGTCGATTTGACGATCAATACTAAAGTAAGGACATTTGGGTAGGCCACAAACAGCCAGACAACGCTAAAAAAATAAAGGGGAAAAACTAAATAATAACCCATATAGTCCTCATATTCACAATAATAAATAAAATAAAAAATATAATACTTTACAAAGTAAGTATTCATGTCAATAAAATAAAAAGAATACTTTAAAAAGTAAACATTCATGTCAAAAGTAAACTAAAAGAAAATTTAAACATGACAAAATGTAGAAATATAAAAGAAAAACAGAAAAAAAACAACATAAAACATTGGGCCATGTACACAACTGAAGTAGCTCAATCCCAAGCCTTCTTGTCCTCAAGATAGTCTTTAGCTGTGTAAAAAGCTTTCTGGCATAGCTTACGTTTTATTAATACTTTGAATTTATTTATGCTTAGTTCTTGAATGCGGACAGGAAGTTTATTATAAAAATGGCATCGAAACGAACCACCTATTTTCTTAAGCCTAGTTTTAGGAACGGCTGGTATGGATATCACTGTATTTTTAAACAGATTAATATTTTTATGTGCGTACAAGAGATTCTCATAAATATACTGAGAGGGCACAGTCATTATATTTATCTCTTTAAATTTGTCTCTGTGGGAGTGTCTGGGATTTAATTTATAAATCGCTCTTCGTCGTAACTCTTAGAAGGCGAGCTGAATAAAAAAAATGTAATATTAAATCCGAGCTTCATACGAATTAAATTTCTCCCAAAATAAATTAGCCTACAAGATAATTACCATTTTGCGAAATGAAGGATTTCGTAACGTGGACAATATCATAATCCATTATGCCGTTGATCTTTTGGTACGGAACCCTAAAACACTGTAATTTAAATAGCGAGGTCTTGTTGTTAAAGCTATCCGACTGGATTAGTGAATTATGTTAAAGAATAATAATTAGTAGACAGTCACTACGTGATTTGAATTTTTACATATGTTTTGTAAACGCTGGTGCCTGTCAAGTACATTCATGCATGGAAATTCCACCTGACGTGCAAAAAAATAAAAAACCTTCTTGGATCCCGCAAACAAATAAATCAGAAAAGAAGAGCAGCAATAATTTCCACTTGACATATTCACAGCGATGCTATACATATATGAGTAATACGCGTATTTTTGTGATACAGGATAGTAATCAATCGTCAGATACCTCAGATCTAGTCCCTGAGTAGCCTAAAATGTCAAGACACCGTAGAATTATGAAATTATTTTTTATTGCCAGGTTAAAATCCAAAACATAAACACAAATAGATAACAATAAATTATGGTGCAATTTAATATAAAATAGATTAAAAGTGCATGAAAGATGCAAACTTAGTCTCCGCGAATTATGTTCCCATACGGAAGTACTGCCTCCTTTGATCAAGCGGGCTGTTGTCTCAGACTCACAGACCAAGGCCACCAAGGAGTAAGCGGAGCGATGTATGGCGGAGCGTGTAGCGGCCGAACGACCCCTCAGCAGCGCAATCCGGAAGGGCTCGCGGCCCTCGCAGAACATGGTGCTAGCGGTACAACACCGAGGCACGAAATACATGGCACGCTTTGCGTAGTTGTACTTGAACTGCACTTGCAGCAAAAGCAGATTTTGCTTTCTATGCTAACCGTATCAAGTCAAATAAAATTTTAAAAGTGAACTGTAATTTTACTTTACTCAGTTATTACATAGCTGTTCTATCCATATTCGGGAAAATTTATGAATCAGTGCCCTATAAAAACATAAATAAGAAGTTACAACCGTGATTTACGGAAGAGGAACATGGGATTCCTTCCTAATCGCTCAACCACGTTTCAGTCTAACCTCGTTAATGTAACCAATCTTTTTGCCAAAATACAAATGATAAAAATCAGATCGATGTAGCCTATTTTGACTTTCGAAGGCTTTTGATCGGGTAGACTATGACATACTTTTTCGGAAATTGATACTGGCTGGTTTCTTCAGGTAGTTGCTAAAATTCTTTGCAAAATATTTGCACGATCGGGAGCTATAGTTTATGTACAAAGGAGCTTATTCGGAGCGCTACCTTGCCACTTCTGGAATAGGACAGGGTACTAACCTCGGACCCCTTCTTTTTCTCATAATGGTAATCGACCTACCCACCTATGTAAAGGACTCCACAGTATTGATGTATACCGATTATGTTATACTCTATCAATTTATTTGTACACTTGTTTTTATAAATTTTTTCCTGTTTTTATTACAAGGTGTACAATAAAGTATATAATAAATAAATAAATAAATAACTCTTAACGACACACACACTCCAGCTTGCCATCGACCATGACTTACTTTGATCCATACCTCACATTTAACATCATATAAAACTCCTCCTCTCCCTATATGTGACTCCTTGACGCTGCAGCTATACCTGGAGTCCAATGCCACTCCCAGCATAATATTAACTTTTCGGTGTCGCTTTTTCGTGTTTATAATATTATTTATCAAATATCTTGTTTCAATCTCCAGTTGTTCGCGATAAAACCTTTGCACAACACGATCAATAAAAGTAAAGAAACTGATTTCGACACCATTTTATTCATATTTTATCACTCTTGTTGACTTTGTTTATGGTACGAATATGGAATGTTATATGAGTATTTTTAGATCTATTCATATGTATTATAACTTAAAACATAGGTACATTACAGAGGTGATAATCACAGACAATTAACTTGTTGTACCGGAACTTTAAAATTATGTTTAGGGTTTTACCTAATTATTCGTAACTTTTAACGGTGAATAATTTGTGACATCATTATTTGTTGACGACATGTAAGTATGTATATTCCTTCCTTCTTTGAGTCGGCACAAGCTTCTTATAAAAACTGTACAAGCCATATACTCCATAGTATTTTGTTAAGCCCAGCTGCTGATCTGTGTACTAATACTTAGTTTATGACGGGCTTGAATAAGGAGGTATGGTAGCCACCAATGAAACTTGTCTTTTACTGTTAGCGATGCAAAGATTCTAACTAGCGCCTACAGTGTCAAGTTGTGAAGCTGTCTAAGAACGACACCTTGACAGTTTTCGATACAATTTACATCACGGAGAAAGTGTTTTTTTTTTGGCCAATGATACTTCTTTAACAAAGCTCCGTTTAGCAATATTCTGAGACTGTACGACAGGCCCGCCGTAAGCGGGCGTGCAAGGCGTGCACTGCACACGGGCGGCACGTCCAAGGGGGCGGCAAATCGAGCGACTGATCATTACGTAATATTCAAAGTCATAGTCATAATATAATAGCCACCCCACCTACAGCGAAAGAAATATCATCGCATTGAAAAAAAACCGAAGGCGCTATCTTATCCGTCAGCAGGTACCGCAGGAACCGCCCGCCACCGTTTGGACTCAAATTCAATACAAGTATCCATAGTCGTGTTCTATGAAAACTCTGAGCTTATTTCTCAGTTGGTAGGTTAGGTAGGTACTTGTTGAGCATGCCACCATTGTGGCGATAAGTCCCCGCTTTGAGGAGTAGTTGGAGAGGAGCCACGGCATTCCTAGCACCGGTACTCACCGGACACGGGTGTTTCGGGAGGTATCTGTTTTGGACTTGGCCGCGTGATCGAGATCGTCGTGAGGACATGAGGAAACATACAGTGGAGGTCTGCCCTGCTTGGACGGAGCAACGCTGTGTCCTCGTCAAGGCGATCGGCGACCTCGCCTCCGGCTCAGTTTCAATACATGGTCCAAAGCGAGGAGGCATGGGAAGCGGTCACCTCTTTCTGCGAAGCAGTAATGCAAGCGAAGAAGGAGGTGGACCACGTGAGGGAGAGGGAAACCTTACGCCGCAACAGAAGAAGACGCCTCGAGAGCCGGGAGTCGCAGAGCGATTCCTGGCCACCGTAGGCGTAGGGCACCTGTGGATGATGGGTCGCCTTCCGATAACAACCAGGCTTATATATACTGAACAAAGTCAGAGAATCAAAATATTTTTCCAATATTTTTACCAATGACTTAATTTCAACATTTCCGAACACAGCGATAGCTCTAAGAATATTTTCCTGCCAGTTTCAGTTGCATCAGGCGAAAGATTCTTTTCAAAATAAAAAAAATATCAAAAACTTATCAACAATGCTTCAGCAGTTTTAAACTTTAGTAAACCAAAATAACTAAGTTACCTAATCAAAATAAATGTTTTTTTTTTTGCGTTAAGGTTTCCCCACCATAATGAAAAAATCATGAAATAGCCTTTTTTTTAGCAAAACTCAGCATATGTAGTCGTAGGGTGGTTCCTCCTGCGAAGCAGTAATGCTAGCGAAGGAGGAAGCGGAACGCGTGCGAGAGAGGGAAACCTCACACTCCAGCCGCCGCAACAGAAGAGGACGCCCCGGGCGTCGGGAAATGCAAGGCGATTCCCAGCCACCGTAGGCGCGGGCCTGCGGATGGCGAGCTATGGGTGGCTCGCCGTCCGGTAGCAACCAGGCCCGAGTCGACGGCGCATCGTGTTCCACGCGCGCCTCAAAGAGCCGTCAGCAACGCAGACGGGGCCCCATAGGGTCAGTGCCTGCTAGGGTTGCGGAATTTGTTCGAAAGAGTCACCGCGTCCCTGGAACGCAAAGGGCACAAGAAGGATCACGGGTGGGTTTTAGTCAATATGAGTCTGACACTCCCTTCCATTCATGATTTCCCATCCAAAAAAAAAAGGGCGGTATAATCAGTATTGCACGCGGGCGATCAAACAGCTAGCAGCGGCCCTGCTGTACGACATATGTATGTATGTAAAGATACAACTTAGGTATGTCTCTTAGAACCTGGAACAATAAACATAATCCATATCCACAGTAAATGTATAATTCTTTCGTATAAGTGCAATGTTTTTTCTACTAACACTACTCCAGAATGTGTCGCATAGTGAAGAAAATTAAATAAATAACTGATAATAAATAATAACATGTAAATATATTATTCAACAAAACAATTAGGTTCATCATTATACATACATATTGTTTGGAAAATAATCTGCAGCTTGAAAATGACTAGAACAAATTCTCATTACTGTTGTAATCGGCTAGCAATCTCCTATTATTTCTTTTTCATGATGATGTCTTTTAGAAACAAATGAAAACTTATTATCGAACTTATTCTCGAATCTCCACCAGCACTACATTGAGGAACGCAGCAATATTTTGTATTTCTGCTTTTATTATAAACAGCTTTGTTCATGTAATGGTGGTTCATCATTATCATTACGTCTTCGTTAGAAACAAAGTTCTTAGACAACTTCTTAATTTCGCCGCTAGAGGCGCGCGCATACACTTTACATCGTCAATGTAAAAGAACGGTCTCAAGCCCCAGCTACCTATACTGAGTCATCAGATAAATAACCTTATTGGACCTACCCATGCTCCATTTCCAGAAACATGATCGCCTCTCATGTGTGATAAAAGTAAAATATTTTACACCACCATACGCGTGTAGTTCGTACCTCGGAAATAAATGTTGAAATAAAAAGTCGATCTAAAGTCAAAGTTATGTTTATTGTTTTCTTTGACTATCGCGGTGTAGTGTACTCGCAATTCTTGCCGGAAGGTCAAACGGTAAATAAAGCATATTATTTGAGCGGTATGTGGCGTTTAAGAGAGAGCAAATTAGAAGAAAAAGGCCAGATTTGAAGGAAGAAAATTGTTGGATTTTGCACCCAAGATAATGCGTCTGCACAAATCGGGCAACCACCATTTTTACCAGATATGGCTTTGGCCGAATTCTTTCTTTTTCCTAAATTCAAATTACCCCTTCATGGGTCCCGTTTTCTGTCGGTAGAAAACATAAAGGAAAATTTGTGGCGAGAACTGAACCCAATTCCGGAAAAAGCGTGTTAAAAATAGCAATCAAGGTGATAACATAAAGTTGGATAAATAACTAACATTTTGTGTACTATTGATCTTTCTTGACAGAGTAATATGTTTTAAAGTAATTTCATAGGATAAATCTAAAACGTTGCGTCTTGTAGCAAAAATAAAAGTAAAAAGATACATATTTCGAACTTTGTAATTGTTTTCATACACTTAGATCATACAAACTATTAAGGTTTTAAGATATTTCTTGTTGTGTTCTGTTCTTTCATTGGATATTAATTAAACAATAAAAAAAATGTATGATCAAGGAGCATAATTATACCACAAGTTCAAATTCCTGTTTCAGGTACCTACCCATCAAGATGCGCTAAACAAAAGACGGCAATATACTAAATGCAATCTATTTCTGTCGAACGTTTGAATTTTACTTATACAGAACCGTAAAGCATACTAACCGATACTATGTTTAAATATCCTAGGTGAGAATCACTCCATCGGTTACCGTTGGTCTCCCTGGTTTGGGTTCAACCAGCGAAGCCCACGTCATCGGTATAACAAGAATTTCATGATATACATATTATGTATCTAACGGGACGTCGTCGGGAGACCGGGCTATTGCATCTGATTGCTGATTCGAGACCGCGTCAGCATGGGTGTCCATAGTGGGCATTGAACTTCAGGAAACGTTGAAATAAATACACTATAGCGTTGACTGTTCACTATCTTAATTATACAGACACTTAAATTACTTAAACAATAAAGGATTGCAGCAATAATTAGCAATTTATAGCCATGGGGTTTGCGAATGACCACAACGTGCAACGGCTGTCAAAGAACTGAATGAATTGACAAGACGTTCGCCCGCCATGACAGACGCAACTCCATTCGTCGTTACCCGCTCTTACCATTTAGTTGAATTCAAATCGATTAATCGTTAAAACTAACAGAACAATTAATAAAAATAATAACGAAATTACAAATCTCAAAATTAACCGATTTTCATTAATGTCACTCGCCGTTATATCTTTGAATAACAGTAAAACTGGGCAATCAACCGCGTCGAAGAATTATCTTTAACTACGTTTGAACCGGTTAATTTCGTTTGAACACGCACGTCTCGGGTTAAGTGACTTATATCAAACAAATATTTAAAAAAAAACAAAGTTTTCTAAAGGAGGATGAACATTTTTAAATCGAAACACTCTTTACTAAAATATTATATTATAAGGTTGTACTATGAAATCTCAATTAAGAAATATGATACATACTATATTAGGAAAATTATATGTTTGATGAGACATATGTACCTAAAGTTTATCGACGAACTCATTCCAGGCACAAAAGCCGTGCTCGTCCGTGTTGCACCAGTTCAATCTCATCACAACTCTTTGCGGAGGACTCTCCAAAGAGTATTTTGACCCATCTCTTAACTGAGACCAACTCGGGTACACATATTCCACTTTCAAATAATCACTTTTACTATCTGTCCACCTTTGAAACACATACTTCCCGCCGATCGGGTATTTCTCGAATTGGTTTGGTAAGTCGATCGATTGAAAACCCAAAGAATTCGCAACAGTATTCATATTACTTTCATGGCCAACTAATATGATTAATTTTGGCATTTCGTCATAGTTCCTAAACGTATTAGTCAAATACTCTACTAATTGCTTCGCCACTTCTTTAGCTACTGCTGTATACTTTATGTCTTGATTAATTTGTCCCATTTCAGTAATGAGTTTCCATTTTTCCGGTGTTGTTATTTGTCCCCATGCAATGTTTTGAATCGGCATGCCGTCGTAGTAACTCATTGTGAATGCGTCTTCAACGAAGTGAGCTATAGAAAACGACCCCTCAATCTTCATTGGTTTTCCAACTTGATACAATACTGTGTCGTTAGCTTCAATTAAGCGACAAATTCCATCCTGCTTGCAAAGCTCTGATCCCTCAATTTCCAATATTTTATTCAACTCCGAATATATTGCTTTTAGCTTTGAATTATGTCGTAATTTTCTGTTCACTTCTTTGAGCACATTTTCTTTATATGCTTGAGTGGTGTTGCGGCTGGCAATATCAAAAATAGGATCACGCCCTGTTATGTTTTTGTGATGTACAGTGATGTTGCAACTCTTGAACGCCGAATCGATGAAGGCTCTCGCGGTCGCCTTGGTTCTGCTCACTTTGTTGGCGTACACATACACTGTGTCTTGATCTGGACACGCTTCAGGAAGAAACTGTTCCTTTCTGAACCATTCTGAGAAGTATTCACCCATGTATCCCTCTTGCTGTGCTCCTCTCGGAGTCAAGAGTCCCGGCGGGCCGGCCTGTGGGGGCCAGGGCTTCGGTGAATATCTATGAAGTTGTCCGCTCAGAGGATATCGTATGTTATGCCGACTTAATATTAAGACTTGCTTCAGAGTTAATTCCCTGGCGAAAAATCTTGTACTCATCATCAACACTATCAATATTAACATTAAACAAATTACTTTCGACATCATTTTTGAACTAATGTACACGTTTTCATTGGTTTTAACATGGAAGCTACAGAAACTCAATTTATATACAACCCATCTGTGCTGGTAGAACAAGACTGGTTTATTTATTTTTTTAATAAAAAACCGGTCAAGTGCAATTCGGATTCGTTGAAACCTGGGTTCCTACCTACCAAAAATAGCAACACACTTGAAAAAAATATGTGAAAAGCAATAGAATAGTTCAAAATTAATCAAAGTTTGATATTTTTTATTTGGTGGTATTTTACAAGATAATAATTATTTGCACAAAAAAAAGAGTACACTGCGGGTCCCGCAGTGTACTCTTAGAAGACGAGCTGAATAAAAATAATGTAATATTAAATACGAGCATCATACGAATTTAAGTTCTCCAAAAACAAATTAGCCTTTTTTTTTTTTTTTTTTTTTTGGATGGGAAATCATCAAATGACCCCTCCCGCCCTGGGTGGAGCGGTAGGGAGTGTCAGACTTTTACTGACTAAAACCCACCCGTGCTCCTCCATGTGCCCTTTGCGTTCCAGGGCCGCGGCAACTCTCTCGAACAAATTCCGCAACCCTAGCAGGCACCGACCCTATGGGGCCCCGTCTCTGGTGCTGACGGCTCCTTGAGGCGCGCGTGAAGCACAACGCGTCGACGACTCAGCCTGGTATCGGACGGCGAGCCACCCACGCTCACCGTCCACAGGCATCAGCCACTGCGCAATAGCACAGCGGCCGACTTGTCTCTGGAGGAGGCCGAAATGGGACCATTACTGGCACTCCATTTCCGCCACCTCCCGAGTACCGGGAGTCGCAGCACCCACAGCAGAAGCGGCAGAAGCGGCGACGGAAGCCGCGGCGGCGGCAGAGGCGGCGGCGGCGGCGGACCTCTTGCCCTTGGTCGGGGCGGATGGCGCGCAGGCCCTTCCCCCAGCCCAGTGCTCGGCCGGCTTGCCAACAGCCGCACATGCACTGCAGTGCGGCGTGGCCTCGCACGAGCCGGCCCGATGACCGGGCTGACCACAGCGGAAACAAAGTCCACTGCGGTCTACCTCCGAGGGGCACATAGCTCCCGTGTGGTTGCCCACATGGCAGCGGTAGCACCTCAGAGGTCTGGGTTCCAGCAGTTTTACCCGCGCAGAAACCCACCCCACCAAGAGCCTTCGACCCTCCGACACTGTTCTGGCCGCCGTCACGGGGCAGCTCACCACAAGGGTTTGCATGCCCGTGTTGTCAGGCCGGAGGGTGCCCGCCTTGACGAGCTCGGCAGAGCACCCCCCAGTCCTGGCGACGGCGGCCACAACCTCCTCCTCCGTCACGGAGTCGTCCAGGCCCACTATGCGCATGTCAATGCACCTAGTCGGCCTGGACACTCGAACCTCGTCCGCGGGGAGGACCTCCTTCAGCCTTTCGGCCAGGGCGTCCGCGAACGGGCCACTCTCCGCTCCGGCGAGCTCGAGCTTCCGGGCACCGGTCAGGGTTCTCCTGATCCCGAGGCCCCCAGTGATGCCCAGCTCCCGGAGGTTCACCGCCTCCTTCGCCCGCTTCATCAGGGCGAGGTACGTCACACCCCTCTGTTCCGCTTCCGGCTGCAGTGTTAAAACCACAGCCGCGGACTTCGGGGCGCGAAGCCTCGCCGCGATGGCGTTGGCCTTCCGCCGCTGCCTCTTGGCCTTGCTCCTGGCCGCCTTTTTGGCCTGCCGCTTTTCTCCAGCAACCTGCCACCCGGCCCCGGTCGCAGGAGGGTCCGAGGCTGGGGGTGGGGGCGGCTGCGGCGCCACTGACGCAGCAGCTTTAGCCGCTCCCCCTCCAGCCTTCCTCCCTCCCCTCTTTGCCGGGGCCGACTTGGTCGTCGCCGGCGTCGCAGGCGCCGGCGCCACAGGCGCTGGCGCGGCTCCCGCCTTGGCCTTCGCCTGGCCGGACGTTCCCGGGCCAGCAGCCACCGCGGCTGCGTACGAAGCCGCCCTCTGCTGTCCCGGGGGCCTCTGTGCCGCCGCTAACGGGGGACGCCGGACCATGTCCTCCAAAACGGAGAACTGCTTCCGGAAGGGAGCCAGCTCCTGCCGCACCAGGCTCCGCACCTGGCTCAGCACCTGGCTCCCCTCCAGCGCCGCCGGACTCAGCCCCCCCTGCGGCCCCTCAGAGGCCGCTCTGGCCATGTCAGCCAGGTCCTTCCGGAGCGACTCATTCTCCGCTATGACTCTCTCCGTTACGGCCGCGAGGCGGGCGACCTCCGCCCGCAACTCTGTCGCCTCTTCGGACCCGCCGACGTTGGCTGCCGCTGCCGCCAGGATGGAGGCTTTGGCCGCGCCGATGGCCTCCCGCTTTGAGGACTGTTTCCTCTTGAAGGCCACAGCGCGGATCGCGGCCTCCACGACCTCCGCAAACTGGGCCTTCTTCTCTTCAACAGAGGGACGCACCTCTCCTGGGGGCTCCGAGTCATCGGAGTCGAGAGTAGGCGGAAGAGTAGAGGGAGCCCCACGACCGCTCCCTCCAGGGCGACGCCCCTCCTCCACCAACCTCCCGGCCCGACTCTCCACCTCCCGGGTAGAGGGAGCCAGCCCCCTCCCCGCCTCACAGCCCCTGCCCCGCCTAGCGGTGGGGATCTTACGGGCGGAGGCAAACTCGCCCTCGGAGGTCGACTCCCCGTCTTCCTCCCGTCTGGGCCGCTTGCGGAAGAGCTTGACGCCCTCCGCAGCAGCCCCCCCTCCTCCGTTTCCAGAGCCCGCCGAGCTGACCGTTACTAGGTCTGGCGCGGAGCCGGAATCCGACTCCGCACCACCCCGGCGCTCAGGCGAACCCTCCTCTACGCAATCGTACGCCATCAGCTCCTTATAGGAAGCGGATCCGGATGACGACGATTCTGAGCCTCCTCGGCTCCTGTTGCCACTGGCAAGTGGAAGGTGTTTGTTGCCCACCCCAGAGTACGGAGGGCAGCCCGCCGAAGCGGGGTGGGATTCCCCGACCGCTGAGCAGTCGGGACCCACCTGGGGACTCATTTTGCAAATACCTTTTTCCATAATTTTCCTTTTAGAGGGTGCGGTCCCTTACTCCTCCGCCCTTTCTCCCTCACAGGGCCTCTCCTCCCACCCGCTCACTGCCTTCACAGCCACGTCTGATGAGCAGACGCGTACCAGAAGGCAGCGAGCGGGATTCCTCGCGTGTGTGTCTCTCTTGGTCTGGTCCCTCACTTGCGACCTTCCGGCATGAGTGGCTCTACCGGGAAAACTCGCAAGATCATTGAGACGCTCAAGCCCCACCACGACGACAACGTGGAGACACATTCGGTGGGGAAAAACAAATTAGCCTACGAAATAATTACCATTTTGCGAAATGAAGGATTTCGTAACGTGGTATGTCCACGTTACGAAATCCTCCTATCATAATCCATTATGCCGTTGATCTTTTGGTACGGAACCCTAAAACACTGTAATTTAAATAGCGAGGTCTTGTTGTTGAAGCTATCCGACTGGGTTAGTGAATTATGTTAAAGAATAATAATTAGTAGACTTGTCACTACGTGATTTGAATTATTTTGTTAAATGTGTGATTTTACTAAATGTTTTGAAAACGCTAGCGCCTGTCAAGTATATTCATGCATGGATATTCCACCTGACGTGTGTGGGGAGAGCATCAGGCCGTTCCTTCACAAAAAAAAAGAAAAAACCTTCTTGGATCCCGCAACAAAATAAATCAGAAAAGAACAACAGAGGAAAAGGAAAATAAATAATTTCCACTTGACATATTCACAGCGATGCAGTTAATACATTTATGAGTAATACGAATATTTTTGTGATACAGGACAGTAATCAATCGTCAGATACCTCAGATCTAGCCCCTGGGTATCCTTTTAATGTAACCACACTTTTTGCCAAAATACAAATGATAAAAATCAGATCGATGTAGTCTATTTTGACTTTCGAAGGCTTTATACTTTTATTTTAAGGAGGAGGTTCTCAATTCGACTGTTTTTTTTTATATTTGTCACCTCATAACTTTGTATTGGGTGTACCGATTTTGATGATTCTTTTTATATTTGAAAGCTGGTGCACGTCGTGTGGACCCATTTAAGCAACCCAGATTAATATTATTTTTTCGACTTTTGTTTAACGACTCTCTAGATATCTTCATGATATTATCATAAATATTAACTTATTTTAGCATAATATTATCATGAATATTAACTTATTTTGTAACATTTTATTTGTGTTTGTTTTTTCATTATGTTTATTATAATTGTTTCCTATAATAATCCGTTTCTTTTTTAATTTCATCAAGTGTATCTAATTTCGGAAATGTATATCAACTAATTTTATGCTGTTGTGTATCTATAATTTGTAAGCATGGTCTATACCGTTACTATAAGTTGGTCACAAAATAAAATATACGTGGGAATCCGCTGAATACGCGTATCACAGGGCCGGTCGATGTGACGACTCTTAGTGTAGGCGTAATACGTCACATAATGGATATGTTTTGCGTTTTCTCATTTATCGATCATTTTGAATGTGGCATAATAAAGCGATGACCCCTATAAGGTCATTACCAAAGTTTAAGAATATAAAAGACATTGACTAAGACAATTTTATTACTAAATATTATTACAGCACATCAATCTACAATTTTTCCACAAACTCTTTCCACGGACAAAAGCCGTAATCATCGGTGTTGCACCACCTCAATCGCATCACAACTACTTGCGGGGGATTTAATTTGGAATATCTTGCCCCCCTTCTTAATTGTGTAAAACCTGGGTACACATATTCTACTTTCAAATAATCTCTTTCATTATCTGTCCACCTTTGAAACACATACTTGCCGCCAATCGGGTATTTTTCGAATTGATTTGGTAATAAATCTATCGGTTCAAAACCCAAAGAAGTCGCAAGAGCGTTCATATTGTAATCATGACCAACCAGCAACATTAACTTGGGCATGTGGTCATAATTCTTAAATATTCTAGTTAAGTACTGCACCAATGGCTTCGCGATGTCCTCAGCTACGGTTGTATACCTTATGTAATGGTCTTGCCGCCCTATCTCGGTCAATAGCTTCCACTCTTCCAGTGTCTTTATTTGTCCCCAAGCAATGTCTTGTACTGGCATGCCATCGTAGTAACTCATTATGAATGCGTCTGTAGATGTCATACCTATGAACAACGGTCCTTTGACCCACACTTCTTCACCGACTAAATATGAAATCGTGTTAGAAGGTCCATTCAAGTCGCATATTCCATCTTGCTTGCAAACGTCTGATCCTTCAATTTCCAATATTTCATTCATTACCGATAATGGTGCCTGCAATTTATAATCATTCTGTAATTTTCTGATTATTTCTCCAATCGCCCAATTTTTATATTCTTCAGTAGTGTTGTGTATGACAGGTGCAAAAAGAGGATCCGGCTTTGTCGAGTTTTTGTGATGCACAGGCACGGAGCAACCCTTGAACACTGAGTCGATGAAGGCTCTTGCAGTCGCCTTGGTTCTGTTGAACGTGTTAGCGTACACATACACTGTATCTTCATCGGGACACCCTTCAGAAAGAAACTGTTCCTTTCTGAACCATTCTGAGAAATATTCGCCCATGTATCCTTCGAGCTGTGCTCCCTTCGGAGTCAAGAGTCCCGGAATTCCAGCCGGTAGAGACCAGGGCTTCGGTGAAAATCTATGAAGTTGCCAACTCAAAGGATACCGTATGTTATGTCGGCTGAATATAAAGACTTGTTTCAGTGTCAAGTTGTTCGCGACAAACCCTTTGCACAACACAATCAATAAAAGTAAAGAAACTGATTCCGACACCATTTTATTTATATTTTATCACTTTTTTTACCGCACGAATATTTGTAAATTATATTGAGTACCTATTTTAAAAGATCTACTTATGTCTATTGGTAAAACGAGACTGATTAATATTTTATATGCTTTGTAGAGTACGGTAATTTGATCTTAAGGAACCGTGAAACTAAACATTCTACATCGCGGAGCTGACCAGCACTGTGTGTAGGACAGTAATTTTTCGTAACTGTTAACGATAAAAAATTGTTAACAACATTATTTATTGACGGCATGTAAGTACATTCCTTACTTCTTTGTGTCGGCACAAGCATCTTATATGAACCGTCAGTTTATGCCGGGGTACTAGGGGCTTTATACGCCATTTTGTTAAGCCCACAGGCTGATCTTTGTACAGATTAGCGTGCTTATTATCCCGTTTATTCCCGCTTATTTGCCAGCGGTTTGATTAGGGTGGTACGGTAGCCACAATGAGCCAAAAGATGCCTTCTCTTCTTCTTCATTAAGGACCGGTCCTAAGCGCCAGCTACTTTTACTGAGTGACGAGAACCTTGTGGTGTCTGTACATTAGCGCTTTCCGGAACGTGATCTCTCATGTGCGATAAATAATAATAATTTCGCTTTATTTCTGAAATAGGCATACTTACATACATTTGTAAAATTACAAAGAAAGTGTCAGTAGGGTTATCCGGTCGGGGCCCGGTGAAAATAATTGGTTTATTTTGTTTAAAATCCCCGTCCCGTAGGTCAGAATATTTATTATTAAAGAAATTAATTTCTCAAAAAGAAATTATACAGATTTCACTTACTTGAGATAAACCTGAAAAACACAAAAAAAAAACATAAACTAACTTTTCTTTCTTTCGGAATTTAGTGTATTTTGGTAATATCTTGGTTTTTGTACAATTCTAGCGTGACCCACCGCGGCACACGGAAGGGATTTTTTTAAGAGCATTGTGATAAACACGAAACGTATCCGTTCTACAAGGCGTATCTCCAAACTGTGCTGCGAATGCCACAATACAATGGTTCATAGTCGTGGTGGGTAATTATTTGTGTACAGTGCGTACCGCATACACAGTATGCATGACATTGTTAACGTTCAGCGCCATAATCAAGCAAGCCACTCATGTACCAATAATGTCAATTAAAGCGTAGCGTGTGTAATTAGGTAGCAGTGGACACAACCACATACCTACATTTTCTTACACGTGCGAGGCTTCTCCGTGCGGCACAGTGGGCCTATACGTCTAAAAGCCGTTAATCCTGTGTCTAAAATCTGTTGGTCCTGCACCTAAAAGCCGTATGTCCTGCGCCTAAAAGCCGTATGTCCTGCGCCTAAAAGCTGTTGGTCCTGCACCTAAAAGCCGTATGTCCTGCGCCTAAAAGCCGTATGTCCTGCGCCTAAAAGCTGTTGGTCCTGCACCTAAAAGCCGTATGTCCTGCGCCTAAAAGCCGTATGTCCTGCGCCTAAAAGCTGTTGGTCCTGCACCTAAAAGCCGTATGTCCTGCGCCTAAAAGCCGTATGTCCTGCGCCTAAAAGCTGTTGGTCCTGCACCTAAAAGCCGTATGTCCTGCGCCTAAAAGCCGTATGTCCTGCGCCTAAAAGCTGTTGGTCCTGCACCTAAAAGCCGTATGTCCTGCGCCTAAAAGCCGTATGTCCTGCGCCTAAAAGCTGTTGGTCCTGTACCTAAAAGCCGTATGTCCTGCGCCTAAAAGCCAATGGTCCTGCGCCTAAAATCCGTTGGTCCTGCGCCTAATTTCTCCTCGGTCGTGATGGATTGCTGTCCCCGATGAGACACTATGAAGGAACTACAGGAACTAACTATGACTTGGTTTAAACCAAGAAAAAAGTAGAATAGGAGCAGATGTATTTTGACGGTGTTTACGTTCCGCCTATGACTATACAGTGTGAAATCTTAATGGTTGTTTTCCCACGGGAGGACGATTACCCATCAGTAGTACTATCGAAACACAAAGTTAAACTAAAAAAAATAAATGTTTTTTTTTTTCAAATCATTAAAAAATTGTTCATAAACTCGAAAGAGCGAGAATCAATAGTAGTGCACTAGACATAACGTAGGTAGATACCTACATAAAGACGCACGTGCCGCCGCGTACCTACATATCGCGCGATGCACTACTGTTGGTTCAAATCGCTTTCGAGTTTTGTTTATCACAATTGTTAATCTGCCATTTATGGAGTCTAATATTTTTTATATATATAAATCGATTGTATTACCGATACAAACTCATTTCGCTTCGGGAAAACAACCATTAAAATTTCACACTGTATATATTGTAATTGGTTTTGGTATACAATGAATATTCTATGCTACCAACGGAACCCTACTAAGCCTCCGCTGTCCGTCCGTCCGTCTATCTGTCAGCGGGCTGTATCTCCTAAACCGTAATAAGTAGACGGTTGAAATTTTCACAGAGTGTGTATTAATGTTGCCGCTATAATAAATACTAAAAATACTAAAAAAAATACAATTAATTTAAAAATTAAAGGTGGCTCGGAAACGTGTTGTTTTTGCTAGATCTTTATAATGGCAACAGGTAGACGCTTGAAATGCTCTGTTAGTATTGCTTGATTCATAAAAAAAATATTATAAGAACAGTAACTAAAGGGGGGGGGGGAATACAAAATACGTATTTTATGTAGTTTTTATATGATTTTAACGGCATAACTAATAATGTAGGTATTATAAAAATTAGGCACTGGTACGGAACCCTTCATGGACGAGCCCGAAACGTACCTAACCTTGTCCGAATTTTTTCTGCTTCATGTCGGCAATATTTGCTACCAAATATCATATAGGTGATATATTCAATCCGCGGTCAAAACGCTAGCCTATTTTCTAAATCTTTTCCATAGACTAAACACTCACTCACTCTGCACACCTGCATTCGCATAGCGTGCCCAAAGGCGCATTAATAATGTTTTGCTGGAATGGAAATTGGGGAGTAAAACCATAATTCCAAACGTGGAAATCTTTTTCTTTTCTTTATTTTATTGACGATTAAAGTTTACTGATGAACTCATTCCAAGGACAAAAGCCGTGCTCGTCCGTGTTGCACCAGTTCAATCTCATCACAACTCTTTGCGGAGGACTCTCCAAAGAGTATTTTGACCCATTTCTTAACTGAGACCAACTCGGGTACACATATTCCACTTTCAAATAATCACTTTTACTATCTGTCCACCTTTGAAACACAAACTTCCCGCCGATCGGGTATTTCTCGTATTGGTTTGGTAAGTCGACCGATTGAAAACCCAAAGAATGCGCAACAGTATTCATATTACTATCATGGCCAACTAGCAACATTAGCTTGGGCTTTTCGTCATAATTCTTAAATGTTTTAGTTAAATACTTCACTAATGGTGCCGCGACGTCTCTAGCTACTGTAGTATATCGTATGTTTTGGTCTTCATTTATTGTTTCAATCAATAGTTTCCACATGTCAGGTGTTGTTATCTGTCCCCATGCAATGTCTTGTATGGGCATGCCGTTGTAGTAACTCATTACAAATGTGTCTATAGTTGTGATTCCTATGAATAACGGCCCTTCGACCCGCACCTCTTCACCTACTTTAACCGAAATCGAGTTGTAAGGTTTTGTCAAGTCGCATATACCATCACGCTTGCAAATGTCTGATCCTTCAATTTCCAATATTTTATTCAACTTCGAAAATGATGCCTGCAGTTTAGATTTTTTTAATTTTCTGGTTATCTCTTCAATCACTTTATTTTTATACGCTTCAGTGGTGTTGTGAATGACAGGAAAAAATAGTGGATCAGGATCTGTAGTGTTTTTGTGATGTACAGTCACGTTGCAACTCTTAAATGCCGAGTCGAGAAAAGCTCTCGCAGTTGCCTTGGTTCTGTTCAGTGTGTTAGTATACGCATACACTGTGTCTTCATCGGGACATCCTTCAGACAGAAACTGTTCTTTTTTTAACCATTCTGAGAAATATTCGCCCATGTATCCTTCTAGCTGTGCTCCTCTTGGGGTCAAGAGTCCCGGGGGGCCAGCCTGTGGCGGCCAGGGCTTAGATGAAAATCTATTTAGTTGATCTCGTAGCGGATATCGTATGTTGTGACGACTCAATATGAAAACTTGCTTCAGTTTCACGTTGTTTGCGAAGTCTTTACACAACACGATTAATAAGAGTAAAGAAACTGTTTTCGATACCATCGCTATTGCCAAATTTGTATTGAATGCACAAATTTTTGTACATTATGTGAATATTTCAGTAAATCTACTCATGCTTATGTTTATGTAAATTAAGACTACTTATTCTATTATAAGTTTCGTAAGGTACGGCAAATTGATGTTTAAAAGCCGTGACACTTGAAAGATTAAGAACATTTTGAAACAGAAACTCTTTTTAGTAAAAAAAAAGTTTATTCACATTTTACCATAAAATTTCAATTCTCTAAGAAGAATCTATCCATGATACAAATCTGAAATTTACAGTTTTTCATAGAAATACCTAAATTTTACTGACGAACTCATTCCATAGACAAAAGCCGTGCTCGTCCGTGTTGCACCAGTTCAATCTCATCACAACTCTTTGCGGAGGACTCTCCAAAGAGTATTTTGACCCATCTCTTAACTGAGACCAACTCGGGTACACATATTCCACTTTCAAATAATCACTTTTACGATCTGTCCACCTTTGAAACACATACTTCCCGCCGATCGGGTATTCCTCGAATTGGTTTGGTAAGTCGATTGGTTCAAAACCTAAAGCCGTCGCAAGAGTGTTCATATTACTGTCGTGTCCAACTAGCAACATTAGTTTGGGCATTTCATCATAATTCTTAAATGTTTTAGTTAAATACTTCACTAATGGTTGCGCGACGTCTTCAGCCACTGTAGTATCTTTTATGTTTTGTTCTTGGTTTATTATTTCAATCAATCGTTTCCACTTTTCTGGCGTCGTTATCTGTCCCCATGCGATGTCTTGTATAGGCACTCCGTCGTAGTAACTCATTAAAAATGAGTCCACAGCTGCGCTTGCTACGGACAGCGGTCCAACAATTAACACTTTTTTACCAACCTTACACGTAATCGTGTTATAACCACTAGTTAAGTCACATATTGCATCCTGCTTGCAAAGATCTGCCCCCTCAATCTCCAATATTTTATTCAATTCCGAATATCCAGCCATCAGTTTAGAATTATTTTGTAATTTTCTGGTTATTTCTTCAATCACCTTATTTTTATATGCGTCAGTCGTGTTGTGTACGACAAGTTCAAATAGTGGATCAGGCTTTCTAGTGTTTTTGTAATGTACGGTCACGTTGCAGCCCTTGAACACTGAGTTGATAAAGGCTCTCGCGGTCGCCTTGGTTCTGCTCAGTTTGTTGGCGTACACATATACTGTGTCTTCATCGGGACACCCTTCAGGAAGAAACTGTTCCTTTCTGAACCATTCTGAGAAATATTCCCCCATGTATCCTTCTAGTCGTGCTCCTTTCGGAGTCAGAAGTCCTAATGGGCCAAACGGTGGGAGGCAGGGTTTTGGTGAATATCTGCTTAGTTCATCTTCTATTGGATAACGTATGTTGTGTCGGCTGAATATGAAAACTTGTTTCAGTTTTAGGTTGTTCGCGCCACAGCCTTGACACAAGACGGTAACTAAAAGTATATCAACTAATTTCGACACCATCTTATTTGATTGTATAACTATTGAAGGTTTTCGTCTCATGTTGGAATTAAATGTTCTCAAAATGATTTCTAATAAAACTATATATAACTTAAAAGCAAACTCCTATTTTTTTTTTCTAAATCGTTATTTATTTGAATCACAGCAGCTCTACACTTTTCGAATGATGAAACGGTACCACTTTACTTCTTCAAGTATACATGTGTGGAAAGGTTTTGTTTAATAATGCGTGACATTTTAATTGACTTATTATGTATTGTGTAATGAGATTAACTATGCTCAAGGACAATTCATTGGAACATTTAAATGCTAGATGTCGTGGATGCGGTCTTTGTCTTTCTCGAGTCGATCTAATGCCGTAGGTAGAAAAACGAAACTGTAGGTACCTATAGTTGGCAATAGGGATGTTGCCTGAGTAAAAAATATATGATTATGTTTAGTCCGTCAGTTAGATTCTAGAAAAATATTGGACACGTATTTTTTCCTTTATCAAGTCTATAAAAACTAACGAAGATAAAAAGCATCAAAGATTAGGAGGGGGAGCGTGTGACATCATGGCCAGGTAAAAATTGTAGCGAGTAGTGACGTCCCACGAGTTTTTTTACGCACTGTATCGTCTTCATTTTTTGTTTATGTGAAAAAAGAAAAAATATGTGTCCAATATTTTTTGGCGGACGGACTAATCAGATTTTTTTAGTCAACTACCCTATTTGGCAGCGGGCGGACTTCCCAAAACATGTTCAAACTGCCAAGTATTTATAACATGTGGCCAAAATAGGACCAAATACCGCCATATTGTTTTCCCAGCGCAGTCATCTTTTTATAGCATTATGTATAGGTAAGCGCTAATACAGCATCTAAGTATGCATTTGGTGTGAAAGAGTCACCGCGGCCCTGGAACGCAAAAGACGATAAGAGTAAGACGGGTGGGTTTTAGTAAGACTCTGACACTCCCTTCCGCTCCGCCCAGAGCGCAAGAAGTCATTTTTAATGATTTCCCAACCTTCAAAAAGGTAGTCGACGACCATCAATTTTAATTTTAAAGTATGTGCATTGAGTTTCTATCCCTCCTTAAATTGGCCGATATTCCAATCACTCAATAAGTCAAAGCCAAGTCCTGAGCTATTTTTCCAGCAGTAAACGATTTCCCTCTTTTCAGATACCTCTAGCCTGCAGTTCCCTGGTCGTCTCAATATGTATGGCGACCTTAGCGACTTGCTTCCTCCTTGGTACAGGAGTGGCGAGCTGGCTTCCAGTGGTGTCGGTGTGTGTGTGCATACTGGCCTATGGCGCTGGCTTGGCCCCTGTCCCAATGGTCATCATGGCTGAGGTGTTTACGTTCCAGGTGAGATTACACTTTACGTAATTTACGCTTTTGTTTTTGACCACAATGACGTTTAAAGATCGTGACTTTATTTACTTATGCATGATTTGATTTACGCCAGAAGTACCTCAAGGAGCTGTTGTTTCGTTTTCTTTACCCATTTTACGACTAGCAGACATGAGGTAATGATCGCATTTTATGTAGGTAACACAACTATACCTACATAAATTTTATTGGGACTGTGAAGTTCAAAAGTAGGTACTGGCTCCCAGCTTAGTTTGGATAAATGGATGTTGAATTAACATTAATTATACCCATGTCGTATCGGTTCATGTAAACTACTGGAAGCCGACCAACATATCTGATCTATGAAAAGAGCTAGACTGAATGATTTGATCGATGTCGCATCGCTGATAGTTTTTTAAATTATTATTTGATTAGTACTCGTAATCTTGCTTGCGCGAAAATTAGCTTGATTAATTTAAAAAATAGGGAACGTGCACGGCGTAGACTATGCCATCTCGTGTTGCAAATCTGAAACTTTTACGTTGTAAATATATTACCTGCGCTGCCACCTATACTTCCTGCACACTCCGTTTAGAGGAACGTGCATGAAGTAGACTGTGCTATCTAGCGTTGCAAATTTGAAACTTCTATGTAAAATATACTTTAAATTGACGCGCCTGTGCTGCCACCAAGTTTCTGCACGTTCCCTATAGCGGAAACGTGACTGTTTTCATAAAAAAAAAATCATATTTTTATAATTCAAGGAAATCAGGAATGAAAACGAGTTTCGAAACTAAAATCGATTAGTACCTAATAATATTAGAGTCGTTTATTATTTCCATGAATCAGTCACAATAAATTCTGTGGCGAATTGTTTACATTAAATATTAAATGATTAGTTAGGTACCTATTGTTCTTATTTAAGATTAATATTGTTTTGAAATTATTGTACAATTCAGCATAGCATCACATAAAACGGAAAATTTTATACAGGTCGACCTACAGTTTACAGTTACTTGTCCAATTATTTTTAAATTCTCTTACAAATTGCATTGCGAGTAGTAGGAGTGTGCAATTTACCGGTACCAAGGCCAAGGGGAGTTACGTAAAAACATTAGCCACTTTTTTTCAACTCTTATGTGCTGATGTGTATGCATATGTTTCTTAACTATGTACCTAATAGTTCAAGAGCAGTGGCCGTATTACGAAGTGCCAATGCTATCATGATTCGTGTGAGGGAAAGAGATAGTGCTATTCGTCTTGTGTAACTCCGTCTCTGTCTGACACAGAAATCATGATGGATTTAAGACGTCATAATAGGGCTGCTGGTCGCCACCTCGAGTGTGGCGATAAAATACCCTCATTGATTTTTTTAATAATACCTCTGAACTAAGTATTACTTATGACCAATAAAAAGAACGTCAGCAAAGCTAACAGGTACCGTCATCTGCCTAGCCTTTTTCCAACTATATCCGTGTCCGTTTCCAGTAAAACCGACAGTTGAATACTAGTATTTACCATCAGCTGAACACCAGTATTAAAACGAGCATGTATCTTCTATACTAATATTATAAAGCTGAAGAGTTTGTTTGTTTGTTTGTTTGTTGAACGCGCTAATCTCAGGAACTACTGGTCCGATTTGAAAAAATCTTTCAGTGTTAGATAGCCCATTTATCGAGGAATGCTATAGGCTATATATCATCACGCTAAGACCAATAGAAGCGGAGCAGCGATATATTATTATAATGTTTTAAAATCGGGGATTCCACGGGGACGAAGTCGCGGGCAGCAGCTAGTGTGGAAATAAAAAGAATAATAAAACTCATCCATTATTTCCAGGTGCGAGCACGAATGGCGGGAGCTTCAATGGCCTTATCATTCTTCTGCAGTTCAATGACCGTACTCTTCTACACGCCCATTGCCAATCAGTTTGGAGCATTCGTCGTATTCTACAGCTTCGCGGCTGTCACCTTGTTCGGCGTAGTCTACACTGTGCTGTGGGTACCAGAGACTAAAGGAAAAAGCTTGGAAGAGATTCAAAAGTATTGGAAGAAGACTGAGCCTGTTTTCGTGTAGCCAAGTCCTTAGGTTGTGTTTTGTATTAGAGACTGTATTAGACAGGTGTAAGGTGCACATTCCCTTTGAAAAAGCTTTGTAATCTCCTTAGATGTTGTTTTTCCTTTTGTTAAAATGTTATGATAAAATACCTCCCTATGTAGGGTTATTTGAAAAACACCAACAACCTCTTAGGAGGTCATTGTACTCATCATATATCAGAAAAATCAGCTGTTCCCTACATTTATGTCCGTTTAACTTATCAAAATGTAGGGAACAGCTGACTTTTTTTTTGCGATTTCAGGTTTGTTCCCATAATAAAAGTTGTTCATAATGATGAGTACAATGACCTCTTAAGAGGTTGTTGGTGTTTTTCATAAAACCCTGTAGATTTGACCTAAGTAAATGAAACAAGATTTTCGAAATCTTGTATTGAACGTACACGATGCAGGCAAGCATATTACAAGTTGGGAGATTACATTGAAGATAAAAATGCTTGTCTCAATGCTGGTTCTGCTCCACAGACACTAGGGCGCACATACTAATCTTTTAGAAGTTGTAGGACCCGCTGAATATTGTAAGAAATTATTTTAATTGTATAGACTCAATTAATTTAGCATTTTATTTTAGGGTAGTTGACTAAAAAAATCTAATTAGTCCGTCGGATAGATTTCCAAAAAATATTGGACACGCATTTTTTCTTTTTTCACATAAACAAAAATCTTTGATGCTTTATATCTTCGTCAACTTTTATAGAAAAATCAAAAAATATGTGTCCAATATTTTTCGATAACATAACCTTAACTAAACAGAATCTTTTTTTTTTACTCAGGAAACATCCCTATTTCATGCATTACCGCACATGTTACAGTACTGTGTAGGTACTTAAGACTATATCTAATTATCCTGGACTTGAATACGCACTGGCGGCTGGGAGTGTCATATTCACTCAAAAATCTAGCTGATGGTGGCACATGTTGAATCATTTGGCAGTTGACACCCTAGAAAGTGGTTGAGCCAGTGAACGCAAATAAAACATGGAAGCATTACTTCAAGAGATCTAAGCGCGAATCGTGACCCAAAAACCCAAACACACCCACACATCGAAACCTCGTCGCTGATTCGCCGAAGCACACCAACAACATTATTGCTAATACGATGCACAGTTAAAAATTGACCTTATTTCCCAAGTATTTGGGTTTAAATTTCCATGTAACGAATAGGCCGTGTAACTAATCACGTGAGCGGCGCAATCGGTAAGCCTCTCCAACGCGGCGCAATGTGCTTTGGGTCATTTTTTTGAGTTAGGAATACTTCCATGTTTTATTTCCGTTCCCTGGGTTGAGCCGAATGGTGCTAACGCAGGCTGACAGCTGGGTCTGGTCATCTCTCTGCTGCCGTGGGAATATTTTAATTTTTTGTTCTTAGAATTGTTGTGTGTTTCTCTGGTCCCTTGATTGTGCATGGATGTACATATGTATGTATAATTTCCACACAAATGATGTAACCATATCTATTATTGTAAAGCAATATTGATTTTTAAGTGTCCGTGGAGTTTCTTGCACGTTCTTCTCTATAGAGATTTATGCCTTGGAACGTGCAAATAGCTTCATCTCTTTGAGTGTCCGACCTTGATAATTCAAAAGTGGCTATAAATTGTAGAGAAAATATTATTAGGCTAGTAGGAAATAAATAAATATAATTGCTTAGGTAATTTTATTGTAAAACTAGCTGTCCGCACAACTTCGTTTGTGTCACATTTTTCATGACTGCTCCGCTCCTATTGGTCTTAGCGTGATTATATATAGCCTATAGCCTTCCTCGATAAATGCGCTATCTAACACTGAAAGATTTTTTTCAAATCGGACCAGTAGTTCCTGAGATTAGCGCGTTCAAACAAACAAACAAACTCTTCAGCTTTATAATATTAGTATATAATTATATAACATACGTAATTTGGGACAGGTTTTATACGTTTTAGATAGTAGTGCAAAATTATTCTTAATAATATTTATTTTCTTAGCTAAATAAGGTAACTATTTTTACCAGTATTTATGAAGTACAAAGGATATCGATTAATACTTTTACGTACCTACCTATAAAAAATGGTACCTGCGGGCATACCATGACGTCTTAAAACGCGAGTCTTCCGAGCGAGAAAAAGGGATGGAGCTATATAGGGTGTATAACTCTATCCCTCTTTCTCGCTCGGAAGACTCACGTTTTAACACCTCATGGTACGCCTGCTGTTACTTTATAAAATAAGCAGATAATTAATTTATGAAATCTCAACTGATTGTGATTAGACTTAACTTATTAATTCTAGCTAGAAAGTCAAGGAAGTCTACTAAATCAAAAACAACTTTACATTTATACTCCTGTCGATGCTTCATTTTAATAGAATAAAAAACTTAAAATGTGTAGGCCTTTGAAAAGCTGATATATTAACAACAGTGAAAAATTCAAGACGTTTTGCCCAAACACATTTTGTCAAGGAATTGAAAAAACTAATGGAGTTTTCTTTAAAAGATACGCATAAAAGATGGTTGAACGTTAGTTCAATGTTTAAATTACCATAAAATTTAATTCCTTTGATAAGTTGTTGGTCCGTTTAAATAATTCATTTTTGAGAATAAATCAAAAGCAGCTTTCTGGTCATGTGAACTTTGCAAATATAATGGGGTAACTATTAAATGAAAAACTAAATTATGATAAATGTATATCTATTTATTGTTATCAATGTATGAACAAAACCTCTTAGCACAAAGGTTGTGTAAAGGTAATAAACCAAATGGAATAAAAAATGGAAAACTACCAAGAATTGTGTTTATTATTTATTTTTAATATATAACTACAGAGAATCACTGCGACTGTGTAGCGAGCGCTGTGCCGCTAATATTACCTTTTTTTGGTTCACCTTAAATAAAACGTTTATCAATAAAAAAAAGTAATTACTTAATGCCGGTCTTGTCCGAGTTCTGGACATCGAAGCGGGGCAGGGGAACCCTATAGTGTATAGACTAATGAAACAAATCGTAGCGATGACATTGCTTACAATAAATAATCTACATAACCTTATAATGTATTCACCGTCAGATCATACAGTGTATGTATTTAAAAATCTGTGACCTTATTGATTTCGGCAATCGAATCAATTTAGTGCTTTTGAAACTACAGAGTTCAATCCCCGTTAAAAACCTACATTGATATTTAGAATAATATCACGAGAAATTAAATTACATATTTAGATGACGAATACCTAAATTTCGAGGCCTGTATCTGAGATACGTAGCACGATTATTTATATTAATAATAGAAATAGGCATAAAATTGTCCAAAACATTTGATTAAGTTTCGTGTCCACAACAAATAAGTTTTCGAATATTAATTCGCTTAAGATTAGGTACATAATTTTAATATTGATTTACAAACGTCGTATCTCAGAAACGGGTCAAATAATCGACAACACACGTAATAATATAATTATAACCTTAAAATTATCCGCTACGATGACCACAGACTAAAAACTGAATATGTCCATCCAACATTACAAAACTGCAGTCAACATTCGTGGTGACCCGATTGAGGTCCAAACTATACAGTAACGTAATTTAAGAAAAAATATGGTTCCGCGCATCGACCAGCCGAAATGAAATTAAAACTAAAAACAACGATAAAACAAACATTATGATAGTAAAACTTATCGATTAAACTCTATAATACAGACTCATTATCTCTATTCTTAGATCGTTTTTTTTTTTCAATCTTGGAGATGTTCTATCAGTTTATTTTCAAGACCATTTTGTTCCTTAACAGCGCTGCCTAATGACGTAGCAATACAATCATGATGCCGTTGTGTGTGAAAGAGAAGAGCTGTCAGGACAAATGGCACTTTCCCTTATTCCCATCGGAATCATGATGGCATTGAATTGTCATGCAAACGTGCCTTGGTTGCGGTAATCGTGACAATATCTAAAGGCCTATTTACACTCATCAGTGGCAGCTAAGGTTCATTGTGAAAACCGGTGCATATTCTAGACTAAGCACTTGTAATTGCAATTCTTGACTTACAAATTGAACTAATAAAAAGTGTAATTAGGTGTTACAATTTCGGATTTCAGCGACGGTCACATTTTAGAATGCCACCGCTTTTAAACTCGTATCTTTGAAGGTATAACCCAAGTGTCTATGCATATCACGATTTACAAGAGGCCAATAAATATGTATAAAAAACGTAACAGAATGAACTCCATACCTCTAAAGGGGTAATTGTACTTATCAATATGAACAACTTTTACTATGGGAACAAACTCAAAATCAGCTGTTCAGTACATTTTGTCGAGTTATGTGCACATAAATGTAGGGTAGTCGATAATTATTTTTTCCCGTGATTTCAGTGCTGTCATAGTGAAAGTCGTTCATAATTATGAGTACAATAACCCCCTAAAAGGTATTGCGTTTATTCTGTAACACGTTGCATAGTAAGATTATTTGAATATTGATGAAATAAATTTAAATAAAATTTTAGTTACTTTTTTAAAAATGGATTTGCTCTTGACTCTAGTCTAGGTCGCAAGTGACAGAGACAAAGTCGACGATGGAATGAGCTTACCCAGAAGAAGCCTATTCACTTATGCGTGAAATAGTCAATAATATTATGCGAAGGCCGTATAAATGAACGTTGAGCAATTTATTATGAAAACTGGCAATATATAACGGTAATGTACATAAACACAATAAACCTCTCATTTTCGAATAATTATCTTGAATTATGATTTGACTTTATATGTCAGTATTTGTAAAATATAATTGGACATTACGATTCTTTTCGTTAGTTAGTCACATTTTTGCTCCGGAGATTTTTCTTTTCTTTACATAGCATAAACAATAACTACAATATTAATTGGCATGACAATTATTTATCAAAGATTTTCGACACAAGAAAATTGAAATAATTCATAAAAAACATAAAACAGAACTCATAAAAATCAGATTATTTACATTTCCTTGTTTTTAGGATTTATCTTTCGAATGGTCGTAGTGTGAGATATTAGAGTAAAAGATGTGATGAAGAAACAATTAGATTGAGTACTAAACACAACAAATAAATTGACAACTGACAAATGTTGTTGGAAACATAAAATTGTCTATTACATTTTTTGTCTATGACATAATGATATAAAAAAAATGTATGTAATGTCTATGGCCCCTTCCCAATAAACCTGCAGAGACGAAACGCACGCTTTTATTTCGAAGACACCCAAAATTGCTCCAACACGACGATAAGGCCAGCAAAAACCCTCATCAAGCCTTTTACAAATATACAGCCCAACAATTGAGACCAACCGTGGTAGAAATGTTGGTACACTGTGGCAAATAAGTTGCTTAAAATTCGGTGATAATATACACAGAAAAATGAATCGCCATGACGGCATCTACTTGAAACGGAGCTGGGCACAAGTTTTGACTGACTTAGTCAGTATTTTCAAGAGCGTATGAGTTCACAATGAGGTTTGTATCGAAATTGTTGACAATACCATTTCTAGCAGCAGATGATAATGCTCTGTGATGATAAACATAAATTATGTGTAGATAGCACTGGCAATTTTAATCATTATGCAGTTAAGATTTTACTAGAACAACAAACATAGTTGCTTTAAAATTTAAATTAAAAATATTTTTATTTTTACCCTTTTATATCTCACGCCAAGACCAACACAAAGCATGACAGTTTAGGCAAAATCAAGCTACCGAAGTAACGTACATTCAGTGAAGAATGAATGAAATACTTCCATTCACTCGTTCGTTCAATAGTTTAGTACATAATAGTAGCCAGTCTTTACAGTGTTAAGCTTATAAATACATGACTGAGTTTTGTCCTAGTTTTTTTAGTCTGAACACACAGATATTTTTTTTTTTAAATCTCAAAAATGCCACCATCAATCCACCACAAACTGGAAGATGCTGACTTAACTGAATCATAAAAATATCCATGTGCTGACACTTATAAGATAGCAGTTGATTGACCAAAACACATAAAGTACCTAAACAATAAAGTTGAAATTTACATAAAATATAAAAAGACATAGACCCATATATCAAAACGTAAACTCCAACTGAACTCCACTCGAACTCTCCCACATAAACACGAAAACGTGTTGAAAAGCTCGTCTAATTGACGTTATATATTGAAGTTTTCGAGTTTTAGCTGCAGTTTACGCATTTGCTAACTCATCTACCGAACACGAAAACTTGCAATTTATGACAAGCTTTATTAACAGTTTGATGCTCCGGTGATGTTCGAGTTGAGTTTCATCGTTTTAATAGTTTAGTTTTAGTTCACTGTAAGAATTTCAGAAATACACATTTAAAGGATCATAAAGAGTACAGTTTTGTTAGTAAAAAGTGATAATGACAGATAAAGAGTATTGTTGGTACCTGTACTAATGAAAATCATTTTATCACAGGCACCAGCGCCTTCCGTAAAAGTTTAGACAGAAATGTTTCGAAGTAAATCCTATAGGTAGGTTCAACTGTTTAAAAACTTGGGTAAGTATTATAAAATAATCTAAAGAAGACTATAAAATAAATCTAAGAGTTACGTTAACGAGTATACGTTTTGTAACATGGGCCCGTGTCCACCACACAAATACACACACACAGTTCCACAGAAATAAATATCGTCTAAACAATGTGACATGTTCAAGCGAGCGTTAATGTGATCTATTGAATTAAATTTTCGAAAGTCAAACACAGCAGTTTAGTTTTGCGATATTTTAGTTCGAAAAATAAAGGGGGGGGGGGGTTAGTCATGCCAAAACTTGGCTAAGGTTTGGTGCTTCAGCGGTAACAATCAGTTCCTGTAACGTGCAGGCAACAGAGTACACAGGTTTTTTTTTGACGTGACCACTCGCAGTTCAGCACACTAAGGCTGGTTACTGCTTAACCGGGCAATCCTGTGGTGGCCTCAAATGAATTTAAGGCCCAGCTAGGGTGAGAGTACGCAGTACTTGATACATCAGTGTTTATACAAAGAAACATGCGACCGATATAATAATAGTCAAGAAATCCAAAATGTATGTGATAGACATACGTTACCAAAATGTCACAAATTCAAGAACATTTTATGTTTTGTAGTCGTCACTATCACTGATAGAATGTTACTTCCTCCAAGGCCACATTTCCTCCTGCAACCAGCTCGTATGCAACTTGCATTACGCTGTGCGATACCCAGGCATGATGTGATCATTCACTTAATCATACGCCGTAATGTTACTTGCATGCGAGTAGCTTGCAGGTGGAAACGTGATCTTAGATTTCAGGTGGTCCATTGTTCTGTGGGACAGCACCACATTTTTTTTTAAATATTGTCTATGATAAAGCGGTAATACCTTATCCAGCCTGCTTGGTGATCAATGAAAGGTATTGCCAATACAACTGCTAACTTTTTCAGCATTCTCGATTTAATAAAACGACCGATCAACTTCTTACATGAGATTTTTATATTTTATGTTATGAGTGTACAATATTAAAGTGCCAACATAGCAGATAGATAACGGTGACGAAGTGTTGAAAAGATTAATATTGAAACTTTATACAAAATGTAATAATCCATTAATAGTTATATTATTGTGGGGTGCTAAAGGGATATTTTTACACGTTTTTAGTTCGGCTTATAGTCCTCATAGTTCTATTAACCGTAAAAATAGATTGATAACATTATCATAACATTTTGTTGGAGATATTGTATGAAACTTACTTTAAAACAGTTTCTCGTAATATCAAACTAACCTAACATTCTCTGTCATACAAAAGCGACAGGAAACGAAAACAAAATTAAGAAATCCCTAAATTCAAGACATTCCAACAAAAGAGCAACTGACAGTATTGTATCAACAGTCATAAAATCGACAGTTTATTAAAAAAACCATACAAATCTTACAGCAAAATGACCAACGTCATACAAATCTGACAGTTTATTATCAAAAATCGACAACAGATTTTTCAAAAGACATTCTCATTCTAATGTCAAAATCATCTGTCATACAAATTTGACAGCCGACAACTGTCAACCGTTACTATGTCGTCATAGACACAGTGTTCGCCACGTTATCTATCGCTAAGCTGGTACTTACTCGCTGGGCTCGGTTGACGGTCCAGCGGGGGGTAGATCTCAGTCACTGACCGCGCGCTTCGCTTGAGGCTCTTCTAGTTCCGTTTCCGGGGGATTGTCTATGCCGGGCAGCTGTATTTGTGTGTCTGACGCTTCTGAGGGCTGTTGAAGATGAGACGGTGGGTTTAGTAATTATGTCAGAGTATTGAGAGTTAAATGAATGGTGAATGTAAATAGGGAAAGGATAAATAATAATTTAATTTAATTAAAGGCGGCGTAAGTTTCATATTCTCTTCAAATTGCAAATGCTATTTCAAGACGTTTAAACCTTGGAAATCGACCCGTGCGGCTATTATTACGAGCACCTCTGTTTCTCAGCTCATTCATTATATCAATGTTGCTTTGAAATAATATTTGGATTGCGTAATTCTTGCGAAGCCAGCGCGTGGATGTTACTCGAACTCTACCATGATAGAGCCTTCATTTCAGGTAAGATTTTTGAATCAACGTTAGGCTGGTTAAATGTTTTAAAATAGCATTTGCAATTCGAAGAGAAGAATTAATTTCTGAATATGAATTTTAAGATTATTATACAAAAAATTGGGTATCATGCAAACAGGGGCCGTACTATGAATTGTTAAAACAATCTTTGTTGCTGTGTGAGTGAAAAACGGAACGGAAAAAATCTTTCTTTTTATATACAGCACGAATAGCACTCTCTTTTTACCGTTTTTTTATGGATGGGAAATCATAAAATGACTTCAACCGCTGTGGGAGGAAAGCGGAAAGGAGAGTCAGACTTTTACTGACAAAAACCTACCCGTGTTCCTCCTAATGCCCTTTGCGTCCGCGGTAACTCTTTCGAACAAATTCCGCCACATCTCTTTATACTCTAGTGTGCGAAGCAAAGGAGGGTAATGTGTTTATCAGTCAATTAACGTATGTATGTTCCTTTGTAACGCATTAAGGTGCGTTTACACCTCTTTTTCTCGGCAACCCGCATAGATCCTATACCCGTAAACTCCACTCCTAAGGGGGTAAAACGGGGGTGGAAATTGTCTGTACTAAATCTGCACAGACGAGGTCGCGGACGAAGTGCTAGTCGGAAGATGCAATTGAAGTTAGAGACAGTTGAATCCGAATGCGTATTCGTAAATTCCTACATTGTTTACTTTGTTTGATTTTGTTGAGTTTTATTGCTTCGATATAGATCATCTGCCTAGCCTTTTCCCAACTACATATATTGGGGTCAGCTCCCAGTCAAACCGGATTCAGCTGAATACCAAACTTACACAATCCAATAACTGGGGAACACGGTACTTCTTGGCAAGACTAGTGTCAGATTTTCTGGCTTCTGAGAATCCGTAACAACTGCCAAATATCTCCAAATGATAGCCGGGATCAACGACTTAATGTGCTTTCCGAGGCACGGAGGAGTCTCTGTTAAGATGGTCTGAACCTCGGCAAGCGTTGCTTAACCTTGAAGATCGACCCGTGCGGTTGCTCTAATTTAGCCACGAGCTATCGCTTCGATATACAACCCAATGTAATTCTATTTCACGATTGTGAGACATCCATCCGATTTAGAATTCAATTTAGTATAGCGTAATCGCTAGCTTCCAACTTCATAATTAGAACGTTCCTAAGTACTACAAGAGCAGTGGTAGCCAAGTGTTAACGGCCCCGACTTACGAATTGTAGGTCGCGGGTTCAAACCCAGACAGGCGCATTTCTTTGTGTAAATTAATTCATCACCACTGCTCTCAAAACGGTGTAGGAAACCGGCATGTCCTAGAACCGAAAATTCGAAGACATGTGACATTCACCAACCCGCACTGGGCCCGCGTGGTGGATTACGGCCCATTTCCTCTCCTAGAGAGAAGGCCTCTGTCCCAGCAGTGGGAACGTTAAAAGGCTGATTATGCTTTGGCTAGATTTTCTAAAAATTGGATAGTGTAATAAGCGCTTTAGCATATTATCTGATCATAGTACGGCCCCCGAATAAAAAGTAACGAGGTCGGGTATCGGAATGATAGTGAGGTGCGTGAATAATTAGAGTAGTCAATACTTACATCAGTTATCATCAATGAGATATTTAAAATACTATGTTCTATTGGGTTTACCTTGACGTCAATACTCCTGCGTCCCAGAGTGTGCTTGGAAAACATTGTACAATGTAAATATACATACTATTTTCTTTCAAGCTTTTATATATAATATGAAGGGGCCCAGTGCAATAATGATGAAAATCCATTTTTGTAAAAAATCTAAGTAAGCACGTCATTCAGCCACTGGATATTTAGCAATATTACTTATAACCCCGATATTTTAAACCGTGCACGCTTACATTAGATAAAAGGACGGTACTCAATAAAGTCATGGTTTTTAAAAATAACTTTAAATAATATATTTTTTACGTACATACTTATTTAAAGCTTGAGTAAAGAAAGAACATAATATCAATAATAAAAATGTGCTGTAACGAATAATGTATTATGTTCATACGTTTAAACACGACTTTCCTTTTCCCATTAATACAATTGAAACGCAATTATCTCAAAACGAGGTAACAAGGACATTTTATCGTTATTGCAGTGGACCCTTCATATAGATAAGCAGTGTTCAGAACAGGTTGAGCTAATATACCTAAAGTTAAAAGAACAGAGACAAAAAGGAGACTTCCTTAAGACCAAATTTATTTTTCGGAACATTTGTTCCGAGTTTCGAGACATCACTTAAGTACATTTAATATTAATGTTGTTTTTATTAATACAGTTAACTAATTGAATTCATTTTCCTTTTTAACGGACTTACATACAAGGAAAACGTTCTCAAAAAACCAGTAGATACGTTTTCTATAGTTATTAATTCAGGTAAAGATCTGGGTCCGTCTCATGTTTTCGTTTCCCAGAAAAACCAAAACTTGCTGTCCCTTTCTATCTTTTGTTTACACGATGACGAAAGGGTTGACTGGTTTTTTTACCTTTATTAAAAATCATGCATACTCTTTAAAAAAAACAGAAATAGGAAATTAATTCATTATTCGATAATTGTTTTCCTTTATTAATTTTAGTTGTACTTATACTCCATTCACAATAAGATTAGACATTGGAACAAAATTGTTTACAGTCCGTTCAACCGATTTTTACTTCTATTCCGTACGCCGAAACATCCTTGGACTTCTCCAACTTTAATACTTAAGGATGTCATTAAAAGCAAAAACGTGATTATATATAAACCGTTTACTGTAAGCTACCATGTGTCATGCACCAACGCAATAGAAGTCAAAATCAGTTGAACGGACTGTAAAAAAGATGGATTTCAATGTCTAATCTTATCGCGAATGGGGTATAAGTAATGTTACAATTTCCGGGACATTACTCCAGATAAAATATTATATCGTAAGGCGTCTCCACTTTGTTCTGTTTCAAACTTTAGGTATTTTAGCTCTACCAATTCCGATCACTGGTGATAAGGGTTAGCGAGATACACACAAGCGCCATTAGTTAGTATGGATTTTATAGATATGTCACCGAACAATTGCAGAAATATCGCGTGAAATTGCAAACTCTGTTTTTTCTCGATAAGACATGTGAACGAAACTTTTGAATTTGGATGGGATTTATTGTGTATTCCATATTGCCGTTCACAATATATTGTAACATCAGTGAACCTCACCCCTAGTATTACTTACTATTCTAGTGAATAAAACAAGCGTTGGACTTTAAGTTCTTACTTATTTACGGCATCTGCCTTATAAGAGCGCTACTACATGACTGTCTTATAAAACAATGCATATTATACGGACCTATTTTGCTGTACTCAGGGTGAATTCACAAGGAATGCATTATTTATAGATCTTAGTATAACGTAGGATAAGCGCATTAATCACATTGGGGAAACCCGTAATGATAAATGTAAGATGAAAAATTAATAAATAAATAAATATTTTCTGTATTCATAATAGGGTAGTTGACTAAAAAAATCTAATTAGTCCGTCAGATAGATTTCCAAAAAATATTGGACACGTATTTTTTCTTTTTTCACGTAAACAAAAAATGAAGCCGATACAGAGCGTTGAAAACTCGTGTGACGTCACTACTCGCTACAATTTTTACCGAGCCGTAACGTCACAAGCCCCCACTCCTGATCTTTGATGCTTTGTATCTTCGTCAGTTTTTATAGATTTGATAAAGGAAAAAATACGTGTCCAATATTTTTCTATAATCTAACTGACGGACTAAATATATTCATATATTTTTTACTCAGGAAACACCCCCATTCAAAATACTGTTTATTCTTTTTACCAGACACTTCCAAAGTTCTATCGGTCTTGTCTGCCAGTTACCCGCATCCAAAGAGGCTACCATCGTCGCAATATCGAGAAATTATAATCGAACAAAGATTTATTACAAAATAACGGAGTTTGCAATCATCCGGTGACAGATAAAAGTTAAATTAGGTTGATGAAATAGTTATTTAGCTTTAGTAATACGTGGTGTATATTTGAACCCGATCACCTACCGGTTCAGTTGTGGTACAACAAAGGAGAAGAACTATGTTCAGCTGATTACCAAAGTTAAATTTATTTATCAGATCCATACTGTAGTTTTGGAATTTCTAGAATAAAATTTCAGCATTTGGACAAGCAAAAGTACGTGCTAGCTAGCGGAATCATATCTATTTGATTTCCTGAGAAATCCGAGAAATTACTTTTGATAAAGAAAAATAACAAAACAAAAACTACTAAAGTTTTTTAGTTTTTTTTTTTAATACACTTCTGTTTGGCAGCACAAATCTCTTTCTAGTGAAAAAATTGCAAGGCGTAAAGCCATTTCTGATTTCATGATTTATTTTTCAAGCAATTAGGTCTTGTAAAACATATTGCTCGACCACTTTACATTCTCGTCTCCTACAGTTTCAAATACACACCACGAACGACTCTAGCGGTTAGTAGCACACACACAAGCACAGAGCCAGCTGCCCTCGCAGCAGTAGGGCGCTTACCTCAACGTCGTTAGCGTTCGTCTCGGGCAGCGCGCGCGGGCGCTTCTTGCTGCGCGGCGCGTTGCCCTCGCCCGTCGCCTGCCGCTTCGGTTGGAACTGGGGGACGATATAACGTTTGTTTAGTGGTTTGTTTCGCTAAGTTTAAAAAAATTAATTAAGCATGTTTCAGCTAGTACTACATTTCAAAATAAAAAATCAAAAGTCATTTATTCAAACTAGGCTGAGAGACAGCACTTTTTGAACGTCAAATTTTACATAGACAGTCCCCCAAAACGCCCACCCGTCACCACTTCCTAGTGTTTTAGCTGGGAAGAAGAAGTGGCGCAACAAACTCCCCAGCAACACATCTGTCTATTGCGTTTTAAGCACTTGAATTTATACAATAATATGCAAAGTCTACATGACAAAGGTAGAAACAAAAAAAATTACCCAATATGGAAATCATAAAAACAAAAAAACATCTGAAGAGCTGAAGCTACAAGACTGCCTCCAAAATCGCATTGGGGAAACTAATTTATCTTTTTATATCGTCACAACAACGTCACACTGTTCCTCAGGGAACTGAGGGTCGGTTTCTAAATTGCATATTTCAATAATTTTATTTTATTTATTGGGGACAAAAAACAATTACATGCTTAAAAGAAAACAAGAAATACTGAACATTAACATCACAAACATGTAACCCACAACAATAGCCACGTATTCACAAATAATAATAAAAGTGAAGGACTGTTGCAAGAGTTCACCGAGTGATAGCTTCACTTCGACAGGTTCTCAAGCTAACATAGCTCAAGAGAAATCCTCAACTTCAAGTTCAGAAATCGGTACTATGTACCTATAACATATGTACATATCTACCTAGTGTGTCTATTTGCTCCCACTGCAGAGCAAAAAACTCCCTCTCCTTTGTCCTGTATTATGCTAATCCGGGCCAGTCTTTTCAGTGATGGAAGTCGAGCTCAGCCCGCCATTATCGCCTTTAATGCCATTCGGTTTTACTTTTGGCCATTAAACGTTTGACATGCAACATATATGTATGTCCGGCCTAACCACATGTACATTTAGCAGCTTTTTAGGTAAGAGTAGGCGCGCACTACGAAAATAAATCGTTGCGACTATTAAAGTGCAAAATAAAATCGCAAACGACAATGATTCCTACGCGCACTACAATTTATTATCGCCTGCGAAATAGCATAATAATATTTAGCGCTGCGTTTGCAATTTTTTCCGCAAGGCGCGAAGGCAGTACCTACCGTAGGTTTCATAGGGTACAAAATATACGTACGATTTCGCATAAACGAAAATAAATCACGATTTATTTTCGCAGTCCGCGGATTGTAGTACATTTCTGTTGTTCACAGATTGACGAATTTTCTTTGCAACTATGTATTTTCGTAGAGCGCGCATACCCTTTTTTTTGGATGGTAAATCATCAAATGACTTCTCCCGCTCTGGGCGGAGCGGAACAGAGTGTCAGACTTTTACTGACTAAAACCCACCCGTGATCCTTCTTGTGCCCTTTGCGTTCCAGGGCTGCGGTGACTCTTTCGAACAAATTCCTGCACCCTAGCAGGCACTGACCCTATGGGGCCCCGTCTTCATTGCTGACGGCTTTTTGCGTTGCGCGTAGAACACTCGGCGCCGTCGTCTCGGGCCTGGTTGCTATCGGACGGCGAGCCAGTGCGCGCATACCGTATGGTCCAATATTTGGCGTGCAGTGTAATAATAAGTATGATAAACCATAAGAGTGCACCGACCTGTAGCTCGGGCGGCAGGAAGACGCGCGTGTTGACGAAGTAGTCGGACTGCGGCGCGAAGTACATGCGCGGGATGCGCGCGTCCGACGGGAAGTCGCGCAGCTCGAAGCTGGTCGAGCGCGACCAGATCACCGACATGGCCAGGTCGCACACGGCCCATAGTTTCTGTTCCACAACAACACCATCGTTACGTACATAAAGCTAATTTTTGTAATGGGATTCTCTCCACAGTTACCAGCAAATAGGGGTGTTTCCTGAGTAAAAAATATATGATTATATTTAGTCCGTCAGTTAGATTATAGAAAAATATTGGACACGTATTTTTTCTTTTATCAAATCTATAAAAACTGACGAAGATACAAAGCATCAAAGATCAGGAGTGGGGGCTTGTGACGTTACGGCTCGGTAAAAATTGTAGCGAGTAGTGACGTCACACGAGTTTTCAACGCTCTGTATCGGCTTCATTTTTTGTTTACGTGAAAAAAGAAAAAATACGTGTCCAATATTTTTTGGAAATCTATCTGACGGACTAATTAGATTTTTTTAGTCAACTACCCTAATTATGTAGTTTCCCCCACATGTTACCGGGTAAAACAAGGTGGATAGAAATGCAGGGGGTGAATAAAAACTAAACTTTGACTTGAATTTCCTCGTTATTTAAATATTGTTTGCAGAAATAATAATCTCCAATTTTTGAATCAATTTCGATTTGTGAGTAACTGTTAATATGGTATTTAAATCCCAATAAAAGTTTCGTTTTTATTCACCCCTGCTTTTCTATCCATTCCGTTTTACGGTAATTTCAAATCCATAAAGAAATAAACAATAGAATTTGAGACTTGCACACAACTCTTGTTTTCTTCAACATTTGGATGATTTTTCAAGTCTAAATAGGCATCAACGCTTAGAGGCGTCGCATACAAGCTACAGTTGTCGAGTTGCTAAAGAGTGATAACACTATCTGCATTATTTATTTCATGAAAAACAGCGTCCACATGCCGAAGAACATTTTAATATGTGAGCGTTAAACTTGGAGTACCAGTAAACTAGTTTAGGTTACAAATTAGAGCTTCCAACTTGCCAACTTGATCCTAATAAACAACTATACTTATAAAGATACATAGAGAATAGGCGGCGTCGTCGAAAAGTAAGGCAACACACCGGGAAGAGTTGAAGCATACGGGGGAGACTTTTGCCCAATAGTGGGACAGTAAAATCTACTATATAAAAATAAGTCGGGTTTTCCTTCCTGACGCTATAACTCCAGAACGCACGAACCGATTTCCACGGTTTTGCATTCGTTGGAAAGGTCTCGGTCTCCGTGAGGTTTACAGCAAAGAAAATTCAGGAAAAATTTGAACAGAAAAGCGGGAAAATCTTTTTTCATTTTTCTTATATATGGCAAAACAACGTTTGCTGGGTCAGCTAGTTTGATTATAAAAAATAACTTACGTAGTTGACGGAATCATCAGTCTCGTTGAGCGCATCTTTGTGCGTTTTCATGCGCTCCACCAAGCTCTTGTAGAAGCCGTAGCAATAGAAGTCGTTACGAGTGATCAGTGGCTCCAGGATGAACCATAGGCAGTTCTTGACGACCTGCGAATTAGAAAATAACCTATTGAGATGTATACGTAGGTAAGACACAAAATAATTAAAAAAAATTAAAAAACTCTCCTGCCATTTCAAAAAGTGAACTAAAAAATTAAAAACAAGATAGACCTTTTCATTGCAGTTAGAGGACCTGTATAGAACTATTCAAAGGACCCGTCCCCCGACTGCAATGAAAAGATCTATCTTGTTTTTAATTTTTTAGAGTACTTTTTGACATGGCACGAAGTTTTTTTTTTAATTATTAGTTTTTATTTCATTTTTTTTGTTGCAAGCTTTAGACGATGACAGTATAAATATGTAGTCTCATTTTCATGAAAACAAAATATTTTTGTTTTTTTATTTATTTGTGAACCATAAGTTCCATTTTCTATTTTTTCAAATTTATGAATAAAATATTGTAAAGAGGAAAGATTTGTATGTTTGTATGTAACGAATTAACTCAAAAACTTTAGAAAGCTACATTCACCCTGAGTAACATAGGCTATATTTTATCCCCATATTCCCACGGAACGGGAACTACGCGGGTAAAACGCGGGGCACTGCTAGTTTATAAATAAAAAAGATGACACGTTACGAACCGCTATTCTATAATAAAGGGGTGGCATACCTTAAGCTGCGCGACGTTGTCGTAGGCGGTGAAGGCGGGGTCGTGCGTGAGGATGGGCACGGCGAACACCAGCATGTAGTCCGGCAGGATGTGCGGCAGCTGCGACACCGCGCGCTCCACTGCGGACATTGTGTCAGCGTTACCTCACCACGTACTCGACATTAGCTCTGCCGCTCCTGACACCCACAACCACCAGTGACCACAGACTCGCATCCGCCCTAGGCAGCGCGTGTCAACACGGTATCCATACAGCCACATACACTCAGACAAAACCGACGTCCGACAGCATATCAGTCTGTTTGAAATATCGTTGAAATGTGTCTTCGTAGTAAGTCATCACCATCGGACAGTCGCGTGCATTTTTCAAGTATGTGCTAAATCAATTGGGTATTTTACTTGTTATAAAAATCATAATTCTATTTCGTCCGTCCTTACGACACATACTTTTTGTCATTTCGAATCGTAAAAAAAAATATAAAAATAAAGCGCATCAAAGTTCAAAAGTAGAGGCTGGTGACGTCACGTCGCTGGTAAAAATTGTAGAACGTAGTGCCATCACGCGAGTTTTCAACGCGCTGGAACTATTTGGAAATCTATCAGACTAATTAGATTTTTTTCAGTAAAATATCCTACTGTATTCTTTCTCTAACTGTGTGCCTGTAAGTGGTTACCTTTAGTGCCGACGGTGATGTTGCGCACGTACTCGCGGCGCCGCACCACGTCGGCCATCATGTACTGGCGCACCAGCGTGCGCAGGCGCCGCTCGGGCTCCCTGCCCGCCAGCGCGTACATGCCCATGAAGTCCAGGGGCAGGCACTTGTTGGGGATGCCCTGCGAGAAGAACAGATTCTTTTACACATCTTTCAGCACAAATGGAAGTCGGAAATAGTCGCAGAACGAACCGCAACGCCGCAAGGCTCATCGTGAAGCCACCGCAGATGGTTTATCGAGCTCGCCGCAAGCCTCACGCACGCTTCGTCGCCTTTCTGACTTTCGTCGATTGCCTGACACGTTTCACAAGAAATTTAATTTTTCAGTGGGTGCGTGGCGTGTCGATGACGTTTTGTATCGTCGTGTGGAGACATGTTCATAGAGTTGTCTTGAATATAGGACCAGAACGACAACATCGCCGCGATTAACTCGCTCCTGGAAGTGGAGTCTAAGGGAAGGTTCATATCTGACGGAACATGCGTCGCGTATTATCGGTCGCGTAACGCCAGAACAGACAAATGTATAGAAAAACACTTGAACGTTCACACTCAACCGATGATACGTTAGTGCGTCGAGTGTGAACGGCGACGCATGTTCCGTCAGATATGAACCTTCCCTTACTCATGCATTACTAAGGCATTTCACGCTGCTGCTCGGAATCTCCGTACTCGGCTATTCCGTAATAAGATTTAGGTCATAATAATATACTATAACAATAATAGATAATGGAATAACAAAAGTTATTCATGTACCTTCGACAATCCCTTGTGTAGTTTTGAGGCAAAAGCTTCTCTTACTTGAGGTACTTCGTCCTGAAATTATGTAACAATGTGTCAATTTGCAATTTTATAATACACAGGACAGTACACACAAAATATTTACGCCATTCTACAAAATTGTACCTGTATTGTAGCACTTCTCTAGAGGTATTTGTATATAAGTTGAATGTTACTAAACGTAACTCTAGCTTGGCAATATTTCTGCCACGGTCACAGAACTGTCAATCAAAGGTAAGAGAAAGCCGAGGATATCATTGAGGTATGTAGTATTGTTTTAATCATCTGTTTTATTACTTAACTAGTTTTATGGATAAACATTTGAAATGAATATTATGAGAAAATAATTGAAATCCAAAGCAACAATTGTGCATAGCATAATAACAATCAGCCTTTTAACGTTCCCGCTGCTGGAACACAGGCCTCCTCTCTAGGAGAGGGAATGGGCCGTAATCCACCACGCGGGCCCAGTGCGGGTTGGTGAATGTCACTTTTCTTAAAATTTTTAGTTCTATGACATGCCGTTTTCCTTCACCGTTTTGAGAGCAGTGGTGATGAAATTAATTACACAAAGTAATGCGCCTGGTTGTGTTGAACCCGCGACCTACAACTCGCAACTCGGGGCTGAACAAAAATTGTGCAACATTTAACAATCTTGTTTCTAATCATTTTGTGGAATACATAAAATATAGGCGTGTACAACTCACAATCATAAGATGGGACAGGTTGTAGAACTGCTCGGCGGTGAACTGGTCGCCGACGCCCTTCTGCTCGCAGATCTTCAACATGGCCGTGCCCGCCGCCAGCCGCAGGTGGGCCATCTCCGCTTTAGACAGCCGGTTTTGCTGCCGAACAGAATCACAGATACATATTTTATATCGCAGCACGTTGTATTGTCGGCCACATACACAGTGAGCGCAAAATGTCGGGCTGTGAAAAAGATTGATGAAAATAGATCACATGTAGCGGAGATGAGAATGTTGAGATGGATGTGTGGAGTAACGAGGATTGATAAAGTGAGAAATTAGTACATTAGAGGTAGTTTAAAATGGCGCCAGTGACGGAAAAGAAAGGGAACCGCTTGTCTTGGTATGGTTATGTGAAAAGGAGGGATGAAACGCATGTTGGTTACATGCGTTGCGTTATGAATATAAATGTGGATGGATCAAAGAAACTACGGATGAATTGTGTGAGGAGTGATATGAAAGGAAAGGGAGTTAGTGATAGCGTGACGGCTGACAGGACAGAATGGAAGAAAATAACGTGTTGCGCCGACCCCAAGTAACATGGGATAAGGGCAGGAAGATGATGATGATGACCGTAATGTTATATATTTCAAACCAGAAAAGTGGAGGAAATGAGCGTGGTACATTTCTTATTTTTTATATGGAAAAAGAAAATGAGTCTCCCGCTCTGCGTGGAGCGGGAGGGAGTGTCAAGACTCTTACTGACCAAAACCCACCCGTGCTTGCTCGCTACCCAATAACTAACCTGTAGCCTATCAATATTTCTGAAACCTGTGGATATTCTTCGAGGTTTTCAGAATACATACATACGAATAGGATGTGTTAACGCCATCTGTTGGTGTAAGTTTTCAACACGTGGCACTATCGTCACACCCTCTATCGTCAAGTGGACGGAGGCTTGGCGGGATCGAATGGGAGCGGGAGCGGAACGGTGCACGGAGCGCTCTGATTGGTCGGCGCTGAGGAACTACGAGAACCTTCGAATCCTTCGTTCCACGGTTCAACGAGTCCCTTTACGAAGAAAACTCAAGAAGGATGGTAGTTGGTTCACCATCGTAATTTTTATTCGCATATTAATTTCAATTGTAAATTCCTATATTAAACGCCTATTACATTATAAAATAAATCTAATTCATTGAAGAAGCCTGACCCGCAAATCACAAAACAGGATGTCTGTGGAAGAAGTGGTGTGGCTCAACAGCGTTACCTGCAGCAAGTCGCCCTTGTGCACTATGAACGCGTTGAGCATGCGGAAGGTCTTCTGCGCGGACAGCTCGTCCTTCTTGAGGCCCAGCAGCCAGCGCGCCATGCACTTGAGCCCCTCCAGCTTGCAGCGCGTCTCCTCGGGCAGCTGCTCCTCGCCGCACCACGCCTCGCCCGCGCCCGCGCCGCCGCCGCCCTCGCGCACCAGCAGCTCCTTCACGATCTGACAACCAGTATTGCTCCTTAGTTGAATTGTATTACATCATTTATTAGTATGGCTTGTCGCGAGAAACCAATAACTAAAGGTCTGGGGCGATGTTTCCATTGGTTTTAGAATTCACGGCGAGTCTTTGTTTCCAAATACCTATAGCTGGGTAACTAAGATGTAAATATTCATGTACTGTAAATATGCGTGCTTGATTTTTTTTTAACAAAAAAAAAGAAACGTTTATAAAAAAACACAGTATAATACAACGCACTTTTTGAAATTTTTGTCTGTTTGTCTGTATGTTTGTGGAAGTATCATGCCAGATCAAATTGCGTCCCGCACGCATCACGTAAAATGTACAAAAGATTTGTTTAATACATAAGAAATTACAACATATAAGGCTATATAACATCACATTACAACGATTACGGCATTTTCAACAGGAGCGGAGCATCTGTTGAAAAATGTTGCAAAAACGGTTTGTTTTTTTCTGTTATCTGTGACGCAGACAAACTTGCGCGGGTCATAATTTACTTCTAGGAAAGCACGCTCCATCGTACACCGCCTCATCGCTTACCATAAGTGAGAGCATGTCACTAATAAAAAAAAACTTCTATTATTTGTGGTATCTTACCTTCCTAGAGACAATATTCTTGATGTGCACGGGGAAGTTTTCAGGCAGGTTATGTGCTATATGTCCGAGCGTCACGATGGCCGTGCGGTAATGTTCCGAGTGTGGCGAGAGTGTCGCTTTCAGAGTCTCCAAGATTTCCGTGAAGATCTGTGTCCTTTGTTCTGGTACGTTCACGAATAGGCATCTAGGTGTGAGAGAAATAAGTAAACTTTAGTGAAGTACTATGGTGATCCTTGTCAACAGAGGAAGTTTTTCGGCTGAAACGATGACTAAGTTATCACAATATACCTACTTTTCAACAGTCAGGTATTGTTTATGTGAGGAATAAGAATGACGCTTTGACCGCTTTAATTTACAAAAATCTTCAAGTAAAGTTATATAACTGTTAAAAAGCAGCCCTAAAGACTAGATATCTCCGTCCGGTCAGGTTGAGCAGAGTTATTGAGATGGCAAACTGTCGGGACTAATAAAAGATACAACAAATTTAGACCTTATAATGTCACAGTTTTTGTTACATTGCAGGCTTATTTCGTCGATATTTTATTGACTTACCTGACAGCATTCTTTGCTTGTTTGGGTGTGCCGACCTCGGCGTACGCTTTACATAGGGTTATCAGCCTCGGGAACAGGGCTGGGCACGCTTCACCTGTAAACAAAGTTCATTTATTAACACTACTCGATACGGCTTGTACAGCATGTCCATGTGTAGTTAAAAGTAGAATATCACTACGTAGTATAAAACAAAGTCGCTTCCCGCTGTATGTCTGCCCCTATGTATTCTTAGATCTTCAAAACTACACAACGGATTTTTATGCGGTTTTTTTAATAGATAGACTGATTCAAGAGGAAGGTTTATATGTATAATACATGCATAATATAGTAGAGATTTAGTATCAGCATGCAGCACGTGCGCAGTTCGAAGTGAAACCGCGGCGTGCTGGTAGTCGATAGTATTTTGAATACTTCATGCTATAAAAACGACTGTACAACGCCTATTTGTGGATATTTTGACGCTGATTAATGTTTACACTCACTGGGCGGCCGTGTTTTCCTAAGAAAGTGAGCGCGGCGAGTATGTGCAGCGCCACGTACCCGTCGTCCAGCTCCAGTAGTGATGTCAGCCGGTCCAGGATGTATATCCTGACTAGTTATTTCACAAAGACCCCAAAACAGGATGAAGAGCTTGCTCAGGTGCGAAGTATCAAACGAATAAAACCGCCATTAGCGTTTCATACTGAACTGGCTATAGTGCGCCGAGACGGACGCGATCGTCTATTGTTTTATCCTGAGGAAACACGTCTAGCCTCTACTGGCCGCTACAACAACTCGCGATGCACTGTGGCCACTTACCTTGTCACGTTCTGCTTGGACCCGAAGAATTGCACTACTATAGGGACCTGAAGAATTGCACTACTAGGGGGCTGTCCGTAAGCAGGCATGGATGAGGAGGAAACGGTATCACATGTGCTCCTTGAGTGCACAGGTGTGATCTGTTTCTGGAGGGAGGCTGGCTGGTTGGAGTGATTGGCCGCCATGGCTCACGCACAATGGTCCAATACTAGGACTAAGTGCGGAACCAAAAACCCAGATAGATAGATAGATAGATTGTACTACTACTAAAGATGTAATAAAGTGTTTCCACTCACTGAGCGGCCTGTATTTTCCCAGGAAGGTGAGCGCGGCGAGTATGTGCGGCGCCACGGACTCGTCATCCAGCTCCAGTAGCGACGTCAGCCGGTCCAGGATGTCTTCGTGCAGGAAGTGGGAGGGGAACACGAAGGAGAGCATCACGAGGAGCTTGAGGCCGCGCTCGGCTGCTTTCTTTTCATCGATTCCTGTGGAGAAAAGTTTATATATGTACATAAATGATAAATGATATTTATTTTGTAAGTAGGTTAAACATAACACTTTTACACGTCAAATATTTCTGGTCATTTTAAGCTAGATGAAGCCGGTACATATGTATATATTTTTTGTGTGTGTTTATAATAATTTAAACATATTTATTTATTAAAACTTCTTGCTACACAAAAGTGAACTTCATCCTTTATGAGTCCACAAAAAACAGACATAAACTTCTACAGAATTATGTCTTGCACAAACAACAAAATGTCGGTGATAAAATTTCTCATTCAGAGTTTAAGTCTGTATCGCGTGGTCCCACTATTAGACAAACCCTACCAGTCAACCAAGGACAGTGAGCGAATATGATTATAACTTTCAGAGATTTAACGCATTTTGTCATCGTCGGGTGGTTAAAGAGACTATGCAGACGGCTGGATGAGCGACCAGCACCAACAAACATTACACTCAACTAAAATATGCAGTATATGCAGCAGTGAAATGCGGTCTAGTATGAGTTGTGGTCGATCATCACTGAGCTCACACGTTCTAGCAACATCTTCACTGTGTTGTAGTATACAGTCATATTAGTATACTACACTAGTACTTACCGCACTCCTCTGCCATAGAGGCGTCGGTTCCCTTCACAGTGGCCTCCACGTAGCCGACGAGTATGAGCAGCGAGTCGTGGTCGATCATCACTGAGCTCACTCGTTCTAGCAACATCTTCACTGTGTTGTAGTATAAATTTGTCATTACTGGTTGACCGAGTTTCTTTAGGACGCTTGACTGGAAGAGAAAAGATGAATTAGTATTTAGTATGTAATTGAATTGATTTCAGATTGAAATAATGATTAGGTACATGATTTCTTAACGACTTATCAGTGTTTAACCAGTAAATCTGATGCCATATCTTGTGTACTGTGATGGGCTACTGAGTACAGGGGCCGTACCACGAAATGCCCATACTATCATGGTTCAGTGTGAGGGAAAGGGATAGTCCTATTCGTCTTGCATAACTCCCTCTGACACAGGAATCATGATGGGTTTAGGATGTCATGGTAGGGCTGCAGATCTGCCCTCAAGTTTTGATTTTATTTTTAGAGTTCAAACTTTCGTGTTTTTGCTGTTACTGCACTCTAGGAAGGCAGTTAATGAGTTAATGCATCTACCTACGTCTGCGTAGAAACAGGAGGTAAAAATTATTAACCAGTACTTATAGACTTAACCATTGCCTATATATTATACTACCACTACAGCCGCGTAGTTCCCTTTCCCGTTTGGATATGGGGTTAAAATATAGCTTATGTTACTCGCTGATAATGTAGCTATCCATTGATGAAAATTGGTTAAAATCGGTATAGTAGTATCGGAGCTTATTCGGTAACAACAAACAAAAAAAGTGCACTCCACAGTATCAGTATAGATTAAATCTCGAAAAATGTATGATAAATCTATATAAATTACCTAAACTAAGTACCTAGTTATAACTTGACTGTCCGTTTATTAATAAGAGAGTGGATTATAATTTACATAATCCCATGAAAAAATAGGATAATTATATTATTTTCAAGAAGACGCTACAAAATTGGATTTATGCATTTCAGTATTTTACAATTTCTTCTACCAGGAATAATATTAATATCACCGGACAATTGCAGACCTTAAAACTGTAATAAATCTTTGATTTATACTATGCAGTGAAGTTATTGCGTGATTGTTGCGTCGTTAATCTAAGCCGTTCTTTAAGTCCACTAACATAAAGAACATATTAGATTAACGATTGGAACACTTCGAAAAAGTATCTTTTGTAAACCCGCTAGATGGAGGACTATACCGAATACAGTGCGGCGTTTGCAGTATTTCGCTGACATGAATACTAATCGGATCTCTAAGATCACAGCCCACCTGTAGAATTAATAGGTAACTGGGTCACCAGTCATTCTAGGTCACTTGTCGGCTTAGTGCTACCTAATTACATTAAATAAACGCTAATAATATTTTGAACGCTAACTGCTGCATCCACTTTATTAAATCGATACTCACTAAGCCTGTTGGGTTTCCTTTTAAAAAAGGGACATGTATTTAATCAACAAATTCAATTTTGATCTCATGAAAATAAACATGAATATAAAATTGACGGTATTTTTTATCCCAAATAATTTCCCGTTTGATACATAAAAAATGTGATCGTCTTTTCAGGATAAATGGCCTTATGCACCTAGTTACTGCGACTACAAACTTGGTTGAAACGCTCGCCGAGCGATGGCGCTTGAATTGCCAAAGTTCCTACTTATCGTATTAGGTCGAGGAAGTCTAGCTCAGTGGGATACTAAGACAGATCGTTAGCTTGAAAGTTAATTGCCTAAAATTGGGTAAAAGGATCACTATCAGAAGCACAAAACGAGAGAGAGAAGACCAGTCAGTTATTAGAAGTTGAAATAAATATTTCCCGTAAAAAACAGAAATCAATAGATACTCACAGTAGTACGAACGCAGACTTCACAGCTGACATTAGGATTCAAAATAGTCTCCATTCCTTGCAACAACTCGGGAGCCTGTTTCATATGATGAGAGAACTTGTTCAAGAATTCCTGAGTCTTGACAGACTCCGGTAGGAACTTCGAGCTTATGTGTAGCACTTTAGCGATCATTTCCTTTTGTACCGCCGGCGTCGGAGGTTTTCGATGTAGCTCGATCCATTCACCTACAGTCCGACGGACGACTAATTGATGTTTCTGTAATTCTATGAACGCTTTCGTCGCGTTATCATCGACATTTGACATTAAATAGAATAACTTCTTCATACGAATTGGGGCTGGCAATGTGTACGGAACGAGGGATGTATTTAGGAGTCGTTCTACCAATAGTCTGTCTTCTAAAGCTGTCATATAGTATCCATGAAGGATTTTATCTTTGATCCATTGGACTGCTTTCTCTGTGGCCGGAGGTACGCTGTCTTCTGTTAAAAACTTTTTGTAGATTAAGGCTAGACCAGACATGGCCTCTTTTCGAATTTTGAATTTTTTATCGAGCGTTCTTTCTCGTACGAAGTGTAAGAGGTCCTCTGATTCTGCGACTGCTTGAAAGTCTCTTTGAGCTGTCGCTATGATGGCCATGACCACTTCGTAACGGACTTGTTCATGGGCATCATGTTGCCTTAATTTTAGAGTTTCTGTTATGTCTTTTCTCAAATCCGGATGATGTACTAAGAAGTGCATGCAGTATTGAACGCATTTTATCCTGATTGGTACTGATATATCGTTAAATCTTCCGAGGAAGGCTCGCCATAAGGCAGGGTACTGTTTCGCAAGTTCAGATCCGGGTTCTGAGAACATTCTGGCAAGTAAGGCGACGCCGCTGAGTCGTTCAGGGAACTGTGCGGACTTGAGCTTGCATTCTAACTGAGGTAGCACGGAGAGAAGGATGGAGGGGCAACACTGGTACAGTTCATAGATAAGCTCGTACACCTTTGAGTATATCAGAAGATTCTTCTCTTCTTTGCCGAGAATTAGCACGTGGTTGAAGAACTGCGGAAGATAAAGGGAAATAAGTTTTAATTACACGGCAAAAAAAAAACGAAAGACCATGGGTAACTAAATTGAGGATTTTAAAGTAACCAAACTCTCCTTTAATCCAAGTGCAATTTGACAAGTTCATGATTGACAAGCACGGTGACGAATGGCTAAGATTTTCTTAACTAACAATGTCAAGTTCAGGCGGCGGCGGCGGTGTCAGGCTCAGGTCGAAACCATACTTTAATTTTATAGGGCTAATAATATAACAAAATTAGTTATGACATTAGAGCTGCACACTAATTAATCTATATTTATAAGAGTTGGTACATGATTCTCATATAAGAAAACGCCCACGTATGTTTACGTGGGAGACGTCTGGGGATGGCTGAGGAGTATATTATTATTAAAAGGGCTGTCTGTTACGCCCACCTGCAAGTTATTAACATCATACAGTATTTCTTTATAGATTGTATAAATGTCAAAGGCTGTTAGTTAGCCTATCACGCCGCGGAAAGAATTTCATATTTGGAACACGTGTAGATCATGGCCCGGAATAGGTAACATGATACTTTTTAGGGTTTCAACGGAACCCTATCTCTTAATCTCCGCTGTCCATCTGTACAGATAGAGCTGTCTGTGGGACAACAGCGGGATCTTGGTATCTGGTAAACCGTAATACGTAGACAGTTAAAAGTTACAGTGCGTATTTCTATTGGCGCTATCACAAATAATAAAAAGGGTTACGTATATCCAGTGACCGAGTGTCGAGTGTGAGTGCAATTTATAAATTGTTTGGGTGCCATATACGCTGCTCCAATATACAGAGATGCATTTAAATAGTTTAGAAAAGGGGGAGCGTAATGATTGCAGGCGTCCGTAGGTAGTTCGGATAATGTATGGTACACTTGAGACGCAGTTATACAGGAGCTACAGTTGAATTAGTATAAAGGGTCCTCAATTTAATTTCCAAATATGCAACCTACTATGTATTTTTAGAAAAAAATACCTTAACATAAACGTTTAAAGTTCAGTTTGCGCAACAACTTAGGCGCCACTTCCATGAGTCTCGGGACGATAATATCGTCCTGCCATTTCACTCTATAACAACCCTATGAACAGAAGGCCAATTCTGCAAATTTTTAAGCATCGTTCGTATTCGCAACTCATTCGCAGTCTGTCATCAAAAACACTTCAATTTCCCTACATTTTTGATACGACTGCGATGCGAATGCGAAGGTTGCTTAAGGAATAGTAGAATCGGCCGTCTGGCCTCCACACACGGCGAGAGAAATTGACGAGCGAAACGTCAAGTTGTGGCGATTGAATCACTGCTGGAAATGGTGCCTTAAACTAAAAAAAAACCGGCCAAATGCGAGTCGGACTCGCGCACAGAGGGTTCCGTATAAACCTATAGGTATATAAGTAAAAGTTCACGAGAAGCACCCTGTAGGTTTCGATTCCCTTGCGAGTGTCGAAAATTTGCGGCATAAACGGCAGTATCTTTTGATTGCGTGGGCTTAGAATTTTGATTTTTTCATAGCTCCAAGGGACAGTAGACCAGAGTATTTGATATATATTCCAGCTTGATAATTCCATGCATTCCTGAGAAAAAGGGTCTTGACAGACAAACAGACGAACGGACGGACGGACAACAAAGTAATAAGGGTCCAGTTTTTTCTTTTCGAGGTACGGAACCCTAAGAACAACAGATTCTCCTTGTCATTTAATAGAGGGTACTCACCGCCTGTATATAAGGTTCGAGCGTCTCACTTGTCTTGACGATGAGCTCCTTGGCCAGCGAGTACGCGTACTTGTGATCGCGCTTGTTGGGCTCCACCAGGTTCATGAGGATCACGTTCAGCAGCTCCTTGGAGACCACGTCCGACTCTGTGATGAGGGGGCACAGCACGTCCAGCATGAAGGACTTTACTTTTGTCGAGTGCTCCGTGCTGCAGAATGAAAAGGCTGGTTAGAAATGGGTTGAGTAGCCAATAGAGCTCAAATTTTGACGATTGGTGTATAATTCCACAAGGCCAGTTCTCGTACTTAAAGAGCGTAGAAATTCAAGTCGCATCCACTTCGACAATCAATGTCAAGAACTTGACCTGACCATATCGCACTCTCAGAATTAAAGGGGCCTAACTCAAAATTCCTGTTACTTATAATTTAACTATATAATGAAAAAGATTCCACAATATGACTGGGAAAGGGGCAGTTTATACATAGGTCTCGGGAGATATTTGTTTTTTTACCCAACACTTTTTAAAGATTTTAATTCTTGCTCATTTGCCAAAAAAAACAATTTTCGAGTTAGGTCCCTTTAATTCTAAAGACGCAAACACCTGATATTTCACTAAATTTAATGTAGTGAAATATGAGGTGTTTGCGTCTGCAATGCCATTGCGGACGTTTCTTAAAAATGGAAGAAGAGCACCTCTAATCCCCGCCTTCTTAAAATCTATAGTAATATTATAAAGAGGAAAGATTTGTATTTTTGTATGTAACGAATAAACTCAAAAACTACTGGACCGATTTCAAAAATTCTTTCACCATTAGAAAGCTACATTCACCCTGAGTCACATAGGCTATATTTTATCCCCGTATTGCCACGAGAACAACGCGGGTGAAACCGCGGGCGCTGCTAATATACAATAAACTTGAACCACAAACTAAACAATTATGTATGTATAAAGAGCAGTATTCTTTCATTTCCACTCTACATACATTTTAAATTCTCGGATAATAAATTCAAACTCGCCATTTTCACATGAAAACCTTATTAAGTTGGAAGTAAATGTTCGTAGAATTCGCTGTAGTGAACTAGCGCTGGGATAAAGGTCTGGTTCCGAGAACTGGGGTCAATGCTACACACTTTTATGTAGTACATAGTAACTTATTATGTAGATGCAGGGTGGGCTTCTCTATGGCAACTAAGCTTACGATGAGAGTTACTCGTAGGTGGATATGAACACTATACAAAATCACCTAAATAAAAATAATTAATCAATAATAATTATTACACTAGCTGCGGCCGAGGCGTTGCTTATGTGAGGTTTTTATTATTAAATTATTAGGTACACCTTTAAGTAATAAACGAGTTTATTTTGATTTCAAATTCTTGCATAACTATTTTTTCTAAAGAAAATAAAGCCGGCAATGGCGGCAATTGATTTTGTCAACTAAAAATCGGTTGGCAAAAAAAAATGGCTTTATCTCGGTAACGAGAGTAACGGTAACCTCGGTAACGGTTCGGTCTTCCCACCTTACAAGGATGGGGCTCGGCAGATTTATTTCAATTTCCCAGTTATTGTATTATATTCTACCCCAATGGGGTAGCTACTCAGCTACTAAACTACTACATTATAAGATTTTCATAAAGGGTGATTTAAACGGGCCTTGTATGGAGAAATAATCAAGTAACGTCATGAAAGCAATATTCTTATTCGCATCTCAGTCACAATCTGTCAAAATGAAGCGAAATTAGAGATTTTTTTGACAGATTAAATACTGCGATGGGAATGTTGCTCTAAAATTCGTGGAATAACCCTCAGTTTTTAATCATATGTTTTTTTTTCTGAAATATAATGTATTTATTACATTGAAACATTTCTAAAAAGGAATAGTTCGTAGAATTTGCTATAGTAAACACACACTAGAACTAGGATAAAGGTCAGGTTCCGAGAACTGGGACCAAATTCTACTCGCCCTAGTTGAACGTAATTACAAGGAAGTTTTTTTCGAAGGCGACTGATGAATACAGATAAAATTACATGTTTTTAATTCATTTAGTCCTTCAAGCGTAATAAAAAAATTAATCAGAATTTTTGAAAAAAAATGTTTGACAGTTTAAATTTTAATCAAGCTTGGAACCTAACAAATGATATACTTAATATACCTTTCCAATAATTCTGCCCTTATTAAAAACCCTTTCAGTTATTAAATAAGAATATAACTTTTTGTTCAATATTCCTAATATTGAAACGAAAAGTTTCGTTCGACCTAAGGTCATCTTTACCTAACTTTTTAGACACTGAAAAAAAGTAATCGGTGCAATATCGTGAAAAAATGGCTTTTTAACCAACTGCACCATTAAGAGAGTAGATTTTTTTTTGTATATTTTATTTGTCACAATTAACATCAAATTGCAATAGAGTACCTATGAGATGCTTTGAACTGCAAAAGTTAACGAAAGTGTACTAAATTATGAAATCTTATCAGTCTTTAATTAGATTATCTACAGAGCATCTCAAACGCAATATAAATATTGTCTTGTTTAATCGATACTTGTAAAATTGATAATATTATACGTTCGTTTCGTTCACTGTAAGAACTTTATAAGATAAATCTTTAGAAAATATTCAGCAAAAAGCGTTTTATAAGTGCCAACTTTTATACTAAAAATAATATCTCTGAACTGAACTTATGTATATAGGTACTCCTGGCATTTACAATATATAGTTACGCTAACACGCATGAGCAAAACTAGGCAACCTCGGATTAAATCGAACATTACATGGTCCTTCGAATCACGGCGAACGATTCTCACTTTCACTAGGGCTAATTTTCATTCCTGCCAATGCCTTCTACCTAAATCTTAAAAGGAACATGCATCGCAGGTACGCCTACTGTCCCGAAAATGAATGTTAACATGTTCTTGGAACCCTATAGCCAGAGGGCTAGACAAAGAGTCCCTTCCTTTTTTCCGCACACGCCTCTCATCTCCTCGCATTGCTAGGCAGTCGTTTCGGTAGAAATCAAGTCCGTATTTACATTTTCATCGTGGTCTGCCACGATTTCAACTAGCACTAAATGGGACCCAAGTTATGGTGGTACGCCGACTGTCTCGAAAATGAATGTTAACATGTTCTTAGAACCTTATATGTCTATTTAGCCAGTAATGTCCCAGGGCTAGACAAAGGAGTCCCTTCCTCTTTTCCGCATACGCCTGTCTATCTCACATGGCTAGGCAGTCCTTTCGGTAGAAATCAAGTTCGTACTTACATTCATCGTGGTCTGCCACGATTTCACCTAGCACTAAATGGGACCCAATTAATGGTGCTTTTAACCCACAGTTCTTCTGACTTTTAAATAATGAACATTAACATATCTTTTCATTATATCGAAACCCAAACGCAACACGATACTTCTGAAAGGAGATGGCGAAACGAACACGCCTTCTACCTAAGGAATTGGGCTAAACAAAAAAATATACAGAAGGAAGCAAGATCTGTACCTTACAGAGGGAGAGTACGGACTTAAACGATCAATATCTTCTTATCTATACTACATTTTATTATAATATTAGAAAAAAGATGCTCGTAGAAGCAGAAGTACGAAACCTTTTGTTTACAAGTTCAAACAATTTTAATAGATAATGTATGTGCTTCATTTGTAAGTAACAATGTATGGCATACAATAAAGCATATTTTATCGATTTATTCGTCACGATGCTTCGAGAGATTATGTACATGAAATGAAACAATTTTAGTAATATTCAGTTTACAACCGAAAAAATTAAAAAACACGTGCTGCCACAACTTATGACGGGAATAAGTGACATTTTAGATTTGGTAGAGTTATAGTGACATGGAAAGCCTTCCCAGCACTGTCCGCCTCTGCTTCTTTTAGATTTTAAATATTGACACGACAATATTTTATATTTTATATAAAAACTAAATAAAATTAAATGAAATCCTTTTAATTTCAGAATGTATATAAGTTAAATAAATAGGTACAATTTAGTGTGGCAGCTGTTTTCTAAATTGATTATATTTAACTCCACATCAATCTTGACTGTAGTAATGTTTGTTAATAAAGTGTGCCCCTAAAAGAGCCTTTTTTAACTTATGTCTAATGCTATAGTAAACGGAGTATAGGGCCAATAAAAACACACAAAATTCAAAAGTGTACTTACTTGACAATCTTGAACATAAGCGAGAAGAGTGCGCAGAAGATCTCTTGGCAGTCTTCCAGCTCGAAGCACATGTTGAAGGACTTGACATAGGCCAGGTTTTCCAGCAAATAGAAGTATCGCTTGAAGGCCGGGTCCTTAGGGTCGCGCAGACCTTGTAGTTGGTTGATCAGGAACAGGAAAATTGTTTTTACCTGGTAAGAACGAAAAAGGGTTTTTATTCATGTTGATGTTAGATAAATAGTATTTGTATGCCACACATAAAGACAAATAAATAACGGAAAAATGTTTGCTGTCGTGCTGTGTACGTCGAAGCCAAATGGCTTAATCAGTTGATTAATTATCATGCTAGCCATTTCATTAAACGGCTTTTCATTTAATGAGCGGATTAAACGACCTCCCGGAATCCAATTGAACGGTAAGGTAGGTAATGATTTGGATTAATATCTTATAATACTTGCCTAACCAAGTAGCGGAACATAGGGCACCTCGACACGGATAGGTTAGTTTCAAAAGGCTAGACCGTCAACTAAACGATTGATTAATCTAGTTGGCTACGATGTACATTGTCATCGCCAAATGTCTCTGCCATACCAAGAGGACCTCGCATCATTTAAAATGTATTTGCTATGTGTTGTAATCGCAGCCAAACAGAGACACAGAAATCTTAGTGGCTGGACAGCATAGCATAGCATAAGCATAATCAGCCTTTTAATGTTCCCACTGCTGGGACACAGGCCTCCTCTCTAGGAGAGGTAATGGGCCGTAATGCACCACGCGGGCCCAGTGCGGTTTGGTGAATGTCACATGTCTTCGAATTTTTGGTTCTAGGACATGCCGGTTTCCTCACGATGTTTTCCTTCACCGTTTTGAGAGCAGTGGTGATAAAATAAATTACACAAATTAATGCGCCTGGATGGGTTTGAACCCGCGACCTACAATTCGTAAATCTATACTAGTATTATAAAGAGGAAAGACTTGTATTTTTGTATGTAACGAATAAACTCAAAAACAACTGGACCGATTTCAAAAATTCTTTCACCATTAGAAAGCTACATTCACCCTGAGTAACATAGGCTATATTTTATCCCCGTATTCCCAAGGGAACGGCAACTACGCGGGTAAAACCGCGGGGCGCTGCTAGTCGCTAATAATTCGTAAACTGAACAGCATCGTCATACATAACGCTCAGTTTTGAGGCACCTAGCGGACTCTCATGGATAGGAATCCATGAGAGTCCGCTAGGTGCCTCAAAACTTGAAAAACTATTTGCTCATCATAGGATATGATGAGCAAGATCGTCGGTCTACCTTGTCACTTGAAATAGTGAAGATACATGCTCCTTGCTTCTCTTCCTCCCATGCTTAATCTCTTCTTATAGATAAGAAGTCTAAAACGATAGCTTCGAGAGTTACATGAGGAGCTCGTGGCTCAATTATAACAGCCGCACGGGTCAATCTTCTAGGTTAAGCAACGCTTGCCGAGGTTGGTCTGTGGATGGGTGACCATCTTAACATAACGAGACTTCTCCGTGCCTCGGAAAGCACGTTAAGCCGTTGGTCCTGGCTGTCATTTGGAGATCCTTGGCAGTCGTTACGGATTGTCAGAAGCCAGAAAATCTGACACCAGTCTTGCCAAGATGTACCGTGTTCCCCAGTTAATGGGTTGTGGAGGTCTGGTAGGCAGCCGCTTCACGTAACATACTGGTATTCAGCTGAATCCGGCTTGACTGGGAGCCGACCCCAATGTAGTTGGGAAAAGGCTAGGCAGATGATGAGAGAGTTACATGTTCAGCAGTGACCAGCTATACGAGTAGGTCTACGATGATGAGTTACAACTACATATATAAACATTAATATCGACCTACGTAGCAACAGGCGGATCAATCCGATTGTGAGTTGATAACATTAACAACATCCTGCGAACAGCGAGCCATGCATCCGCGATGCAAACGAAGCAATCGTGATTATGGAAGGACCCAAGTTCAAGCGTGCATTCAAAACGTTGAAGTTTATCATAGATCAGGGGTCACCCATAAATTACGTCACACGTTAAGGGGGAGGGAGGGGGTCGAAGAAGTGTGACATTGTGTGACAAGGGGGTGGGAGGGGTCCTAAATTTCGTGACGACGCATTTCAAAATCTAAGTTTTAAGTACAACACGAACAAATACACTAATAAAATTGAAAAATATGTGACGTCATACTAGGGGGTTTCACAAATGTGCTCAGCTGTGATATTCTTGTGACGTCATTTATAGATGGCCCCTTATAGTAGGCCCACATCTCGCTCTTTGGCGTTTCGCCCCGGATTTTAGCCATCAAGCGAGCACACTACGGTAGGTATGTTTTAAACCTTATGATAACACTGCCTGACATGAAAACTGGGCTCCAGACCCTGTCACCACGATCACCAATCGCGCTTACCACTATGGAGGCATCTGTCATATACTCCTCCCTACTCTTCGGGGATTATGGACATGACAATATTTAAGCTTACAATAATTTGCAACTAAGATTAGCAAATTCATTTCTAAACCAGTAACATAAAGATATTGTACAGGGTTAATTTTTCAAGTTGGTAGGAATTCTAGAAATCTATACTAATATTAAAAAGCTGAAGAGTTTGTTTGTTTGAACGCGCTAATCTCAGGAACTACTGGTACCGATTTGAAAAAATCTTTCAGTGTTAGATAGCCCATTTATCGAGGAAGGCTATAGGCTATATATCATCACGCTAAGACCAATAGGAGCGGAGCAGTCATGAAAAATGTGACACAAACGAAGTTGTGCGGACAGCTAGTTAATGATAAATGGCAACTAAAGAAAATACTCAATTAGCACTTTGTTTATTTCGCAATTCCACATAGTTTTACCACCTACTTCTGCCAGAGTTGCGAAATTTGTTGGAAAAAGTCGCCGCCGCCCTAAGAGCAACACGAATAGATTTAGTCCGTACGAGTCTGACACTGCCTTCCGCTCCGCCCAGAGAGGAAAAAGTCATTTGATGATTTCCCATCCACAACAAAATACCCTCAAAAAATTACTCTGTGGATCGTTACAGCAAATACAGCGCTCACGTATTCTGTTGTGATCTTCCAACTGACATAATCCGTATTGACAAATTAGACACTTGAGTGGTTGCACAAAATCAATTTACTCATAACTGCGCGCACAAAGGACAAGCTCGTGCATTCCGCGAATGCTTTTAACGTTTTGAATCACTTACTGCGTTACATGAATCTAAACTGAACGTATTTTGAGGAAGCCTTCATTAATATAAAAAGAATCTTACTACTGTTATAAATGTCAAAGTTTGGATGAACGGAAGGACGGATTTGGATGAAATTTTGCACCGGGATATAGTCTGCAATAATAGCACATACGCGTTTTATCCTTAGTATTAATAAATTCAAATTGATTATAAAACGTAAGCTGTGCCAGAATGCTTTTTACACAGTTAAAGACTATATTGAAGACCAAAAGGCTGATTGAGCTGCTTCAACGATGTACTTGGCCTAATGTTACGTTTATCCATTGATACTTTTCTCATTTTTAGACTGACATTTTATATTCTGCGGTTTGTGCAATTCTAACATAAATGTTTACTTTATAAAGTAATATTTTATTTATCTATTTATTATATACTTAATTGTACACCGTGGTTAACAAAAAAAGAAAACTACAAACTAAAAACCATGTACAATGGGCGGCCTCATCGCATTCCGCGATCTCTTCCAGGCAAGCTCGAATGGACATAAATATTAATTAATATTTTATTATTGTGACATGAATATTTACTTGGTAAAGTAATTTTTTTTTATTTATTATGTTTGACATGAAAATCATTTATCATTTATATTTCAGGCTAGCTATAATAATAATAATTTATATTTTTAAATGGTTTTATTATTTTTTATAGAAATATTTAAAAAAGAATTATAATAGATATGTAGATAGGTATATGGAATGGTTTAAGGCAATAATATCTCTCACTAATGGAAGGCTACACTATCACTAAGTACGTAGTATTTTTTTGTTTCTGAGAGCAAGGCACAGAAATGAAGCCCCAGGGGCCGTATTATGACCTCTTAAAACCATCATGTTTTCGGTGTGAAAAAGAGACGGAGCTATACAGGACGAATAGCACTATCCTTTTCTCACACAGAAAACATGATGGTTTTAAGATGTCATAATACGGCCCCAGGAGGGGCTGAAAGGGGTGAACGACATATGTTAGGATCCTGGCGTTCGATTCGACCCTGTCCCCTAATTACGCTAGTTATTCGAGTTTTCCAGTAAGCATTTCTCAGTAGCAGTTGATTAATATAAATTCATCCCTTTTTTCATGAGAATATATCACCTGGCATCATGAGAATATACCTCAACAGACAGATGTTTTGCTAGGGAGTTTGTTGCGCCACTTTTTCACTTCGGAAGTGGTGACGGCTGGGGCGTTTTTTGGGAACTGTTTTTTTTTTTAACTTTGATGTTCAAAAAGTGCTGGCACTCAGACTAATTTGAATAGTTTTTTTTTTATTTTGAACTTAATTTCCTTTTTCAATAACTTAACATTCCTACACGCTCACAAACTCATAACACAAACAAGCTAAGTTCATATAAAAGTGAAGCACTAACTTGCGATATCCAATTAAACTTTGAAAGTTTTTCCTTTAGCTATGTTAAAAGGTTTCCAGACTTCAGCGTCCATATTTATGAACATGAATAAATATCAAGGGATTCTATAGCGTCGACATATTTTAACCGACTTCCAAAAAAGGAGGAGGTTCTCAAGTCGACTGTATTTTTTTTTGTGTCATAACCTTTTACTAGGTGTACCGATTTTGACGATTATTTTTATACTCGAAAGCTGGTGCTTGTCATGTGGTCCCATTTACATTGAGTGAGATCTGACGACTAGTATTTGAGTTACCTATCAATAATAATGCGTGGCTGAGAATGATCAAAATCAGGACACCCAGTACAAAGTTACGAGGTAACACAAAAAAAGGAAGAATATGCATTACGAACCAAATATTTGTGTGTCGGAGCCAATTTTCGAATATGTTGAAAAAATATTCATTTCTTTAAATAACTGCTATGCCAACATTGCTATACGTCTTCATTTACAATGTATTGATTCTAGCTTCACTGGTATTAATGTGCTATAATTAATAGCCCTTAACGAAGCGCTTTATTAAAAAGTAATTATGGTCGCAAAGCATGTCATTAAGTATCGCTCGCTATTGATCGCAATGTCTGTATGATATAAAATACGATCGGATCCCTGTGGCTATAACACCTATACTCTTTGTTTGAAAGTTACGTAAAAGCTGAGGGTCCGCGTTTATATTCTCGTGTAAACCGTAAAATATTATTTGGACAAACCTACAAAAGATGATCTATGTACTTGCTGCATAGTTTCTAATTTTAACAGTAAAGTTATACCAAAGGGTAGCAGTACCTACTATGAACCATTGTGGTGGATATAAAAGTATTTTATTGCAACTCAGAAACCACAGAGAACATACTATTATTATCTGCAAAGATATTAAGTGAAATCTCTTTTTTAGGGTTCCGTACCAAAAGGGTAAAACGGGCCCTCTTCGCTGTCCGTCCGTCTGTCCGTCTGTCACCAGGCTGAATCTCACGAACCGTGATAGTTATACTGTTGAAATGATCACAGATTAGATACGTATTTTGGTTGCTGCTATAACAACAAATACTAAAAAACAGAATAAAAGATTTTTTTAGGGCTCCCGGACAACAGACATGTTTTTTTTTTGCCGTTCTTATATATAATGGCACGGAACCCCTCGTGCGCAAGACCGACTCGCACTTGGCCGGTTTTTAATCTCTCTGTCCCCTCTTAACCATTTTACCCACCCACTGTCGAGTGCAGGTCACTTTCATAGCTTTTTTTCAGACATTAGCATTTTTGCCCATTCTCTCAATTGCTACCATGAAAAGCTGGATCTGAATAAATCACATCGTGAGAAGCAAGATTGGATGAACTATCAATCCATCAGTCGGTCTATTCTGGCAACACGTCTCCGTCGTAAATAAGGTAGGTGGAATGAGCTTGAACTGAACTGACATTCGGCCTTCGACTGAATAGATTGTTCACTTCATGTCCGCTTCACCTAATTTTTCACGGTGAGATGTCAACAGAATCGCACTACTGATACCATCTAGGGTTAGACAGATCATTTCATCCAAACTTTCACGCTGCTGCTTTTTACAGAATTGCTAAACAGTTCCTCGCTATTCAATCACAACAAAACAATAACACACTAGTGTCACGGCTCACCAGAGTCAATAGAATTGTAGAAACTGAAACGACTGTTGACGGGAACGAACTGAACTTTTTTATTTTCTATAGAATAGGGTTTGGATACACACTATAACCAAACTAAGATAGGTGGCGCTAGGTACATTTTATTTTGTTAACTATTCAAATTAAATCTAACACTCCCACTTAACAAAATAAAGACTATATTATAAACAATCTGACTTTTACTTATTCAAACCTAACATTTCCAAAAATTTATAATGCTTCACTGCATTCAATCCCTTGGTGAATATATCAGCAGGCATATCTGAAGTTGGTAAATAATGCAGTCTAATAATATTATTATTTAAGTGTTCTCTAAAGAAATGAAAACGGATATCAATATGCTTTGATCTCTTATGCAAACAATTATTATTTGCTAACTTCTGTGCAGACTGGTTGTCATTAAATATAGTTATCACATACAGCTCATTGGTTATCTCATATTGTAGATTTCTTAAGAATATGGCTTCTTTACAGCAATCAGATATACCCATGTATTCTGCTTCAGTGCTAGATAAGGCAACAGTTACTTGCTTTCTAGTTTCCCACGAGACAGCACCACCAGAAAGAATAAAGAAAAAACCTGTATATGAACGCCTGTCCAATACATTGCTTGCCCAATCAGCATCAACATAGGCTTGTAGTTTAGGATTACCACTGGCAGTATATTTCAAGCAGAAACTTTTAGTTGATTTTAAATATTTAAGAACCCTTTTAGCATAAGCCCAGTGCTCATCACTGTAACAATTGTTGAACTGGCTTAAATAATTAACTGCAAAAACAATGTCTGGTCTAGTGAGCACAGCTAAATACATCATACAGCCAATCAGCTGCTGGTAAGGTAATTGAGATTTACAATTTTCACTTTTATTTAAATTCAACTTAGATTCAATAGGTGTATATGTAACTTTAGAATTCTGAATATTGAATTTTTGGGTCAATTTTTCAATATATTGTTCTTGATCTAATGTCACAATACCATTTTCCTTATCTACATGAACTCTCATGCCCAAACACTGCTTGACACTACCCATATCTTTAATTTTAAATATAGATGACAATTCTATTTTAATTTTCTCAGTTTCTAACACATTATTAGAAAATACTAAAAAATCATCAACATAAAGTGCAATATATATCCTGTTAGAACCATTAATTTTAGTATAGAGACAAGGTTCAACTTGTGACCTTTTGAAACCAATTTTCTCTAAAAAACTATCAACTCTTTGATACCAGGCTCTTGAAGACTGCTTCAACCCATAGATGGCCTTTTTTAGTTTAAGTACTTTATTATTACATTCAAAACCTACTGGCATTTTCATATACACAGTTTCTTTCAAAAAACCATTTAAGAAGGCAGTCTTAACATCTAAATGTGTTACATCAAGTTTCATCTGAGCAGCCAAGGCAAACAGTAATCTTAAGGATGAATGTCTTAATACAGGAGAAAAAGTTTCCTCAAAGTCTATACCTGGTTTTTGAACAAAACCTTTTGCTACTAACCTAGCACGATATGTTATGTTGTTATCGCTGTCAACCTTCCGTTTGAACACCCATTTGCATGGCACAACCGTACTGTTCACAGGTAAGTCTACAACTTCCCAGGCTTCATTTTCTTCAAACGATTTAAGTTCATCATTCATAGCCTGTGCCCACTGAGCACTTTCTGGTCCATTCAGGGCATCTTGAAGTGTTATTTCACTATAGTCCATCTGGTTACACACACTCTCACAGTTGACCTGACTGTCCGAACTTACACAGTTGACTTGACTGTCCGCACTGACACTAGCAAAGCCATACCTGTCTGGCTTTTTACGCACACGTTTCTCCCTAGACACAGCTGGTTCATCTGGGACCTGTAGCTGCGGACCTGCAGTAGGGGCCTGAGATTCCAGAACGTCGAGAAACTCATCTTCCTCGGAGCTGGTGCTGCCTGTCTTCTCGCTGTCTTCATTCTTAACCTTCCCAGAACTGGATTCTAGATTGACTTGCATTTCACTGTCTCCCACTGCTTCTGGTGTCTCTGTCTTCACAACGAAATCTAGACTTGAGTCTGTTATGTTCACTGGAACCTCAGTAGCACAATTCCCCTCCTCAATCACAACAATATCTCGAGTAGTTGTTATCGTATTATTGTTGGGATTGTACACTCTATAACCTTTGACATCATCTGGATAGCCAACAAGAACACATTGAATTGCTTTTTTATCCCACTTGAGGCGTTTCTCTTTAGGTACATGTACCATAACTTGGCTGCCAAATATCCTCAAGTGACTTACATCTGGTTTCTCCCCAGTCCACACTTCATATGGTGTTTGGTTATTTAATCCTGATGCTATTGACCTGTTTCTAAGATATACTGCGGTATTCACTGCTTCTGCCCAATATTTTTTGGTTAGTCCCGCATCATATAGCAGACATTTAGCTTTCTCTACCACTGTGCGGTTAAGCCTTTCACACATTCCATTCTGCTGTGGGGTATACGGGTTTGTCTTCTGATGCAATATTCCCGCTGCTTCTAAATACTGGTCAAATTGCTTATTGCAAAACTCCAACCCGTTGTCAGTCCTCAAAATCTTTATTTGTTTTCCTGTCTGGTTCTCTGCTATGTTCCTGAATGTTTTGAATTTATCTAAAGCTTGATCCTTTGTCTTTAAGAAGTAAACAAAGGCCATTCTGCTTTTGTCATCAACAATCAACAGAAAATACCTTGATCCCCCAATGGATTTGATTTCCATGGGGCCACAAATATCAGCGTGCACTGTATGAAGCAATTCTTCACTTCTGTTACCAATATGTGAGAATGGTAATCGTGTCTGCTTCCCTTCACAACACACAACACAGTTTGTTTGGTTTACTTGGGACTTATCTGTGTATGACATGCCAATAACTGCACCATCTTTCATTTTTTCTAGATCAGTGCTATTCAAGTGCGCAAATCTTCGATGCCACACACGCCCCGACACTGGTGTAAACAGACAATCAACTTGTTTCACATTTAACTTATAAACACCATCCACACAGTCTGCTGTCCCGATGAGTTCGTTTCTTGGATTATAAATCATGCATTGATTATCATTAAATGTCACTTGATTTCCTTTCTTAATTAGCTGGCTTACTGAAAGTAAATTTGTAGCAAGACTTGGCACATACAACACTCCTGTGACCGGTATATCATATTCTTTTGTGTTTACTATTGTTGTTATCTGCGTTTCGCCACAACAATCCACAGGAATGATTGACTTGTCAGCAATAACAATCTCGTCAACAAGCTGTTGATCCGATATATTCTTTAACCAATGTTTTTTTGTTGTCATATGCATGCTGGCGCCTGAATCGATGTACCAGTCCGTAGTCTTGAATTTTTTACTTAGAAAAATAGCACTAAACGCGTTTGATGATTGTTTTCTGCACTGGTTCTTGTAGTGGCCATATTTTTTGCATTTATAGCATTTAATACTTTCTTTTGAGTTTGACGTTTCGGCCGTACTGACATTAGCTGCATTTCGATTCATTAAATGAGTGGATTTAATTCGGTCTTCACGGTGTTTCTGGGGCTGCCTGTTTCTACTAAAAAATGCACTTTGACTTCCGTTCCTGATTTCACTCGAGTCCTCCATGTCTAAGAGCTTCGATTTGATTGCATCAGCCGTTATGTCCATGCCGGAATGCTCTATTGCCATAATCATTGGAGAGAACTTCTCAGGTAGTCCAGCCAAAAGTAGTGAACCAATCCACTCTTCACTTATTTTGAAACCAGTATTGTTTAACCGCTGGCTTGTTTCCACCATTGCAGTCACATAATGTGCCATGGACTCGCAATTTTCACGACGGATTGAAATAAGATTTCGTAGCAATCCAATTCTGCGCGAAAAACCGGTGTCGTCGAACATTTTTTGCAGCTTTGTCCACAGTCCCAAAGCGGTAGATTCATTCTTGATATGCACAAATAATCCTGGTTCTATTGTGAGAATGATCTTAGCTCGCGCCTTGGCGTCCATTGCCTCACCGCTTTGTCTAATGCATTTTTCCATGCCTTCTAGGATGAGGTAATTTTCGACCGCAAATGCCCATTCCTCATAATTTTCTCTTCCTTTCAGTTTTGTAATACTTGTAATTACATTTCCTGCCATTTTTTCACGAATAATCACCAATTAATACACTTTAAACTTGGAAAAAGTGAGGGCCATAACCTGTAGAAACTGAAACGACTGTTGACGGGAACGAACTGAACTTTTTTATTTTCTATAGAATAGGGTTTGGATACACACTATAACCAAACTAAGATAGGTGGCGCTAGGTACATTTTATTTTGTTAACTATTCAAATTAAATCTAACAAGAATTATACTGAGTTCGAGTACTGCATAGTATGACACGGACTAGGCTGGAACGCGCCACGGGTATCGCATAGGGCACACTGTTCTGTTATCATGTTCAATATGTGCAAGCTCACCTGTTCCTGATCTTTATAAGGCGCCTCCGGGGCATACACCCGGAGTACATCAGCGATGCAGCATGCGATGAGCAGCTGGACATCCCTGGAGGGGTGTGTGAGGAAGAACTCGTCGGCCAGGTGCAGGGCCAGCGGTATGTACTGCTGGTACATGCCCTCATCTTGCCCGAGACCTTGTAACGTGTGGGCTAGGACCTGTGGACAAGAATAAAGACATTATGAACTTGTTCCGCTTGTATACCTAAATCGCTGATTCGATTTTGGTAAATTTCGATATAGGAATAGATGGGATCCTGAACTATTATGTGATAATCTATATTAGTTGTTCACGTATTTTTTCTCCTAGCCTGAGGAAAAACACCGAAACAAACTTAGAGGTCAGAATCCATAGGTATATCCAGACATAAAATCATTATGAGAAGGATGTAAGTACCTAGTAATCTACAAGGATCTCATATGTCTGAGTCAGTCTTTTGAGGAAAGGATCACACAGAGTTGACTGGACGTGTCCAAATAGTGCAAGCATTAATGAAAATGTGTTATGGTAGAGAAAGATGATGCTAATATTATAATATACGAGGAATCCAAATTAAAGTTAAATAAGTTAAACACTTTTGATCGCATCCTTTAATTTATTACAACACGCGACCAACGTGTTCATTCCCGGAAGTATTGGTACGTTTACAGTAATATCGATCGTATTAAGACTTGACTAATAAGCATTCTTTTTTGCTGACTTTCAGGTAGGTTACATAACATTATTGGGAAAGAATATTATCACCAGTTTTGTTAAAGTAGATACTCATTGGCAAATTACTTCAGGTTCTTCAAGGACAGCTGAGTGCAAAGGTGAAGGTAGCTGCTGAGACAAGTTTTATGCAATAAAGACGCAATCAAGATAAACTTTTTGACATTTCTTGGGAATGCTTTATTACTATTCTGACCACTGCAGCTGCTGAGAGCTAGAACAAACAGCGGCATCCACTAGAGAAACGCCGGCGCAGAATCAATGAAGGTCGACGAATCCCGAAGAATCGATTCAACTATCTTGGGCCACGCCACGAAATCGATCAGAAAAAAAACTTTTTACAAAAAAATACAACCGACTTTTCCACAAAAAATCAAAAAAGTACTCGGTGTTTGTGGTTCCTTTTTCATTTTTTGAACACCGACTTCCGAAATTAAAGTTATTTTGTACTTTTTTGATTTTTTTGTGGAAAAGTCGGTTGTATTTTTTTGTAAAAAGTTTTTTATTTTTCACTTTTTAGTGGTACCTAAACCCCCTCCCCTCCCCCCACCTAAACGAACCAATTACATTAGTGTAAAAAACGCATTGCTCCAATGCAGAGTAAACTAAAAGGTCGTCAATGTAGACAATGTAGATATTTTTTAGATTTTTGTTGATTTTTCAAAAACCGCTTGTTCGATTTCGATAAAATTTTCATGAGACCATTTGGAAAGTATACCCTTTCCAACAAAAAAAGAATTTTTCAAATCGGTTGGCAAGCGACGGAGTTATGCGCGAACAAACAATAAAAATAAAAAAACATACAAACATTCGAATTGAGAACCTCCTCCTTTTTTAGAAGTCGATTAAAAAGACAGCGGGGAGTGAAAATTAAAAATATTTTCAACTGAAATATCTACATCATTTATTACATTAGAAAATTAAAAACTTTTCACAAAAAAAGCAACCGACCTCTAAAACAAAAAAAAGTACCTATAAAATAACTTAATTTCGGAACTCGGTGATTTTAGTTGTTTTTTCGTTTTTTGTACACCGGCTTCCGAAATTAAAGTTATTTTATACTTTTTTTTTGTTTAGAAGTCGGTCGATTTTTTTTGTAAAAAAAAAATCACTTTTTAGTTGTACACCCCCCACCCCACCTAAATGTACCAATCACATTGGTGTAAATAATAAACAAACATGAGATTTCAGCAATCCCGAGGATTGCTATCATTTATTTAAGAGTTCCGTTTCCTATCTCTGTTCTTCATCAGATCTTCACCAAACTAGAAAGGGACCACCTTGAAATACTAAGATGCTCTTCCAAGCCATCGTATACAATTTTATTTTTTCATTTTACATCAACAAGACTGAATGAGGACATCATCAATGTAGTCGAAGCCACGCATTATTAGGGATAACTCAAATACTAGTAGTCAGATCTAAATCATTTAAATGGGACCAGACCACAAGACAAGCACCAGCGTTCGAAGACAAAAATAAAAATCAAAATCGGGACACCCAGTACCTACATAGTTATGAGGTAACACACACAAAAAAATACAGTCGACTTGAGAACCTCCTGTTTTTTGGAAGTTAGATAAAAAAGCTCCTTAACATAACCTATGCTCCGATGACCTAAATAAAACTCAGTAACTAGCTTGACAGAGATAGGCTTAATGCTAATTACAATAGCATTCTGGCCACTATCACCAATCTAGGCCAGGTGTCATGTAGACAATAGAACAATTTGTTCGCAGATTACATCTAGAATCCAGCCGACTATGTGACCTAACAATGTATGGATGTCGGCCGAGTCACGACGGAAAATGAAAATCCGAACTAATGTTATAAATGCGAAAATGAGTATGTTTGTTACCTCTTCACATTTTCCAAATTGACGTGCAGTTAGACAATGTCCTAGGACATTTATATATAAAAAAATACATGTGTGCAATTCACACGTGGTAGAAGTGAAACCTTCAAAAATTTTGGCTTCAGGATAGTGAGACGAAGCGACAGTAAAAGAGACAGACACATGAATTTATGTGTCTGTCTCTTTTTACTGGCGCTTTTTCGTTTCATGAAACTTTCAAATCACAACGATGCTAAAGAAGTTTTCACTTCAATTATAGGATATAATATAAGGTACTTTTTATCTGGTGAATACGTACCCTTTGGTTTAATTGTCGATTTTCACGCGGACTAAGCCGCGGGCGTTAGCTAGTATTAAAATATTTTTATTTTAGTGACACGTGTTCTGATTGTCATTATTGTTCTGATTCGTTCGGACACAGAGTTAATTTGCATTTCAGAACAACAGAGATGGACAGAACACAAACTAGGGTTGCCAAATTCGATTTAACTTTCGACGACACAAATATTTTGCGTAAAATATGTCACTACGATTGACAGCTCTTCGTTTCTCTTTTTTTATTCGGCGGCGGTCCCAGCAGTGGGACACAAATCAGGTTAGTAAAAATATATGCAAATGTAAAGACGGCTGCAAGTTAAACAACGTGTAACAGAATAAACGTGAAACACGAATAAGTGCATTATACTCATTATGAACAACTTATACTAAGGGAACAACACTGCACTCGCGAATAAAATTCAGCTGTTCCATTTTGTGCAATGCACACAGAAATCCATTCCATCCTATGAAGTTGGCAAGACACACCAATCAGCACCAATTTCATTATCCAGCCAATCGATGCTTATCTTGGCCTAGTGCTGGACAAAGCTCTGTTCCATAATAGAGGTACCATCAGTCAATACTCTAAGCGGATTTGTGACCGCAAACTCAGCTCGCTCGCACCACTGACGCTGTCACTATCCGAGCCTTGTGTCGACTATATTGGGAACAGCTCCCAGACTTACTAGTACCAGATTCATTGAAGTGATTTGTACCTATCGTTAATAATTACTCATTCTTATTGTTTTATTCTGTAACACATTTTAGATGACAAGATACAGCCACCAGAACCAATCTAATTACCCAACCAATCGATGCTTATCTTAGCCTAGTGCTCGACAAAGCTCCGTCCCATAATAGAGGTATTACCAGTCAGTACGCTGAGCGAATTTGTGACCGCAAACTGAGCCCGCTCGCACCACTGACGCTGTCATTATCCCAGCCCTGTGTCGACTATATTGGGGTCAGCTCACAGACTAACTAGTAGCGGTTTCATAGAAGTGGTTTGTACCGTTAAATAATTGCTTTTTGTATTGTTTTTCTAGACAGTTTCAGTTACTGAGAGCTGTGTATTATTTGCAACATGGATGGTTCTCTGTTTCAAAGTTATATTAAATAGCCTTACACTGAAATCCATCAAGGTTATCTAGCCTCAGGTGCGTGTACAAATTGCATATAACCGCTCAAAATCTAGCCTGCGTTCAGTAGGTACCCACTACCCAATGGTAAGTCATAAATACGCCCCATTGAGAATTAGCAACGTTTCAGCTGTCGCGTCATTTCTGACCCTGACCTGCAGTTCACTAAGTCAGATTTTGTTACTCGGCAGTCTTAAAAGATGAGCAAATTCAATTATCGGGTATAACTATAAACAATATTTTTGACACACCTTTAGAGATAGCTTTAAACCTGCAACTGAGTTGACTGCCCATGTTTTAGCTAGCTGGAAGTGGCCAATCAATGATGAGCATTTAACCTGAAGAGAAGAACATACTAACATATAAATACTTAAGTAACTTGCACCGTGTACAAGCGCCTTAACAAACCGATCGATACGCGCGGCAATTTAGCCACAGCCCCTTCATTACGAACAATATAATATCAAAGGACGGTACTTTATCGATTGATTGAAACTGCAAGTTACACAAACCGTTCTAGCACACTCACATCACATAAATACATCAAACGCTTTTTATAAATAAAACATTGATACCACTGCACATACAATTACGAATATTTGTATGTATATGTATGTATATCTCAACGGAACTAATTTATCTGACTCTATATTTTATTCGTAAATGACATTACATCCAATATTATCACAACCTAGTTTCTGATAGCGGCTTCGCTCAAATGAAAGTCGAAAATAAATCCAAAGAAACACATAATTAGGTCCTATTACGGCACATGGTCTACCTTTGTGCCAAGTTTCATCCAAATCAGTACATCCAGCAGTTAAAAACATGAAAAGGTAACATAGATAGACGGAGAGAATTAATTACACATTTATAATATTAAGTATGGATGGATGAATAATTTAAAGGAGGAAAATGTCAAACAATGTCAGGATAATACAAACAAACATGACGCATACGTTTACAACGAATCAGTGTATCCCCAAAATGTCGTATCGTATCTTATCAACACGGAACACCCATATCTTAACCGTGACGTCATCAAAACTCGATGGAAGAGGCGAGCCTATTGCTCGAAGGCACGCCACGGCATAAAGGATAGCCTTGATTTGAGCTCAAGCCTAAAGCCAGTCAACATGGAGATGCATAACTGAAGAGGCAAAACTCAACTCACCACTTCAAACTTCAACTTCACTCAACTCTTTAGAGTAAGTAAGCTGCTTCTAGGTAAGCTCATTCCATCGTCGACTTTGTCTCTGTCACCATTTTTTTTTGCTGGATGGGAATTCATCAAAAGACTTCTCCCGCTCTGGGCGGAACGGAAGGGAGCGGAGGGAGAGTCAGACTCTTACTGACTAAAACCCACCCGTGAGCCTTCTTGTGCCCTTTGCGTTCCAGGGCCGCGGTGACTCTTTCGAACAAATTCCGCCACTTGTCTCTGTCATCTGCGACCTAGACTAGAGTCAAGAGCATATCCATCACTGCGCTAGCTGGCTTGACCGGATGCGTGGATCGGTGAGACCATATGGCAAGTAATTATTGGTTAAGCAAAAAGATTTGCGAACCTTGCATTATTAAGATCAGCGACCTAACTATTACACATGAGTATGAACCAAGTCCTAAATCCTAGGAAAAAATCTTGAAGAACAGTTTCCTATAGATAGGTTGTCACATACAGTTAATTATTTTGATATTTACTTTTGACAGAAGTCCTCCAATGTTAGATACTATCATAATGATAGGATGCCATTTTATTGCACACATTATAATAAGGACAAGATAAGTATTTATAAATAAAAGCAAATACACGATATTATTACACAGTAGCGGTGTTATCGCACATATCAATCTCTTACAGACAACCTTTCGTTGTACAGAACGAAAGAAGGTAGATTTAGGGATTATAGGGATTCAGTTATACTTCTTTCAACCAAAATAGGTAATGATAGAGAATTGATGCAAAACTAAACGTTAAACTGATAATAAAGGACCGATAATTACGTCTGTCCCAAACACCTCACAAATATCAGCTGTTCAAATCAAAATAAAGAGCACACCAATGAAGCAAACTTGCGTAAATTAATAAGTGAAACTGGTTACATTGGTCCACAGATACAAAAGGTCGATCACAAGTTGTGATCAAAGGTCATAATTGTGAATCAGTTGTGATTCACAACTGATTCACAATTATGACCTTTAATTCAGGGTGAATAGGAGCCTTATTTTCATAAGCACTTCTAATCTTCCTTTATAATCTTCCCGACCCTATGTTGCCTCTATAATATAGCAGTAGTAAAACTTACGATTCATTTAGTAGTTTATTAAGTAAATCTAAGGATTTATCAACAAGTCAAGGCAAAAAGTTAAGATTAAAGCGCAATAAGGGAGACAAAATTAAATTATACACAAGTTTTAATTTATGACCGTAACTTGGTGCCAATATAGTGGCCATGGCTTGGTAAAATGCAAGTTATGCCAAAACGGAGTTTTTCGACGTACTATTCGGAAAGCCGGAATTTGTGTCTACATTTGTGCGGTAAAAAGCCCGTAATTTGAGACAATTTTTATAGAACTTTTAATAGTTTTTCTAAAAGCGAAAACTATATTAGTGGTTGATTATATCAATAATCAACGGCAGAACCCCAGGTTTTTAACACTACTAGCATGAAAAATAATCATAAACAGGATCAAATCCGAAAAATGTGCTCGTTTTCAAACCAACTTTCCTTTATATTTCATAACGAGGCATTTCTAAATCCCAGCGGGATCATAAAAACCCGGGACATACGACTTATGAGTTATAACGAAGTCCCGGGGCGTTCCCTGGTAATCGATAAAAACTACGTAATCACGCAATCAAACAGCCCGACAAGCAGAATCCTGCTTTGAACATCGTCACAACTTAGAGAGAATATGATGTTCAACTATTTATTTGTTTAGTGTTGGTGTTTTTAGTGTTGGATAATTATTTTTTTTTCTACCTTTGTCATGTATTAATGACTTTGAATACTATTGTATAAATTCAAGTTCTTAAAACGCAATAGACAGATGTGTTGCTGGGGAGTTTGTTGCGCCACTTCTTCTTCCCAGCTAAAACACTAGGAAGTGGTGACGGGTGGGCGTTTTGGGGGACTGTCTTTATGTAAAATTTGACGTTCAAAAAGTGCTGTCTATCAGCCTAGTTTGAATAAATGACTTTTGACTTTGACTTTAGAACATATTTTCACGCCAGTATTTCAGGAAAGGTTGGGCAGAGGTGTGTGCTTATAGAACAAACACATTTCTCTATGTTTAACTAGCTGTGCTCGCGACTTCGTTCGCGTTGATATGGGAATGAATAAGATAGTGTCGCATAGATAAAATGTTCGTACAGCATACCTTGCACAACCTGACCCCGCTTAGAATTAAGAAAATTTATTTATTTATTTATTAATAGGTTAGCCTACAGTTATTTACACAGTACAATTCATTTAAAAGTACACGATTTCCATGTATAAGTGCAATAATTACTTACAGGCTAACACCGCATGCACTATATTTAAATTATTTTATGACTGCAATTACTATACAGAATAATGTGGATAGTAACAATAAAATAAAAACAAGGGATATATCTAGCAATTTAAATTACAAGCAAGAAAAAAACGAAATAAAATAGTTTGAAAACAAAGAATATTATATAAGACTTAGCTTAAATATTTGGTTAACAATATAACAGAAATAGGGTAATGCAGGGCACTGACTGTATCTACTTCTTTCGTTTCAAATGCTGACCAAATCACGTATCTATCGGTACCTCGAATCAAAATCAACAAAAAAGACTATCGACCTAATGGTACAGCTCAAACTACAAAATAAATAAACTGATTAATCAAGTTGATTATTAATCTCTTGACTTCAAATAAATGTACAATACAAAACATTGGCCCAAAAATAAACGATTTTCTTTGGATTTGCACTGAGAATTGTATATATATTATAGACAGATCGTGAAATTACCAAATTCTACGATATGGACATAATATTCTACTACCGTGCATACTTTTCATATGTCCAAAAGCAACAGTTAAATTTTTGTATTTTTTGTAAAAAATATCAGTTTAAAGCTTAATATTAGCATATTTCATAAACGGATCTCCGAATCGAAAAAAAGGTTTATGATACCCCTATTATTTTAAGCCCACACGACGGATCAGACTACCAAACAAAAACATCAAAAAAAGGACTCTCGAGATTTTATTTTACAACTTTTTCGACGTGATTTATATCTGTAACCATGCCAAATCACATATTTCTAGCATCAATTGTCTCTCGAGTAAAACAGCGGACGGGCGGACATAGGTATTATGTAAGTACATAAATACATGTCACACCTATGAGGCAGGGTTGGCATGATTAAATCACTTTGTTTTTAATCATGATTTAAATCACAATTTAAATCAAGTGATTTTTTCAATAACAATCATTGATTAAATCATATTGTTTTTTTTTTCTTTCTTATTTGTAATACAAATTGTCATTCTTGATTTTCGATAACAGACAGATTCAGATTTCGATTCAGAACAATTAAAAATAACTTCGTGTTAGAATATTACAATACTTAAACAAAAACACCAACTATCCACCTTTTCAGTTCCTAATCTATTCCTGATTTTACTTATTTATTTTAAAAAAGTACTGCCACATCACAAACATTTAACATTGAATATTACTTAAACTATTTAATTTATGGCCTAATGCATGTGACAATAATGGCGTACATAACATTGGCAATTCATCGGCTCGAAGATGAAATACAATCTATACTAATATTATAAAGCTGAAGAGTTTGTTTGTTTGTTTGTTTGTTTGAACGCGCTAATCTCAGGAACTACTTGTCCGATTTGAAAAAATCTTTCAGTGTTAGATAGCTCATTTATCGAGGAAGGCTATAGGCTATATATCATCACGCTAAGACCAATAGGAGCGGAGCAGCGATAAAGAATGTTTTAAAATCGGGAATTCCACGGGGACGAAGTCGCGGGCAGCAGCTAGTAATTAATTAAAAGGAAAAAAAGAATACCTACCTAATGAAAATATACTTTGAAATTCAAATTTAACAAATAATACAGTAATAATTGTTGAAATATTAATATGAATGTCTGATAAATATCATGCCATATAAAAAAAATAAGAAATGTCAATATAATATCAAGTAAGAACAAGTCAGTGATTTGATTTTAGAATGGACAAATCCAAAAGTCGAAAAGAGTAAAAGACTCTTTCCACTGATGCCGATGACGCGATGGCCCCTTTCGCGCGCTATTCATAAAAAATATCGAAATAATCGTGATCTTTTGGATTTTTTGTAATAAATCAATGATTTTTGATTTTTTGCAAATAATCGTGATTTTTTCCAACCCTGCTATGAGGTTCCCGTTTTTACTGCGGAATCCTAAAACGATATATTTTTGTGAATCGTTTGAACGTTATTTCTCAACTTATACTGTTCAGCTGAAAGACATTCATAGCCGAATTAGAGTGCAAGCCAAAACGCGGGGGCAAACTCGGGGAGATCACCACGATTCATAAAGTTACATCACCATCATTTAACCGTCAACATATTTGAACAAATAATTCCACATATTTATAACGATGAATGTTCAATTTCCTTTGTATTAATAGTTATGTTAAATACCCATAATTCCGTGTACTTATTATCAGGGAAGCTTCGCGTAGAAGTTCACTCAGGAGTGCTACTGAGAAATCCCCAGAAAACTTAATAAGCACGATCCAGAAACCAGACCTCATGCTCTGCAATAGTGCTTTAAACCGCTACTTGAACGAAGCAGCTTCTTTTAAATCCAATCCAGCAAATGAACTTTACAAAGCGGATGTAAGAGAGGATATTTCCAGTAAGTCCAGCTCACGTTTTCAATAAGTGTTCGCACTGTTTGTTATATGCCCACTATTGCCCACTGAATGCTTCCCAGCCTTAAACTAGGAGGTATTAAATTTGCAAGTAATGGCCTTCGCGTACTAGATATACATAGTTTCGGGATCTGCCATTAGGTATGCCCTAAATAAAATAAAAAAACAAATTAAGACATTTCATAACAACGGTAGCCGAGCACTTCCTTTCGTAGTCATAAAATGGGTATACAATAATAACACAGATTTGTAATTTTCAGAAGGACCAGATCGAACAACGAGTGTTTTTGACAAAGTATTACACAGGACAAACAGAAAGAACTCGATGCTACTACTTAACAATGCAGATGGACTACTAGGCGGGAAAGTCGAATTATTAATCGGATCTAGTTATTGTTATAGGCCCATCTACTTAACAAGTGTCTTGATAGACATAGCCATTAATTACCCAGCCAATACATTGATAAGACCTCACGGAGTGTTGTAGACCTATGTATATGGTAAGGCTAAAAGAGGCAGTTTCTTCTGGATCTTCTGTATTCGCCTACATTGTGGTAACGTCGCATGTGGAAATCACAAAATCACAACACTTGTATAAACTGTTCGCATTGATTACAAGTTGAGACTGTTAAAAGTAGCACACAATATGCAAGCCGATGTATGACATGTCAGTTAACCGTACCGTGTTTTCACTTTTATAACATGGTTAGGCGCACGCGCAAGTTCATAATACACTTTTACAGGTGCAAGGATAGATCAGACCTTTATGATAGGCTTGCGATTGACCAGTCACACTTTATGTTAAGCAATGATGTGGCGGTCGTTAGGTTATAATTAGGTCGTTCTTCTTTTTTGCGACAAAAAATTGGTTTCTCAGTTTTTCAAGTGATAATATTTTGATTTCAGTGTTAGATATTTCTTTTCTTATGCATATAATAATATGTAGTTTTCATTTGGACCATTGAATCTTTGTTTTCATGCCCATAATGTTGTTTATTTTATGGTGATTGTCGTGAAAACACTGTGACAGAGTGGTCCTTTTTGGGTAGGACATAACTGTGAATTACTACTCTGTCACAGTATTTAATAAAAAATTAACACACGCAAAAAAAAATGGTTACAGAAAGGTAAAGATTACTTAGTATTAAAAGGTATAAAGCGATGAGGATGTAAATTCAGACAATAAAAACATAATAATTCATACTCAAATGTAACACAAAATGAGGTTTGAGACTGACCATTGTCGCAAAAAAAGAAGAACGACCCAATTATAATTTACTTCTAGACAAGCTTGTTCGATGCAAGCTTATTATACACTCTTTACTTTAAGATCCCTAGGTTATTGCTATTGGTGCAGGCTCGCAGCACATTCAAAGTAGTCATCTACCGTTTCATTTTAAGTTTTTTGTAGCTCTGTCCTAGGCTGTTTATTAATTCTTCCGTCATATTAACATCCACTTGTTTACGTAGTTCTTTTCTTTCAGATGCGTCCGGACTAAATTACTTTCAGCATTTTTGCATCGGAAAGCAATGTAGGCACTGGTTCCACGTCAGATTAGAAATGCAGCGTAGCGTAGGGCGCCTCAGCCGTTTCAGGATCAGATTACATTTTCCTGTGACTAGAAATGGTTTCTTGTGAAGGCTAGATTTTCCTGGACGTATTTTTGGTCATAGCTGAGCAGATAACGGGCAAAAATACGTGAAAATTTTAACGTTTTCAACAGACTTCCAAAAAAGGAGGAGAAGGAGGAGAATATAAAAAGAATCATCAAAAACGGTACACCCAGTACAAAGTTATGAATTGTTCAATTCATAACTTTGTATGTATACATAACTTTGGGTGTACCGATTTTATATTCGAAAGCTGGTGCTTGTCGTGTGGTCCCATTTAAATTTGATTTGGAAGAGCATCTTAGTATGTATGGTATTTAAATGCCAAAAGAGGTGTATAAGAGCTATATACAACTTACAGACAACAGACAGCTGCAAACCGTTTTTTAAAAGCTCAAAAATTTTAACTATGCCGTCGATGTACATTTTTGGAACGTGTATGTTTGTCAAAAATAATCCAAATAAATTTGCTCGTGTAACTAGTCAGCGCCGCTGTGATCGGTTGCAAACAGTCGGATCTAGTACTGCACTATACAAAAACAGTATTTTTGTAATGGCTCCAAAGGTTTACAATAAATTACCAAAATGTATCAGAAGTGAAGATAATGTCCGCAAGTTCAAAAGTAAATTGCATTTATTTTTAATAGATAAGACGTATTACTCTATAGAAGAATTTTTAAATGATAAAATATGACATTGCCCTTTAATGCAGGGTTGGAAAAAATCACGATTATTTGCAAAAAATCAAAAATCATTGATTTATTACAAAAAATCCAAAAGATCACGATTTTTTCGATAATTTTTATGAAAAGCGCGCGAAAGGGGCCATCGCGTCATCGGCATCAGTGAAAAGAGTCTTTTCGACTTTTGGATTTGTCCATTCTAAAATCAAATCACTGACTTGTTGTTACTTGATATTATATTGACATTTCTTATTTTTTTTATATGGCATGTCATTTATCAGACTATTTCAACAATTATTACTGTATTATTTGTTAAATTTGAATTTCAAAGTATATTTTCATTAGGTATTCTTTTTTTCTTTTAATTAAGTATTGTATTTCATCTTCGAGCCGATGAATTGCCAATGTTATGTAGGTACGCCATTATTGTCACATGTATCAGGCCATTAATTAAATAGTTTAAGTAATATTCAATGTTAAATGTTTGTGATGTGGCAGTACTTTTTAAAAATAAATAAATAAAATCAGGAATAGATTAGGAACTGAAAAGGTGGATAGTTGGTGTTTTTGTTTAAGTAGGTACCTACTGTAATATTCTAACACGAAGTAATTTTTAATTGTTCTGAATCGAAATCTGAATCTTTCTGTTATCGAAAATCAAGAATGTCAATTTGTATTATAAATAAGAAAGAAATAAAACAATATGATTTAATCAATGATTGTTATTGAAAAAATCACATGATTTAAATTGTGATTTAAATCATGATTTAAATCAAAGTGATTTAATCATGCCAACCCTGCTTTAATGTAACTTAATAATATAATTTATCACTTTGACATGCATATAAAAATAAATAATAATTGATTAAATTTTGCTTCTGTATAAATTGAATTTAAAATGATACTTATTCAGTTAATTATAATTATAAACGCCTAATATATTTGTACACCAATTTTTTTTGGTAGGACGCAGAGCTCGACTGTATTTTTAAATAAGACCTATATTTTTGTACCTGTGTTCACAAATAAAGATTGATTGATTGATTGATTGATTGAGTATTTCAACGTGGTACCTTTCTAGTTTGGTGAAGATCTGATGAAGAATAGATAGAGATGTTAGGAAACGGAACTCTTCAATAAATTACAGCAATTCTTTCGGGATTGCTGAAATCGCATATTTGTTTATTGTTTACACCAATGTGATTGGTACGTTTAGTTGGGGGGAGGGGGGGTATACCACTAAAAAGTGAAAAAAAAAACTTTTTACAAAAAAATACAACCGAATTCTACACAAAAAAAAAAAAACAAAAAGTCGGTGATCAAAAAACCGAAAAAGCAACCACAGACACCCGAGTTCCGAAATTAAAGTAATTTTGTACTTTTTGTTTTTTTTTGTGTAGAAGTCGGTTGTATTTTTTTTGTAAAAAGTTGTGTGTACACAACACCTCCCCCACACACACACACACGCACACACACACACACACACGCACACACACACACACACACACGCACACACACACATCACGTATAAAATTAGCTTTATTATCTTCAATAGCTCGGGTAGATCGACACAGTCTACTATTACACTTATAGCGGTACTCCCTTTCTTCACAAAAAATTGTTTGTCCGAAAATCATTATCCATAACACGTTTGTTATAAACTGCAGTAACCATAATGTTCAAAACCCCGAAATTTTGTTCAGCATAATTATCTTTAGTTCTAAAAGTATTCTGTCATAATATCGAGTACCATAATAATTGAATCTCCTAATTTTACATGCCCTAAAGTCATATGTCCTAAGTATTGTGTTGAATAATGTGTATTATTCCGAATTTTCATTTATAATAAATATTTTAGTCCTAAAACATTTGCTAAAAATAGGTTGTAGTGACAGAAACGAATCGCTGTAAATCCGACTCCACGCAGTCTTGTCTGCCCTACCCCTAGAGTGTAATTTAAAATCGCGTAGGCGCGGAGGGGCGAGGCGGACCGCGAGTTGAGGAGCAGGTGGTTGTAACACTCGCCGCCGCGGCTGAGGCTGGCCGGCGTAGCCGGCCAGCACGCCGAAGCTGCGGTGGAGAGCGTTAAACCCATCTGCGACGATAAACTCGCATGGGACCGCCGGAGCCCCGCAGCGCCGGAGCCGTGACAGAAACCATGCCTGCTGCATGTTGCATGCTTGCTTGCATGCTGCGTGCTTGCTTGCATGCTGCATGCTTGCTTGCATGCTGCGTGCTTGCTTGTATGCTACGTGCTTGTTTGCATGCTGCGTGCTTGCTTGCATGCTGTGTGCTTGCTTGCATGCTGTATGCTTGCTTGCCTGCTGCATGCTTGCTTGCATGCTGCATGCCTGCTTGCATGCTGCATGCTTGCTTGCTTGCATGCTGCATGCTTGCTTGCTTACAAAAACCACATGTTCACAATCAACTGCTTTATTGAGTACATGTATAATATATTTATTTACGTATAATAAAATATTATAGAATAGAATAGAATTATACTCTTTATTATGTACACCATATAAGTTACAGAAAATATAGATGAAGATTATAATACATGATCAGATATTTTTAATTATAACAAATGAGAGAAGCTCATAGCGATTGCTTTGTTATAAGATCTAAGAATATTATTATTATAAATAAACATTAAGTAACTTTAATTTAGGACTTATAACTTTTATTGAAAACGATTTTATAAATTATGTATATTATTGATTGTAATATTTATGACAAACGGATTTAGGACATATTATATTTAGGGATTTCAATTTTATGGCATCAGATATTAGGTGATATTAAGTTCGGGTAAGTTATCATTCGGACAAATGATGATTAGGACAAAAAAAGTTATGGCTCTTTAAATTATGGATAAAAAAGTTAGGTGACACAATAGAGAACCCACTTATAGCATCACATTTTAAGATGAATCACTGTCGCTCAAGATACAGGTTACCTAGTTCGAGAGGCAGCTTTTCCATATTATGTACAGATTTCTGTTCTTAGATTTGTTGTGTTACAACCAAAGCTCATTTTCAAATTGTCTTTATATAAAACGTAAAATCTGTAGTTTTTATGAAATAAAGTTATTTTTGGGGGGAGGGGGGTGACCCTTCCCCCATGGCACCACTCCCGTAAAAAGGCAACGCACCGTTTCCGAGAAAATCGACTTTTAGTAACCTAACCTCAAAACACTTAAAAGTGGCAAAGGTTTAAAAAAAAATAACCACGAAGGAGTGGCGGAGTCTGCTCGCTCGCTTCGCCACTCCTTCTAACCTAACCTGTCCGAGTCGGGGTGCCCCATGTCCCGACCTCGCTTCGGTCGCTCTTGCATCCTAAATTCTCCTTGTAACACTAGTAAACTGCCTTTTGCACATACATACAATTTGGTACAAACACATCACATTAATTAAAGTACTTTGATTAATTCTTCAAAAGGATCACTTTTATTTCTTGCTACCAAGTTCAGGGGAGAAGCCAAGGTCATCGAAAAAAGCCAAAATAATACTTCAAAACAAACACGCAACTCGGGAAGAAACCCGGAACATAAACGGAATGTTGACATAGACACATGATTGAAATGTCTTTTTACGTTCCGTTTTACCGATTTTGCACGATATTTACACCACAGACACCATATTGTGACAGATTTGGCTGTCAAACACCCATTTTAACGTTCCGTTTTCCGCTTAATCAATTTGAGGTTAGTAACTTATTTTGTTAATTTCTCGATAAATATGCGTTACCTTTTAATAAGAGTGGTAGCGTTATAATCAGGGACTCAAGCTCTTCCAGATTCAATCGATTTTACACCCCAACTCCTGCCAAACGATACTAGACCCGACCCAAATATTGTTTGTGCATATAGTTAATTCTTCATTTCGTACAAATATCGGCATCACGGGAAATGCCATCGGATGTACCTATGTACTAATGGCTTGTATATAGATGAAAACTTAATTTTATATAAAAAGCAGGTAACCAGTTTGAACGTAGGTAAAATGCTAGAGGCTCGGCCCTTCTATTTAAAGCAACTCTCCATGACCTTTCGCTAGAAACTGCTTTCAGTTTTATTATATTTCTCTTCTCTCCAAAAGAAATTAAAATGACGACGAAACTTAAAAGCAAAACACTTTACTAGATTTTATTATTCTAGTTTATTTAGTTTCGTGTTTACAGAACTGTAGCAAAAATATTCATGTTCTCAGTGAGTTTTAGTAGATTAACATAATTGATTGCGAGATTATTTTCTCGTGTAGCGTTTTTAAAAAGAAAATAATACTTGCTTACTGTTTTTTTTTAAATTATGTATATGGAGGCAAATATTTAGGCCATCAATAACCAAAGAAGCGACCTTGACAAATATAAAGAAGAACATTACATGACGCCCGCAGTCCTCGAACCATAGCCTCGAACTGTTCAGCGGAGGTGTCCTCGTATTTGCTCTTGGGCATCTTCTACTATAACTACATCTTGATCAAATTTGTTCTTGCGATTGTAGTTTTTTTTTTATCTATACTTAATATTATAAAGCTGAAGAGTTTGTTTGTTTGAACGCGCTAACCTCAGGAACTACTGGTTCGAATTGAAAAATTCTTTTTGGGTTGAATAGACCATTTATCGAGGAAGGCTTTAGGCTATATCATCACGCTTAAGCCAATAGGAGCGGAGCAGCGATAAAGAATATTTTAAAATCGGGGATTCCACGGGGACGAAGTCGCGGGCAGCAGCTAGTTATGTATATGGAGGCAAATATTTAGTCCATCAATAACCAAAGAAGCGACCTTGACAAATATAAAGAAGAACATTACATGACGCCCGCAGTCCTTGAACCATAGCCTCGAACTGTTCAGCGGAGGTGTCCTCGTATTTGCTCTTGGGCATCTTCTACTATAACTACATCTTGATCAAATTTGTTCTTCCTATTGTAATTTTTTATTTTATTATAAATCCAAATTACATTTTTGTTGAACATTTACATCTTTACAAAATGAAGGTTTTACATGCAATGTATTCCTTACATTTTTTTTACTCTAAAAAATCTAAAAAAAATATAGTTTACTGACTTTTCGCCAGTTGTTTTTAATTCCTACGTTATATGGATGAAGGCAGCACACCGGGAAGAGTGGAAGGCTATAGGGGAGACCGTTATTTAGTAGTGGGATACCATAAGTTGTCAACAAAATAATGGCGAGTCCGAGTCTATTACTATCAATTGAGGATCGAACCAGAACCAAGGCAACTAAAAAAATGTATGTATAAAAAAAAACTCACTAGTACAGACATCATCATCTGCCTATTATTTTCCCCTCTTCCGCCCTTTTCCGCCTCCCAGACCACCACAACCCATTAACTGGGGAACACGGTACTTCTTGGCAAGACTGGTGTCCGATTTTCTGGCTTCTGACAGTCCGTAACGACTGCCAACAACGATCTCCATATGACAGCCGGGACCAACGGTTTAACGTGCTTTCCGAGGCACGGAGAAGTCTCGTTTTGTTAAGATGGTCACCCATCCACAGACCAACCTCGGCAAGCGTTATAATTTAGCCCTACTATACAATAGTACGGACATATTTCATCAATATTATGACGGAGAAATGAAGAAGTTTAACTACAAAACAAGATCCTCCGCACGTTTATGAGTTTGCTAGAAAACTCGTACCCTTAATTTTCTCCTACAAGGCTGTTGCCTTACACAAGTTACACGCGTTACATTGTGTACCTACTTGAGGTAGGTATTATACGTCACGACCGAACGATCAATCATACCGACGCCATAGGTTTATTTAAGTAGCGATACTTAACACAATATGTACTATACATATATATATATATACTAGTATTTCGCTTGGGGGCGCGAGTTGCGAGCAACTCGCGTTTTCTTTTCAGTATTTTTACTTACCCAGATACCCTCTATACAACCCCGAAGACCATTTTTCTCTACAATGTCAGGTTTCTGAGATACGCAAAGGGGTTGAAAAAAGGGGGTTGAAAAGGGTTGAATTTTTTATTGGCCATATACTCATCCAGATGCCCTCTATACAAGCCCGAAAACCATTTTTCTCTAAAATGTCAGATTTCTGAGATACGCAAAGGGGTTGTAAAAAGGGGGTTGAAAAGGGGTAATTTTTTTTTTCGTTTTATGCTCACCCAGACACCCTCTATACAACCCCGCAAACCATTTTTCTCTTCGACGTCAGGTTTCGGAGATAAGCAATGGGGTTGAAAAAAGGGGGTTGAAAAGGGGTAGTTTCAGATTTTTCCCATACTCACCCCGACACCTTCTATACAACTCCATAAAAAGTTTTCCCCTCCTAGCACGGCAAGTGGGAGAACAATTATGTCAATCAGTCAGTGAGTGAGTGGTTATTTAATTATATATAATATAATATATTATATTATTATAACTAGCCCGAGACAAACTCCACTCCTTCCATTGTTTCCGATTTTGTTCCAAATCCTACCAATAGGGTATTTTACTGTAAAAATCTAATTAGTCCGTCTGATAGATTTCCAAAAAATATTGGACACGTATTTTTTCATTTTTCACGTAAACAAAAAATGAAGACGATACAGTGCGTTGAAAACTCACGTGACGTCACGTCGCTGGTAAAAATTGTAGCAACGTAGTGACGTCACGTGAGTTTTCAACGCACTGTATCGTCTTCATTTTTTGTTTACGTGAAAAAAGAAAAAATACGTGTCCAATATTTTTTGGAAATCTATCAGACGGACTAATTAGATTTTTACAGTAAAATACCCCATTCCCAAGGAAGACCTCTCTTCTCGTCCGTCTCGCGATTCCAGGACACTAATTTTTTGATGAGTCGGCCCACTGCTCGATGGAGATACGGTAGACACGTCCAGCTCAGTCCCATTTAAGCTGGGCAGCCTTCTGAGCCACGTCAACGATCTGTGTTTTAGAGCGCAGTATAGTGTTTCGAATGCGATCCGTTAATTTAACACCAAGTATACTGCGCTCCATAGCACATTCGCAAACATTTTTTTTTTCTGGATGGTAAATCATCAAATGACTTCTCCCGCTCTGCGCGGAGCGGAAGGGAGTGTCAGACTCTTACTGACTAAAACCCACCCGTGATCCTTCTAGTGCCCTTTACTTTCGAGGGCCGGGGTGAAACTTTCGAACTAATTCATCGCACGTCGGTTTCATATTCGCAAACCTTGAGTTTGGACTTTAGTTTGTTAGTTGACTGACATCCAAAGCGAAGTCCAAACTCAAGGCTTAAAAAAGTTAAACTAAGACCAAGTTTATGCACCATAGGTCAAAATGGAGAGAATACACAATACTAGGTTCGATAAATTTAATTTTAATCCTTGCACCCTATTATTAACATAATTGTTTGAATTCTATAAGAATGACTTTTAATATTGATGTTGATCCTTGAATGCCAGAAATATCGAACAAATAGGGCCCCAGTCTTTGAATAAGTAACTGTTATTAGAGGATTAAAAATTACAGTATACAGGCGTGTACAAAATAATTCAAATCGACACTAAAAATATCTTCCCCGCAATAATATGTATCTATCAGATTACAATCACGAAAAATACGCATTTCCTCTTATATGATCATTTTTTAAATCGATATGACTATGAATAGCAACATACAGGCCACCGATGCGACAATACACAATAAAAAAAAAAAATTAGGTCACCGGCACTTATAAATAATGTATTCTGCATGTCCATGTTATGCTACAGTTATTCTTTCAGCACAGTTTAAAAATAAAACATGTTTATTTTGGCACTTTACTGTGTTACTAAAATTACACTGGAGTTTTCGTTTTACGCTATTTCAATGCTTTTTCCAAAGTGTTTAAAGTCATATTAGTGTGAAGTGCTCACTGTGATCTGATCTTTCACTACATTTATCACTCGCTTGTCACGATTCTACATGTTATTGGCGTATGTGAAAGAAATGTGAATATCATTTCAACTTTAGGTACTATGAGAAATAGTTTCTGAACTGCTTTTGACGTTTAAAAGCATTGAATCGAATGGAAATGTAAACATGAGGAATGTTTGAAGTCTGTTGAAAAGTATATATAATATAGTACAGAGAGGGAACTAAATATATAAGTATGTTTATGTATTTAGTTCCCTATCCGTCTCTTCCTATTATGCCACTTGGATAAGCATGCGCACTAACGGCCAAACCCAATAACCGATCTATCTCATACTGGAGATAGAAAAACAAATGAAACAATAGAAAAATCAAGAAAAATTATATAGTTTTTCTGTTGTTTCATTTGTTTTTCTATCTCCAGTATGTGATAGATCGGTTATTGGGTTCGGCCGTAAGTCGTAAGTACAGTAAGTAGGTCTACGTAGTATTAGACTAGCTAGATCATATAAGCAAGTTTTCCATACATTCTATCTGTCAAATGCACTGTCTCCCAAAACGCTCGCCCGTCACCACTTCTAGCTAAAACAAAAGTGGTGACGGGCGAGTGTTTTGGGAAATTGGCTTCATATAAATTGAAGAGTTCCAAAGTACTTATTCTCAATTGAATATTATTATTATTTATTATTATTATTTATTATTCTTAATTTGATTTTAGATTTGAAATAAATGACTTGTGATTTCGGTTTTGGATTTTGTACCTACTGCAGATAACAGTTTTTATAAAGATAAAAAATTAAAAAACCAACGCGGACCAACCTATATCACCACAAATGAGAAAGTTATAGCTACGGAAATATTTTTTTTTAATTAATTTAATTCGTGTATTTGTTCGTGTTTTACTTAACACTTACATTAAAATAGATTTTGAAATGTGACGTCACGAAATTTAGGCCCTCCCACCCCCTTGTCACACAATGTCACACTTCGTCGACCCCCTCCCTCCCCTTTAACGTGTGACATAATTTATGGATGGCCCCTATCCAAAAAAAAATAATGCTCACAGTGAAAAAAGGAATCAAAATTGACCAAAAAACAAATGAAGTATAAGTAACTATTATAAATAAAAAGGTCTGTTGCCTCTGAAAACGTCGTTTTTAACCGACTTCTAAAAAAGGAGGAGGTTCTCAATTCAAAATAACTTTAATTTCGGAAGTCGGTGTGTTTAAAAACAAAAAAGCAACCAAAAACACCGAGTTCCGAGTTTTTTTTTTATGGTAGCTGTATAGACGTCATGAATTTGACGCTAGAATTCGTATCGGGCTTCTCTTTGTAACTTTGAAGCTTTATATCTTCATCGATGGGGAAGATATTTAAAAAAAACATAATTGTTTACTAGAGCTAATAATATTTTATTTTGCAAAAAAAACAACTGCACGCATATGCATAAAAGTCACAGATCCGATCGTACAGCGATAAAAAGTTGACAACTCGGTAGCCCGCCGTATGCTAACATTTGAAGGGAACCCGTTTCTTCAAGCGACTCACACCTTGCGAGATGAGCAGATGTTTCCTTTTTATTTACACCACGTGGTGGGATGTTTCATATTTAATCTGTCTGCTAAGACTATTAAGACATAATAATCAATGCTTGGCAATATAACAGCTTTATGAAACTCAGTTAATCAATTCTAGTTACTGTGAGTCAACTAATGAAGAAGTACCGGAATCCATCTTGTCTCGAAACTTTTAAAGAATTCCGTGTTGTCATACAGTCTGATATAATCATACCAATTTATCGATTTTGATTGGTTCTTATCCAAGAGATAAGACTTAATACACTGAAATTCTATACCACCTAACTGCATGATCGCATCTTAATCCCCAATTCTGATATAAATAAACTAAAGCTTAGAAGGACGTGCCAAAAATAATAAAAAACACAAATTAAAAAAAAAAACAGCAAAGTGCATCAAACAGAATTAATATTCTACTGCGAATTAATCATTTAAGCGAGGAAAACATAAAAGTACGTGCATTTTATTAAAATAAAATGTTCAGTGTTATTTGTGTTCCCGTTTTCCTAGAACGCAGAGCAGCCTGAAAGCTCTTATATTTCATGTTGAACGAAGAAATACTCGCCCTCGCGTCATTCCGAGAATCAGGATCAATATTGCACTGGATGTACGGCAAATAAACTATGTACGTACTGTACCAATAAAAAAATATCAGCTTTTAACGTAAAATCAATAAGCTTCGGAGTATAGCAGTAGTTGTTATACCTGTGAGTAAGTAGGTCACTATAACGATACGATCTTAACAATAGACATTATTTAGTTTGGAGAAGGATCTAATCAATAAAAAAACGATAAAGCGTTACAGTACCGACAGAAATTTAATTAGTCAAGTAAACAAAGAGACTACTGACAAGTGTCAATACACTTCAATTCACCTTTTCTAAATCGACCTACGCAGTGTCACACAACCCGTTGCTTCCATATGTGACTAGTCCCTAAGTCGGAAAGTGGACGCCAACAGGATGTTGTGAAAGTTGATATAGGAGACGACAAACTAACTGCCGAGGATGCACAAAGTCGAACAAAAGCAAAAAGACTTGCTTAGTTCCAATTACTCCAGGCCGACCCAGTTGGCGTGCTAAAGACAAACAAATTATATAGAAATGTTCACGTTTCTGAACGACAAACAGCAGCAAACGGTGAGGCAACAACCTCTAGAGACGTATGTTTTAGAACGAAGCCGAGTACGTCCGAATGTTCCCTTAGGGCGTTTAGCCAAAAAGGACCAAACAACAGCACACATTGGGGAGAAAAATAAAATATCGTGGTTATCTTTGCATAAGTTTAAGCAGAATGCCGAATAGCTTACATACACATGTGGCAACAAGGTTTATTGTTTGTCTGCAGGACCGTTTAAAACGGCAAGTCATGAAATATACAATGTAAACAACTCCCGAACTCTAGTACCAATTTTGGATACGCCTCTGCCCGAGATCTTAGCTAGACGTCTTAGAAGTTGCCGAGCTGCAAAGTTAGAAAGCTACTCGCACACTAGGGCCAATATAGAACATACTTTCTGTCCATAATCGCAGTAGCTTCGAACTCCGGGAAGACTTAGGAGCTCAAAGTTTGGAAGTATCTTCACAAACTTAGTCGGTAAACCGACGTTTTCAAAGTTATGTGTCGAAGTGAATATTATCTGATGAATTCCAAACAATGATCTGTCGAGATTGGCTGTCTCATGTCTTCCGCAGACAGTGCGACCTTAGATAGATTCTACTGATGAGGGACAATTTTGAATATAATGTCGAGGCAATGCCACGTTTCACCCGCCTTTATTTGATGATTAAAGAGTAAAACAAAATTATTTAATACACAAGATGTTTTAGAATGTTCCATTATCTTCGGTGCAAAACAGGAAGATCGTAGACGAAGTAGGTACATTCTCACCTATTTCGTCTAAAACCTGCCTGCTTCACAAAGACGAGAATAAAACATTTTAAAACCAGCATGGCAAATAAATCCTTGATAACAACTGTTCAAGTACACTATAGGGATCGGAAGAGAGCTTACAAACGATTTATGAAGCAATGTGCGGAGGACCGGTGACGGGTTGTATGGCGCAACACTGAAGACGTCTAGCTGATTAGATAGGCCTTCGCTTCGTCCTTATCGAGTGCTGTTGGTTTAAAGCAAAACAAAATATTGTTTTCTAATACATTACATGACTTTCCAATCTTTCAGCAATTAGGTACCCTCCCGTCTAGTCGGGAAAGATATCAAAATACTTTGTTTCTACCTTACCCTACCTAAAAAAAGAGAAAACCTACCTTTGTTTTAGTTATGGAAAACAGAAATGTCGAAACGAACCTATTCAATTATTTGGAGAAGACTCTCAAGTCGCAACTTTTTACACAGAGAGTTTGTTTGGCGCCGACTCAAAATTATTTAGGTATACTTACATTAGTTTAAAAACTTAGTTATTAAGGTTAAATATAAAAGGTTTTATATTGTTTTGCGTTTCAGTTTTTTCGCCAACAATAAATCACCATTACTTTCTCACCCTAAGGGTAGGATTATTTTTCCAAATTTTGTGTACTTAGTGATTTTGTGACATGTAATCCTAATAAAAATACGGAAAGAATTAAAAAGAGATCCAATATTGATTTCTCAGACTGTCGTCGTAACTTGCGACGTTGGTTCGCTGTATAAATTGCGAAGCGATAGGTACTACGTCGTAGTTACTACGTAGTTACATCACTTGCATTACTGGACACCTGTTCATCGCATCCAACGGCAAATAACTCTAGCCATACGATCTGTCACACTGAGCTTATTACCACAACGTTGCATTTACATGTTGTGATAGAGAGCTTTCTACATCATTACTTAGTTTAAAACAACAAGCTAGATTGGCATTACTATGCCGAGGTTCGTCGTGGCGCAGTTCAAGTTTATGTCATAGTTATCACAGCGACTTTTGTAGCCAATATGTAGATTGGCTACAAAAGTCGCTGTGATAATTAAAGAGGAGATCTGTGTCCCAGCAGTGGAACTAATATAGGTAGTTCCACTGCTGGGACACAGATCTCCTCTTTGTGAAGGAGTGGACTGTTGGGAATCCACAAACAAGCGCGAGGGCCCAGTGTGTGTAGGTGGATGTCACATGTCTTTGATTTTTTGGCTCTAGTACATGCCAATCCCGTCACTACGTTTTTGGAAGTAGTGCTGATCAAATAATTTACACCAAGTAACTATGGTGCCAAGCTAGTTTAGAACTAACGGACCATCAATGTTCAATCCACTTTAGATGAGGATCAAATAGACCTGCATCATATTTCATAATTTACGGAAGAGAAACTGACTTCTAGCAAAACAAGTCAACAGTCTCAAAACCCTTTCCAAGGCCACGTTTCCACCTGCACCCAGCTCGCATGCAAGTTGCTAACTTCCAATACATTACGGGCTGCCGTGGTATAATTTGAACAAACGTTACACCGTGCGACCTTGCAGGCGGAAAACGCGGTTTAGCGAAGAACTTCCATTTTGGGGCAGTCGCCTAAAAAGTACATACATTGTTGTGTACAATCCAGACTACAAAGATTCGGGCATGGAACTACACAACAAAAGACACATATTCCTGTAATCTGACAATACTATCGATATATGAAGCCCTCTGGAGCAAGTGGGTGTCTATAAATAAAATAAATCAATGATGAAAACGTGTAGCGTCGGACTTAACAATCTTGTAATAAGTATTGACTCTAGATGAGAATTCATCGTTAATTGCTTCGTAGGACGTGACGAATATCAGGTTTCATTCCATTGTCGGATTATATGATGTTAGGATCAGAAGTTCTTAGAAGCAGCCAGATACAATGGTTTTCGGAGTACAGGCACATGAGTAAAGAAAGGGAACAGAGACCAAGCTTCCTACGAACGTGCAAAATTGTTACCTATTTTGGTAGGGTTGTCACAATGGGTTGTGACAAATTAAACAAAACATTTTGTTAAATAGTTTTATTATTCAGTATGATAAAAATAGAATGCTTTATATTACTCGAATGTTTTTCTTTTTATAATTTTAGTTTTTGAATAATTTATTGTTTCTTTTAATGGTGTGGTAAATAATATAACATGCTACTAACCGTTAAAGAGTTCCCTCGTAAGGAGACAATTCTGGCTTGCAACAGCAGTTCATGATAAAAATCGTTCTAAACTATCAAAATTAACACACATAATTCCTACTTACATACCTACTACATACCAACCTACTCACATACCTACAAATGTTTATTAAAAGCTTGTAATACCAATAAAAAGGTAAAACACACCGTGTAGTACTACTCTCTTCTTATTAAAAATGATCATACAATAAGATACTTGAAAAAATAATAGTCAAATTTGTACTTACCTATTATGAAAGTTAAAGTATGATATATTTTTATTTTTTCTAGTATTATTGTACAAACAGTACAATAAACAACCATTATTAATAATTAAATACCACGTTTTTACATTAAAATATTCAAACTTGCAACTAACAAAACAAACAAAGTGCGTCGCGCTGACCCTTAGATTGTCCTCTGGCTGTGCCAGCGTAAACTGGTTTTTTCCAGTCTCGCTGTGTACGCGACAAGCGGCCAGTGGACACGCACACATGCCCCGCGTACTTGTAGAAGTGCAACCGATTCGCGCGGTTGTTCGAAGCTTTATCTCTGTTCCGTTTATCTACTCATGTGGTACAGGGTTCGTCGCTCCTATGTCGAACGCAATACGGATTATATTTGAATACTGCCATTTTCCATTGTGCTCCTGACAAGCATGTCAGCTCGGGAGTCTACCAAAACTAGATACGATTGTGGGTCAAAAAGTTGGCGAAATGGTTTTTTTTTACCTGTCACTACTTGGTGACTCAATACTAAGTTCAATCCGATCGCTTCATTAAACCTTTGAGAGAACATTGACTATGAAGAAAATTGATTATCGTGCCGTGATAAAGTTCCTTTAGAAGCAGGTAAAAACGCCTTCACTAGAGACACTTTGCGATGGCTGCCTTAAACAAGTGCGGCATCGAAACACAGCCATGTCTGCTGATGTCCCACTCTGACGTCCGCCGCCATATCTGGCAATTTTAAGGGCCTCAACAAATCAATTCAAACTTTTCGTAAATTACTAAAAAGATCTGAAAAGTGTATTTGGGTTAATGGAGAGTATATTGAAAAGGCTAAAATAATTTTGTTTCTTTGGAAACATAATTATATTTTTTTCTTTTTTGGATGTCTTCCTTGGGAACTGGCAGGATGTGGCACGGGATCGTGAAAAGTGGAAGGAGTGGAGGGAGGCCTTTGCCCAGCAGTGGGACATTTCTGGCTAGCTATAACAATAATAATAATTTGTATGTACATTTATTAGAATGAATACGAAATACTAATTTTGTTTAATTTTACTCCCCTTTCTTTTCATTTCTTAATCTATGGACGATGTACAGATGGATGACCTTGATCAAAGTCAAGCTCCAGAAGATGAGAACGTCAGCTGATGTTGACACTGACCACTAATTTAAACTAATAGGCTCAAAGTTACAATTTAAAAACACACTTTTTTTTTGGGAGTATTTGTGGGAGTTTAGAGAAAGGATCTCTGTAATCTTTTTAGAAACAGTTCTAAATATTAGTTCTAAGAATTAGACATAAGTATCTCGAGCTTGCGTGTAAACATTTATTCAATTCAATTCATGAAAATGAGAATTAGGATTAGCGAATACGTTTGAAATATTGTGAAGAGTAAACGCTCCTCCCAAGAAGACTTCAAGCATTACTTAAAGAAGTCAAGTTAATTACGAGTAGGTTATTAGGGGTAGGTTACTAGATGAGCACAAGAAAGCCCACGTGAACAGGTCTTAATCTACACTAATATTATTATAAAGTGGAAAGATGTCTTTTTGACTGTGTGTATGTTTGTAATGAATAAACTCAATAATTACTCTGCCGATTTCAAAAATTCTTTCACCGTTAGAAAGCTATATTCACCCTGAGTAACATAGGCTAAATTTTATCCCCGTATTGCCAAGGGAACGGGAACAACGCGGGTGAAACCGCGGGGCGCTGTTAGTTAATAATAAAGTGACACTTATCTGTAATGCATGAACCACTGACGAATTAATCCGGATCAGATAACATCATGTATCAATTAAAACAGTAGGTTTGCATATCAGTAAGCTTGAATAGGAGTTCAGATTTCACAAGTACGTTATAACGGCTGCCGAGGGCCGTATTGGTGCAATGAAATCCCAGGCTTAATTTTTTGGGATTTTTTATGGAAGCTAACACAGTCATTTTGAAAGTTACGTCTCACGATGAAACTGGGATTGAGACCAATGTAGTCTGGTAGCCGAGACGTAAACTACTCATAAAAGATCTTTGCTTCCAAATCTATACTAATATTATAATCTATACTAATATTATAAAGCTGAAGTTTGTTTGTTTGTTTGTTTGAACGCGCTAATCTCAGGAACTACTGGTCCGATTTGAAAAAATCTTTCAGTGTTAGATAGCCCATTTATCGAGGAAGGCTATAGGCCTATATATATCATCACGCTAAGACCAACAGGAGCGGAGCAGTCATGAAAAATGTGACACAAACGAAGTTGTACGGACAGCTAGTATAAAATATATAGGCAACGCGGAACTGTACGAGTAGGTTAGAGAAATATTTTTTGAGCATAACAAAAACAATAAAAAAATAAAATAAAATATAAAATTACATATTAATCAACTTAAAAGAAAAATCAAATTGCTATGGATGTTCTTTGGCTGAAAGTCCATTGCACTTTGCCGATGATGTCCGACTACCGATTAACAAATTCTAATCACTTTAAGACTATGTTATACATAATTACGCAATTAAAAGATCCATACGATAGTGATGGCTTATTCCCCAATATCTCCTATGTCCTCATTTTGCTAAAAAGGCAATAACTGATAACATTTATCATATGAATGTCCAGTTTTATGTTTTGACAGTGTTTTAGCTCTGTTTAGACGTTTTATCAGATGCATAAGTGCACTGACAGATCACCTTTGTACTCCATACTACAACGTTATAAAAATGTTTAGTTCGGTTTTAAATCAATAGGAAAAAATTAGACACCTTCGGTACCTACTGAGTTCAAATAATTAAAATGCATTTAATGTCAATTGAAAGGGCTTATCGTAAGGGTCTCAAACTACAAATAATAAAATTCAGGAAAAAGTAATCGTGAACAAAATTAACAAGAAATTCTGCTCCAAACTTCAAAATATTGTCAAAATTATTTCGTGTATTCGAACGAAACAACACACATGCAAATAAGGTAATTAGCTGCGCTTGCGTAACGCGTTGTGTTTCAGCAAGCGCAGTGATTGGTTGTCGGCATGACAGATAATGGTAATTGGTTAGTGCGCTTGCAGCGTCATCAATATCGCCCCAAGACTAAGCTAAAGAAGCATGTAGGTACGGTAACTAAAAGAACTGCCTGCTTCGCAGAAGGAGACATTTGTACGGCTCCTAGGTTGGGCAGGAGCAGCTCCAAAGCAGCCTCGTCTCGCCCCAGTTTAGGAACCAAACGTCGGAAGTGCTCGTCGAAGTTGTACCAGGTGTCGAGAACTTCATCGTCGACCCGACGCAAATGGGTACCTCTATCGGATCCCAACGGTGACCCGCTCCGAGAACCATGACTTCGGACTTGTGTAGGGCGACGTCGATACCCAATTGCTAGATCCCCACTTGACTTGCAACCCCGCGTTTCATTAAGGGTCAAATTAGGTTTACATACGACACGACTTAAAAAGTAGGTTTGTTATTGACAGCGTACGCTAGGATCAATGCCTGCCAGGGTTGCAAAATTTGTACGAAAGTGTTCCGCGGCCCTGGAACGCAAAGGGCATTTGGAGGAACACGCGCGGGTTTTAGTCAGTTAGCGTCTGACACTCACTTTCGCTGGGCCCAGAGCAGAAGGAGATATGATGATTTCCAAACCATTTGGAGGAACACTGGTGTGTTTTAGTCAGAGTCTGACACTCCTCTGGGTGGAGCGGATGGCAGAATATGATGAATGAACCAAAAAAGGGGGTATCACAAGTATGCTAATACTGCCCTCCCCTTTTTGAAAAGGAACCTTTTCAATCTTTGCTTCAAAGTTAAATTATATGAAGGTTCAAGGATCTAGACATGTGATATTATAAATAATGATGGTCAAAAAGCCAAAATAGTTGAGATTGATACCTACAGTGAAGTTTTAGTCCATTCATTTTAAATTTTTAGAAAGATGGAAAAAAAATTATTTGCGCCCAGTATGACGCACACCATAAAAATAAAACAAGTAAGTCACTCTAACAGTACCTATGGGAAATAAACGTCACATCTGCACAAAACGGCCATCACTAGGCATAATGCTGGGGCTCATGTGAGAGACAGAGAGAACAGTGCATTTTTTTACTGCTGTTATAATGTCAATTTGCTTTAAGTCCTACAAGTTCCTGCCTCTTGCTATGCACAGTAAAAATCTTAGGCATACCTTTAGTCTCCTCACAAGCTCATCTGGACCGAGGTCATCGGTGATTGGACGGCAGCCTTGCGGGTACACTATTTCCGCCATGCTGCCAATCTGGAAGATGGAGAAGAAAAGAATATCAGTAAGTTTTACAGAGTTATAGAAGAATCTGGGTCTGCCAAGTCCTACTATCTTGAAAGTACAAGTGTCTAGATATGGTCTAATTGTAGTAAATCATTTCTATAACCATTGGGATTCCTTTCAGCTACACTAACACCTACCACGAAGTATAAAGTTCGACGGCCTGCCTCTCTGTGCTGCCGTCGTTACCACGTGAAACTGGCAGAATAGTCGGAACCGGCTCAGTTGCCAAAAACGGAAAAAAAGAAACCATTGGGATGTCAAATTCTATACAGGTGCCTTGAAAACTATTTGAAGTTTTCGTTAGTAATTTTCAAGTTATAACAGCAAATGCAGAACCCATAGGATGCTAACATGTTTCTCTCACACCCATATTTAAATCCTATGAATGAATACACAGCAAAAACTTTTTTCCTTTTTACATAAAACGGTCCAAGATACTGCATATATTTTTGTTCTTGGTTTGTGATTAATTTACAGTTTCCAGTCCTGTGGAAAAAGTAAAATAACATCACAGTTGAGTGTTAATTAAATTCAGTCATGTTGCAGGGCCCTTTACCTACCTAATTATAATATGCAATAAAAAATCATCAAAGGAACCGTTCAAGTATTACAGCAAAGCTCTTACTGGGCTCAATTGCGCACAGATTTGCGGATCTCAAAGTTTAATTTCATTATTTTGGAAGATTGAATTTTGCCTTATGACAAATGGTGTTCAAGAGTGAAACTGCTATAAAATAGAAGGATTTTTTTATAGCAGTGTAAATGTAGCTAGCTAGTAGTTTCGGAGCCTATTCAATACAAACAAACTAATCTTTCCTCTTTATAATAGTAGTATAGAAGTATAGATAAGATCTGTATTACCTGTATTAACAAATAAAAGTGATTTAATTTGAATTTTGATTTGATTCGATAAATTATGAGAACTTTTATTTTGGTCAGATCAACTTTGTTACCCACTAGAAGCCACATCTGCAATACCACATAAGACATCACCGAAGATAAGACATGAAGACTATGAGCAAATCATTAATTAGTAAGGTCAAAACTCTCAGCACTGAGGACAAATTATATAAGGAAGGGTGTGTTATACCTCATTGCATTACCTAAATATTCAAGATGGGCATTGTTTATTCAAAATTATTGGCTTTGACATAGCAAAATTTGTTATTCTCACATTTTGTGATTCACCCAAATGTCATATAATTTTTATGACCCAAAGTACCCAGTGTCTTGCCTCCTATGTTACATATTATGATGAAACTACATCATAAAAGTAAGATAGGTCCAAAATTAAATCCATAGATAAATCAATATCAGAATGTGTGAACATAGGAAATATTCTGTCTATGAACTATCATTCTGTACTCTTCTATTTACAATTCCAAATTAAAATTAAAAAGAAGAAAAATACACAATAACAATAATTCTGCCACTGATAGCCAAGTATCAAAAGATATATTCCTCCCAGATACACATTGCAAGCAGAAGCTAGTCAAATAGAAGAAAACAATATTTTGTAGAGGTCATCAATACCATCCGATCCGGTTCAAATAGACTTGTGTATGTCTATTTGAACCTGGTGTCTGTTTTTAGTATATCAGTGTTTTACTAATCACCATAAAATCTATTTTCACATTTATAAATGCCAGCCCTATTTATGGCTTAACATTTTAACACTTTTGGCAACCCCAGCATATGGGTAGAACAATAATTTTGTTTGTGTGCCTACAACTTGCCATGCGACTCGTAGTTACATATAAGGATGAATTGCGGGCATACAAACAAATTATTGTGCAAGTTCTGGGCACCAAATGTGAAAATGTGTAGATTACACGATTACAGGACATTAGTGAATTTTTTTTTTATGTTGCGCCTGCACTGGAAGATCTCCTGTATGTACCAATATATAAATTCACACACACAAACAACCTCTACAAGCTTTTTAAGAAGAATTTAAAATAGTCTTCTATATGAGGAAGACCCATTAGTGCCATTCATAAAACAAGTGGTTGCATTTCAAAGCATAACAGCACATCTGTATTCTTTAACGATTTGACCACCCGTCTTCCATAGAAAAAAAAGCACTTTTGTAACCCAGATTTCTATTAGAAGGCAAATATAAATAAATATTTAAACCATCACTATAAATAAATATGAAAACTGATGTTTTAGTGTGGCAGAACACTTAGCATTTTATATTGTGGCGTTTACACACCCAGATTTCACCATTTGTGTTTAAGTCTCATGTAATTGGCGCAATAATATAAGTTATCAACAGAGTATTAGTTCAGGTTCCATGGTAGTACTGCTAAACACAATACCACCCATGTCCAAAGTATTTAACGTGATGATTGGCACCATAGAGGTTTTACTAATGTTCATTAGCTAAACAACCTCTATGGATAGTCATATATGCTTCTGGCACATCATTAAACACTATTTACACATAAGAGGAATAGTTAGGAATGAATATTGTAAGTACCTACACTTGATCTCTATAGTACACAAATATTGTGTTGAGCAAACAATAATTGAAACAGCTTCCCGGCTATACAAAAATGTTGTAGTTTTGAGACATAAGAAAGAAATTGGTTACATTTAGCCCATAATATGAACAAAACTAAAGCATTCAGCATGTTAAATGCATAAATTTTACACTGTTAGTAGGTCAAGGCATTGAAACAGGGATAATGCTAACCAGATGACCACAATGGCAGTGGAAACATCTGGAAGGTGAGGTTTAGTAGCCCCAAGTGTAACATGTGGTACACTTCCATCAAAAAGATGTCCAAGATATGGGCAGATAATGATGTTCCATGTTTACCTGGTAAACTTCATACTGTGACATATTGATTGAGGTAGAAGTTGGTCATGACCAAAATGTGCTTCCACTAACATCTTTGGCTGTATACAAACAGCTCATGTCCACATTGTAAAATCTGTTCTTGACCTAACATGATTCCACCGTCTTATCACGAAAATCTTTATTGATTGTGAGCGATCAAGAAAAATAAAGGACCATCGTCCTCAAAACAACACCAATATGATGTTTGGAAACATAAAACATGACGAGTTGAGCAAATTAAGTAATAGCTTGTAGTTTTCTCATAGAAATATCATCCCAAACGTGATATTTACCTAATTTACCCTACCCTGTTGCTGTGCTCGTGGTTTATACAACAATCAAATTATGCTAGATTATGGCAGACCCACTTTTTACGACCAAGCAAACAACACAAACTTAAGAGGTTAATCCACCTTTACTGCACCAAATTATACCAAAATATATCAAATTTGCATCTTGATTACACACAAACAGACAACTAAAAATGATAATGGCTAGAATACGTACAAGAATTCATAGACGTGGGCCTGCGTTCACGTCCCGATGTTTACAAAATCCACCACAATATAACAACTCAAACAAACTGTTCACTGTTATAGCATTATAGTTTCACGAAAACGTCACTGGAAAACAAATCATAGGGGTTTAAAAATGTCCTATTGATCTAAATACATAGAAAATTCGTGCTAATAATTTTTTTATCAATCTATGTGGACGCCAAACTGCGGGAAAAACTATAGCGAAGTTGGCATCATATCGCTCGCAATTCAAGGCCGTCTAGAGTCTATGATTTTGGGTTGTTGTTTATGGTGTCTGTGCTTTTTTCGTTTATGGAAATTGTCTATTACCAAAATTTAACAGACAAAAGTAAATCCCGAATTTACTTTTATCTTTATTGTTGCTTGTTTCGACCCTTGTTCGAACTAGCCCACGCCGCTTAGCCTGTAGTCTTAAATTCGTCCGTATATACTAATCCTTTCTCGACCCAGCCCGTCTTAGATGAGGTCCATACCAATCCTATACAGGGGGTGCCCTTAGCGTGTTGTCTAGTTTGTAAGTTTTTTTTTTTATGACTTACTTCTTGCTGTCCGGCCTTAATTTAAATATTAGAGCCTCCAGCCAGGGCTTATACAAACTTCAAATGAAGCGACTACGCGCTAAGCCTCATCCCCTGTAGGGCAAGTACGGACCTCGGCTTAGAACGTCGCTGGGGGGGAAGCAGCTAGGGACGGGTTGGATCGAACAAGGATTATTCCTGAGGAGCTTATTTATAAACTACAGGCTCCACGGCACGGGCTGGATCGAGCGAGGGACGGGGTGGACATGGACGGGAAATTCGCGACGTGCCTCGACGGCAAGGGCGGAACGACGGCAGTCGTGGTTTGAGCAGAGTGCTGGTCTCTTTACGACTCTGAGGAGGATTGTGGAGTCATCCGCAGTAACAAGGGTGAGCCGTGGTCGGCGGACTTAAGATATGCGGGAAGGATTGTATCGGGTGGCCGGTGGTTTTTATGTATAAGCCCTAATTCATTGGATTGTTTTAGCTTTCAGTCGCAGCAGAGATAATAAAAAGAGTCAAACATAGTTTAATTTATTTTATTTTTACATCTTATTACAATGTACCCAAAATATTTCGGATGACATTATAAGTATAAAACTGATGTTGAACAACAACAACAGTAATTTAGAAGCGATTGTAAGTACGTATATTACAAAATAGTCCTCTCACAATACAAAAAGTTATTAATTTATTGCAGCAGTCAGTTTGTCATGTTGGCAGATATCTTAAATACCTATAATACGAGAAATCTAATTGATAAACACACATCGCAACACATGGCAATGACAATATTTTTCAGAACCTTCCGTTAAGAATGGTAACGTGACACCACCGACGGCTGCCACAAGCTCTCTACAATAGTTAGGTACTAAATAAAAAATAAACGTAGATCTACAGCATTAATTATAGTGTGATCTGCCATAAATGTAGTCTCAGCAAGATTATATAGCTTCATGAGCAATTATTATTATTAACATTGATTATAGCATTTTTTTGTTGAATAAATTGCTTACCTAATAACAGTGAATGAGATCTATTTTCATACAGTTATATATCTACTTTATCATACTGAGTACTTACATTTGATTTTATATAATAACAAAAGCCATCACAAAATGATTAGTTAACTAAAAATATAGGCGTCGGCAGTATTATTTTAATGGAGGTGCATCTTCAAAACCCCGTCTCGGAAAGAATAGGATTTCTTTTGCCTATTCACAGAGAAATAAAACTAAAGGCGATTGGTGCAAGGCCAACTGGAATGTAGGTACTATGTTCTCTTTTACTACATCCCACTTGTATAATTTATATTTTTAATTTCTTCAGTTTTTCGTATAAGGGAGGTGCGCCAGCGCCCATGACTACAAATTAACTAGAAACCTTATTTATCATGAAAGCAAAGCAAGAATTGAAAACATAAGTGTAAATAATTATAAAATATGTCTAAGCTATTCATTCAGGCCAAATATTTTTGGCCAAAAATCTTCCAAAAACAATTGAGAAGTTTCACTTTATGATATTCTTAATTTATTTTTAAAGACACTATCTCGAGTCTTAATCTGGAAGTTTCTCTCAACAATATTTTTAGTCTAATTCAAGTTTTCTGAAGGATCCTGCAGTCGAGTGAATATCTTGGGTTAAGTCGTTCTTCTCCAAGGCGTGTAAATCCACCGACATGTTGTCTAATGCCAACAAGTCGTCTCTACGTTTCAAGAGGTTTCGTTTCAGTTCTTCAATCATGTCTCTGAGAGGCACAGTGCCTCCGTACTCTTTCGGCAAAATTGCTGGGTCGACATGTTTCATCAAGTCGTCACTTGTTCGGTGAAACTGTGAACGGAGATAAATATAATCATCATACTGGCGAATAAAAATACAAGCCTGATATTGGAGACGAGACCTTTTCCCAAAGGTTCAAACTGTGACATTAAGTTCGAGAAAATCTACACTAATATAATAAAGCTGAAAAGTTTGTCTGTTTGTTTGAACGTGCTAAATTCTAGAACTACCAGACCGATTTGAAAAATATGTTTTGAATATGATATCCACATTCATGAGGAAGCATATAATAAGTGGGAATAAACGGGATAGGTAGGTACGAGTATATGCGTACGAAGTCGCGAGCAAAAGTTAGAACGACATATAATAGGTAACTATTCAAAACTTTAAAGATAATTAACTTATAATGACTTTACAAAAAACAATCATGATAGAAAGGCACATTTAGGTAACATTGCTACAATCTTTGTTCTGTAGGTACCGATTTAAAGTAACTATTAAAAAAAAACCCCGAACCGAAAAACACGTTTCTTGTATGTAATTATTTGTTGTTATAGCGGCAATAAAATTTGTTTCAAAAGTCAAAAGTCATTTATTCAAACTAGGCTGATAGACAGCACTTTTTGAACGTCAAATTTTACATAAAGACAGTCCCCCAAAACGCCCACCCGTCACCACTTCCTAGTGTTTTAGCTGGGAAGAAGAAGTGGCGCAACAAACTCCCCAGCAACACATCTGTCTATTGCGTTTTAAGAACTTGAATTTATACAATAGTATGCAAAGTCATTAATACATGACAAAGGTAGAAAAAAAATATATAATTATCCAACATGGAAATCATAAATCAATTCACTATAAAACATTATAAAGAGTAGATTGAGTCAATAAAGAAAAAAAAAGATTGACCTACATAGTCATCAAAAATAAAAAACAATATTATATGAACTCATATAACCCGTCATAAGCTAACTTATAGAGAAAGAACATGATAAAATTAAATAGGATATTGTCTTGCGTTCAACACAGCGACCAACTATTCTTATCGTCTAAATAGTCATTAATAGAATAGTATGCCTTCGAACAAAGGTTATATTTAACTTTATCTTTAAATGAGTTAAAAGGCAGGTCAAGAAAAGAAAGTGGAAGTTTATTGTAAAAAACGGATACCGAGCCCCACAAATGAGTCATGGACCTTACGAAGTCGGTGGGAAGGAGCATGTAGCTTGTGCTTGTTTCTGGTGTTAAAGTTGTGGAAGTCGCTCGTTTTACAGTATAAATGTATATTTTGCCTAATATATAAAATGTTTGCAAAAATGAATTGTGATGCTACTTTAAGAATTCCAATGGTTTTAAAAAGTTCTCTTAATGAAACTCTAGGCCCTAGCTGATATATTGCTCGCACAGCACGTTTTTGTAGGACAAATATATTTTGTATATCAGCAGCTTTTCCCCACAATAGAATACCGTAGGACATAACGCTATGGAAATAACTAAAATAGACTAACCGAGCTGTCTCAACGTCAGTATACTGTCTCACTTTCCTGACAGCGAATGCAGCAGAGCTGAGCCTTCCCGATAAACTTGATATATGTGGGCCCCATTGTAGTTTGGAATCAACAGTTATTCCCAAAAAAACTGCCGAGTCCACAGTTTCAGGTACCTCGCCACTTAAGGTGACATTGGGTCCTAGATTTCTAACATTTGGTAAAGCAAACTTTATACATTTCGTTTTCTTGGCATTTAAAACTAGGTTATTGGTCGTAAACCAATCCGTAACCATTGAGAGAGCGCTGTTTACGTTACTGAAATCTTGTCTATTCCTATCAACTTTAAAGATAAGAGAGGTATCATCCGCGAACAATACTACGTCACAGATACCCTTTAAGAAAAATGGTAAATCGTTTATGTACACTCGAAACAAGAATGGACCCAGTATTGAGCCTTGAGGCACGCCTAAATGCACTGGTAGTCCGGAAGATTTCACGCCATTGATATCCACACATTGGAACCTATTATGTAAATATGAATCAATTACGTTAAGAGCTTCACTTTGGAGACCGTAATAACGTAGTTTACGCAAAAGCGTGTCATGGTTTACGCAATCAAAGGCTTTGGAGAGATCACAGAAAACTCCAATTGCATTTTGCGAGTTCTCCCATGCATTAAATATGTGTTTCAGGAGAGCAACACCCGCATCTGTAGTCGAACGTCCTTTTGTAAAGCCGTTTGTTTACAGACAGACGGTCGGACAGCGGAAGCTTAGTCATAGAGTTCCAGTGGTTACCCTTCGGGTACGGAACCCTAAAACCAAGATCTTAGTTATTATGGTAGGTATGTGAAATGTTGCTAGTACTCAAAAATTTTAGAAGTTTATTGTGATTACATGCATTGTAAATAATTATGCATTTTAATGATTGGTTGAATCCGGCTGCTAAGTATTTAATTGTCCTATTTTCTCATTTACGATGGGTGAGCATGATGTGTTGCATCAAGTAGGTACCTACTATGGTTTTTAATAAAAAAACATTGAAATTACCATCACACGATCCTTCAGTTTATCGCTGAGTAAAGACACGGCGAATTCGAAGAACTTGATTCCGTAGGACGGAATGTTTACGAAGTGAGTGCGCTTGTGTCTCATTGGGGTAGAATTCTGAAACAAAAAGAGGGTTTCATCAGTTTCTGTGTTTTTGGTTTGGTATTCCGAGGATGCGCAACTATCTAATGACATTTTTTCGAATGCCGCGGTTCAGGAGTAGCGTAATTTGCAAAAATCGGAAGTTAAATCATTTGAATTTCGTGGACTACTTTGGCGCCTCTACTGCCTCTATTATGGAGCAAAAATATCTAAATGTTGAATGCGGGACCGTAATAGCAATCCCGGAATGTATACTTTATATTTGAATACGAGTTTCTGAATGACAAAAAAGTGGGCTGCTCATCTCATGGTAAGTGGTGACCGCCACCTATGGACATCTGCAATACCAGCCTGTCTATTCTATAAAATTCTCACTTTGAAAGTTTACGTAGGTAAAGAGAGCGTGAAGGAAACTGATTCTCCTCTTAAAGCTAGGTGGACAGTTCAGTTCACTTAAGTTTTCAATTTAAGTTTTTTTTTCCCAATCTCATTGGGGTCGGCTTCCAGTCATACCGGATTCAGCTGAATACCAGTATTTAACGTAGAAGGCTGCCTACCAGACCTCCACAACCCATTAACTGGGTAGTAACACAACTAACACAGTACTTCTTGGCAAGACTGGAATCAGATTTACTGGTTTCTGAAAATCCGTAACGACTGCCAAAGATTTACAAATGACAGCCGGGACCAATGGCTTAACGTGCTTTCCGAGGCACGGAGGAAACTCGGTGTGTTAAGATGGTCACCCATCAGATCAGATCACGCACGGGTTGATCTGATCTGATGGGTGACCATCTTAACACACCGAGTTTGCTGCTATTCATTAGCCACGAGCTGTTATTCTTTAACCACGAGCTCCTCCTTTTTATAGAAGAGCACTACAGGGTTATCACAGGTACTTATTATATCCTTTCAAAGAAACCCTCTTTGTTTTTTCGCTCACCTGTATACAATTCAGCATGACCCTGACGTCAGTGAGGGACCACAGACTGACGTGTGGCATCTGCATACCAGCCTCGTCGTTTACGTGAGTGTATCCCAGCAGCTGCGACCTTGGCTCGTCCAGCAACAGTTCCACGATCATGGAGTGGACGCGCGCCATTACGCAGTTGTCAAACTGGTGGGGGTCGAAGCGACCTGTGGGCATAGAGGTGACATGTAGTATTTGGCACGCGTACAATACCTTTCTGAATAGGGATCATGTTGTACTGAGATATTGCAGCCGCTAGCCGACCTCCCCCCTGCCTTCTAAGTGCGAAACATTTGTGAAGAGGGTTTTCGGATTTAATTTTTCATTGGTATGGTGTAGTTTAGAATAGGATTCTGCTTGATATCGATTCTACTGATTAATAAGAAATACTTCGACTCTCCTTTCTTTCCGAGGGATTGGATTGCGGAGTTATGGAGTTTTATATACCAGAAGCAGCGTCAACCGCTTCATAAACTTACCCATACAGGACAGCACCACTCTCCGTCCCTCAGCGTCCCTCTTCGGCAAAGGCACCAAGTACCCTGCATCAATCACGGCCGCTATCTTAGGGTCCAAGGGGTCCAACTTCTGGAACCATTGAGGGTACATCTCCCGGATGGTGAGGTATCTCTCCAGCATGGAACAGGCTTGAGGGATGGAGTACTTTTTCGTCCGGAGGAAACGGAGGAGGAACGGCGCGTCTGTAAAGATAAAGTTGGTTATGAGTTTTTTTTTAGGAAGGAAACAAAATTTATTCATGTACAACAAACTTAATATAGTAAAGTAACTAACAATATAGATTAAAAGCTCGTAACTAACTAAAATATGGCATCGAAAAGTTTGTGTGCATCGCTGCCCACTAGACATGTAATGAGTTATAACTTGATGTATAATGTTACAACTGATACAAGTACAACACCGCTGATACTAGCCATTACACTATCAAAACTAGACTTTGGAACATTTTCCAGGCTACTTTGGAAATATGGACACGCGAATGAAAACGAGACTCAACTGTCGGATAGAAGCATTGCTTCCAGAATTTGGGAACGAGGTATAACAACAGTTTCCATTTGTTTCGAATTGTTCGTTCGCTTCCAAGCATAGCTTTACTTATTCAGATATTGTTCGGAGACCGCATGGTTTCTAAATTGTAAATTCCAATAAGTTGATGATTAACCCAAGACGTGACATCCAAAATTGGGCCATCTAGCATACTTGGTCCTGCGTCCCAAAACATGATAGTTGTGTATGCGAGAGCTGCCCTCAAAGGGCTCCAACATGAAGTAACGGATACAATATTTACATACCACGTGATCAGTATTACAAGTGCATTTGTAACATCTGACTTAAGGACCAATTTACCTTAAAGTTTATTGTTTTCGGTCATCTTGGGTTCAAGAACCTGGATGTTACGATGTGAATATAACAACGAAGATTTTGAAGAGGCTATAAATATATTTTATGGGTAAGTTTAATTTTACCAAGGATTAAAGCCTGCGTTGTTACTAAGTAGTCAGCTTTGTACGTAAGTGTAGTGTTCCAACCGTGTCTTCGAAAATTCACTAGGAGGAACACGGGTGGGTTTTAGTCAGTAAGAGTCTTTAAACCTTGAACTTATTATTTCGAGAGGTGTTGTTTTGCTCTTGAGTCTTGTTACACTGTCGATGGACAGAAAAGTCTGTTGGAGATTTGGAAAAAATAAATGCGTGTGGTGTAACGTTAATTCTTTTTATGGCAACTCTGCCATTATTACCTACGCGCACTCTTACGATGGACCACATTGATATTGTACCGTAGGACCAATAACAGCAGAGAGAGAGTTTTTGAGTACCTACCAGGGAGTCTTTCTTACCAGTTCTACATTTCTTGATAGCAGGATGTTTCTCAATAAAATGTCTCATTTGTGCCAGAGCCTGTTCCCTCAGCGCCGGTTCTTCTCTCAGCTCTGTTCTGGCCCTCTCTCTCAATTCTGGGGGCAGTTCACCAGTCTCCCGCTCCTTAGCCTCAATGATGTACTGTCGGTCATCATCTGTCAACCTCGGCGCTTCAATGATGTCATGCTTCGGTTCGTGCTCCCTTCGGCAATCTTCGGGCTGCAAAACTGATGTCGCCATGTTGGTTTATCTGTATCAAAGAAAACATTATAATTAAGAGGCTGAATTATACGGATAGAAGGACCAATAAGACTTTTTTCTCATACATGCACGGCACATGACGAAAAGGTAAGTTATTTAGGTAATTGAATATTCGTATTGACTCAAATAAATCAAAGCCACGGAAAGTTAAGTAGGTAGGTACCTATTATATTCAATAATATAATTAGGTTCTCAGTAAATATCGTACGACCTTCGAAGTTTCTCAGTGTGCCGTGATGTGTGTAGACACGCAAATGTAAAGATTTGTTAAATACTTCTAAAAGTAGGTTGTAGTTAACTCTTAATTGTACCTTTACATTATTTATCATTTAATCTCTCATAATATTGCCACCTCTTTTGAACTGGTCTACCTACACCAAGAAATCTAATTACTGGATTTACATACTAGACTAACAGTACGGCCAAACGAATATTAAATTTACATGATCTTTTGATCAACAATTTGTGAGTAGCCGACGATAATATATTTGTCGAAAACAGGATTTACTGGAAGCAGTGATGTAGAGCCAAAGCCTCGCAGATGGGATATTCGAAAGTACAGAAAATATAATAAGAAGGAAGCTATTGTTTTCAATACAATGAACACCGTCATCAGTCCCAGACAGATCCTCGTCAGGTGGGAGAAAAGAGTTCAATAAAATAACACGTGTCAGACTTGATAGGTACCTACTTCCTTCCTTTTGTAGGAAGTCAATGCCTTACATAGTAGTACAGTAGAAGAGGAAAGATTTGATTGTTTGTTTGTTTACATTAAATAGGCTCCGAAACTATTGAACCGATTTTAAAAATTCTTCCGCTATTGGGAAGCTACACTATTCCCGGGTGACATACGGCATATTTTTATCACCATATTCCCACAGGAACGGGAACTACGCGAGTGAAGTTTTCACTGATTTATTAAATTTATCTGTATTTTAATAACGTTAAATATTATATTAACGTCATCATGAAGTCAAACAAATGTAGAAAATAATTGCAATATAGAGACAATCTTTGAAAGTTTAAATATAATATCTCATCGATAAATAGTCGTTTATCTAATTAGGCGGTGAGCCAATAGTATTTATTTTTATTTTCTTTCATTACTATACCTAGGTACCTGTGTTTATTTCAACGATATTTGAAACCATGTTAAAATTGGATTCAATTTGTTATAAACGTAGGCGCAACGGGCATAATTATTTTTAATTAACTGACAATAATCTGCTGCTGTGTGATCAAGGTCTTATGCGGACGGTTTGGCGTAAATTAACAACTTTTACACACGATACGATATCGAACTCGTCAAAGGCAGAGTAAAAAGTAAAGATTTTGCAAAGCGTATGACCAATTTTCGCACTATAAATATTTTGGTCCTTCGAGCCGGATCTAATCTAATATCAGCCTAAATAAATTATTGCTTTAGTGGTTTATTAACACATCCATATTTACTCATAAAACGTTAAGTAACAAAAAAATGTTTGCATTACTTAAATGAATTATTATTTACACGCGACCAACGAAAACTAGTCACGCCATAGTTCAACATTGACATACCTACCAACCTGCCTTTTATTTACATTACATAACTACAAATTCTGGTATTGCACTTGACTTAGTTACAACTGACTTTTTATATTATGTTCTACAAGCCTAGTTTAATCGAATATGTTATGTACAGAATAGTTTAAAGTAAAGTTGAACATCGTACGTGAGTCGCTTTCTTGATGCAAATAATGCGTGGTCCTTGTAAAGAGGACTACAGACTTGTGATGAGGATTTTATTTTGCTGAAAGTCGAGCTAATGTTTCATTACCTGAATCAAACAATGGATGAAAAGGTTGTCTTTGCTTTGTCTGCAAAGTCCAACAGACCAATAATAAGATAATACTTAAAATGGGAGTTGTAGATATTGATAATAATACGTATATTTTTATGTGAACCACGAGCCGAAGTAAAGTTCATTGTAAGTAAGTAATAGAAACTTATCTCCTGTAACCTATTTATATTTTGAATAAGATAGTTTGTGTTCTAAATGTTCCGTTATTTGTAACGTTCCAAGGGTTACATAGATTTATATGAATCACGATTGACAATGGCGTAGATGTGAAGCTAGGATACTTTTTAAGTTACCTACTGGTTTTTATTTTCCCAACATCGAAATTTAATTTTGTAGTGAAAAATAGTTATTTGTTCCTTTTTGCAAAGCTGAAAGTAAGAGTTCGTCGTTCGTAATGTCATATTGGCAAATCAGGCGCTGATAGCGGAATCATATTTGGAAAACGTACCTTATGCGTCCCCAATCCTCATGTTCTGTCTATCTCTTAGATAGCAATTTTATAAAGTTTTCATAATAATAACTTTTCAGTATCAAAGTTCTTAAGAAGTGTCGAATGAAATGGTATGAATTTTTAGAGGTTTTCTTTTTTACTACGGCCAATGAGTAGGGTACTTACCTAAAGCATGAACAACATTTTATTTTCAGCTCTTACATACCAAGGATGGTTTAACAACAAGGTGAAGACATCTATGCTAGTAAGTTTATAAATAAACGTGACAGTTTTATAATATATTAGCGTGAGTAATAGTGCTGTTCTAAAACAGTACGCTTCAATGCGTTATGTACTTTTTAATACAGATGAACGTGTTTTGCATCGGACTTGAGTCCTAGTCTGCCGTCATAAAAACGACGTATCTACACAAAACGATGTAATCGATTTCCGACCTAAATTCTATTTCTTAATGTCAGAAATCGGTAGGTAACATCGTTTTGTGTAGATAGGACCATGTTCTTTTTTCTTATGAGACGGTAGTAGTAGTAGGTAAGACCTTTAGGACCAATAATATATTTTTTAACTTCTGCCCGCGATAACGTAGGTACGCTCATATCGTTTTTACCCGATCCCGTAGGTATTTCGGGAAATCCTCTCATAATGCTCCCCTACACTCCCCAAGGTAACAGCCAAATAGTTTTCTTCGACCAGTAGTTTCGGCTGTGCGTTGTTTGTCAATCAGTCACTCAGTAACAGAAGAATTTATATAAATTGTTTAATGATTAATCAATTATCGTATCCTATGGATATCACCTATGGCAGCCGTAATGAAAAAGTATTTAATCAGACCATAACTTTCATTATCGAGCGCTACATTGCCTACTGCCGCTAAATTCTATGACATTAAATAAATAGCTATTCTAATTTTCTATTCCGTTCGCGGTCGTCGTCATCACTGACCTTCAAACTGGTTTGCTAAAACTAAACTTTCACTTGCTACTTTCCCCTTTAGTCTATTACAACGTTGTGATTTTATTTGTGTTTATGATAAAATGAGAACGCGGTGTTTCTGTCAAAACTTGGCTGATTATAATCTGTGGTACATTTTTTTGCTGCTATTATTTTTGGCGGGTACTGGCTTTTGTTTTGGGATTCTTTGAAAAAATACCAAAGCAAGTTTTAATTCAATTAAAGACAGCATTAGCTCGTCTATTAAAGCTGGGTCAACTTGTTTTAACAAATGACCTCTTAGTCACCAATTAACGCAACCATTAGTCGGCGCCTCAATCAATGGATTTATGTATTTCATTAAAAGTTTTGTTACTGACTTTGGTTATTCTATCATTCGTTCATGTTATAGATGATGAGTCGATGACGTAAATCGAAAGCAGGCAGACCCACTAAATATATAGGTAATTGACATTGCCTCTACTTTTGGCTAGTCGACCCCGGCCTATATTGAAGATATCCATCGCTACGTTACTAAGCGAATGACATTGTCAAATCCATTTATACGCAGCAATGGGCTTTATAAGGGTCGGTGGGCCAAGCGCGTATTGCTTCATGTTGATTCAGCTTTAGCGATGTCACATCAGTAATGTTGCGAAAGGCTGATTTCATAAGAAACCCAACCTTCCTCTTGAGCAGCCATTTAGATTTAGTTGCAACATTAAACGCTCTTGATTTTTTAAATGTCCTGCTTTTTTTTTTCTTCTTAAAGGCGCGTAAATTCACAAGAATGTTTTTTTTTTTTGCAATGGTAACATTTGATCTGTCAAATTTCAAAAATCTGTCGGGTGAAAGACGCAATTGTCGACCTATGAATTAAAATATATTTCCATGTCTTTATCGTGATACTAAGCATTGTTTGATATGCCAGTTACTGTTGTATCGTTATTATCAATAAATCCATTTGGAGTCAACAAACGTATGGTGTACCTACTCATGTCTAACGTCATTGTTTTAAATTTTCTAGGCTGTTTGAGACCGTAACCTGCTTCATTTATGGTTTATTTTGCTTTGTTTTCGTTTTATAGACTCTCCAAGTAGACTTATAAAAGACATGGCAATGTACTTAGCCGTGATCACAGGATAAGAGTTTCCTGCCGTTTGTTTGAAGCCTATTGTGTGTTTTATTTTAGATCTAAAATGTAAATTTTATATATAAAATAAGTGCTTATTCAGACCTAACCCAAACCTAGCCCTCAGAATCGTTCCGATATTTTCCATTCATTATTTATTTGCTAGTTAAATGTCTACTTTTTCTATTTTAAGTCTGGCGATTTCTTTGTCTATTTCGTTTATATAAACAGAAACGTATTGAATTTGCTAGCTCTCGATTTACGTCATCATCTTACTAGGCCTCTGAAAGATTTGATCGCTTGCAAATTGACAGGTGCAACAGAAACATCTGTTTAATAGATGCATTGAGAAAAACTTTCATTTATTTTCTAGAAATATTTAACACAATAGGGTATTTTACTGAAAAAATCTAATTAGTCCGTCTGATAGATTTCCAAGTAAACAATAAACGAAGACGATACAGAGCATTGAAAACTCGCGTGACGCCACAACGTGCCATAATTTTTACCAGCGGCGTGATGTCACCAGCCCCCTATCTTGAACTTGAAACTGAGTGCATCAGTTTATCTTTATAATTATTTTACGATTTGAAATTACAAAAACATACGTGTCCAATATTTTTTAAAATCCAACGGACGGACTAAATAGAATTACGATTTTTATTTATGTAGTAAAATACCCAATTAAATTCAAATACTCAGTTAATTTCTGCTTAGATATCTTGATTAAAATTTAATTAAGATTCATGATTGATCTTGCGGACTGTTTTGTGTAAATAGAAGTACGTACATATATTGTGGTACCACACATCATGAAATAAGTGACTCACTGACGTCTTTAAAATCGTATAGTACCTACCTGCGTAAAGCAAATCTCATTAGCTAGCCTTACATCAGCAAAGGTATGAAATAATGAGTAAACTTCAAACCGCATTCTTCTTGCTAATTAAGCAGTCATTATAATACTTGAATGATTATATTTTACGACTTCTTTAGTTTACATGATCGTAAGTATCGTAACATACGAACGATAATTATTTTGCATGCTCGCTAAACTTATTTAGGTCAACGCAACATGAATTAAAGTTCGTTCTGAAGATCATGTAACGAATCTCACGCAACGTCTTATCAAAGCAATATCGTCCTGTTATTTTATAGTCCCTAAAATTCTGACAAAAAATATGCATTTTAATAACGAATACCCTATCCAAATAGGATCAAAGGTTTTTGAAAAAGTCGAGTAGATAAAAATCGAATACAGATGCTCTTTTTTTAGGTCATTAAAAATAACTTTTTTTGTACTTTCCTCCATATGTTTATAAATACTATATATTGGTTGCGAAGTGCAGCCTTTTATGTAATGAGTACTCGCAACAAGTTACTTTTAATGTTCTCAATTTGTGGAACTTTGCCATGCGCTTGTTTTAGATTAAAACGCATCAGTCGAAGTTGCGATTAATAGCAACAACAGAACGTAGTAACCGGCTGGTTCCTAAACTGCTGCCTGCGGGCATTTCTATCAACTATTTGAAAGACCAGAATTTTTCAAGTTCACAATAATTATAAAGGCGATTTGATGTTCCTCTTACTGTCAAAAGAAAGTTTATCAAGTAAAATATTAATTACGCTGTTCTCAATCTAGATTCATTACAATTAAAATAATTAATTACCTACTGAGAAATTAAAAACAAAAAAAAACAAGCAGCACGAAAACTACGAATAGGTAAACACACCAGTTACCGCCCATCCGATCACATTTTTCAATAAATTCAAGGGTGAACACCACTGTTGTCGGCACGTCACACGATAAACGTAGGCCAAGTCGTACTGGCTTGGCTCGGTCGATGCACCCGGTCCTCACCGTTAGCTCCCGAAATATTGCGACATACGGCAAGCCCTCCGTTGACCGTGATTCACGGAATGAAGTACCTTTATAATGGTGTTTTTATATGAACTACCTGTACCCGTGTTAAACGTGGGGAACGAAAATTAATTTAGGTTTTATAAAGGTCAGGCTAGGTCTTGTCCAATTGGATCAAACCCTGGCTGTTACATCTGTGTTCATGGCAATATTTTTACAGACAGACTATAGTGACACAAACATCTTAACATCAACAATCTGCAGCAGCGACTCAATAAAATCAAATCCCCTATAACTACAGTGAGCCTTGAGCTGTAGGTCATAAAAGTAGCAAGATATCGTCCTACCATCTGTTTCCAATAAAGATGATAGATTTATAGAATGGACTTCATGTAAGATACAGATACATAGGCACGATATTATTATTTTTTTCATAAACAATACAGTGACAATAATTAAGGGTGTCACAGAGTTAATGGGTAGAGCATCGAATTAGATAGGTACCCAGAGAAAATACAAACTGCTGTTCAGGAAGTTATAGCGAAAGTGCACTTATCTAAATTGACGTTTTGGATTTTATTTTACTTGACAATGTTCTCTTGTTCCCGAGTTCGCGACGAACACTGTTAGTGTTTAAGTGCAAATAAGAAAATCTTCGAGCAAATAACCCACTTACCTCAATCGAAAGCCACAACTCATAACTTCCGAACGCAACATCTTTATTATTGATTACTAATCCAGCGTTAAAACAATAAAACATAATTCACGCAGTCTCTTTATCAATAATAATAGAAATATATATTTTATAGTCTGCATACAAGCTTTTTGTAATATTACATAATGTGTGTACGTAACAGCATTATGTAAACATTATGCTTGTCGATGTTTCTGTAATGTGGAGTATGGTTTTTATAACATTCACCCACTGTGTAATGTGTCTGCGAAGGAAGACACATCAGCGTCATTAGTTAAAACCGTATGCTAACCATCAGCTTTTAAGTTCCCACGCATCTAATTATTTTTATATTCTTAAAGATCGACTGAAGAAATTATAGCTTTCCTTTCAAAAATTTGGCGTTAAAGGTCTCCCGTCTATTCGACGAATGACGGCTGTTACCTATTCAGACACTAAAATCAATACCTTAAACTATCTTGTTACTGTCGAGAAACTACTGTTCATAGTTAGCTAAAATTTGGCATGTTTAGCAGATTCCTTTGGCAGTTAGGAGCACTACCAGAGGATTCCCCGATATTCATACGGGATATTAGCGTAGGTACGAAGTTGCGGGCAAAAGCCAGTCCTAAGTAATAACTATTTAGTAATCTGTGGTAATATTTTAAATGCGAGTTCATTATTTTATAACACTCACGCCTAAATTGTTGAACCAATGTTGATGAATTTAGTACAAAATTAGATGAGACCCTGGAAACCGTTATAGCCTCTTTTGCGAAAAAAGAATAGAACGTGAGCCATGCCATTGGAAAAAGCTAGTTATATACATATGTAACTTGCAGCGCCGTCGTAGATCTCGTTCCCGTAGGAATACAGGAATATAGCCTATGTTACTCGTTGATAATATAGTTTTCCATTGGTGAAAAAATGGTTCAAATCGGTCCAGTAGTTTCGGAGCTTATTCATGTACAAACAAAAAATCTTTCCTCTTTATAATATGAGTATAATGCCCATTTATAAGCACATGGTTAATTTCTTGATTACCATGGAAATACGGAAACTTAGTCAGATCAACATAAATAATTATCTTCACAGATCATACAAGTTATTTGTTTCTATTTGCCTTTTCTTTCCATTTTCCTACAGATGAGTTATTATTTATGTATGTATGAATACGAATGATCCATGAATAGGTAAATAGCACAGTTAGTCCAGTAGGGATACAATATTTTTCACATAAAACCTTCGATAATTCTAAAGTTTTTAATTTTCGCTGAGTGGATAAGTTTCGTAAATTCATTGCTATTTACAAAAATGCTAACAGTTTAGAGTGATGCAATAGGTATTAAGTAGGTATTTCTTATTATTTCGTGTTATACAAATATTACAAAATTTAAATTAAAACAGTATACGGGTTCTTTGTAAGTACTATCTAAAGGATATATTAGTGAAAATGCTAACAGATAGGTACTATGGAACAATAGAAATCCAAAAATGTCCCGTAACTCACTCAAAAAAATTTTTAAGTTTTTCAAATCATTTCTTATATACTTAAAGAGATTAGTTATACCTTACAACAAAAGTTCTAACAACTAAGTATATGGCTGCACGAGTAATTGTATTTTTTCTTTATGATAAGCGACATATTGAATTTAAGTTTATAAATTTGCACTTGTATATTCGTAATAATAAACTCTGCTACCACACAAAAGTTTCAACAAATGCATACTATGGCTTTTGTTTAAATTGCGAATAACTATTTTCGATAACGAGCCGCGTAAGTAGGTACGGCGCGTGCGATCGCTGCTGAGTAGCAACAACTCGCCCGCCCGCTCCGATCGGGGATGTCTCTATCGCCGCATACTGACCGCTTTTAATTGCCAAAGTACCTACATGTTCGGTACGTAACGCTTCAGAGCAGTAGATACTAACAACAGAGTGATGGCCACCATGCTAGCAAGTGTAATTGTAAATTAGTCACTAATGCACCCAAAGGAGCTGTGCTTTTTGCATTTACAAATAAGATTAGACATTTAAACAAAACTTTTTAAAAGTCCGTTCAACCGATTTGTATTTCTATTCCGTAAGCATAAAGATGGCATTAAAAGCAAAATCGTGATTATAATACCAATTATTTACTGCAGCTGCCATTTGTCATGCCACCAACGTAATAGAAGTCAAAATCGGTTGAACGGACTGTAAAAAAGATTTATTTCAATGTCTAATCTTATTGTAAATAGGGTATCGTGTGCGATATTTCACGCGCTTTTTTGTTTTATTGGATTTAACCGACGATTTATAAGAAGAATGATGTACATTATTCAACTGGTTGTTTTTTAATTCGATAGATTTTCGTTCAAGTGTACTGTTGAGTAAGATTAGGACACTCTAGCTCAATTTTTTTTTTTTGTTTTTATTGGAATTAGTCTACTCGGGTAATTCTGAATTATAAACCATTCGGTTTTGCCCAAATATTTATTTTACAAAGAAATAAGTCGGCAGTTCTCAATTTTTGCTCCCAATTGAAATTGTAAAAAAAAAACTTTTCATTGTGCACTAACGTGTTTTAAACTGTAAACTGTAATTTTATTTACTGTTTTTTTTTTAATCAACAAAAACAAGGAGTACGTTTGACCTAACTATTGCGTAGTAAATCGATTGGCGATGCAATTAAAACAATGGAAAAATGTTGGTTTGGCTTTTCAAGAATAAAAGTGGTATATTACTAAAATAAACTTCTTTGAATATACAGGCGTCATTTTTGTATTTAAGTGTTATTGATAAAACACGATATTTACAAAAAATACACATTAATGAAATGATTTCGCGTCTCATTCAATAATTTACCATATTCACAACATAAGTACCTATTATAGCTGATTGTTATAGTGATAGAGGAACAGACAGAAAGTAGAGATTTCGTTACAACATTTTTTTCTGGAACAGGTAGTTGTCCCGGGTTTTAGGTCATCCCTTAAGTAGGTACAAAAATAATTATATCAAAGCAATAAAATAATTGGATTCAATAAGTAGCGTGCATTCGGGTGGTTACGAAAGGATTTGTGATCCGTTCGGAGGCATGTTTATATTTTAACCAACACTCATAATTGAACTAATACTGCAAATTTATGTCGCTTTCTTTACTTGAATATACTACTTGAAGTTCTATTGCAAAGACTTTCATGAATTTCCTTGATAATTGTAGATAAAAATGTTTAAAAATCTTTATAATTTTACTTTGTTCACGTCAAATTCTGAAGCATTGTTGATAATTCTGAATGACAGTTGAAAGTGGGTATATTTCATTTGAGCATAAAAAAACATATTTCTTTTTACTTTTGTTTCTTCAAACATTGTTCAGTTTTACCCTAAAAATAAATATTTCTCGAATTTGACCTCTCAGTAGCTTACATAATTATGTGATATTTATTTTTCGGAATTACCCTACAAATTGTCTAAGATAGCCATACTTTTAAAAGTAAATGCAGCATTGGTACATTTATAAGATGTATACAATGAAAGATAATACTTTATATGATATTTCGCTTTGAATAAATATTTGCTTTCGCTAAGTTTTTTTTTTTTTGTAAAATATCATTTTTTATCAATAACACTCAGATACAAAAATGACGCCTGTAGATTCCAATAAGAACTTAGTTTTATTATATAGCAATTTTAGTTAAATAGCACTGATTTTCTTGGAAAGCCAAACAAAATTTAAAAAAAAATTAAAAAATACAGTGATATCCATAGCATAAATACAACAACCACAATTATGTTGATCCTAAAACCAGGTTCAAAAAATAAGTGGTTCGTTTCGATGCCAATGTATACATTTTTATAATAAACTTCCTAGCCTCATTCAAGAACTTAGCAGAAATAAATTCCAATTAAGTATTTGTAAAACGTAAGCTGTGCCAGACAGCTTTTTATACAGTTAAAGATTATCTTGTGGACAAGTAGGCTTGGGATTGAGCTGCTTTAGTTTTGTACACCACCCAATGTTTTAATGTTTTTAGTTCTTTCTTTTGTCTGCTTTTTGTTGATATTTATACAATTTGACATTGGTTTTTATATTTTCATTTTCATTTACTTTTGACTTGAATGTTTACTTTTAAAATATGGCTACCTTAGACAACTTGTAGGGTAATTCCGAAAAACAAATATCACATAATTATGTAAGCTACTGAGAGGTCAAATTCGAGAAATATTTATTTTTAGGGTAAAACTGAACAATGTTTGAAGAAATAAAAGTAAAAAGAAATATGTTTTTTTATGCTCAAACGAAATAAACCCACTTTCAACTGTCATTCAGAATTATCAACAATGCTTCAGAATTTGACGTGAACACAGTAAAATTATTAAGATTTTTAAACATTTTTATCTACAATTATCAAGGAAATTCATGAAAGTCTTTGCAATAGAACTTCAGATAGTATATTCAAGTAAAGAAAGCGACATAAATTTGCAGTATTAGTTCAATTATGAGTGTTCGTTAAAATATAAACATGCCTCCGAACGGATCACAAATCCTTTCGTAACCACCCGAATGCACGCTACTTATTGAATCCAATTATTTTATTGCTTTGATATAATTATTTTTGTACCTACTTAAGGGATGACCTAAAACCCGGGACAACTACCTGTTCCAGAAAAAAATGTTGTAACGAAATCTCTACTTTCTGTCTGTTCCTCTATCACTATAACAATCAGCTATAATAGGTACTTATGTTGTGAATATGGTAAATTATTGAAACGCGAAATCATTTCATTAATGTGTATTTTTTGTAAATATCGTGTTTTATCAATAACACTTAAATACAAAAATGACGCCTGTAGATTCAAAGAAGTTTATTTTAGTAATAAACCACTTTTATTCTTGAAAAGCCAAACCAACATTTTTCCATTGTTTTAATTGCATCGCCAATCGATTTACTACGCAATAGTTAGGTCAAACGTACTCCTTGTTTTTGTTGATTAAAAAAAAAACAGTTAAATAAAATTACAGTTTACAGTTTAAAACACGTTAGTGCACAATGAACATTTTTTTTTTACAATTTCAATTGGGAGCAAAAATTGAGAACTGCCGACTTATTTCTTTGTAAAATAAATATTTGGGCAAAACCGAATGGTTTATAATTCAGAATTACCCGAGTAGACTAATTCCAATAAAAACAAAAAGAAAACTTGAGCTAGAGTGTCCTAATCTTACTCAACAGTACACTTGAACGAAAATCTATCGAATTTAAATCTTTTTTACAGTCCGTTCAACCGATTTTGACTTCTATTACGTTGGTGGCATGACAAATGGCAGCTGCAGTAAATAATTGGTATTATAATCACGATTTTGCTTTTAATGCCATCTTTATGCTTACGGAATAGAAATACAAATCGGTTGAACGGACTTTTAAAAAGTTTTGTTTAATGTCTAATCTTATTTGTAAATGCAAAAAGCACAGCTCCTTTGGGTGCATTAGTGACTAATTTACAATTACACTTGCTAGCATGGTGGCCATCACTCTGTTGTTAGTATCTACTGCTCTGAAGCGTTACGTACCGAACATGTAGGTACTTTGGCAATTAAAAGCGGTCAGTATGCGGCGATAGAGACATCCCCGATCGGAGCGGGCGGGCGAGTTGTTGCTACTCAGCAGCGATCGCACGCGCCGTACCTACTTACGCGGCTCGTTATCGAAAATAGTTATTCGCAATTTAAACAAAATCCATAGTATGCATTTGTTGAAACTTTTGTGTGGTAGCAGAGTTTATTATTACGAATATACAAGTGCAAATTTATAAACTTAAATTCAATATGTCGCTTATCATAAAGAAAAAATACAATTACTCGTGCAGCCATATACTTAGTTGTTAGAACTTTTGTTGTAAGGTATAACTAATCTCTTTAAGTATATAAGAAATGATTTGAAAAACTTAAAAATTTTTTTGAATGAGTTACGGGACATTTTTGGATTTCTATTGTTCCATAGTACCTATCTGTTAGCATTTTCACTAATATATCCTTTAGATAGTACTTACAAAGAACCCGTATACTGTTTTAATTTAAATTTTGTAATATTTGTATAACACGAAATAATAAGAAATACCTACTTAATACCTATTGCATCACTCTAAACTGTTAGCATTTTTGTAAATAGCAATGAATTTACGAAACTTATCCACTCAGCGAAAATTAAAAACTTTAGAATTATCGAAGGGCATAGACTTCTGGCTACTGGACTAAGTGTGGGTTTTAAGACCATTAGATATCGGAAGACTGATGATAAATTAAAGGACCAACAAAGTTAATAAAAAAATCATAGAATATAATAATTGTCAGTGTTGACCCGATAGTTGGGTCTTCTACCCGCCTAAAAAAATAGGAGGTTTTCAATTCAACCTGCTTGTATTTTGATATTGACAGAATTGCACAGTTTTTGTATTTGTCAGTAGGTATATAGCAGCTTCCAAACAGGTGTGCCAAATTTTGATAAGTGTATAGATGTATATTTGCTTGTCAAAAGTCATTCCATCTTGGTTGTTTAGTAGATTGACAGCTGACTTCGTGTTTATTTCGCCTAAAATTATATATTGAGGTATTTAGAGAATCGCACTGCAGTTCACTTGATGCTCACTTCACTTATGTTAAGGTTAGGCTGAATAGACCGGCTGTGACGAATCCGCTTAAATGGTTTTCCTTACGTTGACGTCAATTTTTATCGTAAGAAATCCACGCAATCCCAGTAAGGATTCTGACGTTGACAGTAAAGGGACCTAACCATTAAGGAACACTCCCCAATTGTCGTCCACCAAATAAAATTAACTATCGTTTGTTCTAGAACAAAACACTGCAGATTTACTGACTCATGTAACAACTTCAGATTTATATGGAAGCATGGTAACGTACAGTTACATTTTATTTATTGCAGTTTCCTCGTCGTTAACAACGTGGAAAAAGCTCGTTACAAAGACGTATTTTTTTTTTAAAAGGAACGTATGTTCGGAAAGTGGAGCTCGAGGTCGATGCACTTGGCTGGGTCCCGTTAGTGCCGAATCGCGACGTCCCGTGGGACATTATACCAGTTTTGGGTTCCTTAGCATTATCACCCGTATGGAAACCCCCTGTATGGCAGATGGTCGACCTGTGTGTTGCCAATAAGGAAGCTTTTTTCCGCAACTGGCAAGACATAATTTTGTTTCGCTTCAACTTTTTTTGACCGCCTAAAAAGCCAAAGCTACATGCCAAAATTGCGGTCTTGGTTCTGTCTTATTACATTTGTTACCATAACATATAAAACACTATCATAACTTCTTTACCACCAACAAAAACCTATTCCGAATCGTCCTCACTTACTATTAAATAGATCTAACATCTTTTAGCTACGTGATGCACATACAAACCGTAGCAAACGTAGTCACAGCTAGTAAACCATTTATTTACTTGTCCGCCCTTTTGTCAAGTCGTACTAAACACATAACCCGCCTTGTAGAGAGACAATTATATGAAACACAATGTGTAGTTATCAGCATCTGACAGGAAATCTTAAAATATGATTGGTTTGTATATCATACATAATATGACTTTTATTATTTTGGCTGATGAGTTCCTGATTTGTTGGCATTGACTTTGAAATGGTGCCGTGAGTTATGGTGACTTTATGAAAAGATTTTATGGCTCAGTCGCAGCATTTCAGCAGTTTAGACATAATTTACTATTTGTGAGTGTAAAAAAATGTGTGGGATTTGGATCAGGGATGTGGGATGTGGGATTGGGATTCAGGATCTGCGTTCATGACTAAGAGATGCCTAGTAATTGGAATGCTGCCCGGTAAACTAGCCTCCGAGATACTGTAATTAACACACAAGCAGAACTATTGTCCTGCTTATGCGGTCCTATTGGGCCGACAGGTTTTAAAATTGTTCAGCAATAGAATGCAGCGTGTTATTGACTTATTGTGTAGACTTATTTAGACTTAACACTCATTATTGCTGCATGCCTCTAACGGCATAACACAATGCACAAACTCATTTCTCCATTTGGAACCCTATTTATTGAGTGATGTAAAAACCACATTGTTCATATTCTTTTCATTGTGCTATTCCAAAAAACGTGTTATAAAAATCACTCAACATTATTTATGAACAATTTTGGCCAGAATAACTGGATCATGTTATTATAAGCCCCATTTGTGCCACTTAAACGGCAAGTCGTTTGAAAGACATCACGTTTCGTCTTTCGCAACAATCAATAAAAACTCAGAGATTCGTCTCAAAGTAAAGCAACATCTTAAACAAGCACGCAGTGAAAGTCTGGCCAGTAGAGCAGAATGGGGACAGTGAGTCAGCCATTTTAACTCAACTGCACATGTATGAGCATGGAGGACGCATGGTGGACGCATGCATCCGCCAGTGTCGCGCCGAAAAAAAAACTGAGATATACGAGTAGTTCCGAATCTTGACAAGTAGGTTAGGTATGCACTAGATGGCACAATGCAGCAACATTTTATTTGCTGTTGGTCATCGAATGTACATACAAATCTATTCAGTTATATATAAGTTTCTTTTTCTTATTGCATGGTGCCTAGTTTAAATAACCATTAAATTATTTTGATTATCCAATTTTTTTTTTCAAATATATGGTAAATACAAGATTTTAATCTGTGACGAGGATAATTAGTAGGTAAGCATAATTAAATTAATTTATTATTTAACTTAATTTAATTATGCTTACTTAATCAATATAAGCATATTAATTAAGTAAGCATAATTAAATTAAGTTAAATAATAAATTAAGTTAAATAACAAGTTTAAGTTAAGTTAAATAACAAAATAAGAATTTTTGCTTATTATGCTTAACTTCGTTATTTTGCATTACGACCGATTTTCCAAAAACGTTGCCAAATAAACTGATGCCAAATAATAAAAGTATTTTGTCTGTTAATGCGAAAGAAGCTATAAAGGCTTCCCTTCGCAAGAAAATAAAACCTTTTTTAAAACATTTATTATCTCTATATCGGGCCCCGGAAGGCTGTTAATTCTTGAATTTATCCGCACAGCCTCTGCTTTGTCAGTAATTTACGCCAAGTATCTAACATCAATGCGTCTACAACGCTGTCTAGATACTACCACGTTGGGTTAAACCGATAAATTGCAACACCTAGGTTCACACGGTAAATACTGGCTTTCGCCTATAAAGTATCTTCCATTGACGACCTAATACTGTTTCTGAAAAGAAATTGTCGTGGCGTTACAAATTGGATGAAAGTAGTAACTGAATGTTCAACAGTTTGAGATAGTCACTTTAATCGGGTAAAAAAAATACAAAAAAAAACGCTCCAGAAATGGATCAGATGAAAGTAATTAATAATTGAAATGTAATTGCTATTGTAAATGTCATTGCTTTATTTTTGTATGAACTTTTATTGTTGCCACGTGTAAAAACATCACTAGAAGCATCAATCTTAAAGCTATCTATAGAAATGTGCGATGATAATCATGATCTATGATTTTAGTGTGATTGAAAAATGGCTTAGATCTAACACTCTGATTCCCAACGCAATCATATAAGAAACATTTCGAAACTTTAACTACTTACTACTGCAAAACATATTACTGCAATTTGTTATTATGTCATGTAACATAATGTAGGTAATCGAAGGTACTAGAACTCACCAAGTAGTAAGCGAACACCAAATGTTTTGCGAAACACCCTTACCGAGTCAGTTACGTAAATATTCACCGACTAACCGACTTAGGTCGATTTTATCGTTTTTCACGAGAACTGCAACACTAGTGGCGAACTTTCTACACCTTTTTTGAGATTAAAAAAGAACTGATGATGTAATGGACGCTACTTCATTTAGGTAATTTTGTTAAATAAAAAGCATTCAGAATTCAGATCCTCTTCCTATTTTGTAATCGGTTAAAAAGACTAGACACCATAGGTACCCCATTATTATTTATTCCTGCTTTTCCAAAACCCTATTGAAATTAAAGACACCATGTTTTAACTATTATGATTTAAAATATCATGACAGCATTTTGTGCAAGCTACATTTTAATCTTGGCAAGAATTAATTTGTGAAGTTTTTCAAATGCCTTTACTTTGTTTATAGTAAAGGCATTTAAAAAACTTCACAAATAAATTAGTAACAAAAAAAAAACAACCGACTTCTAATAAAAAAAGCACAAAAAGTATGAAATAACTTTAATTTCGGAACTCGGTGTTTTTGATTATTCCCTTGTTTTTTGAACACCGAGATATAGATACTCTTTAGTGGTTACCCCCGCGCCCCCAGCTAAATGTACCCATCACAGCGTAGGTACACGGTATAAATTGGTGTAAACAATAAACAAACATGCGATTTCAGCAATCCCGAAAGATTTGCTATCATTTATTGACGAGTTACGTTTCCTATCTCTGTTCTTCATCAGATATTCACCAAACTAGAAAGGCAGTACCTAGAAATACAAACATGCTCTTCCAAGTCATCGTATACAGTTTTATTGTTTCATTTTACATCGACAAGAAAGTACGAGAACATCAAAAGCCACGCATTATTAGGGATAACTCAAAATACTAGTCGCCAGATCGCAATCAAATTAAAAAAGACCACACGACAAGCACCAGCTTTCGAATATAAAAAGAATCATCAAAATTGGTACACCCAGTAAAAGGTAGGAGGTAACACACACAATAAAAATACAGTCGACTTGAGAATCTCCTCCTTTTTTGGAAGACGGTTAAAAAGAGCATAATTCTCAAAATTACACGGGCAGATATTGTAAACGTTACCCTACTACACTGGTGACCTACTACATATTCAATGTTATCAGGTACAACAGTTATGTAAAATGATTTGAAAAGTGCTGATTATAATAATTTAAACAAGAGAAAACATGATCACTTCGCACGTAAGAAACTCACTACAAATTCGAAATAAAACTCAGAACATGACCGATTTCTTCCCATTTTCGCAATAATTCTATAAAAGCTTTGTAATAAGACCTACAAAAAGATACTGTTGTATGTTGGATGTTGGGCGAACAAATAGTTTCAGGCATTATTAATAAATGACCTGAAGGACAATTATCAAATCAAGCTTTAAAGTGTTAAAGGCTTGAACTAGATCAACCAGATTACAAACTGCCTGCCTCTTATAACTTGACTCGCAACTCTTTGACGTAAAAATTCACAAGCCAGTAACAAAAGCCGGATACATTTTGCAAACACTGACAGACTTATTACTATAAACCCTAGAAAAAAACAAACAATTGTCCTTCACATGTCACTTGTCCAGTACATCTGAGTACATCTACGACCAGCCAAGATGGCGCCTCTTGCAAAAGCAACTGTCAAAATTGTGCCAAACTCGATTCACTACTGCTATACTGAAACGTCACGTGCATCCGTGGCAAAAAAAAATCAAAAACATGTAGGAAACAGAATAGATTTCATTTTTATGTGTTCCTTTGTATATAAAAATATTACACTATTGTTCAAAGGGTTCATTTTTGAGTTAGTTCCCTTTTTCACCGCATGCCAATGTTTTCTGGTCTCGCATAACACATTGTTGACACATACTATCAACACCATTACACTAATGAGGTTGGGTAAGAGCAGGTTTGCATCAAATCCTTGGAGCTCACCGTTTAGGAACATGAGCATTAAATTGGGTAATATTCTATGACAAATTACAGCGTTTGACAGTTCTAATTACAATTTAATTGCCGTTTTTATTCCTTTTAATTAGCTACAGTAAATGTTATTGCTTGTGCAATTTGTTGTAATTTTGTAAGGATGAAATTACGAAATAGAACAATTGACAGATCGTTACTGGGATTGTCAGTTTGGACTTTTGAGAAGAACACAAATAGATTCATAAACTTGTTTGCAGAAAGACTAATTAAAAAATTGTGTCCCACTACTCGTTCATGGGCAAAAAAACAGATAACTTTAGAAAAATACAATGATATTATAGTTTTAGTTTTCATAAAAATACTTCTATGAGTATTTTTCGCTATTGCTTTGGAATTGGCCTCGCCTCGCACCTTTTAAGCATCAAAATAAGATAAAAGCTCAAAAAATTTAACATCAACAACTGCATTCTCTGTAATGTTTAGATACCTATCATAAATGTAAACAAATATGAATTCTGAAATAAAACAGATCTTATACCTAGTAGCACCGGTCATCAACTCATCATTCATGACGAAGTTCAAAAGATTTTACGGGATATTATATATAATACTATTTGTGGTTTAATTCATAATCTGGCAAGTCTTGGACTTGGGAGTTAGTTGAGACACGGTAAGTTCAAGCGTCAAGTTCATTCTTTATCTCGTACCCACAGAAAATCAAGAATGATTGAAATGAACGAGAAAGGACGAACAAAGAAGTATCGAGAATTACAACGTGTAACAGAATAAACGCAATACCTGGACAGGAGGCATTGTACCTACTCGGCGGCGACTTCTCGCGTCCGGCCCTGGTTCAATACATGGTCCGGAGCGAGGAGGCATGGGGAGCGGCCACCTCCTTTTGCAAACAATAATGCTAGCGAAGGAGGAGGCAGAACGCTTGTGAGAGAGGGAAACCTCACGCCCCGGCCGCCGCAACAGAAGAAGACGCCCCGGGCGTCTGGAAACGCAGGGCGATTCCCGGCCACCGCAGGTGCGGGCCTGCGGACCGGGCGGCGAGCTATGGGTGGCTCGCCGTTCGATAACAACCAGGCCCGAGTCGACGGCGCGTCGTGTTCCACGCGCGCCTCAAAGAGCTGTCAGCAAAGAAAATGGGGTCCCATAGAGTCAGCACCTGCTAGGGTTGCGGAATTTGCTCGAAAGAGTCACCGGGGCCGGGCAACGAAGGGCAATAGAAGGACCACAGGGGGGTTTTAGTCAGTAAGAGTCTGACACTCCCTTCCGCTCGTCAGTTTATGATTTCCCATTCAACTTTTATGTAGGTTCTATGGCGCCAATACTGAAATCTCGAAAAAATCTACTGCCCCTTACATTCATGTGCGTAATTCAGAAAAATGTACGTCAAATTTACAAAGGATCACGCTAACCAGAACATCATTCCATCGTGTATGGTCCTCTCTGCGGATCGATTGAAGTTCCAATCGACCGGCGACGTCTATCAATGTCATCGATCGCCGTCGATCGACTGGTGTGCCAGCTTTGGCTATCACTTGGTGTTATAGAAAGAATCTATCCACTGTTGACGATTCCGAAGACAGTTTCCTACGTTTTGAGAATATAATCAAAACTGCAGCAACGTCTAAAAATTAGATTTTGCAACAGAGAGTACAAAAACCCAAACAAGTTTTAGTTGTGACATTCATTAACTAAAAAAATGGCTGCAATACAATAAAAATGATATATAAAAGTAGCTCCCACGAACGAAAGTAACCTAGTGAAAGAGTTTTCACTCTCAAGCCTCAAGTTTTAACAATAGCAAGATTAATCTGGACCTAGTCTACAAGAATCAGAGCGGCAATTTTTTTCTAAAGATTTTTAAGACATACTTTGCTGCACACTGGCTGGATTGGCTGATGGAACACGGAGTTTGAATTGAATTTCTGGTTTCACAGTTCTCGATTAGTGTTCTTTTTTAACATACTTCCAAAAAGAAGGAGGTTGTCAATTCGGTTGGTAATGTATTTTTTATGGAATTGCGCGTGCATTCATTTTGATTTTCACATTTTAATCCATCCTAATATTATTAATGCGATAGTAACTGTGTCAGTTCTCGTCTCATTTCTCTTCACTTCTAATCAGCTGAACAGATTTGGATGAAACTTGGCACACTTAAAACACGGGTTGACCATGTCCTGAAATAGGACATGAAGGCCTACGATAATAATTCTTCTTGGTATCAGGACTATTCCATCAGGATCTAAAAGAACTAGCTTTTCCCCGCAGATCCACTTACATTTTAAGAGATAAACAGAACCCTATACAAAATTATAACTTAATTCTATCTAGTAGTAGAATTTCGACAGAGTCATTCCAAAGATAAGTTTCTAGACCTCCTTCAAATAAACAAAGACCATTTCACCAAAAAGGTAAAATATCAACGAGTAGGAAGTTACATTATAAAAATCTGAGCCTGAACTTATAACCTATAAGGGTCATTACTTACGGAACATAAGTATTTCTTGTGTACCACAAGTGGTACACCTTGATCGTTTACTTTTACATCAAGTTTACTTAACTTTTATTTCGAACTTCGAAGGTCTGTGCGCAATCAGTTTCGACATAATGAAATCTCATTATACTGTACAATACACGTAATAATTGGCCCGGTAGCCTTTGGACCACTTGTGGAACATTTTAATGAAGTTGGTAGTTGGTAGGTACATACAATCAAACTCGGATTTTGAGGTGAAAACTTGAAGGTGAGAAGTCTTCAAGCTCAACTTTATTCATACAAGTTGACAAGTTTTCATGCTAAAGTTCGACAATGGGAAGTTCGCAATTTTATTTCAATTTCGTAATATTCAGAAAATGAAATTAATAAGGTACTTAATACCTTTACGCTCTCGGCACGGATTTGGGGTCATAATTTTACTACGCAATTGCACTACGCGAATATTATACTTAGTGCTTTAGGGCATAATAGGCCATGGTCTAGTACACTACAATTTTACAAAGCTATGCAGTATCCAGTAACGTACCCGATTCAGAAAACTTGTGTCATATAGTGTTTGTTTTTTAAGTCTTCGTTCACCGATTAATACAGATCTCACATGATATCACCCCTCAAACAACACGCATGTGTCAGATAAGGGACAGACCAGTTTAAAAATAATTTTTATAATTAATACCTGGAAATTGAACCTTGGTACTAGACATAGTTTTCAATCAGAATCAACAGAATCCAATGTGGCAGCAATAGCAACAACTACATTGTATTAATTTAGGTTCATTTTTCTGTTTTATTACTTATTTCCAACAATTTTTTATTTTTATTTATTAAACTGACTGAATTAATTAATTTAATAAAAAAATCGCGTTACTATAAAATTTGATAAAGGTAAGAATAAAAATAAAATAAATACTTACCGACCTGAAATACGGAGAGCAATGGAAATTCCAACAGGAGCCAAGCGTCGAATATCCCACCAAGGATTTTCACTGATTGAGCTTTGAAATATTTCACTGACTGGAGATAAGTAGCACTAAAGTTAAAAAAATATATGTATTCGAGATTTACAATTCGTGCGATGGCCGTACCCACCGCACCGAGTGTCGCTTGAACACTGAGATAGAAACAACAATGTTCGCGATGTTTACTGAGCCAACCAGTCGATCTAGTCAGAATAAATGCAAACGTTACCTATATAAAACGTAGCAAAAAATTACAGCCCTGGCAATCATAAAAAGCGTTTTTTGGAACCAACAGGGATAAGTGTTCCATTTTCAAAAGGATGGCGCGATTTCTTTGATTGGTCGAGCGTCGCGACCGGTTCTCATCGATTGGTCATCTCGTCGCGCGGTTTCCCTAACTTTCTTTGACCCCGATAAAATCGTGTCGGTACATTTTTTCGTGATTGCATTTTGATAGAATTTTATATTGAAATAATTCTAGTCGTTAGTGCTCTGATTTCTTGCGCCTCATTAAAAGGTTGTTTTAAACGTTTATTGAAGTTCTATTTTTTTTTCTTCTATTATCTTAGCTCAGCTACTGAGCTAAAGCTAACGATAACTACTGTAGTTATCGTTAGCTTTAGCTCAGTAGTTGGGTTCGATTTATTTGGGATTTTAGCTTTTACATGACCCATAAGTTTCGAAGTATATTTAGCGTTTGTCCATCCATTTCAAATATGTAATCATGATATTTCTACATGAATTTTCTAGGCTTTTCCCACGGATTTAATCCTGAGATCTATCCTACAAGAACCGTGAATTCGGCGATCGTTACTGCATCGAAAAGTTTTTTCCCTCCTTTTTATTAACATCTTTTATAATCTCGGGACCCTCCCAACCAGCAAAACAGTCTCAGAACTCGCACTTTTTAAGAGTAGTAGGCTTAAAGCGCTCTTATATTTGTTTTAGAACATACCATGGATCCTATATTACTTTTAGACAAGCCGGTATGGCCTCAAGAATGGTCAGTCTCATAACCAAGTCTCATATATGTATATAAGAGCATTTACTAAGACTAGTTGCACTTGAGAAAAACTTGCTCTTATATGGGTATTTTCTAAGCTCGTTTGATTTTATATTAGACTTGCTAAATGCTATTGTAAGATGTCAGACGAGTACTCTGAGTACGTGCATTTCTGATCTTATTTGAAACTAATATAAGATCAATACCACTGGTTAAGTATGATATTAGAGTGATTTGGGTTCAACATATTTACAATATAAAAGACAAGACCCATATAAGAGCGTTTGATCTTAGATCGATTTTGGGAATAACTAATTTAAATAGTTTTAAGAGTAATTTTGCTGCCCATATTTTATTTTAAGTTTTTAAATTTAATTGTTATAATGGATTACAAAAACTGGAAAAGGTTGAATAAAACTGGTGGCTACAGGAGGAAAATTGTAAAGAAATACAATGAAATGTTGCGAGGAACCCTAATTTATTCCAATATGGAGTTATCTTTAGTATACCGAATGCTAATATTAGAGTAAACAATCTTACATTAGTTTAATAGTGCGCTTGTAAAATGCAGCTATACTAATGGCCACTATCAATACAAATTAACAAATAAAATAATTAAACGAGAACAGGAAATACCTTAATTAACAAAGCGCATGAATTTTGAAGCGTAAAACGAGGTCTATTTAACAGTAAATAATAAATTCCAATACGATTACTTACCGTATAACTACTTTTATAGGTACTAAAGTCCCGTACCACACAGTATAAACATTAAGTTCACACAATATTAACTTTAATTTGTTTCATTTAATTTCAAGCCAACACTCACACAAACTTTTAAGTTGGGTCTGACGAAAAATTCTCAAAATATTCTAACCTTAGACCAATATAAGCCTATGCAGGCTTACATGATACTTACGTAAAAGCAATATTAGCCTAAGTCGGCTTAAATTAACTTTGGCTAGATTTCAGTAAGTGCAAACAGCATTCAATTAGACTGATATTAGAACGATATTAAACTAAATAAGCTTATAACTGGTGCCCAAATCCGGGCTTATATCATTATATAGGAGTGATTTAAGAGCAACAAAACAGTAGTCTAGAGATTGTTTTAAGCCTAGTTTTTGCTGGTTGGGCTGTGCTCCCCGGGCCCTTTGATATGCATTCGCAGAGGCCCCATTAGACATTTCAAATGGAATGACGCACTAACCGGCGATTATACCTGTATGCACTATGAAAGTATACATATTCAAGGTCAGTCCCAGTACTATTTAACTATTTAGTAATCTGTGCTATTGCAGAATATGGAAACATGAGATGAGGCTATGGATCTGGGAGATAGTGGTCAGCTGCCCTACCATGACGTCTTAAATCCATCATGATTCCTGTGTCAGAGAGAGACGGAGTTACACAAGACGAATAGCACTATCCCTTTCCCTCACACAATTGGTAAGGCTGCTGATTACCGTACACTATGGAAGAACTAGTGGCCGTTGCCGGACCAATGACAATATACACGGGTTTAAAATGGTAGGGGGTGACTTGCGCCCTCAATAAATGGGCCCCCAAAAACGGTTGCTATGTAGCACAAAGTGACGTAGCGCCAAAGGGGGCAATATATCCTTAGGTGTTAGAGGAATGGAGAGGTATATACAGGGTTAAAAAAATCAGCTGTTCCCTACATTTATGTTCGTATATCTCATCAAAATGTAGGGAACAGCTGATTTTTTTAGCGATTTCAGGTATGGTCCCATAGTAAAAGTTGTTCATAATGATGAGTACAATGACCCCTTAAGAGGTTGTTGGTGTTTTACAAATAACCCTGTATACCACAGCGATCAGGACAATCCCGGAAGTACGGTCAAGATCCCTAGCAGCACCATACTGGATTACACATCCTTTTCCCGAGTACGTTTGCTTTCGCAAATATCCACTCAGCTCGGCCAATTAAATCAAGAAAGAGGTGGGAGTTCTGTGTGTTCAATCCGGCCAGCCAATGAAGACAAGCAAGAGATGACGAACAAGACTTCTCCCGGTAGATCAGGTCCGTGGGGTCACTCTTGCCCGATCGTCCGAGGGTGCCTCATTCCATTTGAAATGTCAATACTCAATACTTAATTGCATTCCATGTATTAAGTACATAGATGGTATAACAAGGTAAAAGATCAATTAACGGAGTCTCTGCGAGTTGACTTCGGCTCCTCGTACGCGTACCAAAGATTAGATGTTCTAAATTTATTCTGTAGAACTTTTTTTTAATTGCCAAAGACTGAGGTTCTCAATTTGAAATTTCAATGGAACAGGTAAGTTTTGTTAACCTAACTATAATATTTATTTTCTACAAGGTTCTCTGGAACTGGAACCTGCTTTATTTATCATAACATAATCTTCTTCAAGGCCAGTATGATTGCGACAGCGGTAGGCCATCCAGTAGCAGACGGAACTTTTATTTAATTTTATTGGACGGCATTCATTACCTACTTAGCTACTAATACTATGACGTATTAAGTTCCTACCGGAACCAACAAAAGAAACCTTGGAAAATATGGCATCCATTTTTGTTTCGTGTATTACGTAAATAAGTGCTGTAAAATCGGTTCAAAGGAAAGACAGTAAAAAAATAAACACCCAGATCGTGCCAATGCAATGTCACGATTCAAACGCTGCTAGCTGCCATAAAGTTGACATCCATATAATTATAAAAGTACCTACTCTGTGATTGATATTTCAAATGAATACGAAGACTGCCCTTCATAAAGTGTTATCGGGTTTTTCCAACTGGAATTCCTCAGTATCGGCATGAAGTTTGGATTTGAGTCCGGTCACAGATAATATAATACTACAGTCCGGTTGATTACCTGCAATGTACAGATATTAGATTTTCATATGACTAAGCAATAGAAACAATAAACAAAAATTCAAATGACGTGCGCGAGTGCTGTCGGTTCGGCCGGGCAAAAGTATTTTTTTTTTTTTATTTATTTATTTTTTTTTTGTCATACCTAACGTATCTTAATTGGACTCAGCTCCTATTCGAAATTATCTGAAACTTTATAAAGATAGTTTTTTATTTCGGATATCCGATGTTTGGGTTACGATTGTAGGTAGGTATACCTCTCAGTATAACTCATCAGGGAATACAGGCGTGATGTTATGTGATGTGGCCTTCGTATTGTCAGGCACCTGGCTGTAGTGCGCTGACCCATTGGTTTGAACAATCACTATAGCCATTTGAGCTCACGTAGGCATGTCTATTCGCTATTGCGTAATAATAGGATTGTGTTCCGTAACACAGGTCTATGGGTCAAGTGAATCTCTTTATGTAGAGTCAGGAAGACGTGTACATAACCAGGTAAAGTTCGATTAAAAGTTAGTGGCTAGACAGAATTAGAGGCGAGTCCCAGTCAGGGGCGTAGCTACCGCCGTATCAGCCGTATCAATTATACGGGGCCCCCAGGCTACTGGGGCCCCGAATGTGTGTATGCAAAAATTCCTAAAGCCATAATGTTTTATATGTTATTAACATTTTTAATATAACTGCTGTGTGCTGTGCAAAAATTTAGTTTAAAAATCACAATACACAGAATTTTAATAATATATAATTCAGATTAGTTAAAAAAAAACTACTTCATAATCAGCCTTTTAATGTTCCCACTGCTGGGACAGGCCTCCTCTCTAGGAGAGGGAATGGGCCGTAATTCACCACGCGGGCCCAGTGCGGGTTGGTGAATGTCACATGTGTTCGAATTTTTGGTTCTAGGACATGCCGGTTTCCTCACGATGTTTTCATTCACCGTTTTGAGAGCAGTGGTGATGAAATTAATTACACAACTTAATGCGCCTGGCTGGTTTTGAACCCGCGACTTACTATTCGCAAGTCAGAGCCGTTACCACTCGGCCACCACTGCTCTCTCCCCCCCCCCAGGGGATGATGTGTTGAGGGGGGCCCCTCAACACATCTTGATACAGGGCCCATCTAAGGCAAGCTACGCCACTGGTCCCAGTATAAGGCCAGAGCGGGCGGTATGGTTAACTGTACCAACTTTAAAATGCTGCTAAAAGTAAATTAGAGTATGAAAATGGTGAAGGCCCAATGGGCTGTCCATTGGGCCTTCACCATTTTCATACTCTTTTCATGCCATACCTACATGCCTAGGGCTGCCATCATCGAAATTGCCGACGCCGGACAAAATCTTAAAAAACCTGGACAATATGGGTGACATTGATTTTTTTTCCTGGCAAATCCGAAAAAAGGACATCAAATAAAATATAAGTTAACGGTTTATTTTTTTAATGATAAATAATCTATTACAGCTTTTAACCTATAGGTACCTATAGGTACCGCTTTTTTTTTTTGGATGGGAAATCATCAAATGACCCCTCCCGCCCTGGGTGGAGCGGTAGGGAGTGTCAGACTTTTACTGACTAAAACCCACCCGTGATCCTTCTTGTGCCCTATGCGTTCCAGGGCCGCGTAACTCTTTCGAACAAATTCCGCAACATAGGTACCGCTTACGATCGAAGTTTTGTTTAAATATTCGATTAATGGCACTAAAAATGTCCGGGTTTTACCAGAACACCTTTGAAAACTCCGCCTACATGCTCCCCAGACACCCCCAAACTAGGAAAAATCCGGGGAATACCGGACGAATGGCAGCCATATACATGCCCAAACCCAGAAATTATTTTGTCTACGCCATTGAGGCCTTTTAACAATAGTAATAGAGCGCTTAAACCCTTGGCTAGGTGCATGGGATGCGTGATTAATGTAACTATGTGTGACTCATGTGTGATGTGATGAATTAGCTACAGTATCTGGAACGAAAATGATTAATGTGACTTTATGAAAAACGTATTTGTTTCTGTTATTGATTAAATGAAAAAAACAGCTTATCGCACCACTTGTCTTGCGTTTAATTTGTAACGCCGAAATGCTTCAAAACAAAAATTGTCCTAAAATTAATAGTGAAAAATTGATCGACTCGTAACGTAACGCGTCGATCAATTTTCCACTATTCATTTTAGGATGATTTTCGTTCAGAAGCTTAAAATCTGGAAAGACTATGACATTATAAGTTCAAATAGTGATGTTGTAACCACAACATAAATTACGAAAAACCTTCAGCATTAAATCGTTTGCAATTTTCAAGTGACCAATTTTATTTAGCGGATGCGTTTTGTCACAGCAGGTTGTTGTTGCATGCGCATGTGATGTGATGTGAATGCGGCCTTGTAACAGATGTGAACGAAACGTTTGACGCCTACAGTTCAAGGTCCTTCTGATATTGTTCGACGAATGATAGTCAATACCTACAGAATGTTTCGATAGATCTTTGGCAGTTGTTACTGAAGAGTTCTATGCAAATAATAATAATAATCGCACAGGTTGATCTTCTATTAGGCAACGATTCCCGCAGTCGTTCCTTGGATGGATACCTTATTCCTAACCAGCATACATAACATACCGAGATTTTTCAGTCTCTGGGAAAGCTTGTATACCAACCTTTTAGCCCCAGTTGTCATTTGAAGTTCTTTGAAACCGTGACGCGGGTAGTCAGAAGAACGAAAATCTAACACCAGCTTTACCATTGCCAAGGGGTGTCGTATACCAAGGTAACTATTTACTTACTGGGTTGTGGAGGTTAGAAAGGGGAGGAAAAAAAAACAGACTTCAATAAAATAGTTACACTCCGTAGACATGATGGGTATCGAAATCTCAGGATGATAAAAAATTTGCTACTATCGAAACCGACACTCTACGAAAGATACGTTCCTTGGTATAATACTTTTCTTTTTCAATTCTATGACTATAATAAATTCAATATATTTAACTATTAGCTACAGATCCCTAGAAACCGATACAAATGATACTAATCTCTGTTACTTTTCATGTCAATGGATCAATCGCTAATTTATGGATAGCGTCACCGTAAAATAGTATCGCTCGCCGTAAGGACACCATAGTAAGGACTTGCGGTGTGAAATATAGAGTTGTTGTCGAATAACCTACCTGGAAGAAAATTTTACCTAGGATGAAGGCTGAAATGGCTGAAAGTAAGTTATTCAAATTAATTGTACTAAAGGCTTTTATTACAGGCTACGCATAGACCAAGAAAGCAAAATAAAAGTTGTAATTTACTCTACGGACTCGTGACATTTTCGACAAACGACAGGAGCTGTCACTACTGTCATTGTAGCAAAACAACGAAAATGGCGAACGTTCCGTTTATGGGAATTAAAACACACTCCCAAAAGGTTTGCTCGCTTTACAAAAGGGCCTTACGTAATTTGGAGGCGTACTATGATAGGCGGTAAGTTCAACTGTAAACTGAAACCCATAAATTCCCTTCCTTTGCTTTTGTTTTCCTCGTTACGTAATTCTTACAAACATAACCACAATTTTACCTTTTTTCCAGATACCTTTTGTGTTTTAAATCCTTTCTTTGAGAAAATCCTACATCCAGAAGTATTCTTCAAGTGTTCGTATCGACGAGTTTATTAAATTATTGTTACTAAGAAATTTAATAATAATCGCATTTGTTATTGAATTTTATACTTATACCTTTGGTTTTTTTTACAATTCGCTCAGATATCTCAGTTGATTCATGAATTAGTTGTTAAATGATGATGAACTGAGTACTTACGTAGAAAAAAAGTGTACCTATAGCGGAATACAAACTAGAATGTTTGATACATATACTATCAATCATAATGTTTGAATTCACTGATATATTAATTTAGCCAATCCATTACTCTCATCTTTTAATTTTAATTTTGCGTCTGACCTCATCTTTCGCGTCGTTATATAGAATCCGACCGGATAGTACACCAATTATGTAGGATCAATATTACTTTTAAGTTTTCTGATTTCTTTATCAACAGTCATGGTTTGATATCATTATGAAACTGGAATATAACATTCATGTATATTGTTTTAGAGGGTAGTTATACTGAAGTTTCTTTATTTAGTTACTGAGAATTCATTTGCTAAATGTAGTCATATGTACTCTATAGACTAATTCCGTGAGAGATAATACAAATAGGTAGTTATACTGAAGTTTCTTACTGAGAATCCATTTGCTAACTGTAGTCATATGTACTCTATAGCAGTGGCATGCAGTGGTTCGAGTAAGGGTAGGCCAGAGAAAATGTCCAAAAAAAAACACACCACATTATTCAGGGTTGAAATGTGGTGTTATTTTTATTTTGTTTTTTTTTTTTAATAGGCTATTTAAAAAAACAAAAAAGAAACCATTTCATTAAAAATCAACCCTGAATAATGTGGTTATTTTTTAAAATTTATTTGGACATTTTCTCTGGCCTACCCTAACTCGAACCACTGCACGCCACTGCTCTATAGTATAATTCCGTGAAAGATAAATTAATACAAATAGGTACAGTCAAACCTAATTTTATCTAGGAACACTTAGCAAGTCCCTGTGTGGGATCAAATACATATGTGACAGTGATGTATGAATTTTCACAAATCATGCTGTGTTCATAGTACTGTTCCTATTCTTTTTTTTTCAGTCTTTAAAAGGTCACTTTTAGCATTAAGGCTGCAAATTGTGTCACTCTGTAATGTTTTATTCGTCTATCTTTTCTGTAACTTATATGGTGGGTGTAACATAGTAAAGAGTATTTTATTCTATTTGCGAAAATGTTCTTAAAGTAAAAATAAATGCTTTTGAAGTTATCTTCTATTCTTGTCACATTTATCCTACATTTTATAACTCTCAACTATTATTTTATGATATTTCCAACAATTATAAGTATTTTAATTTACAATCTTGTCTATACTGTAGATTGAGACAACTCACTATTTATTCCAGCAATGTATACCGGTATCAAGCCGTGCTCCTCCGGGAGAGGTTCGACAAGCACGCCAAGGAAACGGACATGATAAAAGCTGTCAAGCTACTGAAGGAAGGAGAACATGAATTGTTCTTAACACAGCATCCCATCCCTCGGTGTTGTAAGTTTCCAATTTTTGTCTATCGCTTGCTTTTTGCCTCAACCTTTTCTGTGGACTATCCTTCATTATTCTAAATATATAAAAAAAATATTAGCAATCAAACTAAAAAGTAGAAAATATTTTTTAAGTATAAGAGAGTTTGTGTTACTGCAATATAAAATCCAACAATCAATTATCATAATTATTAATTTAGAAAAAGATTAGGTAATATAAATGTTAAGAAATTAACAAAAATTCAAATAAAGTGAAAAAGCGTAGGGTGCTTAGTTATATTTTTATTGTAATAATTCTGATATTGCAAACAGTAACCAATAAAATGATTCCCAGCGAAAAGGCAGGATACCAATGTCCTGCCTTTTCGCCGAAAATTGTTTGTCAGATTATCACTTGCCAACCAACGTTTCGCCGATGTTTCACTTTGAGAACTAACGATTAACAAATTTTTGTATGACATGTTTCATTTGGTAGCATTATTGATAAGCTGATTATCTAGACACGCGGCAGCATGTCAAGCCAAGTTCAAGCAAAGGAACTGGCTAGCCAGCGCCGAGTGTAATATTACACGAACCACTTGGTGCCACTTTAGACCCTTCTATAACTCAAAACCTCTTTAACGTAAACACATAAAACTACGTGTGTTTAATATTATCTATAAGGACATGTAGAAGCCCAAATTTCATGAAGCTAGCTCAAAGGGTTATAAAGATATGAAGGTCAAAAAGTCGTAAATTTTAGCACTGACTGACTGACTGACATAGGTATAGTACCTAAATGTAACTTACTTCCAGATGACCTAGAAGGATGAAATTTGGAATCCAGCTCGGTAATTGTGTGTAAGCGTAGGAAAAAATAAGAAAAAGTAAAAAAATAAGTGACTTCCCCATACAAAAAACTTGTAATACGCGCTAAACAACCAGCCAATGGTGTGTCGTCGGCGGCGCGTGGCACCACATAATTATACAGAGAACAGAAGTAATCTTACATTAAAGCGCTCCCGAGCAACATAAACATAGGCAATGCTTACGAATACCGATTTAGTTATTTATTGTTTTATTACATTTATGTTCATCCTGCTTCTTTCTCAACGATGAATTAAATTATTGTCATACTATAACCAAAAACGTTCTTCGTGCCTAAACCAATAACAGTATAAAAGTAAGTACTTAATGTATCTTTACAAAAAGTGATGATATCCCACCAAAAACATAAATGTAAAAAAGGAGAGCCAAGTTCAATACAAAAATTATGCTTGGCTGTGGGCTTCGCCTCAAAAAGAATGGAGATCTAAATGAGTTCCAAGTTCTATGCAAAATCGAAATATGTATTTATAGGAACTAAATTTTATTTGATAGAGTGATTCAAGAGAAAGGTTTTAGGTACAATGCATGCATAATATAGTAGATAAACACGGATCATTTTTGAGGTTTCTTATGTGATGTCGTAAATAAACAAATTTTTTCAGCATTGTCGCTAGTCAAACTGTATAATGAAATAGACGCTGTGGTATTATGCCCAGACTTGTCAAATAATGGCGTCTCGAGTCACTACGCAGTAGCAAATGCAAAGGTTAGGTATACATATTGCCGGCGTGTATGAGGGTGCCAGTTTACCTACTGAGACTCCAGCTGCGCACTATACATTATAAATTCTAACAAATATTTTATTCTCTCTCCCCAGTCGCAACAAGCGTGGGAGGCGTCGCCCACGAGCGAGTAGTGACTCCCCCCGACTGGGTGCTCGACTACTGGCACCCCCTTGAGAAAGCCCATTACCCTGAGTACTTCAAAAAGCGTGAACAGCGCAAGAAGGAGTTCATCGCTATGTGGGAGAAGGAATACGGCCCTGCCGACAAGAAGGAAGAGAAGCATTGATGTGTCTATTGTATAGTTGTGTAATATAGTAAATTGCGGTTATTTATTCTGGCGTTTTATTCTTTTTACTGCTTCTACCAGCTGCTTCGTCTCCATGACAGTCTGTAATCGTCGCAGGGAAACATATTCCCGAGATTAAAAAATATTTATACCCAGACATGGTAACCTACCCGTCTGCCAAGTTTCTTCGAAACCAGTTGTCTTTAATACGTTAATAGGTTACAAACAGGACGTCAGCCACTTTCGCATTTATAATAAATGGATTTGTGAGTATCGTTCCAAATGTGAAAGGGCCGCGATCTTAAATAGGCCATAGTAGATAAAGAAAAATGGTACTTTAGGTTAACCAATAAAATGATTCCCGGCGAAAAGGCAGGATACCAATGTCCTACCTTTTCGCCAAAAATTGTTTGTCAGATTACCTATCACTTGCCAACGAACGTTTCGCCGATGCTTCACTTTGACAACTAACGATTAACAAATTTTTGTATGACATGTTTCATTTGGTAGAATTATTGATAAGCTGATTATCTAGACACGCGGCAGCATGTCAAGCCAAGTTCAAGCAAAGGAACTGGCTAGCCAGAGTGTAATATTACACGAACCACTTGGTGCCACTTTTGACCCTTCTATAACTCGAAACCTCTTTAACGTAAACACATAAAACTAAGTGTGTTTAATATTATCTATAAGGACATGTAGAAGCACAAATTTCATGAAGCTAGCTCAAACGGTTATAAAGATATGAAGGTCAAAAAGTCGGTGCGGTTATTTATTCTGGCGTTTTATTCTTTTAAATGCTTCTGCCAGCTGCTGTCTGTAATCGTCGCAGGGAAACATACTCCCGAGATTAAAAAACCTACCCGTGTGCCAAGTTTCTTCGAAATCAGTTGTTTTTAATACGTTAATAGGTTACAAACAGGACGTCAGCCACTTTCGCATTTATAATAAATGGATTTGTGAGTATCGTTCCAAATGTGAAAGGGCCGCGATCTTAAATAGGCCATAGTAGATAAAGAAAAATGGTACTTTAGGTTAACATCTCGAAGAAGGTACCGTGAGATCGGGGCAGGAGAATAGGGATGTTTCCTGAGTAAAAAAAATATGATTCTAATTAGTCCGTCAGTTAGATTATCGAAAATATAACACGTATTTTTTTCTTTAGCAAAGATAACAAGCATCAAAAATCAGGAGATGGGGCTTGTGACGTCTCGCCGTGGTTAAAATTGTAGTACGTAGGGACGTCACGCGGGTATTAAACGCACTGTATCGTCTTTGTTTTTTGTAAAAAAAAAAACACTTATTTCATCCACTTATTTGTAACATTCATTATTATCTTTGATCATATAATATCTAGATGGAGCGTCGCCCTACTGTCAAAGCAAAGAAAACGAGGCAACAATCTCAAACATGTGTGCGTGCGGACGGTGTTTTACACTATGCATCTTTGTCTCTGTGTGCGTGAATAATGATACCAGCTTCTAGAATTCTCCCATAGATCACATATTTAAAAAAATAAGATAAGTTTAGTTGTATGTATGTAGTATTATTCAGTTTTAGTAGTGTCTGTTTTTCCTCTTCTTTATATAAATAAAATATACAATTTAATTAGAGTTGTGTGTGTGAATGTTGTATTAAATCAGCTAAGTTAATCAAATTAGAATAATAAACTTTTTAGGCAGTTTATATAGATTGAATCTATGATTTAATACTATTAATCAGTACCGGATATTAATCATTACCAAAATGAGGACAAAAAGACGGTACAGCATTAAAACTTTATGGCGGCTCGGAACATGAGGCGAGTCGCTGCGCAGTAACAAATTCGAGTGTCAGCGGGGGTGAGGGATGCGGTACTGCGCAGGTAGCAGCGCACTTCAGAGCCGTCATAAAGATTGAATTGGAGTGTACCAAGTAAATTATTTACCGAGCTAATAACAATTTTTACCTGGCATCGGCTTCAAAAGCATAAATATAAAGAAAGACTTAATAAATTAATCATATTAAAATTAGTCTTAGCATTTTTTAAATCGGTTTATTGAACCCAATGCAAAAATAATCATTAAAATTGGCTCATAAACAAAATAGTTATTCGCCTAAATTATATTGTTATAAAAAAGTAAAAGTATAGACGAATTAAAAAACTCCACCTTTTTATAATTCGAATAATAAACTACGTCAACTAAATTATATAAACGTTACCATAAACCAACTAATATACCCACAAAAAAAATATGTTAAGTTGGGAGAATAAAAAAAAGAAACTGGCAACACTGAAAAAAAATGGCGTAATTTGGTAATCATAAAAACAATAAATAAATACGTAGATTACGTAGTTTTCTAGTTACTTAGCGATGATAGGTGATGTATTTGGTACTTTTTACCCTTAATTTATAATTCCGTCGCAGTGTAATAACACATACCGTCATTTTATCGCTGTTTTTTGTTTATTACTCAGCGTGCGTAATACGTAGTGACACCAAAGCGGCTCGATCGGCACTAATCGGCGGGTAAGTACTAAGTACTTATAGGCCAACAGTTGGCTGATATTTTTTTACACGTTTCCGCGCATTTGATGCTCTATCTAGACATTATATAATCAAAGATTATTATATAGGAAGTACCTTTTAAGCAAAATTTTTGCTTGTGTTAGGTACTTCCGCTCTTCTGATTTACAGTAACATGCATACCTAAGTGACAGAAAAAACAGTAACAGTAGTCGGTTTGTGTGTCGTGAAAAATCTATCTGACGGATTAATCGGATTTTTTTAGTCAATTACCCTATTATGATGGCGGAATGTTTGAAACCTCTATCAAGTAGGTACATACACAGGCATAATCAAGCAACTATAGATAATTTACTTTAATAGATACCTACAAGCAACTATAAACTTCCCTACTTGGGGAGGCACGACAGGTAGTATGGCAAAAAATTAATCAGACTTCAGAAATAATTTATTCAATTAAGTAATAACCACAGAGTACTTTTATATATATGGAAAATAACTAAGAGTAAAGTAATTATTCCAAGTATTTCTTTGAGTGCCATCCCTAATATTAGGTACCTATTTGGAATAAACGTTGTCACTTGTTAGTAGTAATATGTAGTAGTCTACTGTTTGTGTTACTTTTGGTGTACAATAAAGATAATTAAAATAAATAAACTACTGAATAACTTAACAGATTATAATAAAACTTGTAGTTTCCAAGTTGGACTATACCTTTTTTTTTGTTGCCGGAGTGGAAAATCCTCATGGATGTCCTTCGCCTGGGGTGGGCGAAGGGGTCTGTCAGACTCTTACTGACTAAAAACCACCCCAGTGCTCCTTCCCACACTTGCACTGGGGATCGTGGGAACTAGTGCGCCTTCCACGATCTCCGGCTAGTGCTGACGCGCCTCTGCGGGCCACCTCAGGCTGGCGGGGAGAGTGAGGTGTGCTCCCCCGCCACGTCAAGAAAGGGGGCGCACGTGGAGCAGGACGCGCTGCCGCCTCGGGTCCTGCTGGATGGGGGATGGCGAACGACCCCGAGTTCGCCGTCCCTCCGGACCGTTTATGGGGGCTGGAAGAGGGCGTTGTCCGCCCTCCGCCGACGTCCCGGTTCGCCCGCTGCGGATCGGGAGAGAGGTCACTTGAAGTCACTTCCTCCCTCTTCCTCAAGTTGGACTATACCTGGTCTAACTAAAAATATTTTTTGCAATCCGACTAATAATCATTGTTTTTGAGATACGCGTGGACAAACATACATATACTTATGAAATTTTGCACAAATGAGACAGGCTGGTATAGACTAAAATATACAAACATTGCAAACCTGAAAATATTACATAAATAATAGTCTGTTAAAAACGATAGGTAAATATCCAGTACCTAGTAATTCTGATGATATAACTTCAGTAGCAAAACTGAAGAAGTAAAACCACAATTTAAAACCGCACGTTTTATTGTTAAAATAATTTTATTATAGAAATATAATCTAGTTTATGTCCCTTGATATCTTCATGCCTTCGTCAAAATAACAAAGACTAGGTATTTATCATGTAAATAAAGTACTTAGGTAATATACTATAGTAATTATTGCGTTTATAGATTTATATATTCAGGCGTTATGGCTATTCTGGAAGTCAATCCTAAATTATAGAAAAATGAGGGTACCTACTTCGTATAGGAGCGATTCTAGGCACACCATAAGTCCTCAAGGCCTACCGCTTTATGTGCGAAACCAACACCCACAGGCTGTTCTATGATGTCTTTAGCGAGCCATAGATTATGGCCCCAGATCAACGGCGAAATGTTCACCACTACGGTCTTTTGAGATTGATGACCGGCTGATTTTCTTCGCTGCCTTAATTTCGCGACTTTACGAAATATTACTTCTTTTTCAATATTCTAACATAAATTAAGAAAATTTAACAATATTTCAAAACGTATAAATTTTTGATCATATAGAAACAAGCGTGAGTTGCCGCAGTGATACAGTATGGCTATGATCTAAAGTCTAAAAGAGTTGAAGAGACATTAGTCTGCTGGCCCAATATGAAACAAATGCGTCTCTATAGGGCCAGTGGTCAGAAAAATATTACTTTAGCATATTTTGAAGCCCTCGCTAACGCCCGTTTCTATATTTAAAAAAAGTGGTAATTATTTTTATTAATAACCTCAAAATAAATGCAAAGCTCTTAGTGGAGTTAACTAATATACAGGGTGGAATTTTGTAATGCCACCTGGAGGGAAAGTACTCTTAATACTGCAGATAGAAAATTTTACTCAAAGGAAACATTCCTTTATTTTTGAATAGAAAGCAAACTGCATTCAAAGATTTTCGAAAATTCTCTTCTCCCACACCCGGGAATCGAACCGGCTAAAATGTGAAAAAATTATACCCTAATTCATCGGCAGCATCTCTACTTAAAGCCTTCGGAAATTATTCAAAGTATGTTAAAACATCTAGTTCAAAATCGAAATAGTTTTGCTGAATAGTTTGCCGTCTCTTCTTGAAACCACCCGTATTCTTTAAATTTTCTACCATTTTTTTCAATACGAACCGAGTTGGTGCCTGTCGGTCTTGATATCTATCTCCATACCACCGCAGAGCTAGATTCACGTTTTTGTTATTTAAAAAATAAGTTTCCATTAAATCAAACTGTTCTTGATAAGCCATTTTCACCGTGAGAAAAAATGTGAAATGAGTTGTAAAAATAATCAAATGTGAATAACAACTATGACAATGTAATGTTCAAATTTCAATCTAACATTTCATATTTAAATTACCTCATACACGCAGCTACGAGTATGTCGCAAAGGAGTCTGCATTACAAAACATGGATGTTAGTTAAAGAGCTTTAACTTGACTCATTGACTTCAGATTTCCTGGTTTTCCTTTCATTTAATTTATCATGTTTGTTAGAGAGATTTCATTCTTATAATTGACTCAAACGATCGATGCAATAAAAGTACAGGATATATTTTTTTCAGATTTTAGTCGGTTCGATTCCCGGGTGTGGGAGAAGAGAATTTTCGAATATCTTTGAATGCAGTTTGCTTTCTATTCAAAAATAAAGGAATGTTTCCTTTAAGTAAAATTTTCTATCTGCAGTATTAAGAGTACTTTCCCTCCAGGTGGCATTACAAAACTCCACCCTGTATAGTGAATAATAAAAACTAAAGTAATTTTACATAGAAGTTCAAAATGGGAAACATGATTTACAGCAAAATGTAAAACATTCTTTTGTTACGTTTAACGTTTTTCATAGACAATATCTAGGTACTTAGTGTTTTATTTTTGTGTGTTAGGTACCGAGATTTTACGCGCAAATACATTTTTTGACAGCTTCCCATTTTTAACTGTTTCGCTTTCGTTGATCAATACCTATTGAATAATAAACGTTAGGCAACGCATTTGTTTAGTGTACTAACGTTATTTCATTGTAAAATACATTTTTTTATTAACACTTTTCGGTAAAATGTAGGTAGGTACACTTTTCACGACAACCAAGACACAATTTTACTTTTTATATTAGAGGTTTTCCTTGTACAGTAAATGGTCAATGCTATATTTACAAAGTGAGATATTATTGATAAGTGCTGTTTTCATTAGTATAGGTACTTACTTAACTTTTACTAATTTGCAACTTATTCAATTTTACAGATTTAATCATTTTGCATTCTAGTAAAAAATATCTGGGAATACACACGAACCTCGGAATAAAATTACCTAAGTATACCCACAGAGCTGACTATTACGTGCATTGGAATTGCACTCATGAATATTAACAATTTTTATAATGGAATTCAGTACATTAATTCGTAAAATCGACAAAACATGAGGACCTGCTCTGAAATCAATCAATCATTTTGTGATTTCAGAATTGGTTCCATAGTAGTTGTTCATATTCATCAGTATTAATAGGTAGGTACCTACTTATCCTCTAAAATAATGCCAATGAATTAAGTCAGCCTGAATGAACTGTCTTGCTTAAAAGAGTCAAGATGTGCCTTGATCTCATGAAGTTCATTGTCTAGAGAGAATAAAGAACCATTTTTCACACAAATTATTCTTACACATTTTTTAAGTCTTTTTCAACCTGTTCCTGTCATTATTTTAATTTTATTTAACGTTTTTCTATGAGGTACTGTTTTATTTTGTTCAAGTTTAAATAAAAGTCACATTGTGTTGTAAAAACTTATGTAAATATAGCATTCAGCATGACTTTATTTGGCTTATTACAATAATTCGTCTTTGCTAAAAATAGTTAAATCCTTTTCAGACACCATAAACGAAACCAGTTCACACTTAGTTGGGGTCAAATTTATCCATTGGCCAATAAAAGGACTGCACAATTGATTTTGGAATGACTGGTGTTGCTATATGCGAATAATAGTGGCCAGAATACCAAGGAGGTTGGCTACGTGACGAAAAAAATTGTACTCAAACTTTTATCTTGCAGTCTGTCTGTGTACTTATTTATTATATCAGTGCAGTTTTTTATTGGCCAATGGAGAAATGTCAACGTAAGTCTTTCCATTCCATTATCTTTTCAAAAACAATTCAATGAGCACAAATCCTATTCAACCAATATCATAGAATCCCACTATAAAGTTAACATTAAACCACAGAAAAAAAAAACATTCACACTATTTAACTTTATAGTAAACATTCTTTCGCATCACTAATTCTCAAGTTGTGATATGAGGTGTGCTTAAAAAAAAACATACTTTAAACTCACTACAACAACACTACAAAATTATAAACCATAAACAAAATAGAAAGCAAAAGCTGTGTACAGGTTATCTACAAAAAAGGTAGTAGTGACACCACAATCACACCTTAAAAACCAGGACACTGTTAACATCAAAGTGACAAAAGTCTCTCACTGAAGACGTGTCTTGATCAGTTGCCTCCCAAGGCTTGTCCGCGGCCCCAGTTGTGTCCACCGAACACTGTGCCACCGGGCCTCGTGGGCACCCTAGCTTGGGGGGCAGTGCCGAAGCCGCCGACATATCTCGTGTCGGGGAATATTTGTTTGCTGGAGATAGAAGCATTATGTATCGTTAAGACTAGACAAGAGTGTTGAATTTGATACTTTTATTTATATAACAATTTATGTCCACACATTTAATAAAAAGATTAGAAGGAAACAGAAAAATTGGTACAAAGGTGATGCTTATTTCTATAGAAATCTCTTCCAGCATACGTTCCACGTGAATTAGGTATGCTGGAATAGCATAGCATAATCATCCTTTTAACATTCCCACTGCTGGGACACAGGCCTCCTCTCTAGGAGAGCGAATGGGCCGTAATCCACCACGCGGGCCCAGTGCGGGTTGGTGAATATCACATGTCTTCGAACTTTTAGTTCTAGGACATGCCGGTTTCCTCACGATGTTTTCCTTCACCGTTTTGAGAGCAGTGGTGATGAAATTAATCACACAAAGTAATGCGCCTGGCTGGTTTGAACCCGCGACCTACAATTCGTAAGTCGAGGCCGTTACCACTTGGCCACCACTGCTCTCCTGCTGGAAGAGATTTCTGACGAATGCGAAAGGAGAGTCAAGTAAAAAAATATGTGGACAACTTAAACAATACATTTTAAATATAACATTTTAGTGGCGCACTGATAACAATTTCGGTATCAATCGGAAGTGAGAAACCAAATTTATCAAACGAAGCTGCTGAAAAAGAGTTCATAGGCAAAGAGAAAACTTTAATTAAATTGCCCTCACTGTTTCTCTAAACTCTTCTCGTTGTACTTAACTATTATTATTATACTTACATGAAGTTAGGTGGCGTCAGAAGTGCTGGGCCGCCGAACTCCTGGGGGTACTTGAACAGGAGGAAGAACGCCAGGTGACCGATGAGGATGCCAATCAGTTCCATCACACCTCTGCAATAAAGGTCAATTTAGTATGTTTTGTTGATGTTATTCCTATATCATCTGAGGAGAGTGTTTACCAATGATAAAGAAAACAACTAGCTGCCTCTAAATACAAACTTAAGTAGGGTTGACTATGGTTTGCGGAATTTGTTCGAAAGAGTCACCGCGGTCCTGGAACGCAAAGGGAATTAAAAAAAAAAAAACTTTATTCCAAGTGACATGAATTAAGAGGAAGACGGAACGGGTATAGTCAGTAAGAGCAGTCCCTTCCGCTCCGCCCAGAGCGGAAGAAGTCACTTGTTGATTTCCCATCTATAAAATAAAGGTTTGACTATGAACGAGATTCTTGTGAGTAAATATGAAAATGGCAAAGTAAAAGTAACAATATTCCTAAACATAGTTTTCCTGATCGTGTCTTTTTTTCCTGATTACACAATCAAAGAATAGGTTTATGAAAATCAGGACGACCCGGTTAAGTTAATCGGTACGGGGGCCCGCGGCGCGGTTTCAAATAGTAGGGGAGCCCACGCGATGCTAAATGGGGATTTACTCGAGCGTCGGAGAGACCTATTGGGTTGCAAAGCTTAGATGATAAGAAGAAAAAAATGTTATATGATAATACCTTTTCATCAGTGGGGGAAGCAGCTATAGATTTTTAAATATGTAAAAAAAAACTGTTGCATGGACATCCTCGAGCGCGTCAGATATTGATAGCATCAATGCCCTGCGTATTTTTTATAATGTACGTATGTTAATCTGATCGTTTGCATGATGAGGGTGGTTGTATGTAAGGGTTGAAAATGAAAAAAAAAAAAAAATAATCGAGCGCGTCAGATTTTCTAAGGGAGTGTTAAGTGCACTAAAAAAAAGCTCTCATTCACTAATCGGACGATTTCGATGGGACGCAAACCCGCGGCCATTTTCATAATGTGCAAAAAAAATCGTCATTTTGAAATACTCAAGCGCGTCAGATTAAGATATATATGGTTCATCTTTATGTTCTAAACGTACTATCTCATAATCTGACGATTATCTAGAGGGATTCGCCTGATCTGACAAAAAAATGTAGAAAAACGGTTCACCCTAAAGGCCATCCCTGCAACTTCTCGCTAATTCCATTGCTTAAAATTGTACTTATGACATTTTTGAGCTCAAAATATAATTTATGTGATATTTTGAGCTCGCTGAGTTCAAAGAAATAATATTTCTATGCATTTGAGCTCTCCCAGCTCGAAAGTCTGATAGAAGTTTCATAGAACACTATTTTTGGAATTTTCAAACCGCAATAACTTTTGAATGGATCAAGCAATTTTCACCCGTTGGCGGCATTCGACGCAGTTTTATCATCCTCATAAGTAATTTTCTAGTTTTAATTGATCGAACCAAAAATTTCGGAGTAATCCCGAAAAAACACTTTTTCGGGTTTTTTTCGTTCACGATAAGTATCTCTCGAACGAATCAACCGATTTGGATCAGCATGGTGGCGATCGACGTGGTTTTTCAAGCTCGAGAGCGGATTAGTTTTTGTAGTTGATGGATAAAGCCGTTTAACAGTTATTCCAATAAAACCACTTTCAAAAAAAAAATCTTACTTTATTTGAGATTTTTCAATATTTCTTAAAATCTATCTGTCCAAATCGATTCAAATTCACAAGAAATCTAATTTTGAGGGAACTCTTTAGAACGCCGTTTAGTAGATTTCGAACGGTTTATTTGTTCAAAAGTTATAAGCGATTCACATAGTCACACACATACATACAAACATAGTGACAACATCGCGGGGGTAGTCAGGGAAGCTTCCTATAACCTTAAAACGTCGAGATCTGATGAAAACTAGATTTTTGCAAAACGGGGTGAAAACAATAACTTCCCGATTTTTGAAAATCTTCGATTTTCTTAGCGGGAAGTTAATTTTTTTTTTTTAATCATTGATCTTAATTAATTAAAAAACTCAGGAAGAGAAAGAGTGAGAGAGGAATAGAAACGTGGAGAAGGAAATGTAGGCATCACGCAGCGGCACGCATTTAACTTTATCGACGAATTTTTGTTATTTCGGCTTGCGGAAATCGTCAGATTATATATTTTTCATTATTCTTGAATTATTTCCTTCAAAATAAAAAAGAATTTAGCTACGCTCGAGAATGTCGAGATGACGTTTTTTTTTACAACTTTGCTGCCCTCCCCTTTCTTTACGTCACTCTCAAATTGTCAGATTAGTGGAATATACACTTTTTAGGATGTAATTAACTCACCCTACCTTAATCTGACGCGCTCGAGAATTTCTGATGGCCAATTTTTTTTTACTAATCTGATCCTGTATCCTTCACGGGCGGCCTTATATATGGGCCTCATGTTTGGTGGAGGTACTTAATCGGGTACAAGGTATCCACCTGTATATTAATCTGCCGCGCTTTAGCAAATCCCGAAATCCCCGCTTGGGCTCCCCTACTAAAATGTTTGATACCTTGCCTCAATTTTCACGCCATTTTAGGCATTTCATTTTTATGGAGCGGAAAACAGTGGTAACATTGTGTAACTAATTTATAAATACACCGTGAAGCATACCAGATTGATAGGTTTGCTACTACTATTTCGTAAATCAATGCTATTTTATGAGTCGTAAAATGTATAAATTATGATTGCATGACATTGTAAAAACGGCACAAATATGTTTACCTATCATAAAGAAATACTGCAGACACGCAAAATGCATAAAATATAAATCAACTGGTTAAAAAGAGATACTAAAAAAAATATTTTGTGATTGCATTTATTTATTCCAGTGAAGATATTGCAGTGTGAAATTGCAATAATGGCGGCTCGATGCACTAAAAAAATGGTTTTACGTGATACACCTTATCCCGGTGATATATTGCCGTTACTCATGCTCTATACAAGTGTGAGTCATGTGGCTGCATGTTGTATCATGCATAACGCACGTCACAATTATTTTGACACATGTCGTATGTATAATACGTCACAACACAAGTGTCGTGGCAGATCGTGATAGGGCTTACTATGTAAATGTATTGTATTCGAGCTTCGGTTTGAATTGCAACGTATAGCCTACGGCATTATTAGCGTCGTCATAGTCATTTATAACCATTCAAATAAACCTTGTCCCACTGATCCACAGAGCCATATACGCCAGATATTTCATCAGCAGCCTACGCAGATGACACATGCCGTGCCGGCTTGACAGAAAGACCCCAAAATTGCTTCTGAAAGAGTTTAGAGCAGTCTAGAAAACATGCCGTGGCATTTTTAAGTATATTGGGGTCGGTTTGATTCAGATGAATGCTTGTTATATACCTCGTGGCACGCGTGCCTATCAGACCACCGCTACCCAGTAACTGGGTAACACGATACTTCTTAGCAAGACTTGTCAGATTATCTGGCTTCTGATAATCCGTAACGACTGCCAAAGGTCTACTAATGATAGCCGGGTCTCGGAAAGTTATGATGGTCATCCATCCACAGAAAGACTTCAGCAAGCGTTGCTTTGCCTACAGGATCGACCCGTGCGGCTCTTATTATTTAACCATGAGCTCCTCGGCAGTCAAGACGATATTGATCCTTCAAAATTAACTCAGGTTAGTAATTCTGAGAAAGGGCATGCGTGTGTTCTTTTCTTAAACTTAAGCCCTACTGAGAGCACCCGTAAGGTGTATACTTTTCTAATGAGTCTGTGAAGTAGGTACCTGGTCATTCACCTAGATCGCAGACAAACGTGGCGAAGCTCAAAACAAATACAAGCCAAGAGAAACCAGCTGAACGGGACAGTAACTTATTGATTTACAGCACCAATTTGGATTTAAAGCATACAACTTACTGCTTGACGTTGAACACTGAACACGAAAAACTGGATAGAACGCTACAGAGTATGCCTAGAGATTCATCCAAATCCCTTGGTGAAAACTCCACCAAACCCAGGCTATAAAAGCCTTGTAAGTATAATTCGTTCTATACCTATCCATTCGTTTATTAAACCCTTTACGGGTTTTACAAAAATAGTATTAATTTATTAGCGAGAAAGTCTTAACTTCAGGACCGCCGTAAGTGTTGTATCAAACGAGCTGTAGGTCATTCAAACGCGAACATGAAACCATAGCGCGATGTATTTCGATCCCAACGCCATCTATCGAGCGCGCCATTCATTAAACGGCCACCATTTCAAACACGACTGCGGCGAGATGCGTCATGCTGGCCTCCTAAATAAATAGAGATAAGGACCAAGAGAATAATCATGATATAGATTTTTTTTTTTCATTTAAATTTCTTTCATTGGCTAACAAGAACGGCGGTGACATTTAAAACAACCAATTAACTTCTGATAGCCGCTTCACCCGCTTGAAATTCGAAATTAATCCCAAGGCAAAATATTCCCGAGACGAAAAGTAGGTTATTCCAGGACAGGGTCTACCATCCAAATCCGTTCAGTCGCTACGCCGTGAACAGGTAACAAACAAAGTAACTTCTTCCGCAATTATAATACATATTAGTTAGTCTTAGAATTTCAGTCTGGCAGTTTGAGTTATTTTTGCAGCCTACCCAAATGTCCTTACTTTGGTATTGATGGCCAAATCGTTGAGCTCCCTATACTTCTAAGTTTGAGCTACACGGTAACAAATGCTTGCACTGTCTAGTGGCCACTCAAATCTGTGTGGCACTTTCCTCAATAGGCCATCTCAGACATTAACCTACATGCTTCTGATATGATTTGACCAGCACGGATTGTTTGGACTTTAAAAAAGTTTAACCTCAGAGTTTGTGTCGGTGTTTCTTCTGAGAGTAGTCGGATAGGAAACAGAGGCCTCATCTAGCTTAAAATTACCCAGAAATATTGGACATGAAAAAGTGTTATGTGTACCTACTTACTAAATAAATATAGTATCATTTATTTAAGACGAAACGTCGTGCCGGTTATTCGAAAAAGGCTCAATACTCCTACCATTACGTAGACAGTGGATTTCTGATTGGTGTGACATTATTTCCGAATTATTATTAAATGTTCTCAATCTGTCAAAAACATCCCTAATTTCCCGTCATTTTTTTATCGCAATCAAATCTCGGCAACTATACCACGGTAGGTATATTATAGCCAATATTTTATTACAACTTGAATTTGGACAGTATGAAAATTGGCTTTCTGGTGTCAAGCAATTTGTACTTTGATATAATTCAAGATTGGACGTTAGTTTAAACAAAGTTTGAATAAACTCACCCGCCGCTAATAACGAGGTTGAAAGCGAGTAGTACCCATGGCAGGTACATCGCCTTGAACCGCGTGCCGAACCAGAATGACACAATGACGTCTTTGTTGAGCTGACACCACACGTACAGCACTGAGAGTACCATTGGGTCCATGAGGATCTGGAAGAAGTCAGAGAATAAATTTGTATTTACTGTGTCAATCACTTCTTGTAATCTATATTAATATTATAGAGAGGAAAGATTTTGTTTTTGTTTGTTTGTACCGAATAAGCTCTGAAACTGCTGGACCAATTTTAGCCATTTTCTCACCAATGAAAACCTACATTATTAGCAATTAACATAGGCTATATTTTATCTCTGTATTCCCATGGGAAGGGGAACTAACGCTCCTAGTGCATTATTTCCAATAGCCATCATCTGTCTTGCAAGTTATACATCTTTCCATGTTTGACCAAGCTAGAGACAGCCCTTTCCCAAATATACATGTAGAGAGGAAAGCCATTATGTGATCCAGTAGTTGATAAGAATGTACTCAAAAGGTATAACAATATACCAGAAAAAAACAATTGAAAAACATATTAATGATCCCTAATCCCTATTAATTTTTCAGGTGAATTTATACCAGCACAATGGTCAATGAAAGTAGTTTCCTGTTGCATATAGTTTACTTTTTAACTTATTAAAAAGTTTAGCCAAAATAAATGCATTAATTATTTTATTATACTGACTGGCAAACCGACAAGCAGTCCGATAATAACACTGCATGCCCAATTGAACAACAACATGTAGAAGTAGTCCGCAGGCTTGCCCGCAAACATGCCCGTCTCAAGCCTCTGCGAGTAGTTGTAGAGGAAGTAACAGTTGATGAGGAAGTGGAACCCTGTGCTTGGACTTATGGGGTAGAAGAATAAAGCTGTCAGCGGTCGCCATATCTGGAAAAGGAACAAGAAAAACCTTTTACTGGTAGAATTTAGTTGGTGGTGGTAATAACTGATCTGTTTTTCAGTTAAAAAGCAATTCAGAAGATTCTAATTTTGACTTAGATTGCAAGGGAAGATTTTATAAAATTGGTGATTAACAATAATAACTATAGATTGAAGGATATTTTGTTTATTTTAGGAATAAAAACTATATAAAGATAGATTCTTATAATTGAAAGAAATTCAGGTGTTTTTAATATTTTTTTATAACAATTTATGTACACACATTTAATTTAGGGGATTAAATGAAGTTTACAGCAGGCTTCAAGGTTATCAGGCCATTTAAAACCAAATTAAATATTATGCCTTTATCACATTTTAAGAACTTCTTCAACCATTCATTCTACAACATTCAGTGCCATTTAACATATTTATTATCACATACATATTTACTACTTTGGAATGTCATATTCCTGTTATTGTCAGAACACAGCATGTACATACTGGTGGCCTAGAGCTACCCAGCAGTTTTCCTTTTAAAACAGCTGTCAAGCTTTTCCCCTGCAAACACCTAAATTACAAACCAATGACTGAACACAATTTATTTGAGATATCTTTGTTGGAACTTATAAACATACATAATTAGAGCAAAGTTCCCATTTTAAGATAAGAGCCTATCTTTTTTAATAGGTACTTAGACAATGTTTTTGTGGGAATAGGGTGTAATTTCCCTAAGATGACACACTGACCAATGTTTTTCATTCATTCATGGTGCAATAGATTAATCCTGGAACAATCTAGTAATTTTTAAGGATGCACCCGGTTGATGACAATAGCATCGAATCTCGATTGCACGGAACTTAAAAGTTACTGGCGAAAGCTTTTTGTATTAGAGGTACAACTCTGCCTAGACCTTCGGGAAAAACAGGCGTATTATATTAAAAACTACAATAAATACAAAATTAAATCAGTTTCTTACCTGGAATTGGTTGATTATGGGATAAAAGTCGAGAACCAAGTGGTAATAGTTTAGCAGACCGAACCGGCCCAATATACTAAACACCATCGTCAGAGTCAGCCAGTACCGTGTGAAAAACGGTACACTATAGTACCATTCCCTAAATTCAGACATTTTTAGTCTTTTTGGCTTCTTTCTAGTATGTAAACACAAACAACTGGGTCACGAAGGAAACAAATTACAAGAAGTTTGCACAATATTTAGACCACAACACTCAGCGATTGTTCGACCATAAATAGACACTAATGATGAAATTATTAATATTAAATTGTAGGTACACGTGTACTAAGAGAATTTGCCGAGAATATTCAAGCATCAAGAGGATGATTTTGTCGTTTTTGACAGTTTATTTTCAGTATTGCCAACTTGCCACATGGGTGTATTTTCTTAGAAGCTGGTATTGTTTTGATGAAAATAGATTATTGGATTTTTTACTGATTTTAATAGATGCAAGAATTAAAACTATTTATTACTAACAGTTTTGAAAAATCGTTTCTTGTTTGCATTGAAAACTGACGCAGCACTATTGTTCTTGTGTTATGGCTCCATCGAACGCAGCACGATATGACCGACAAGCACAGACAGCTGACATTGACACTTGACAAGTTGACACTGTGCATTGACATTTCATGAAATAACCTAACTCACCTGCTAAGGTTCTTGATTGAAAATCTTTGTTTTTATTTGAACGGTGCACTTCTGAAAAATGAGAGTTATTCTGAATAGATTATTTACTGCTACTAATTTACGTATTAGGAGGAATGCAGTACGTTTCAGCTCCAGTGATAGTCAAGCCGTTGAAAAAGAACAGAAGGAGAAGGAACCGGAAAAATTAGAAGTGGTTAAGAAGAGTAAGGTTATCAATACTGATTGAGTAACAAAAAAGCTTTCATTATAATTTATTACACTTTACCTATAATCGATTTAATGATAAATTCTAATCCAATATATCTACCTAAATAAGGGTGAAATGCAGCCAAACATACTTATTTTGCAAGTACTAAGTCTAAACTATGGAATTTCTTGTCCGTTTTTCTCCATAAGAATCTACCTTTGTGAATGTACACTGAGTCACTTTAATATTTTAACTGTAAGGATGAAATTCAAAAGTACCATTTAGTGGCCTAATCGAAATAAACATTTTGATTTTGATTTACTTTTCTTCATTTCAATAATATTACTTACTTAACTTATATTATTCATTAACTACCTATCTAATAGTACCTACACTTTGTATTAGAATAAAAAAGTACCTACCCACTTGTCAGGAACTAAATAAAATATTCACTTACAGATATCGTAGTTGAAAAATTTGGCCCAATAATGACACTGAACATCGATCGCCAAACATCACGTAACAGCCTGGATATTCCTACTCTCAGAGAAATGGCGGCAGCCATCGAAGCATTTGATAAAGACACAGATTCTAAAGTCCTGGTATTAAACGGAGAAGGAGGAACATTCTGCTCAGGATTCAACATGTATGAAATAGGCAAGGAGGGATACCAAAATATGAAAGATGCTGCGGTAAGAAAACTATTAATTTAGAATAAAATAGGCAAGAAAACATTATTATGCCGAAGACTTGACAAGAAGCTTAGGGCCTATGTATTGTATTACGGATTGCTAGAATTGATGCCCGAAAATAGTAAATTATAATGTTCCAAAAAAGAACCACATATACTATGATCCGAGCACTGATAGGTAAATTGTTATGAATGTCATCGACATCTGGGTTTTCATTTGTTATAATAAAGCTGTTGAGAGTGTATTTGACCACTTTGCGCACAGGATTATATAAAAGAATTTTCAGCTTATTTGACATGGCTATTAACTGTGTTTTCACAACATAGATTTGTTCAAAACTGAAGGAATATCTAACTGGATTATTTGACAACTATGTCCATCAATTTTTTTTTCCTGTTGTTATCACTTATTTTATCAGCTGTGGTGAGCAGCTATTAATAATTTGTGATAACAAGTTCATTTATTTTATTGTGCTTACCATAAACAGTTTGATAAGAAAGCACATTTGGCAAAATTTTTAATAAATTATTCAGCACCTTTGGTTGGTACGTTGGTAGTGTAGCTTTCAATGAGTGAATGACTGTTAGTTTTCAGATTGATTGGTACTACTAGTGATACCTTTTAAAGCGTATAATCAATATTAACTTTAAATAATATTGGTCAAGAATTAGATAAATGCTTGAAATAAGCCTGTGTACATTTTTTTAAAAGTAGTATATAATTAACTAGCAGCGCCCCGCGGTTTCAACCGCGTAATTCTCGTTCCCGTGGGAATACGGGGATAAAATATAGCCTATGTTACTCAGGGTGAATGTAGCTTTCTAATGGTGAAAGAATGTTTAAAATTGGTCCTGTAGTTTTTGAGTTTATTATTACATACAAAAATACAAGTCTTTCCTCTTTATAATATTAGTATAGATATAAAAAATATCACTGTGAGAAATTTCTAGAGAACCAACATACTACAACATTATTACTGCAACATTAGCAACATTATGTATTCCTCAGATGCGCCTCGAACGGCGTCCCCTATGCGACAAGATCACGATAGCGGCTGTGTCGGGGTACGCAGTGGCGGAGGGCTTCGAGCTCGCCCTGTCTTGTGACCTTCGTGTCATAGAGGACACGGCTGTGCTGGGCTGTCTCGGCAGGAGGTTCGGTAAGACAATGATCCTTTAGTTCTAGCAACTCGTGTTTCCGTTCATTGTGCAGGGCGTAGATACTGCTATCTAGTGTTGCAAATTCGATGCTCGTTTTGCTCGTTCCCTATAGTTTTACTACCTACTATCGGGAAAGAACATAATCTAGGTTTTGAAGTTGTTGAGTTCCAAACCTCTATATTGGAAAAACGGATCACTCGGTTTTTTGCAGGGGCGTAGCAATAGAAAATGGTTTATTTTGACTAACCCATGAAAGCTCAAGAACCTTGACTGTGTAAAATGCAAGAGCGAGCGAAGCGTGCTCGAAAATCTTTGCATCCTGGAAGAACTATCACTAGAGCCGGGCCCTAGGGTACGCGGGCTCTCTACCCTACTTGCCGCCTGTGTGTGGCCTCCGGTAGTTTACACCGCAACTATAGGAATATCTAAATTCGTTATTTTTAAATCATCGCAGTCCTCAGTGCCGTAACACAGAGTTCTACATCTAGAAGAAACCCAATATGATATAAAATTGGCGTTGTGAGGGTTTTAACTATAACTATTTTTTTCATTAATTTAAAAAACCCTCATCTCCGAAACTACAAGCCAGAAATTTTGAAAAAAATGCAAATATTAGTTCTTTGCCGTTTAGTATTAAAATAACATAGGTATTAATAAAAATTAGATTAGTTCGGAACCCTTTGCTCACGAGTCCGACTGGCACTTGAGCAGATCTTTTAGAATTAATCACTTGAGTCGTAATAATTACGCTATACGGATTCGCCACAAAATCCTAACAATGTTGTTATTAGCAGAATCTCGACGATAAAAAAAAAATCCGTGATATAATAAAATCGATTTCCCGTTTGGCCGATGCCGCTATAGTTAACATCGCAAAGTGTTAAGTAATATTGCCATTTTCAGGAGTTCCCCAGTCCATCTACGGTGCTCGAAAGCTGACTTCACTCATAGGGCTGTCTCCCGCGCTGGACTTACTCATTACTGGGCGCCTGATCTCGGGAGTAGACGCCCACCGGTTGGGATTGGCGTGCAAACTCACCTCTACGGGCACTGGTAAGGAAACTATGCGGTAGTAGGAATAAAGTTCAAAATACAATAACTGGCTCGAAGTTTGGATTGTGACTAAACTTGGGAATTTGAGTTCTATGATTTTTGGTTTCTCTTTGCCTGTGCTTTAAGCATGAAGCAGTAATATATGTATCACTGCAATGTCAGTACGTCTGTCAATTGCGATTTTCTACAAAGTACCTAACGTCAGATTTCTGGTCCCAAAAAACCATGATGCTAAATAAAAAAATCTTTTTTTTTTGTGGCGTAGCGTGTTGAACTTTATTCACTCGTCTTCTATAACGCCTCAATAGACATCCTACCACATCACTAAATATAAAACATACTTACATTTCAGCTCTTGGCGAATCAATAAAGCTAGCTAAATCTCTAGTGAAGTTCCCCGAAAACGCCTTAATAATGGACAAAATGGCCGCCATCAACTCGCAGCTGAATCCCAACAGTGAAGACAGTATGAGGGATGAGGCCATCATGTCCAGTTTACTCGGAAACGCCATAGAAGATATGAAAGAAGGCGTCAAGAAGTTCCAAGCAGGTTTGTATTCAGTCTTAAGACCGTGGGGTCAGTACAAAAAAAAATTGCTGCTATATTTGGGTACATTACCAGTGGACAGCGATTCAGATGACTTTTTCCCCTTTTGATGATTTAAAACTGAAACAGAGAAACATAGACAATCTATTATTGGGTCAAGATTCCCAAGAGCCAGGAGTACCTAGAACGTAGCTAAAATTAACAGAAATAATGTGTTTCAAATACATATTTTCATTGAATTATTACTTGTTGGTTAGTGGTAGTAAAAGTTGATTATACGTACTCTTGGTCACTATAATCCCTTAAATGAAAGATAACCAATGGAACTTGAAATCGGCCGTCATATTAAAGGCGCCACAATGTACATTACCCAAACCTGCTCGCCTAATCACTAATCGAAGTGTGAACGGGGCCTTAATGTGTGCTAACTTTTTAATAAACCGCGCAGTAAACATTGGTGAAATGCACGGTGCAATTGCCATAAAATAAAAACGTTTTAAATAATATAAAAATGCGTAATAATATTCAAATTTACTTTTATTTATTTAACCACCTATAAAGCAGGATCTTTTGCGGCTGTTTTGTCATACACTACATATAGATACCTGATGTTTCACGTGTCTGTGGGTGTCTTCGTGTAGTGTGTATGACAGAACAGCCGCGGACGATCTTAACAAGTCTGACTTGCCTCCCCCTAGGCCAGAAGCTACGTACGCCTACAGTTCCGTCTTTAACATAAGGGCACAAGGGGCACGTGCCCAGGGCCCCGCTTCATTGGGGCCCCCAAGGAAACGACTAATTCGAACCGTAAACTAGCATCTGACATAATTCGGTCAAATCTATTCTAGGCAGGATGTCCACTGGGTAGTACGGTTACGTGGTCATACCTGCGGAATACAGTTACCTGTGCTCCGACACTTTCTTGGCCGGTTTTCAGTTTTACAAAGGGGCCCCGGACTCAAGAGTGCCCAGGGGCCCCTGCATGGGTTAAGACGGCCCTGTACGCCTATGCGTGATTCTATTAACATAACCTATTTCTTCCAGGTATTGGCAAACACGGTAAATTCTACAAATTAACAGAAGTACCACTAAAAGACTGGGAGCTAGAAGAAACGATCAATGAAGTGACCGTTCAAGTAAAAGAAAAGGAAGAAGAGAAGAAGATGTAGACGTGATAGAGGAAAAGACTTGTTTCGTTTGTAAGGCATTTAAGTTTGAAATAAGTTGATTGAGTCAGGCGTTACTTTGCGGAAATCCATTTTAAATTTGAAAATAAAAACAATATATCTAGTTTCAATTTCCGCGAATATTAGTGGGTTGCAGGTATGCACCTCCCTCCCGGCCGCTATATTATGCACATGCAAGATTACAAGGGACGTGTTGACTCGCTGACCGTTGAGTTGAGCAACTCAACGGTCGGCGAGTCAACACGTCCCCTGAGGATGCCTCGTGGAGAGGCGAAACACGTGTCGGTATTGGTGTTGGGTTTTGCTTTGCCTTCCTGCATGTGCTTAAAATCCTTGCATTTGCCTTGTAATCTTGCATGTGCATAATATAGCGGGCGGGAGGGAGGTGCATACCTGCAACCCACTAATATTCGCGGAAATTAAAACTAGATATATTGTTTTCATTTTGAAATAAGTATTATACTAGTCATGAATTTCGAAGTTGTTTTGTCTTCTTTAGGTTTTCTTAATAAATATATGGTTGTGCTAAGTTTTGTTGTTTTTATGACCAATTAGCAGCGCCCCGCGGTTTCACCCGCATAAGTTGCGATCCCGTCGGAATATTGGGGTAAAAATCCTATTTGTTAATCCTGGTTATAAACCATCTGGGTGCCAAACTTCATCCAAATCCGTTCAGTAGTTTTTGTGTGAAAAAGTAAAAAACATCCATCCATCCATCCATTTCCATCCATACAAACTTTCGAGTTTATTATAATTAGTAGGATTACTGATAACCTGCAAAGGTTGTTGCGAAGTCCACGGAAAAAAAAACAAGTGCTAGTTAAACTCGCACGCAAAAGATACCTCATGTTTTTTGTATGTCACTTGGAAACCTACATATTATTAACATACAAAAATGTAGTGTACCAACGGCCTTGAGATCGCTCCTCAAGTTTTTTAGATCATGGTGGAACCGTGAAACGTATTAATAAGTTTACTTCTTTCGTGGTGTTCCGTTTTACCCCCTCTTCCCCCTACTATATTATTGAAAAATTAAAAGTTAAAAGCGTCAACAAAGCGGTCATAAGATGTTCCACTTTTAATTTTTTTTTTAACATGTTGCACCTTATGGATTTTAATGAAACTTGGTATGCTGTTAGGCAAGGTATAGATGATTATTATATATTTTTTTCAAAGTGGTAATTCAATTAGATGTGACAGAAATCATTAAAAAATATATATATTTTCATATCTTTATTTAAGGCTGGCTCATTGGAAATTACTTTAAAACATAGAAATATAAAATACAGGAGAAGTGGCAAGGGGGCGTGTCGGTGTCCACGCGACATGGTCTGGGCGAGCATGTCTTACGCAATAGTCGAATCCGCGAACTAGTGCGCTTCCGACCGTGAGCGTGATAAGATATAAGAATGCCGTGTTGTTCAGTGTTTTCTTGTAAAAACCGAAGCCTAAACCAAAACTTTGTTAATTATGGAATCACTTACCATATCAAAATACAAGTATTTTACTATATTTGTCTTTAAAATCATGAAAAACAACAAATCGTAAAATATTTCTTGCTTATACTATGTTATTTTTGTTTTCAAATGTCACAGCGACAATAACATATTACAATGAATACACTGCTCCTTAACCACTACCTAAGTTTGTCGCTAAGTGACTGGATGAGCAATGTATAAATCACAAAACGATACTTTAGCAAGCCGATGTATCGCATAGTACGGCCGCTGCTTCTTGCCGCGAGTTAGTGATGTAATTGTGCAGATACACTGTCGACAACAATGTCGATTGTTGAATGAAATATTACAAAAGTGTACCAAACTTTCTTAGATTGCAATAAATTTTTGGTAAATAATCGTTCAAGTGTTTTTGGCTTTGAATTATCGTATGTATGCCTTATCCTCGTGCTACTTCCTTACTTTTTATGGTAATTGTATTTTACTTTCGATAAAGTTTCGAATGCATTATAGTAATCGGCATGTTTAAGATAATATATTAGTGACCTTTGCTTAAAATAGTCAACATATTCATGCTATTTATTTGTTATACATGGGCAGCATGGCGTGTGTAATAAATGCCAGAATCGATAAGTCAATCACTAGCGTATATGTAAAATAAATTGCTTTTGCACAGCACAACGATACCCAGCGTTGTTTTTGTGTGAGTAAGTTGCACGGTGTACTGTAAATATACGCTGTGTTTATTAGGATAAGGTTTATAATTGATTGTGTAGTACAGTCCGATTTCAAAAATGCGGGTGTGTGCGCGACTGCTTATCTATTGCTTTTACTGAACTGCATTCGTAGTAGTTGCCGGGTGGTAGGGCAAAACAGGAGACACAGGTTCCGATACATTTTCGGCTACAGGGCATATCTCCTTGTTTATTATATCTATGCTTTAAAATAAGCTGTAAAATTTACCATAACAAATGGAAATAGTTTCATTTTTTAGCTTTAAAATTAACAAAAATATACCACTTTGAAAAAGTCTCCTCTGAACACTTTTTTTTCAAATATTTCCTCAATTGAGTAAGATATAGAGCTAATATCTCCTGGATCAACTAATATTAGTACTCTCTACAATATAACATAGGTTACGATATAGGTTCCTATCGGGGGCAGTTTCGCTATGAAAGTACAGCTAGACCCTTTGCACCATGCTATAAAATTAAATTCAAAGGACGTAAAAAATAAAACTGATGTTCAAAAAGTCTCCTGGCTTTCAGTCTGATTTGTATAAATGATTTAAAAAAAAAAACAACCATATACAAATAGCGAAACTTTATTACATTAAGACCGTAAACCTAAGCGTCAGCGTTGCCCTTCTCTGCGGCATACTTGTAGTGAAGGTCGGAACAGTCTTCGTTGGATATGTTGACCCAGCCCTTCTCGCTGATGTGGTACACGCGCACGATGCCGCCCGAGTACGCGTCGCGGTGCGTCGCGTGGTAGATGGCGCGCCGGCCTAGCTCTGGAAGGAAGGAGGTTATAGTTGCAACGACGTTTGGGCGAATAGGGATGTTTCCTGAGTAAAAAATATATGATTATGTTTAGTCCGTCAGTTAGATTATAGAAAAATATTGGACACGTATTTTTTCCTTTATCAAATCTATAAAAACTGACGAAGATACAAAGCATCAAAGTTCAGGAGTGGGGGCTTGTTACGTCACGGCTCGGTAAAAATTGTAGCGAGTAGTGACGTCACACGAGTTTTCAACGCACTGTATCGTCTTCATTTTTTGTCTATGTGAAAAAAGAAAAAATACGTGTCCAATATTTTTTTGAAATCTATCTGACGGACTAATTAGAATTTTTTAGTCAACTACCCTATTGCAGAAAGTGTTTCTAAGAGACCACGACATCTGCATTAGGGACCATGCAGGTCGTAGATTGTGCAATCTAGTGGTGCAAATTCGGAATTTGTACAGCAATTCGGTGGTTAATGCTTATTGTAGCGAGGCAACGATGCAAGATCTAGATGCATTATATTAGTGCCATCTTTAGCGTCAGCATCGTCAATTCACAAGTGATCAAAGTTGTAGTGCTTTCTAATGAAAATTCATGAACCCTTCGTTATGGCTTTGCAGTAAACTGGTAACAAGATATATTTATGCCATCCAAAAATTGCAGATTCTGTAAGATTGTTATAAATCTTTATTAGATCATAGTTTCTCGCTTTACTATGAAAAAAAAAATACTAACAATTTCCAATATATTCGTGTATTATTTAGAAAAAAATGTTTACTATTTCACGCGATATTTTACAATATTACGGCGTTTGCAAATTTTCGGTGGCATATACACAAGTCGCTTCATTTCAGAAGTTCAAAGTATGTGGATGAGTTAAAGTTACCTTGAGCATCCTTATCAGACAGGTCCCAGCTGTAGCCACTGTCCAGCACACCGAACGCGTACACGGAGCCCGAGCCCACGGAGAACACCTTGCCGGGCGTGCGCGTACCCTCAGAGTCCACGTAGTACAGCTGAGCTCCCTGCGAAAATGTCGTGGAGTAAGCACAACATTAAATACCAATAGTTCACATTAGCACTGGACTGATCCAGGGACTGGGTCAGTCCAGTGCAAGCTTGTTGCTGAACTGTTTGTCCGGAGATGTAAGTCATCTAAATATATATAACTCAAAATCTAAATATATATAACTTAAAAGTGACTGACTGACTGGCATAGTGATCTATCAAAGCACAGCCCAAACCACTGTACGGATCGGGCTGAAATTTGACATGCAGGTAGATGTTATGACGTACGCATCCGCTAAGAAAGGATTTTGATTAATTCTACCCCAAGGGGATAAAATAGGGGATGAAAGTTTGTATGAAACTTTGTCAATTTTAAACCGATCGAGCTGAGAGTTTCAAAATCGGGGGTAAAGTAACTATTCCACGCGGACGAAGTCGCGGGCAGAAGCTAGTTATTTATAAGCTAGGCCTTCGCACGCTAGGTCATCCGGTACGCGTTTCCCTCTCCAGAATCTTTCAATAGCGTCGCTGCGAGTGTATGCCTACTCAATGCCACTTAAGTTTGGTGATTCAAAGTTTGGTCATTCTGACCTAATCACGCAAGGAAACCCTGAACAGTTTTTCTGCCCGTTTTCATGAGCTGATTCCAGGCTTCATCACTAAATAAATATAAATAGTATTAAAACAAATTGGCAGCTATAGGGACTGCCAATAGAAGTGAAAACTTAGAACTTTTAGTATTAAAATTTGAAATTTAATCATGTTTAAATATAGTGTCAACAATGCACTGTATATGTATGTACACACTGAACTTTTCACTTAATCCATTCAATGTCAATTATACGCATGAGTCATGAGCATGTCGGTGACGGACGCGAACCCATAAGATTTTCCCCTACCAAGAAGTGCCCAACGCGGCTAAAGAAGTTTTCACTTCAATAATCACTATTTTTGTCTGGTTGGATGTGCCTATTTTATTTAACTAACTTTTCCAGCGGTGAAAGTTGGATATATTCCCAAGGGTCGATCGATATGCACGGAATAAAAACTATCCTATGCCGTGTACGCGAATTTTCATCCAAATCCGTTCAGCCATTAAGACTTACTTTCGCATTTATAATATTCTTGAGAGAATGGATAATCTAAATAATTATATAAAAGCGAAAGATCACTCACTCACTCATCACGAAATATCGAAAACCGGTTGACGTATGAAGATTTGGCACGGAGCTAAACTCCATTCACAGTAAGATTAGACATTGGAACAAAATTGTTTACAGTCCGTTCAACCGATTTTTACTTCTATTCCGTAGGTATAAGGATGGCATGAAAAGCAAAAACGTGATCATAATACCAACTGTTTACTGCAGCTACCATGTGTCATCCCACAAACGCAATAGAAGTCAAAATCGGTTGAACGGACTGTAAAAAAGATGTATTTCAATGTCTAATCTTATCGTGAATGGGGTATAGTTTATAGTTAGTAGACGTCTGCTAAGGCTTTCAGGAAACTCCCCCACTTTCCACGACGATGGAATATCGTCATTATTGTAGTTTTAAATCTGGCAGTTGGTTCTAGGTTACCTTAGAAACCAGTGAGGCAAGTTTGAAGTTCGTAATGGTCAGAACGAAATTCAAGCGGACGAAGTCGCGAGCGTAGTGTTATTTTATGTATATTCGAGTGGAGTCTAGCGCGATCAAGAGCTAGTCTAACATAACTCACCCTCTTATCAACTCCCGCCAGCATCATGCCCATGCTGAGCCCCATGCCCTTGTAGTTGTACACCATGTTGGCCATCAGCTTGCTGGCAGCGGCCACTGAGATCCGCTCCCGGTTGCGGAGCTCGTACAGGCGGCACTGCTTGGCCAGCACGCGGTCCCAGTACACGCAGTCTGCGGCACCTCCGGCTAGTGTACCTGAACAAGTAAGGAAGCGGGTGAACAGTTAGAATTTTATGAGAAAGCTACTGCCCTAGCATAACGTCTTAAATCCATTAAGATTCCTGTGTCAGAGAGAGACAGAGTTACATAAGTCGAATAGCACTATCCCTTTCCCTCACAAACATCATGATGGATTTAAGACGTCATGGTAGGGCTTCTGGGGATTGAAATGAGCTGCATACTTTTAAAATTTTATGAAGAATGGTCCAAATATAGCAGAAGATCACCCAGTTAACTTCGTACAATCTAAATTAAATGATTGATTGTACCAATTTTCATAAACCATCTGTTGAGAGGCCAACACAACACGAAGAATCATTTTCAATTTTGTTGATATAAGTATTTTCAAGTTTATGTGAGACTAACACACTGCAATTGACTTTTATAAATAAACATTTTGTTTGCAGTCCTTGACAGTGGTTATGAGTGGTCAGAAGTCAGAATGATGTCTGACACCAGTTTTGCCAAGTGTATTGTATTATTACTGAATAATATCCCTTCAGGTCAGGTATACTGACTGTAGTTGGTTCTGAGGAGCTGCATCCAGTCAGACTGGAAGCTGACCCCAACATAGTTGGTAAAGGGCTAGGCAGATTACAATCAATCTGCCTAGCTCTTTACTATGTTGGAGCAACAGGGATGCATTACTTCTACAATGATGGTGCAATTTCTCAGTGCGTAACTCACTCATAAATCAGAAGTTCAGACTATCATAGCTTTTATGTAACATCATGGAATCAAAATGGGGGAGCAGTGGTGGCCGAGTGGTAACGGCCCCGACATACGAATTGTTGATCGCGGGTTCAAACCCAGCCAGGCGGCATTACTTTGTGTAATTAATTTCATCACCACTGCTCTCAAAACGGTGAAGGAAAACATCGTGAGGAAACCGGCATATCCTAGAACCAAAAATTCGAAGACATGTGATATTCACCAACCCGCACTGGGTCCGCGTGGTGGATTACGGCCCATTCCCTGTCCTAGAGAGGAGGCCTGTGTCCCAGCAGTGGGAACATTAAGAGGCTGATTATGCTATGCTTATAATCAAAATGGTAGCTAAACCAAACCTCAATGTTATTAATTACCCCTGGCTTTTTGGTTTCATCTTGGTCAGCATTGTGAAAAATTTGAATAAAAGCTACTGAAGGCTCACCAAGGAGGTAGTCGTTGATCTCCACAATCTTCTTCATGGACTGAGAGCCGATGAACTGGCCACCAGTGGCTCGGGAGTCCACAGCCAACAGTACTCCTCCCTGTATGAAGCATGGAACATTTCTTATAAGAAGTTTGTTTAAGATTATTATGTCAACCTAGCTTGTAAGGGTTCTCAGGCTTTCATTAATAAACATCACTCTACAACATACAAAAGTGTGTTATCATTTGTTTTGCAATTATGATGACAACAACAAACTCTGAAATGATTGATGACATCTCAAAACTGGACCAATAGGCTAGTTGACAAAATTTGGAAATTAGTTTAAAACTATAGCTTAGCATCTATTTCACCCCAAAAATATATTATTTTAAGAAAAATAGGTCTTTTACATTAGTATTTTGAGACTTTTGAAATGAATTTGAAATTGATCGCGAAAAAGGCCAAGACTGTCATGGCGTCTTTAATGACGTCACTAGGGATGAGCGTTGAATCAACGAACTAGTTGAATCAACCGTTAATCTCCGTCAACGTATTAAACGTTAACCGTTTATGAATCAACTAGTTGAATTCGTCAACGACGTTTATAAATTTAACTCGTGCGTCTCGTTCAATAATCGTTAACGTTTAAGAATCAACTAGTTGAATTCGTCAACGACGTTTATAAATTTAAATCGTGCGTCTTGTTCAATAATCGTTAACGCAAACGCAACTAACTAAGCAAATTAAAAATTAAAGTTTAAAATAACGTTATAGATTGCGAGCGACGGACATTTCATCCAATTTGAACTCTAAATAACGTGTTGCAGAATTTATTTTAGAAATACTTATTATAAGGATAGTTTTAAGGACCGTTCAACGAATGAACGGTTTACGTTGCAAGTCGACATTTGTAGTAAGTTAACTCGTTGACGAATTTAACTAGTTGACAAACGCAAATCAACGTTAACGTTTCGTTAACGGAAAAACCGTCAACGACCCATCACTAGACGTCACATCTCGCGAAACAGTCGTATTTATTTATAACAGTCAGCTGTGTTTTTTTAATAAATAATGAATTCCTCGTATTATAAATACTGTATAGTGCCCCAATGTAAAAGTACAACGGTAAAAACGCAAAACAAATTATTCATATATGTTCCAAACAATAAACAAATACGAAGAAAGTGGTTAAAAATGGCAAGGTAGGAAGATTCTCGGGTCGGGTCTAGTATCGTTTGGCAGGAGTTGGGGTGTAAAATCGATTGAATCTGGAAGAGCTGGAGTCCCTAATTATAACGCTACCACTCTTATTAAAAGGTAACGTATATTTATCGAGAAATTAACAAAATAAGTTACTAACCTCAAATTGAATAAGCGGAAAACGGAACGTTAAAATGGGTGTTTGACAACCAAATCTGTCACAATATAGTGTCTGTGGTGTAAATATCGTGCAAAATCGGTAAAACGGAACGTAAAAAAAGACATTTCAATCATGTGTCTATGTCAACATTCCGTTTATGTTCCGCATCTTCCCGAGTTGCGTGAGTGTCTCTGTTTGTTTTGAAGTATTATTGTGACTTTTTTCAAACTTGGTAGAAAGAAATAAAAGTGATCCTTTTGAGGAATTAATCAAAGTGATAAATTTTGGATAAAATAAATAACTTTAATTAATGTGATGTGTGTGATTGACTTTTTTTTGTGTTTATACCAAATTGTATGTATGTGCAAAAGGCAGTTTACTAGTGTTACAAGGAGAATTTAGGATGCAAGAGCGACCGAAGCGAGGTCGGGACATGGGGCACCCCGACTCGGACAGGTTAGGTTAGAAGGAGTGGCGGAGTCTAGTGAGCGAGCGAAGCGAGCGAGCAGACTCCGCCACTCCTTCGTGGTTATTTTTTTTTTAAACCATTGACACGCTTTTTAAGCCACTTTAAGTGTTTTGAGGTTAGGATACTAAAATTCGATTTTCTCGGAAACGGTGCGTTGCCTTTTTACGGGAGTGGTGCCATGGGGGAAGGGTCACCCCCCTCTCCCCTTCCCACCCCCTCTCCCCTCCCAAATCCTGCCAAACGATACTAAACCTTTACCAGATTCTCAACTGATTCCACAATTTATTTCTGTGAAGATCATTTTGATGTAGGTAAGAATTAAACACAACTCGATGTATCTATAAATGTATAGTAAAAGAAATGAATTTTGCAAAATCTACCATAATATACCACACAAAACCTATAAAATTTTATTATGACTTGAATAGGGTTTTATGATTTATTTGAGTTAAATAGTTATTTGTGTAAAGTCGTTTTTTGCTACGAGTGCTGATTTTGAATCCTTAGTGTGGCGAGGGATTCAAAGGCACGAGATGCAAAAATCTTTGCTCTAGTTGTAGGTAACGCACATAACTTTTCACTTCAGCAGCGAGAACACTTTACGAGTTAAAATAATAAACAGGAATAGTAGTACCTTTATACTTAATTCTGCATTAATAACTTGTTGTTTTTACTCTTCCGGTGTTAAAATACTGTTCTCGTAGCTAGTTTCACTCATATTTTACGATTATTTTAATATTTTTTAACTTTTTAACTCTACGCCAGCCACGTTTGATACCTACTGGAGCTCTTTTATTTAAATTGAGGTGCATTCGGAAATTGCACCCATGATATTTTATTATTCAAAATATATTATGTAACATTATTGAAACTAGAAATAAATATTTAGAGGTTAAATACCAGTTTTATTTGCAGTAAATACTTATTTTCGTTTAAATACAAAAATAAGTTAAAAATTCAATAAAGTACATTAAAAGACATAGTTATTTTTTTGCATTTTTTTTTTAATTTCTTTAGTTATTAACGAAATTCCGAACGTGTTTGTCTCTGAGGTCGAATTTAAAATCGGAACTTTGAAAGGCCTGGTCTTTGTCTCTCTCTCTTTCTAATGGCGGGAAAGAGACAGAGTGTAAATGTTTCGAATTGTAGGTGTATGCTAGAGATGAGATATACCTGCCATTCTCCATACCCGGCCTTTAAGGTATGGGTATCACTACATACCTGGTACAAATACCAGGTATCAAAATACTTCTAAGTATTTGGGTGTGGTAGGATTTCGATAAGTAAACGTATGCGATAAGTATGGTATGCCTCCAATATAATGTAGGTACGATGTTTCAAGTACCTATACGTAATTATGCATTATGAGATATGAAATCTTTCCTTCCTACTTTACCAGGCTTAGGACTGTCGCAAAACTTACAACTGACGCAAAAAAATCAAAACATTGTCGACCTAAGTACCACTAGACAACGTAAACATTCAAACACGTAATAATATTCCCTAACATAAACAAACTAAGGAACTCTTTCACGTCGTGACAAAAAATGTAATTATGCTATTATGTTCCTTATGCACGTAAAAATAAGTACCCATTTTGTCTAACTAAATTAAATCAACCGAATGTTCATAAAGCACAAATGACGTTTCGGGTCCCTTCGTAAGCTGTCGGGTAGCTTCGGGTTGTTCGGCGTACCGAACTACCGATAAAACTGGGCGCTACCTTGTGGTAGTGGTTCGTATCGTACTATGCGTCTGACGTCATACCTTCAAGGTATTTACCCAGTATTTCGGTCCGTACCCGGTCTATGTACTGGGAAGCACATACTTGGTATATATACCTCTACCAGTATATACGTCTCATCTCTAGTGTATGCCGTGTATGATTAACTCAAGGCTGAAAGAGATACCTATTCGCGGCTTTCTGAAAATAAAATAATTTAAAAGTTATTCAGTAATTCAGGCAGCAAAACCTACAATCATGTTTGAGCTATTGAAGTGAAAATATTATTTCCGTTTTATAAAATGTAATAATTCAATGCAGCTATAGGGAACTAGGTACCATAGTTGAAAAAACGAAGGATGTCAATAATCGCAGAGTGTTTGAATGAGCCAAAGGAAAGTAGTACCCCAAGTTTATCCGTTTTTCAAAACGAACTGTATTAATTTAAAAACAATTGCTGAAAGCTCGCGAAATAACCTGTTCACTTTATACGAAAATGACAGCAACAACATAGCGTTTCGCGAGGTGTGACGTCACGCTTCCTGATTGGTGTTTAATGTCACGTGATTAAACGCCTCATTTTGTCGATTTTATTTTGCAAAAATATTTTTAATCTTTTGTTATATTAATAGAAAAGTGGTTTTTTTGTTTACTAATTATCATGGTTAATCATTAGAAACTCAAAGCCATCCGATTTATTCTTAGTGGAAACAAGCCTATTTTGGAATAGTGAAGAACAAAAATACTACCCCATACATTTATATGCACACTAGCAGTGCCCTGCGGTTTCACCCGCATTGTTCCTGTTCTCGTGGCAATACGGGTATAAAATATGACACTCCACAATAACATAGCTTTATAATGGTGAAATAATTTTGAAAATCGGTTCAGTAGATCCAGAGATTACCTCTTACCATGTCACAAACTCACAAACTCGATAAAATGTACTGAGCAGCTATTTTTTTTTTTCATGATTTGCATGTTTCATTTTGTATTGGGCTACTACTTACTGTATTTCACCAATAAGTTCTTAAAAAATAGAATGAAATATTATCATGTAATTCTATTTTATGATGGTAATACCTACTTAATTTCACCAAGATTTGATCCAAAATATTTCCTAAATCCACAATTCACTCTACTGCTATTGCGAATTTACGTACTTGAGCCAAGGTCTACACTCATGATATATAGCATCTCAGAACATACACCTATTGCAAGGGTTGAATTTTGTTTCTTGGCTGACAATGTACTCCTTGTCCAACCTAATTCTCAACTTGACTACATATAGAATCACTTCATTAATAGAGCAGGACCTATTCTGTTCCAATGCGGGCTCTTAGGCAGAGTAATGTCTACAAACTATGACTAGACAAAATTCACAGTATAAGTAAACAGAGTGCTGACAGCAGAAAAATTAAGGCAGTTTTTGATCTGGCCATAAGAACAGGATTGTCAGATTTTAATTTGCATATATTTTTTTTTTTAATTATCTGTGTGCAGAATTTGGATATGGATTGAACAATAACTTGCTTTTGTGCCCACAATTCGTGATAATAATGTAGTGACTACTGGGATGCAATTGATCTCACTGGCCACAGGTATTTTAATAAATAACATAGTATGATGTTGTAGGAGTTAATGACAGCCCACTTTGCAGAGCCTGCATGGAGGAGGATAACACAGCAGCACATCTGCTTTTAAGCTGCCTGGAAGTCACCGATTACAGAGCTAAGTACTTCAGAAATCTGTTCGTAATCAGATTGTGACACTAAGGCATTGCTGGTTTTCCTTAGGGAGCTGGGGTGGACACATTTGTCCTACCTGCACCCAGAAAGTGTGTTTAGTCATGAAGTTGTGTTAAAATGTGGCAAATATTGTGTTACAGGTATTATTAATTGATATTGAGGCTACTGTTAATGGTAAAAAATGTTCTTAATTATGTTGTTTTGAGTTCGAAATGAAAGAGAAGCTGTCTGTGTAATATATCTGTCACTCCAATACATTAAGACATATACATGAAAAGAGAAGACATAGTCATTGTTTTCTTCCTGTAGAAATGATAGTCATCATTTCTACAGGAAGAAAACAATGACTATCATTCTCAAGAAGTTTTTTGTTTTGAAGAATGTGGGAACAGTAGTCATTAGTTGATTACAGTATAGAAAGATTATGGTTTTAAAGTTTGGCTTAGTAGAATACGTAGCTTATTTTTATCAGTTTACCTGGTAACGGAACCCAAGAGTGGTGGTACCGTGGTCGAACTGGATTTTGATCGCTTTGCCAGTCTCATCGTGCTGGTTGAACTGCGCAAGGGTTTCTATAGGCTGTAAATTAAATATTGACCGAGTTATTCACAAGTTATATGGTGATTTTGAAAGGATTTAAACCAGTATAACCTTTACTTACGTTAGCAAACGGCGGCGTCGCGAGTTGGGTGCTGTTCAGGAAGTTTTCACTGTACCCAACGATGTCATTTTGGAATGAAGCAAGTGCATCAACGGGCTTCAAGTTAATTTTCTCGTTTAAATTACAATAATCGAGCAAAGCCATTTTTGTTTTGTGATTTCAAGTAAACTTTCTGTGTTGAATGTGAATGACAAGCGATTTCTTCAAAAAACGCCGATTTGTCAAGTTTGACGTTTTGTCTGTGTTGTTGCAATGTAAAAAAATAATGTTGCCATTTATTAGTATTTCATTAAAAATAACAGAATCAATTTATTATTACATTTTATCATATTTGTTTTGGTGCATATAAAATATCAACTTTCAACATTTTTATTTCAAAAACACTTTCCAAGATTTTTATTTCATTGCTTTTAACTATTACATATTTTGTAACAGCGTCATCTAGTGTAACAGATAAAAACTATTTCAAACTAGTTAGTACTATTCGACCACAGATGTCATTACAATCTACTAACAATCACACGCACAGTGCCATCTGTTACCGAATAGCTGTACTGTAAAAAAAAAGCAACAGCCAGACAAAAACAAGAATTACTTAAAACAATGTGGAAGGACCCAATAACTATCAAATTAATCCGAATTCCAGCACTGGTCGTCAGGTCGTCGATCGTTAAAACCCAAGAAACACAAATTAGGAATCGTATCTATCCCATAATTCGTTAATGAATAGTTCGGCCGCCAAAAATGATCAGTTGTAAATAAATTCAAAGAATCGTTCAGTCCAAACATTATAAAATTCACCGAATAAGAACTGTGCCTAATAAATAGCGGAGAAGTTAGCAAACCTATCATTACGCTATGAGTCAGGGTTTTGATACGATCTGCTTGTCGATATTATTCGAAGCTTCTCAGTTTAAACTCTGTCATTATATCTAAGATATAGATAGCGTTTGTATAATTTATATATTAGTTATTAGTTGTTGGTCATTTTGGAAAGCTCGCTATCAAGATGTTATTGTTACCTACCTCAATGTAAGGAATGTGCATCGATCGATATGTTTTATGAATAATTTGTGACTGACTTCAGCTGCTTGACTTTTATTTGTTTAATTTCCAAAGGAATAGCTGTTATATTTTTTGGTCTGTCAGAGTCAGCATCATCCTCCATGGGGTCGAAGCAGCATGTCTTCGTCTTCCATACATAGGAGTAGGGTTACTATGTCTTAAAAAATACAGTTGAATTGGGAACCTCCTCCTTTTTTTGGAAATCGGTTGAAAAGAAAAGTCGGACAGGCCAGCCAGTTTAGCCGGACATTTGGGTAAAAAGGCCGGACACTTTATTTTATGGTAGTATAACTTAGTATAACCCGAAAACGGCTTTTTATCATTTAACATACAATCTTAAATTCTAAAGAAACAACAAGTTAATTGAGTGAATCAGTCTTCATTATTATTAATAATTAAATATTCATTTCAATAATTGCAATAATAGTAATACGTACTTACTACGGAGCAAGCGATGCAAGGTGAGGGAACAAAATGCTCAAATTTAAAAAGCCTAACAAATGCCGGACAGGCCGGACGCCGTTTAATTTGGCCGGACACGTAACCAAAAAGCCTGGCTGTGTCCGGCTTTATCCGGACGCCTGGCAACGCTACGTGCATGTTCAATTTGCTGATATTTCAAGTCACCTTCATTGGGCAACAGAAAAGCTCAAAGTTCCTATCGTGTTTCAGTTTCAGTTTGTCTTTCCGTTGCACATCAAACGTACCTACCTAATCTAGCAAAAATTAACCTTTTCTGAGAGAGCTTCCGTGTCCAAGAGCGTTTACAAATACTAGGTATAAATCTCAAATTCTGAATCACTGAGTTTAAACTTAATGGTGTGAAATTCGAGAGAACATCAAGCTAGGCTACTGCAAGCTGATATTTTGATGCACTAGATTGCTCGCACTACTAAAGATTTTTGCACAGCGAACCCAGGGTTTCCAAGGCCACATCAACGTATCTCTTTCCAAAAATCATCAAAATCGGTTCATCGATTTAGGCGAGAAAGCGTAGCAAACTCACTATTGTATTTATACCTGATAAGCTTTTGCCAACTGCTTCGTCTACCGAATGTGGATAATTAAACAAAGAGAGCCGGGATAAAAGATCCTATACTAAATCCGAACATAGTCTTATTGTGTGCCAAGTTTCATCAATTCAATATCTGCTCAACAATCAAGAAGTGAAGAGGTACCTATATATGTAGATCGACAGACAGACAGGATTAGGTACTTTCACATTTATAATATTAGTATCATGAACATTAATCATTTTAGATCTAGGATTCTGCTCAATCGAAACCCACAGCAATAGCTGTAATTAGTGTGGATTTTAAGAGGAACCGGAATGATTTTAAGAGGAACCCCTTCCATGTCTGATTACTCCCTTGTCTTTTTTCTGAAAATGTGTTAATAGTGATATCACATGAATCGTTAAATGACCCGAGAAAATAAGGGTAATTTGCACAAAAAAGATTATTTAAGTATAAAACATTTGCAAAACGACCTCAGGGGTCGGGTCGGAGACCTTTAAGTTCTCGCGGGCAAAACCATGGTGTGATTTGAAGTTAGTAGTGGATAGGTAAACTTGGTGGCTTTAGCCCGAATCAAACAAAGAATGTATGTACATATGAGGGAGCGTAGCCAGCTCGAAAAATTGTAGCATCTCGGATACGTCCGATTTTGTTTTTGCCGTATATACTGATGTATCTTTGTCAAAATAAACGCAAGTTGGAAAACCAAGGATGATAGAGCGAGTGAAGCGAGATTGAAAATTCTAATTTTTCCGATGTTTTAATAGTGGCTCAACTATTAGGCAAAAATATTACGTACGGTCTACACGATTTGGGGGTCTATTCCCGCACCACGGTTGTATATAAACAAGATACAATGACATATTACTTTATGTACTACTACTACTGACTAGGTCAGATGTTTAAACACAAAAAAAGTAGATATCAAGGTGTTCGAGATTCGAACCGTTAATTGTGTGGATTCTATGTTCTTCCTGAATAATGTATCTGCTGTATGCTGTGTTTGACGTTGTTGGTTAAAACCTTTTCACCACTCCACTCATAAAAATCCAACAATCACCATAATATCTTAGTCTCGTAGTCGTGACTTTGGCATATAATTTAAACATTTCAAGGATTAGCCTCTGCCTTCGTCCGAAGTTGAAAGGGCGGTAACAGCTGAAGAAATCATATCTTACAAACATACATTTATCTTAAATCCTAACGAAAATGATGAGTTTCTCAAAACTGGCGCCATGTAGGTAACATCACCCACATCAAAGGTTTGCGTCAAATAAATTCAGAAATCGTGTTGTGTATCGCGGGAGAGTCACGACTGCGGGCAGAGACGGGAGACGCACCTAGTGCACAAATGATAGCCCCAAACTCGTGATTGCGTTTTAGGGGACGGTTGTAACACCGTTTTGTATTGGGGAAGTTATGATCGGGGAACGTCGGTGTTTATGTTCGACTACGGCGCTGCTTTACTCTTAATGAACTCTGATCGTCAGATCTTTATATTATTTTAGTAGTTTACTGTTTGGTTGAGAAACCGTATACAGATGTATTTTTGTATTACTGTTGTAGGATAGAGTATGTGAACCAAATATCCTGCAGGAAAACTGAATAGAAGCTCTACACAAGTGACATTTTGTCAGCGGTAGCGTAGCGAAGGTGATTGACAAACGCTGCTGAAATGTGATCAACTCCTTATATGTATTTTCGCATTTGGTCAAGCGCATTCGAAGGGCACTTTATACATTTTTATTTCGACAAGCATTAAGATGTTATTCGTAAGCTTCAAAGAGAGCTCCAGAGTTCAAGCTTTTAAAACAACATCCAACTTAGAACAGTCGTAGTGACGAAACACCACCATTCTTTTCCCAGAGGCAGAACATGTTACACGTCGGTGTAACAGGCACCCTGTTTTAGGACTGATTAACGCATTCCGGCGGTGCATGGTTGCAATTCGTCAGGTCTCGTGTGCCTACAGCAGGCGTGTGAGGGGGGAGTGGGGAGTGAGGTTGTTTCCCATAGGAAACTGGTGCGACTCGGCCTCTTGTCACGCGACACGTTACGGTTTTCGGTAGTCCTGTGAGGTGACCATGCTCACTATTGACTATGGATTGTTTTAAATCTCCTTATTATAAAAAAATGATAAAAATAGGCTACACATTATAAACAGGTTGAATTTAGAATTCCCACTGTTTCATTTACCTAAGTCGTGATGGTGGCTATTAAAACTTTTTCAGCAAACTTAATCGAAACTTGACTTATACAAAGGTATTAGTCAGGTTTCGGGTTTTTGTTAAGGTGGAGCGGAAGGGAGCGTCAGACTCTTACTGACTAAAACCCGCCCGTGTTCCTCCAAATGCCTTTTGCGTTCTAAAGTCGCGATGACTCTTTCGAACAAATCTGCAATCTGACTTGTACCCCACCACTTTTAGGCACACAATGAAGGGTGTTTCACATTAGTGTGGAAAAAAAGACGGGAGGCTTAGAAGCCAGTTTTTGGGAGGTCAGAAAAACGTCGTTCGTTCGAGCCGAAGGCGAAGCCGTTTGAGACTGCAATGACAAAGTCTACTTACACCAGTTTTCTACTTTTCTCTATCGGCGTGCCCGTAAACTTCTTGACGAATATTCTCGAATTCTTGTTTGGCAGTTCTAATTGGCACTAAAAAGTCGCACTGATGAACTACAACATTGAACGTGCAATCTTTCAAACCATTTTTCAGGAAAATCCCATAAACCCAACTCCACGTAGACTCCCTAACATTAGCGTTAGTGAGTCCACCCCGGGGCTGGTAATGCCTCGAATTTGATCGGCATCTTAACAACACATCGCTGACTTGACACTAAGATTGCGGCAGCCGACATGAAATGATATCGTTTTCAGAGGAATGCTAATGTCATAGAGGTTGGCGGGATCTAGTTATGATACTAGTCTTACGGAGGAAATAAGAGGTTAAAATGTTTGATTTCTAGAATTAGATTGGCCTAGATATTCTCTCGTGGATTATTATTACAATGTTAGATTATGTTTTCATCCTTATATTTTGAATTGTTTTACAGTTTATTTTTTTATTCGCATTGTTCTCACATATAGAAGCTATAATTTTTGTAGGTATTGTAATACAGGACATGATTTAAAAGCGTGTCCGTGGAGTTTCTTGCACGTTCTTCTCCATGGTGATCTACGCTTTCGAACATGCAAATAGCTTCATGTTTTTAACTGACCGATCTTGATAATTTAAAAGTGCCTGTAAATGTTGTATTTCAAATAAATGCTTTGGGTTAAATTGACTGACTTCCGCCCACCGATGTCTTAAAGAAGACTATATTGTGTAAATGACATGTAATAAAAGCAAGAGGTTCTGTTTATGGTAGCCAGGGGTCGAAGGCCTCCACTTCAGCTGGCGCTAAGACAGTGGCAATCAGATGTTTAGTGTACGCTGTAGACTACTTCATTTGATTGCTAAATTATTGCACGAATGTAATGGTGGCCGGTAGAAATGACGCATGTATTTAGTTAGATGAAAATTCATTCAAATAAGTTATGCGTGTTGCCAGAAAAATCTGACACCACTCTTGCCCAAATTTGAAGCAGCAACAAATACCTAAATAACATTACTTACTTAGTTAAAAAAAATACTTACAAAGTTTGAGTTGTTGAATTATTTGTAACTGTGCGATGGGATTGACATCGTCACATAAGAGTAAAAAATATCTTTTAATAAATACCTACAGATTAAAAAAGGGTATAAAAAGAGGGAGAGGGCTAACCAATAGATGTGAAATATGTTCATACATAATTGTGATAATTTCGCTTTTATTTATTTGGCAGAGACTGGATAGTGCGGAAATAAAATTTTGAATTTGTGATACAGTTCATGAACATAAATTCATGTATGCTGAGCAGTGGTGGCCAAGTGGTAACGGCCTCGACTTACGAATTGTAGGTCACGGGTTAAAACCCGGCCAGGCGCTTTACTTTGTGTAGATAATTCCATCATCACTGCTCTTAAAAAACGGTGAAGGAAAACATCGTGAGGAAACCGGGCGGCATGTCCCTAGAATCAAAAATTTGAAGACATGTGACATTCACCAACCCGCACTGGGCCCGCGTGGTGGATTACGGCCCATTCCCTCTCCTAGAGAGGAGGCCTGTGTCCCAGCAGTGGGAACGTTAAAAGGCTGATTACGCTAATTATATGCTGAAAAGTCGGATAGAACCATAGATAGGGCACAAAACAGAAGACCTTAAATTATTTTACACTTGGTACATGTAAGCCAAAAATATATGAAAAGCCATTTTGCAGAGAAGATCATTGCATCAGTTTTTATTGCATAACAACGATATAGAATAAAATAAAATGATCTCCATTGTCCCACTGTGCCACTATTTCTGCACCCTACACACAGCCGTACATTAGGCGTCGTATAACTCGGCGCGCTGTGTGTTTTGTAGCTCGTTAGCGGCTTTACAACGCTCTTATAACTTAATACTTCGCTAGAATCACTTAATTGTGTTAATTACTGATTTGAACTTGACTTGGGAATGGGATTTTAGCTAGCTTGGAGAAGTGATGACTTTAAGGTCATGTGCAATTTGTCATTCGTGATCAACAATTTTGTCTATGACCGGATATATTAACTGTAGAATCAGTGGCTGTAGGGTAGACGTATCCTGTTGCGGAATTTGTTCGAAAGAATCACCGCGACCCTGGAACGTAAAGGGCACAAGAAGGATCACGGGTAGGTTTTAGTCAGTAAGAGTCTGACACTCCGCCCAGAGTGGGAGAAGTCATTTGATGATTTCCCATCCAAAAAGAGGTACCTTCGTGTGTATAGGGGACAACTACCTAATAGTGAATTTCCTGAAATTTCTACGGGAGCTAGAATTACCTTCGGTATATGCGCGTACGAAGTCGGGGCAAAAACTATATTTTTTTAATGAATAGAAACCATCTTAACGTTGATCCTTGAAAATCTGAAGTCGAGGATGTTGATGAACACTTATAAAAATAAATGTAGTTGTTTTTGAGGAGAGGCCCCTCAAAAACAGAAAGGTCGTCTTGAATTGAACCCGCAACCGTTTAACAAAATAGAGTAACACCTGTATTCGTATATATATGTTTCTTCGAATCGACTCCACCTCGTGTTTCGACTGATTAACCAAAAAACCCGACGACCAACCCTTACTAGGTACTTATTTTTATACTAAGCCATATTATCGCATCATAATATCTGTCTTTGCAAAACCCATAACTTTGGAAAGACAACAACGATAATTTTAATTTATTTCCAGTATCTCAGATCAAAATATTGCCCATTATTTTAATGTAGGACTTAAAGTACATAATAAGGTATGTACAGCAACTTTATTACTATAAAGACACACCTTCATACGTACATAATGTACTCTCATTACATTTTTTCCCCTTGAATGAGTTATCGGGCAAAGGTAGTAATTACATACAGCCTATAAATATGTATGCACATGTAAGTTGTTGTAGAACTTAGATAAATCTCGGATCTACCATCTTGCACCAAAAAGGTCGGTATTATATGACTTTCGGACATTAGAAGAGTTTAACAATACAGTTTTAGAGGTGGAGTGAACGAGAAAAGAGATAATGATGTTACCCAATGTGAAATACGGTGTAATGTTGCACGCTCCTTATTAATATTCGAAAATAAAGAATGTTGCCATTTGCCCTCCGGGATGGGGAGTATATTTTTATACTAGTGCTGGCCATGTGGGGTATCGATATTATTTTGTCAAGTGATTTCGATAAGAGGGCAGTACTAGTAGGTAATACTTTTATTGCAATTGTTTGTGAAACTATTGCAATGCGTGTGTTCCATAATTTCTCTTGTAAGTCTTGGTGTAAGCCTCTATCACTTGTATTTTTCTTCTGATCTTATATTTAAATTCTCGTGTCACGGTGTTTGTAGTCGAACTCCTACGAAATGGCTCGACCGATTTTCGTGAATATCAGCTAGGGTGGCGAATCGGACAACATCTATTTTTCATCCCCCTAAATGTTAAGGGTGGTCCAACCCGATTTTTATTTTTATTTTTATTTTATGTGGCAAAACGACTTTTGCCAGGTCAGCTAGTATTTATATAAATGAAAGGGTTGAAAATGTGTATTTTTGTGTTGTTTTTGATTATAGCCAAATAATAAAATATGCGTTGAGCAAATAGCCATTGTTAAGCTTTTTATTTATTGCTAAAATATGATTTGTACTACTGTAATATATTATCTGAAATGGCCACAATCACCGCCCAACAATAAGGAAAACATTAAATTCATCGGTATCAGAGATTATAGAAAATCGACAATAAATCGTTGTCACAACACTAGCGGGAGCAGGCTCGATGGTGAGCGATAGTAGTGGTCGGGCCCCGGGCTGCGTGCGCGCCACCCTTTCATTTTCTAATTATATAACTGGCAACACCGGCCCGTGCGCGACCGGCCATCGTAACTTCTTCAGTTTTGAATTTAGAATTATTATTGCGCATTATGCTCTCGCCCGCCGCGATGGACGGACGTGCGTGTCTTTAAGTCGTTATTGTTATTTGTGAGATATGTCCCATAATTTTACGCTCGCATTTTATGCATATGATTGGGTTTATCGCATAAGTACCATGATTAGGGAAGTATTGTAGTTAAGTTTTATATCACATATCTTGCTAATGATAAAGGATAAACGTGAACATTAGATGTAATTTGCATGTGAGTCATCTGAGGTACACTATACTTTATATAAAGTAGGTAATCATATGATATGCAAGAGATATAACTAGACATTAGCCTGGAATCCAAGCCTTGGATATTAAATCGGTGTCTGAATTCGAATAGTAATTATGGTCATTGCACTAAAAACTCATTTAGAAATCTATTATCAATATTGAATATTATTTTTATTTGTAAACAAAATAATCAAAGTTTGGTGGTTAAGGCAATAATATCGCTTCAAGGAATGGAATTTTGGTTTTTGGTCCATCTATCGAAGGTCTCTCTGATGAATGCTGAAGGCGTTTCAATCGATGAGTCCGGAGGACACGGTGGAGACTACGATGGAGTTCTTCAATCCATGGTCCGGAGCAAGGAGGGATGGGAAGCGGTCACCTCTTTCTGCGACGCAGTTATGCTAGCGAAGGAGGCGGCAGAACGTATGCTGGGAAACCTCACCTCACCCCAGCCGCCGCAACAGAAGAAGACGCCCCGGGCATCGGATAATGTAGGGTGATTCCTGGCCACCGTAGGCGTGCGAGCTATGGGTGGCTCACCGTCTAATTACAACCATGGCCGGGTCGACGGTGCGTCGTGTCTCACGCGCGCCTCAAAGAGATGTCAGAAAGAAAATGGGGCCCCATAGAGTCAGTGCCTGTTAGGGTTACGGAATCTGTTCGAAAGAGTCACCGCGGCCCTGGAACTCAAAGGGCACTTGGAGGAACACGGGGGGGCTTTAGTCAGCAAGAGTCTGACACTCGCTTCCGCTCCACCCAGAGCGGGAGAAATCTTTTGATGATTTCGCATTCCCATCCAGAAAAAAAGACTTTTCGATCAGTTTTTTCGGACTTGAAACGAACATTGAGAGAAAAAGAAACTGCTGAATTGGTCTAACCATTCTCGAGATTATGAGCGTAGTAAAGTAAGTAAAATGCTCTACTAGCTTTTAACTACCACTTTTACCATGATACTATAGGGCAAGGGCATACCTATGATACCTTCAAAATTCAAAAGCCGCTTGTTCTTTTTCCCTATCAGCACTTGGAAAAGGACCCACCCGCGCGCCCTCTCAAAAGACCCCGAAACGCTCTTCATACAAAGCCTGTTAGGGTCTTAGGGCACATCCCTAGAGAGACAGTGAAGCGCAATGCACGAAAAATAAAAAGAATAAGAACACCGTTCAGATAAATGCATTCTTTGTTCATCATATACATAGAAAACAATCATTTGAGTAGCTAGCTTAGTTAACTAAACCTGCTTTTAAACACACCAAAGTCAGGTTCAAAACTAACTAGTGTTGAACTTAAGTTTACTGTGTACCTATAGCTAGTATCACAGATTGACGGATGCACATTATAACCTCTTCGTATCGTGTAATAGGCTCTATCCATGTTATTCCGATGCTTGCCCGCCGGCGGCCGGGAGCGGCGTCAAGTGCGCGCGCATTTGACACTGACATTCAGAGAAGATGGCGGACTGGCGGGAAAATGGGTTTTCTTTTTATGAAAAAGGAAATGAGCATGAAACAGGATGATTGCTGTACGCTAGTATATGTATTTTGAATGCTTGTTATGTTACATTTGTGTTTAAAAAGGATAGTTTCCGAAGTTCACCAATGAGACACCAAGTCACGTCACCAATTGTCAGTTTAGTTTTCACCGAGACAGTACACAGTGGCACATTAGATTCAAGATGGCAAACGGGGTATCAATTGCTCACCGTTTTGTTTGTTATCTGTATTAGAAAAAGTACATTAAGTAATAATTTATTAGATATTAATTGGACACAAAGATTTTGATTATTCCTCCCAATTTCTGAATTAAAACTAAAGGGTTTGTATTTCCCAAAGTCTACTTTAGTGTAATAACCTATCAAACTTTGCCATTGTAGTATGCATTGACACGTTCTTACTCTAAATACTCAATACGCAAACCGGTTCTTTTTCCAGATTCATTATTTTTTCAACAGAAAATATGCGCTCAATTTTCCTTTCATACAAATCAAACTCCGAGTGTCACGCCGACTGACAGCAGCTCGTAATCGCTAGAATATTGAAGCAAATAAGGATATTATTGGTTGAGAAACAGCTGGTAGACCAAGTAAAGAGGTATAATTAACACCCACAGAATAAACTTAGAATATACTTACTTAATAAGCAGTCTCTCTGACAGAGCGTGCGTTCATGCGTAGATATTACCATATTTGAACGATGTGACATTTAGGAAGATCCGACTCTATGACAACATTGATAGTTGATCATTAGTACCTCATAAATGTGTTTTTACAGGCTATTATTAAGTAAAACCTATTATATCTAACCTATATATAGTTTTATGTAGTGGCACGTCAAAATAATATCAAACAGTTCCATTTCATCAGACAATTCTATCAGTGCCAATTATTCTACTAATTTTTCAAGTAACGTCCGTATTCGCATTTCAGACGCAAACTCTCAAAAATGTAAGGAAGTTTAGCCTTTTGTGATAGATTTCAAATGACATGAAAATACGAACATTGCTTAAAAATGAGTGGAATTGGCCTTCAGACCATCCAAATGTTTGCTACCGTGATGGATCGTAAAAAATATTCAATGATCGTGATAACTCTGAAGAAGGCTTGATTATGGAGTGTAAAAAAAACCTTTGTTTCCCATAAGTAGGTAGGTAAGTGCAAGCAAATTTGGCAAGACACATTATTTACTTTCAAATCACTTGACCTTTTTAGATGAAAACTCAATCTATAGAGTGATTAATCGCTTCAAACAACTGTAATTAAAGATTTAACTAAACCATTATGGATTTCGTTCTATCACACATGACAAGATGGCGCCTCAAGCAATTCACTAAATGGTGGTTTAAAATCGGTCAAAAGCCGAATCATGGTTGTAACACGATAACGAGTTTATCTAAATGTTTTATTTGTAATTACACTCATTATTTTGATCAACTAATTGGTTTAATAAGAGTGTGGTTAGCAGATTTTATATAGCTTCGCTTTATTTTTTAATTTCTTTATTAATCTGTTGTCATTTGTTTTAACGAGACTGGTTGTACCTCTGAAGAATGCCACTTCTTAATGTTCGTTTTTGTCTTGATATTCGTCCGGAAACTGTATTTTCTTTGTAGGCTTTTCTACGTAAACGGTAAGTTAACTCTAGGCAGGTTTTCTGCATTGCAGTGTAAACAAACCTTTTATTTTGATAATTCGATAACAATATTCATTGCCTGGTTTTTGTTTTTGAATAGACGATTTTCAAACATGAAGCAATGGGCTAGAAAGTGTATAACGTAGCTAGGGTACGTAACGTACCTATTTGACCATTTTTGTTTGCCGTCAAATTGATCAACGCAAAATATTTAGTAAGTTTTAAAACATGACGTTGTTAGCAGCACGCAGCTTTTTCAGAGCTATGACTGGTGAAAATAATATCGATTAAAAGTGCTTCGTTTTGCTAGTCAAGGTCAATAACTCACTCATGGTACGGAGTGCAATAAAGCGAGAAACCAAACAGAACAAATAAAAAAGCAAAGTCATCAAAAACAGATCTTCCCAATTTGACAGAAAAAAGCGCGCGAAACCGTCACAAATAATATCTGGCGCGAGAGATCTCTATCTAGTCTGTGGTGTTCACGTGACCGCCGGCGGGTGGCCACGTGACCGTGTTTACATAGTAATGCGCCCTTTATTAACCCGCACTTGAGGGTACTTCATCAAGATAGGGTGGTAAGCTAATAAGTACTAACCCTAATAAGGTCGGTTGTATATTAAATTTTGACAGTAGGGGGGAGGTATTGAGCTGATATCCCCTATCCCTGTTGTGGGGGCTTGCATGCAAGGTGCATGAACCACGATTACTGTTACACTATTTTGTCTATGCTACTATCTAAGATTTCTTTCAGATTTTGTTGGTGAATATTTATTTTAGAATTCTTGATGTTGAAACAGCTAGGTATAGCCTAGAACTTAGAAAGATTCGTACCGATATTACCTAAACGTTAGCCATTCAACATTTTGAACACAATCATCCATTAGCATCACAAGATTACACTTGGAGCCGTCTCGCAAGTCCCAGGCTTCATAAACCGTTGCATATTGTGCTTTTCCTTTGGTTCCCTTCTTTACAAATATCGGTATTATTTTCGGAATTTCTGTTTTGAAAAAGGAAGGTATAGTTTTACTTCACAATTTTGTTTTTATTCAAGTTATTATGTCACATGTGAGTTTATGGAACTACACAGTTCCAGTTGATTTTGTTGAACAACAAATATAGATATTCATATAGAAGAGTGTTCTGCTCGTAATCCTGTACGTCAACAGCTCTCTATATTGAGTGACGCTTGACATTCGGCCGCTCAGAGGATTAGCGGAGTGCTGCTGGGGTGGATGCGGCAGTTTGATTGAGCACAGTTTGGTAGTATTATATGAGTAAGTGTGCTTGAATTGAGATATTCAATAATCATAATGAAGATGATGAAAAATTGCGCTATCTACAAGTGCAAATAATAAATAGAGCACTTGGGAATATACACTTGTTTTTGAATCCATGGCATAAGGTGAACATCAAGGATTATCATAAAAGAGTCTAGCTTCTCCAACACCTAATTCGCCATTTTACTTCCTTGGCAATGTCGTCGAGCTGCTACTATTTAACACGTAGCCTAAGGGTGTCATACATAACTTAAGTTTGCCGATTTGAGATGGCATTAAGATGATTTTGCTTCAGACAGTCTACTACATACTACGTAACAAGATTTTTACTATTAAAGTGCAGGATAATAAAAATAGACAATTAAAATTAAGTTATTTAATTTTATTCATAACTAGCTGTCCGCACAACTTCGTTTGTGTCACATTTTTCATGACTGCTCCGCTTCTATTGGTCTTAGTGTGATGATATATAAGCCTATAGCCTTCCTCGATAAATGGGCTATCTAACACTGAAAGATTTTTTCAAATCGGACCAGTAGTTCCTGAGATTAGCGCGTTCAAACAAACAAACAAAATCTCTTCAGCTTTATAATATTAGTATAGATAAGCTGAAATCTAGAAAGACAGTCTTCCAAAATGCCCGCCTGTCACCGCTTCCGAGACAAAGTGCCATCTCCATATCTATCAGTAACACTAATTTTCAAAAATCTAAAATGTATGGTATTGACACGCGTTCTGACAATCATGACAGAATATCAGTTTGTCTAGATCTTAAGATTTTTATAAGTGTAGTGAATCCTATGACCGGGTCGCAATCAATGCAAGGCTTGTTCGCGATTACTAAGGAATATATTTCTATTAATCGATATTTAAAAAATAAAATAGTTATTTTAAACGCTTGTCATCAATCCTACTTTTGTCTACCATAATAATAAAAATCTAATTAGTATTTATTACTTTTTCTATAATGTGGCGTCAAGTTTGTAAACCTCCTAAAAGGATCCTGACGAAACAGAGTTCCACAGTCAATGAAGTATATATAGAAGCGTCATGCAAGTTCAAACACTATCGATACTAATCGTTAGCAAGATAGCTACGTATAGTGCGGTGGTGGTTACCTCCTTTTTGTGTCAATTTTAGAGTGTGGGTAACGCATCTATGCCTCGAGTTTATATATCACTAGCTTTTGCTCGCGACTTCGTGGGCACATATCCCGTTCCCGCAGGAACTTTGGAAAAACCTCTCTTAGTGCGCCTATACATTCACCAAGGAACCTACATGCCAAATCTCAATAGTTTTAGCTGTGCGTTGTCTGTCAGTTACTCAAATACTCAATCAGTCAATCATCACGTTATCTAATCTTACGTTAAAGAATTTTACCACATCCAACATAACCCACATCGCTGCCACCCAAAAATGAACAACACGGCTCACGAAGCCCTTGTTGATTTTTGTTCTCAGCGAGGGCGACCAACCGATCGCGTATTCTGTGCGTTTCCCAAGACTGTGGCATCTCTGGGGACAGAGGGACAAATTCTGCCGATATAAGCCTGTTAGCACCCTGCGTGGGCTAAATTGTATGCAGTTATTGTGAGAATAGGTGATTATTTTTGGTGTGGGAGTAGTTTTTGTGGGTCTGTGTGGGTTTGACGTGTTGCCAGTAAGTAAAAATTAATTTGTGAAATGTTAGTGGTCTTGATTAGTGAATCTTTGACCGGTTATATATCATGCGAGTCTTTTTTTCAGGATGGGAAATCATCAAATGACTTCTTCCGCTCTGGGCGGGGCTGAAGGGAGTATCAGGCTCATACTGATTAAATCCCACCCGTGTTCCTATTAATGCCCTTTGCGTTACAGGGCTGCGGTGAATCTTTGAAATAAATTCCGCAACCCTAGCAGGCGCTGTGCTCATCTTCTTTGCTGACAACTCTTTGAAGCGCGCGTGGAAAACGACGCGGTCGACTCGAGCCTGGTTGTTATCGGACGGCGAGTCACCCATAGCTCGCCATCTGGAGGCCCGTACCTACCTATGCCTTGTAGGTAGTCTTTAAGGAATGTAGTGGCGGGACGAAAATATGGCCGCGAGACACTATACTATAATAAGATACAAGCATTAAGATTAGCAAATCATATCATTGAGATTTCATCATTTTCTGTAGGTCTTCGAAAAACTACGGAGCCAAAGATTGATATATAAACACGAGCATCGCTAGTGATATTCAGTCCCCGCGCAGTACAAGTAAGCACATTACCATACCTCTGAATCCGATTCGCCACCCTTCTAATCCCTAAAAAGAGGTCCCATAACGCTATAACTTTATGCATAACTAATATTTATCGGTTTATCTAGCGCATGCGATCCCGCGTCATCATTGTGACGTCACATTTCAAGATCTGCATAAATGTCCCCGTGCGACCGTGCCTTTTGGGAAGAGTGCTTAACTGCTTAGGTAGAGAAAAAGGAAGTGAAGGATTTTGGACGTTAAGTTAGTGGGATTGGGGTTGATTTGAGGTTGTGTCTTTGAAAACTGAGTAGAAAAAAGACAGTAGTTCAACTGGTAACTTGTGGAAAAATCTGAACCAGAATGAATTTTAGTAAGAGAAGACAAGCCGCATCTTTAGGACCAGTGAGAGTGTTTTTAAAAGGCAATAATGATTGTAGGGTCAGCGGAAGATCAAATAATCGGTAGATGGATTGTGTGAAATATAATATGGCTAGAAAGGAGCTGGATATATGACGATATATTATATGATGGAGTATGGAAGTTATAGCAAGCTATGCTGACTCAAAACAAATTAGGATGATGATGATCTTTAGTCTACTAAATCCATATGTAAGTCTAATATATGTAGTATTTTAATTATTCTATGATGTTTTCTTTAAGTTAGAGTGAATAGGTTACTTCTAGGTAAGCTAGCTCAACTTTCATTATTCCATTAGGTACGTGAAATAGTAATCAACGGGTATTTATTATTCTCCATAATTATAATTAATAGGCCCATCAATTATAATTATGGAGAATAATAAATACCTAATAAAAAATGTGAAAACGTTTAAATGCAAATTCATATCCACTGTTCAGTGGGCCAAGTATCTAACCCAGCAAATTTAAAGGTTCCACGAATTTGTACTTCTGCCATTCGCATGCACACTAATAATAATGTCACCCCACAGTTATAGTAATAATATGCAAATAATACGCATAATTTAGGGTCTACCCGTGTTTTATCTATTTATCTATGGAATTGCTCAATTAGCGATACGAAAGCGATGCAAATCGCGACATTATCTACTCCATGGAATATGTTAAATGATTTATTGTCTTTGGTCGGTGTATAATTTGGTGATTTATTTTAGTCTATGGTCTGTGGTTAAGGAACATCTTTTTTCTTGTCATCGTGTTGGGGGCGGATTATGAATTAGTTTGCTTTGGCGGCACGGTGGTATCCACCTGTATATTGAGTTGATTTTTAGAAAGACTTTAGTTTTCCCGAATAAGATGTGTAGTAAGTCAACGAATACTATTTTATTTGAAAAGAATAAAATTGAGATAAGCAAAGTCATTGTTCTAAATACACAGTACTTAAACGGGCCGTCCCTTAACACCAGTTACCTAAAAAGTCTTTTGGATCGTTCATAACATTCAAGCTCAATTCTCCTCCCTTGCTTAATATTTTTATAGTAAATAAAGAAAAAAAAGTTTAAATATATGAAAAAAGAGTTTTGTTTGGTTTCACCCTGGTCACTGGCGCTATAGTAAGTCGTGACACATTCGAGCATGGCCACACACATTTAAATCTTCAGACATTAAAGCGTCGTTCTTAAATATTATTTTTATTACGGTCACACATTTATAACCATTAGCGGCACCACAAAAACTGTAACAAACCACTAATTTCACCGAATCTATAAAAATATATAAATCAAAGAAAAAAGCAAACACCACAGACTATTAATATCTCTATCCTTATACTTAAGTTCGGAAAAGACGATAATTACAGTCCTCGAACGTCGGGCTTAACGTTCGAAAATTAAAAGTTGTGCCAGCCAGCACGTATCATTATGTTTGCATTATTTTGTTCTTATTTGTCGACCTAAGGTTAAGTTGGGTCACGACACATCCCAATTAGGGGTGATTAGGCGTCGTAATTTATTGAGTGCGTTTCTGAACGGTTGTGGCACCGCGGCCTCTTTGTATCGTGAGTGTCATGGCGCCAAATTCTTTTTGTGATTTTTTTTAATGTGTTGAGTTGCGAACACGGGCTTCGAAAGTTTGTCGAATAATGCCAGTCATCGATTTAATCGACGCCACGAGCGAGTAATAATATTTTTATTATTTAATGAGGCTGCTTTCTCTTATGGGCGTTGTAATAGCCATTAGGAGTGTATTATTAAAGTCATAGAGTTGACCTCTACTCCAAATTTTTTTGTGCGTAGCTGCGTAGCCCGTACTTAGGTGAAGTTTTCACGCTGTTGTTTCGTATACGTACATTTTATGATAATTTACTTCCTGAAAACTTGTGAAAAAACAGATATAAAATAAGTATAAACTGCAGATATGTAGCTAACATCCCATGGGACGGGATGAAGATAATTTTCAAGTTTTAAGGTTTTCATCCAATATAAGATTCTCCATGCATGCTCATTTCTGTGAAAATAAAGAAAGATCATCAGCTATCTAACAACGTATAAGTTTCTCTTCCAACTAAAAAGGTAATAAAAACAGATGCCTAACCCATTAAAAATAATTTTAATTTTAAAGTAAGTAGGTAACAGGCATATCTTACAAATAACTTGTCTTTGCCTGATGCACGGATCTCATAATAATCTATGCAAATTGTATAATCTGTGCGTGTCTATTACACTGTCAGCTAAATTACGCGGGAAGGTAATTTGTCACCGTTTGACCCCCGGCTCCGCCTACGTAATAAAATAATAATAGGTCGTAATCATTGACCTGGGTAGTGGGTAGCCAAACTTATGTTACGTCAGGAAAATGACGTCAGAGCTTCGTCATTTTACCTACTTGTAAAATTATTGAAGGACTATATCAGTTATTGACAGTCATAAGAAATTGCTTTTTCAGCACCCGAAAGAAAGATCAAACTGGTAATATAACTCCACTAGACGCCGGTTCCCGGAAATAAAGTACCTATCGGCGTACCTATAGCGACACTCTGCAGTAAAATCATTCTACCAATCACAGCAGCTATCGCGTATTACACATTAACAGTTTGTCACCTGGCAAGTTTTAGCGATTAATTTCGTTTCTGAAACTAAGACTAATCCAATAAACATTTGAGATTCAAGTATGTTGACGGCTTTTATAGCCGTCGAAAGTAATGACGATTTTTTGCAGAAAAATCCAAGAGGAATTACTTTTACCCTACGACGTTTTTTTGCAGCATAAACAAGATTTTAATATGAATTTCAAATTCAGAACAAGCTTTATCGAAGTAACTTGACGCACTTAACGTAATGTAACTCAACGATGTCCTCCCCATAATAGCTCATAATATTGCCTGATTATCAGCCAGTAATTTATTGCAAATCAAAGGAAGGCCAGCTATCTAATTACCTAATCACACATTAAATATGCATTGGAATAAAAGACAATTGTACGTGCCTTTGACGTACAAATCAAAATAATATGACGTTTCACGTGCTGTCTATGGTCAAAGGTGTAATTTTGGCGCGAAATTAGTAGTTCTGTGTATGTAGTTATTTGGACGATTCGATTGCGTAATTACTTAGGTACGTCGTATTTCATAGGGGAAACCCTTTTTATATATATCTAAAGGTTAATAGCCGCACGTGTCGTTATCATCGAAGTTAGGCAATTCTTGCCGAGGACGGTCCTTGGATTGGTTACCATCCATTACATACCGATATTTCCTTGTGCCTAGGAAAACAAATTAAGCTATTTGCCCGACATTTGTACAACTTTGATATTATTTAGAAGGTGTGTGAGAAGCCAAAACCCTGACAGAAATCTCGCCAAACAGTCTTAACCTCATACTGCCTCAACAACACCACAAGTTACATGATGTGTTGCGGAATTTGTTTGAAAGAGTCACCGCGGCCCTGGAACGTAAAGGGCACAAGAAGGATCACGGGTGGGTTTTAGTCAGTAAGAGTCTGACACTCCCTTCCGCTCCGCCCAGAGCGGGAGAAGTCATTTGATGATTTCCCATCGAAAAAAAAAGTTAAGTACAACATGTAAAATACTGGCACTCAAGTCAGCGGCGTCCGGTTAGAGTAGAAGATGACCCTGGCATAGTTGGTACTATCCTCATCAATGATTTTGGGTCTGTGGCGCATATCTCCTTCTTCCATACATCTCTCTTGGCCGCCATTAGTTAGTCACTCCTTTCTATAGTTATATCATGCTTCTCACCATTCATCTATACTAATATTATAAAGAGGTAACGTTTGTGAGTTTGTGACGTTGTAAGAGGTAATCTCTGGATCTACTGAATCGATTTTCAAAATACGTTACGCTACGTTATTGTGGAGTGTCATAGGCTATATTTTCTCCCCGTATTGCCACGGGAACGGGAAAAACGTGGGTGAAACCGCGGGGCGCTGCTAGACAGTAATAGTAATTTTAGTGATCACTATTGTCATCCTTCCATGGAACAACTTCACCCATCGCTGGGCATTGGTCTTTTTTTGTGCCAAACCAAGAATGTGTGAGTGGCAAGGTCAACCTAATCTCCGATCTATCGGTGGCCAAAACAATGTCACCCGCCAAAATTATTGATTAATATACATATATATATATAAGGTTGATCACAAAAACAGTCTTCGAAAATCTAGGAACGAAAATTTTAAAATTAGTTGAGTTTCCGGTGGTCGGGACCCGATCTAAGATTGCATAAAAATAAGACGTCCAAGGTCTGGCATAATGATATCGGAATTAAACGATGTCTTCCTGTCGCGCGGCTTGGCGGCATTTAGATAAGCGGAGCCCTAATAACACAGCGTCCGAGATTTAACGCACTCTTAGTGTTTGGGTCCACGGATTGCTTCGGTGGAACGCTTCTATTAGCTCTTTTTGTACTTAGAGGAAATATCATGTAGGATTTAATACTTTTTGGGCACAACTATATTGACAAAATGAAAAGCAAAAATCCTTTTTTTTTAATGCTCTACAAAGAAGAAAATACAATTTTCCTTTTAATTTTTAACTATTAACTTGTATGTCATTCATTATACACAATTTATATGATCATAAAAACTTATCGCGAGGTTTGCGTAAGTATTTAATTAAAATGAAATTTAAATAAAATAAACTTAGCAGATTGTTACTCAATTAAATACGTACTAGTTTATTTACCCTTAGTTTATTTAGCCCGAAAAAATATACACACATACATTGCAATCGTTTCTATCGTGTGCCCCTATAGGGATATTTCCTGATGAATAAAAATATGATCCTATTTAGTCCGTCAGTTAGATTATCAAAAAATGTTAGACACGTATTTTTTGCTTTATGAAATCTCTAAAAATTGACGAAGATAAAAAGCTTCAAAGATCATGAGTGGGGGCTTGTGACATCACGGCGTGGTAAAAATCGTCGCACGAAGTGACGTCACACGAGTTTTCTAAGCACTATATGAAGACCATATAGTGCTTAGAAAACTCGTGTTTTTTGTTTAAGTACGTCAAAAAATAAAAAAAATACGTGTCCAATATTTTGGGGAAGTCTATCTTACGGATTAATTAGATTTTTTTTAGGCCACTACCCTATTGTCAAAATTGTCACTGAATCTCTCCTTTGACGTTTTAAAACGTGTTTATACAAAACACGTTTTGGTCAAAGGACGTTTTAAATGATTAATTATGGCCATACACCTGACAGGTTCATGGATATATCACACCCACTGCCGCCGACTGCCAACAAACAATGCTTTAGTTCCTCAAAAACAAACTGTTTACCCAGCCCTACCTAACATCAACTAAACTATGCTAATATTCGTACGTAAAGATGGCATCGAGTAACGGTGGGTATCCATCGTGTCGTGTGCCCGTAATAGTCAAAATTATCGCTAAATCTTGACTAAATTAAAATAATTTTAGTGTTGGATAGGCCTTTTATTGAGGAAGGCTGGGATAGGCTATATAACATCACGCTACGATACATAGGAGCGGAGTATCAATGAAAAATGTTACAAAAACGTGTACGCCGTATGACATTTCATACAAATTTTCAAGTCACTATATTGCGAAATGGTAGAACCAATTTTAATGAAACTTCACACATATAAGCAGGATACATAGGTCTAAGAAGTTAGTTAAAACATTTACGAAATGTCTTATTTAAAAAAAAGATAACTGGAAATTTATGTTTGCATGGAAAAATTAAAATAGGTTTTATTTAACTGTAACACTATTTATCGAAAATGTTTGTATCCTTATGAGTGTGAAGTTTCATAAAAATCGGTTCAGTCATTTCGGAAAATAAGGACTTGAAAGTTTGTATGAAATGCCGTACGGCGGCGTAAACGCTCTTATGTGACGCAGACGAAGTTGCTCAGTCAGCTAGTCTTGACTAAATCTCTTGTATTTCATAAACCTTTGACTTTTATAATCACGTTTTTATAAAAAGCCAATAAACTACGCTTCAAATATCCAAAAACCCGAAGCAAACTGTGTACCCAGCCTTCGCCACAACTATAATATGCTAATTGTCGTAACTCGTACGTGGAGATAGCATCGGGTAACGATGCGTATCGATCGTGTGCCCGTAATCGTCGCTCGGGTGTTATTAGAGCGTAGAGCGGCGCGTGCGCCGGCCGACGGTGGAGGTGCGCGGCGCTGCGTGTGACGTTTGTGTGACGTTATCACGCTTAGAGGAGGTATGTTTGGTGCTCGTGAAAACCTTCTGAAAAGCTACAGTACGAACTGTTATGAGTAGGCCTCTTCAGTTTCCTATACTCGAGTTATTTCAACATACATTAGACAGTTGCTATTTTCGCGATTTTAGAGTCCCATAGCAAAAGTAGTTCTATAATAATAAGTAGAAAGGTCCCTATTCAAATTTTGCGTGTATTTCTATCTTACCCTGCTTGTTTAGGAGTTATAATTCGTCCTCTGGATTGAAATTGAATACGTTGCTTAGCTTTTCAAAGTCACAAACCAGCTCAGCACCAATAGGTATTCACTTCACAAATAAATAAATAATGGCCATTTAGTGTATGGCACATTTGCGCTCTAAATACCAGTTAATTATTGCAACAGTTTTCTTGTCTCTACTAATAACAACTTCTGCCTGAACACACCTTTAAAGCGACCATTTATTCTGGCAATAGACAAGAAAACCGTGTGTAAAACTGTCCTAATTAATAACATCGATCTTTATCGTGAAAATACGGGCCCATCACTATTTCAAACCTTGGCCTAACATCTCACTAGCCCACGCGTTAAGTTTTAGTGGCGGGCCGTCGATACATCGACTGTCGATATGTCATAGATAACAGATGATTTATAAGCAGTTATTACACGCCGGCTTTCTCTATGCTTTGTCTCTATTGGCTGTATGAATAGCTGTCTGTGGTGATAAGTTACTTCTTTATGGTGTTACGATTAAGTTTTCATGTGGTGGCAGGATTTAATAAATGAAAAGGTGATAGCAACGCCCTGTGCTGCCAGAAGTAGACAAAGTAGGTACTCATTTCATGAATAATAACTTCACGGTACACCTAAAAAGTGTTGAAAGGGATGGACATCGTGTAAAGCGGTGTGCGTTTAGGTACTGCAGATAGAAATATTACACATGAACAATATATTTACATAAATTACTTAATTTCCTGCTCCCCATTGAAATGAAACTTCTACTTTTACAATAAAATATTAGTTCTTTGAACAAAGACAAATAAATACTCAGTAGTCCGACTTATTCGACAGTTAAGACAATATATTTGATTTTGACACAAGAAGGATCACGGGTGGGTTTTAGTCAGTAAGAGTCTGACACTCTCTTCCGCTCCGCCCAGAGCGGGAGAAGTCATTTGATGATTTCCCATCCAAAAAAAAAGGCTCCACGACACAGAACCCTAGAGTGGGGTCTAAAGAATTTGTAAAAACTTAGCACTTAAGTCGCAATGTAATGTTTTGTTGTCTTTTCTTTATTGTAATAATTATTATCTTTTGTTTCTTTATTGTAATAATTATTTAAAAACCTGAATTAAGTTTTTTTATCAAAAGGTAAACATATGACTCTTGAGTTACTGAGTCATTGACAGACAATGCACAACCAAAACTGCTCGTCATAGAAAGATGAAATTAGTCTGTAGGTTCTTTGGGACGTGTAGAGGAGCACTAAGAGAGGTTAATAAAACACGAAATGTGCGAGCGAAGTCGCGGGCAAAAGCTAATCTATACTAATATAATAAAGCTGAAGAGTTTGTTTGTTTGTTTGTTTGAACGCGCTAATCTCAGGAACTACTGGTTCGAATTGAAAAATTCTTTTTGATTTGAATAGACCATTTATCGAGGAAGGTTTTAGGCTATATATCATCACGCTTAAGCCAATAGGAGCGGAGCAGCGATAAAGAATGTTTTAAAATCGGGGATTCCACGGGGACGAAGTCGCGGGCAGCAGCTAGTTTATAATAAAATTTAAGTGTATTAAACTCTTAATTTTTAATCTTCTTCTTCTTCCTTGTGTGCCATCTTCTATCGACAATTCATGTTCATAGTTCATGGCAATTTGGACCCTCGATACAGCAGCTCTAAATAGGGAACGGGTCCTTTGTTGTACCATTGGCGCAGATTTTTAAGTCAAGATGTTTTCCTTCCTGGACTTCTTTTCCCCTGTATCTTCCCCTGAATATTATAAGTTGCAACACGTCATATTTCGAGCTGCGCATAATGTGGCCAAGATTTAATAAACAAATAAAAATAATTCATAATTTAAGCATTTACGATGGTGACGAACTTTTTATCGTCTTCGTTGATGTCTTTTTGACTATCATAGTCAAAAAGACATCAACGAAGACGATAAAAAGTAATATCGTGTTTAATTTCAAAATACTTCATAACATTATTTAGGTACGTCAAACCATATCCTGTATCAATGTATTCATATCGTATCATTACAAAAAAAACAAAACGCATCTCACAAAAAACCCAAATAACACGTCACCAACCCCTAACTAAACGCATGATAATCGATTGAACCACAGATATACATAATCATGTTAAGGCGACCGCTGGGCGTTAGATTGGCACAATTATGAGTACCAACGAACTGGGATGGTCGACGTAGGGTCATGTGGTTCTATTGTCACTACTGAGGTTCGTTTCGATATTCAACTGTATTTTTTTTCTGCTAATGCTTGAAACGAGCCTGGACGAAAAAGGTTTTAATGTCTGTAGGAATGTCAGCCTATTCCCACACAAGTCAACAAGGTGTTGCCACAATTTTCCTTATTACAAAATCATATTTAATTCCAAGATTGCTGAAATTGCATGTCTGTATATTGTTTACACCTGTTTATAACACGCTGTAATGAGTTATGTTTAGGTGCGGGGTATCGCATTAATAAAAGACTACATACCTTGGTAATAATAATAATAATAAAACAAAAACTGAGGCTTAAGAAGCTACACAGGGACTTAAAAAACACCACATTGGTTTGAAATTAGCACAATTTTCGATACCAACGTATTAGGGTGGTACGGGGGTTGACAGGTCTCATTGTCACCAACAACGCACCCTTTGCGAATATTCATCACTCACATATTGATTTGCTTTTGAACGAATGAGGTGCGTGTGGTTGTCAGATTCATGTTTTTTACGGACTGATCGGCCTTAATGTTTCAGAAGCGCCTGTAAATGGTTTATTTGAAAGAAATGTTTAGAGTTTGAGATTTATGTGGTCAATGAATAATAAATCTATTCTATATCTTCTATATATACTTATAATAAATCTGTAGAGAGGTCAATTCTGTACAGGGAATATAGTTATTTTCAAAATAACTATCAGGGGGTGATTAGTGATCGATACTGGTGCCAAAAATGCAATCAGTAAAATTTTTGTCTGTCTGTCTGTCTGTATGTTCTTTATAGAAACAAAAACTACTCGACCGATTTTAACGAAACTTGGTGCAATTATTCTTCATACTCCTGGGCAGGTTATAGTATACTTTTCATCACGCTACAATCAATAGGAGCAGAGCAGTGAAGGGAAAACGGGAGAAGTTACTCCATTCCGTCGCGTGTGTAGCCTTAATGGTTAAAGTTACATAGAAATCATGTATGACGGAAATGTTTTACATAAAATTATCTAAAAAATATCCCGCAACAGCATATGCCTATCTTTTATGGTTGACTCACAATAACACGTGTAACTCCCGATAGCTTAGCAGTTTGGAGCTTTCTGATTATATTTGTTTACTCTTACGTTTATAATACTCTCACTCATCCCTAATTAAAAAAGTTAACATTATTACCTATTCAATAAAAAAAGAATCATAGAAATCGGTATAGAAACACCAAACTTATAGGTACATGAATACAATAATAAGCCATCGCGCCGTCGCGCTTTAATACTGAATCATGCTGTAAGATGATATTGTGATTATTTTTGTGTAACTTTTGTTGCTATTTTATAAAATAGGTACTTATTAGTTATTTTGGTAATGTTTAAATATTCGTTCAAATTATAAATTATTAATAGTTTCAATTTTATTTCTTTTTAGGTGAAGTAGTAGTAGAAGTAGGAGTATAGATTTTTAGATACCGATAGGTTAGTTTTGGCTAATTTATGTTCTGTTTTTTTAGTATTTAGTAGGTAAAAGCGTAGAGACTTTTATTAATTAGTAGTTATTTTATTAATTAGTTATAGGTATTTATTTTTAAGTGAAGTAGGTATAGGTTATTATAATATAATTTTGCACAGGCATTTCAGCTTTACTTTCATTGCTTTTTTTGTTGTAATTTGTATATATTTCACACACACATAGTGATCTATCAACGCACAGCCCAAACCACTGAACGGATCGGGCTGAAATTTGGCATGCAGGGTAGATGTTATGACGTAGGCATCCGCTAAGAAAGGATTTTGATTCATTCTACCCCCAAGGGGATAAAATAGGGGATGAACGTTTGTATGAAACTTTGTCAATTTTAAACCGATCGGGCTGAGAGTTTCAAAATCGGGGGTAAAGTAACTTTTCCACGCGGACGAAGTCGCTGGTAAATAAATATAAGTAGGTACATAACAGCTCTTTCCCGCTGTAGAGCTCTCATGGCTTACCTCACAGGAACAGAGCGTTTTGCCGGAGCAAAAGTAACCAATGGCAACCAGCGATAGTTTAGCTTTCTATCAGGAAATAATTATCATATTAAAATCAGTAGTTACTATAATATTTTTTATTTATTTATTTTCGTTTATTGATTTAGTCACAATCAATTATATTTCTAAATATTTTTCATATTATGTTAAAAAAAAAACATTTAAAAATATAGCCCACTGGTATCGGGAACTGGGGCCGTATTATGACCTCTTAAAACCATCATGTTTTCGGTGTGAAAAAGAGACGGAGGTATACAGGACGAATAGCACTATCCTTTTCTCACACAGAAAACATGATGGTTTTAAGATGTCATAATACGGCCCCAGGGTCCAAGCTACCGGTGGTCAGGGCTCCAGAGAGAGGAAGCTCCTAACGCTTTCTGAATCAAGCCCAGATCCAGCCGCCTAACGCTAAGCTCGAGGCTCTTGGCTATTAAGCCATTGGCTTACACGACGATCGATAAAATGATTGCTGCGTCCGCTTCCAACACGACAACCTCGCGAGCCAAGTTAAGATATTTGATTTGTTTAACTTTCTCGGCTTCCACTCGGTTCTTTCTCATCACGAGGACCGGTTATATCTACAATAATTGCACACCTCTCGATTCGGTCCACCGCTACTATATCAAGCTTATATATTTTATTTTTTGCCTATTCCGTCTTACTACAAGGCAAAGGTCTCTCTTCCTTCCTTCCATTCTTCTCGGCTCCGGGCTACTGTGGACAAATCTTGTCCATAGGCGTCAGGCTCGTTCCACCATCTTCTGCTTGGGTCTACCGCGATGCCACCGGACGTTTTCTGGGACCCAAATCCTGGTTGTTTTAGCCCGTGAAGCGTTCCACGTGCGGTAGACGTGTCCAGCCCTGAAAATAAATCTATATAAGTACCTAAATCTTTTTTATATAACCAAAATTATTTCAGCCTGGAATTGCCCGCGGCTGTGTTTAAGTATTATTTTTGCAACAAGATATTCGGGTTCATATTTTATTACAACTATAATAATAAAAAGATATGTAAAAATTCGTCCCCATCGTTGTCAACGGAAAAAGTGCAAAAAAAGACACATCATCTGAATAGCCTTTTGCCAACTATGTATATTGGTGCCGGATTTCGTTTAAGCTCGAATTGAATAAATACCAGTATTTTACGTGAATCCATTGTCTAACACTCTACAACCCAGGTAACACGGTACTTCTTGACAAGACTGGTGTTACATTTGCTGGCTTCTGACAATCCGTAACGACTGCTAAACAGTCTTGGTATGTTAAGATGGTCACCCATCCACAGACCGACCTCGGACCTTGAATATTAATACTTGCTTCTGTTGTCATTTTACCATGAGTTCCTCTAGTGCAAAAAATATTGAAAACAAAAAAATAATTATGTTTGTTACATTTAGCTTATTGCACAAATAACATACTCAATCCATTAACTTCTGTGTCTACGTTTCGATACTAAACATAAAAACTCCACCCTCGTTAGTTGTAAGCCTGAATGACAGATACAAAAGACTAATGGAGTAAAAAAATGTATATTAATTGCCCCCAAATCTGTTATTAGCTCAAGGACCCCTTATGGGGCTTATCGTTCGATTAGCTGGGGGTCACTGCGCCCCGCCATACTTAATTTATTTTTTAAGTATGATAGAGACATCATTTTATCGATACGATAAACTATCTGTTGGCTTAATATTATAGCAGCTTTAAAATGTAAGAGAACAGAGTACCTACTGTATTTTTGCACATTAACGGTTATTATATTAAAATGTGTCACATCGCGTTTTTTATCTAATTGAATCCAAATAGTAAAAAATATATCATAAAACATGAGGTAATCTGTTTTACAGTATTTTATAATTTTATCGATAGGTATGCCCTTTACTGTACTTACTTATTTTATAGTTTTATCGACATGACCACTGACCCCTCACTAATCACAAAGAATTAAACAGTAATATTATTTGGACATCGTTTAATCTTTCTTTGATCTTCAAAGGGGATGTATTCGCCCAAAGTGAATTAGAAAATCATCTCGTATTTTAATTAACAATAATGTTACAAAAAGGAAAATAATTCTGTTTTATTTTTAGAGATTACTTACTTACTTAAATCAAATATTTTAGGTTCATTACATAGATGGTAGTAATCTGTGTTTATTAATTGACGTCAAAACGTTTGTAGATTTTACTATTCATCATCTGCCTAGCCTTTTTCCAACTATATTGGGGTCGGCTCCCAGACAAGCCGGATTCAGCTGAATACCAGTATTTTACGCGGAGCGGCTGCCTACCAGACCTCCACAACCCATTAACAGGGGAACACGGTACTTCTTGGCAAGACTGGTGTCAGATTTTCTGGCTTCTGGCAATCCGTAACGACCGCCAAAGATCTCCAAATGACAGCCGGGACCAACGGCTTAACGTGCTTTCCGAGGCACGGAGAAGTTTCATTATTTTAAGATGGTCACCCATCCACAGACCAACCTCGGTAAGCGTTGCTTAACCTCGAAGATCGATCTGTGCGGCTGTTATAATTTAGCCACGAGCTCCTCCTAGATTTTACTATTAAACATTATTACTCATTATATTAGGTACTAGCTGCCGCCTGCCGCTGCGCCCGCGTGATTGTCGAAAATTATCCCAAGGGAACGTGCTCCCGGGATAAAAAGTATCCAGACTATAATCTATCTCTGTGCCAAATTTCATCAAGATCCATTCCGTAGTTTTTGCGTGAAAGAGTAACAAACATCCATCCATACTTACAAACTTTCGCGTTTATAATATTAGTAAGATTTATATTTAAATTTTAAACAGTTTTGATCTACAGACTTATCTCTCTCAAGCATTCATTATGCCTAGCCTTTTACCAATTATGTTCAGATTGGGACATTGATCAGTTTTGACCTCTGCAATTTAAGTTACTTGGTAACGCGTTTCCCCTTAATAAGACTGTTTGTCTAAATTTCTAACTTTAGTTAGAAGTTAGAAGTTTAGACAAACAGTCTTAAATTTAGACAAACCCTTCGTGGTTTACAAAGATCTACTTCCTACAATAATAAATTCACCAAGGAACTGACTGATCCATAAAATCTACACTCTGATAATATAAGCAAGTTCTAAGAAGCCCCAATTAGTCAGAATACCATGTAACCGTTATTGTTATTGGAGAAGGTAACCTCAAACTTCACTCCACTGACTAAACTAAACAGAAACTAAAATAATAACAACGATTCTGTAATGTTTACCTTGATAACAATTTCTCAAAGGATAGCAACAATTTGAGTTAATAGCACAAACTCTTTGGTGCTTGAAAACTTAACAATGTAACCTTTTTGGTAAAAAAAGATTTGTTTGTGGTTAATATCATAGGGTTTTGGGAAAAAACTCTGAACTGAGTATATGTATGTAAAATGTATATTCGTTTTGTTGTAGGAACCTAAATACACCATCATTCATATAGATCTATACTAATATTATAAAGCTGAAGAGTTTGTTTGTTTGGTTGTTTGTTTGTTTGGTTGTTTGTTTGTTTGTTTGTTTGTTTGTTTGTTTGTTTGTTTGTTTGTTTGTTTGAACGCGCTAATCTCAGGAACTACTGGTCCGATTTGAAAAAATCTTTCAGTGTTAGATAGCCCATTTATCGAGGAAGGCTATAGGCTATATATCATCACGCTAAGACCAATAGGAGCGGAGCAGCGATAAATAATGTTTTAAAATCGGGGATTCCACGGGGACGAAGTCGCGGGCAGCAGCTAGTTATTATATATCAAGTGAACAGACCAACAAGAATTAAAGTCAAAGTTGCTTTGATACTACTTCTGGAAGCTGTTAGAGAAATGTATTATTTTTATCATATTCCTGTTCTTTATATACTTTCATGTTATTTAGGTATCCGTTCTGTCAACATTCACACTGTTTACGACACCCTATTCTTTCTTAAATCTCCACACACAATCCACCGTCTTTTCTTCAGTCTCCCTTTCCTTTTCCATCCATCCAACAACACTTCAGATTCAGAATGCTATAATTTCTCAATCAAAAACTCACTGCAACAAACAATTCTGCATTCACTCCAAAATTCACACGAAACAAAAGCCGATCATACAAAGAATTATCCTCAAAAAAACAAAAATAAACTTAAGGACGTTTCGACTCTCAAAAAGCCCTTAAACAGGGAACGAGGCAAAGGAACACCCATAACAGCGCTGATTACACGCAAAATGCCTGAAATATCCGAACGCGTCTGCCTGGCTGCATGCGTGGCATACCTTGGACAGCCAAAAGCTAAAGAAAAGAGTATTTGGAGCGAAAAAGTCGTGATAGTTATTCAAAAAAGGAACGCTGGGCAATTACTGGCACGCGAGCGGGCAGTCGCGCGCCCGAAGCGGGTGCGTACACACTGTTTTATGTGGGCAATAAAAATTTCAATTTATTTTTTTTCCGTGACAAAAGCATCTTGACGTGCTTTTGTGTCGAGTTGAGAATTGATTATTTGCATCTATGATTATATAATGTCTAGATAGAGCATCAAATGCGCGGAAACGTGTCAAAAAATATCAGCCAACTGTTGGCCTATAAGTACTTACCCGCCGATTAGTGCCGATCGAGCCGCTTTGGTGTCACTACGTATTACGCACGCTGAGTAATAAACAAAAAACAGCGATAAAATGACGGTATGTGTTATTAAACTGCGACGGAATTATAAATTAAGGGTAAAAAGTACCAAATACATCACCTATCATCGCTAAGTAACTAGAAAACTACGTATTTATTTATTGTTTTTATGATTACCAAATTACGCCATTTTTTGTCAGTGTTGCCAGTTTCTTTTTTTATTCTCCCAACTTAACATATTTTTTTTGTGGGTATATTCGTTGGTTTATGGTAACGTTTATATAATTTAGTTGACGTAGTTTATTATTCGATTTATAAAAAGGAGGAGTTTTTTTTTAATTCGTCTATACTTTTACTTTTTTATAATAATATAATTTTGGCGAATAACTTTTTTGTTTATGTGCCAATTTTAATGATTATTTTTGCATTGGGTTCAATAAACCGATTTAAAAAATGCCAAGAGTAATTTTAATATTATTAATATATTAAGTCTTTCTTATGCTTTATTAGCTCGGTAAATAATTTACTTGGTACACTCCAATTCAATCTTTATGACGGCTCTGAAGTGCGCTGCTCCCTGCGCAGTACCGCATCCCTCACCCCCGCTGACACTCGAATTTGTTACTGCGCAGCGACTCGCCTCATGTTCCGAGCCGCCATAAAGTTTTAATGCTGTACCGTCTTTTTGTCCTCATTTTGGTAATGATTAATATCTGGTACTGATTAATAGTATTAAATCATAGATTCAATTTATATTAACTGCCTAAAAAGTTTATTATTCTAATTTAATTAACTTAGCTGATTTAATACAACATTCACACACACAACTCTAATTAAATTGTATATTTTATTTATTTAAAAAAGAGGAAAAACAGACACTACTAAAACTGAATAATACTACATACATACAACTAAACTTATCTTATTTTTTAAAATATGTGATCTATGGGAGAATTCTAGTAGCTGGTATCATTATTCACGCACACAGAGACAAAGATGCATAGTGTAAAACACAGTCCGCACGCACACATGTTTGAAATTGTTGCCTCGTTTTCTTTGCTTTGACAGTAGGGCGACGCTCCATCTAGACATTATATAATCAAAGATTTGCATATAGAAATCGTTATGTGTTGGTAGAAGTTTACGGAGGGTAACTGAGGATTGAATTGAAGGCGTGTGATTGGAGAGGCATATTAGTTAGTATGTCCGATTTTAATAGGCCAACCATCTATAATTTTACCTGAGAGCCAATTCTACTATTTTTTAAGAAACATTCGCATTCACATCTATTTCGCAAACTGTCTATCTATCTATATTTTTATATGGCGAGCAAAGCCGATGTCGACTATTCTGCCAATGTCTAAAGTAGATTGGAAAAGCAAGTGTGTTTGATATATAACATTCGCAAACTGTCAAAAAAGCCTCAATTTCCGTATATTTTTGGCAGATAGCGGCTGACATGCGAATGCGAACGTTGCTTAAAAATTAGCTCTATTATCTAAAATATGAGAACCGTTTTTGGAAATGATTAAATTATAACTAATAGTAACGATGACCAATTTTTTGTTTCTGCCCTCTATCATGTACTCACATGTACTGACAAAAGCTTCGTTTTGGAGTCCTCGCATTCAATCTTCCTGTGAACAAATACAAGAGAAACAAGAGTTTCACTAATAAAACTTTCTAAGGACATTAAAATTCTCACAGTAGCATCTCAATTCATTTTCCCAAACATTTAATATATTAGGCAAAATACACATTATTATTGTAAAACGAGCGTCATCCACAATTTTAACACCAGAAACAAGCACAAGCTACATGCTCCTTCCCACCCCACCTTTTGTTCGAAGGCATACTATTCTATCGGTGGCGGCGACCTTTCGCGTCCGGCCCTGGTTCAATCCAAGGTCCGGAGCGAGGAGGCATGGGAAGAGGTCACCTCCTTTCGCGAAGCAGTAATGCTAGCGAAGGAGGCGGAGGAGGAGAACGCGTGCGGGAGATGGAAGCATCGCGCCACAGCCGCCGCTACAGAAGAAGACGCCCCGGGCGTCAGGAAACGCAGCGCGATTTTCGTCCACCGTAGGCCGTAGGGCCTGCGGATGGCGAGCTATGGGTAGCTCCCCGTCCGATAGCAAGTAGGGCCGGATCGACGGTTCGTCGTGTTCCTCGTGCGCCTGAAAGAGCTGTCAGCAAAGAAGATGGGGCCCCAGTGCCTGCTAGGCTTGCGGAATTTGTTCGAAAGAGTCACCGCGCCCTGGAACGCAAAGGGAACTAGAAGGATCACGGGTGGGTTTTAGTCAGTAAGAGTCTGACACTCTTGCACTCCGTCTAGACTTCTAGAGTGGGAGAAGTCATTTGATGACCCGTACGTAAAAAAAGGCATATTATTCTATTAATGACTATTTAGAGGATAAGAATAGTTGGTTGCTGTGTTGAAAGTAAGACAATGTCATATTTATTATGTTCTTTCTCTATAAGTTAGCTTATGACAGGTTATGAGTTCGTATAATATTGTGTTTATTTATCTGATGACTATGTAGGTCAATCCGTTTTTACTTTATGTATTCTTTACAATGTTTTAAAGTGAATTAATTTATGATTTCCATGTTGGATAATTATAATTTTTTGCTCCCTTTGCCATGTATTAATGACTTTGCATACTATTGTATAAATTCAAGTTCTTAAAACGCAACAGACAGATGTGTTGCTGGGGAGCTCGTTGCCACTTCTTCCCAACGAAAACACTTGGAAGTGGTGACGGGTGGGCGTTTTATTTTATCAAAATTTGTCGTTTAAAAAGTGATGGCTCACAGCCTATGTAGTTTGAATATATGACTGAAATGATTTTGAAACCAAACTGAAAAGCAAAAAACTTTCTTCAAGAAAGAGGAAGCGTTACCAAAAGTCTAGACTAGGCCTACATATGTATGTACATAATACTTCTGCTAAAACCCGATAGCCCCTCCACCAGTGTGTCCGCCAGCTTAGGTCGTCGGTCGTCGTGACCGCCGCGAGCCGTTGACGGATCGCCCCCCGCCCCCCGCCCTCGCTTCACCTCTACTACCTTGTATATCTGCGCGCCTGGTACCCGTATCTTGCTGATTTGCTTCTGGCCTCGCCTATTGTGCGCCTAGCCAGTAATGGGCTATTTATTGCCCGAGACCAAGGATGTTATCAGTTATAGATATGTAAATCCGGATTATCCGTTAATTTCGGTTACGGATATTATTTCTTAAGAAAATGTAAAACTAATACAGAAATAGGTAACAATTTGATTTTATTATACACAAATATGTACCTAAGTAATAAACTATAAGTAAATAGGCTCGGCTGCGCAAAAAAACCTGTCATCAGTTCATCACTTGTCTCAGTTAGACTCCGCTCCTATCCGAAATCATTCAAAACTTTTACGGTTACGGATAAATTTTATTTCTAATGTGCGACAGACCCCGTTTCGATTACGGATAGATTTTGATTTCGGATATCCGATAGTTTCGGTTACAGTTACGAAGTTCCTTAAAATCCCTGCCCGAGATTGTATTCCGTTGGATCATAACATAAGTACATACGACCAGTCTATTATTTCTGATAAGTTTATGTTATCGGGTGGATTGGAGAAAATAAAATAAATCATTGGACGCGATTAATAAACCCATCTCTATAGAAAAGACATACATAAATTACAAGTATTTTAATTGATGAAACATTATTTATTCTGTAGACTGAGTTTTGATCATTATATCGATGGTACGGAAGACGATGACACGTTTATCTTCTAAAGTAACTAGCTTTTGCCTACGGCTTCGCTTGCAAACAAAAGTATTTCTGTGCCAAATTTCAACAAAATCGGTTCAGCGATTTAGACGTGAAAGCTGAACAAAAAACAAACTCGCTTTCGTATTTAGTTAATACTAGTTACGATTTTAGGAAGTAATATTAGGTTGGTAATCCTAATGATCACCAAAACGAAGGAAAAACGAACGCTGGCTTGACAAGCGTCACAGTTCTGGTGGTTCATAAATAAAAACTCAAAAGGCAGACTAGCAATTAAATTAAAGGTGGTTCATGGTTCTCATATAACATATTGTGAGTGTGAGGACTATGTAGATCGCCATATTAAGGTCTTATTTCAGTTTGTCTGGCAGTATGAGTAATTCTTGCGGCCTACCCAAATGTCCTTACTTTGGTATTGTTCGTCAAATCGTTGAGCTCCTTAAAGTTCTAAATTTGAGCTACACGGTATCTGACAAATGCTTGCACTGTCTGGACAGGTTCACTCAAATCTGTGTGGCACTTTCCTCAAAAGGCTACCTCAGACATTAACCTACATGGTTCTCATATGACTGGACCAGTGCGGATTGTATGGACTTTAAAAGAGACTTTGACCTCTGAGTTTGTTTCGGTGTTTCTTCTCAGGGTAGTCAGCTAGGAAACACCGGCTTCATCTAGCTTAAAATAACAAGAAATATTGGACGTGTAAAAGTGTTATGTTTAACCTACTTACAAAATAAATATCATTTATCATAGGGTTTTTCCCTGTCCAGTGTCAGGTGGGTAACTTCGCTAGTTGAGGATTGTTTTACTAAATGGGAGACGAGACACTGCTCATTGTTAACGTGAATGAGAAAATTCTCAAGAGGTTATGTAAGTACCATAGAACCAGCTTTCACTAGCGGCTTATAATTATAATACATTTATTTTCAGACCAGCCCATAGCTCAAAAACATCACAAATACACACACACACACAAACAATCAGAAGTTCAAAAAATATATAAATACTAGCAGTGCCCTGCGGTTTTACCCACGTAGTTCCCGTTCCCGTGGGAATATGGGTATAAAATATAGCCTATGTTACTCAGGATCAATGTAGCTTTCTAATGGTGAAAGAATTTTTGAAATCGGACCAGTAGTTTTTGAGTTTATACATACAAAAATATAAAAATACAAATATTTCCTCTTTATAATATTAGTATAGAAACACAAAAACGGTGCTATTTAATATAATTGAATGACGTACGGTGTATCATCATCGAGTGAACGATCATCTATCTACCGTGTCGCCCACTACCAACCTGACTCAGCCTGCCCCTTGCTGCCCTCTCTCAATGACCCCACAGGGACTGCTTAGTTTTTTAGCACTGGCTGGGGGCCTTAAATTAATTTGAGGCCACCACAGGAAAGTCCGGTTAAGCAGTAACCAGCCTTAAAGTGCTGAACTGCGAGTGGTCTATTAAATATAGGTATGTTATATCTACAATTATAAGTGTAACAATTACTTATAGGCTAACACTGCATACACTATTTATGGTTAAACAGAAATGAGTAGATTATTCATGAATAAATTATATATAAATGAAAAAAAATACTAAGGTTTCACAGTTAATAAATAATTACAACTAGTTCATAAAATGGAATGAAAATTAACTAGCAGATAAAATTAAATAAATAAAATAAAATTAATAGTATTCAGAAAATTGGAATTCAATATTTCATAAATTAAATAGTTTCTACTTTAACATAAAAAAATAACTTTAGTATAAAATTAATTTAATAAATAAATCTAACAAAACTTAAAAAAATCAATTTGGGCTAGAAAAAACTGAAAATCCAATTGTACAAAGATATATGAATATTCCATGAAAAGCGAAGTGAATAATTAATTACAAGAACAGTGTTCAATAATTACTTTGCGCAACCTGGTCTTGTCTCGTTTTGTTATGTAAATATGTACGTAGACGCCTCATTTCATATGCGCTTAGCAAAAAGCTTTTATTCTGGTAGGCATTAAAACCAGAGCCCTCAATGTTATTTATTTGCATAGATTTGATTTTTCTTACATAAGAATGTGCCTGTAGAGTGATGATCAATTTCAGTTAAGACGAACGGAGGTAGTTATGACTGAAGAATCTATCAAAAATAACAAGTTACATAAACTTTAAAAACGTTGGTGGTTACTCTATTTTCAAACTAAAAGTCTGTCCCTGCATGAAAGTATTTATTATTTCAATTTTTTTCTAGTTTATGCAATACATAAATCGGTATATCGGTTGCGTAAAGTGAGTGTGGAATAAATAAATAAATATTGTAATAACGTTATTTTGCTTTGTTAAGGCAGTCGTTTTTTAGTAGCTACTTGCAAATTGCCCTTCAGAAATTCCCTGGCATAGGGATAATATAACAATAGTTCATAAACGGTAACTAGCTTCCGAACTCCCTCTTTGTAGCCAAGTTATTACATGGGGCAGATCGTCTTATCCCAATACGTACTCTAAACAAAATAGCTGCAGGCCATACGGCCCCCTCGACACTATAAAGAGCCCAATGCTGGCTGTCGCACCGATATCCGAATATGTTCCAATTAAAAATAAAACCTATTCTTTTTTCGAATTCGTTGGCGGGAAACGGTTGCTTCGCAGCTGGAGGTTGGTAAGAACAATTGACGAATAAGCGTGCGTGACGTTTTTAAGGTTTTTTGAAGTTGGAATTATATAAATTGTGTTGGGGTTTGCGATCCTATAGGTACTTAGACCAAATATCGAGGGACAAGAAGCTCTAGGCGAGAAGACAAGAAGAAGTGACATTCTGTCGGCGGTAGCGATCAAAATGTTTCGTGATCAATCCCTTATAAATTGTAATTTGGACGATTGTCGTCGTTACTAGAATGGCACCTTGTCTAGTGCCTATTAAGGACGTTTCATTTGCTCGTAGCAGTTTGCTTAACCAATCAGTAACTAATTTATTTTTGGTTATTTAAAAAAAAAACCCGTTGCGTTTCAACTCACGTACACAAGCAGCCAGACCAGGTACAGCTTTCTGTAGGACATCCAAATATTTGTTCCGTGCGGGAATCAAACCCGCGACACGCAGCGCAGGAGCCAATCGCTCAACCACTGCACTAACAAATTTACAGTAGATATATCATTTTGTGCAGTACTAGTTAGGTAATAGTAGTACCTATTATTGTCGCTAAAATGTAGCTTTGGGTTGCATTCTGTGGAAAATTAATTGTTGTTATTAAATTCAAAAGAGACACACCTTCACTTTTTGGTGCAGGCGATTCTACCATAGTTTTTACTATCTGAGACCAGACATAATTATAGGTAGGTACCTACTACATACAAATTATTCAAGCCCTCCTGTTTTCAATAAACCGATGCTACAGACAAGCCATTAATCGTTGAGCTACGCAAAAAAAAAACTAAATTCGAAATTCAAATCTCCCCAGTTGGCGATTGCGTTCGTTTTAGCCCGCGGTTATTTACTCAAACTGAACGCGACTGCATTCTATGAAGCAGGGATTATAGTGATCTTTCATTATCAAATGGGACCATATGAAGGGTATACTGCGCGATTTAGTTGAACCTGTGAACCAGTTCTCGATTGGGTTATTTTTTGTCTCCGTACTAGCCAGAATTGATTTTACTGTTTGATAGATTCGGTTTCTTCCATAACGTGCAAATGTGAAACTGATGACATTTAAAAAAGATTTTTTTAGCAATTTTTTATTGGTAGAAGCTCGCCATACTATTTCCAAACACCAGAAATACGCCACGACACTGATTCTCAACGAGTCCCGCCACTGAAATTAATTAGAAAAAGCAACGGAGAAAACTGTCTGTTCAGTGCCATAGGTTCAAAAGGTGTCCTTCGTACTTGGTTCGATTTAGGAAAGAATTTGAAATGATGAAGGTCTATAAACGACGTCTCTTCGATTTTACTGTTAATTTTTGAATTATTCAGATCCTCGTTACCATAAATGAAGGTGAAAGTTGGTCTGAGACAGTATATTATCATAGAGCAAGTTATCTTAGGTCATCGTCTTAGATGACTCTATCATGATACGTTTGCAACTGGTAGGAAACTAGGGTTACTAAGGCCACTTCCGATCAATTACTTCTTTATAAGCATCATTGGTCTAGTGGTCACGATTATGATGATTAGATTCCGGGTCAAGCTAAGCGTTATTAAAGTTTTCCACCTTTTTCAGTACCTACCAGCCCGGTTGGTCGCAATCGATTTGAATCTTATTATCGGACTTAAACATAACTGGCGATAGGTATGTGTTTATAAAGCTTAATTCTTTTCTCTTCAACTCCCTATTAATTAGACAATTCCACGCATATCCGAACGTCTCAATCTGGCAACTTAACAGTGGTAAGGCAGTGGTGCCAACATCCCGACTACAAGCAACAAGCTTGTTAAGCGCGCGGCGGGGTACAAGCGTCCCGTCGCGAGCCGCCGCTGCTACCGACCGCTTATTTTGAATCTCGAATATTATTCCGACATATTGATGCGGTCGTAACGCTTCTGTTTTAAAAATAGGTCGATTATTAAACTTATTAATGTAATTTGTTGATGCAAATGGAGGGTTTTTATTAAGGAAATTAATTACTTTATTGTCTTCGTCTGCTGTTGAAAAGTTGCCTCTCACAGATTTGCGGTAAATATCAACTCATAAGTACACAAAACTATCGCAGGATTTTCCTCTTTCATTAGCAAACCGAGTAACTATCTATCTATCTACTTAAAAACATTTTCATTCCCGTTCAAACAAGTGAAACCCTTATACAACTCATCAGCGACACATGTTAGAATATTTGGAAAGCTATGCTCTCTGGTACAGTGATTAAGACCTCTTTTGTAGTGTTGTTCTAAAACAATAACCGCTATGGGGCGCACCATCGACAATTTGCAATGTCTTGAATAAATAATTGGGGCTGTGTTAATGAGGTATGGTGGCAGCAAATATGAATAATAAAAATAAAAATATGAGTTTTGCAAACGTCGACGTGGGACCTCGTATTGATAGAGGAGGAGAGTATACTCTATCTGTCTATGCTAGCTAATGCATTTGCGTAACTTTGATAAATCTATCGTTTAGATGAATGTTTTAATCTGTGGAACCTTTACGAAAAAGATCTATAGAGCTTTGGTTCAAGTTGTGATTGTACAAACGGTTGCAGCTGCCTTGCCTATGTATGTTTTATTATAAATTATAAATATGAAAAAGGGTGCGCCTCGGTTGAGGACTAGTTTCAATAACATCCCGAACATAATATTGCAGGTAAGTGGATTGCTATGTTAACATCGTTATTTTTGGTTTACTGAAGCAATGATTCTCTTTATTGTACAATAAAATAACTCATAGTAAAGTTTATGTGTAAAGGCAAGCATTCATTTTTCTCTCTACCTCTCTCTATATTTTCCTATGCTCTCATGTGTTAGGGTTTTTAATTTCAATTTTATTAATCGATTTATTTAATGGATGTTCGTATTTAATATAGCTTTCATTTTAATATTTTGCACTGGCAACTTACCTTTTATGGTCGCTCCGTGATTGGTTTACGAAAATTGGTGGCAACCATTCACAGAGCCCGTTGCTTCCCGCTGAAAAAGTGGAGGAGCTAACAGAACGTTTTGGCGCTTTTTTTGGGTTTGGTGGCACTCGACGTGATAGGCGTTACTGCGTTAGAGTTATTGGTTCATCTACTAATAAATAAGTATCGAGTGCTAAATATTGATTCTTGTATGTGCAGTTCAAGAAAAATATAAGACAATTTTGTATAATACTTGTATCATTCATTCAACTATATCCTGTTCCCGTTGGTGTTAGTAACACATGCATGCTTCTTTCAGTAATAAAATTATAATGTCTTCATAAAACATGCGTTACTCATGCATAACGCGTTTTATCGGTACGTGTATAATCACCGCGATCACCCTCCTTTCGGGCGTCACCCTCGAGGTGCAGAGAGGGTGACGCTGTTTGAACATCACTAGTGGTTACATTTGGAAATTCATTATCATAGATTTAATAGGTTACTTGTAGGCATGTTAAAAAAAAAACATATTTTTTTTATGAAATTATTACTTTCCATTAGCTTAGATTGTAGTGAAACAAGAGACCATCAATTCTCACTGATAATTGGTTACTTGTCTATACTATATAATGTTATAATATTATAAATATAAGGAAAGATTTGATTGTTTGTTTGTATTGAATAGGCTCCGAAACTACTGAACCTATTTGAAAAATTCTTTCAATGTTGGGAAGCTACACTATCCCCAGGTGACATAGGCTATATTTTATCCCCGTGTTCCCACCGGAACGGGAACTACGCGGGTGAAACCGGGGGGTGCTGCTAGTTAAAGATAATCTCATTAGGACGATTAGTAGGGGTATTTTCCAGCTCTATGGTGTAGGTACACTATCAACCAATCATATCCCCTATATCAACATTATTTAAAACAAAGGTATCATCTCCCGTCTATGTTTTACCAATCAATCAAACGCCAGTCAAAGTTCACCCTTCATCCTTTTCCCAACCGCGACAGTGATCGTAATAGATATTTTTAACTGCCTTCCAAAAAAGGGGGAGGTTCTCAATTCCACTGTATTTTTTTTGTGAATTTTACCTCATAACTTTGTACTGGGTGTCCCGATTTTGATGATTCTTTTGTATTCGAAAGCTTGTCGTGTGGTACCATTTTTTTATTGAGATCTGACGAGTACCTAGTATTTTATCCCTAATAATGCGTGGCTTCGACTAGTGATGACGTTCTCATTCCCTCTTGTCGATGTAAAATGAAAAAATAAAATTGTATACGATGGTTTGGAAGAGCATCTTAGTATTTCAACGTGGTCCCTTACTAGTTTGGTGAAGATCTGGTGAAGAACAGAGATGATAGGAAACGGAACTCTTCGATAAATTATAGTAATTCTTTCGGTATTACTGAAATCGCATGTTTGTTTATTGTTTACACCAATGTGATTGGTACGTTTAGGTGGGGTGGGTACCACTAAAAAATGAAAAATAAAAAAAAAACAACCGACTTCTAAACAATAAAAGCATAATATAATTTTAATATCGGAAGTCGGTATTCAAAAATCGAAGAAACAGCCAAAAACGCCGAGTTCCGAGTTAAAGTTAGGTATTTTATACTTATTTGTTTAGAAGTCAGTTGTTTTTTTTTTTGTAAAAAGTTTTTATGAATTAGCGTAAGTTGTGCTGGTGTAGTGTGCTAGATCCTATCTTTCCTTGCTTAGTATCATAGCTTACGAGTTTTTTTATCTTTTATTTGTGACTAGCTGTCCGCACAACTTCGTTTGTGTCACATTTTTCATTACTGCTCCGCTCCTATTGGTCTTAGCGTGATGATATATAGCCTATAGCCTTCCTCGATAAATGGGCCATCTAACACAGAAAGATTTTTTCAAATCGGACCAGTAGTTCCTGAGATTAGCGCGTTCAAACAAACAAACAAACTTTTCAGCTTTATAATCTATACTAATACTATACTAATATTATAAAGCTGAAGAGTTTGTTTGTTTGGTTGTTTGTTTGTTTGTTTGTTTGTTTGTTTGTTTGTTTGTTTGAACGCGCTAATCTCAGGAACTACTGGTTCAAATTGAAAAAATATTTTTGGGTTGAATAGACCATTTATCGAGGAAGGCTTTAGGCTATATATCATCACGCTTAAGCCAATAGGAGCGGAGCAGCGATAAAGAATGTTTTAAAATCGGGGATTCCACGGGGACGAAGTCGCGGGCAGCAGCTAGTATTAGTATAGATTGATTGCCTCACGTTCGACCTCAATCTCACCTGATGGAAAGCGATCATGTGGACGACGATGAAGCACGCCTGCTAGAAGTTACCTATCCTCTTAACTTCTTGACTCCCAGGCTTGGCTTCCTGATCGCTGGTGTCTTGTTAAGGATTTTATAATATATCTAGCTTCTGCCCGCGACTTCGTCCGCGTGGAATAGTTACTTTACCCCCGATTTTGAAACTCTCAGCCCGATCGGTTTAAAATTGACAAAGTTTCATACAAACTTTTATCCCCTATTTTATCCCCTTGGGGGTAGAATTAGTCAAAATCCTTTCTTAGCGGATGCCTACGTCATAACATCTACCTGCATGCCAAATTTCAGCACGATCCGTTCAGTGGTTTGGGCTGTGCGTTGATAGATCACTATGTCAGTCAGTCAGTCACTTTTGAATCTATACTTATATAATATTATAAAGCTGAAGAGTTTGTTTGTTTGTTTGTTTGTTTGTTTGAACGCGCTAATCTCAGGAACTACTGGTTCGAATTGAAAAATTCTTTTTGGGTTGAATAGACCATTTATCGAGGAAGGCTTTAGGCTATATATCATCACGCTTAAGCCAACAGGAGCGGAGCAGCGATAAAGAATGTTTTAAAATCGGGGATTCCACGGGGACGAAGTCGCGAGCAGCAGCTAGTTATATATATTTAGATGTATGTATATGTAATACAAAACATGATTTAAAAGTGTGTCCGTGGAGTTTCTTGCACGTTCTTCTCCACAGTGATGTACGCTTTCGAACGTGCAAATAGCTATACAACCACAGCCCCAATATCAATGTTTTACCAATCAATCAAAATCCAGTCAAAATTCACCCTTTTTCTCGACGGTGATCGTTACAGATTTATGAATTAGCGTATGTTGCGCTGGCGTAGTGTGTGTCAAATATATGGATATGATCGCGCGGTTGCGGAGCGCCGTAGGCTCGCCATCTGTCAACGTTTGGAGAACTACTACTAAGGATGGGGGAACTACTGGGATACGTCGATGTTTTATTTATTTAGCGGGGTTTCGATAACATATAGCACACCAATAAAGGTTTTCGAGCATACCTTGCTCTTAAAAGTTTTTCTGTTCTGTTCTCGGTTTATTAAAAAAAATAACTGTTTAGCTTGTCAATTGGAAAATTTGTTTTTAGATTCATCATTTTATATGCTTCATCGAATGCTTGTTTTCATCCTTTATCGATATTGTAGCCCTCCCGGGCATTATCGATGAATCCATAGTGCTGTACCTTCTTCCACCATTGAATAATTAATGTTGTAGTTTTTTACTCAGCTCTTACGGTCCGCACACAGTCGACAGATGGCGGTGTTTACTGAAAATTAACTGTCAAATGGTGTGTGAAAACATTCGCATGGGAACAGCAATTAATGGAAATGAATGAATCATTTGAATGGGAGCTTTCTTGGGCGATGTTGGAAAAATGTAGTTCATTAATTGTAGATTCAAGGGACTTTTTCATATTCCCAGTGTATCTCCCAATTGTGTTCTGTAGCTAATAACTAAATTGTTACTGTACTTTATCCACCATCTTGATATTTACAAAATAATCACGCACCGATTTGAATACAAAATAAATCCGTTTCCATCCGACCCGAGACATATTAATCAGCCACGTCTTGCCCACAAATTAATACTTTATAAAGCCTACTTGGCGAACACCTGTATATTTCATGGCTCTGGCTAAATTAATACGAACATTATAACTATAATGGCAGGAATTCAATTATTCGCTACGTGGAACATGCGCGCAGCGTGTGTCGGTAGCGTGTACGAAGTAAATGTGTCTGAACATGGACAAAATGTTAAAAACATATTGATATATTGTTCGATGGGTACTAAGATATATGGATATTTGGAAAAAATATGTCACGGTTGGTATTGACAAAGTAGATATAGTTAATTGGTTTAAAGTTCTTAAATTTTACTGCTGCTTGCGCTCTAAAAACTTAGAATTAAGTAAATACTAGATGAATTTTGATGGTCCTATGATATGCAAATACATACCCTCCAATAAATGCAATCGTTTTTCAATGACTCTAAACAAAATTTAAGACCCCATCCATATAACAAGTACTTATTAACTCTTATCCCCTTCAGATACTAAACTTTCTAGACCCAACATCTGGTTTGAATGAAAAGAGAGAAATGAAGCATTGAAATCAGGAGGCCTTTTTTTCTGGATGGGAAATCATCAAATGACTTCTACCGCTCTGGGCGGACCGGAAGGAAGTATCAGACTCTTGCTGACTAAACCCACCCGTGATTCTTCTAGTGCCCTTTGCGTTCCAGAGCCGCGGTGACTCTTTCGAACAAATTCCACAACCCTAGCAGGCACTGATCCTATGGGGCCCCGTCTTCTTTGCTGACAGCTCTTTGAGGCGCGCGTGTAACAAGACGCGCTGCCGACCTGGGCCTGGTTGCTATCGGACGGCGAGCCACCCACAGCTCGCCATCCGCAGGCCCGCGCCTACGGTGGCCGGGAATCGCCCTGTGTTTCCCGACGCTCGCGGAATCAGGAGGCCTTTGATTTAACTTTGCAAAGGGCTATAATAATGCCAAATAGACATGAAAGGACGTCTTCCCCATTTCACTTCAACGCCTTCTATAGTCATTCCGAGGAAGGCTTCAAATTTTCTCTGAATATTTACATTAGGTAGGTATATTGTGTGAAGTCAGATCTAAGACTTGGAATCTACTGGCTGTTAGTTTTCTAACACGACTAGTTTTGGGAAGTAAGATGTTACTTAGGCGATATCTTAGCGTGTTGAGATTTCTTTGAATTTTGTTTGTAACTGTGGTATGTATTTTTAAGTCATATGTAGGAGATCGAGGGACCTAACTACAGAAAGCTAAGTTACTAACTTAAGGGAGGTCTTAAACAGGTACACCCGGGTTCCAGCAAGAAAGTGATCACAAAAATATGCAACCTCATTGTCAAACACTAAAAACTCTTTAGCTGCAGTTTACATCTTCTGTAAATACTTGGTGTTAGAATTTTAAATAACATTGAAAGCGTAGCGTAGTTCATTGTTATTAAATGTATTTGTTTTAAAAAAATATGTATGTGTGTATTTGAATATGTTTCATGTGTGAATTCAATGGGTTATCTACTATAACTATATAGGAATATAACAGCTTTATCATTCACTATAACTACAAAATCAAAGAGTTGTAACTCAATAAATCTGACTGCTCCAGATAATCCGTATAAAGTAATCAGAACTTAAGACTAATGTTATACATCGTGATGAGACACAAAAAGCTACAACTTTACGAGTGTTCCCGCCATGTAATTGAATAACAAGATGGCGGTATAAGGCTCTGTACAGATCAATGGTAATAAGCGTAATAGTTGGTATGAATATCACAGTGGGGAAATGATCGTCATTATAATGAATTTGCTCTCGAATAATCTTATTTAAGATTGTCTATCTATACCTTTAGATAGATAGACAATCTGAAAATAGATAATTCCAAGACTTATGGACGTTTGAGTTTGCTTTTTTTAATGTTGTTTTTTTATCACTTTTTAAGCAACTTCAAAAAGGGAGACAAAGTGTCTATATTTGTAATAACCATCTGCAGTGAAGGCATTAATTTTTGTAATAATGTTTGCAGTGACAGTTTCTCTTCTATTTACCAGTCTTGTTAACTGGGATAGATTTTACCTAGACTAGATTATTCTATGCGCGCGACATTTGTATACATATAAACACAATTATCGTCGTTTGTTTTACTAACCATTTTAATTTTGCAACGACCATAGATGTTTTTACGTCTTTTTTGTACTGCTTCGAAACAATATAAGTCCTAAGGTTAACCTTACCCATCAAATTAGTTGAAGTAATGTAGCTCAACCAGAATACGTAGGTATCATATAGTACAATGGGGCTGAAGTTATTTAAACTTCATGTAACGGGTTATTGCCGTAGGTGGGGGACATGTGTGTTATCGTTGTCCATCAGTGTTACGGTTCGTGGATGTCTTGATTGATTATTTCGGTTTCGGATAAGACACGAAGCTCTATACTAAGACAAAGCGACATTCTATTAGCGATAGCGATCGTCGTCGATGTTTGGTATTGATCACTCGATATTTTGATATCGTTTTCCTATACATTTTTTGCCAATCACTGTTACAAAGAAGGCAGGAGTGGCGCCTTGCTCAGTAAAGGGACATTTAAGGCTAGCTATAGCAAATATAATTGTTATAAAAACAAAATCGTATAAATCTCTCAGGTCACCCAAAAAGCAGTCAAGCTAAAATGGAACGGGGCACGTCTGCGAGGATGACGACGTCGAACGGTTCATGGGCTACATCAACTACAACGTAGGACCCAGAAAATGTCCGGCCATCGTGGTAGATCTAGGCGAAGATGGCTGGACGAGCTCGACGCCTTGATGAATCCTTTCGATAGGTCACCTTGCCCAAATCCAGAAAGATTTGAAAAATTAAGGAAATGAAATGGGATAGAACTGGCTCGAAAATCCATATAAATTTGTAAGTAGGTTTAACTGTATTTGTTACCTCAGAGTCATCACGTCTTAACGTGTGTACAGATTAGGACGAACTTGGTCACACTGGCATACTTTTGTCCGGGTATAGGACCTTTTATCAAGGAAATATGCACTCTTGAGATCATTTTCCATAATCAAGACAAAGAGGGCTATTATACGCTGGTTTTTTTTTATTTTGTACAAAATCTATCATTATGCTTAGACCTTTAGGCGCAGAAGTTTTGTCGTGTCGCGGACGTATATATCAGTCGCGGGGCCCAGCATGCGGTCCGCCCGCGGTATAATGTGGCTACTTTAACATATCAGCGAGGAAATATACCTAGATTTGTCAGGCGATCGCCCTAAAATGCCTGGTGTGTTATTTTGGTCAACAGATACGAAGAGGTACTAAGCGGGTAATTTAACAATAGAAGTTTTCCTACGTATAATTTACTTGTACCTTTTTTTTGGATGGGAAATCATAAATGACTTCTTCAGGAGTGTCAGACTCTTACTGACTAAAACCCACCCGTGATCCTTCTTATGCCCTTTGCGTTCCAGGGCCGCGGTGACTCTTTCGAACAATTTACTTGTATCTACTGCCAAGATTGCACAGGCTTACAGGAACTGCGGTCTAAACGGGACAAGCACAAAAAAAATAATTATAATTATTGTCATTTCCAAATTCAAAACAGACTTCCAACATTCACCTCGACACACGTTTTAACAAAAGCTGTCGTGAAGCGAACGCGCCGAGCACCGACTAGGGTTATAAGCTCACAAAGTGACGTCACTCGCAGGTCCAGGGTCTGCCGGCTGTAGCTTTTGATCCGTACAAAGGGCAGGGGGTATCCTATAATGCTGCATGTAACGAGTTGGTAATTAAATTAAGTGCTCTTTTTATATAATGCTTTGTTTTTTATGTTAGGTTGGTACTTTGTTGACGATATTGGTGTAACGGAAAATTTAAAAAATCCTTCGGATCCGAATGATCAAATATTTTGTGGTTGTTTATATTATTTCGAGTTTTACCCATTGGTTATATGTACTTACACGTAAGCCTTATTAGTTAGCAGAGAATGTATACTTAATTAAATATTTGTGAGAATTCTTAGTGAGATAATTATTCTTGCCAGCAAATACTTAAGTAGATGCAGATGAAATGATCGATTAAACACAACAATATTCAGCTTATTTATTTAGTATTTGGCCTGCATATAATGTTGCATGCATACATTTGGTCTATATGACAAATCTTTGCAGAATATCACTGTCTAGAGTCCAAGTAGGTATGTAATTCAGAATACCCACCATAAAATTACCATTTAAAGTACCAAAATAACAAAACGCAAAATTACCACATTTTTATCGTTTTAACAGAATCTATCGCTTCAGCGAACAAGCCTACATATCTGTAATGTTGGCAGCACAGCGTGGTTTCGCGCGCAGCGTGGCGCGAAAATTATAACCTCGCGCGATCAGGCTCGCACAAATCAATTTGTGCCGTTATGGCGATGTTAACGTAGCCGTGACACGGATGCGCGGCTCCTTGCATAGGTATGTGTCTTTGCCTTTTTGTATTTAAGTTATGGTGATGATAGATGATTTTATTATGATATTTGTTTTTGACTTTGACTTGGTTATTTTATCTACCTATACAATTAGAGATTGGATTGGACTGATGCGATGTATCGAAAAAAAAGACTAGTTTTTGATATTGGTAATGCTAGATTTAAAGTTCTGGATAGTACTTTAAATCTAGAGCTATCCCGTTTCCTAATGCTTTAAATGTGATAGTCTGTATGTTTAGATTAATGGTTAATCAATGAAGCCGCAAATCTCCATTTAAACAGTCATGGGTTGATAAAAGGTAGGTCATGGACTGAATACTTTATCCCAGGGTACATACAGGTACGAGAAGATACTATATCTTCGAGATAATTTTCGACTTTCATGGGAACAAATTCGCTGGCATAAAAGCTAGTTTATAATAGTTCGAGATTCCAGCGGATTTTTCCGTTCAAATCTCTTTCGAAAAGAATCATGTCGATATTCGCGCTGTTAATATACATATCTCTTAATCATTAACGTTATTTACATGCCCAAAAACGTAACATCTGGCTAAGATTCCACTCATCATCTCAACAGTAGGTACCATACTGTTTACTCTCTCCAAGTACCAGGGCGCCATAGAAGACAGGCGGCCGTCCGAACAATGCTGTGTACGCAGCTCGCAAAGGCACGACTAATGACTACTGAATAATTTAGCGGAGAAGCGCGACTTGTGCTGCTGTCTGCAGTCCGGGTAAGAAAGTTATCGAGGTTTTTTTTTTGTAGGTATTTAAGTATAGGTCTGGGATATATTAGCCATTATTACTATCATTGTATTATTTCACGTTTACATTATTTGGCGCTAAACAGTCTTTTGCTATGAGTCTTTGGCTGTCTTAACTAAAGGTTTGTGAAAGAGCGATTATAGGGGCGCATAGCATTGTGCAAATCAAACTGAGGGACCGAAGAAGTTCTAGAAGATGGATAAATGTGTTGCAGATTGTAACACATTGGAACACTGGCTTTGGTTACGACGTCCATCCCGCTGCGGTGGGATTGGGTCGTAAAAACGCTGGCGTCACGATTTGCAGGCAACATAGTGGTTTATGGGGGTCACCTTTGTAAGTAATTAGCCAGTTAATACTATCGAAACATATGATTAAAGAAACAGCAGTTTCAAAGATTTCAATTTCAGCAGATTCGCTGATTCAAGGTTCTACTTTTTAATTATTAGCTTGTCTTCCTCCCAGTGCGCGATGTCAACAAAACTTTTTACAGACCGAAAAAAAGGTAAAATACTCAAAATGTGAAGAGCCAGTGTTATATGATGGAGCAATCTTGCACATTCGTCACGCTTTGCTTCACAAAAGTTAACAATGAACCTTTAACTTACCACAATGAACAACATTGCGAAAAGGTTTCTTTTTATTCGCAAAAAATGCAAAACTTAACATGTCTCATTCAGCTTCATTCTTGAATATTGACAAAATACACACCCACGCGCAGAGTCGCAGACAATAGTTTTTTTTGCCATGATGTTATGCCCCATTCAGCCTTAATCGAATCGAATCGATAGATCAAACATGAAATTAATTATTTGTGCGAAGGGTTTAAGAAGCTACCTGACTGTTTTTTTTTTTGCATTATTGTCGTTTTGAAGTGCATTTGCAGGCTTTTAAGGAGTTAAAAAACGATATTTGATTAAGTGGTTAAAAAAGTTGGTGTGGGAAGGCTGGGGAAACACAAATGCCGCGCTGGGTAATGGCGAACGCAGCTATTGTTTTGTTGGAATTGTTGTTAGATGAGTAAAATCAGGTTATCTATTAGAAAGAGATAACCTGATTTTACTCATCGTCATCTTAGAACTAGAGAACTAGCCATCACTAGTTCTAAGCGACCATAGGAGCGAAAGGGTTCCCAAACCATTAAAGGTAAATTTTGTCAGTACATAACTAACACTACATATTTTCGAAAATCTTCAGACTAATCTGAAAACAAATACGTTGCTGCGATTATTTTCCCTCATTTTAATTTTGTAGATAAGCAATCAAATTATTATTATTTAGAACGTTTTCTGTATTTTGTGAACACTGCATATATTTAAGAAATCCTCAAATGACTCTGGGCGGAGCGAAAGGGTGTGCCAGATTCTTACTGACTATAAAACCCATCCGTGTTCCTCTTAATGTCCTTTGCGTTCCAGGGCCGCGGTGACTCTTTTGAACGAATTCCGCAACAATCAGAAATGAGCCCACCGAATTAAAATTGGCTTAAAGTTATCCATCCATCCGTAAATCACCTGTTATTTTTCACACGCTATCCAATCCATGTTACCAGGACATCATAAAAACGAGCATGTAATCACAGTCCCCGTGGTAAAGCCTGCCAGATTGCCAGCCTTTTGTGTTCTGTACAAAATAGGCGCGTATGAATTATGTAAATCATTTGGTCAACTAAAACAAAATTCTGAATGTTGTAGATAACAATCAAATTGTTAGTGTTCGATGATCTTATTTTTCTAACATTCTTTTTTCTTCTGTTCCAGAAGCACGTGATCATATATAAGGGTGTATTCTGTGTCTGCTTTTTAATAATATAAAAAATACTTATAAAAAACCAACCATACTTAAACACGAGTAAAACGTTTAATCACTTTTCAAGCATTTTGATACAAGTGGCATCGAATAAAAGTAACGCCAATAGGGTAGTTGACTGAAAAGTCTAATTAGTCAGATTTCCAAAAATTATTGAACACGTATTTTGTAGTGCGTTGAATACTCGTGTGACATCACTACTCACTACAATTTTTACCACGACGTGACGTCACAAGCCCACCATTCCTGCTCTTTGATGCTCGCCAATTTCTATAGATTTGATATTGTAGCAAAAAATACGCCTCCAATATTTTACGTAAATCTTACTGAAGAAACTCGAACTACATAGAATCATATTTTTTCACTCAGGAAACATTCCCCATTGTATTAAAAGCTTCTTTTATTTTGGAAATTACGTAAAAAAAACATTTTTTTTTTGCGATCGGGTGTTTTGAAAAGTCAAGATTTTTTTTTAAATTTTGGAAGTGTTTCTTTACTCTCTAGCAGATACAGATGAACAACAAACATCCTTAAATATGCCCACGCCCTTCTGGAACACCTGTATGTTTCACACACTGTATCTGAATCTCTCATATATTTTCCTTTATATCTAAGTACCTACTGAAAATTGCCTACGCCAACCAACCGAATAGAAAAAATAAGCTTACCGAATTAAAATTGGATTTAACTTCTGCAGATTTTTGTCAAGATATTCATTTCGTGATACCAAGGCATTATAAAAACGAGCATGTTATCTCAATCCCTGTGGCGGATCGAATAATGTTGATAGAATAGAATACTCTTTATTATGTGCACCATACAAGTTACAGAAAATATAGACAAAGAAAACATTACATAGGGTGACACAATGGGCGGCCTTATCGCTAAAAGCGATCTTTTCAAGACAACCTTTGATTATCATCATCAACACAATTCTGAATGTTGCAAACAATCAAATTGTTATTGCTACCTGCCTACTAATTTTCGTACTAGTAGGTATTGGTTATCTGAATTTTCTCTATATTTTGCGAGCGCTACATTTACGTATTTACTGACAATTAGGTACCTACGTTCAAACTATCAACCAAATAAAAATGAGCTTATCGAATTGAAATTGGATTAAAATCATTAATGTACTCGTACACTAACTTTCTAAAAGAAAAATTTATAAGTACGGAGAAAAGAGCTTTCTTTTTACGTGACTGCCCAAAAAAAAGGAGTGGACCGTTACTTCGAATAGTTCATCACTTCAGGTCCCTCTCGACTTCGATGAAAACATTGATTTTTAGTTTTCCTCTTTTGGTCACAACGGTGTTCAATAAGTAAAGTTTTTAATTTATTAGTTCACTTTTTGACTTGGCAGGCTTTTTTTTAAAATTATTTGTTTTGAAATAAGTGTTATTGATAATACCTATTTCAAAAGAAATCTATAATTCACCTGATATTTTCCTAAAAAATCCAGGATATCATAAAAAAAAGAGCATGTAATCACAATCCCCGTGGTAAAGCCTGCAGGTTGCCAGTCTAATGTGTTTTATTGAAAATAGGCGCGTAGCGAATTATTAGGGACGTGGCGAATCGAGTGGCTAATGCCAATTTTGATAATGGAAGGTATACGGATGGATTTTTTGTAGGTGTGTTTTTTTTGCAATTTAGCTAAAGTGTCAGTTGTTGATGTTGTGAAACAAATTTAACCTTTTATTTAGATCTGAGGGGCAGTTTTCGTATTTTTAGGAGCGTTCGCAGCCGCAACTGTCAAACACAACTCTAATTTCTCTACATTTTGACAAGTTTTTGACATTAGATTGTTGCTGAGATAAAATAGCGACTTGAATCAGAACGCTTTTTAATACGAGATTTAGCCTTGTACTCATCGACTTTTCTTTTCGTATCATAAATACCTACACAGACCCTAAAAATCATGGAGCAGTGCATAATCAATTCACCAATTGAGTTTTAAAAACTTAATACATTCATATTCACCCTATTTCTGATTTCCCCTCTTAAAAATGGCTTCGTTAAAAAGACAGATACATATGTCTACATTATACTTCGGTTTACCTTAGTTCAAAGTATACAGAAGGGAGCCGAATCAAAACGGACTTGTTATTGCAAATTATATTTTTTTCTCAAGGGGAGGATGTTTGTACGAATCCTTAATAGAAACGAAACATTGGTCTGAAAGAAATCTGTATAACTTTAGGGGGAACAAAGGAAATTGAACTTTACAGCAACAAGAATAAGAATGACGTGGTTTGTCATTATGATGTTATTTGAAATGTTCAGGTCTGCTAGCGACAGGTTTATTAATTTTTCTTTCTTTTTGTTTTTCTTCGGTTTTCGGTTTCCTTATTTTTTGATGTTTGTAATTCTTTCCTGATTTTCATACTGATTAGATGTCAGTGTTTCCGTGTATTAGGATAGGCTAATCTCGAAGAAACCTCATATAGATATGGGTTTATTTTGTGGAATGGTTCATCAAATATTTATTTTATCTCCAGCAGGCTATACTGATATGGATCAACTGAAATAAAACATTCGAGAGCTTTTAAATTACAAAATAGGGGAGAGGTGTGTCAATAGTAACAAAAAAAAATCAATCCTTCATAATATTTTAATTAAAAATCACAGCACAATCATTTTTGGTCACAGCATAGTTTAGTTATCTAATTATAAAATCCAATACAGAAAATAACAAAAAAAACAACAACATTCAAGTAAATGGCACTTAATGAGATCAACTCATAGTGTTACAATTGCTGCACCAAGAGAGTCAGTTGTAACAGTAATGAGAGTCAATTGTAACATACAGTAATTGTTAACAATAAAACAATAAATCTGACAAAGTCTTGTTAGCAGTTCACGCTTAACACTTTAAAAATATTTAAAATATTTAAAAAAATATAAAAAAAAGCAATAATAGTCATTGCGACAAACAGTTTAAACTCTCGCAGACTCGCAGTCTTGCAATATTGCGATAATCCTAGTCCTGTTCTGTAGAAAATACTTTATTATGTGGGGCATAGCCAGTTTTAACTGCATAATCCTGCTTTTATTTAAGGACATACCTGGATAAAGTCACATGACACATGCCAAAGCTGGTAGCTACACTTCTGACGCTCTTCCCTTGCTTAATTACAATTTCACAAGCTTCAGTATATTTTTCTAGAGGTACAATGCCACGCAATGTCTTCCGAGGTCGTTTATAAACCATTTTGTAAGAATTCTGAAAATAAAATGGTACTATTAAATAATTATTAAGTAATGTGAAAAAGCAGAGTGTCAAATGTAACACATGTTACAATTGCCTTTCCTTGTTGTGTTACTTTTGCACCACTCCCGCCATTTTGCAATGAAGACTTATTTAACAAAAATATATGGTAAATTTAAACAACTCACATACCTTTACGTATAGACTGGATGATAGCTTATCCGAAAACCACCATTGAACTATTGTAAAACTGTTTTATTTAATTAAAATAACAAAAACTGTGCCGAAAAAAATTTCACTCAACTTGCTGTATCTCAAACTTTCATCTACTGAGAGCATACGCGCGAACTGTTTTACTTGCAAGTTCGGTCGGTATTACAACACCAAATAAAGCTTCGAATACCGCCAAGAGCTACCGTTACTCATCAATAGAGGTCGTGAAACATCATATGTTACAATTGCCTCCCTGTTACTATTGACACACCTCTCCCCTACATAAAATCTTTTTTTTACACTGTAGGTACCTACGAGTAGGTAGAATTGTACAGTTTAAAATGCACTTAATATGCGATATCTTTTACTTATTGAAGTAAGTAGGTATCTAGACTTAATCTTTGACTTATTGAGGTTTTTAGAAAGTGTTTTTGTTAAGTCATTCATTATGCCAATGAATGATTGTAAAATGTGTAAGATAAATTATTAACTGAACATTTGGCACACTCTTTTACGAATCATAATTTGATAATCTACAATCAACCAGAAATTGTAGAATATCAAGTAAACGAAACGTTAAGTAAGTAAGTACTCATATCATTCCAACCTAACGTATCCGTGTCGGGGAAGCCTAAGTTCCCTGTGCCCTAAGTTCTGCTACTTGGCTAAGGCAGAAAATCCGATAAATTGTAGAACCGTAGACTAATTGTTTGCCAACATGTCATCATTTTATGTCCCTTCACCATTTCTCGCAATGACTTCGAGACATCAAATTCTGTTCCGTAAAAAAGTATTCCAAATGTTCAGTTGACAATTTATCGAGAGTTTACAATCTCTCAAGATATTTTATAATCTTACGCATTTTACAATCATCCGGTGACATATAAGACTTAACAAAAACGCTTTCTGAAAACCTCAATTAAAAAACTATGTTCATTCCTTATTTTCAAGCTGTAACAGCTTTCAACCAGAGAGAAGCATCTACCTACATACTCCTGGTTTTTTCATTTTATTTCATGTCTCGCGCAGATCTTTCTGGCCTCGGCATATTATTATATACCATAAAGTTAAGTTGCGGCGAATATGCAAACTACAATTTTTATTTGATAAAGATTCTTATTAGATTGTTTAGAGTGAAAATAGAGGAAAGAGGTAAAAAAGTAGACGTAGCGGGAATAGCATGTTCCAAAAAATTATGAAATCATCAATCCTCTTGTTTATGTATGTAAAACTTTACGGAATAAAGGATTGAAGCAAGCAGAACACATTGTGTATATTCAAAACATAATTCAAACACTAAGCAAAAAAAGGAAACTTGCGGAATTTGTTCGAAAACGTCACCGCAGCCCTAAAAAGTAAAGGGCATTAGGAGAAACACGGGTGGGTTTTAGTTAGTAAGAGCCTGTCACTCCCTTTCGCTCCGCCCAGAGCGGGAGAAGTCATTTGACGAAATGCCATCCTTAAAAAATACAATTCGAGAGTTAAATGAAATAGAAGCCCATTTTGTTTGGGCATCAATTTCTGTACATCAGTTTTTAGACTGAAAACAGAACAACATCAAGCAAATAACATAAGCATATAGCATAAGTATATTATGGCATTAAGTCCGCCATTTTACCAACAATTTATTTATCAGTGCATGAAGTTTTAATAAATAAATAAACAACAGTCAAATCAGACTTTTGATTGAAGACAAACTAGAGTTTACAGTTAGTCTAGTTTTTCTTAGACAACTGTGTTACAGCTTCTGTTAATTTCCTACACACACTCTCCTTCGGATAAAGTAGATTAGCCTAAAACCACAAAACCTGTATTCTGTTTTCGATACATCATACATGAAACTCGAAATAAAATTTCCACGTCCAATGTAAAGAACGTTAGTATTAACAGTGAAGCTTTGCTGGACTTATATAAAAAAAACATTTATCCATAAACCTGCAGGATTTTAAACGCGACCAAAACATCGCGCTCACTGCAAAGAGATGTAACTGTGAACGTGTAGGTGTAGTTCGCAAATTTCAACAAAGCTCCCTCTGACAGCAATTCCGTTTTAGAGCCTTAATCCCGACTCTAGTACGAATAAAAGGCATATTTCGTTCGCCGACGCTCGCAAAATTGTCATCGCAAATAGCTTTTGCCTTGGGCGTTACACTCACCCAACTCCAGAACTTTATAACTCCCCAAAACTTACAACCTATTTTGAACTTTGAACTTCTCGAATAAAGTCGAAAATATTTCCTCTTAAACTCTCCTGAGTATTGTAACAATGAAAATGCCAGCATTGCACACGTAAATACAATTCGTGGGATCGTTTCGATCGCCTAGATTTAACGACTGAAAGAATAAGGTTCACAATCGTTTGAACGGGAAATCTGAACTTGAAAATCGTCGCCTGCCTGACGCTCGATATCAAATAAACATCATTGTGGGTGCAAAACGCCTGAAGCGACGCGTTTTGTTTGAACGATTGTGAGCTCTATTTATCTTCGTCTAAAGTTGGTAATTGAGAAATAATTTCATATTGCTAGGATTTTCGCCGGGGGAAGTAACAAGGATAGCCGGATGCGGGTATCGATAAGAGTAAAAGGGAGGAGAATATAGCTCGAAGCACTGTGATTGGTCAGGAAGGCCGCAGGCTGTGAACAGTAGCCCGCCCTATGTCTACCGTAAACGATGACGCAGCTGCCACAAAAAGACGTAACTATAGCTGAAGTGGTTACTATTATTCTTTGTTTGAAAATTTTTTTATGAATGTTTTTTCAAACATATCACTAAATTATTATCATCTTAAGACAGGTAAATTTTGCAAATTATATTTTGCGTTTTTGATGGTTGGGCCTCACCAAACATATTTTACTCTTTCAAAAAATAATGACACGGAGCACCTGTTGCTTGTGCCTGAAGCTATTTTGTGTAAATAAACAGTTACATACGAGTATTTTGTACGTGTTATTCATATTGGCTTTTGTTCAACAGTTCAAAATTATCTTTGAAAGTCATACGTTGCATTTTGTCTTTTACTACATATACTAAATATACTAAATAAGGTGAATATAACAACATCTCAGCTGCTTTCAATGGACACAATACATTTTATTTCTTTAAGTATTTTATTTTTTGTAAAGGAAAAAGAATAAACAGTTTTTCTTTAGCCAAGCACGGCAAACCATAATAAAAAAACGAAAAAAAAAAACAAAATGAGTCATCTACATCTATACAAGTTGCGAAGAAAATATCTAAGATTTGCACTAACGCATCTGTTCGTGAGAGCCGTCGCCGCCGGCAACACCGAGGGCGCTCATAGCTCGGGGCGGGGCGCGCACACATGCTCACTCTCACCCTCCAAACACCGTACGTACGAGGAAAATCCTTTGTATGTTTGCAGTTTCCACTCACACACTCACACATGCCCACAAAAAAGTCTTCACAAAACGTAGATACCTACTTACACACACATACATATAAGTAGGCACAACGTATAAATAAACGGTGAGTCTCAATGTGTGAGTGCATTCATATCTACAGTTACAATAGAAACTTTTCGGACCAAAATACTCGAATCTTTTTATGTTATTCTACGCACACTTTGAAGTGAGATCTTTTTTCCAAGATCCTTATTTCCTTGTATATGAAGATACTTACTTATATTTATGTATTTTTCTCGTAGAGGCAATTTTGTTATGTAACAAGGTTATTTAGAGTTAAATAATTAAGGGATAGGTACTCTGTTCATGGCTATTTTCCGTGTGACTTTATATAATTTGTTAGAAAAGTGAATTTTGAGATGGAGTCGTAAGAAATAATGGGTGAGTTAATGTGCCTTACTGATAAAAACATTTCGGTATAAGTACTTCGGTATACAAGTATAGAAAGAATATGTTCGGTTATATTCAATTTTCTAAACGACAAAACGCGTTGGTATCTACCTATTTATTTTAATCTTTTGTTTTTGGAAAGTTCTTTCTCATTTTAAGCTTGATAACAAGGTAAAAATTTCACTCAAGTATCCATGGCAATATAAAATCAATCAAAAAGTTAAATTTTAATTGTGTACGTATTTTATCATAATCATTCACTACCAGACCATTTCAGCTGAAAAAAGACCTTTGCTAGACGTGGCTCTCCAACTGATCCGAGTTTCACACGTCAAGTGGACTGCCGCGGTCCTCACCAATAAAAAGAAAATTTGTTATCAATTATTACTGAAAAAATATGACCTCTTTATTCTAAAATCCAGACGCACCCTACTTAGATGATTACCCTACTTAGTACGTCGGGATAAAGTCGACTGTACCTACTGATCTAGTTAACAGTTTGTTACCGGCCTCAAGTCTGCTATTTCAATATTGTCAGAATGGTCTATCATTTATGTCATAATGGTTGATTTTTATAAGTTTGGAAATCTACAAATATAAAAGCGTCACTATGACTTTCCAATGGTCAACCACTGACACTTCATTGAAAGAAATGGCATAGACAAATGAATGACAAACGTATGCGGTGAACTGATAAAATTTTGACAGTTCCTTTGATCACTGACTTACCATTAGAACGTCACTGTGCAGTAATTGCTTTTAATACTTAGCTCGATTATCAAAAAGTATTACGAGACTATTGACCGACCAATGATCGACCATTATGAATTTAGCAGATAACGAACTTTTAGCAAAATGACAATGGGATCGTGTTGGAATGACACAATTATAAAAATAGCAGGTTTGGGCCCCGAGCCCTCGTACCGTATATGTTCGAGAAGTTTGCTCAAGACTCTTGTTTGCAACGTTTTGTAGAACCAAGTCAGGCGTTCGCTGAACGCTGCATCGATTAGTTGACACCTAGGTACAAAACGCAATTCGGCTCAATTGATATTATGTTTCTCAGCAAGGCTATATTATTAACAGAAATTGGTACTATTTTTAGTGATCCGAACCCTATATTAACTAATGTTTACTTATATGTTTGTTTTTATATCGGTATTTCTAACAACTAGGCAGTACCTACTCGTAGATCTATTCAGTAATATGTGGATAACGTTGTGAGTAACGTATTTGTTACCTCTATTATCAAGTTCTAACCTATGTTTACGTATTATTACACAACTGTTTTCTTTAACCCTCAATAAATAAAGAACTTACTTATTATACGTCATAGTATAACTAGAAACATCTGGACTACATCACCCAGTATCATTTAAGCAAAAGTTTGCGTTAAAACTAAAAAGCTCACAACTTAAAACTGAACAACAAATTAAAATTAAATTACCAAAGTTTAATCCAATTTTGTCAAAATTCAAAATAACAGTATTATTACCGATACTATGCGTTGTATGTAGTTATATTGCATTTGTTTCAGCGCGCCGCTCCGTTAGTTTCAGCCGGGCCGCCCTGAAACGCGGCCATTGCGCGTCGGGCGACGCTATCTTTATTTTATAAATAGCATTCTTTATTTAAATTTGTTTTTTTTTCGTATTTTGCACTTACGTCGTTTTTCTTTTCGGAACAATGACTGTGTTGTAAAATATCGAAGTTTTCATCTGACAAGTAGTGAATGTTATCGATTTCGGGTTTGTTTTTTTTTTGGGTGAATTTATATGATTTTAAGCAGTAAGAACTACATGTTGGCAGTGGATTTGAGTGATAGCGATAACGTGAGTGACGTAGCTTGTCTTAACGTAACTAAGTAGTTTAACGAGGTATGCGAACAGCTGTTTTACTTAATCTACCTACAGCAGGTTCAAGGTGTAGATAGGTACCTACATACAATTTAAATAAGCCGCAAACCAGGATATTACTAAGCCAGAAATGTAAAGCAAAATCATAAACGTTCAGTCAGCAAGAGTTAAGTTTTATACTTATTGGATCTAAGTTTGAAAAGAGGCCTTTATGACGCTTTTGCTAGTGATTATGTAGCGCCATAATTATATATTTACCTACAAATCGTTGCTTACCAAGGAGGTTCTCAAAGACAGTCAAATGATGATGTTGAAATGACGGCCGTCCATCGCATAGGCTCCTCCTTGCTTCAGAAAACACGTTAAGCTGACATTTGTAGACCTTGGATCTTATAGATCATCACAAGCCAGACAGTCCTTCCCCAGTCTTGCCAAGAGGTCTCGTGTTGTTACCCAGTTACTGGGTTGTAAAGGTCATTATAGTAGTCATATAGTCACCGCGGCTCCGGAACGCGAAGGGCACTAGGAGGAACACGGGTGGGTTTTAGTCAGTAAGAGTCTGACACTCCCTTCCGCTCCGCCCAGAGCGGGAGAAAAAAGGTCATATAGTAGGTAAGTTGCTCCATCTAATAAAAAAACTGGAAATAAGCTGCATCCGGTTAGACAGGAAGTAAGGAAATAGCCAGGTATATTGATATATTTATATGTTTATTTAGCAAACAACACCGCTCAAGTCACTGTGTTTTTTAATACTTCAGACCAGTAATTTTCCTTATGGCCTCAAGTATATCTAATAAGTACGTCGATCGATCCGAGACAAGGAGATATATCCAACCAATGACATTCAAAAGTATCCACAATTTTCGTCTTAAACAATATTGTTTAAAACTAAATCGCTTCTTATCTGTACGTGTGTTATCAGCGCGGAGCCGATTCAGTGTCGCTACCTAACATTTCAATTCCGGACCACGACCACCCTTGAGTATTTGCATCTTTAATAATAATATGTTAGTTTTAACTTATTTTTGGCAATATAATTGTATGGGAAATTTTAGTAAATGTTCACTTTTTTGTGAACGTTTTATTTAGATAAAATAATTATTTCCTTTATTCATTACATAAATACATATAAATTACATTTTTAAACATTAAAATACAATGATATAAAAATATTTAAAAATATACAAAATAGTAGCCCACAGGTATCGGGAACAGGGTCCAAGCTACCGGCGGTCAGGGCCCCAGAGAGAGGAACCTCCTAACAATGCGAGCCGTGTCCAGAAGTACCGCTTTCTGGATCAAGCCCTTGATCCAGCTGCCTAACGAGAGCCTCTTAAGGTGTAAATTATTATTATTATTATAAAACCGAATGCCCTAGTCATTAGAAACTCGATTAATTATAAGTAAGCAGTAACAACATATTCCAAAACGCAAACTCCAATTTCAACTTCATCAGAGCACTAATCTCTCAATAGTGCTTGTTATAAATTGAGGGTTTCGTGCTCGGGAGATGAGCAAGTAAACACGAAAACGCGCTTGCTCATCTCAGCTAAAACACATCTCTCGAGCACGGAACTGTAATTTATAATGCCAATTAGACAATTTCATTGAAGTTTTTGAGCTCATGTTGTAGTTGGAGTTTACGTTTTGGAATACGTGCCTATATCAACTCGATTATAATTTAATTTTTAAGGTTAACTGTTAATAACGCGTTGATTCGGTAAATCTCAGGCAATGACTTGCTTAACATAAAAAAATAACGTTTATAAAATATACTGAACTCACACAAACGTAAATAACTACTTAAAAACCTTACATAACAAATGAAAAAACACGCAAATTAACGAAAAATACAAAAAAAAAGAATAACTCAAAAGGTAATCATCGTAGCTCTAATCTTGTTACACAAATGTTTGGAAAAATAAAAGAAGCGTAATTATTTAAGAAATTCAACGCACAAAGGGTCGCCCCCTCCCCCCTCCGGCGTCTGTTGAAAGGGGGTGGCGGCCATTGTAATTATTTTTCTTAAAAACTTTCTCGCTACGAATTTGTTCTTTGAAGAAAAATAATACCAGGTTGGCTGCCAGTAGATGTGGTGTTTTGTAATCGAATATTGAGTTTTTGTGGATTATTATTTCTACCCAACTGCGGTGAAGCCCAAAAGGAGGGTAAAGGTCACAGCTCATTAGAGCCACCCGACAACCACTCCGCACCGCCTCGCCTCCTGCGGCTAGTATTCTTTATATGGACTTGTATGGGTATGCGCTCACTATATCAACTCCGTAGCGTCACCGGATCGCCTCGGTCGTAAGCCCTCCACGCGTTGTCGGCGGGTGGACCACTCGGTGACAACTCGCTGCTCGCACGCTTGCCTTGCGTTGACTGCGCATTGCCAACTCGCGGGTCCCGAGTGGACCGCGCGCTGCCCGCGAATGATTCACGCGAGGACTATACTGGGTGATGAGCCGCTTCCCAGACTTCCTACCCTCCCATTATTCCCAGCCTTTCTTTCGAACGAGTCGGACGTCTCGCACGTGTAGACCTAGTGCCAATTGTTAACAGATTACTCGAAAATTCGAATGACGAAGCGACGTCCAACCGTTGACCACGCGGCGTTCTCTCGTTGATCGCGCCGGTTCCACTGGTTGACCGCGCGACGTTTATTTGTGTTAACGCGGCTTCCACCCATAGACCACCTGTCGACAACGAGTGGACACCTTGCGACGAGGCGGTGCGGGGTGGGTGCCGGGTGGCTCTAATGAGCTGTGACCTTTAACCTGTCTGTATGTTTGTGTATCTGTCACCGGAAAACTACAAACGGAAATTGTGAACATTTTTTTCTAATATTGACACAGATACATATATTGGAAACTATTAAATGTATTTGGATTATATTGAATACAAAACGTTTTTTCATAATATATCGCGAAATTATATGTAATAAAGATTTATCATAATCTTACGGAGTCTGCAATTAACCGGTGAGATATCCGCTAACTATTCAAACGCTCAACCGATTTTTATAAATGATACTGGTCATTGGATGTGAATCTTCTTGATGGAGCAATTGTCACTTCTGTGATTGAACTAAAATTAATGCTACAAACTGCACCAGACTGCTTGAAATGTGACTTGTTGGTAACTTTTTACTTTTTGACTTTGACTTTGCTTCTGGCAGTCGGTTTTTCTGAAATAAGCTTTTGTTTTTTCACTCTATGTAAGGACACACAGCAAATACGCTAACTACTATTACTCAGCTTAGGTGCCTTAGTTGAGAGGAACAGAGGCTCTAGATAAGTGACGTTCTGTCAACCGTAGCGTGGCTCGAATGTCAATAATGTATGAGCAATCCCATAAATTATTGACATTTGCAAAAGCCTTCTACACGCTACAGTTGCATTACATTGTTACATTTAGACAGCGTCTGTCAATACAGACGCTGTCTAAACGTCGCGTGATCAATCCCTTGTATTTCGGCATTTTGACAATTATTGTTTAGTTCACTTTCACATTGAACTTGATCAATTTACAACTTTTCATGTTGAGGCAAGCTTCCCGTCTAATCTTGTGCGTAGTACCATTATTTTTTGTAAAGCGAATGCCTATTTGATCTCCAAAATCAAATAACTGGGTAACGGGGTAAGCCTTACCAAGACTGGTGTTAGTTTCTGGCTTTTGTCTATCCGTAACATCTGTCAACAATCTATAACTGAGAGCCGGAACCATAGAAATATAAAAATATCTATGACCAGGACCATAGCTTAAAAAGTATGTTGTGATTTCCGAGGCACGAAGAAGTCTCGGACAGACTTTAGAGAGTGACTAACAGACTTTCAGACAGAAAAAAAGGTTAGGTATCAATTCGGCCCGTGTGTATTGTCAGAATTGTACAGTTTTTGTGAACCTTAGTCTATTCCAGCTTCTAAACATGTGTGCAAAATTACTTATGTAGGTATATGTATATTTTTATTTCATACGGCCAAGAAAATCTATTTTAGGAAGATAATGTCCGATCTTTATAACCTTTATTTAAAACAGGATCCCATCCCTAAGTTGCAAACGTAACACGGCCCTTATTATAAAAGTTTGGTACAACAAGGCGGCTGTATCATTTTAATGTAGGAACCTACCCTTCGGGGGTGGGCAGACTTGTAGGTAGTCGACATGTTTGTCCGTTCGTTAAAAATGTTGCTGCCTACTTTTTAATTCAAGAAAATGTTGTTTGATTTCAGAGAATTTGTTTTTTTTTTTGTGAAGTAAATTTTATGGACTAGTTCATTCTTAGCGTTATACCTATGGCTCTACAAATTGACCTATTACCTTCTTATACCTACTGTAAGAGAATAAAGCTTTCTAACTAAATTGGAAATATTTTTATCGTACCTATAGTCTTCTACAGCTAAGGAGTGCTCCCTGCCGAACTGTTCAGAGTGTGTGAACAGGATACTTCTGGGCATTTGAGCTCCATCATCAAACACCCTGTCATTGCTTACAATCAAATCATTCCATAGTCAAATCGCTGTAACTGGTCAACGCAAATAACGCGTAACTAATTAGATACATGTATACATGTGGAAGCTTGTAATTAGCCAATGTCTTTAAATTATGTAAGATATCCAAAATTTTTATTAATCTGTAAGCTTTCTTTAAAATTAAATAAATAAATAAATAATACGTTGAAATAGTGGTCAAACGTAAATCATTCGTTTACAGTGCGCAGGATAGTTTGTCATCTCATGCACAGGCCTGCACAATTATCTAAGAAAATTTCCCTATAAGTCAGATCATCATCATCATTGTATCAGCCTCAAGTGTCGCCACAACAACCGGTTTTATGTACTAACATCCTTCATCAAGTCATCGGTCCACCTTGTGGGAGGCCTCACTAAGCTGCGTCTTCCGGTACGCGGTCGCCACTCCAGAACATTTTGGCCCCATCGACATCTGTTCTGGGAGCAAAATTCAGAAATTCAATGGTTGATTCATGAATGTAACGTATACCTACTGAGTGGGTACACATAAATAATATACATTAAAACTCCTCTCATGTACCAAAGTTTTAATCAAATAAACTGAAAGGACTTACGTAATCAAATTGAAAGTTTCAGTTGGGTAATAACTAAGGAGGAGCTCGTGGCGAACTTCGAGGTTAAGCTACGCTTGCCGAGGTTCGTCCGTAGATGGTGATGATGATGATGGACTCGGCATGTGATGGATGATAGTCATTTGAACACCTTTGACAATCGTTACGGGTAGTCAGAAGCGAGATAATAGACATCAGTCTTGCCAAGAGATCAGTCTTCAGACACCAGTCTTTCAAAGAGGCCAGTCTTCAGACACCAGTCTTGCAAAGAGACCAGTCTTCAGACACCAGTCTTGCAAAGAGACCAGTCTTCAGACACCAGTCTTGCAAAGAGACCAGTCTTCAGACACCAGTCTTGCAAAGAGACCAGTCTTCAGACACCAGTCTTGCAAAGAGACCAGTCTTTAGACACCAGTCTTGCAAAGAGACCAGTCTTCAGACACCAGTCTTACAAAAAGACCAGTCTTGCAAAGAGACCAGTCTTGTAAATCTTACCTAGTTATTGGTTCTGATACTGGAAATGGAGCGACTCCATAACAAATACATAAACACAAAATACTTGTACTCAGCTGCATCCGTATAGACTTGAAGATGTCCCAACCATAAGCCAAAGGCTAGGCTGTTTCAATAGTTGCGGAATTTGTTCGAAAGAGTCACCGTGGCCCTGGAACGCAAAGAACACTAGGAGGAACACGGGTGGGTTTTAGTCAGTAAGAGTCTGACACTCTATGATTTCCCATCCCAAAAAAGTCAGTTTCAATAGGCTGTATATCTATGTACCATTTATGTAGGTACCTAGTTATTTACGAGTAAAGTAAAAGCTCATAAAATACGCGAAGGATTGTGTACTGTAATGGTATGTTTTACAAATTGAGTTTAACAAATTTCTAACTCTACTCAATTAAGAACAACTGACTATTCAAATAGGGTATGTAGTTTTCATTGTAGGTTTATTAAATACTTTTGTTAAGGTACAGGCCCTACTGTTTCATTATAAAAAGTAGGTATTTTTACTTAATAACGTTTACTTCTCTCAGTTTTTCATACAAATTCTTGGAAATACATACGTAAACTTGATACGCACATACTAGATACAACAATGTGTTAGTAGAACTATAGAAAACTCAAACGCGTATAATATAGCGGAACAGATTTTGTTTTTTTTTTTGTTTTGAACATGCATATTTCTGGAACAATGTACCTACTTCTACTAGCGTCTGTAAACCGCACTTCGTGAAGACTATTGTCCATCAGTCACTCGTCCATTACCATTTTAGCCTGCCAGCAATTTTTAACCGACTTCTAAAAAAGGAGGAGGTTCTCAATTCGGATGTTTGTGTTTTTTTTTCTTTAATGTTTGTTCGCGCATACCTCCGTCGCTTGTGAACCGATTTGAAAAATTCTTTTTTTGTTGGAAAGGGTATACTTCCCAAATGGTCCCATGAAAATTTTATCGAAATCAACCAAGCGGTTTTCGAAAAATCTAAAAAAATATCTACATTGTCTAGGTCTACATTGACGACCTCTTAGCGTACTCTGCAAAGACTGCAAAGGAGCAGTACTTTTTTTACACCAATGTGATTGGTTCGTTTAGGTGGGGGAAGGGAGGGGGTGTAGGTACCAATAAAAAGTGAAAAATAAAAAACTTTTTAACAAAAAAATACAACCGACTTTTACAAAAAAAATCAAAAAAGTGCAAAATAACTTTAATTTTGGAAGTCGGTGTATAAACAACGAAAAAGCAACCACAAACACCGAGTTCCGAAATTAAAGTTATTTTGCACTTTTTTGATTTTTTGTGTAAAAGTCGGTTGTATTTTTTTGTTAAAAAGTTTTTTTTCTAACACACTAACAACTTACAAACTTTTTTTTTTTCCAGCCAGTGCCACTGCAAGAAGTTTGACAAACAGACCATTCAAAAAGTGAACGATACAAAAGTGATGACTGTATGGTGGTGACTGGTGGACTCAGTGATAAGAGGGAAGAAGTAACAGTTGTACCTATGCGTGGATCGAGGGATGTCATATCTGGCGCTGGAGCCTAACGGATGGCAGGTGAGAGAAACGTTTTAAAGCGCTTTTAAGGGTCAGTGGGTCGTCTTAGGGGCGGGAAGTACTGCAGTGGTTGTACTGACTGAAGCGCTGTCAGAAGCTGTTTTTAGTCAGGTCAGCTCACACAGATATGCGACACAACGTTGTTTGAAGAAGTTAGTTATTTCTGTATAGTCCAGTGGCGTAGCTAAGAGTAAGCTTAGCCATCATGCAATTTATTAGTTCGAAAGAGTCACCGCGGCTATGGAACGCAAAGGGCATTAAGAGGAACACAGATGCGTTTAAGACAGTAAGAGTCTGACACTCCCCTCCGGGCCACCCACAGCAGACGCCATTTGATGATTATGATAACAGATCATTAAAAAAAAATAGGGTGGGATAATATCCCACTGGTGGTCACACAAAATATTAAGTGTTAAGTACTTGTTAACTAAGTTGTGTGCTTACCAAAACTACAAAGAAAGTGCAGCAAATTGTCAACTAACTGTAAGAGGAAGGTGCCTGTGTCTGTAACACAGTTTATAACAGCACAGACACAGTCGTTCACTCTGTGTCATAATGCTGTACTTTATACATTGTCATTTTTTATTTTTATGGTTGAATGAGATAGACGATTTCTATTTGGTTTTTGATAATTAAGTTTTTGTGGGCCAGTGCCGTCTTAACCCATGTAAGGGCCCCTGGGCACACCTGAGTCCTGGGCCCTTTTGGAAAACTGAAAACCGGCCAAGAAAGTGTCGGAGCATAGGTAGCTGGTTTCCGTAGGTATGACCACGAAACCGTACTACCCAATCAACATCCTGCCTGGAATAGGTTTGACCGAATTTCGTCAGAAGCTAGTTTACGATTCGAACTGGTCGTTTCCTAAGCAGTACCTATAATATAAATTGGGGGCCCCCAATGAAGCAATGGGCCCTAGGCACGTGCCCCTTGTGCCCTTATGGTAAAGGCGAAAAACTGCTAGCTACGTCACTGGTATAAAGCCGCGGGGCGCAGCACAGGCTTAGCAGGAGTCTACCGCGTCACCGCGTCGTAAATACAGCGGCTTTATGCGAATTCTGTCACTAAAATCTTTCTCACTAGTAAATAAACTTGTTTTTAATATCGATATCTTAAAAGTAGCATGAATAGAAAGGCTAGGTCATGAAACAGCGAAACTTAAAAACATAAAACTTCAATTAATGTCTTGCTAAGAGGTAACTTATAACATTCGTAGAGTCTGGCTATTAGAAAAAACCTGATTCATAGATTGTTCTATACAAAACTTCTGTAATAAACTAGTACCAAAAAGGACAAAACCACCTCACCACAATAAATTGTCTACAAACGGGCCATCTCAACACATCGGTCAAACAACCATGAAATCAGATTTACGGACTGAAAACCTTATTTCTTGAGCGGAAGTGACGGAACAAACTAAATAGTGCTGCCACCTGGCGGGCCACGGCGCCGGAAGTAGGCTTTATTGGCGGAAATGGACCGGCCGACCGGATATAGCAATTTACACGGGCGCCTCTCTGTTGACTCGCGAAGGAAATACACTTTATTTAGAGTTCGTTACTGTTATTTACTTTCGTTTATTTATGTTTATATACGGACGTTGTCGGAATGAAAAGCTGTTTGTGCAGTTATTTTGTTTTTGTTTGTGTATTTTAAGGATTTTTGCTGAAAAGGAAATAAAAGTGAGTATACCTACTTAAAATAAACGGTTCAGAAAAAGAAAAGCTGGAAGGAGGTATTCCTCGAAGCGCTACCATTTTGAGGCGCAATCAAATCGAGGCGCCTCAAAATGGTAGCGCTTCGAGGAATACATAGACCAATATTACAATAGAGGAATACCTCGCTAGAAGACCTAGCCGTGCCCCTGATCCAGTGTTATCTAACTAAAAATAAAACTTACTAATTCCCTAACATTGTGGATTTATTTAACAAAACAAACATTTTTGTTATAGAGATAAAAACAACTCGTTTCTTGAAGTTTGGAGGTATTTGTCACCGGTTTATTGCAGAATTTTTATATTAAATTGCATGAGTTTGTAAACTGACTCCTTAAATTAGACACGGATAATTTATAAACTGTTGAAATTGGATGGGAATTAGTGTATCTGTCACCGGATAATTGTAAAACGTGTAGGATCATAAAATGTCTTGAGGGATTGTAAACTCTCGATATATTGTCAACTGAACATTTGGAATACTTTTTAACGCATCAGAATTTCGTAGTCCATAATCGCTCGAATTAATTTCGAGAAATTGTGAACCGACATAAACTGACGACATATTGACGGCCGGCGGGCGATGGCAGTATCAGTGTACGGTTCTACAATTTATCGTATTTTCTGGCATAACCAAGTAGCGGAACATAGGGCATTGGAAACATTGAGCTCCCCGACACGGTTAGGTTAGGTTCGAATGGTTTGATGGGAGCTGGAGTGAGCGAGCGAAGCGAGCCAACTTAGCTCCTGTCATGCCTTTCATTTTATTTAAATAAAATTCGGGGCTCTGTCGTTCGTTAGAATGTTGAAATTGTAATACTTAACGTTTTGTTACTTGCTATTCTACAATTTCTCGGAAAGACTTCGAGATATAGACTATCAATGATGCGTAAAAAAGTGTTTCAAATGTTCATTTGCCAATTAACGAAAGTTTACAATTTCTCAAACTATTTTATAATCTTACGACGCTTGCCGTCCTCCAGTGACATATCTAATTCAAATTATCTATTCACAGTATATCGAGAGTTTTTAATACATATACCTAATCAAGATTTGTCATAATATCTTGCGGTGATTGTAGTAAACCGTTGTGTCGACACACGACACCGGGATCAGGCTAGGCGGGGGTGACGTTGTTCCCTTTACGAGGTAGTGGAATAAAACAAGCGACATAGAGGTAAAAACACTTTGTATTCACGTAATTCTAATACAATCACTCTACTTTACTTGTTAAACTAACGATATGAGTCAAAATAATTAACACGCGCTATTTATAATAAACTCGGCACAACTTTACACAGACTTTTTATACTTTGATACAATTTCACAGCACAGGGAGACAGCGAGTAGTTACTCTGCTGGAGGACAAGTGAAGACTGACTCATTGTTCTAACGGCGGTCTTATTTATAGATTACGCACATGGGCGCAAGTATTGTGTACACTGATTTCTATCTGCGCCGGATCTACCAAGCGTGGGCGCGCAAGCGATGGCCGCCCGCCCCTTCCCCCTTGTCTTCCTCAAGCTTGGCCTGCGACTAACAATAACAAACCCCGACAGGTTTCGACTTGTCGAGCTTGAACCCGGATGTAAAATCTTCATCCAATCAGCGGGTTTGTTTACTTAGATGGATGGAACTTTGTCATATTTACTTGTGGAACATTACTTAAATTGTATACCTATGTTTTCCATCTTTATTATGATTTAATAAAATACCTATAATCAAAACTATCTCTGTGCAATTACAAACTGTCTTACTTACATTCTAATTACTTATATTCAGTCAGTCAGCTTACTAACAATAGTTATAAGTCAATATTGTAATTACTAACACAACGGGTCTTGACTATCTAAATAAATGATCTATTTATTATTGTTTCTAATCATTTACAGCTAATCGTTACTGTGCTTCACCTACATTCCACCCCCAGTAACAGGGTTCAGCCGCATTACTTCCTGGTCTGTGGGAAGCACAATAATTTTAGTAACGGGCCGACGCAGGACCCCATTCACAGTCTTAATATCTACTACACGGATAATACCATCATTTCCGTGGTACACTGCTTTTATAATACCTTTTGTCCATGCACTTCGTTCTTTGTTATTGTCCGCGATCACTACCACATCACTGATACGCACATTTGGCACATTATTTGCCCACTTTTCACGACACTGTAGAGTCGGGAGATACTCTCGGAGCCAGCGCCGCCAGAACATGTCGGCGAGCGCGTTGACACGCCGCCACTGCCGGCGGGAGTCGATGTCCTCGGTGTCGCTCGGCGCAAATGGCGTACTCCCGGAGGCAGTGCCCAGGAGTAGATGATTCGGCGTCAGGACCACAGGTTGATTGTGGTCGTCGTGCACGTAGCTTAGTGGCCGGCTGTTCACGATGAGTTCGGCCTCGGTGAGGAGGGTGTAAAGGACCTCCTCACGTGGTGCTCGTTCCTTCAGCGTGGCCCGTAGCGCGTTCTTTACGGACCTCACTAGGCGTTCCCAACAGCCACCCATGTGTGGGGCTGCCGGGGGGTTGAAATGCCACGTTATACCTCGATTTGTGGCTTCGTCCTTGACTTTGTCGTGGTCAAATTCTTTGAGTGCTGCCCGAAGTTCGGTGTTGGCTCCGATAAAATTAGTACCCTGATCGGAGTATAGATGTGCTGGTTGCCCGCGGCGTGCTATCAGGCGCCGCAAGGCTAATATTGCTGAGTCGGTACTCAGTGTGGCAGCTAATTCCAGGTGGACGGCGCGCGTAGCCAGGCAAGTAAAAAGCGCCCCCCACCTCTTTTCACGGCGTCGGCCAATTGTCACTTCCATTGGGCCGAAGTAGTCTACCCCCACTCTCACAAACGCTCTTCTTGTAGACTCCAGCCGTGCGAGAGGTAAATCGCCCATTTTAGGTGTAATGGGTTTGGCTCTGCGAATGCGACAGAGCTGACAATTCGAGACTACCGTTTTTACTGATGTTCTGACCTTCGTAACCCAGTATTTTTCTCTAAGGTTGTTGACAACAGTCTCGTGGTTAGCATGTAAAGCCATCGCGTGGTAGTGTGCGATTAACTTTCGGGACAATGGGTGACGTCCATCTAAAATCACTGGGTGCTTTTCATTAAATGTAAGTTCCTCGCAGGCACTCAGACGTCCTCTCACTCGTAGCAACCCATTGTTGATGATCATCGGGTCTAATGATTTTATGTGGCTACTGTTAGGTACGGGAAGCCCTTTTAGGATGGCAGCCCGTTCTTCTTTGAAGCTGTCCTCCTGGCACAACTTAATGAGGCAGTCGTGCGCCTCTTCAAGGTCTTGAGACTGCAGCTCCGTCGTAGCCCGGTGTTTGCGGCACCGGCCGATAAAGATAAGTATGCGTGCCATCACACGCTGAATGCGTGACCATGAAGAATATCGCTCGTAGTCCAGGAGCGGTGTCGCGGGTGCAGTTGACGCGTGGACTCGTTGGATGCGCTCGAGGTCCACCTCCGCCGCCTCAGGTTCATGACACGCTGGCCACTGCTCCTGTGGATCACGTAAAAACGAGGGGCCCGAGAGCCACTTCGTGCAATTATCGGGCCAACACAATCTGGTCGCTTCGTCAGCAGGGTTATCCTCCGAGGGTACCCAGCGCCAGTTGCCTCTGTCTGACAGCCTATCTATTTCAGCTAGTCTGTGTGATATAAATCTTTGAAACTCATGTGCATCAGAGTTGATCCACTTTAAAACTGTTTTACTGTCAGTCCAATAAAATTTATCTTTAAACTTTAACTCTAGCTCTTTTACAACCGTCTCTGCTATTCGACAGGCTAATACTGCTGCTTGTAACTCTAATCTCGGTATCGAGATAACCTTTTGTGGTGCTACTCTTGCTTTACCTAGCAACATGACAATTTCCCTCTTCCCTTCAGAATTATATCCTACTAGGTAAGCGACCGCGGCGTAAGCTAGCTCGCTCGCGTCTCCGAACACATGCAGTTCTAGGTTATCTAGATTTAAACCGTACCATCGTGGTATTTTGATATTATGCAAAAGATATAAATTGTGCAACCATTTAAACCAGGTTTTGGCCTCATTTTCCTGCAGCAGTTCGTCCCACTGGATTCCCGATTTCCATATTTTTTGCATGAGTATTCGAGACTGTATTACACAGGGATATAAGAATCCCAGTGGGTCATAAATTGACATTATCAGACTTAAAAATTGACGCTTAGTGGGCACTACATTACCGTTTACTAATTCAGTTGGTAATCGTTTGAATGAAAGGTCGAAACCTAACTCGTCATCTTTAGGTGACCAAATCAGACCTAAGGTCCGTTCTACTGTGCCTACTCCTTTTTCTAGGGCTACCCTTTCTGGCATATCTAATTTTAACTTTTCCCTAAGCTGTTCTGAGTTCGTGACCCACCCCCGTATAATAAACCCACCGGCGGCGTGTATTCTGGTCACTTCCTCAATCAGCCTGTTCGCCTGTTCCTCTGACCAAGCGCTATCTAAATAGTCGTCCATATAATGCTTATTCCTAATGGCTTCGACAGCTTCGGGATAGTCTTTGTTATACTCACTAGCATTCTTATTTAATATATAAATTGCCGTGGTTGGTGATGAGACGGCACCAAATATCATTGAACTCATGGCGTACGTTTCCGGCTCTCTATTTTGATTAGCGCCTCTCCACAGAAATAACTGAGCGCCTTGATCCTCTGCCCTAATTTTTATTCGCATAAACATGTCAGCGATATCCCCTGAAAATGCTACGGGGCCTATCCTGAACTTTAATAGTATTCCTAACAATGAATTCAACATGTCAGGTCCTGTCAATAGGTTATCATTTAGACACGTACCGTGAGACCTGGCGGCCGCGTCAAAAACTAAACGTAGTTTCCCCGGTTTGTTGGGGTTTACTACTCCGAAATGCGGTAAGTACCAAACTGGAGAATTATCTTCTTTACTTATCACTTTACGCGCATAACCTTCATCTAACAATCTTTCTATCTGTTTCGTATACGCCTCGGCGAACACAGCGTCCTTGCGCATGCGTCTTTCTATGCCATATAATCTTTGTCGGGCCTGATTATAATTATTAGGTAACTGAGTGTTCTCATGCTTCCACAGTAAACCTACTTCCCATTGTGACTTGTCAGGAGTGCGACGACTGGTGCTTTCTAATACGTGCAACGCTCGCTCTACGTCTTTATTTTTACGAGTATCTTGTGAAATGCCTAGGGCTTCTAATTCAAACTGAGATTTGACTAAATTATGTAAGTCGGGGAGGGAGACTGTCATGCAATTTACTGAATTATTATTGTTACTATTTTGAAGTGGTCCGTGTATGACCCAACCTAGCTTCGTAAGTGAGGCAACTGGCTTACCAGATCGTCCCCGTCGAATGTCCTGGCCGACGAGCAGCTCCCAGTTGTCCTGCCCGAGTAGTAGTAGCGGCTTGGCTCCCCTCATTTCCACGCAACCCAAGTCGCTGAGGTGCGCGTTATCGTTAATCGTCGCGGCGGACACTGTTTGCGTTGGTAAGCTTATGTTTGCCATTGTGCGGCACTTAATTTTATGGCACTGTCCATTAGGACCTTTTACTTGTACTTGTACCACTCGCGAAGTTAAGTCTGTTACTCCGTAGCCGCCCGCTGTTTTGAGTGTGAGAGGTACACACGGTCCCTCTAAGTTAGCGGCGAGTGAATTGTCTATGAGCGATACCGTCGCACCATCGTCTAATAACGCGTAACACTGAACGTCGACACTGTTTTCATAGTTTATAGTCACTGGCACTATCTTCAGTAGGGCTGAGGCTCGCCATTCCCCGATGTTAGTTACACTTTCTGTTTTGTTTACTTTCTGCGCTTTGTCCGCGTGTAACAATAGGTGATGTGCATAACCGCATTTCTCACATTTGTCGGCGCGGCAGAACCTCTTGGGGTGTTTTCTAATAAGACACTTAAAACACATGTTCTTTTCTTTGATTGTGTCCCAACGCTGTTGAACACTTAACTTTCCAAATTGCTCACATTTTTCAATAGCGTGCTCACCTTTGCACATTACACATTCCTTAGGTGAGAGGGACTCGTCACTCTGTGCGTTCACTCGTTGCATCAGTGGTGGCTTGTTAGTGACATGACGTGCGCTGTTCAATGGTCTAGTTTGACCGTAGACTTGCTTCTGTTGCTTCATGGGAGGTTTAGATGCACTAGGCTCGTTCATGATCGGCTGTACATAATAGGAGGTCGATCGTGCTAAATGTGTTAAGAAGTGTGATATTATTTCTAAGCTTGGTGACACTCTTAAATCCACCCCTTGTGAGTTATCTAGGCCCATAGCAAAGTCACCATACTGCGCGCGTTGCACTGGTGTCAGTTTGTTTAGTAGCTCACTCACTAATTGTGGGTTATTCAAATAACCTTCTGCACGAATATTCTTTAACAATGATACACAGTTTCTCACAGTCGTTGAGAATTTCCTCAGCTCTCGGCAGCTTTCCGTCACTCTGGGTAAATCTCTGACCTTTTTTAGTGCACACTGTAATACTAGGGTCGGATGACCGAACTCTTCCTCTAGGGCACGCATTATTGCTGACGGGTCTGTTGACGTTCGCAATAAGTCTTCAACCGCTATCTTCGCTTCGCCGTGCAGTGAGGTTTTCAGGCGTGCTAGGTTTTCATGTGATTTGAAACTGTACAACTCAGTAGTGTCCCAGTACATGTTTCGATAGGAAATCCACTCGGCGGGGTCGCCATTAAAATGAGGCAATTCATAAGCCTGCCTAGGTACCGGTCGCGGTCGTGCCAGTCCCGTAATCGCTTCTGCCAGTTGGTCTATCTTCCTGTCTCTTTCCCCTGATGACTCTCGCCGTCTTTCTGTTTCACCCACTCTGTCATATCTCTGCCGCCGTGTATCCGACTCAAGCGTTGATACTCGAGGTACACTTGCGACCGGAGTGGTAAAGACGGGATTATTCTCGGGCAGACGGAATCTCACTGCTGTCGACACTGGCAAGTACGCCGGCGTAGTAGGTGTCGTTATGTTGCCCACCGATACTGACGTCGACGACTCTATTATGCGTGGCACATTTATCTCGCTGGACACTGTAGGTTCACGGTACGTAAGAGATACGTTATTCACTCTACTTACGTTTTGTTCCCGGGTCACAGAGGTTTCACGGGGCGCGGCCACTTCAACAGGCGCGCGCGATACAGACTGCAACACTGTATCTTTTTCAATTACTTGGGGCGTTGTGTTAATCCATTCTTCAACGCGATGTGTCGTATCCACATCTGAATTTGAGTCATCACTTTCAGCAGCTGCCTCTATCTCGGCGATATCTGCTTCCACCCTTTTCCTCACGAGTTTTTCTTTTAACTGTACTAGCTCGCGTTCAGCTTCATACTCAATCCTTTTTCGTAAGAATTCGACGCTCTTGCGACTATTCTTAGATGAGCCTTTGCTGCTTTGTCTTGATCCCTGGCGCCTCCTCTCAGTTGTCTGCTCCGTATAGTCGAACACTCGGCCGGGGCCCGTCAGAGGTATATTACGAACGGATGTTGACGCAACAGTTGGTGCGACCGACGGCGAGCCTGGCGTCTTTTCAGACGGTAAACCTGAGTCCGAGGGGACGTCATTCTTGCGCCGCTCACTCATCTCGTCGGCTAATTTACGTAACTTGCTGCGCGTGGTTATAGCACTCTTTTGACTCATTTTATTCCACTCCTCTTGATGAACTAGATCCGGCTCCGAAGGACCAAAATGTCGACACACGACACCGGGATCAGGCTAGGCGGGGGTGACGTTGTTCCCTTTACGAGGTAGTGGAATAAAACAAGCGACATAGAGGTAAAAACACTTTGTATTCACGTAATTCTAATACAATCACTCTACTTTACTTGTTAAACTAACGATATGAGTCAAAATAATTAACACGCGCTATTTATAATAAACTCGGCACAACTTTACACAGACTTTTTATACTTTGATACAATTTCACAGCACAGGGAGACAGCGAGTAGTTACTCTGCTGGAGGACAAGTGAAGACTGACTCATTGTTCTAACGGCGGTCTTATTTATAGATTACGCACATGGGCGCAAGTATTGTGTACACTGATTTCTATCTGCGCCGGATCTACCAAGCGTGGGCGCGCAAGCGATGGCCGCCCGCCCCTTCCCCCTTGTCTTCCTCAAGCTTGGCCTGCGACTAACAATAACAAACCCCGACAGGTTTCGACTTGTCGAGCTTGAACCCGGATGTAAAATCTTCATCCAATCAGCGGGTTTGTTTACTTAGATGGATGGAACTTTGTCATATTTACTTGTGGAACATTACTTAAATTGTATACCTATGTTTTCCATCTTTATTATGATTTAATAAAATACCTATAATCAAAACTATCTCTGTGCAATTACAAACTGTCTTACTTACATTCTAATTACTTATATTCAGTCAGTCAGCTTACTAACAATAGTTATAAGTCAATATTGTAATTACTAACACAACGGGTCTTGACTATCTAAATAAATGATCTATTTATTATTGTTTCTAATCATTTACAGCTAATCGTTACTGTGCTTCACCTACACGTTGACATATTCAACACTAGTCATTCACAAAATTCTTTTAAAAAATGGTCAAAGAGGTGATGGTAAAAGGTGATAAAACAATCTCGTCAATAGTATAATAAGATATTATCTGACACCGAATTACATTCCTACACAAATAATGCTGGAATCTGTCCAGCCGCAAATCGCGAGGCTACCCGGATTGGGTCGAGCTCTCGGGCTCTCCCCAGACGAATCAATAATTTTGTGACGCGAGCCAAGCGCCAACCGGGGTAGAATCGTAGCCGGTAGTGTAATGATTCCTGCTGGGTTCAGTATGTCCGGATGCAAAACGAAACCATAATAGGTTCACTCGTATGTCTGTCTGTACGCCTCTTCCGAATCTACTGGTTTAATGTAATAGGGAAGTTGACTAAAAAAATCTAATTAGTCTGTTAGATAGATATTCAAAAAATATTGGACACGCATTTTTTTCTTTTTTGACGTAAACAAAAAACAAAAACGATACAGTGCATTGAAAACTCGTGTGACGTCACTACGTGCTACAATATTTACCATGGCGTGACGTGACAAGCCCTCGCTCCCGATCTTTAGGTAATGCTTTTTATCTTCAACAATTCTAATTCATTTGATAACGCAAATAATCACTGGGACAAGAATGGTATAAAAATCGATAAAAGATAACTTTTATCCGTTATTATACCATTTCGCAGTTCGCAGGTGTATTTATGTTTTTAAATACACCTGCGGACAACATTTTAAAGTTTTTGAAATTTATATATTTCTCTGCTTCCTCCTTTTAAACGACAGAATGGATTTTGATGAAGTTTTTAGTAATTGAAAGAGCGATAGCAAAGAAGGTATAAGATAAAATAATTTTATTCATTCAAACAAGAGTAGGTACATACCAAAAATTAGCTTGCCTTATACAATGGTATACAAATATTTAAGTAGATGAGTTTATGCGATTACAAAAAAAAGTATTAAAATTATACAGCAAATAAAATGTAAACAATAAAAAAATACTCTAGTATTTAATAATTATTTCGGTACGAAGTGAAGAGTATTTGAAAGATTCGAAGTACCATGTGAAAACAATGAATCCAAAATGCAAGCCGAGCATGTCGACTGGGTTTGCGTCGCTGTCAGCCGCTGGGTATCGACGGCTGCATTTTACGATATAAAAGTAATTATTTTTAACAAACATATAACGTTAAAGAATAATGATGATAATGTCACATTTTTCATGACTGGTCTTCGGGGTGATGATGCCTATAGCCTTCCTCGACAAATGGGCTATCTGACACTGAAATAATTATTCAAATCGGACCAGTAGTTCCTGAGATAAGCGCGTCCAAGCAAACAAACAAACAAACTCTTCAGCTTTTTATATGAGTATGTATAGATTTTAGAATTGAATGTTAATATGGCCGCCATTACTTTTCATCACCAGCCTGCTTGCTAATGAATTTAAAAACTATAAATACACACTCGTGTGTAAAGACACATCAACACCTTTGATCGTGCTAACGATTATCACCTTTTGAGAGCACAAGTGTTGGTCAATTTGTCAACTGTCATTTGGCGACAAGAGGTGAATTAAAACTTTATGGAGCTAAGGTGCAGTTCAAGTTCTTATAAGGAGCGTTCACATCAACAAAATATCTAAAATCATCCTTAATTTCCTAGCATTTTGATTGATTTTTGAAATTGATTGGCATGAATAGTCGACTGACATGATTTACTTGCCAGAGTATTAAAAATTTAGCTATTAATCAAATTAACACTAATGTATTTTCAATCAACATTTTATGCCAATACTAAATCTAAGCGATTAAAACACCAGAGGAATAGCACTTTCAAAATATTTCCACTTCCTAAGTCGTAGCGAAATAATAATGACGTATTAACTTACTTGAGGCTTCTTAATTACTATCATCGCACCTAACAATATAAAAAAAAAAACATAACTTCAGCAGGAAGACAGTCCAATGGCCATACTTAATCCACCCCAAATCGCTGACATATCAACCGATCCTGTACCTCTCAGTCAACTCCATTAAAAAAACTGTCACCAAAATCAATTTCCACGTCAAAGTGACCCTACACTGACTCCACGTACACTATCTCCCCTACAATCGCCGATGCTATCGACTCGTATTAAAATCAAATTGCACGTTAAACTGTCCAATTTGTAGCTGATGATGAGATAGCGCCCCCTGGCGGCGCTTGCGCAGCTGGCCGTGAATAAACGCGGTTACAAGTGCTTGATTGATGAGGAGGTGTCCGTGAGTAGGTGTGAACTGCTGGTGTCTAGTTTTAGCTTTCGGGGCTTGGACATAAATGAGTGAAGCGAATTGAGGACAGATGGATAATGGAGGTTTTACACAAAGAAACAGATACAGTTACATTAATATTGGCGTACAATAAAGCATATTCTACTCTACCTTACAGAAGAGTCTCAATTTCGTAAAAAGGAACGCGTCTTTGAGCTGCTTTTGCATAGTCAGAACAGCTTAAAAAAAGATTTTTTATCATAAAAACTCATTTGTATATAAGAAGTCATCAGTTTATCTTGATTTCTGATTACATACGGAAATGGTATGGCTCAACAGCCGTGTCTAAATGGTGTGCCATGCATCCATCACGCCTGACGCTTCAGGTGCTTTGCTCACCCGTACTAATATCTGCTCTATCTGTTTGTTTGTTTGTCACGTTTTTTTTCCACGCCGAAACCGCTGAATCAATTTTGATTTAAAAAGAGATTGGAGAAGGACACCGGATATTTGTTTAAATCGGGAGTGCGTTCCTTTGGAATTATTTTCGACTTTCACACGGGCGAAGCCGTTTGTAGAATCTTATCTGTATCTGAGAATTCGATATTATCTGTTTTTGATAGGATCGTCTTTTGTAACAACAAGCTTGTACCAGTTGCTTCACCACAGGAAAATCGATTATTTTTCCCTGAGAATCCTCCCGAAATAAAAATATCTTTAAGATTTCTCATAGTTACTATTTATACCAAAAATTATACCTACTTACATATGTATTTGGAACAGAAACAAACACACAGACAAAGTTAACTTTCTCGTTTATAAATATTCAGTTACTTAACAACTTCAAAAAAATTTAACCCAAATCTAATCTAACAAACTTCTCAGCTGACTCGTACAAAGACGTAGCTAAAATCAATTTGACAACAATTTAGTTACACTGACATCGAGTTTTCATTTCTGCGTGCAAGAGGCATGCAAAATCGCCTTAGGGTGTGACCAGTTTTCGCTGACCTCTTGCTCAATTCAAATTGGATCTTATTAGCGAGGTACAAGGTTGTGGTGGTGTTTTGAGGGTTGAAAGTATGATGGGTGGTTGGTAGAAGATCATCAAGGTGTGTTTGTGGTCGTTTGGGCAATGCCACGGTCGGGATGCGCGGCTGAGGGTTCGTAATAGGCGAGGCAATGATGTTTCATGCTTACACCGCGCGACGCGACGCCAACAATGATGTTTCATGCTTGCGACGCGATGCCTGAGCGTTTCCATGGTTACGGGTAGCGATTGGTTTTTTGATGTTAGTAGAGGGTTGCTTCATTTGCATGAGAGATGAGCGGTTTTGGTTAGACTTTGGAATTATGGTTGGGCTGTTTTCATTTGTAATAGGAAACTGTTAGTTAGTACTTCTGCGCTTTCTCGTATAATTTAACCGATGTAGCGTCGAATGCGCGTTATCTATCTGAGCTATTTGTCTAATTGTATCATCAAAAGGTTGACTGATAGTAAATAAATGCCTTTGTACTTTTGTAGGCTTAAAGCATTAAAAACGGTGAAGGAAAACATCGTGAGGAAACCGGCATGTCCTAGAACCAAAAATTCGAAGACATGTGACATTCAGCACACTGGGCCCGCGTGGTGGATTACGGCCCATTCCCTCTCCTAGAGAGGAGGCCTGTGTGGCTGTGTCCCAGCAGTGGGAACATTAAAAGGCTGATTATGCTAAAGCATTAAATAAATAAAAGGGTAGGTTATCAAAATTATTCAAGTTTAATATTAAAACTTAACACCTGGATCGTTTCCAATTCACCGCTGATACGTGCGAGTTCTGTAATGGCTGGAGGCTATATTATTATTTGTTTTGTAATATTCTCTTTTATTTAATATGATCACAGGAAATGTACACGATACAAAAGGAGTATTTAAGGATCGTAGCAGGTGGCGTTCGATAGTGTCTGCCTACCGCTATGAGAAAATGGTGGGAACTTAACATTCTATCACAACCCGTGTGGGGCACAGGCTTCTAAAATAAAAAGAAAATTCGCCTTCTAAATCTGTAGTTAGTATGTTTGTAGGAATTGTGTTTTTATCAAGAATTCATTTGAAATAAATAACCGTTAAAAACAACAAAAACAAACACTAAGAATGTTTGGCTGAATTAAAAAAAATGTACATAACTGAAAATAAAAATAGGTAAACCGCATCAAAATTCGTGACGTCTTTTTTTTTTCGCCGATTGATTGATTGATTTCGAGATGATTCGCCGGTAAAACGGTGTACCAAGTTGTGACGTCATCCGAACTTTCAACGCACCGTATCGTCTTCAATTTTGTTTACGCTACAAAATAATATGTTTTTTTGGAAATCTGACTGACTCCATTTTTTTTTTAATGTAAACCCTAAATTGACAAAATATGCACCTACCCAATTTAAAGAATCTGTTACCGACTCAAAGTCGTCATTTTGGAATGAGGATCCAAATCAACATCAAAAAGAAGACTTACTTATACAAATAATGTAGATACAATCCCACATACATCTGAAAACATAACCCACTAAATTATTCATCCAGAGACCAGAATCAAAAAAATCATTGCACAGCAAAATTACCATGCGCCCGTAGCATACCGTGTCCGGTGCTCCGGTGCGATACGCTGCGGCGCGGGCGCAGACCGGGCCGCGGGCGACGCGCGCAGCTGCCGCGCCGCAGTAATGAACGCACCCTGTACGTATGCGCTGACGCTGACGGCTTAGATCTGTACAGGGGGTGAGCTCATTACTGTGGTTTAGTTTAAGTTGGGATTAATTTATTTGGATGGAATGGTTTGGGTAATAAACCGAGGTAAATCTGCTTGTTTGATTTAGATAGGTTAGGCCAAAAACGAATCAAAATTATGAGACAGTGGGATTTTGTTACACCAATCTATACTAATATTATAAAAAGGATAGATTTGTATTTTTGTATGTAACGAATACACTCAAATACTACTGGACCGATTTCAAACGTTCTTTCACCATTAGAGCTACATTCACCCTGAGTTACATAGGGAACGGGAACTACGCGGGTGAAACAGCGGGGCACTGCTAGTACTATATACAAAAGTACCTCTGCCTGATTTGTTTCCTCTTCACGTCGTGCTGGCTGAACAGATTTGGATGGCGCTTGGCACACGGGTACACTAAGTCCTAGAAAAGGACATAGGATACTTTTTATTTCATGAGTAGGTTCTCATTGGGAACTTTTATTACTTTTGCGTGGGCAAAGCCGTTGACTGAAGCTAGTTAGTTGTCCTCTTTATATTTAAGATGCTGTAAAAATAGTTTACTAATTGTGCATCTATGGAACCATTTATAATTTTATGGAGAATTAGTAAGTCAGAGTTGTTACGTCTTTCTTTTAAGCTAATCATTTTAAAGTGCCTTAGCCTATCATTGTAATCAGGTATAGCTTTTCTAATCCCACACTTCCTATATAAATACCTATATAAATGTGTACTTTTTTTAATTACAGGCTGGTTGTTCCTATTAGAAATTGCATTCATGTCAAACGTAAGAGTAAAAAATTACAAAAAATACAGACTTATTGTTACAAATACAAAGTGCATTCTTATATCTATAAATCTAAATTCAATTATTTAAAACTAACGAAGTACAGCATTAAAAAAAACGCGTGACAGATGCCATAAATATTATTTAAAAAAATATATTTCTTTTATTTAAAGTACTTTTCTAGATCCTACAAAGATTATGCTAAACCCAATTGCTTTAGGCTCGAGTTTAGTGCTCCTTGTAATTATTAATTTTATGGCTTATAAAACTTGGACGTTTAGTAGAAGGAAGAGGAATTAATGTAGCCGTTTGTAAACGATGCCGTAAATCAGCAGGACTTGGATTAACGAGCTAAATCAATGAAATAATTGTACACCGGACTTGTAGATTGTAGGTTTAGTTACTATAAATAAAATTGATGTAAGCATACAGATTTCCTGCATGTTTCAATTAGAGATGATTGCTAATTTTAGGGGAAAACATTCTCAACGATGCCTTTTTTTTGTCATGAAACACTTTTCACGATTACGATTTTATTGTTAACTTGTTGCTCTTGTGCCCGCGACTTCGTACGCGCATTTACCGGTTTTTTCCGTTCCCGTAGGAATTTCGGGAAATCCTCTCTTAGAGCTCTCCCACACTCTCCAAGGAAACTACGTGGCAAATTTCAACTTTCTACGACAAGTGGTTTCGGCTGTGCGTTGTCTCTAAGTCATTCGGTAACGGAAGACATTTTATATACCTACATATTGTAAATGTATAATATATTGATTGATTAAAACTTTATGCACTAGTAAAAAACACTACAAAGGCGGACTTAATGAATAAGGCATTTTCTACCAGTTGACCTTAGGGTGGTGCAGAGACATGGCAGGTGTATTATCGCTCCAGAACTAATTTTAAAGATACCTCGCTCTACCTAAGGGCAGACTTTTACCTTGGACGGAGGATAAGCATAGCCATACAAAGTGGCAATGCCGCCAGTCTTTTGGGCACACTTCCAGTCGACAACGATGCGGATGAATTTTCTTTAATTTAGAAGTGTTATTTTAATTGTATATTATTTATAAGTAAAGCCACCCAAATTACAAGCACATTTTCAATTACAAAATAATTTCACACAAAAAAGAAGAAAAACTCTAATAAAAACAAAGTTGGAAGCATCAAACACCATGTGTTATATGTGATCTCGGGGCGCATTACATATTCGTGCGGCATAATAAATGTATCCGCTTAATTATTATTTTGAAAATATCCGCGCCCCGGGCCAACGGGGCAGCCGCCCGCTCGCTACACAATCATATTTCTTATAAAAATAAAAGTTAAAAGTGTGCACTTGTTTCTGGCCCCACTTGTAAACGGGACAAACTTCGGTGAGTTATATGTTGGTCATTTTAAATTGGAGTAGGTATATGGTTTTGTTTCCTTGTGATTATTATAAACTGCGGTTCTTCTTAGTAAAGAATGTGTTGGTGGGTACCTCTCTTTCGTTATCCTTATTAATATAAGTGACTAGGGTAATATCGATTGATATTGGGAAACGAAAGGCATAAATACAATTTTGGGGAAATTGACTCGGTGATGCACACTTATTGGGGATATGACTGAAATTCTGAGACACTCGGTGCGAGTGCAAAGCGGATCTGATGATGAACCATTTGCTGGAATGTTCAAATATCCATGCACCTGCAGTCTTGATGACGTAAATAACGCACCCACGTCGACACGAATTAGTAGACTCAGTTTTTCACGCTGTTTCGATCTGCATATTTAAAATGTAGCTATAGTGAAACAAATAAAAAAAAATAGTTTTTACTACCCAACATTTACTTAAGCCTTTTTTTCTGGATATGAAATCATTAAATGACTTCTGCCGCTCTGGGCGGAGTGGAAGGGAGACTCACACTCGCAGACTCTTACTGACTAAAACCCACCCGTGTTCACCCTAATTCCCTATGCATTCCAGAGCCGCGGTGACTCTTTCGAACAAATTCCGCAGGCACAGGTTCTAGCGGGCCCCGTCTTTTATGCTGACATATTTTTGAGCCGCGCGTGGAACACGACGCGCTGTCGACACGGGCCTTTTTGTCGGACGGCGAGCTAGTACCTACGCCTACGGTGGTCGGGAATCGCCCTGCGACTCCCGACGATTTCCTTAAGCCTTCATTACTTTTTCGCAAAACCGTTTCGTTTGTTACTCATTTCCAAACGTATGAGATTTGGAGTTAAGCCCTTTGCCGCGGAACTGTGATATGAAAATAGTTAATGTCGTGTTGGAGAGTTGGCTTCTCAATAAGGTTGGTAACGAAATAAAAACGATGTTGACCAAAAAGTTCTCGAATGCTTCAATAACGGCATTCCTTTTTCGATGTTCCAACTATTATAGTAATTTTACTCTTCTTTCGCTTTAAGCAAGAATTGTGATAAATGCTCATCATGCCTTGCAAGAGATTTTGCGCTGCAGTGAGAAATTTACAGGCCGGTATCAGGTATTATTAAAACTATAATTTTGCATTTCCAACACGTCATGCATACGGGGAACTCAAACTGTAAAAGGAACAAAATTGTATTAACTCAAAACACTCGATACAAAAAATCATTCTAATCTACGAAGCGTAGTGACGTAGCATATTTTGCGCTACGCAACTTTCTCTCAGTATTTGGAAGCTACGAAATTGCTACGCTTGCTACGAATTTGCGACAAAAGTACCAGGCGCCCAGTTAGTATAGGAGGTTGAGCGTACCGACAGTAGAGTGTATTGTAATGGCTGTCGAAAGGGAAAGGGTTGATCAACCCTTTGGTGTGTACCTAGAGTGCGGAAGGGGGATAGAGCCGTTGTAACTTTTTTTGTAATGCTGTTTAAATAACAATTTTATTGAAAGTGAAACTTTATTTTACGCGCATAATCAGATATATACATTTACACCTATATATTTAGTAGTGCCTAATTGCCTATACCTAGTATATAAATGTATCAACGTTTAGTTACACCCTTATTCAAATAAGTACGTACACTTAAGGAATTTACACTTTAAACATCAAGCTTTAATTAATGCTCAAACGATAGGGTAAAAATCTTCATATATTCTCGTTGTTGTGAAAGGTAAAAGCTCCGATTTCTTTCTACAACTATCTCAAACCCAATGATCCTTACAAAATAACTGTTCTAAATCTCAACAGATACCAGAGTATCAGTTGGATCAGAAACAATATCTAAGTCCCCTCTGCAAAATCACACGACTACACAACTCTATGAGATCCCTCCACACCGAGGGCATTGTTACCGATCAATAGCGACTCCCGCTTAAATAACAATCACTCATTCACTCACTCACTCGTTCCGTTCACTGCAGATCATTCAACATTCGAAATTTGAATGAAAATAGCACAATGTTTCGTTATTTTAATTTTGTTATTTGTCGCCAGTATTACATTTAAGGGTAAACTTTTGTGGGTCATTAATTTAGTCCTTTGATATTTGCAATTAGGTACGTATTGTTTGTCAAATAATTATCTGATGATAGGTTAATTAAATATTCGATAGTTTAAAATAAACATTGGTGATATTTATTCGATGTATGATGTATTCGATGTACAGTTATGGAATGAAAAAGAATGCATACGGAATAGGTAACTCATAGATGTTGCTAATATGTTTAATAAGGTAAGCCCGCGATCTATGAATTAAAATAGTTGTATAGGTATTTATCAAACACTTTAGCCCAAACACATGTCAAAATTTGGCATTAAGGTAAGGTTGACACGTTCTTAATTTAAACACTCAATTCAGAAACCAGTCGTTTATAACTTTACTTAAACAGACACTTTACTTAAGCAACACACACAGAACTATTTCAAAACCTCTTAATACATTTTTTTAATAAAGTTTTATTTAAAAAAAAAACCAGCATTTTTTCAAGTTTTATTTAATTTAATTTGATTTGAATTTATTTAATTTGATATGAATTAATTTATTTTGATTTTAATTTATTTTATTGTTTGTGTTATATGTATATTGTATTCATTTTTGTGTGGTATTGTATTTATTATTGTATAATTGCAAGATATTTTCTAATATGGGTTATGGTACCTGAAATAAACAAATTAATATGAATAAATGTATGGGGCAGTCGATTATTATTTTTCACGGTTTCTCGGTTAGTGCCATAGTAAAAGTTGTTTATAATGGATGAGTAAAATGACCTCTTTAGAGGTATTGCGATTATTTTGTTACACGTTGTATACTTTTATTTACACAGAAGTATTTTAAAACCTCTTTGATTTTAGTTATGTCCATTTTTAGTTGTTTCAAAGTACCTTCATACTTAAATATCCGTCTTTTTCACAAAACTCAATCTTTACCTACCACTGTTATGGAAAGCACTTAAATACTATCTTTATGTTTAAATTAATAAAGATTTTGTGGTCACTGATGTTTTACTTACAAACTAATCTGTAAAACTTAGCTAACTATTAAATGGATCTAGAGATGGTTCGTAATATATTGCAAACTTTCTACTCTAAATACCGTTCTCCTTACTCTTGTAATGGGAAATACATTAAAACTTTCCATCCTTACTAAATAGGTATGAAAGTGAGTTTGTTCGTAGCATGTCACGCCGAAATTTCTGAACCATTTTTGATGAATTTTGTTACTGAGATAGATGGGATCCTGCAGACAGTATTTACAGTAGAAATAGTTTTTACAGGCGAAAATGTTTACTAACGCGAGCGAAGCCGCGGGAAAAGCTAGTAGTCCATAAATGAATAAATCCTTCATAATATGCGCCTTGTCTTTACAATATCTAATTTGTTTAACACAATATTGGTTTAATAATAACCCCTTAAATAGGAAAATTACACAGCATCGGAACTCTGCAATAATGCCTTACTCAGTTGCTATAATTATTTACTCGATAAACTAACATAGCCTCTAAGATACATATAAACTATTTATATATTACTACCAAATCAGGGGATAAACAACCTTAATCCTATGAAAATAAAGATTAATAGAAATGCAACTTTGGAAGTTGTCAGTCCTAATAATGGGTTATCGTCGATATAAAATAATAATATTGTTTGTTATATGACATATCGTAACGTTACAGTCACGATGTTTCGTTCGACTGTTATTTATTATTCAAATTATCGCTATTATGAAATTATTGAGGTTTATTTATCCTCAATGATAGTTTGATTAGAGTGGCTATAAAATATTGTGTTTATATTATTATTTAAGAATAGAAGGACTGCTCGACATGACATTAGGATGACATAATCTAACGGCTACTTCCCGATATGTCACATTCCCGATTCGTGTCAACATGTCAAAAGTAGAAAAAACAAATGAGCACAAGTGGCGTTTCGTCAAGATTTTAATCTTTATACCACTTATTACGTCTTAATGCACTGAGCATTAAACATTTATGTTAAAATCATTCCTTTAATTTGCGGTAGCTGGACTTATTTGTCGTAGTTTCCACGTTTTTTTAAGAAGTTACTATAACTAAACCTCCCAAGAAATCCCGAGAAATCGAGTTCGAGAATTCTCGAGACCTGGGAATTTTAAACCCTAGTTATACGCCATAAACCCACGAGGAAGCGTGTCCCGCCTAGTAAGACGCACACTTTTCTATGTGACTTCCTGTATCCTTCAAAATAAACATGTAGGTATCTAAAATCTTTCACTAGTACAGATTCTTGTGTATATTATTTATTTTATTTATATTCTATATAACATAAAACACAGACACAAAGTGTCTGAAGTTGTGCTACTAACTGTGTCAGTGAACGTAAGTACTTAGCGAAAATAAGCACAAACTTCTGTAGGTAAGGATATGGAGAGTAACTGCTGGAGTTGTCACTTGTGACAGCTTGGGATGGTTGGGTAAGTGGGTTGGCCAGTTGAGGATTAAATAGTTTTTATTTAGCCCTATTTAGTAGGATTGTTGACCAAGGCCAAGGCCCATATTCCATGTCGTGACTTCTAGGTCGACTCCGAAGCATTATATTGATATTTATTTATATTCACTACACGAGGGCTTTTCCTGGTGTCTTAGCGACTGAGTTGAGAGGCCCTTCAGTCCTAACTGATTTGGAATACATGTGGACTATTGTGGACCCAAGTTATGTTTTGGATGTGGTCGACATTTTATGTCTCTATTTCATGTAGCTCGTAGCTATTCTTAATTAATTTAACGATCCACTGTACTCTTCTTAAACATTCAATTAACTGGGATAAGTGAAACATCAACTTTTCTAGTTTAAAATTGGTTTAAATCCCATTTCAACTCAACAATATTATTACGCAAAGTAACAATATAAACAACCTGCACGGTACACTTTCAGAAATTACACACAGCAGGCATACAACATTACCGAGATGAGTGGGTGCTGCCAACTGCAGCAACCTAATTGTGCCCCGTTGCACTGTCCCCCGGCGGTCATGATCTAGCCACACGACTACCCCAAGGCCCGCGCTAAATACTACCAACTTAACGAAAAAATTCCAAATTCGAACTTTTAATTTGACGTTTCGTGAAATTCCCGCCGTAAACGGTAAGGATTGTTTCAATCGTGAGATTTTTCGTCATATTCGTGAGTTTTTTCCTGGGTTTAGCCTTAGGGTTTGTAATTAGACGAGGTAGATGTATGCTGCATGTGTTTCGTTGTGACGTGTGAACTGGGATCACGAGTTCGTGATTGGGACGCTCATCAGTGGAGGATGGATGTCAATTGTAGGGATCGCATTGTTTCTGTGAGGGCCTAATGATGAGCTGCATTCTCGGCTAAGTGATTGTTACGAGGAAGCTCTTTGGTATTTTAGTTGCTTATTTTACTAAAATGCTAATATTTTTGTGGAGGGAAAAGATTGTTCATTTAACGGTAAAAAGGTCACGATCACCAATGTTTGCTTCATAATGATCCTTTCTTTGGTATTTTGTAGCTGTATCAATACAAAATTATGTTGTATTTTAAATAATGCTTTCGATAAGGAATATGTGATAGAGTGGCTTTTAAAACCTGTCTAGCATAAGAATATCTACCATTTCACTTAGCCTCATAAAAAGAAAAAATTGAACTGTTTTTGAATCAAATAACTATCCCTTTTTATAATCAATTAAACTTTGAAAAAGCTTTAGACAGAGAGAAAGGCTATACTTATATAGGTACAAAAATAAATTAATCATCGCTCTATACCTCTTAAAGCAAAGAAAAAAAGAAAAAGAGTTTATTTGCAATAAGCATGACGCATACAAAAAAAAAACAACTAAAAAAGTTATGTAAAGGTCCATGCAGACCACACGAAAAAAAAACGCAAGGTTAATAGGGTTCCCTCTATCTGGCAGAATCTTGTTGCTCCGAATTTTACTTGGCATAACACACTTGGCATAATTTTTTTTAAACGAATATTTGTAAGGCATAAAAAATATTTAGTATAACTATTGTTTGGCCGAATGTTTATATGTCCGAATTTACAATGGCATACTATTAAGATGGCAGAATTTTATTTGGCATAATCACCTTTAGCATAGTTAACATTTCGCATATTTTCGTTTAGCACAATGTTTACTTGGAACAACGATCATTTTGTATAATTTCACTTGGCATACTATGAAGATGGCAGAATTTCATCTGGGATGAATCTATTTAACAATTTCCATAAAAAAGCATTTATCTAATCTTAGGTATATTAAAATTTAAACATAGTCTTAACAGTAAACGCTTTTTTCTACAAATTTACTGACAGAAACGAGTCGCTGCAAAAACGACTCCACGTAGTCTTGTCTGCCCTACCCCTAGAGTGTAATTTAAAACCGCGAAGGCGCGGAGGGGCGAGGCGGCCCGCGAGTTGAGGAGCAGGTGGTTGTAACACTCGCCGCCGCGGCTGAGGCTGGCCGGCGAAGCCGGGCAGCAAGCCGAAGCTGCGGTGGTGAGCGTTAAACCCATCTGCGACGAAAAACTCGCGTGGGACCGCCGGAGCCCCGCAGCGCCGTAGCCGTGACAGAAACCATGCATGCTGCATGTTGCTTGATTGCTTGCATGCTGCATGCTTGCTTGCATGCTGCATGCTTGCTTGCATGCTGCATGCTTGCTTGCATGCTGCATGCTTGCTTGCATGTTGCTTGATTGCTTGCATGCTGCATGCTTGCTTGCTTGCTTGCATGATGCATGCTTGCTTGCATGCTGCATGCTTGCTTGCTTGCACCAATTTTATTATTCTGGTAAGAAATGCAAAATTATTGTAACTATGAATTTTCTGTAATATAACAGATGTGTCTTTCAATTTATGGATGTCAAATGTATGCCAAAAGATGATTCTAACTGTTAACTTTCTGAAATATGACAGTTCTGCCTTTTAATGACTACCGATATGAAATGTATGCCAAAAGACGATTCTGACTGTGAACTTTCTGCGATATGATGTTTCTACTTTTTAATTATTATGGATATAAAATTTATGCCTAAAAATGATTCTGACTTACAAAATTATGACTTTTTAATGGATGATAAATGAGGGTATACCAAACAATTTTCTGCGAAGTGAAGATTATGCCATCCGTTGTTATGCAAAATAATATTATGACATTAAAAGTTCTGCTATAAAGGGTAGACCCAGGTTAATAACGTTACAAATAGTAAAAGGGATCCCTTCTTTTCGCATAATGTTTTTTGTCCTAATATACTTCGGCATAACGATTTTGGCACAATTTGTTTTGGCATAATAATACTTTGGCATAATTTTTTTAGGCATACATTTTATGTTGGCATAATCATGTTAAAGACTAATTTGTTTTGGCATCAATTTGATTAGCATAACGTTAAAAGGCCTAATGACTATTAGCATAACGTTAGTAGGCCTAAAGACTTTTAGCATAATGTTAGTAGGCCTAATGGCTATTAAATTAATATGCTGTGCAACAAAAGTTAGTCACAGAACCGAATTGGTGCAAAACCGACTTCACGTCGTCTTGTTTGTCCTACCCCTAGAGTGTTATTTAAAATCGCGTAGGCGCGTAGAGGCGAGGCGGCCCGCGGGCTGAGGAGCAGGCGGCTGCGACGATTAGCACGCGTGGGGCCGCCGGAGGGCCGCAGCGCCGGAGCCGTCACAGAAACCCTGCCTGCTGCATGCTGCTTGCTTGCTTGCTTGCATGCTTGCTTGCATGTTGCATGCTTGCTTGCATGCTGCATGCTTGCTGCATGCTTGCTTGCATGCTGCATGCTTGCTTGCATGCTGTATGCTTGCAATGCTTGCTTCCTACAGCGAAAAAATACTCACAAAATTGTTCAATACGTTATAATATATTAATATTTTATTTAGGATATTATGCTTAAAAAAGTTATGCTTTAGAACTTTATACTTAAAAAAGTTATGCTTTAGAACTTTATGCTTAATAAGGTTATGCTTTAGAACTTTATGCTTAATAAGGTTATGCTTTAAAATATTATGCCTAATCATTATTATGGTTACAGACATAATGCTTAAAAAAATTATGCATGAGCTGTTATGCGTAATTATATTACGCGAAAAAATAATTATGCCGAACAACATTATGCTAAGTTATATTAGGTCTTAAAATTTTATGCTAATGGATAGGGAACCATAGTAAAAAGTCACCACCGCGTGCGAATATCTGGCATGTCCCCGCCGTGTGTGGACTGTGTACTAGGAGATCAAAGGAGCGAGGCCAATTTGTGTAGCGATGCGGGCATACAGCAGTGGGTCTTGATGACTGTAACATAATAACACCTGAAGGTAGGTATATAATATGTCACTGAAAATTGCAAACTCCGTAAGAATGTAATACATAAATCTTTATTAGATTATAATTTGTTAATACATCATGGAAACGTCTATTTGTATAGAATAAATCCCATCCGAATATAATTGTTTGCAAGATATGTCCGTTCTATCTTTTAATAAAAATTAGTTTACAAATTGACGCGAAGATTTACAATCTTAAGGCGTTTGCAATTTGCCTATGACATATAGTGTATCAAGCTAGTTGACTTTATTCTTAAAGTGATCTAGCTAGAGAGGCTTTATATTTTGTTGATCCGTAGTTAGCTCAACCAAAATGGTTTTTGATTAATATGGCGGGAATAACTATAAATCTACTTTTTCGAAATGCACGCGGGCGTAGCCACGTGAAATAGCGAGTGTCGATATGTCATCATCCTACATGTTCTTAACAATTTTGATATTCCGGAAAACTTTAAGATTCCAGAATCTCGGAGGCATGTCCATATTAACATCTACGTTTCAGATTATTGAACCCAAATCAATTTACCTATTTCGACCACTGGTAATAAAGTTTTTAACTTAGATATTTAAAAAAAAACGCGTAGGTATTTAATAAAGCTACGAATCGTACAGAGTCGTTTGTCCCGCCGTATGCGGATGACAATATGTACTAGGAGATCAAAGGAGCCAATATGTGCAGCGATGCAGAGATATAGGGGACTCGTAATATGAGTGAGTTTGTTGACATATTGATTCATAACATGACTATTGATGGTGTAAAAATAATGCAGTAGGTACTTAACCCCCACAAGTCAACCCGATCATCCCGTTTTAAAAAGTTTCGTTAACATTTGAATAAAATAAATAAATCATTTTGTGTACCTACTAACTACCTGAAGTCTATTTTTAATTCGTTGCTATAAAATTATTTCAGGTTCAACATTGAACAGGTTACCATCGTATATAATAATTATGATAGAATAAGAAAACTTTTCGCAGTGAAATAAGAAAAGTTTTTGTGTATTAAGTATACCAAAATTTATAACGCCACTAAAAAGCCACAAAAACTCACCACCATATTAGAATCCGACGTAATTGTGCGTGTTGTGTTTGGACGGTGACAGTTCTAGCGCAGATCAAAGGCGTGTGCTCAATATGGTGCGGGGACGAACAAACGAGGGAAAGTTGGGACTTTGGGACAGCTCTAAATATCGATAAAAATGTGGGGTGTCAGTTTGTTTTTGCAGCTAAAACTTGGTAGTTATGTTTTACATATTGAGTCATATTGTAATGACTGTGAAACCGCAACTAGATTTCATATCTATACTCTATACTTCTATAGTAAGACATCAAGCTGAAGAGTTTGTTTGTTTGTTTGCTTGAACGCGCTAATCTCAGGAACTACTGGTTCGATTTGAAAAAAAATATTTCAGTGTTACATAACCCATTTATCAAGGAAGGCAATTATATATCATTACGCTAAGAACAATACGAACGGAACAGTCATGGAAATTGTGACACAAACAAAGGTGTGCGGGTCAGCTACTTTTTAATAAGGTTGAAAATTAAATGATTATAAATAACAAAGGTTTACTTTAAACGACCATTTATGATTTCATTGCAAACATTAATTTATAAAATACTAGCTGCTGCCCGCGACTTCGTCCCCGTGGAATCCCCGATTTTAAATCATTCTTTATCGCTGCTCCGCTCCTATTGGCTTAAGCGTGATGATATATAGCCTAAAGCCTTCCTCGATAAATGGTCTATTCAACCCAAAAAGAATTTTTCAATTCGAACCAGTAGTTCCTGAGATTAGCGCGTTCAAACATACAAACAAACAAACAAACTCTTCAGCTTTATAATATTAGTATAGATAAACCATTTGGAATTAAGAAGTATGCGGATTTACAAACTAAATGCAGGTGCAAATACTACACTTCGTGTATTTACAAAAAATGTGTTAAAGCCAAATACTCCACAATCAAGTTTAGTCACATCACTATTTAAAAAGCTGAATGCACTCTGATAGAAATTTGTTTTTAATCGACCTCAAATTGGGCGCGAAATGAGTTGGACCCTCGGGTGGGGTGCGTCAAAGATAGCTTCATTACAGACGCTGAATTAATATTCTAAACATTTATCATATTCAAATAAGTATATTAAATGTCACGCTCTTTTAACTACCAGGCTATTTTAGTAGTTTATTTTTTGTTAGTTTAGTAAAATGTACATATAAACTTTGCTCTTTTACGACACTCGATTATCCAAAAGTCAAGGTAAAGCGATCCATCAGATTCGATATTGGCATGCATTTTTATATTTGTGAATCCTTTGTAGCATCCTCAGTCTTTGAAGTAATTTTAAACTAGCTAATAATTTACAAAGTAAATTAGAGGAACATAGAAGACATTTGGAGTACGTACTTTTTATTTTTTTGATCCCGATTTTATGAATTTGGAACTTTTTATTTATTAATATTCCGTGCCAGTGCATTAAGTTACTGTGGAGACCTGAGTAACCCAATTACACAATTTTTAGGCAACAATGAACGTTGCTTCATAATTGGACCTTTTTTACTTAATCTATTTAATGCTCGATTGACAATGAACACCAGCCAAGGTTTGAAAAACAAACCTATATTTTGCACGTGTTGCTGTCTAGAGGCGTGACCACAACTTCTAATTTACAATTCGAAATACAAAACGATTGTTTCCCTCCAAAATCTGACAGCTCAATTACATTCAGCCTCGGACGACATTTGTTCAAATTGCCTATGTTTTATGGATACTACCACATTAGATTTACCGTCAAAAAGACAGAATGGGGTTCTTATTTTAAGTAACTTAAAGATTACAATGCAGTTATATTCAATTTTGGAACTGTAAGTTTGAATTTGTAAACCAAGGTTCTTTTTACGGTCCATTTCGCGGTTAACACAGCGTGTAAATGAGTTCTTTATCATGTCGTGTTTTAAGCGGCTGTTGATAAAGTTTTGTTTCGGGTGACACTGAAGGGTGCATACATTAAAATAAAATAGAAGGAAATATACGACAAATTGGCATGTAGATATAACTAACAATAAGTTACTTTTAGAATTTGAAGGGATATGATAGAATAGGTAGTATTTGGTTAGATAATTGGCAAAAAACTTTCCGTAGAAATGACGTGAAGTATTATTAAATATAAAAAATACTAAGCTACATTTACCATTGTAGTTCCTCTTGTAGTCTCTCGAGTCAGTGTAAAACAGCCGTAATTTAAATACGAAAGACAAAACGAGTCACGTGCCATTTTACTTCAATTTAAAACCAACCGTCTAGAGCTACCAGTTTAACAAGGTCCGTCAAACAGCCAATTTTATTCTTTATGTAAAAGTTATCTGGCTATTGAAAATTTGGCCTAATACTCTTTGGTCTTATGTGTAAAACTAAGTTAATTCAATAAGTCAATACAGTTTCTATCAAATTATATCAGCTTCTATAATCTCCATTCTCTTAATCTTTCCACAAATGAATCGAGAACACGTTCCATCCACTACTATATAGTCTACTACTTATGTACAGTAATACATAAAGACATTTTGCACTCGATACATACGCGCATCGTGCACCTGCCATTCAAATCACGCCTACAGCAGTTAACAGCAATAATACCATCGAATAAACAAACGATTTTAAACTCTATTGCAATTGTGATAAGAGTTGTGATATATCGAGCACTAGTAAAGTATTTGTCTTAGTGATGTGAGCTATGGGCAAAGATTAAGGATTTAAAGTGGAGAAGATCAGACTGACTGAAAATTTAATCAAATTTGGTTCATCGGTTTGGAGCTACGATGCCACAGACAGACACAAAGATACACAAACATTACCGATACCGATAGTGAAGGGATTAAAATTGCAAGAAAAAAATGTGTTCAATATAATGTAAGAATCGTAATTAGTGGCGAACCCAATAAGTAAGCCTTCCAAGTTTTAGCATCCTAGACTTAGTTGTTTTGGCTGTCCGTGGATAGTAGTAGGAAAACGATTTTATAAGTATAACTAGCATACCTTACAAAGCAGTTAAAACACGGAAACAATTATTTCCACAATATGGCAATTACAGGCAACAGGGTTTCTTTCAACTAACCGTCCCATCTGCGTCCCAGTCTTTGCCCGCCCGTGGCATACAGTTACCGAAGTGGCAGAACGCAAGCGGAGCGCCCGCAGGCGTCACGGAGCGCCCGCGCCGCCGCCTTACAGTACGTACGCAACGCCATACGTTATACTTGCCTGCCTCGAGAGTTAGGGGTATGCAGGTTTTTTAGTCAAGGTGAACGTTATTGGAACTAGAATTCGTTGAGGTCATGTCGCTTTTGTCTACCTCAGAGTAAGTACATACAGAAGGTTTTTTAACATTCACATAAAGATTTGATAACTTCTATTTGGTAAAGCGACTAAATAGCACAAAGTACTCAATTTTATTTAAAATAAAGCTACACCAGAAGGTACACTTACGAAACCAACAGCAAACACAGGAGCAATTAAGAAATCCACTTTATGTGTGAGCTTAATAAAGTTCCCAATTTTACTACGCACGCATGGCTTGCCTATACAATATATGATCACGTGACGAACGGTGCGCCTACGCTGCCTCTACGCAGCTTCGTAGCATTTGCTACGCTGCCGCTACGCAACTGTTGCCTAGCAGATGCTAACGCTAGGTCTACGCCAGCAAACTGCCTACGCTGCCTCTACTCAGCTTGGGATTTTATATTTATAACATCATCCCACGCTAAGGACGACGACACTCACGCGTAGTAGCAACTGCTACGCAAGCCCTATGCCATCCATGCCTAAGCTGCTAACTACGCAGATTCGTAGCATAGGCTACGCAAAGTCTATGCCTTGCGAACGTCGCCAACATTCATTTCTATGGAAACCTTCTGAAACTAGCTATTTATTATGTTCTAAGAAAAAGGTTAAAAGGCAGATAGGTAATCGAACCTTTATAAGTAATTCGAAGAAAATAGAACATGACTACATTGTTAATGTTCAGTATGATCTCATGCTACTAGATCATACTTTAGCTAGGCTGATTTAATCTATCGTTAATTATGATTTGATATACTATTGGAAAATAACCCGAAAGAGCGTCCATGCTACATTTTCACGTCAATTTTTAAATGTATTTTTCAACTGAATCTTTTCAACATATTCGAAGTAAAATTGGCACACGAGAAATCATATAAATGGATTCGTTTTTTCATACGGAATTTCAAAAATCTCAGAATGAGTGCTTATTTCAATTCCCAAAACCGACTGCCTAAAGTAACAACCATAAACAAGACAATTTACAAATGTACTACAACACTAGTGACGTTACTTCTTTCACAACACTTCCACATCTGATTTATGGCCCTGGCTACATAATAAACACATCACTAGGCCACAATAGGCCAATAATTGCGTATTGTACTGGAACGAGCCATTCAATAGGCCGTATTCTTTGGCAGGTCGGGACTAGGAACATTGTTTGACTGCTTAGAACATGTTCGTAGGTGAACTGAACTGTTGTACCAATTATTTGTGAGGCTATTATTGATAGGATGTAGTAATTTATGAGTACCCGGTATCATGAAAAAAATAGCTATTTGCTGCAGTTGTAAAAATATAGTTAACTAGCTTTTACCCACGGTTTCGCTTATAATTAAAAATAATTCAAGTTATAGTTTCGCAAAAATCATTTACATCCCATGTACATTATCTCTGTACCAAAATTCATCAAAATCGGTTCACCAATTTAGGCATGAAAGCGTTAGAAGAAACTCAGTGTCTCATCATACACTAGCTGTCGTCCGCGGCTGCGCTCGCGCGGATGTCGAAATTATCCCAAAGGAACATACACCCAGGATAAAACGTATCCTATATGTAATTCCAGACTACGATCGACCTCCAACAAATTTCAACATTCGTACATACAAACTTTCGCGTTTATAATAGTAGTAAGGATAGGGATATTCGTTACAGTTAAGATTAACCTTGAATATAACCACCTTCGACCCTTTAGAAGTAGGAAATTACCTTAAGAGATCACATTCCCGGGAAAAAACTACGCTATGCGGTCGTGGACCCTCAAGGCTTTATTACAGATTCATACAAATACCTAATACGATACTCTTAGCATCTGAACTTACGAACAACAGCAGTTATTTATTACAACATTCATAGAATCACTTTGAACGGCATGGTTGGAACTGTGGCTGCGCGATTGACGTCTGCGTTGCGTGTCTCAGGTTCGATCCCCAACGAACGAATCTTTTTTATGGCTTACAGATCATTGTTCCGGTTCTAGATGTATGTGTGAGCAATCCTGAATCCACATAATGTACCCGTTTGATGACAAAAGACTCGCGCCCTATTAGGTACATGATAACTGGCGAAATTTCTTTGTACTACAGGTGCACTTCTGCCAAACCCTGAGGGGATTACAGTCGTGATGTAAATATGTATGTAAGTACCTACATATACGTATTGTTACGAGCTTCGGGTTCGTTACAATAAAATCAGCCGATTAAATAAACAAAGATGACACTTTAATTTACACCACACTAATTACACGATAAACTCACTAATAAGAAAACACAATCGCACTATTAATCACTTGAGTTCGCAGTCGAAGATCGCTCTCGAAGTTATCACTTGTATCGCAAATCCAATACTGACTCGGTCGGCACATGTGCCGGCCTTATATAGGGCGCCGAGTAGAACTCCAGAAAGTTCGCGTACATATCGGTCGCGACCGACTAAGGTCCGAGAATTCTAGCATAGATAAATCTCGAAGGTCCTTGACTTCACTAGTTCTGCTACTCGATACTAGATGGCGCTAGTGGTACCGAATGCCGCTATCATCCTAACTTAATTCTGGCGCGCAACACTGCCCCCTCCTAAGACATGCTCGTCCCGAGCATTATCAGCGCCATAATAACGCGCCAGTCGATCAACATGAACGATCTTAGGAGCGCTTCTTGTACCTTTCTGTATACGGTAGGTTACGTCATTGATCTTCGTCACAATCCGGTACGGTCCGTCCCATTTAGCTTGAAGCTTAGGAGATTTCCCTTTGCTGCGAACTGGATTATGCAACCACACTAGTGAACCTTCCTCGAACCCTTTATTGTTCATTTTGCGGTCATAGCGGGTTTTCATCTTTTCAGACATTTGCTGGCCCGATTGTCTGACGTGCTCATGAATGTCGTTCATTTTGTTCCGCAAGTCATTCGCATAATCGGTTATACTGCGTGGGGCATCAGGTGGTATTCCGGTGATCAGGTCTGCAGGTAGCCGCAATTCTCTTCCAAAGTTTGCGAAAGCTGGTGTCACTGACGTGCTTTCATGAACAGCACTTCGGTATGACAGCAAAAACGGTTGTATGTGCTTGTCCCAATCTCGTTGCCGGTTTTCCACAACTTTGGCCAGATATCTCTCCAATGTCTGATTAAATCGTTCCACCATTCCATCCGATTGTGGGTGGTAAGAAGTTGTCCTCGTTTTATGAGTACCCATAACTCGGCAAGTTTCCTGGAATACTTGGGACTCAAAATTCCTTCCTTGATCGCTGTGAATCTCTAAGGGTACTCCAAAACGACAGAAGACTTCATGAACTAGTTTATCCGCAACTGTTGAAGCTTCTTGGTTTGGAATGGCGAAGACTTCCGGCCACTTAGTGAAATAATCCATAACCACCATGAAATACTTGTTACCACTTTCACTTTCCGGAAACGGTCCCGCAACGTCTAGCGCTATCCTTTCCCATGGTGCACCAACATTGTACAATTTCAATGCACCTCTGCTACGAGTCTGAGGTCCTTTTACAGCCGCACAACTTGTACACTTGCGACACCAGTCCTCAACATCGTCACGACAGTGGACCCAGTAAAACCGTTCCCGTATCTTCAGTAGAGTCCGTTTAACTCCCATATGGCCTCCTGAACAACCATTATGGTACAGCTGTAGAACATCCGGTATTTTAGCCTTAGGGACAACCATTTGCAAATGACAGTTGTCTCCCCGAGCATTTTCCCATTTACGGCACAGGACTCCATCCTGAATCACTAAGCTGTCCCATTGGGCCCAATAGCTTTTTGTGATTGAACTCATCGCCGAGACATCACTCCACGTAGGCTTCGGAGCACTGGCCTTCATCCACTCTAGAATCGGCTTAATGTCCAAATCATCCTGCTGTGTACGTTCCAAGTTTTCCTTCCACTCGTTACTAAGATCTGTCTTGATCATCCTCACAGGTACGACTTCTTTACTCTCTTGCCGAGTACAATGCTTGCAGTCTTCTGGGCAAGGTCCTCTTGACAATACATCTGCGTTGCCATGAGATCTCCCGCTACGACCGTCGACCACTAAGTCGTACTCTTCCAATCGCTGTCCGCGATTGTCAGCCGCTCTACCTGCTAGAGGTCGGCTATCTGCCCTTTGTGCAGTTCGCTTAGGACAACTGGGCCTCAAGTGGCCCCTTTCACCACAGCCGTAGCATCTAGGGCTGCGCCCTTTATAATGGTCACGAACTGCAGCTGCTGCAACCTCCCTGCCATAGTGGGAACGATGGTTCTGCCGCACAGCTTCCCCTTCTGAAGTTCGCCTAGGGCAACTGGACCGTAGGTGGCCCCTTTCCCCACAACCATAGCATCTAGGGCTGTATCCTTTAAAACGGTCGCGAACTGTAGCCGCTGCAACCTCCTTGACGCAATGGGAACGATAATCCTGCCGCGCAGCTTCCACCTCCAAAGCATGAGCCAAGGCGTCTTTAAGCTTCTCATGGTGCCCGAGCCTCACGGCAGCTCTAACTTCAAGGTCGCGGATGCCGTCAACAAATGCCTGCACCAGGTTTCCTTGAATGAGCGCAGGTGCAGACTGGTATGCTTTTCTGACAAGCTTCTCCACCTCAAGGGCCCACTGCTGCAGGTTTTCACCGCTGCGTTGCACGCGATCCTTCAGCTGCGCCCGAAACACGTGTTCCAGATGAGCGTCGCCATACCTAGCTTCCAGTGCCTCAAGGAGCTGCTCGTAAGTCACCTCGTTACCGAGGGCTTCCAGGATAGTGAGGGCCTGGTCGCGGAGGCCTAGGGTGAGAGCAGTCATGGCCTGGTCCTTACTCCACCCGTTCGCCTTCATAACAGCCTCAAATTGCATTTTGTATGCCGACCAGGAAGACGTTCCATCGAACGGCGGCACTTTGAATCCACGTAGAGAAGGTGTAGTAGCTGAGGCTGCAATTCCATCTCCAACTTTAAGGTTGTCCAGCGTTTTCCTCACGTCAACAATCACGTTGTCAACCCGATGATTAATTTGGTCGATTCGTGTTTCAGCTTCCGTCAGGCGGTTCTCGTGCTGAACCACCTTTTCCTTTACAACCTTAATTTCTTTGCCGAAAGTGGCATGCAGATCCTTCATGAGGAACATCTGTTCTTCTTGGCGGCGCGCCTGCTCCTCCTTGTCACGTTGGAGCTGTTCTTCCAACCGACGGGTCTGTTCCTCCTGGCGGCGGGCCTGTTCCTCCTTGTCACGCTGCAGCTGCTCTTCCAAACGACGGGCCTGTTCCTCCTGGCGGCGGGCCTGTTCCTCCTGGCGGCGGGCCTGTTCCTCCTGGCGGCGGGCCTGCTCCTCCTTGTCACGCTGCAGCTGCTCTTCTAAACGACGGGCCTGTTCCTCCTGGCGGCGAGTCTGCTCCTGCAGCATCAGCATCAGAGCAGCAAAGTCTGGTGCTGATGATGATGCTGGAGCGGCGGTGGACGGGCCGGCCTCTAAGGTCGCCAGCTGTCTCTCCGTAGTCTGCGGCGTTGCACCTCCAAAACGCCTCTGGTCCGTCTCTTGCTGACGTTGACTACGGGTACGGATACCCTCAGTGTCGTCCTTCGGTAGAATCGGCATCTTTTCTCTCCACTCTTCTGACACCAATTGTTACGAGCTTCGGGTTCGTTACAATAAAATCAGCCGATTAAATAAACAAAGATGACACTTTAATTTACACCACACTAATTACACGATAAACTCACTAATAAGAAAACACAATCGCACTATTAATCACTTGAGTTCGCAGTCGAAGATCGCTCTCGAAGTTATCACTTGTATCGCAAATCCAATACTGACTCGGTCGGCACATGTGCCGGCCTTATATAGGGCGCCGAGTAGAACTCCAGAAAGTTCGCGTACATATCGGTCGCGACCGACTAAGGTCCGAGAATTCTAGCATAGATAAATCTCGAAGGTCCTTGACTTCACTAGTTCTGCTACTCGATACTAGATGGCGCTAGTGGTACCGAATGCCGCTATCATCCTAACTTAATTCTGGCGCGCAACAGTATGTTAACAGTGAGCTGATCATAGCTTGATAGGTCTAGCTAATGTACTCCTACCCGATATCCATTGTTGAAATGATAGCATGAAGCATAAGCATAATCAGCTTTTTAACGTTCCCACTGCTAGGACACAGGCCGCCCCTCTAGGAGAGGGAATGGGCCGTAATCCACCACGCGGGCCCAATGCGGGTTGACGAATGTCACATGTCTTCGAATTTTTGGTTCTAGGACATGCCGGTTTCCTCACGATGTTTTCCTTCAACGTTTTGAGAGCAATGGTGATGAAATTAATGACACAAAGTAATACGCCTGGCTGGGTTTGAACACGTGACCTACAATTCGTAAGTCGGGGCCGTTACCACTCGGCTACCACTGCTCATATTCTGATAGAACTCGATACAATTTTAAGTAAAATGCAATGTAGCGATTGTTCCGAAGTATCGATTAATTATCTTGAACAGTTCAAAGCGACACCGCTTACAAAGCTTGCAAATTATGTCAACTTACGTCATTCGATTTTAGTATCTTATAGCGCAGTCATTCCCAAAGTAACCACCTAGACCCCAGGTGTCTACACATAACTTTAATTTTTTTGGGAAAGGGGATATCATCAAATGGCTTTTATCCTCTCTGGGCGGAGCGGAAGGGAGTGTCAGACTCTTATTGACTAAAACCCACCCGTGTTCCTTCAATTGTCCTTTGCGTTCCAGGGCCGCGGTGACTCTTTCGAACCACCCCGCATTCTTGGCAAGTCTACACTGTCAGGGGTATATGACGAAGGCAAATAAATTCTTGGTGCGTGCAGGGAGATAAAGCAGACATCAATATTCATGACATATTGCCCAGCGCAAGTGGGAAGAAGAATATTAAATAGTGAAGTTAAATGGATGAAACTTGTGTGTCTACGTTTCGGTCGAAGTTCTGCTAGAAGAAAACTCTTTTGAAATATCTGTGTGCTCTTTTGGCTCTCCATTTCATTTTCGATATTAAGTGCATTATTTGCGTACATAAAGTTTGGGGACCTCTGCTATAGCGGCTACAGTCACTTGTGCCGACCATTTAGCCACTCTATATCTCCTTCTGCAGTCGTCATTAGTCAGACATGCCGGTGGTCTATTTACGAGTATATTATGTACCGCTGGTAATTTCACAATAGTCCACCGATTATATATTTAAGTAAATAGCACAGATACAGTTTATATTCTGCTTGTACTGAGAAAGGTAATAGCTGGCTGTAGGGAGACCAATTCTTGGATGTTTTGTGGATATTTTAGTCTAGTATGTATGATGGCTCATTCTTAAATTTGTGCAATCCTTTTTTCGTTAATGGTACTATTACAATTCACTACTTGGGCTGGTCAGAGATGATAATGATTAAAGTCTAAGTTACTTTAAGATATTTTCAACACAGTAATTAAAACAAAATACCACTTTTAAGCAAGCTATGAAGTACATTTCGCAGTAATGCGGAAAAATCAACGGCAAAAACGCATTCACTTTATTATATTTAAATCAAGTAACAGCTAACAAAAACTTGTCACCAGGTAGCCCCCACGAACACAATGCGAGCCATAACGTCCATTTCTTTATTTTCACAATAATTTGTGTGTTTGACTCCAACAAAACTCTTTTATAGATCTTCTGTCTTATCGCCCCGAACCAAGCCCCTGTAACTTTACTATCAAAATAGCACCATATTTTATTTTGTCAGAATTTCAGTACCGTACTACCTTGTCCACGTGGCCCCCCTATCCGTGCAATAGTGTAGGTACGGCGACTACGGCCAGTAGGTCCGCTCGCCCCGGGCCGTCACGATGAATGACCCGCCATGCCGCCCATACACCATTTCACCGGACTGCGCGGACTGGCCTCATGAAAAGAACTTTTTTTCTTTTCTTTTTTTTTTGATACATGATGAGAGCTCCTTTTTTTAGCCTCGGATATTTTTGACGGGTCTGTTCTGTCTTTGTTTCTATATGTAGGTGAGATATAGTGAGGCCTATTTGATTGCGAACTGTACTGTGTGGAATGATTTTTGTCAAGCTTATTGTTGTTGTCGAGAGGGTGGTATCATTTTTGATCTTGCACGGATACATTTTAGAATGGGCATTTCATTTCTTTTTTACATAATGCTTGTGTTCCCCGAAATTTTAAGCAGCATTGCACCTTTGTACCTACACACATTTGGACAGTCATTTAGCAAAAGGTAAGGCAAGCTTTTTGCTGTCAATGCCCAGTTGACAGCAACAAGTCAGACTTAACTAATCCAGTCTCCAATCCGCTACCGAGTAATTCCAGATGGAAACGCTTAAAAACAAATTGCCCTGCCACCACTAAACTGACATAGCAGCCTAAATCAATTCTCAAAGCACGAATGTAAACGATCAAAGATTATGAAGTTCCTTTTTCTGTTCAAGAAAGTGAAAATAACAACAACCATTTCTCCATTAAAGTTCTGTGTGAAAACCTTTAGTGTCACATTACGTTAGAAGCTCAAAAGAAAGCACATCACAAAAATCAATCATGCGACTGCGCCACAAAGTCTAAACATCGACAACATAAAAATAACTATTCTTTTAATAAACTAGCAAAAAATAACAAAGGGGGATCACCGTCACAGACCCCCAAATTATACCACTGCCGACTATAATCACCCTATCTGGGTTTTTTATCGGGGACCCACAAATCTAATATGAGTAATGACAGGATCGGAGAGTGGGCACTATAAAGCGCCTATTTGTAGCCCTTGTGTCATATCGAACGATTTATTTGAAAGTTTGAAACGTAATTATAATGTTTCAAGTGTAGATGAAAATGTAAGATTTGGGTTGCAAGTTGGTTTATTAGAAAACAATGGTAGTTTGTAGGTCTGTTTAATATTGTTGTTTGAATGTTTCGTTTTTGGGCCTTTTATTTAACTTGCGTAACCCGTTTACTTTTCATGTGGACTTTCGGTGTAGGTACAGGTCAGAATACCTGTAGCGTTTACAAATTCAAGCATGCGCTTTTGTAGGATTTATTCTAGATATTTTTTGCTAGATCGCAACCTAGTTATACCTGGACATACTATAAGTAGTTTAATTCCGAACAAAGGTTGACACCTTTTGCGAGTCCTTCCCGTTGACATCCGCCAGTTCCTTCATCAATCCGCCCGTCTCTAATTTGTAATATTTACTTTGTCTGGTGATTACTTATCCGAGTTTAAGTATTTTCACTATCGCTCAATCACAGAACTATTTCTTTACATGGATGTCTCCATGCAAAAAACGTGACCTCCTAAACTAAACTCCTCTTTGCATTTTCAGTTATTGTTATCCCAACACTCCCATAAGGGATTATGGGAGTGTTGGGATAACAATAACTGATTCCAATTCCAATCAAATCAATCCTTCCTGTTGACATACGCTATTTCTAAAACTAAGCACATTTTCTCCATCAATCCATCCGTCAGTCAATTAGTGTTCTGCTAGCGCGGGCGGCGGGCGTGTTGCGCGGGAGCGTGCGCGCAGCAGGCGCGCCGCGGGGAGTGGCCCCGCGCGACATGCGGCCTTTGTCTCTGCGCACCTACGTGTTAGTACGGGTTGAAATTAGAACGTTTTGTTTTTAAAGAGGCTGGCTGGTGATGAGGGAAATATGTTTTCTTTTTGGTCCTGTTTTTTTATTTGTTTTTTTTTTTGTTTATTTATTTGAGATGTGAAACGCAATGGGTAGCCTTTGTCTTTGGAAACCAACGAGTTGACACGGAGATTTGGAAATAGACTGAGATTGGCTGGTGTGGGAAAGGGAAATATGTTTAATCGCAACATAGGTTCCCCATTATTTTAAAGACAAGGAATTAGGGTTTGGCTCTACGCAACTACCTACATACATACATATGTGTTGGTTCGGGATTTCAAATTTCAATATTTTATTTTTAAAGGCTGGTGATAACAGAAATATGTTTCGTATTTATTGATTGAGAGAGAGGATGAGAGCCTTTGTTTCTGCTGTTTTTAATTGTTTAGTTCACTTTTTGGCATGGCAGGCGTGTTTTGTTTTTAATTATTTCTTTTTTATTTCGTACTTTTTCTACTATGTACTAAGCAAGCTTTAGACGATGACAGTATACCTACGTAGTCTAATTTTCATGAAAATATTTTTTTTGTTTCTCGTTACGAACCATACCATAACCATAACTACCTACACCTTTTATTTTTTTAATGTTCGCTACGATAACTTAACGCATCTACCGATACCACATACATTGATATCGGTTAAGTCGTATAAAAGTTATGGTGGATTAATCCCACAAATACTTATACTATATACTCCGAAAACATATTACTCCTTTTTTGGGCAGTCAAAATTTTACAAAATTCTATTTTTCCATAAGTATAGAAAGATTTTGTTTTTCGAGATTGACTAATATCGGAAATATACTCGTATTTTTAATTAGAAATTAAACCCGGCTCGAATCGCAACAAGAGTGTCTTTGTCCGACCTTTTTCTGTATCAAAAACAAAAAGGCTATACGTTTATGTACCTAGGTATTTAGTACTACCTAGTATAACGATGACAGTCGAGGCCTGGGAGCGATATCAATTTGCTTATCAGCACTTGTATCTAGAATTATTTACAGCAAAATTATATTAAATTATTGTGTTCAAGAACATTTTAACGCACATAAAAAAAATCTGCATGGAATAATTAAATTATAATTTATTTATTTACAAATCAGTACCTACTTAAGGCTATTTTTTATTATTTCTCGTTTAAAACATAGCAACGCTCTACGTAGAGGTACTTATATAGATTTTAGATTTTTTCCTCTTTTGGCCTCCACTGTATTTTATGGACGTCCTTCCTGATTTGTATCAATTTTGTGACAAACGCTTGCCTAAATTGATGGAGGTCTGCCCTGCTTGGGCAGTGCATAGCCGTGTCGTCGTTGAGGCAATCGGTGGCGTTAACCCTTTCGCTTCCGGACCAGGTTCAATGCATGGTCAGGAGCGAGGGGGCATGGGATGCAGTCCCGGCGAAGCAGTACTGCTAGCGAAGGAGGAGACGGAGCGCGTGAGGGAGAGGCAAACCTCGCGCTCCAGCCACCACAACAAAATAAGACGCCCCGGGTGTCTCGGGAGACGCAGGGCGATTCCCGGCCACTGCAGTCGAAGGCCTACGGTCGATAACAACCAGGCCCGGGTCGACGGCGCGTTGTTTTTCGAGCGCGCCTCAAAGATATGTCAGCATAAAAAACGGAGCCCGCTAGGGCCCGTGCCTGCCAGGGTTGGGGAATTTGTTCGAAAAGAAAAGAACGCAAAGGGCATTAGGAGGAACACAAATGGGTTTTATTCAGTAAGAGTCTGACACTCTCTTCCACTCCGCCCAGAACGGAAGAAGTCATGACCTAGATAACATTAATAACTTTCAATGATTACGACACAGTGAACCTAAGAATACTCACTTAAAACTCAAGCACAAACAAGACTAGGGTTGTGCATCATAGAGCACATCGCGTGGCTCACCCCCAAATCGATTATGGTAATTCGATATTCGAGTTCGAATTGTAACAGGTGCGTCGATGCGTCCAGTTAAGCGCCTAGGTAAGTTCTACGAAGATTCAGGTGGTTAAGATAATGAATTTGTGTTGCGACTTCAATGTTGAGGTAGAATCTTTAATTATTATCTGTGTTCGAAGATGTAAATGACCAAGCGGAAGAACTTTAAGTTAAAGTAAGCTTATTCATATTCTTCATTGCACACCAAATTAACTAAGAATGCAGTGATGATGAAGTTCATGTAAAAAGGCGAGCTTAACATATAAATGAGTTTTTTTCCCAGCAAACCCTGATCGATATGATATATCACAGCAGAGGCTAAGATCTAGCTTCATACTTAGGCTACCTACTTATATGATACTTTGAAACCTTAAGTTGGTACCCTAATTTATAAATGTAGAAAAAAATGGAGAAAGGTTTCAGGTAATTTCAAAGTTCAAACCGACTAGTCACGAACCATTTAAACGAAATGTAATTAATTAATTCTGTCACTTGTTTTTTTTTATGTATGCACCCGATGGACTGGCGTCAAATCAATATTACTCTTCTAGCAATAACATTGTTTTATCCTTCCTCTTACAATAAAATACAACAACCTTAATTTAAAAAAGAAAAAGAAAACACAACTTACACACCACTTCAAAAAACCAAAATCATTTAAAATTGCGAATCAAATGTGATTTCAAGCATCGATTCCCTCCGTTTGGCGCCCTCTCGCACCGTTACATCGCTAGCGTGCCGCAAATCGCATCACGCAGATAAGTTTTGAAAGCGTTCGAAAATCAAAATTCAAATCGTACTGGCAGGTGGCGCGTGCTCTATGGATTTATTTTGCATATTGCCGCGAAAATTTACAATGCGAACGATTTTTGAATACTGAAAAGGCAAATTGTTGTTTTTTTATTAAAACAGAGAGAGCCCAATTAAAATGTTTTCTTTTTCGAAATGGCAATTTGTTTCAATATTAAGAAATTATTTTCAGTTGATAAAACGCTTTTTATTCTTATTTCAGCATTGTGCTGCAGTAAACCGAATACTTCATAAAATAACATTGTGCAAAAACATATTTTGTTTTATATATTTTTTTTTAATAAAAATGAGAAATTTTCTCTTCTCGTACCGTAAACAATTAGATAAACACAACTGTACGGGGCGGACGTGATCGACTGGACTGTAGGGTGGCCAGGGTAGGTTATCCTATTCTTCAAAAGTGGACTGTATGGTGACAACCCACCTAGGTATAAATGATCCAGACGCGTTGACGCTCCGTCTATAAGCTACGGGCCATGAGGATGCAACCCTTAGCTGAATACTTGCTATACTTGCTGTTATTGACACAGTATATAGGGGTAGGTATAGAGGGCTTACCAATAAAGTCACAATAAAACACTATTTAACTTGTTCACTATGCACTTAGCGATTTGAAGGGTGAAATTCGCGACTATATGATTCTACATTTAGTTATAAGTTCAAACTATCTTGCAAATGACTACAAATTTCTTAAAGTTTCTATGTTTCTATTGTACGGCGCAACTATACCGTATCGACACCCAAAAAATCACCGTGTGTGATGAAGTTTATTAACGCCAATTTTCACTATAACAATTCTAGATTTTAAGCTATATCTAGGCTTAGGTCTATGTGAGTAGGGGTTGTCGTACCTTTATGGATAGCCCTCGGTAGGCTCCATACAGCGGAGACGAATTCACCCCTTCATCCCCCTCCATGTAGGGGTGAGATGCCGAAAACTATACAAAACTATAGTAGGCGCGAAGCTATTACCTACTTGGGGTGAATTTACCGTAAAACTATGCTAGGAGGGCTATACAGCTATATGTATCTCTGTAGATACGACAACCCTCTACAAAACTACATATGTTTCAACCCTGTCACTTAAGGGGTTGCAACTCTATAAGCGTATATGTTTCAGGGGGATAAAAATAAACAGTTTTATTTAAACCTAAATTACGGCTTTATGCCTGCATACACTATAGACATCTATATATCCCCTGAAAGGATTTTTCAAGGCGGTTCTATTTCAGACATTTAGAAGTCTAGAATCTAGACTTGTATTTTCGGGAAAGGAAGAGGGTAGATGCAAAGTGTTTTATTTTGTGCATACCTTCACCAGGGCTATTTATCAAAAACTGTTGACCAATCACGTACCAGCACCCTCCTGCTCTGTGATTGGTCAGTGTCGCTTTTAGCTATGCGACTACCTTTGACCTGATATTTCAAGTCTCAAATTACCAAGCCCTTTCTATTTACCTATGTATGTCTGTCTGTGTGTGTATATACCTCGATTACCTTATATACCACCGATTACCTTTTATATACCTTTATATACCTTGATTACCTTCATATACCTTCGATTACCAGGGTTACCATGTGTTTACTGTTATGTGTAAGGGACAGGATACCCTACCTAACTATATTCTATTTACTTGGAAGAAATAAAGGCTCCAAGGGCTTATATACTGCCTCTTGAGAGCAAACAACTGTAACGAATGTGTTTTATTTCAATAACAAACTATGTATCAACTATAGCTACCTATAACTATCTATACTATGCAGCTTTATTTGTTACAGCATTCTATGTACTAACTAACTACCTATAACTACCTATACTATGTAGTCGCGGTTTTATTTGTTGCAACATTCTATGTACTACTATAGCTGCCTATAACTACCTATACTATGTAGCTAAGACGCATCGTCGCGAACATCTCTCCCGCCGTGCAGTGCAGCGATGACTCGGTGCGATGACGTCGCGGCGCTGCAGAAACCCGGTGAGCGACGCCTGTAGCCACGTCGCCCGCTGCGCGGCGCCGGTGCTCGATGCCGGTGCTCGACGCAGCTGTGCAGTCGCCGGTCTGCCGCTTCCCTGCTGTGGGTCGCCTGCAGTCGCAAGGCTGTTGCGTAGGCTCTCGAAAATGTGCGAGCTGTGGGCCGGATGGCCCGCTGTCTGTGCGAGCTGCGAGTGCGCGCAGCGTCGCTTGCTGCGGTGGCAAGCTGTGTAGGCAGCATTGCCTGCTGTATCGCCTGCTCAAAGCAAGGCGGTGGCGGGCCGAATATGCCCGCAATGGGGGCTGGCTGCGCCCGTGGGCAGCATCGCCCGCTATGTTGGCGAGCTGCGTGAGCAGCATCGCCTGCTACTGCTCGCTTGATGCGAGCCGAATGCGGACCGAATATGTCCGCGGTGGTGAGCTGCGCCAGTGGGCAGCATCACTCGCTATGTTGGCGAGCTGTGGGAGCATCGCCGGCTACTGCTCGCTTGATGCGAGCCGAATGCGGACCGAATATGTCCGCGGTGAGGTGAGCTGCGCCTTGCGGGCAGCATCACTCGTCTATGGTTGGCGAGCTGTGTGAGCAGCATCGCCCGCTACTACTGCTCGCTTGATGCGAGCCGAATGCGGACCGAATATGTCCGCGGTGGGGTGAGCTGCGCCTTGCGGGCAGCGTCACCCATCTATCGGTTGGCGAGCTGTGAGAGCAGCATCGCCTGCTGTGTCGCCTGCACAAAGCAAGGCGGCGGCGGGCCGGATACGCCCGCAGTGGGGCGAGCTGCGCCTTGCGGGCAGCGTCGCCCAGCTATCGGTTGGCGAGCTGTGGGAGCATCGCCTGCTACTGCTCGCTTGATGCGAGCCGAATGCGGACCGAACATGTCCGCGGTGGGGTGAGCTGCGCCTTGCGGGCAGCGTCACCCATCTATGGTTGGCGAGCTGTGAGAGCATCGCCGGCTATTGCCCGCTAGGTGCGAGCCGAATGCGGACCGAATATGTCCGCGGTGGGGCGAGCTGCGACTTGCGGGCAGCGTCGCCCATCTATGGTTGGCGAGCTGTGAGAGCATCGCCGGCTACTGCTCGCTTGATGCGAGCCGAATGCGGACCGAATATGTCCGCGGTGGGGCGAGCTGCGACTTGCGGGCAGCGTCGCCCATCTATGTTGGCGAGCTGTGAGAGCATTGCCGGCTATTGCTCGCTTGACGCGAGCCGAATGCGGACCGAATATGTCCGCGGTGGGGCGAGCTGTGAAGCATCACCCATCTATGGTTGGCGAGCTGTGAGAGCATCGCCGGCTATTGCCCGCTAGGTGCGAGCCGATTGCGGACCGAATGTGTCCGCGGAGGGGCGAGCTGCGCCTGTGGGCAGCGTCACCCATCTATCTGGTTGGCGAGCTGTGATAGCAGCATCGCCGGCTATTGCTCGCTTGACGCGAGCCGAATGCGGACCGAACATGTCCGCGGGAGGTGAGCTGCGCCGGTGGGCAGCATCACTCTCTCTCTGTCCGCTGAAAGTAAGTTGGTAGCGGGCCGGATATGCCCGCACGGGGGGCGAGCTGCGAGTGTTGGCAGCGTCACCCATCTATCTGTTGGTTGGCGAGCTGTGGGAGCAGCATCGCCTGCTGTTGTCTTACTTTGGTAGTGGGACAAGTTTCTTCACTGGACGCTTTAAGGTGCCGCCGGATGTGCGCACCTCAGCTGTCCGGACCTCTCCATCAGCGCCCGGGAAGACTGCGATTATGCGGCCTCGCGGCCACGTGTTGCGAGGCAGCTGGCCGTCTGCGATGAGTACGGGATCACCCACCTGCAGATTAGGGCCACGGCTATGTGGCTCCCGCCGGTGTTGGAGCTCGGGTAGGTACTCACGTACCCAGCGGCGCCAGAACTGGTCGGCGAGTGCTTGTGAGCGCCGCCAGTGGCGCTTGCTGTCGATGTCGTGCTCTGTGAACACGCCAGGCGTCGGCAGCCGGGCTGAACCACCCAGGAGGAAGTGGTTCGGCGTGATGGACTCGTCATCGTCACTGTGAACTGAAACATGGGTTAGTGGTCGACTGTTGACCGTATATTCGGCCTCACACAACAGTGTGTGTAACACCTCTTCATGTGGGTGTTTTTCGTGAAGTATAGTCTGTAATGCTGTCTTCACACATCGGACTAGGCGCTCCCATGCGCCACCCATAAAAGGCGCTGACGGAGTGATGAAGCGCCATACTATGCCTCGGCGACTTGCCTCTTCTTCGAAGGCGTCTCGGAGCTCTTTGTCGGCACCGTGCATGTTGGTGCCGTTGTCTGAGTGTATTTCTGTTGGACATCCTCTGCGTGCAGCGAAGCGGCGCAGTGCTAGTATCGCGGAGTCTGCGCTGAGGCTTGCGGCGATTTCCAGGTGTACCGCTCTGGTGGTCAGGCACGTAAATAGAGCCACGTACCTCTTCTGATGCTGGCGACCGACTGTAACGGATAGCGGACCGAAATAGTCGAGTCCAGTGAATGTGAACGGCCTCTGATGATGAGCTAGACGCGTTCTGGGGTGGTCGCCTGTAGCTGGTACTGGTGCGCACGCCTTCCTAATGCGACACGGTAAACAACGTGTCACTACCATCTTCGTTGTGGGTCTCATTCTGACGACCCAGTAATGCTGTCGGACTTCATTGATGGTCATCTCGGTTCCACTGTGTTGTAAGCTGCGGTGTGTCCAGTCTATGTAGAGCTGAGTTATACGATGGTCGCCATGTAATATGGGTGGGCGCTTGACGTCTTCTGTTATTTTGTCGATTTTATCTATACGACTTCTGAGGCGTATGACGTCATCCTTCAATTCTATTTGCAACGGTCGTAGGGCGCTGTCCTTATCTATTTCTTCGTTTTCACGTAAACTTGTTAACTCGCGGGAAAACGTCTGTTGCTGTACAGCTTGCACGAGTAACCTCTCCGCTTGTTGGAGGTATTCGGCTTCTATTATTTGACTATATTTTGACGTAACTGGGGACGTCACTGATGCTGTAGGAGGGGGCACTGCCGTCTTTGTACGTTTCCTCCAATCCGGATCCGCTTCTATATTTTTCCTCGTTCTTTTATAGAACGTATTTTCTTTGGGCGGCCGACATTTGGCGACGAAGCGTAGTACTGTCGCCGTCGCTCTCAACAGTCGTTCCCATTTTGAAAATCTTGCTGGATCGGGTATGACTTCTGTGAGTCTTCTATCTATATTTTCTATAGCGACTAAGGTTCGCTCCTCACCCGTCTGTTCCTCTAGTGGAGGCTTTTCTATTGGCCATGTTGTCGACTCTTCATACAGGAAGCTGGGGCCACAAAACCACTCGTGTCTCGAATCAAAGTGCTGTGGTACGTCACGAGTGGCTGCGTCTGCTATATTTTTCTTAGTGGGCACCCATCGCCAGTCTTCGACTCTACTATGCTCTTCTATGGCAGCTATGCGGTGCGCGACGAACGGTTTGTAAACTCGAGCTCCTTTTCTGATCCAGGTCAGCACGGTTTTGCTGTCTGACCAGTACGTCACGGAGGCCGGCTTGACTCCGTGTTCTCGGATGACAGCTGCAGCGACGCGGGTCCCCATCACCGCGGCCTGCAGCTCGAGTCGGGGTATCGATTGGAGCTTGAGTGGCGCCACCTTTGCCTTGGCCATGACGAGGCTCACGTGAGTCTTGCCATCTTCTGTAGAGATACGCCAGTACACCGCTGCGGCGTACGAAGTTTCGCTCGCGTCCGTGAAAACGTGGACTTGCGTTTCTATGGCGTCGCTATATCCTGGGTAACATCTTGGTACTGTGGCTTGGGCAAGATTCTGTAGATGTTGAACCCAACTTCTCCATGCTGTGGCCAAGTCTGTGTCGAACGGCTGGTCCCAGTCGACTCCTCTTCTCCATGCTTCTTGGAGTATTTGTTTGGCGCGAATCGTTACGGGTGAGGCTAGGCCGAGTGGGTCGTATAGTGACATCACTATTTTCAGCGCCTCTCTCTTTGTGGGCACCTCCTTCTGTAATACGCCACTCGGTAATCGGGCTAGGCTCAGATTGAAACCCAGCGTATCTGCTCTTGGTCTCCATATTAGGCCAAGAATTTTTTCTGTATGGTCGCCGATGTCGACGACTTCTGTTTCTATAAGCGACGGTTCTATATTTTGTATGACGTCGATGTCATTCGATACCCATTTCTTAATTTCGAAACGAGCCTGTTGGTGTATCTTCTTCACCGCTGTTGCTATGTGTGTCGCTTCTTCAACTGTTCTATAGCTATCCAGATAATCGTCCATATAATGGTTCTTCACTATTGCTTCTACTGCTTCTGGATGCTGTTCTATGTGCCGGTTCGCGTTCCAATTCTTCGCGAATATGGCCGTGCACGGTGAGCTTGCCGCGCCGAATATGATTGACGTCATTCGATACTCGTCGGGGGCTCCTTCTCTTCTATTGCCTCTCCACAAATATCGGAGGGCGTCTCTATCTTCAGGTCGTACTTTGACCTGCATGAACATTTCGGTAATGTCACCTGAAATGGCTATCGGATGTCTACGAAACCTCATCATGACGCCGGGCAGCGACTGTAACAGGTCCGGTCCTGTAAGTAGGAAGTCGTTCAGCGACATTCCATTCGATTTAGCTGCGGCGTCGTGTACTATTCGAAACTTCTCCGGCTTCATGGGATTGAAGACGTCGAAATGAGGCAGATACCAGGTTCTTCCTGGCGTGGTCTGTTTGGGCGCTTTTTCTGCGTACCCTTTTGAAAGGAGCGAGTCCATCTGTTCTATATATTTATTTCGAAGACTCGGATCTTTGTCGAGCTTCTTTTCTATAGAGATCAGCCGCTTGTGTGCTGTCCCATAACTATCGGGCATTTCAAAATTGTTATTTTTCCATAACATAGCTGTTTCTATATGCCCATCTGTCAACTGTTTGGTATGTCTTTTCAAGATGTCTTCAGCCTGCTTCTCTGGATCAGAATCTGGACGCCGAGGATTAACTATTAGGGACTCGAGTGCGAAAAATTCACGAAGTTGCTCGTTCAGTCTATCGTCTCTATTTTCTCTATCTTCTCTGCATGCGCTGACGTAATGCACCTGCTGACCGAGTATTCTAGTGTGCGCGCCATGTAGCGTCCATCCAAGCGTTGTAAGTGACGCTATTGGCTGGTGCCTGGGGCCTCTTCTGACTTCACTGGCAAGGAGAAGGTGCCAGTTGTCTTGGCCAATCAAAATCTTGGGCGCGCCAACATCATAGACTAGCTGCTCTTTCAAGTCGATGAGATGTTTGCAATGTGTGACATCTTCTTCACGGACTGTCTGTGACGCGAGATTAAGCTTCGGTATGGTGCGCGCTCTGAACGGCACCCTATTTCTATGCTGACTCGCGAGTGTCACTGTGACTCTTTTCGAACAAGGAGTGTCGATCATGGTGTCACCGATCGCACCAATCTTCAGTGGGTCGATCTTGCCCTCGGCTCCGACTTGGTCGGCGATGTCTTCATCGATCAACGATACGGTCGATCCATCGTCGAGTAGGGCGAACGTAGATGCCTCTCCCGCCGGTCCAATGACCCGGACCGGGATGATTTTTAAATAGGCGTGATTCGACGATGATCTTGAGCTGGCGACTGTCTCCTTGGGCTCCTTTTTGACTTCGGTCTGTCTGGGCTTTTCGGCTGCCACCGCAGCAGGCTTCTTGTCGTAATGAAGTAGCCGACTGTGCGTGGCTGTACACCCCTTGACGTCACACTTCTTCGCGTTGCATTTATGCCGCTCTCTTCTTGGCTTCAGGCAACGGAAGCACAGGTTTAGATTCTTCGCAATTTCCCATCTCTTGTTACTATTGCTATTCTTGAACTTTGAGCAATCGCGTTCTATATGGCCATCCTTCTCACACAGTCGGCACTTGCTTGCTGACTTCTCTGTTGTTGTGTGAGTCCTCTGCTGCGGTGTGCGTCGGTTGGATGAGCCCTCTGTCTTGATGTTTTCAGCAGGAGCGAAAGCGCTGCAGTATCGAGCTTGTTCGGTAATGAATTCGCTAAACAGCGACAAGTCTGGCAAGGACTGGTATTTTTCTGTATATATACGGTACCACTGTACACGTATCGAGTTCGGTAGCTTCTCTGTCAAGGTTCGCATGAGCTCGGCGTTGATCAGGTAATGATCCTTCTTCAATCCTCGCAGCGTTACTATAGCGCACCTCACGTGGCTTGCGAATGAGCAAATATCCTTTGGATTTTCACTGCATCGTGTCAGTCCTCGCAATCTATCTGTTTCGGCCTGTGCTATCGAATCTGGTCGGCCGAATTGCAGCTCGAGTTCCTTCATGATGTCATCTGGTCTTGCATGGCCGATGAGTTCTGAACTAACTGTTTCTAAAGCGCGTCCATGCAGGCTTCTTCTAAGTCTTGCTGTATTCTCGACATCGTTGAAATATTTTCGAGTTGTTTCATAAATGGCTCGAAATGACAACCATTCTGTATGCGCACCACTGAAGTTCGGTAAAGTCATAATGACCTTCGACGCCGAGGAGGGATTCTGTGACTGCTGTTCTGTTTTCTTGTCAACTAAAGATGCTATAGCAGCCGTAAGGTCCGTAACGAATGGACGTAAATTATCCTCGCTCCTATCGTCTTCTATTTTCTTCATAGGTGGTGGCTCTATCTGTTTAGCACTATCTGGATCTATGTGCGTTCGACGAGAGTCCACTATTGGTTCGAAGTCCACAGGGGGGGGCGGTTGCTGTCGACTATCACGGATGTCCCCCTCGGCGGCGTTGGTCTCTCTCTGATCAGGAACAGGTTCAGGCGCCTCTTCCAGCCAGGAACGCACGTACTCTTCATTTGAGTTTCTATCGTCCAAATATTCTTCGTCCGACTCTTGTTCGGCTCTCTGAAGTGCTAACTGGGCAAGCTCCAACTTAATCTTCAATAAGTCTTCGCGAGCCTTCTGTAGTTTTCTATATGACCGCGGTGACCTGTCAATGGTCGACGGCGGACGTCTATGTTCTATACGGGCGTCACCCCGGGTAGTCATTGGCAAGACTCGGCTATCTTTTCTATTTGACGGCTTCATTGTACTATCTGAAGTCGTCTCAAAGCGGGTTCCCTTCCTTGAGGTCGATGGCATCTGTTTCTGTACTGTTGTCGGCAATGGTGCAGGTACTCGTTCTATTGCTGAAGCTTCTATCTGTTCTATTCGTTCAGCGGCAGCAGGCGGAGACACGTCTTCACTGCGCTGCTGCATCGATCGTGCCGTCCCAGACGATGAAGGCGAACGCGGCGGCACCTGATGATGGATAGCAGGAACCCTCTCGGCTGGATCCTGTATCGGAACTGTCCACGCCTCGGATGATTTGCCATGCGACCTCGTGATCGGCATTGTTGAAGTCTTCAATGAATCTTCAAAACTATTCGGTAGTCCACTGGTAAGCCTCAGGTGAAACTTCAATCCAAGTTTCCAAAAAAAAAAGTTTTTTCAAAAAATTTTCAAAATTCTTCAAAGTCCCCAATCTTCAAAAAATTTTCTAAGTTCGGATTGACTGAAACTTTTCTAAGTCCCAGACTGTTCAAAATCTTCTATGTGTGAAGTCGATCGAAATTCTCTAAGTCCAAAATTCTTCAAAAATATTCTATGTCCCGCTTGATCAAAACTTTTCTAAGTGTCAGGTTGTTGAAAATTTTCCAAGTTCAAAATTCTTCAAAAAATTTTCCAAGTTCAAAATCTTCAAAAATATTCTAAGTGTCGGAACCCCTCAAAATTTTCAAAGTGTGAAGTCGTTCGAAATTTTCTAAGTTCAGCTTGATTAAATTTCTTCTATGTTGTTGCTTCACTATTTTTCAACATCAATCTGCCTAGGGGTAGTTTTCTTGAAGGGATGATTTCTTCAAGGTCCGACTTCTATTTAGCTTCTAGGGACACCCTTCGTGTCTTGAAATGTTGAAGGGTAGTTTTTTCTTCAAGGGGGTGCGACTTCACAATAGGGGTTGCGCCTTCAGGGTAGCTGCGTGGTTCTATAAATCCAACTTCCAAATAGCTGGATCAGGCTATCTTCAAATTATCCGGCTCCGATGGACCAGAAAATGTACGGGGCGGACGTGATCGACTGGACTGTAGGGTGGCCAGGGTAGGTTATCCTATTCTTCAAAAGTGGACTGTATGGTGACAACCCACCTAGGTATAAATGATCCAGACGCGTTGACGCTCCGTCTATAAGCTACGGGCCATGAGGATGCAACCCTTAGCTGAATACTTGCTATACTTGCTGTTATTGACACAGTATATAGGGGTAGGTATAGAGGGCTTACCAATAAAGTCACAATAAAACACTATTTAACTTGTTCACTATGCACTTAGCGATTTGAAGGGTGAAATTCGCGACTATATGATTCTACATTTAGTTATAAGTTCAAACTATCTTGCAAATGACTACAAATTTCTTAAAGTTTCTATGTTTCTATTGTACGGCGCAACTATACCGTATCGACACCCAAAAAATCACCGTGTGTGATGAAGTTTATTAACGCCAATTTTCACTATAACAATTCTAGATTTTAAGCTATATCTAGGCTTAGGTCTATGTGAGTAGGGGTTGTCGTACCTTTATGGATAGCCCTCGGTAGGCTCCATACAGCGGAGACGAATTCACCCCTTCATCCCCCTCCATGTAGGGGTGAGATGCCGAAAACTATACAAAACTATAGTAGGCGCGAAGCTATTACCTACTTGGGGTGAATTTACCGTAAAACTATGCTAGGAGGGCTATACAGCTATATGTATCTCTGTAGATACGACAACCCTCTACAAAACTACATATGTTTCAACCCTGTCACTTAAGGGGTTGCAACTCTATAAGCGTATATGTTTCAGGGGGATAAAAATAAACAGTTTTATTTAAACCTAAATTACGGCTTTATGCCTGCATACACTATAGACATCTATATATCCCCTGAAAGGATTTTTCAAGGCGGTTCTATTTCAGACATTTAGAAGTCTAGAATCTAGACTTGTATTTTCGGGAAAGGAAGAGGGTAGATGCAAAGTGTTTTATTTTGTGCATACCTTCACCAGGGCTATTTATCAAAAACTGTTGACCAATCACGTACCAGCACCCTCCTGCTCTGTGATTGGTCAGTGTCGCTTTTAGCTATGCGACTACCTTTGACCTGATATTTCAAGTCTCAAATTACCAAGCCCTTTCTATTTACCTATGTATGTCTGTCTGTGTGTGTATATACCTCGATTACCTTATATACCACCGATTACCTTTTATATACCTTTATATACCTTGATTACCTTCATATACCTTCGATTACCAGGGTTACCATGTGTTTACTGTTATGTGTAAGGGACAGGATACCCTACCTAACTATATTCTATTTACTTGGAAGAAATAAAGGCTCCAAGGGCTTATATACTGCCTCTTGAGAGCAAACAACTGTAACGAATGTGTTTTATTTCAATAACAAACTATGTATCAACTATAGCTACCTATAACTATCTATACTATGCAGCTTTATTTGTTACAGCATTCTATGTACTAACTAACTACCTATAACTACCTATACTATGTAGTCGCGGTTTTATTTGTTGCAACATTCTATGTACTACTATAGCTGCCTATAACTACCTATACTATGTAGCTAAGACGCATCGTCGCGAACAACAACATATTGATCAGAATGACCGGTTAAGTATCTAACTACCCCTTGACTACTCTACCCTAATCTTTTATAAATCCAGTTACTTTTTTAACAAAAACACACGTGCATAAAAATATAAGATGGAACACATCAAGTACTTAGTTACCGTATCATGACGTACCACTCAGGATAACTGTGGCCAACAATAGGCCCTCCTAACGCCACGCGGCGCCCATTACCGGCCACGAATAAAAAACAGTGGCCCATTGTCGGCCACGCGTCGACACTCGATACCTCTACTTTATTAATTCTGGCAGCACTACGCATTAGCTTGTTATTGCTGGCTGTAATTATCGTGGGTACTGAACTTGTAACCGGAAAAAAATCCAATGTTTTTGCGAGAAAAATTTTTCAATATTGCTTGGGGCTTTTGAAGTGATTTTGTATCATCAGAAACGACTGTCAAATATGGCAAAAAATCCAGATTCAAAATAATATGCTCTATTATCGCTTTCACACCTAAATCACTGAACCAATTTTGGTACTTAGATAGATGAGACCTCGGAGACTGTTAAAGGCTACAATTTTTTCCGATATATAAGAATGTATAGGTCGTATTAACGGGAATGAAGCCTAAATTATAATATGATTTTCAAAAGTATACACAGGTATATAAATATACAGATGATATTTGATATTCAGTTTGGAAATAAGTGGGTTCTATTAAAAATTTAATTTTATTAGTACAGTCGAACAAAGGTGTTAAAATTACCAAGAAAATAATGTTATTTTCTTGGTCATTTTAAACTATGTAGACGAGGCCTGTATGTAGGTTTTTATGTCATTATTTCATTAGTCTGGATATTGAAATCACTATCGTCTCATGCAATAATAGCTGGACATCTGTAGCTGCACATAGGGCTCTCCTATTCCGCGCACAGATCGTAATTAAAATAATAGTTTAATAGGATATTACCCTAATCAAATCAAACTGTTTGAATTGGTTTGAAATAATATCAAATCAAATGGTTTACTGATTGCAGTCAATTGGAATGGCATATTTGGTTTCGTAATTATAATAAGTAACAACTCAGCCTGTTTATTACCTGACTAAATAATTGAATAATTGAGTCGCACTTTATGAATTCACAATTATTTCAAGATGAGACAAAAAGTTCATAAAGAAGGAAAGACAAGGGATGAAAAAAATGGCAAATTTTCAAAGAAATCATTTCTTTTTTTTATAACTGTGTTTACTGTCCTTGCTGGGAAAAACACAACTCCAGGAAATCTCTACAGGAACTCTTTTTCCGAAAATAACAATAAGTAACCTAATGAAAAATAAAATAAAAAATACTTACGTTCCATTAGAAAAAGTTTTGTAGAAATTTTGCCAAAATTCATTTTAGGGGAACACAAATTTGGCCCAATTATTCTATTAAAAGAATTTGGTGGTAAATTCGCTGTATTGTAGGCTCAATAAATCAAGGGATAATGTTTACCGCAGCATATGAGTGATCGAGAAGCAACGATAAATCACTTTTTGGGGATGAAAGTGGTCAAATTGTGGCTATATTTCAACATTACGAATTTTCTAAAATGAGATTTTGAATTTCGAACTTTTTAAGAATTACGACTCTGTGGTTTCATAAGAGCGGACTAATTAATTGAAAATGTTATTGTACTACGGGAATCCGCATTTAAAAGGCCAAACTAATATTCGGGGACCTATCTGTCTATAAATAATAGGTAGTTGGGTACTCCTAACTATTTTTTTTTCGAGATTTTTGCATTATTACCTTTTATAGAATAGACTAGATGGCCTTGGGCCCTCGACAAAGTGATCTTCTGTTAGCGATAATTGTCCGTGAAAAGTCAAAGACGTTCGGCATTGATCTCGTGACATTTCAGTATCGCGGTATGTCAATTCCATAGGTACAATTTGGTTATTTGACAATTATTTTTTATAAAAAATTGATGAACCTGTCTTGATAAAGGTTACCGTGACCAGTAACTGGGTGTGGAAGTGAGGAAAGTACCTACCTAGTCGTCCTCACGTAAATAACTGGCACTCAGCTGCGCTGCATACGTTGAGCTGAAAGCCAACCCCAACGGCACATTGCCTAGGCCCTGTTAGGTGGCAAAGTAGGCTACCATTTAATTAGGTGTAGAATACAATAAAATAAAAAATCTAGTTGGCATAATAAATAAAAACTAAAACATTTAGTACAGACATATTGCTCGTTTGTAACGATTTAACCCCACTTCCCTCGCATTAAACAACAATTACTTTAAAATGTTCGAAATTCTAAATTCTGGGGACTTGCGTGCGGCATCCAAGCGTCCAAGATGGCGGTGCAATCAATCAGTCAAATTATATTGTCTTAGAGATCGAGCCAAATCGTCCCGATCCGGGCCCGAAACTTTACCAAGACGGATTAAATTGTTCTAAATGGTACGTAATTGTAAATATATTATAGTATTTTATAGATTGAACGTCGTGTTGTTTTTTTGTAGATTTAAGTTGTGGTCGTGACTTATGGTGGGGAGATGGAATGCCGAGCATATGCTGTAGGTATGTTAAGTATTGGTACGACTTGGATTACTACGCATACTTTGAATTCCTGTCCTCATGCTGTTGTCATTACCAACAACTCTACTTCTGGCAGTATCTGTTACCTATAAGTTATAAGTAAGTTCCGGGGCCAGCAAAAATATTTTTACCAGATTATTTCCTTTTTTGTGATACGATCGAACTTTTTTTCTACTCGTATCTCATACGTTTTGTCATTAATGTCTTTGATAGGGATTTCCTTCGTATTTTTCTCCCTGGCATAACCCAAAAAGTCAATTAATGTACTTCAACTTTAAGTTTGTAGGTACTTTATCATATCGTCTCTGCGACAACAGGATAGTACTTTTACGATAAAAACATATCAATATGTAGATAATATATTTGAGATGTTTTGACATATTTAATCTATACTAATATTATAAAGCTGAAGAGTTTGTTTGTTTGTTTGAACGCGCTAATCTCAGGAACTACTGGTTCGAATTGAAAAATTCTTTTTGGGTTGAATAGACCATTTATCGAGGAAGGCTTTATGCTATATATCATCACGCTTAAGCGGAGCAGCGAGCGAGCAGCGATAAAGAATGTTTTAAAATCGGGGATTCCATGGGGACGAAGTCGCGGGCAGCAGCTAGTCTGAAATAAAATCCAACGTTCCTTCAAAATACGAAAACTGCATCATAATCTGTCGAGGGTTCCCTATCCATTAGCATAAAATTTTAAGACCTAATATAACTTAGCATAATGTTGTTTGGCATAATTATTTTTTCGCATAATATAATTACGCATAACAGCTCATGCATAATTTTTTTAAGCATTATGTCTGTAACCATAATAATGATTAGGCATAATATTTTAAAGCATAAACTTATTAAGCATAAAGTTCTAAAGCATAACTTTTTTAAGCATAAAGTTCTAAAGCATAACTTTTTTAACAATTTTGTGAGTATTTTTTCGCTGTAGGAAGCAAGCATTGCAAGCATACAGCATGCAAGCAAGTATGCAGCATGCAAGCAAGCATGCAGCATGCAAGCAAGCATGCAACATGCAAGCAAGCATGCAAGCAAGCAAGCAAGCAGCATGCAGCAGGCAGGGTGTCTGTGACGGCTCCGGCGCTGCGGCCCTCCGGCGGCCCCACGCGTGCTAATCGTCGCAGACGGCTTTCGCTCACCACCACAGCTTCGGCTTGTTGGCCGGCTTTGCCGGCCAGCCTCAGCCGCGGCGGCTCGCTCGCAGCCGCCTGCTCCTCAGCCCGCGGGCCGCCTCGCCCCTACGCGCCTACGCGATTTTAAATAACACTCTAGGGGTAGGACAAACAAGACTACGTGAAGTCGGTTTTGCAGCAATTCGGTTCTGTGACTAACTTTTGTTGCACAGTATATTAATTTTTTAACCAACAATATTATTTGATTGTTACAGGTACTAATTGGTTTGCTCAGAATTATGTATAAATTATGTATAACCTACTAACGTTATACTACAAGTCTTTAGGCCTAATAACGTTATGCTAATAGTCATTAGGCCTACTAACGTTATGCGAATCAAATTTATGCCAAAACCAATTAGTCTTTAACATGATTATGCCAACATAAAATGTATGCCTAAAAAAAATATGCCAAAGTATTATTATGCCAAAACAAATTGTGCCAAAATCGTTATGCCGAAGTATATTAGGACAAAAAACATTATGCAAAAAGAAGGGATCCCTCTGTCGAGATGGGCACAGCAAATGATGTCACTGAAACAACAAGTAGGTACCTATTAGCTAAACGGAAGAAGATCATTTACAACATCACGATTTGATCACCAAATAAATCAACAAATATCAGTAAAAAACAAGCACCAAAGTGCAGTCGTGCATCATATTTTTTGTACAATCAAAATATGAAAGGTTAGAGTCAATCAGCTTATTATCAGATTAGTCTGATGATCCTTCAGTCGAATTATAATAATTTTATCTTCGTGTTAGTCGATTGTTTTGTTATGTTGGTACTCGACTAAAATGCTCGGGTCGTTTTAAAACGTAAATTTTGATTGATAGATGTAATTTTGTAAGACAATATTGTGTGTTGTTTCGTGTGTTGGGTTATTAAGAGAGAGTTTAATGGTGGTAACATACACACACTTTTCTTGTATATATTAAGTCCATACTAATGACAATAAATATTAAAATTCTGTCCGCCTGAACGGAATTCTATGAAGCTTGGCATACGAGTAGACCATGTCCTGCATTAGGACATAGGATATTTTCACAAGTCTTATGACAAGCCTAAATGTTAAGTTTGAATACCAAGTTATTACGGTCTTCAATTAAATATCGTGGCATATAAATGGGTGAATTGCGCAAGCAAAAAAAATACACGGCAAACCTGAGAACGGTAGTGCAATGTGCTGGTTTTTTATTTTATATATTTTTTCTCAACAACGTAAGTACTTCTCTACCTTGGCAAAAAAAATCATTGATTTCTACCCTCTAATATACCAAAAAAAATAATTACAAAGTGTTATTTTATCATCACGGTGGCCTGTCCTGAACCCAATTCCGCTCATAAAATACCTTCCCCTGCCAATAGATTCATAATATGGATTTAAATCAATTCTCTTATCATTAAATTATAATATATTCGATCAAATAAAACTATTTTTGTTTGTTTATCTTCTTTCTCATGAATTTGACAGGCAGTCAACTTTTGTCTGGAAAAAAGTTATCATTTCAGAGGACAGTAAGTTTTAGTAGATTATCCATGTCAACATTGCGTTGTTACGCCCCTCTCACCTTTCCTCACTTCGGATCAGTCCGGCTCAAGCTCTCGGCGCGAACGCAGCGGTCCCAAAGCTTGCGGTTTTTCCGCCAAAAAAGTAAGTTTATCATTTCAGTAACATGGGGACAAAAATAGTTTCATTTCGGTGTCACAGTCCACCGGAATGAAATGTATCTCCGAAATGATAAAACCATAAAGTTTTAGAGATCCTTTATCAAATATAAAGTCATAGTTTTGTAATGTAAGTAAGTGTAGATTAGATTATTCGGGTGTATTTGTTGTGTAATATTTGTGTTTAAGATTAAAGATATATAATATACACATATTTCTATGTAGCTAGTACCTACATGTATATATTGGGTTGGTAGGAAAGTAATGAGCGTTGCAAATAAACAAAACAATTTTAAATTATATTTTTAATTTACAATTACTTGTCTTTATAATAGGCACCGTTGTTATCTACAACCCATTTCCAGCGATTAGGTAAAGCATGGATACCCTCAGCGTAAAAACTTGGGAGCCGTGAGGCAAAAAAGCTTTCGAGGAAATCTGTTAACTGTGCTCTATCATCAAATTTTTTGTCCTGTATATGATTACTGAGAGAGCGTAACAAATGAAAATCCGTTGGTGCTAGATCGGGAGAGTAAGGTGGATGTGGCAGTAGCTCCCATTCAAAATCCAATAGCTCTGACGAACGACTTTGGCTATGTGCGGCCGAGCGTTGTCGTGAAGGAAGTAGGTATAACTTTGTTTGTTCACGGCGCTTTTTGTTGATTTCTGTACGGAGTCGGTCAAGCTGATGACAGTATATTGTCGAGTCCACGGTGATATTATCGGGTAGTAGCTCCCAGTATAAAATATAAGAGTTGATTTAATTTTAGAAGTTTTACTTATATACCTGTAGAAATACTATTCTCGTTTCGTTACCAATTTAACTAAATTATACCTAGCATTTTTCTCTTAGTGCAACGGGTACACATTATGTATTACTATTAATGGCATAACTTACAAATGCAGCCATCATATTAATCAGAAACTTTAAGCTTTCTTATCGCGCTTCGTTCACTCTTTTGAAAATATATCAAGTAAATTAGTATTAGTTCATAAACAAACAAAAATATTTATTTATGGTTACCAGCATTTACGATAAAGTTTTCCAACATTTTCACACAACAACAACCTGAAAAAAATTACCAAAGGTTATTTAAGTGAAGAAACAATTCATTCATATCATAATAAATATTACAATAATATCATTCTTTGAGGTTATTGTAACCTCAAAGAATGATATATGTAATAGTAATTGTAATATCTATATATTAATGATGATATTAAAATAACTGTCTACTGTCCTGTCTCAGTGTTTATCTAAAATTTGTGGAAATCAAACCTAACAAAGTACGGAACCCTGGCTGCCCGGCACGGTTGTTCTTAGCTGTATCATATCGGTGGATTTATTTCATTCCGGTGCATAGTTTATCATTTCGGTGGTCATTTTTATCATTTCGGTAGACACTTTTCATTTCAGTGGACTCTTAAAAATTCATCCTTAAATATTTATGTAAGTTTTGATGAAATTTGATGTCCACTCACGCACAATGTTATAAAATAGGCTAAAGTTTTATTTGTCACTAAAAATATGTAGATAGCATTGAAATTAAAAAATCCCACCGAAATGACATATAAAAATCACTTGTTGAAATTCACCCAAATGTGAGTTGCGAAATTTGATCGAAAGAGTCACTGCGGCCCTGGAACGCAAAGGGCACAAGGAGAAATACGGGTGGGTTTTAGTCAGTAAATCTAACACTCCCTGCCGCTCCACCCAGACCGGAAGAAGTCATTTGATGATTTCCTAAGCAGAAAAGAAGGCATACACATTTACTTATATATATTGACAGGACCCAAATATGCAGTAAAAAAACTTGTCAGGCTCATCTTACAAGACATTAGCCAAACCTCATAAAGTCCACTTACAGCGAAAGTAGCTTAAAGTTCAAGTCACAATGTCATCTCATTGACAAGCACTGTCAAAATGTAGAGAAAGTAGAGGTGCTCTTTTGGGCAGTTTGCGACTGCGTCCGAATGCGAACTTTCATCTTAAATACGAAAATTGACCCTCAGATCTGTACTAAAATTCGCACTATCATAAACCGAACGCTTTAATACATCACAACAATACTGGATCACAACTAACACCCGAAAATCACAACGTATCCTCATTATAAGTATGTTCACAAAAAACTTCGGCATTTTAATGTACCTCTAAGTATAGGGTTCTCTTCCACTGATGTCGCGAGCCACGTGGTCCTCGATTTACATAAACACGATGACCCGACATAGTTCAACGCAACCTTTAATTTGTAACATAAAATTTTAATAACATAAAAATTATAATTTTCCAACATAATTATGGATCGTTCCAACAAATTGTTAGTGGATTTATATGTTAATAAAGTTTCAGTGCGGTGTTATGATGATTCTTATCTTATCAAGTTAGTATCAGGCAATTCTGATTTTCGTATTAAAACCTTCTTAGAAATTGGTTGCTTGATCTGTGGAAAAAGAAAAAAACTTGACTTATCAGCTGTTTCCCGCCCAAGTCATAAGCAAAACTTGCCCGAGGGAAGGATTCCCGTTGCAGTATATATTACAAATAGACAAGAGGATTCTTCTACAGTTTGCTTCCCTGACGTCTAATTATGTACTCAGTGTATGATTCTTCTATTTCTGTCAATGGTTGAATTGACGTAACAGTGAAAATTGCGATTTTTTAGCAAGTTTGTGCAAATCTAGATCAGATACGATTATCAAAGGTTTTTTCATAATCTTCGAAAAAGCATTTAATCCTTTAGGTATATAATGTTACTTTAGTAGGATATTGCCATTGCAATGCCCTACTAAAGTAAACGAAATAAATGCTTTCTTGCTTTCTTTCTTTGTCTATATTTTCATAAAGTGGAATTCCGATAACCTTACTCCGGGCGCCGCGCGAGTTACGGTTAGAGCAAACTCTACCTAACCGTAGGTATATGTCAGCAAAGAAGACGGGGCCCCATAGGCCCAGTGCCTGCTAGGGTTGCTGAATTTGTTCGAAAGAGTCACCGCGGCCCTGGAACGTAAAGGGCACAAGAAGGATCACGGGTGGGTTTTAGTCTCCCTTCCGCTCCGCCCAGAGCGGGAGAAGTTATTTGATGATTTAACATAAAAAAAGCTATATGGCTCGCATCTTTGGCATTAAAAAACCGTTACCCGATATTCAAAAATAAAAATATACGAGTAATTTAACCCACTCAAAACTTAGTAAAGCTTTATGTTTGTGACTCATAAACTATGGAATGCTTTATATTTGTGACACATATGAAAACGCATGAGGTATTTCTCCCAGCACAAAATGATCAGTGCTTCTTAAATTAAAGTCAAGTGATATGATTGGATGTTGATAACTTGACACGACTGATTACAGCATTAATACGTGCTTGACATTGTGTCAATTAATTTGGTGATAGATACAAAATAGTTTGTCCAGAAACTGTTTTTCGGTTAACTATATCTGATGATCTATATCTGAGCTAAGTTCTCCTCCATTCTTTTCCAACATGTTTTGTGTATTTCTTTATCTAGCTATACCGTCAGGAACAAATAAAATCAACACGACAATATTATAAACTTTATAGGTACACAGCTATCGGCTGTAGTCAAAACATTTCGAAACCAACACAACATCTCTATATAATTTGAAAGGTGAAGGCACAATACCGTTCACAGCACAAAAACTCAGATTTCCACAGACAATATATTTATTGTTTTGCCCATAAAATACGGCCAATGACTATGTTTACCTCAATTACAGGTGTGGGCCAATGGGCCCAATTATAAAGCGTTTTGTGACTTATCCCACCTCAATTATGAGAGGTTCCTATTGTTTTTGTGGATTTTTATTGATTTTCTGACCTTTAAGTCGTTTTAAGTTGTTGTAGGATAGATTTAATAACTATTTATCGGCTTTTAGAAGCTTGTAATTATGTGTGAACTAAGCTGCATTTACTAAAGTTCTTTAAATAAAATTAAAAGTCTTGTTCACCATTATGGTCACCGGATATAAATTTATCTACTTCGTTGGTCCTTGAACACAAATATGGACGAGGCGGTACACTATTCCAAACCAGAATCAGCTGTCGTAACCAATAGAAAAGCGCCTAATCAATTAAGCTCGATGAATCCAGAAAAATCATTCCATCCAGCATTTCTGAAAAAGGAACAAAATTAATGGAAGGAAATATTAAACAACAAAATTAATGGAATAATGACCAGGTTTTATGAAAACTAGTTGAACAGAAAAAGGTCTTCTTCTGTTCGGAGGAGTGGAAGCTTATGGGAAGATATTTATCTGACAGTGGGACAGTATAGGCTACACAAAAAGTTCAAGAGACAAAACACGAGACAATTAGAATAAAATAATTATAGCGTCCGAATCGTCTGACATTTAGATATGAATCTATACCAATATACATATAAAACTGAAGAGTTTGTTTGTTTGTTTGAACGTGCTAATTTCAGGAACTGCTGGCCTGATTTGAAAAAATATTTAAATGTTAGCCCATTTATCGACTAATATCATCACACTAATACCAATAGGAGCGGAACACCAATAAAGAATGTTTAATAACTATTCCACGCGGACGAAGTCGCGGGCAGAAGTTAGTAGCAAATATTTAACAGCACTCATTAATAATGATAGATTACAGACGTGTGCAATTTACTGAGAATTAATATTTTTTATCGGATGCCTCACCTTGGCCCTGAACTGCCAACGCCATTCACAACAAGAGATCAGTTAATGTCACAGTGACTTGACACACCTCACTATTTCATAATCGCTCATTTATTTTTGCTTCATCAACAGATTCAATCATGATAGACATGTTAATCATAAATAGGTAAGTAAATATCAAAAACGTAAAAAAGGTAAGAATTAAAGGAAAAGAAAAACTATTCTTTCAATTCATCGTTTTTGTTCTTTTTTTTAGCTAAAGCAATAAGTGTCTACCGGACAACGGCGGATCTAGGATTATCATTAAGGGGAGTTGATTACTGAGGCTGTTTTAGCAAAGTAGCAATACTACAATGGCACAAAATATTTTAAAAGGCTTTACGAATAACAAGCCTGCTTGGATTACTTTTCTTGAAATCCTCAACAATGGCTTCGTTAAGTTGTAGACTAACAACAGTTTTAGCCCGTTAGTATTGGATCCGCCAGTGGTCCAAAGAAATGTCCGGTGACGAAATGAAGATAACAATATAACAGCTTGACGTCGAGTTGGTAAATCATCAAATTACTTCACCCGCTCTGGGCGGCGCGGGCGCGGAAGGGGGTGTGCAGACTCTTACTGACTAAAACCCACCCGTAATCCTTCTAGTACCCTTTACGTTTCCGGGGCGCGATGACTCTTTCGAACAAATTCCGCAATCACGCATGTCAATCCTAAGGGCTGCGGTAAAACTGGTACAATTACCCTTTTTTTAGGTAGAGTGTCAGAAAAGGCCAAGATTTAAGGTATCTGGGTAATAACATATCACAAATACACGACATTATCATCAGTATCGAGCTAATAGTGTGTATCACATTACAGCCGAGTAATAGAGGTGCCATCGCGTGCGTCGTCCCCGAATACCTGAGTAATTGTACCCGCAGTGGACATGAGCCCACATATTTAGAATTTTTACCAAATTATACACTAGACTAAAGAATTCTTCAAAATTGAGAGGTGATCTAGTGTCGATTTTGTTTCTTTTTAGATAGTTGCCAGTATTAAAGGCATAGTCGTCTACATTCCAATCGAAATTGAATCGATGATTAATCAGAAAAGGATTTAAGTTCTGAACTTTAGTTTGTAAAAAATGTGATTTATTGTTAACGATTTAAGATTTATTTGGTTGTTTGTAGGTATGGCTTATTATTATCTGTATTTTGTGTAAAGCAATTCGATGGCCTTCAAATGATGAAGATTTGAAATTGCATCGTAATCATTTTAGCTTAAAAACAACGCCAGCAAAAACATAAATCCATAAATGCGTTACGAAACGCTAATGATAAAAAATGACGACCTATAAAAAAATTACAAATGACAATCTAATATTCGTAATTTAATTTCCAACTATCCGAATTTGGATAGGTAACAAAAAAAGAATAATAATACCGTTTGAGAAATGATTCTAAAATCGAAAATTTCTAACGGAATGGCGCGTGACTAATAGTTCGTCGGCTAAAACAAAACGACACAAGTAAGAAAATGTGAATTTATCAAATCGAACTGACAGTTTTGTAATTTTTAATTGATGACCCATGGGTCGGGTCGCCGCGGTGAATTAGACATTAATGAGCTGATAATGTGTGAGGCCATTTTTTTTTGTCAGAAGTATTTAGTTTTATTTTTTTGTTTTAATCTTTTGTGCAGTGTTTGTTTGTAGACTTCTGTAACGCCTAAAGGTGTGTTCTGATGACTTCTATTGTGGAAACTTTGTTTGGTTTTGTTGGTTGGAATGATTTAGTTCTTTTTTGATGCGTGCTAATATAATGCTAGTTATTGCAAAAAGATTAGGTATTTTCTGAAACACGAACAGAAAATGTAATTTATTCGCGTTTGGTGAGCTAGACCAAAACCATATTGCTATTCTTTGTAGAGAAGTCTTACTATCGCTTAGGCGTGTCTATCCGTATCACAATTGAAAAATAATGACACATATACCTACATAAGTGTATTTTACAATTAGGTAAATTAAATAGATAATATCTAGAATCTAGATATTATCTATTTAATTTATATAATATTATTATAAAAACATTTTGCACTGTTCTACTTCAACTGCAGAACATGACGACTCTACCAACACATATTTTATTCTTTTTATGAGAAACTAGATTTTGCCTGCGAATTCGTGTGCACATATCCCGTCCTAGGAAAATCTAGAAAGTAATCCCTGCATAATCCAAGGAACCTACATGCCAAATTTTAGCTTTCTAAGACCAGCAGTTTCGGCTGTAAGTCACTCAGTCACTCAGGAACGGAAGAATTTTATATACATATACTTATATTGATCATTGATATTTTAGTTATTATGAAATTATAATATCTTTTCATAACAGCTCCATATTATAACAACATACCTAATTAAATAAATTAGCTATTAATATCAAATAAATGCGTCATTCTCCTTTTGTAACATAAAAAGGAGCTTATTTTGCAAAACTTTCGTAATAATGAGAGTTTCCGAAAACATTTCCACGCCAACCAAATGTCCAACACCTCGGGGTACTTATTTAACACACACGGTGCGTTTCCACAAGAAATTAATTATCATTCGAATTATCCGAATTATTCGCAATGGTGGACCCGAAAATTTGACAATGTCGCCACCGCAACGCGAGAGTTGGACCACACAATGGTTTGACAGCTGTCATTTGTATTTTATTTTTTTACTTTAATTAGATCTTGCTGGGGGGTGTTAGCGGTTTTTTGTTTATTATTGTTTTTGAAACTTGTCACATCCTTATTTCAGAATCGGCATTTCCTTAAAGGATCGCTCATTTTCTCACCGTAAGTAGGTAATTCTTTGTAACTTAGGTACCTAAGTAGGTAAACAAAACCTATTCCTTCTATCTATCTATGTCCCGTATCCAATTTCATATCAGAAAATCTTACTTAGGAACATTAACTGTAGCCCTATGCACCAGAAAGATATGTGTTATAAAGCCGTTTTTTTGTGCATGAGGTGTTAACCTTCAATTAATTGTTGCACTTGTAAATGTTACCCTAGTCTTTAAGTTAGAAATATATATGTGTAAACAATTGTTGGTTAACCTAAATAAATAAATATAATAAAAATAAATATTATATACCTGCATACTTACTTACATCCGCTGGCTAGCCCACAAAAACGAGTAGAATACCTACATATTATGTTCATAAAATTACGTACAATGTTCATTTTAAACAAGGAGAAATATTTTGTTTGATGAAAAACTGGAATAAATAGTACATAAATACGTAGGTATTCAAACAAAAATATATTTTCCACATTTCATCTGAAACACTGTAGTGTAATGTGGGAGTATACCTACCTAGTTTGGTAATTAATTACCATTTGTACGTAAAAACAATATATCAAACGTATTATCCTTCTAACAACAAAGTCCCTTTCTAATTTTATTCTTCCTGACATTGTTAGGTAACAATATATTCGCAAGAGGTTCTTCTCCCCTTTGGGGTTCACCCCTCAACAGGAAAACCCGAAATCCGTTCCCCACACTTTTCCAAGACAAACATAGTAAGATGCGTCCGATGTACGAAGGGAGGTGCTCGGAATATATTACAACCTCCTCGCTATATGTTTTCACTGTTCTGTTCGACTAGGACCTTGTAGCTATGCTGCAGTGTGATATCAATGTTTTGTGTTGTGTTTCTTATTTTGTGGTAAGTTTGAAGTGGTGGTTGAAAAGCGGCTTTGTTTTGTAGGTGTTTTGTTATCGTGGGCTTCTTCTCGTATCTATCTACCATTGAAATTGAAAGTCTCTATTGAAAGTTTTTATGCTTGCGAACTTTCAAAAGAAAGGATATTGCAGAATAGTTTTTTACCTCAAAGTAAGAAAAGGCCTTTTCATGAACACATAAAGTAAACAGGTGGTATCAACAATACCAACAAAAATTAAAAAACTTTACGCAACGAATCCAAACACGCTGACACGGAGCCTACACAAATAGCAGCAAAAAACAAACAAAACGATGCGCCCGCGCAAATCTGACACAACAGACGTATCCACTACAAACGAGCTATTCAAACATGGAACACAAACGTCACGTATAACTGCTCACTTAACCCTACAATAGCCATAAAGAATTACAATTAATCGCCGCGACGAGAAATGCCACCGCGCCGGTAAAAAAACGTCAAAATATTGTCGGTGGATGCGACACGGTACCCCCACCGGCGGCTACCGGATAGCCAATAGGGAGGCGCGGTCGAGGCCCGCTACCGCTTTTTAGCCAATGGCGTTCCCTGGGGCGGAGCCTCGAGCTACGCACGGTGTTTCGCCCCCAGCTAAAACCTTTTCGCCTGCAGTCGTTTACAGATAAGCCCGCGGGATGGTCGATTATTATTACATTTCATACGCGTGATTCTGTGATCTACGCGCGTCGCCTCGGGCGCTTACCGAATCGATAGCGATGTTCAAAGCGAAGTGCGATACTAGAATTAGTTTCGGAGATATGATAGACCTTGCGTTGTTGTGATATGGTACAGACATTTTGTGCGTTCTGTGATATGTTTGCCTTAGTATAGATATAGCGTGCGGTATGAACCTATATATGCAGTGCCATCGTGAGGTATGGATGTATCTATCTTATATGCTTGTGTATCTACAGCGGGATGAGGCCGGCTATCTAGTTAGGGCTTGTGATGGATGGCACCAATGTTTGCCGATTGGTCTACAATGTTGATGCGCTTAGATTCTAAGCTCTAATGGCTAAATGCTGAACCCATTTTAATCACTTTTAAGTGATTATGGTGATTTTGTTTTGTTTTCTAGATTGTTGGTTTTAATACAATTAGGTATTTGCCAAAGTTATGTTTATGATCCGTCGCTAAATGACCATTATGTTTGAACTTGTGTTTGTGTTTTAATTAATGGATTGATAATTTATTATTTGGACAATAATTCATTGGGTTGTTTGTTTGCTATAATAAAAACAAATAATAATTGGTCATTATATTTATTAATCGCAATAAATACATGGTGATCGGTTGTGGCTTAGCAGTGGACGGGTTAAAAGCATTAAAACCAATAGGAATTAAAACAAACCTTGATAACAGTGCATTAATGTAATAAAATTTAAACTTTTTATAGTAGTTTATTTTTAAATTATTATGACCTCTACAACTTGCATAAACCATTTTAAATAATGCAAGCCAAACATGCTAAGTTACAATGAAAACTTAATTACAAACGAGAAACATTTTAAACGGAGTAAAATTATAATTTATATTGGAGGACAAACCACAATTAAAGTTATTTTAAAAATAAAACCAAACCTAGTGCGAGCGAGGCGGCCGCTGCTACATTTAAAGCATTCCATCAAAGGATATAATTAAATAGCCCGTATTCTTCTCTAACTTATACTTTAAACTTATAATTGGCGGTCCTCGACAGAAATTACACTTGAGACATCCTTTTGTAGCTCGTCTACACAAACTGGTTGGTACTTTTTTTTTAGTAAAAAAAAAAAGAAATTTAAAAGATCGTTTGGAAAAAAGAAGAAAAACTATAGTACAGAAAATCCATTATTATAAAACGAATTAACTACCTAATATGTAAAATAATAATATGTAAAATTAAATGTGTGTTATTAATAAATCAGAAAACAGCAAATTTGCAGTTATGCCACTTTCGTGTTTGCAGTCGCAGTTAGCTCATTTTCCCGAAAATACTTTTCGAACAAATTCATAATGCTATCAATATTTCAGTGTGCAACATTATTTTTTGTTTTATCAAAACAACAGCAAGACTAAAACAAAACAAGAAAAGCAAGACTAAAGTACCTAAAACATTTCATGATTTAATTTTACACTTCCTAAGAGCTAACCGGTTTTGCTAAAATTATATTAGTATTTAAATCATACAGTGAGAAATCACAGCAATTTTCTAAGTAATGACTTATTTCCTTTACAAGGTTTCTTACTGGAAGAAAGATTGATATTTCTATATAAATTCTAATTAAAGGGATCAAATATATATTATTCGTGTACTGTGATGTGACAGGTAGTAATGGGTCTGTTTGTCCTGCAACAGTGGGTGACATACAAATACTTATTTAAATAACTTAGGTAAATTACCAAATATATGTATATATATATATATATATTTGACAACACATTAGGGAAGTACCTATCTATTGTCGAAACGAAACTATACTTACTCGATATTGTATTATTAGGAAACAAAGTGCGTTGAAATGCCTTTACAATGTTGCTTTTAGCGCTAATTTGGGCTAAAAGTATTTACATAGTAGGTACGTTCGCATTCGCCATTTGTCAATAACATCTCTAAATTCTTGACAATTGGACAAGTTTTTAACATTTATTGTCTATGAGATGATGCTGCTTCTTGAATTTAAACAATTTGAATAAACTGTCATCTGAATTGCGACTAATATCCTAAATTTTGAATTCTGTATGGTTAAATCTCCGATTGTTACCTGACCATCTCAGAGTTGGTAGCGTGCCGTCGCACGGTGGGCTGAAAATCGGCTTTCATAGACTTAGGGATTCCAATTTGCAAGTGCTTGTTTTTATGTCGGATATCGCTTCTATTAGTCATTACTATGTACAAAAATGACACCCGAGTTAATTCTGCCCAAAAACGAAGGAAATATAATTTTTTTACGAAAAATTTGTATGAAGCTAGTATGAAAAATCGAATTATCTCCTAAACGGCATGTTTAACCGTAATATCCTTGGAGGTGGTCATAGTGCTAATTATTTATGATTTTTTGGTTGGCGATCGGACGAAAAATTTAATGCCGTTTTTTTTTAAAAAATCGTCAAAATATTTTTATTTATTTTTACATGTAAAACGATCCCTTTTAGTGTCCAAGTTAAAAAGTTCGATATGTTATTAACCCAAATATTAAGAACACACGAATCAAGAAAAATGAAATAAAAAAACTGCTGTTTTTGACACATTTATATTATTTAAATAAAAAAAGATTATTATTAAAGTAACATATAAAGTTATATTATATACAAAATAATTTAATTTAAGGAATTAACACTACGCATTTGTAAAATAAAGTTTACAAATATGTACATATATATTTTTTTTACAAATTTTCCTTATCACTCTCGTTGTCAGACTCCAATTCTGAGTCAGCATCCAGATTGGATATATCCAAAAACACGAACTCAGTTTCCTGAAATTGAATTAAGTCGAGAGTTTCAGCAAAAAAGCTCTGCTTTTTCTTGGCATCTAACTTAGGCCTTTGTGCACTTGGCAAAGGATCCGAAGAAACAACAAGCATATTTAAAATGTCTTGATTAGAATCCTGCCTGCTTCTTTTCCGCGAATGATGTTCTCGAAACCTCCTAAAATCTTTGTTTCGAGACTCTGAGGCTTCTTCCGAGAGAGTCCCAATCGGCACAATATTATTTTTGTCGATTATGTCAGCCCCATGGATTAATAACTTATGAACGGTTGACGACATGTAGTACCAGTCGTATAATAATACGTACTTTTCTGCTGTTTTGCGAGCATAATCTCTATATTTTATTATATCGACCTGCTCTCCAGATGTAATTGCTTGTAAAATTACAGCAAATCTTTTGATGAGGTCTTCATCCAAACCGGTTATAGCTGCGGTTTTATTAGGAAACTCAAAGAATTTTCTTGCAGTATTCCCGTCATTGGTGGTTCCCGAGCCTTGTTTTACTATATCAATCAACAGATTGAGCTCATCTTTGAATTTATTTTGAATTATTTTCTTCCTTGTCTGTAGCATTTCTTTGTGCTCATCACTTCTCGCTGCCCACCGTTTGAAGTCGAGCCTGTATGCAATGTGTAACAGACATTCCATACAATTTATACGGGCGTGTAGGGATGACAAGCCAAACTCATACAGGTCCGAACACACAATTTTTGATGTTACAGCATCTAAGCGGTTCATTTCTGTAGGCTTTGCTAAGCACAGGTAGCACGATGCATTTGATCTAGCTTCAGAAAGGTAAGTGCAGACTTTAGCGTCGATCATCGTCATCATTAGTTGACGAGTCACCTTATTATTATTATTGCACTCTGTGGGGATAAGGGCCTCAATTTCTTCATCAATTTGTTTTTTCAGCTCAAGGACAACTGCTTCACTCTCCTTTACAAAAGTAAACTGAACTGGACGACAATACAAAACTGAGCATGGTTTTGGGTTCGTCCATAAAATGTTGTCTCCATCTATGAGTTTTAGTGGCACCAAGGAGGTCATGAAAATGCTCGAGTCATCTTCCTCACCCTCAATTTTCTGCTTGTATCGGCTTTGGTTAGAAGCACCATCTTCCAAATCCCCACTTGGATATCAGCTTCAACTGCTTGTTATGCTCTTCGTTAGAAAGGCTTTGAAGGATTCTTGTAACCGTGATATCAAGTAAAGCTTGAAGTGTAATCCTAGCCGATGAATCAGTAACTGTCACTGATTGCTTCGGAGGGTAGCAATCAAGCTTAGTTTGTTGCACTTTATAGTAAGATGGATAAATATCCTTAGCACCTTCCCGAATGGCAGCCTCACGCAACGTAATATATTGCCACTTTGAGAGTTTTAGCGAAAGAAGCAATCCAAGTGCCTTTTCTGGCGTAAATATGATTGTTTTCGCTGGTTTCTTAAGCGTTTCATTTAATTTAGCGGCTACTTCAGGATTTTTCATCATGTATTCGATGACAGAGGCGATATCTCCATGCCCTTCTTCTTTTAAACGTGCTGCAGCTGCATATGCCAATTCACTGGAATCTTCGCCTGTGTGTTCATCAGATCTTCTCTTTTTTTGTTTACTTCCCAGATCTTCGAATGGTTTACGGGATCTTTTCGTCATTGTTCCAATGGACGTTGATGTCGACGGTTCTGGAGAGACTGAGGGCGCTCTTGGTGCCTTATCAACACTTGGTTCTTGATTAACTAAAGTTTGCACAAAACTCGGCCAATCAATATTTGCTCCCAACCAATTCTCGTACTTTCTCCTGAAATTATCAAGGAATCGGTTGGATTTCTGCCACCTTTGTAAAGCGGCTCGCGTAAATCTCCGACAAAATTCTTTGAGAACAACACGATCTTCGTCAGACAGGAAATCGCCTATCTATGCGGGATACAACTGCACTGAACAATACTTCATGATCAAATGAAGTACTCTCACTTCGTAGAAGAACAAACAAGTCTAAATTGGTGATTAAACTTTCCATTCTAAGATTTTATAGTCGCTGATTTAGTGTTAGCAGTTACACAGTTGTGAACAAATTAAATTATAAAACAAAACTTTAGCCCTTTTATTGCAAAACGCCAATAATTATTTAACTACCCTCATTAGTTATCTCCTCATTAGCTAATAAAAATCTATAATTGTCACTAACTATTCTTAGAACTCATAGCACTGCTAATTAACAAATTAGCTTACTTATCAGGAAATGTTGAATGTAATCCATAGTTGGCATTGTCGTGAGATATTGAAAATCATTAAATCACCTATTAAGACTCATTAGAAGACCTAATCAGTGTAGTTACTTAATTACTTCTTTTTGGACTCATTAGAAGAGTAAACAATTGGTCATTTGGTTGTATGAAAAGTTTTAAAACTCATTTTGTGTTGATAATTATCTAGCTCAAACATAGTTGTCTACGTGTGGGTGTACTATAAACCTCTGCCAACTCCTTCGAAAATATAGGAGTGATGCTATTTTATGTTATGTGTAGTTAAAAGTCCGTGTTCTTCAACATAAACACCAAAAGGAATCGTTTCATACGTAAAAACAAATAAAAATATTTTGACGATTTTTTAAAAAAAAACGGCATTAAATTTTTCGTCCGATCGCCAACCAAAAAATCATAAATAATTAGCACTATGACCACCTCCAAGGATATTACGGTTAAACATGCCGTTTAGGAGATAATTCGATTTTTCATACTAGCTTCATACAAATTTTTCGTAAAAAAATTATATTTCCTTCGTTTTTGGGCAGAATTAACTCGGGTGTCATTTTTGTACATAGTAATGACTAATAGAAGCGATATCCGACATAAAAACAAGCACTTGCAAATTGGAATCCCTAAGTCTATGAAAGCCGATTTTCAGCCCACCGTGCGTCGCCGCGTCGCGGTCGCTTCCAAATAAAAGGGCTTAATTGTTAGAATACTACCAACAGTTTTTACGAAACAGGTAGATATATTAAAACATAATGAACAAGAGTAAAGCATATTTACTATCAAAATGACACTACTATTGGTTTTATCTTTCAGTGAGTTTATTCTAAAACCCTAAGTAGCCTAGGTATTCCACTCTTTTTTTTATTTGAGGAATTTATATAGACGCAGCTATCTGTCGTCTATCAGCTAGACGCAAAATTGAATCCTAGTATCATTATTTCTATTGATATTGATGTACCTATTACATACTCGTTTAATTTTTATTAACTCCCAAGACCGCCCGGATAAAATCTTATTAATATTCCTTAATATGTTGTTAATCTTCAAAAAAGTTACAGATCCAAATGCTTTTATCAGAGACTGATTTTCTTTACAAACCGCACAAAGTCACTCTATATCCTTTTACAAGCATTACGAAATAATAATTAACACACGAATCACCACAATTTTCTTTCCTACTTGTTTGCGACGATGAAGAACAATGGAACTTTCTAAACGCATCCCAACTCGTCAAAACCAGCAATACAATATTACTACATATCTAAATTTTGCTTCCACTAGTAAACTTCTGTTTGCACTTTACCACGTAAACTTCTGTAATCATTTAATTCACTCTCTATTTTAGGTTTACACTTCTTATAACAACATTTTCGTGTTTCACAAACCGACGTAAGTATCCGACATTCGGGTGGCAACAGCAAAACGTTCCGACATCTCGTGAGTTCGCGTCGTTATTGTCGGAACGGCCGTCGCACATCTAGAATTCTATGGAAAGAAAAGTCTGGGAGCGCGTCCAGGATGACTAACACAGTCTGGTAGCTGGCAGTTTAGGCCCAATGCGTTTTTAAAATTACGTTCTTTTTTTAAATTTCAATTATTCCCTGCGCTAACACTTATAACCAATACGTACAAAGTGTCAATAATTTTAGTATTATGTAAAAAACAGAATGTTATTGACGTCGTTTAGATTAAAAGAATGAAATCTTAGCAACAGCATTAGAATTTAATATATTATGCTTACCTACTCGAGTAAATCATTTATTGTTCTTTTTGTTTTTCGGATGTTAAACTTTTGTAGGTTGGCGAGTCTGACCGAGTGTGCTCATCCAGGATTACGAACACAAGTCAGTCTGATAGTTTCGGCCCGCCGCAATCACATCGAGCCCTTACCGCTGATTTACAATGAATGACATTTATCCTTAAAATTCGTTATTATAGATATTTTAAATCAAAGATGCAGAACGACTTTTTCAACATCATGGCGCTTAGGATAAATTGACGATAAATCTATACTAATATTATAAAGCTGAAGAGTTTGTTTGTTTGTTTGAACGCGCTAATCTCAGGAACTACTGGTTCGAATTGAAAAATTCTTTTTGGGTTGAATAGACCATTTATCGAGGAAGGCTTTAGGCTATATATCATCACGCTTAAGCCAATAGGAGCGGAGCAGCGATAAAGAATGTTTTAAAATCGGGGATTCCACGGGGACGAAGTCGCGGGCAGCAGCTAAGTACCAATACGTACAAAGTGTCAATAATTTTAGTAGGTAGGTATTATGTAAAAAACAGAATGTTATTGACGTCGTTTAGATTAAAAGAATGAAATCTTAGCAACAGCATTGCTTACCTACTCGAGTAAATCATTTATTGTTCTTGTTTTTTTTTCCTTTTTTTTTGTTTTTCGGATGTTAAACTTTTGTGGGTTGGCGAGTCTGACCGTGTGTGCTCATCCAGGATTACGAACACAAGTCAGTCTGAGTTTTGACCCGCCGCAATCACATCGAGCCCTTACCGCTGATTTACAATGAATGACATTTATCCTTAAAATTCGTTATTATAGATATCTTAAATCAAAGATGCAAAACGAGTCTTTCAAGATCATGGCGCTTAGGATAAATTGGCGGTAAATGTTTGATAATTATGCTTACTTGTGCACATCACTAATGTTCTTGTACCTATCTGTTGGTTTTTGGAGGTGTTTTTTTTTGTTCTTGGGTGAATTGGGCTCAGTTTCACGTTGCGGAATTTATTCGAAAGAGTCGCCGCGGCCCTGGGGCCGTATTATGACCTCTTAAAACTATCATGTTTTCGGTGTGAAAAAGAGACGAAGCTATACAGGACGAATAGCACTATCTTTTCTCACACAGAAAACATGATGGTTTTAAGAGGTCATAATACGGCCCCTGGAACGCAAAGGAGCACTGTTGGATCTTAGTCACTAAGAGTCTGATACTCTCTTCCGCTCCGCCCAGAGAGGAAGGAGTCATTTAATGATTTCCATCCATTAAAAGGTCAGTTTCTCGAACGAAAATGATCTCATATTATTGTGAAAATGGTGATTTCACAGTGGCTGTGACTGGACAACCCTGGCTGTGATTGGATTAAACGACTTTTTACCAATCAATCGCAGCTTTTGACTTGTACTTAATTTGTGATGAGTCAATATTTTTTCCAGTAAACTAGGGGTTATTGTAGTGGAAGTTTTAAATTTCCGTAAATAGGTACGAATAAATTTCAGTCAACTGTGTTCAGAGCAATAATAAGTTCAAGTAGATATTGATTATATGTAATTTCTGTTCTCCTTAGTTCTACATAAAATTCGTTTAATTTAATTTATACGTTTTTGTATAAAATACTTAATTAAAATAATTTTGTGTATATGAGCTTAATAATAGGTATATGAGCTTAATTGGTGTCTAAACTTTAAACAAATTATTTTAATCGTTCTATGAACATCTAAAGGTACCTACTCTAAAAATCTAATAAATCCATTATCTTATTCAGATTGAAGTAATAACTAAATTAATTTCCATATAAACAAAGGAGAATTAAAATCAGAAAAGGAAATAATCTCGAAGCGAAATGAAAGGCATTATATTTTTTATGGCGGTGTTCGCGATCCCATTAAGTCGCTGTCATCGCCCGTTGATAAGATTTAAATTAGCCGCACAATAAAGCTCCTGTCAAATCCGCCATTAATTTCGAATTTTGAATTTGGAACAGAAGCGGTGTTTGATCGCACCACACTGGCTGGTAAAGTGGCCTCTATGGTTCGGATAAAATAAACGACGTGATTTAAATGGGTTTGAATACAGTTTGGGCTTTAATGTGCAGTTATGAGGATTAAATGACGAAAATACGTGATTTGATTCACATACCTACCTAAATAAAAGCAGCACAACTAGTTACTTCAAACTGAGTTATTTGGCCACATACGGAAAATAAATACGCAGCCAAATAGAACAGACAAAACATAGATTAAGTCCATCTTTTTCACTAATCTCTAGCCAAACACATATTACAAGTAACTAATGAAAACCACATGCATTGTATAATTTGCTCAAAATTTGTTAGTTTTTCAACTAGATCAATGAAAATAAATCAATTGATATTACTGTTGTACTACATAATACGTAAATAGGCCTGCGATTGCATTGTAAAAATAATAAAATAGATAATTTAGAGAGTCGAATTCAATGTTGCCAGCACACATGATCTTCGTCACACCAAGTCACACTGCGTTGCATCACGCGTTCTCCGCAGGATGGTCCGAGTGTAATTTTAAACTAATTAATTTTGCTCCGCCTGTCCGCTTTTGAATAACACTATTTGGACTTCAATTGTCTTCATGCCAAATATAAAATAATGGTGATTTTGATGAAACGCCACACACGAATACGCGTAGCTTTTTATAAAATTTGAATGCATAATACAGTTTTTTAGATGTTTTTGCCGCTGAAATTGCTGCAATAAATCAGTTTTTTTTTTTTTGCTTGGGAGCTGTTTTTATTTTTAATATTATATTGATTGTCAAATAATGTTTTATCGAATATACAGGCAATTAAACCTCAAAAATAATAAAACGATCGGACTTCTTTAAACCCATAATTATTTTGTACAAGAGACTTCACAGGTAATCCCTAACGTATTTATTTTCTTCACATTAACTTTATATTTTTCGTTGTTGTACCTAGACAGGTGTAAAACTTCTTCCACTACTTATAAATCTCTTTCGAAAAAAAAAAACAACAAAAAAGCCCTGGTAAAGATTAAACAATGTATCATGTCGTACAGCTTACGTCACAAACTGTAATAGATATTGTCAAAAAGATTTAAACGACATGTCACTTTCGGCCCCGCCCAGCGTCCGACCATAATCTTACAACGGACACATTCGATAACGAACTAATTGGCTATTTCGAAATTCGTTTTTCAATAATCATTGCCGATATTATATTTTAATAGGCAATAAGAGCAAGGATAAAATATTTAATTCTTTTTTTTTAAATAGTGTACCACAAACCAAATGAGCGCGTCTTTTTTTTTCTTATTTTTGATTTACTACCTTTGAATTGTGAACGGCAATTAATGAAGTAGGTATCGATGTCGCTAGAATAAGGACGGTTTTATTTTTAATTTTTAATGGGCATCGTAAACGTACCTAACTCCTGTTTTTAAAGCTTCTTTAAAATTAAAATCGATGTAGAGCTATTTTGAGAGTCCATTTTAACCATTGTGAATTGCGAGACTCACATTAGTTCCTATGTTGTTTTCGATTTTTTCTTTAGCTATTTAAACATTCAAACTGCCTATAGTTCAGAATATCAACAAACCATTCTATAAGAGTGCGAGTAATTTTTCACCGTCCACTTTTTGTACTAGCACATTTATAACAGCAAATACGAACCTATTGTCTGGTTAATACAGAGGTCAGACAACGCCGCACGGCAATCGCTTTTCTAAGCCATAACCGGAATTTATACCCGACATTACTCATTCCACGCCGTTCGGTTGTTTTCCTCTAATTAGAATCCATTCAAGCGTACCCCATTAAAACTCGTCTAAATTAAAATTCGAATAACTTACTAACTAGACGTATAAATCACAAACGTACATAAAGACAATAAAATATATTGTCCAGTCCGCCGGGATACGACCGACCAGAATAATTAATACAACAATACACTCACCGGGTAATTAAAATAAACTAATTTCTAAACTTGAATGGCTCGGGTTTTATGAATGAATATTCTATAGCTTTTTTTTAAACTGGCAACATTTCTCATTCTTCGTCTCGCGTACTGACAGTTCGGTTGACGGCGTTCTTTTTTTGAAGCGCGACCTCGCACCGCGGGGTGCAAGCGCATCCGTTGCGCGCTCGAATTATCTCATTTTAATTTAGGAATCGGCACTTTTAATGGCGTTATTGAGCTAATAATTCTTTTAAAAATCGAAATCAATTATGGAGATGGTTTTTCGTATAATTTCGTGGTTATTTCGTTTCTACTTTCCAGTAAGTAATCCCTTTGTTTCTTTCTCACGCTAAGTCAGGGTTGACTCCCACGAATTAGTCTGCTAAGGATTTTTATTTGCGGCAACATCGGATCGGGATGAGCAAATCGGTGTGGATAATTACAACGTTGGGATATTTGGGCGATGGCGGCCGTGCACAGTAGCAATAACGTGCAATTTAAATGTTTCACATTTCGAACCGATTCTTTTTTTAATGCGAATCCGTTGCGTGTGAGCATGCAGGAGAAATATTTGGTTATTGCTAACTGGAAATAACCTTCATTCTGGTGTTATGTGTATTTTGAAGAAGGAAAGAAATAAACGCATTCTTAATTTTTGTGAGATGATCTAAGGTGCCCAAATAATAATAATAATTTAAAAGGAAAGTGGTACCTATGATTCAAACTACTAATATGATAAACGTAGCGTAACTCGGTAAGTAATTAGGTTTCTTTTTTTCATGTTTTCACGTCTAAAATACTAAATCAATTCTGAGGGATTTGTTATCAGAATACTTTTTACTCTGGTTGTACGCACCCCTGGCCACACAGGCAGTTGACAGAATCTATAGGTATAGGTACAAGTTAATTCAATGTACCTATGCATTTGTACTTGGTCATACAATTATTAACTACAGAAAATATCTTAAAATAATAACAATTACCGTACTATAGATTAATAAATGAATTGATATAAGATTTTTAAAATATTCCGGAGGCGTTTAATGGCGTTGTCTAAAAAGTCATGTCATCATAAAATATCTAGACATTTTGCATACTAACGAGGCAGGCAGATACAGGTTGAGGAGCTAGTAAATTATGAACGTAGAATTATGAGCTACTCATCATTAAATCGATTCTGATTTATGTACAATTTCTACTATTATCGAAGGTAGGGATGAAATGAGTGAACAAAGCGATGTGTATGGAAATAGCAATTTGATAGTATTTATAATATACTAGCTTCTGCCTGCGAATTAGTCCGTGTGGAATGAAAGTAACCCACCGATTTCGAAACATTCTTCATTGGTGCTCCGTTCCTATTAGTCTTAAGGTGAAGATATATCCTAGATATAGCCTTCCTCAATAAATGGGCTATCTATCACTGAAAGCATTTTTCAAATCGGACCAGTAGTTCCTGAGATTAGCGCGTTCAAACAAACAAAAAAAAAAACAAACTCTTCAGCTTTATAAAAAATATATTAGTATAGTATAGATAAAATATACAACATTTATTCATGTCTATTTTGACAGTCTTCCGGCAGTCGTTACGGATTGTCAGAAGCCAGAAAATCTGACACCAGTCTTGCCAAGAAGTACCGTGTTCCCCAGTTAATGGGTTGTGGAGGTCTAGTAGGCAGCCGCTTCACGTAAAATACTGGTATTCAGCTGAATCCAGCTTGACTGGGAGCCAACCCCAATGTAGTTGGGAAAAGGCTAGGCAGATGATGATTCATGTCTATTTTGAACTCGGGACCCCGAGGTTCTGGTCCTTTGGTAGGCGTACGAGGGGCCAAAGCCAACTTGCAGAGGCTGCGATAGATATTTCAAATGGAATGGGGCACCAACCGACGAGTATCCCTGTATGCACTATGAAAGTATACCGAAGGACAATCCCCGGCTGGTGCAGGACTATTGTAGAATACGCAAACAAAAGATGAGAGGCTTTGGAATTGGGTGGTTCAGTGGAGTGATTACCATTATACATATACTATGGAAGAACTATTGCCCCTGCCTGACCACTGACAATATTTTTAGCTATAAAATGGCAAGGGAGACCTGCACACTCAATGAATGGGTCCCGAAAAGGGCCACTAACACAAACGTATTGGTGCTAGAGGTGGGGAAAGGTGTACAACAGCTATCAGTGGCCGTATTACGAAGTGCCAATACTGCCAATGCTATCATGATTCGTGTGAGGGAAAGAGATAGTGCTATTCGTCTTGTGTAACTCCGTCTCTCTCTGACACAGAAATCATGATGGATTTAAGACGTCATAATAGGTCGCCTGGACCATTTCAGAGGTACGGTCAAGATCCCTAACAGCATCTTACTGGATTATGTAACATCCTTCTCCCGAGCACGTTTGTTTTTGTGGAACTCCAATCAGACCGGCGAATTAGAGCAAAAAAGCGGTGGGAACTCTGTTCCTCGTCTATGTTTACTCGGAGATGAGGAAGAAGACTTCTCTCCTGGGAGATCAGGGACTGGGAGGAGGGGACGCTACTGCCCAACAGTTCGACACAAAACCATGCCATGCGGTATTTCTCTTTGTCTGGGTATGAACTAAGGTTCATTAGGCCGCGCAAGCAATATTGTATTATCATGGACTAGCGACCCGCCCCGGCTTCGCACGGGTGCAATGTTGATATTAAATCTCTGCTATATTATGCATGTAGTATACCTATAAATCTTCCTCTTTAATCACTCTATGTATTAAACAAAACCGCATCAAAATCCGTTGCGTAGTTTTTTAAAGATCCAAGTATACATAGGGACAGACAGCGGCAAGCGACTTTGTTTTATACTATGTAGTGATAAGCTCAGTTGACCACAACCTCACCTGATGGAAAGCGATGAGGTGGTCAACGATGCTTGCCTGGAAGTAACCTATTCACTCTTTACTTAAAGACCCTCGTTGAAGCTATCAGGAAACTCAGATTCCGGTAGCAAATTCTCCCCCTTAGCTGCCCTGAAGGAATTCTCAAAACGTTGCGTGCGTATGGGTGGCGTGGTCACTATGTACCATGGAACAAGGCCAGGAAAATGATAATGTAAAAGTAAATCAGAAGAAGCAACCATTGAAAAGATCAGTGAAACTAGAAACTGTAGGTATTCCTTCTACGAAAACTTTCTTCTGGTCCGGTAATATATCTAATACACGACCAACAAAGAATAGCCGGATATATAAGCATTAACTTCATCAAAAACTTTCAATAATGCATCTGGAACAGATTGTTAAGATACTGAACATAATTGCAGTGCACTTAAGTCTCTGACCACTGTGTTGGCCAGCACGTCTCTCACATAATACCTTTATTGTTCAAAAGAAAAAATGCTTTCTACGAAATAGCAGATGTGATTCGCATTTGATTTGGGTTGAATAAAACCTCGTTTTTTTTTTACTGGCAACTAATGGAAAGTCTGGCAACCAGTCTTGACAAAGTATTGAGTTGCCCGGTAACTGGGTTGTGGTAGTCCATGTAAAGTACGAGTAACAAGCTGAATCCGGTTACACTGGAAGCCGACTCTAACATAGTTGGCAAATAATTAACTATTCTAGGAATTATAAGTATTACAAATTGCCTTGAATTTATAAAATAACAGTGTGACGATGAACAAAGATGGGTTATTCTTGAGAATTTCAAATCCGCCACAGAACAAAGAAAATGGTTTCAAATAAAATACACTAGTAAGTGGCCTTAACAAAAAAAGTACCTCACTTGAGGAACGTATATCTGGATATAATCGATGATGAACTTCAGATGCAGGGTAGATCCGAAGCTTCTCTGTACAAGAATTGAATGTGAGATGGCTTTTATTATCATAGATCTCTCTTTCTGATATAGGTACATACATCTCACCGACCGGGTTTGACAGGTCGCCACCACAATTACTGTTCTAATTACATACATTGTTTGCATTTGATTTGCCTGCATACCAGAATTCCCTAGCACGTTCCATATTCAAATGATTAGCTAAAATCATCTGTCATAAGTTCATTACAGTATAGTCATCATCTGCCCAGCCTTTTCCCAACTATATAGGGGTATAGGGGTATAGGGGTCGGCTTCCAGTAAAACCGGATCCAACTACCAGACCTCTATTAACTCAGTAACGCGGTACTTCTTGGCAAGACTGCAGTCAGATTTTATAACTTCTGACAATCCAAAATGGTTGCTAAAGTACAAAAGACAGCCGTGACAATTGACAAACGGCTTAAGGTGCTTTCAGAGGCACGGAGGAGTCTCGACATGTTAAGATGGTCCCCCATCCACAGATTAACCTTACCAAGCGTTGCTTAAACTTGGAGATAGACCCGTGCGACTGTTATTATTAATTATAGTGTAGTAATTAAAATAAATAATGAGCTAGCCTTGAAACAATCATTTGGAAGCTTAGGGCTACAAGCTATTACAAGATATGATGGGCTGTAAATATTACAGTTTTATAGCTTCGTACCTATATTACTGAAATTAAAATTAATATTTGTTTAATTATGTGCACGTGTTCTATTACCTTGAAGAATATTTAAATAGTCATAGAAATAAACAAAAAAGTAACACTTTATTCATTCATTAGGGTATTCCTAAAAAAATGTGCCGACGAAGCTTTAGGTACATAATATTATAGTCGTACCACAGATAATATAATACTACAGTAGCCGTACTATTTCAAACTAGGAAAGGATTTTATTTCTTCATTGTACTGTAATTACATATGCAGGCAAGTATTGAAAGATATTTAACACAGCTTATAGTGTCAAGCACTCAAGTTTAAACTATACTCCATCTCTATGACTCCATACCAAACCAAACCAAACCTTTAATATGCGAACACCGGAAAGTATGACACCTTCGGATTTATCTGCAACCAATAGTTATTATGTATAAGACCAAATGCAAATATAACAAACATAATTACATATAATAATTATTCTATTTCGTGTTTATAAGGTTATTTTTTGCAACAAAAACAATGGAAGTGCGTTAAAACTTATCGACCTATTGTAAAAAATACAATTAGGGTATTCCTAAAAAAATGAATAAAACCTTCTAGGGTCATCAAACTGGCAACATTAATATTCAAACATCACAAATTCTCGTATACAAAGAGTGACAGGATGCTATGGAAACGCCCACTTATCTGTCAAAATTCTTTGCTTTTTCTCTCTCAAACAACAAAAAAGGCTAGTTAACTTTTTACAAGCCACTTCTATGATAATTAAATCTTCTAATAGAGCTGCCAACTTTTGATTATTTTACCTCAAACACGCCTTCTCTATAAAATCATTACGAGTTCGTGAGAGGTGTTGCCAGTTAAAAAATAATAATTCCCGGTATTACGCGGGATGCTGCAACCGGTCAATGGTCACGACCTGGGGTCGGGCTATTAAGTATATTACATTATTTTGGCCACGGTTTTGATAAAGCCTGTCTTACATTAGGTAAATACTATTACTTACAAAATTTTGTGGTTGAGTGTTAATGATAAATTATATTTATTTTGTAAGTAGGTTGTAAATAACACTATTACACGTCAATCTTTTTTGTTCGTTATGAACTAGATGAGGCCGGTGTTTCCTGGCTGACTACCCTGAGAAGAAACATCGAAACAAACTCAGAGGTCGAAGTCTCTTTTGAAGTCATACAATTGTACTGGTCAAATCATATGAGAACCATATATGATGATGTCTGAAGTCGTCTTTTGAGGAATGTACTACACATATTTGAGTGGTCCTGTCCAGAGAACGCAAACATTTGTCAGTTATCGTGGGTCGACTTCCAGTTTAACCGGATTCAACTGAATACCAGTATTTTACATGGAGTGACTGCCTATCTGTCCTGCATCACCACCCAGTAACTGAGTAACACGATACTTCTTGGCAAGACTGATACTAAATTCTGACCATTCGTAATGGCTGTCAAAGATCTACAGATGTCAGCCGTAGCGAAAAGCTTTAAATGTTTAGCGATAATTTAAGGTGTCTCTAGATGTAATGGATGGTCACCCATCTATCGACCGACTCGGCTAGCGTTGCTTAACCTTAAAGATTGACCCGTGCTCCTATCCTCGCCAAAAACAATGATGACAAAAAAAAAACACGCCAGTTTGTCAGCCTGGCTGGATAGACGTGAAAGGACAACCAAGGCTGATCCAGGCTTATGGCGCGACTTATGGAGACCATTAAAATATAATAAAAATAAACACTCTCAGCATACCATAGACTAATTGAATTTCAAGCGACTGAAGTAGAAAGCCCATCGTTTTAAATCATTACCTAATTTAAAAAGCTATAACTGAGATGGTGTTTGTTCATAAGTCGTAAGTTGTTGTAGACTTCCCTTTTTAGAAAAGGTTAACTAAATCTGTTTAAACTGTTCTTTTTTTGTAGATATGTAATAAACTTAGAAATGATGTACTCTACTTTTAAGCGGTAGTGTCCATCATTTTAAAGTAGGTTTGTATATTGATTTCACCCTTTAAAAAACTACCCTTTAAAGAAAACATTAATCAACAAAACTACCTTAATGGAACCCGCCTAAAAACACCAATTAACCGCTCCAATATTCCACGATATAGGAAACGCCTACCCATAAATGTTGCCAGTACAAAAAAGTCGGTACTGTGTTACGCGTCTGAAGCACGCGCGTGCCCGAGTCACGACCAGAGAGAGGTTTTATTACTTTACACCGTTGGTTCTCAACATCCTTTTGGCCTGGGACCAATTTGGTTATTGAGGAAAAATGAAGTGTATCAATCTAAAAATAGCATTCATGTTATTTAAAATCAAAAGTAGCAAGCTTTATCATAGGATATTACAACAATTCGATCAATCAATCTGGGTATTATTTTCCCCAACTATGCTGAGGTCGGCTGCCAGTCCACCCGGATGCAACTGAATACCAATCTATAGTAGGTACTTATACATAATTATATGTATTATCATAAAGAGGAAAGATTTTTGTTTGTTGGTACCGAAAGTACTGGACCTATTTTAACCATTTTTTCACCAATGGTAAGCTACATTATCAGCGAGTAACATAGGCTATATTTTATCCCAGTATTCGCACGGGAATGGGAACTACACGGGTGAAACTGCGGGGCGCAGCTAGTATTTTCTATCAAGCGACTGCCTATCTGACTTCCACTACTAGCTCTAACACCATATTCCTTGGCAAGATTGATATCAGATTTTCTGGATTCTGACTAGTCATTACGACTGTCATAGTTGTTTAAATGCTAGCCGGAATTAACGAATTAACATGTACGGATGAGTTTCGGTAGATATGTATGTATGTTAAAAGCTCTTTCACACTAGCTTTTGTCCAGCGTAGGCGTTCGATAAACATATGCGCAGCGCATATGTGTTTACAATAAAGCACAAAATAATCACTTGACCGTTTACTCCTTAATGGGTTCTCCTACATCATTTTTATTTTTATTTTCACAATAATTTTCTTTTTATAAGCAAAGCCAACAAAAGAAATTTTACTCGTCAGAATCCATTTTGTTAATGATATTTCCAAAACTACAACGCAATTGTGTGACGTCTGCGCCGCGTTAGCGCAGCGTTCAAATGACTCCAGAGGATACGCCGCAACAACGCGACATTTACGCCGCGTTGTCGCGGCGTCTGCGCTGCATATACATTTATCGAACGCCTACGCTGGACAAACTCTAGTTTGAAGATGCTCTTAGAAAGCCACCCAACCAAGGACCGACCTAGAGCAAGCGTTACTAAGTCTCGAGGTCGACACTCCGCAGCAGCTATTTTTTACATTTACACAAAAACTTAAAAAAAAAAAAAAATTTTAACTTAATATATTCAAAATTTTAAAACTTAGGTACACGGATCTTATTCTAGCTCGGGCCACTAGTGGTCCACGAGCCAAAATTTAGGAACCACTGCTATACCCAAACCACGTGTAAGGCGTAATTGAAGGTTAACGAACAAGTTTTGATTTGAATTACGAACGAAGCTTCGAACACTCGCGATGTTCGAGGTTTGAATTTTTGAATTTGGTTGGAATTCTTTTTGTAAGAAACACCAAGAATAGGGATGTTTCCTGAGTAATAAATATATGATTATGTTTAGTCCGTCAGTTAGATTATAGAAAAATATTGGACACGTATTTTTTCCTTTATCAAATCTATAAAAACGGACGAAGATACAAAGCATCAAAGATCAGGAGTGGGGGCTTGTGACGTCACGGCCCAGTAAAAATTGTAGCGAGTAGTGACGTCACACGAGTTTTCAACGCACTGTATCGTCTTCATTTTTTGTTTACGTGAAAAAAGAAAAAATACGTGTCCAATATTTTTTGGAAATCTATCTAACGGACTAATTAGATTTTTTTACTCAACTACCCTATTCCAACCAAATTAAACAATGTATGCGATCGGTGATGACTTTTGGCTATCTCCACGAAAGCTATTGCTATTGTAAAACCCCATTTAGATGTTAAAACGAAACAGTACAGAACTACGTATACCTTAGGTAGGGTAAAACCTCAGATCAGACAAACAAGTTGTTGTTTGTCTGATCTGAGGGTAAAACGGTGATAAACAATAACTATAGTTAATAATTACACTTACATTAAAAAGTGTCTATTATTTTAAGTAGGAATATTTTTGGAGTGAATGGAGTCTTCGGCATCTTTTTACTTATCTCAACGAGTTTGATAATTATTTAATGAAAAAATACACGGCATATTCCATTAAAGAAAAATAATTTATCAAATTAGGCACATAACCCTATTTTTATGCCATCGAAAACAGAATAGGTAGGAGATTTGAAAACAAAATGAACAAGTTTCGTTTCATAAAATAAAAATATATTCTGCCTCCTACTCCTGTAACAGGATAAACCATACCTGTAGTAAACAAAGGACTCTGACACGCAACATAATTGTTTGGCCCTCATAACTCAACGTCAGGTGAAACTAAAACAAACGCGAGCACAGCTTCCTTCATTAGCAACTTGTTACACCAAACCGTTGAACGAAATGGTTGGCCGGACAGACAAACTAAGAAGCTGGAAGATATGGCTAGATATTCAAATCTGAAAAAAAAGTAACATGGAAATGAGAAAGTAAATTTTTTCAAAAATGGAATGGCTTAACGTCCGCTTTAACAAAAAAATATGGCAAGCCCGCCACGCCATTCCTAATCACCAAAACTCCCGAGAACCAGAATCAAAAGTGACCACCTAAAATGCGCCAACGCCAAACGCCAAACGTCAACACTGATAGAATAACACTTTGCCTAAATACATTTTGCTAAAATTCAAATACCTTGGACCCGAAACGAAAATAAATAACGATAATAATTTTTAATGTAGTGAGTTCGTTAAGATCTTTTATTAGATTATGGCATAGGCCTGTTTATCTGGCTGACCTTAGCAGACCTACCAATATCGTTTACTCTGTGGACATGTGATATTGTATCAGCGATAATGATTGTCAAGGAGTCCAAATGTACCAATCTATTTATTTTTATGAGTGACAAGCACTACCATAGATATAATAGCGCTACAAAAATATCACCAGGTCAATCACTTAAATTCTGACAGTTTGTCTCCTTAATCTTACAGGTACTTTTACAGTAAAATAACAAGAAATCGGTTTCCTCCTAACCCAACAAGCTGTCAGTCAGTTATATTTTCAAATCAATCTCGCGTACTGCCAGGCAGGACAGTGCGAGGGGCATCGATCATAGAGCCACGCCCCGGAGTCAACCGCGACATACAGAATATAAACTTTTTGAATCGACCTCTTTCGATTTTCGAACGAGGAATTTGTTAATCTGTTTTGGTATTATCTGTGTTTATGACTGGCTGTTTTGGTATTTTGGGATGCATTCAATTATTGATTTAAAAGGAAGTCGCTATACTTTATCCTGTGGGCTGTGGCTCCTAAAATGGCGTTACTCTTTTTATAATGTAACGGGTAATTAGGTCAAGAATTATCGATGATCTACCTAACTTTACCAGTAAATGGGATATTTAATTAGTACCTGCGTGCCAACTGGCTTCTGACAGTGGCTTCTACCGTGTGAATATCGGAAATTGTACCAAGTGATCTCAGGATAAAAATAGCATCTGTGTTATTCTAGACTTAAATCTATATATGTACATATGTATACACGCCAAAATTCATCCACACCGTTTCAGCCGTTATGGCGTAATTTTGTAACAAATATCCATCTAAACTTTCACATTTATAAAACCAGTAGATAAGATTATTCATTAAGTGCCTAATATTTTTTTTTACTAATCTATATAATAAAAAAATCTAAATTTATATAATATCCACCTAATTAATTTCGTTTCATCTTTTGTCATACAAAAGGTGAAACAACACATACAAATTGTGACCTTATTTCAAAATCAAAATGCATCAGATATTAATTAAATTCCGATGATTTTAATATTTTGGACCGAAGCATTTCACCTACTGACTCGACTTGCACAACAAAAAAACAAAACCCTGGCAATTTAAAAACAGCAGAATTTAAAAAGAGAACAGATGGAATGTTGAAATGAACCGCGCTACTACCATTCCCAAATACGCTTCGAAACGTAAAAACAATTTTGAACACTATCTCGATTAAAACAGAACGCATTTTACACAAAATTATTTCAGCGTTTTAAGACCTTATAATTTCAGTTATTTTGTAATTTGGACTTCCGTTTTACGTACATCGGAGGAATGTAGTTTAAACTGTAAAAGAAAGCAATTAAGTCCAAAATCATTCGTGAAGGGATAAATTGATAAAATTAATTTGTTTTTTTTTTTCTTTACCGACTACCTGTATTGAGCGTATTGAAAGTAAAAATGTTAATATTTTAATAGCTGTTATGAGCATCTTAGAAAACATTCTGGATAGGAAATGCGTCATTAAAGAAACCATTTCTGTTAATATTTAAACCAGCGATTGCTCTAGGTTTCACTCGTACCCTGGGACTAGAAAGTTTAAATTTTGGTAGGTATAAATCCCATCAGAAAATTGCAAAATGTCGGATGTCGGTTCATAATTTCTCGGAATTACTATATTAGATTATAGACTGTCAAATTTTGATGCGTAAAATAGTATTCAAAATGTATCACATGAACATTTTGAATACTATTTTACGCATCATTTATCGAGAATTTACAATCTCTCGAGATATTTTATAATCTTCCGGACTTTATCATTTTCCGGTGACACATACATACCTACAATGAATACCCAACATCATACATATCACGTTAGGGTATATATGTTCTGTGATACATATTGTCAGCGTGCTAGTCTGTAGGTAATCGTGTTCTTGTGCTTATCTTTTTAGTTCACGTCAGCAACAAGCAACTCCTCATATAAGTATAGGGTGGACTCATCCAATTTCGCGATAAAACTAAATACATTTTTATGTAATAAACCTTCGATATTTTAGGAAAATCTTTCTTTTTTAATTTAATTAGGAACATAAATCACTACTACCTACTGTATAGTAGTGATTACATCCAAATGTTGTCTTGAAAAGATCGCTTTTAGCGATAAGGCCGCCCATAGTGTATGTAATATTTTCTTCATCTATATTTTCTGTAACTTATATAGTGGTCATAATAAAGAGTATTCTATTCTATTCTATAAATCAGTCTTTCACTTACAATAATTTGGATAGTTAACTTATTTAGGACTATTATTTTTAGACTTATAACTAATAATCGAAACCTCGTTGACTTTTACAATTCTGTGATGATCACTTTAAGTCTGTACCTAGCTAATTACGTTATCACGGAATCGCATGAGCTATTGCTAACACCAATCCACAAATCACAATCTGCACTAGTCTATAATCATCAAAACTGTGTAAGTTTGATTGCAATCTATGTAAAATTACTAATTATTTTTAACAAATCTGTCATTTGTCGCACGATCCAAACCAACTTTTTCTGAGAAAAATAAGATTGATTACTCAAACTTACGTATCATATAGTAGCAGCGCCTCGCGGTTTAACCCGTATAGTTCCCGTCCCCGTGGGAATACGGGGATAAAATATAGCCTATGTTACTCAGGGTAAATGTAGCTTTCTAATGGTGAAAGAATTTTTGAAATCGGTCCAGTAGTTTTTGAGTTTATTCGTTACATACAAAAATACAAATCTTTCCTCTTTATAATGTTAGTATAGATGTGTACTTGTCTAACTAAGTACTAGCTTCAAAACAGACGATAGCACGAAATTAGGATTATCACTTATTTGCGTGAGCTCACTACACCAGGGCCCCAAGTCTGCTATTTTTATAAATGTGTCATTACAAGTTTACAACACGATCCCACTGTCATTTTGCTAAAAGTTCGTAATCTGCTGAATTCATAATGGTCGATCATTGGTCGGTCAATGGTCTCGTAATACTTTTTGATAACGAGAAACTAAAAGCAATGACTGTACAATGACGTTCTAATGGTAGGTCTCTGATCAAATGAATTGTCAAAATTTTAGCAGATTACGGTTTTACGGATTACGATTAGCATACGTCTGTTATTCATTTGTCATTATGTTCGGGATTACCATTCTATGTCATTTCATTCAATGGAGTGTCAGTGGTTGACCATTGGAAAGTCATATTGACGCTTTTATATTAGTAGATTACCAAACTTGTAAAAATCAACCATTATGAGATCAATGATAGACCATTCTGATACTATTGTAATAGCAGACTTTGGGCTCAGACTTCTCTGTTAATCGTCGTCTCACTCCAACCATCGTTTCTCTGATCTTAATCCCCTACTCATACATATCCGGGCATCGGAAAGCACGTTTAACCGTTAGTCCAGTTCCAGATCTCCCTCCGGTCGTGTCGGGTTGCCGTCCTATCGGGCTGTGAGAGTGACGGAAGAGAGAGCATCTGTGTTTGCGCACACCCGGGTGCACTACTTAAGTATAATGGCTCCCGTTCCCATGGCTGGTCTGCGTTAAAACTCGCTGCTATGGCCAAAATCATTCAAGAGTAATCAATTAATCATCCTCAAAAATGCCTTCACAAAATCGTTCACATTTTCTCCATATTTTTACCAACATATTTGTTCAACGATCCTATCAATTTACTTAAAGGAGACGGGCAAAAGTTCATAGAAAGTTGGGCCTGATGTTACAGTAACGAGTACTGCATTATTTTATTTATATACCAATACCATTAAAAAAAAACTTAATAACTTACGACTGCTCCATGGTAGAAAGAAAATAATGGATGTTGATGTGGTATTGGTTTGCACAAAAACAACCTCTAAGGTTTTCATACATCGAGCTCTCACGTTATAATTTGAATTATTTCACTTTATTTTAATCTAGAAGTAACCGGAATTTATTAAAGGAAATTCTCACTTCCTCAATTCCTTATGCCATTGTAAAAATGTTTGATATTTTATGATTAACCACAAAAAACTGAAAAAAAAAATTGATAAATATTTCATTTGTGTAACGTTAGGCCCAGATTCGCCCGGCTCCTTTATTCTGAATTTCTAACGCAGAGTAACATTCAAGAAACGTTCTGAAACGTAAGTAAGTAGGTACTTACCTACGCAAATTAAAAAGATCGGAACACTAAATGAATGATATTCCATTCAAACTGCATGTTTCAAGAAACGTTAAAAGTGAATTTAATATTTTTACGTGCTATTGTTCTTTGTTTATACGCTTATGAATGATCCCAGCTGGGTGGACTCAGTTCGTGGATCTTTTGTACTTAGTAAATTAGTTTTAATTTTCCCTACGTTCCTACCGTAAGAATTTAAAATATCAATAGAATCATACTTTAAACCTCATCACCGAACTTATCCAACTAGGAAGGTTTCTAGTCTGGACAGGTGCCGCCGAATTCCAGTAGGTATTTCAAATGTCACGTCTGGCTATCAGACCTCCAAAAGAGAGATCCTAAAGAGAGAGAGAGATTAGTTAAATAAAACCAAGTAAGCCTATTTCAAATAAAATGCTCCCACTACTACGAGCCTACCTCTGAGTCGACGACTTACAGTAAATCACTGTAACTAACTAATTGTCCATCCTGGAAAAGTACTTACACGCCTGCTACCTTGATTAAAATTCGAACCTGCAGTTAACGATTCTTAAACCCTAGCGCCATTATTCGTCAGTACCTAGTAAGTAGTAACCTACGTACCTGCCTAGCCCCGCAACAGAGTTTACCTTCAGCTTGTTCAGCTGCAAAATCTGTTGCTAGTTAAAAGGTCCTTGAAGTCCTGTTGTATCAAATAGGTACCTGACTCACAACTAAGTAGGTACTTCCTTACATCAAAGGGAACTCTCCCCAAACATTTTGAAGTTTGAACTGCTTTCTACTAAATAAGGTAACAATAGCGTCAAGTAAGCGTCCATGTTGCTTCGTTGCTAACAAACACAGCCTTAATGTCTAATTGTTTCACCCCAACAAGAAATTTGGAGCACAAGTCCGTTACGGTGAAACTTTAACTTTAAGCAATAGTTAGCAACCTGCATAGACTCAATTATTGTATTTAATAACGCATTACACAGGCCAAATAAATCTATTCAACATAACGCTGAGCTACATTCCGCAAATACGCTAATTAATCTTTCCGAAACACGCAAAAAATACCAGCATAATGATAAGTTGTGCGTACTACAATGAGGCATAAAATTCTTGATGTCTGGTACTCACAAAAAAGGTTACTTGAAAAAAGCGACATCTGTTATAGAATAGTGGACCTAAACGCTTGACCATAGAGCAGGATTTTGTGTCCGGCAAGTTTTAGGTGTTGTTTTTTTGGTGGTTTAAAAAATGCTGGAGCTGCCCGCACCGCCTCGGGCCTGGCACGGGCCGCCGCACTCTGCCTAGAAATCTTCACTTCAAATCTGTGCTTAATGATTGCGTACAACTTAAAATTACCTGTCAATATTAACTGTGGGCTATTATTTTTATGATGTCGACTATTTAATTTTAGGTGTAAAGATTTAAAATGAATTTTTGTATAGTTGATTTTTGGACCGGATATGTTTTAAAGTATGTATCATTTTAGGAGGATAATGTAACTTGTGATGGACTTACAAAAGAACACATTTTATTTACCTAGCGCATGTTTTTAAACCATAAGTTTGATTTTATCCATTAACTGAACTTTGCATTCCAAATATCTAAATGGAATAGAATTACCAGAAGTATGTTCAAATATAAGAAAAAAAAAGTAGGTAGAGAATTTTTTGACCACAATCTTATTAAAGTACTTCGGAATTCAAACATCGGACCAGTTTCATAACGTCTCTAACCCACTAGAACACGTAACATCTTTTGTACCCCTACGCCTAAATCGTTATAAAATTATAGCCACCAATCATATAGCAATCTAAATTATGATAGCTCCAGTAACGTTGATCGACGCGCCATGATGATTGGCTGCAATTATCCCGTCATAAGTCAGTTATCTATAAATCAATAGAGCCTTTATCGTTTACCTTATTGGGGATGGATTGCTGTCTAGATATTACAGACTTTGTTTTTATATTGAATTTTATTATGATCTAGTTAGTTCGGTAAGTATTTTGATTTACAAGTTAAGGGCAGGTTTAACTAACTGAAAAAAAAATCTGGACCTGAAATTTTTGAATCGACGCTTCGAGCTTATCTGCCACCGGCGGCGGCGGGTCCAATTGAATATTTGACAGTTAGCGCTGTTTATGATTGTAATACGTACCTATTTGTAATCTGCATCACTAAGTAAGTGTTTTGTTTTGTTCTAGGTAAGCTGTGAGAAGAAGTTTGTTTGTAAAAAAACTGACCAATTTTGTGATATTTAGCGAAAAATGACTTTTCGGTGTGTTCCTACTTTTCAAACTGTATCCAACGATAGCAACGCTACCTGGGTAAGTGTTCAGTAACTAAAACTTATTATTTAAGCTATTCGATACCAGATGGCGCTAAATCGATAATTTGACGCGACCAATTTGTATTATTTTCATTTGTTTGTATCTAACATCCACCAATATATTGGATACGTAGCATCTAATGGAACCCTTTATTCGTGTTTATTTTTTCATCATTTATTGTTTTCTCGTCCTCTTTTCCCATAATAATAGCAGCGCCATCTATTGCTCTTTACGAAAACTACTTAAACACATAGTTGGCAAGCCGGTTACTCAGTTACGCTACTTACCACTAGATGTCCAAATAAAATCTTTTGAATTTAAAATTGAAATGAAATTGTTTATGTTGTGTTTCTATTAAATATTATCAATAAATAGTATTTTACTAAAACATTTTCATTTTAATTTCGAATTACATTTATGATGTTTCGTATTACTTTTTTTTCGACCTAGTTCAATAATTTTGCATAATCATCTCGCAGTAATCATAAAAAGCAATTAACGAGTTTCAAATCAACGCTTCATTGTCCGTGTTCAACCGCGCTCGGTCCATTGACACATGAAGTGTTGTCTCGTTGACATGTCGATGAACTAGTGTTGTGACCTCTGCGATCACCCACTCAATGCTTAACCCAGAATTTAAAAGTTTACATTGACAGTTCCCGATGGCGCTGCTCGCTAAGCCAAACGTCAATGACATGTCAAATTCATTACAATAAAAGTACTTCTTTTTGGCGCTGCGTGTCAAGTTAAAGTGGTTTTTTTTTTTTCGTGAAGAGACCCTGGCTACTTGAAACTGACCCTGTTATTACCCTGGGAACACAAATGAAGTAAGGATGGGCGTCGATACGTGGGCAGAAGGTGTTATAACACTTTTAACTGTTCCGTTATTTCGATATTTATGATTTATTTCGTTTAAATATTATGTTGTTACTTTTGTAAAAGATGTCCCGTATGAATTAGTGATAAGTCATTTTAGTGTGTGGGTTTTAATCGTATAATAAATTTTATAATAATTACTTACGTAGCCAATATTATTTTCTCATGTTTTGTATTATAGGTAAACTGTACTTATTGCCTTTAAACACAATCGGCTAACATGCAAGTTGTTCCTTACACTGAACGTGTTTTATTCCAAAATTAAAAAGATCGTTTGTTTATAATTAAACATACTGTATCTAATGTTTACTTACAAACAATAAATATAGAGATTCAAGAATCTCCAGTGCGCTACCTACTGCTGAAGCCTAAACATGAGATCCTCGACCGAGGTTAAGGTTTAAATTTTATTGGATTTTTCCGTCTGAATTTTCTCACCGGAATCTGGCCGTCCGTGGTTGTACTTGTTAATGAAAATGAAAAAAGGTAGAGATTTCTGTTTTAATCTGTTGCTTTATACAGTAACCTCTGACCTAGTCTTGCCAAGAAGTACCGTGTTCCCCAGTTATTGGGTTGTGGAGGTAAGCAGCCGCTCCACGTTAAATACTGGTATTCAGTTGAATCCGGTATAACTGGATGCCGGTTCCAATATAGTTGGGAAAAAGCTAGATAGATGATGAGGCATGATGTTATGTAGATATTGTAACCCAGGACAATCAGTGAACGGTACCACAGCAAAAAGTAACGCAATTACTGATCTATGTTCAGTCGAATTGCACTGTTCGCCAAACTATTAGTGTAAGATAATTAGTTCTCATCTGAGATAATTACATAGGTATTACTTTAGTGTTCATCAAAAGGCTTGTCATCGACCCATCAATGCGCTAGTTGTATCTATAGTTTTAAACGATTGATAGTGAACCATTGATTGAGTTTATAGGGAGAGTTACTATGAATGTAATAATTACCATCCTCTATGGAGGAACTTGCTCATTGTAATCGTTTTGTTTGGGTCACAGAAGTTCATGATTATGCACCTCTTTTTATGGATGGACTCTTACTGACTAAACCTATCGTGCTCCTCATATTGCCCTTCACGTTCCAGGGCCGGGTCGCGGTGACTTTTTCGAAAATCCGCCACTCCGGCAGACACTGACCCTAGCGGCCCCCAAAGCCTATATACAGTCATGTTTGAGCTTGTTTGCCATAACTAAATTTAATGGTTCATATTGCCTATACTTTTTCGCGCAATAAACTACTGAATGGATGTTGTGGCAGCTAATATTAAATATAATGTTATTTATAACTACACTAGCTTCTGCCCGCGATTTCGTCCGCGTAGAATAGTTACTTTACCCCCGACTTTGAAACTCTCAGCCCGATCGGTTTAAAATGGACAAAGTTTCATACAAACTTTCATCCCCTTGGGGGTAGAATTAATCAAAATCCTTTCTTAGCGGATGCCTACGTCATAACATCTACTTGCATGCCAAATTTCAGCCTAATCCGTTCAGTGGTTTGGGCTGTGCGTTGATAGATCACTATGTCAGTCAGTCACTTTTGAGTTATATATATTTAGATTGTATTATCTGTATGTGCCCAATAAATTTATCTTTCTTTCATTCTTTAATAAAACTTAAAACATTACACAAAAGCTTTCTAAGCTCCGCGGCGTGTCATCAAAAATTTATACAGTAGTAGGTACTTATCTACAAATCATTTCACACACACACACGCACGCACACATATAAACATACAGGTACACACACAGACACATTATAACCTCACAATTAAACCTGATATGAGAGGAACAATGATACACATTTGCTGTGAAGAGTGAGAAGGAGCTTTTTGCATAGTATATGTAAGGAAATCAGACGCGGAAAGATGATCATGTATTTGACTTGCAAGTTAGACTTGTAGGGTATATCTAGAAAAGGAAGGAGGATTAGGCAACAAAATAAAATAAGGTAAAAGAAAGAAACGAAAGGACAGACAAAAGAAAAATAAACGAAAAGTAATATTTTTTTTTTGCTGTTGTTGATTTTGTCTCTTGTGTTACTTTTATTTTACATGTAACTTTTTAATTTCAATTCGTAGAGGAGTTTCCAACTGAAAGTACTTTCATTGGTGTCAAGTTTTGCTTGAAACGGTAGAAATCTTTACTCTGGATCTCTTCTGAAACCAGAAAGCATTAATAGGATTCAAAATTGACAGACAAAACAGTAAATTTAGTTTTAGGCAAATGGATCAAGCTGACAATATATCTGACTATTACCATGTTTCTATAAATAAAACCATACTCTAAGCATTTAAAACGGGACCTTATATCGTGATATTTATAAATCGGATATGATAATTACCTTTGCCTATGCGAAGATAATGGCTATGCAAAATTATTTAAATAACCCAACTAAAAGTAATATCTGCTAAACCATTTACGTAATTCAATTATGCACTCGATTAATCGTCCGCCCGCTCGTTGGCAAGCAATTCATCATCAGTTAGTAAATGTTAATGTACTTCTTGATCTGCATACTTGCGGTGTACTGTGGCACTCCCCGTCTTTATCGCAGGCCCAGGCCGGTACGTCAGGCGCGCGCGCGGCCACTCCATGTGATAGCCGCGAGCGACTGCTCACGTGGGCCCCAACACGCGCCAACATACGAAATTAAACTTTTCGAATTCGAACTTTTTTAAATTTTTTGACAGTGATTGTGTTTTGTTTTTTTTTTTTTAATTAATTTATTGGGTGCCTGGAGTTTCAGTGTCTATAAGCGTGCGAACTTTTCGGTATTTAGGTAACTTTTTCTAATTCTGTGACAGTGTCAAATACGTGATCAGGTTTTTAAAGTTTTCAATTGATTTATTATTGAGTTATTAACCACAGCTGTATAATGTATACCAACCCGGAGGTAATCACATATTGGTCAGGCAATTTCCTATACCATCAATAATAACGGGGCAAGTAAACAATAACATTATTTGATGTAAGACAGAGACGAACACACACAGAAGAGCGAGATAAAAGAAAATTATCGATCTAAGAAAATAGAATTCTCATACGAAATGTAATGGCGGTACAATAATCGTGTAAAAGTTCACGATAGTTGCCCAACGTGAGACGGTAACAATACAATAACGCCAACATATATAGATCTTGAACAAATCGATTTGTGTATACTTGGTGTACTGAAATTAGAGGTCGTTGTAAACTGGCCTGTTATAGCGGTCATCTCAGCCGATAGATAATGATCTGTCGATGATTTACGCCGCGTTAAACCGACAATGGCACGAGATAACCCCCAGCCGCTGTGCACAATGTGACCAATTAGAAACGCGGAACATTCGCCACGATGACTAAAATGAACGGCGTTAACCTGCCCGACATGACGGACCGAGACCTCACCGTCGACGACATTTTTAACGAGAACTTCAACTTGAAAAGAAAGAAGATACACATCGATTACGAAGACGCCAAGAAACCTCACACAGAAGAATCTGAATCCCTGAAATTCGGAAACAACAACAATGTAATCGATAAACTAGAATCGCCTCAGAATTTGAAGAGGAAATCGAAAACTTTTGCAGACAACTACGATATTGATAAGATCGTGCAATCGAACATGATAATCGATAAAGAATCGAGTAAAGTAAGATTGGTGATGAGGCAGTGTGGTAATGATTTGGAATACAAAACAAATGGGCACGCTGGTAATGAAATGACCGACGTTGGGTCTGTTACCACAGATGCCAATGAGTATACCATGAAAGATGGTAATGATATAAGAATGGATGGCGCTGACGATAAGATTATGAACAACAATGAAGCTGATTACAGCATCAACGGGAATGCTGAACATGGTAATGATGTAAGTAGACTTGAAGCTACACGTACAGACGAAAATGGCCCTTAATAACTATTAAACAAGTGGAAAAAGATCTACTTTTCTCTACTCTGATAAAAACTCTTCTGAAATATTATATAAGACATTAATCAAAAATATGGTCACCTGTTCATCCATTAACATTTAGCAGACAATTATGTCAAACGTCTTTCAATTAAAGGTTATCGGATGTTTACTGTCAAAGTTAGCGAGCTTCAAAAAAACTGCTTTTGTATTCATTATTTAATGCTCCATGAATGCCTTCTTTAATTTTGTTACTTGTTTTATGAGTGTCTGGTCATCTGCTACTCAATCTTCCTAGCCTTTTCCCAACTAAAATGGAGTAGGTTTTCTGATCCGGATAGTTGCTCCATGTTAAATATTGGTACTCAGGCAACTGTATCTGACTTCTAGATCCACAGACCAGTACCTGGTTATCCCAATCCCTGTGTCTGTATTACGCGGATGCAGGATAAGTGCTTAGGTATGGTCAATTTATTCTGCTAATAATTTCCGTGTAATTGTGGTTTTTCCAATAATTTCGGTAAATATAATTAATGGGAATGGTGCTTGCATCATCTAGAGTGTTGCAAGCACCACGATGCACCACATTACTAGACCTAAAGTAAAAAAGAAAAGAAAAAGGAATCTACGGCATTTACAAATCTGAGCTTTGTCGTGACGAGACTACTAACGAGACTGGAGAAAACTTGATTAGTAAAGTCATTGGTCATCAACCGTAGCAATTTCTGAACAAACCTTCTTTCAAAATGCATACCTTAGCATTAAGCCAGTCTGTACAAAACCACCTAATTCTCAAACGAAGCAGAAATAATTCACAAGCGCCGTCCCGTTTACGTTTAAGCGTATAAAATTCAGCCATGATTCGATAGTAAACGCGATAAGACTCCGAAATTCCGACAATACGCGACTAATTCTGACAATAGTCGACTAATTCTGGCCATAGTCACCTAAATGCCGTTACTGGACCACAATGGACTCACTGACTGGAAATAATCGCAATCTACGCGGTTCTGTGCGGTAAAAATTGTTGATATTCATATCCTTGCCATCTTGGATTAACTAGGTTCTTTCAACAGACTTCTGGCTATGTTTCAATAAACTCAAAATTATCAATTTCGGACACTGTTCTTCATCGATAGAATTTGGGGATCTTTAAGTCAAGAGTCAATTAAGTTACTTTTAAGCAAGCGTGCCCCTTCGTCGACCACATCATCGTTTCCCATCGGGTGAGATTGTGGTCAAATGCGCAAAAACCAATATACTACTTACAATACATTCACGTCAAAAGAGGTACCCGGATTTGATCATAAGTGAAGTATTGCTTGCTGAGGCATGCTAAAACTTTTAATACCGACAAAACCAAGTGCAGAATCAAGTAAACAGTTAATTTAACTTACTATTAAGAAGAATAAGTAACAGCATCTTCAACAAAATAGGTTTTCAGCCAACCATGTCACGCCATAGCTTAATAGTCATATTAGGACATCATTATTCCCTATCAATGCCTTCAATATCGATAATCGCTCTTGGTGGAAGTCAAAACAAAGAGAACAGTAAATATCTTAATAAAAAACCTACAGAAATAGCCATAAAGAAATCCATACAACTATTAAACAATTTCGCGCCATAAACCCATCTAAATATGTCAGCCATATTAAGACTTGATCATAGAGGAAGCATAGACACTCCGTTGTTTTTTTGTTGTAACGTGTTTGTAGCTGGCCCGCGGCGAACAACACAAAACGTATTATAACCGTACTCTGATGCACTTGCCGCCGATAACATGACACGTGCTGGCACGCCCGACCTAAGCACGTGTCGTGAGGTATATTCAATAACTTAGAAATGTATTGGAAATGAGAAGAATTGTATGATTCAGCTATTTTATGTGCTGAAAGCTTCTGCAATTGAAATGGTATGGTATCTGCTTCAAATTCAGTGCGGAATTTTTATTAAGATATTGTGATTGATCTACGAGAAAGTTATTTCATCATCTTAACCTGAAAATTAGCGGTGACTGGAATTACCGTACATTGGGTAAATGCAGGATTCAAAAATCCTATCTATACTAATATTATACGTAAAGAGGAAATATTTCTTTGTTTGTTTGTACCGAATAAGCTCCGAAACTACTGGGCTGATTTTAACCATTTTCATACGAATGGTAAACTGCATTGTTACCAGGTAGATAACATTTATTAGTCTGTAATTATTTTATCCCGTATTCCCATGGGAACGGGAAAAACGCGGGTGTAACCGCGGGCCGTTGCTAGTAATACATATTATTAAATAAATGCGAAAGACAATTTTTTGTTGGTTTCTTACGGCTCTCTCTCTCTCTCTCTCTCTCTCTCTCTCTCTCTCCCTCGGGAGATATTTGGGACCCTTTTTTTTTTTTTTTTATATATTTGGGACCCTTGAGACGCTTATTCGTAGTTTTGACGCGAGCGAAGCCACGGGCAAAACCTAGTATGGAATACATTTTTAATCAACTCATTTACAATCCATTGTGCACTTTTTTGCACTAGTCGCATAATCCAAACCTTGATTACAACTACAGATGATTAGACTTTTCACTAAGACGAAGTCCAACGAAAGAAGGCACAATAACTATCCAAACTTATTTTCTTAACCCACCCACAATGGTAAACTATCTATGTCAAATACACACTTGAGCCAACGAAGCATAGGAATCAAGAGTCAAGAGCTAACTGACCAAGTCAGAGAAGTCTAGGGCTACCAAAATCAGAAATACTTGAATAACTAAAAAGTATTTTTCGATTTTAGAGAGATTAAAAGAAGATTACTTAAAGACTGCGAATCAAAAGCATTTTTCGTTAGCAGTCAGCAATTTCAGTGAAGCCCTGTTTTTTAATGTCAAAAGAACCCTCGGTGAATACAATAAATTATGTAAATTCAAGTTGGAAGTCAAATAAATAAAGTATTTTAGCTTACTCTAATGCCTTTTTTAAATTATAACGTACACCTAGCAGCCTTCTTACCCATACCTATCCATTGTTCTCGTTTTGAACCGCAGCGCGGTGTTTCGAACCCTGTCCTGTCTTTTTACGCCCAGAATGCTGCGTTCCATCGCTGTTTGCCAAACTCCACGGCGGCGTCTTTTGTGACTCAGTGAGCGACCAGCAGCCCTACCCTGACGTCTTAAATCCATCAAGATTCCTGTGTCAGAGATAGACGGAGTTACATAAGACGAATAGCACTATCCCTTTCCCTCACACATATCATGATGGATTTAAGACGTCATGGTAGGGTTCTGGTCTGAGCACCGAAGCGTTGAGTTGGTGCTTCAAGGAGAACGGCGGATCACCCTTCATTAGTCTCTTGATGGACCAGTAGCTTTTCCAGGCGTTTTCGATGTGGCGAGTGATTTATTTGTCTTGCCTGTTTTCGAAATAAACTAACTGGCCCAAAGTGATGTACATACCTACTCATCGAAATAATGTATTTCTTGCTCATCTACCTCGACCCTACGCTTCTTGCTGCCAGACTCAAAAAGAATTGGGCGGGTCACGTTAGCCGCATGTTCTGTGACCTTCGGGCAAAAGTCTCCACATAATAAGAGCCTGAAGATGATCAAAACGGCAGAGTTCGGCCCAGAAAAAGTGGCTAGATGACCTTGACACGTACTATGAGAGCTGGTAGGCGGTGGCGCGGGAAAACAACCAGCAATAGGCAAAGGCCTCCTCAAGTCCATCAAAGAGTTCTTTGTCAGTAGGCTAATAAAAATAAAAAAGGTCGTTGCCACGCTAACTAGAGTCCAATACTCCATATAAGTGTACGATTGACAGCCCTAAAAGAAACACAACTAGGTCAAAGAGTAAAGAGGTCCTAAGGTTATAGGCTAGTTATCGTATTAGCAAATTGAACATTATGGGCTCTTCGAACTTCCAATTATGACGTGCAACGTTTATCGACAGCAACTGATGTTCTAATAGGTACTGGCAACTTTATGCACTTACACACACAATAAGATTCAGTTTGCCGCTTCGCCCGTGTTAAAGTTGGAAATTATCTAAGGGAGCATACTCCTGGGATGAAAAGTTTCGAGTGTCCTATTCCAGGACATGGTCTACCCAATTACTATTAAAATCCGTTATCCGTCTCATTCGCATATTTAAAACCTACAAGTATGTGATAATTAAGTCCCACGGAGCGAATCTATTGCCATCAACTGAGCACAAATCCAACTCATGGCCGTTACTGTGAAATTCCTAATGGGAATGTTTTATTAGTTTTTGGATTATCTGCAAATTGCCACAGACCGTAGACAGTCAATTTAATTTCTAATAATCAGGATATAAACCTAACTCCTCGTTTATTGATATACACGAACTTGGTAATAAAACTTTCCAATTTACCGACAGGTATTTTGTTAAACAAGCTGCTCTGACTGATATATGTATGAGTGTCTGAGTTTATATTAAACAAACTTGATATGTAATTTTATATCCATTAAACTAGCTGCACTTAATAAATAAAATAAGACTTTATTGCTGGTTTGGATATAAACTGTTTAAAATTATTAACTTAATTTCAAAGATAGATAACCTATTCTTAATAATCTATTCTCTTTTCTCGGCATCTGGCTATCCTACCCTCAATAGGGTTGTTTCCTGAGGAATAAAAATAAGATCCTATTTAGTCCGTCAGTTAGATTATCGAAAAATATTGGACACGTATTTTTTCCTTTATCAAATCTATAAAAACTGACGAAGATACAACGCATCAAAGATCAGGAGTGGGGGCTTGTGACGTTACGGCTCGCTAAAAATTGTAGCGAGTAGTGACGTCACACGAGTTTTCAACGCTCTGTATCGGCTTCATTTTTTGTTTACGTGAAAAAAGAAAAAATACGTGTCCAATATTTTTTGGAAATCTATCTGACGGACTAATTAGATTTTTTTAGTCAACTACCCTATTCAGCTTGTCTCTCGACAAAGGCCTTCTCCAAGGCGGAGAGCCTTTTGGTGAAGGCATTTTCGAAAGACTTGATTCTGTCCTTTGCTAAACGTATCAATGCTGGGCCTATCTTATTGAAATCGTCTTCCCATCGCTTAAACTGTCTCCCTGTACTTATTGAGTCCCAAATACATCGCGACGAACAAAAGACGAATGACGAGAGATGAACTTGACTCTTACCGGAAAGGCCGGTCCCATGAGAACAGCTTTAGCGACAGTCGGAACTAGTGGAATAAATATTATCTTTTGTCCTAATAGTGTAGATCATTCACTACCCCGGTTCCAAACCCATTCACCAGTTGAAACGCCATTACCACAAATAAACTAATAAACAACAAACATTCTGCTAGGGTTACGGAATTTGTTTGAAGGAGTCACCGCGGCCCTGGAACGCAAAGGGCATTAGGAGAAATCCGAATTAACAGTTTGACACTCCCTTCCGCTCCGCCCAGAGCAGCAAAACTAATTTGATGATTTCAGATCATTAAAAAAACTTACAGACATTCATGTAGGTATAATATTAGTTTTAATAACATGCAGTTTATACCACTGTTACTATAAGCTAGTTATCGTCAAAATCCCTCCCAATTAATTATTTTTTAACAGTATCTCCACACTTTGCACTTTCTCAATCCAAACATTCGAAATTAGCACCTCCTCTGCAATCTGCAACCCAATCAGACGCAAAAGTGCGAACTCTAGCACTTTTAAAGACTCAGTCAATCTGCCCAGCCTTTTTTTCCCAACTTAATTGGGGTCAGTTTCTAGTCAAACTGGATTTAGATAAATACCAGTGTTTTACGTGGACCGACTGCCTATCTGACTTCCACAACCCAGTATTAGGTAACACAGTACTTCTTGGCAACACTGGTGACAGATTGTCTACCATCTGTGGTCAGATGGTAGAAAATCTGTCACCAGTGTTGCCCGTAACGACTGACAAAGATCTACAAATAACAGCCGGGACCAATGGCTTAATTTGCTTTCCGAGGCATGGAGGAATCTCGGTATGTTAAAGTCACCCATCCGCGGATTGAACTCGGGAAGCGTTGCTTAACCTATGAGATCGACCCGTGAAGCTGTTGGTCAATTAATTAATTTTCCACAGTAGGTATGCATACTTTTCACTGTCGCAATCTAAACATTCGAAATTAGCACCTCCACCAGTATCAGTAACCCAATCATTCGCAAACGTGCGAACTCTTGCACGCATACAGACTAATACATGAAAATACCATCCATTCGGACCACGCGTCTTACTTGATATATTGTTTATAGTAGCATTCGGAGTTCTTTAACCTTTAGCACACGTAAATGTGTCAGGCTGGCCGGTTGACGGAGACTTTTTTGCTTTAAAGAACCAGAATACAATGAGCCCTGTTTTCAAGTGGCGGCGATTGATATGTTGTGGTGAAACTGTTGGAATATTATGGCACACAGTGTATTTCGTGAAATTGAATTTAAATAATTATGTAGGTGTTGTTCTTTAAAGGTAGAGCGTATACGAGATGAAACAGAGGTAACGAAAAATAAAACTGTTATAGTCACCGGATAATTGTAAAATGCGTAAGATTATAAAATATCTTGAGAGATTGTAAACTCTCGATAAATTGATAGTTGAACATTTGGAATACTTCAGTAGTACAGTATTACAGTATTAGTAGTACAGTATTTGATAGTCTATAATCTCTCGAAATCATTCCGTGAAATTGCGAACCGACATAACTTGACGACACGTTGGCGAACAATCAGTGCACCTACGGTTCTACTATTTATCGAGTTTTCTGGCCTAGCCAAGTAGTGGAACATAGGCCACGTGGAACTTAGGGCTCATGACACAGGGCACAAGAAGGATCACGGGTGGGATGTAGTCAGTAAAAGTCTGACACTCCCTACCGTTCCGCCCAGGGCGGGAGGGGTCATTTGAGGATTTCCCAACCAAAAAAAAAAGGGCTCATGACACTAATACTTAACTATAGGAATTAATTAGAGAGGTAGATAGAATATCAAAGTTTGAAGCGTAAAAAAGTGTTCCAAATGTTCAGTTGACAATTTACCGAAAGTTCACAATCTCTCAAGATATTTTATAATCTAACGCAGTTTGCCATTTTCCGTTGACATTATCATGAACAGCTTTACAATAACCCTTCTCTAAGTTTTATTTTACTTCTGTTACAACTTGTAGAATATGCGAGTTCAGTGCTTCTTTGACCATTAGAATCAGTGTCATCAGTTTTCCAGTACACGAGTTTCCAAATCAGCGTTTCTGACGATCTCTTTGCATTTTACTTTGTAATAATTATGTCCAATTCCCTGAATTACTTGTTAGTTTAGTTATTTAGCTTTTCGTTGCCATCTTAAGTTTGGATTCATACCTTTGGATTCATTTTTTTGCGACTTGCATTTTCCGCTGCTGGCCAATAAAAATCTTGATTCAGTGTCTTTTTACGACTTTCGATTTGGTATTGTTTATTTTGCAATCACATTGCAAACAAACAGCTCTTACAGTATGAACATTCTGATACTCAATACTTAAGTCATTATTCTAATACCACCCACACGTCTATTCCTTCCAACAACTTTATTCTCTCCATGCCCAGTGCCAACAAAAACAGATACTTCGCCAAATTATAGTGAATTATTATCAAATCTATCTTCTAGTATCATGACATCATTACAGACTAGACTTCATGATAGACAGTGCGTCTGGATCTAGATTTTTTATCGCGTCTAGTTGTACCAACAATGACATGTAAGTATTCGTTTTTTCCATGTCTGCCTTGATATTGGTAGATGTATTTGCTAGACCAATGGACTTGGGACTATACCTACTTAATGGCTGTTTGACAGCTGAATGAGTACCTACGTGGGTGCGTGTTTGGGTGCGTTCATTACCAAACTGTAGAATGACGTCTATCGTGTAGCGATAAAACAAACACATAACTTGGTATTATATTGTACAGATCCTTATGATCTTGGAGTTTTTACTATTGATAGGCACGCCTTTGACCACTATCTCACCTTATGGTAAGCGATGACGTGGTCGAAGATGAAGCACGCTTACCTGTAACCTATTCACTCTTGATTTAGACTCCCAGGTTGTAGTTATCAGGAAACAGATACTCTGGAAGACTACATTAACTGATTGTTATGATGTTTTGTTTTTGTTCATTATACATTAGTCTAGTTCTCTAACAGCACTCTCGGTGCTATTGACATATTTGCAAATGAGTAGTTTAAATAAGTAGGTACACAAAGAAAAACTTCCATTTTTATAATCACTATGACGAGCCAGTATTGAAAGTCCATACTAAAACTATTTAAACTTAGGACTGCGAACTCATCTCCTTTACATCCATATTCCACATACACTTTCTCTCTCTCTCTCCCTCTCTCTCTATTCTATCAGTTTGTGCCTTTTCACGCACCAACCCCTTATTGTATTTGGACGATACTTAGCACCCTGGTAGACCAAATCCTGCAATAGAACATAGGATACATTTTATCATTTTGTACCTTTACAGGCTAAGCCTCTGCAGAAGCTAATAAGAACAAAACTTTATTTCAATAATAACAAACGACGCCACGTTGACACCTAATTTAAGTGTTGCCAGCGTTACAAAAGCTGTGTTTTAGCACATACCTCTCTATGTCACCGTTGTCGGTCGCGGTCGTGAGTAGTATCACTTGTATGACGCCCACGCCCGCACCTCTAGCTTCATTACGTACTTATAAAGTTTCACAACAGGTAAACTGGTCGACTACTAATGGTTTTCGACAGATGATTTGATAACTATCGAATTTTATAAAGAAGGTAGCGTAGATGAAAATGAGGATTATTAAAAAACAAATGTACTTTTTTTCTGGATTGGAAATCATCAAATGACTTCTCCCGCTCTGGGCGGAGCGGAAGGAAGTGTCAGACTCTGACTGACTAAAACCCACCCGTGATCCTTCTAGTGCAGCCCTTTGCGTTCCAGGGCCGCGGTGACTCTTTCGAACAAATTCCGCAACCCTAGCAGGTACTGACCCTATAGGGCCCCGTCAAATAAATGTACTTTCGATCTATGTCTAAGGCTGCCTTAAATATGATTACTACCTATGTAAAAATGGTAAAAATCTGAATTCACATAAATTGTAAGGATTTAATAGAGCCCTAGATATGAGCAAGGTAATTAATTTGAAGGTGCAAACTTTTACAAATGTACATTACCTACCTGATAGATTAAGTAATGAAAATCGTCAGTCGTCTTCAATCAGCAGCCCTACCATGACGTCTTAAATCCATCATGAAGCGTGTGAGGGAAAGGGATAGTGCTATTCGCCTTGTGTAACTCCGTCTCTCTCTGACACAGAAATCATGATGGATTTAAGACGTCATGGTAGGGCAGCAGAGCAATCAAAACAAAACATGTGACCAACATTGGCCCCAACATATTGGTAACACGTATTTCAGTAATTGCGATGATCAGGCAAATCAGACTTCCTAGAAACAGATAACTACTCAGTTCCACTCGAAAGTTCCATTAGTCCCGGCCGGTAATGTTCAGTGTTGCCAAAAAGAAAAAGAGAAAAACCGCAAATGTTGTTTATGCGATTTAAATTGTGTTGAGCGGGGTTGAAAGTGCCGGGGGTAAATTGTTCCGACGCGAATATCTCGAAAACAGAAATAGATAGATATATGATCGTATTGTGTTGCGTGATGTCTAACAGTCGGGCACACGCGGCTGCCATTCTAGTTTCGTCAGCGACGCGGACCGAGTGGCAGTGCATGTGAAGGTCCTCCAGCGCCACGTAAGTAAATATTTTCGTTTCGATACTTTTTGGTCGTAAGCTAGTATTTTTCGTGCTTTTAATATGAGAGTTTTAGTAAAACTTTTGTTATTTATCCTAGTTTGTTATGTAGTGTAGTTTTAAGGCTTTGAGCTCAATGTTTTTTATATGTGACACAAAATATCACACTCTCCTAAACGGGGTAAAATGTGCCGTTCTTGTGGGGCTGCTTGTGCCGCGGCACAAGCAACCCCTAAGCAACCTTTATTGTTTCAATATTGTTGAAAGAAGTAAAATACTTATTGACACGATACTTAATTTTATTGTCTTTGACAGAATGAGGAAATACAAGCGAAAAACCCAACTACATCAACCCGGAACTACATCTCAGGATCTTTTACAAAGGGTTGCTGATGCAGTCATCAAGGATGGCCTTATTTAAGTGGACTTACTCCTGCGATTGGATATAAACCAAGACTGGTATTTTATGAGGAACGATAAAAGTACGTTAATTTTTCACCAGAGCTGATAAGACTACTTCCTAAAGCACCTCCCCGATTAATTGGGCATAATAAAGGACGTAAAAGATAGACAGCTGTTCATACGGACACTCCAGAGAAAAATGCTATGGCCGAAGAAATGGCTAATAAAAAGAAGAAGAAAGAAAGTGAAACTAGAAAAAAGGTTAAGGGAAAAGGGGGGAAAGGTAACAAACAAAAAAACTGACTTAGAACTCCGCTAAGAGAAGAGTTTTGCCAGATGACGAGAGTTCTGATGATGAAGAATGGTACTGTATCATATATATGTTGTGATGCCTATTCTAACTCTGCCCCTGGAGAAAATGGATTGAATGCAGAGAGTGTAACAATTGGGCCCATTTGCAATGTATTGAAGATGAAGAAAGTCTAGCATTTGTGTGTCCTAATTGCTATTCTGATCAGTCATACTTTTTGTTTTGATGTATTTTTTTTATTTCTTAAAAATACTCTAGAGACTACTCAATAAGATAATAACTCTGAAAAGATTTTATTTATTTTAATCTCATGCATTCGCATAAAAATAAGTACAAACTATTGATTAAAAATATGTTTGAAATACCTAATTACATAAGTAAAGGTAATTTGCTTTTTTTATTTTATTATAAGCAACTAAATTTAAAAAATAGTAAAAAGTGTAAGGTATAAATATATTATTATAAAAGTAACGTCTTTTAAATTCTAAATTAATTTTCATTCATGCAAAACACCTAGCATTATCAACGGCACAACTGACCTCACCTACGGCACAACTTGCCCCAAAGTGGGGTTGGTAGTGCCTTGCCGCAGCTCTGTAAAAAAATCGCTTTTTCTTAAAAACTATCAAAAATGTGCAAAATCTGTAATTAAATTCGAATTATAGACTAAATTTAGCTTAGGATAAACCACTACTTTCAGACACACTACTTGTTTTATCCGAATCACATAAGGATTTGTCAAAATCGGCACTTTCAGCCCCGCTCTCCCCTACTGTAAACTTAATTGGGTAGTTGAGGGTTTTTGTGGCTGTAAACATTATATCTTTTATTTCAATAATGGAGGTAGGAAAATAAGGCTGATTGAAGATAGAATCCTTGCAAGAAGTGGATAGGAAATGACTTGGCAGGTATTGGACTTAAAGCGTTAAATTGCAACTATTGACTGCGTTTACGAGTAGTGTTGAATCCAAAAAGTTTGATTCCTTTTTAAAAATACTTATTTACCAAAAACTCGCGTCTTTAATAACTACTTCGTCTGCCAGAGATATAATAAATATACAAATTGGCCAAAGATTAGCAACTGTGTTTTTATAAGTGTACATAAGTCTGAAATAATCGTAGAATAAGTGAGATTCTGTTAGCAAAACTGTTGTCAAAATTTTTCATGGTTTTACATAGAAACTATTAGAAACACTAAAGAAATGTAACAGGTCAATACTAAACATTTTAGCATTCAGACATATATAGATAATAATCGCAATATGATAGAACTTTAATGACATCATCAGAATATCTCGAACAAATGACAAACTTCATCGTTCTTAGGACAGTGAACTCTGTATTTCCCACAGAGCATGGTAGAGTAGAGTCTCAGAGTCAGAATGGTCACGGGTCGTCAATTTCTATGTGTAAACAGTGACGCTCACTGATACGCTTGGTGTAATGGAAAGCTTTTACAGTGTTGTATCTGCCATTGGCCGCCGAAGCCTATTTGTGCTTTGTGGATACGGTCTTCACCTCTCGTAATGCCACGACCACAGTAATAACTGCCAGTCGATTCTGTTAAAAAGTCTCCGTGAAAAGTTAGGACAAGTATGCTGTCCATTCATAACCTCTTGTGCAATCAAAAGACACACCAAGAAGGAAGTTCCAAATTTTGAAAAAAAAAAATACCTATAGACAGTTTTGACATTGCCGACTCCTGCAGCGGACGCCGAAACGTTTCGCTACTCTGTGGCTTTTTCTAAGCGACTGAATAATGTGTTACTTAGAGGTTGGTAGTGGTTACCACATGCCGTCCGAGCGGTCAACAATAACATACCTCTGGCACACACCCATTGTGTTTTTTATATCGAGTTGATAGATAGCAGCGAGCAGATACAGAAGTATCGATGAATATACTTTGTTGGCGATCGTTTGCTGGGTCACGATGGAGGCCGGCCGACGGCTTTGTGTGTCTAGCCCAGCCTGCTTAGCCTTTTCCCAACTACCGAACTCCAGTAAGCCTTTAGTCTTACCTAATGCAGCTAAATACCAGTATTTTAACTTTTTTCTTGGAGCCACTGCCCATCTACCACAGCCCTGTACCTACTGTGTAGCACGGGACCTCTTTCCAAGACTGGTGTCATATCTTTTGACTTCTGACAAGCCGTAAAGACTGTCAAAGATCTACAAATAACAGCCGGAATCAATGCATTCAGGTGTTTTGCAAGGCACGGAGGAATCTCGGTGGTCTATGTAAGTCTTTTATGTTAGCCCAGCCTAGTTAAAAATCTAACGTACATTCCTTTAAGAATTTTTAATGTGTTGAACGAATACACTTTTTCGTCTGAGTTTCAGGCATTTCCTTCAGGGTTTCTTTTAAGTCATTTGATAAACATCAAATCTGCCTATAGTCAACTATAGGCACTATTTATGTAGGTACATTTATTTATTATTCAACTTACTTTGTATCATTTGTCGTAGGGCCTACCATTTTATAGAATCTATGTATAAGATCTATAGTTTCAGAAAACCTGAAAACTCTTACTCAAATCAATAATTCAAGTTTTCCAAAGTAGCGTTAAACCAAAAAGGCTAAATACAAAGTCTGCTGCTAAATAGAATGACAGCTGTCATTCAAACGTCAGTCTGTCAAACGATTGGGATCTTCGCGCGCCGTCGTCGTTAGCAACGGACGCATTCTTATTTATTGTTTTTAGATATATAGGTGATAGCCGATAACAAATACATTAAGCTATTAGAACCTACTTGGAGGCTGTAATGTACTTTTTATGTGTGTGGACTGGCAGGTGATATGCCACAGATAAAGGTGGTTCAACTGCTAATTGAATCTAAAAAATGGCAATACGTGTGTAATTAGATTTTGTACTAAACTACTGCATACTAAACTGCTGCTCTATGTCCCATATAGTAAGACTGGCTCATTTCTTGGCAGTGGTCTCGAGCCTACAGATTCTGTGATAGAACAGAGCCTATAACGATAGAAATCTTAAAAATCGGTAATCGATTTTTAAGTATTCTTTCTGGGGCAGGCTCTGTTCTACCGAAAAATCGGTAGGTTCGAGACCACTGATTCTTGGTTACCTAGGTTATCTCTAAAGTAGGAAAACTCCCAGCTAAAAAATAAGAGAGTCTTTTTTAAAATATCGCTTTCATTTTACCAATAACCGGGCTGTTTCCGAAAAGAAGAAGTCTTGAATGTTTCGATCATTCTCAAGTTTCAACCTTAAGACCAATTCTATAAATTTCATCTCAATCAAGCAACGTTCACATTCGGATCTCAGTTGCAATCTTTCGAAAACGACGAAGTTATCGTCGCGGTAGCATCGTCGTAAAACACGTAGAATTGAGAAACCTCTTCCATTTTTTTGAAGTCAGTCAAAAAAGCCTCAATTTCTATTCATTTTTGACAGATAGCGACTGACTGACACATGAATACATTGCTTAAAAAAAATAGAATTGGCACTCTTAGCGATCGTTGGGCGAGAATCGTTCGACTGTTGTCCGATCCATAACATAATTTATGTTCCACCCACTCGATGTCTACAATGCAATGAGGTTTATTTCATTACCGACGCGATATGCATACCTATCGATTAATCAAATAGTTTCTAAAAAAGATCTCATGCAGTATTTAAAGCAATTGTTTGAACTAATGACCTTCGGATCATTTAGTCTCATCTGCATTCAGAATGTGAGCTATTCAGTTCCCGGTGTGTATTTATTTTGCGCAATACATACAATCTTATAAATACATTATTATTATGGGGAATCCATTAAATATTGCTCAATCTGTTTATAAAAAAATTGAAGTCGTATTGCTACGAACAGACGAATTTCAAAAGCATCGCGGCATTTGTGCATGAGTTAGAACATAAATCTAACCTGATATAACTAAATATTACTATATAAAAATTACACACTTAAATTAAAAAAAAAACTCGTTAACTAATCAAAACTAAAAATAATCAAAAGATGTCGTCGAAAAATTCGCATCACTAGCCACTGGTCATGTACACAAAAGGCTGGCAGCATTACCACGCTGTATGGCAATGCTTATCCTTTGTCCAAGGTTAAAGCCAGCCCTTGGGTATAACTGAAACTAGAAAATTTGTTTAGATTTTTGCAAACATAAGGATATCGAAAATTCTTCCTCTGATAGAAAGCGACACTATCGCTATACTTTTTGCATCGGAAAATGCTCAAAGCCTGGACACACGAGCGAAGCCGCGGAAAAAGCTCGTTGTTTATGAATCTGAATGATTAAGTTACAAAAATCTAGTCCAAACACAATTATTCATGACTTATTTATTGCATAAATACTTATTTATTGCAAAATTTTGTGACAAACATATAGAAAATAATATTCTAATTGCCAAAACAGCTAATTAATTCAACTCACGCAAATAACTGTCCATCAAAACTGTCTTAGTGAACGATTTCACAACAACAACTAGTCGCTCCAGTTTATTTGTCAATTTACTAAAAAGGCTAATACTATTTAATTACACACTAATGTTTCCTGTTTTGCTAAACTTGCTTTATTTCAGAATTTTGGCAATAACTTGATATTTGGCGATCAATAGAAATTTATCTACAGTTATTTCGTAACTGAGACGTTTATTATAGGTAATTCTACTTTAATCTGTGATGCTAATTAAAACTGGGCCATGAGGATTTTAATCCGTTATTAAGTGTAACATTTTAAGTAGATAAAATTGTTTGTTTGTTTATAAATTTGTGAAGTGTTACGCCGATAACGAACATTCGGTAACTGATAGAAATGAAATCGGAAAGCTATGCTACCACTGGGTGTCCTTGGTTTTTATCTATACTTTACTAATATTATAAAGAGGAAAGATTAGTTTTTTTATATTTTTGTATGTAACGAATAAACTCAAAAACTACTGGACCGATTTCAAAAATTATTTCACCATTAGAAAGCTACATTCACCCTGAGTAACATAGGCTATATTTTATCCCCATATTCCCACGAGAACGGGAACTACGCGGGCAAAACCGCGGGGCGCTGCTAGTCTATAATAGACACGGTTGTTGTGAGATGGACCACGGCAAAAGTATTTTATTGGTTTAATTTTTTTCACAATAAGAAAGCAACGGAAAACCAGCCAGAAACTTTAGTCTCCATACCCAGGCAGTCTTAAACTGTGTGGAGTATATTTAAGGCCTTAATTGGCCTTATATCTGTTTTACGAATTGTCGGAAGTATTTATATTGTAGGTACATATGAACATAATACTTATATCTAACATACATTGAGGCCTTCTTTTTTATTGCTATGAAATCGTCTAATGACTTCTTCCACTCTGGGCAGAGCGGAAGGTAGTGCCAGTCTCTTATCCGTGTTCCTCCCAGTGCCCATTGCGTTCCAGGGGCGCGGTGACTCTTTGGAACACATTCCGCAACCCTGTTTGAGGCCTACAACACTTACCTATAATCGGCCTTTTAATGTTCCCACTGCTGGAACACAGGCCTCTCTAGGAAAGGGAATGGGCCGTAATCCACCACGCGGGCCCAGTGCGGGTTGGTGAATGTCACATGTCTTCGAACTTTCGGCCGGTTTCCTCAAGATGTTTTCCTTCACCGTTTTGAGAGCAGTGGTGATGTAATTAATTACACAAAGAAATGCGCCTGGCTAGGTTTGAACCCGCGACCTAAAATTCGTAGGTTGGGGCCGTTAGCACTCGGCCACCACTGCTCACTCGGCCACCACTGCTCCACTTGGTTCTTTTTCAGTTCAATTATGTTATAATATATTTAAGGGCATTTGCTGCAAAACCACTAGTAACATCATGTATAGGTATTTTAAGGTTGTGTAAAACTACACTTACACATGTAAAACTACATCATCAAAATTAAGCTGCAAAGTTCCAGTTTTAGTCCCACACAAAAAAAGCTCACGTAACAATTAGTCATAAAGGAAATATCGCGAATAAACTTTTGAAACTTTCTACGACCGCCATAAACTCTGCGACAGGTGTTCTGTGACTCACAGCTAAATACTGACGAATATTTTACAGTTTAAAAACCTCTTGACTTTGGGACGAAATATCTAGGAATATTGATCAGGTGTGCAGTTTTTATGCTTTAAATGCTGATAAAATATTTGACTTTTAAATATTTTCGGTGACTAGCTTTGACCCGGGGCTTCGTTGCTATGGTTTATTGTAATCTATTTCAGTGTCATAGGTTATTTGTTTAACCAAAACGCTCGGCGATAACGAAGCTTTCTATCAATGACAGAATTTTCTTAAATTAATAAGTTCTTCCAAACATCCAAGATTCACAAGATCATTTCAGCCGAAAAACCTCAAGTTCTAGACATGGACCTCCCCTAATAGGGATGTTGCCTGAGTAAAAAATATATGATTATGTTTAGTCCGTCAGTTAGATTATAGAAAAATATTTGACACGTATTTTTGCCTTTATCAAATCTATAAAAACTGACGAAGATACAAAGCATCAAAGATCAGGAGTGGGAGCGTGTGACGTCACTGCCCGGTAAAAATTGTAGCGAGTAGTGACGTCACACGAGTTTTTAACGCAATGTATCGTCTTCATTTTTTGTTTATGTGAAAAAAGAAACAATACGTCTACAATATTTTTTGGAAATCTATCTGACGGACTGATCAGATTTTTTTAGTTAACTACCCTATTGTCGCCACGTCGAACCCTGTACGCCTATGTGCCTTCACCAGGTCATCGATCTATCTTGTGATCTTCTAATGCTGTGTCTTCCTTCTGCCATGCGGTCGCCACTCCAGAACCATTCGCCCCCCATACACCATCTGTTCAATACCCAAAAATATTGATCAACAAACACACAGTTTTAGTTTAGATCTACTAAAAGCAAGTTTCAATTTTAGATTGTAATTGAATTTAAATCGGAAGTGTTTCTCAGTTCACCAATAAACGTTTACAGTGTGCCAATTTCCCCCACGCAGAAGCGGTCAATTAACGCTGCGTACTAATTAACAACACTACTACATCTGAAGATATTGGACCGAACATGCTCAGCAGGGCTTGTACAGTCTTCGTGTAACCTAACCATAAAAAAATACACTTTCCAGGAGTTTTTCTCTTCCACTATCGTGAACATTACACTCTAGACCGAATGGAAGTTTACAAGCGATTACGACTGTCAAAGCCTAAATTATTGGGATTCATAAGGATCTTTGAAAATGTCTTAGGTAGGTCGGAAGTATCTGCACTAATTCTGTAATGATTTAATGTAATGTAATGACTTTTGACTTATAAATAATAAAAAATTCAATTTGTCTTGCCTTAGGCCCTGAGGCAGATGAAAAAGGTAAATATAATCTTCTCACTGCTTGCTAAAAGCCCAAGGTTGTTGTTAGTTCTACTGAAATAATGACAGATCAAAAATAATCAAGGAAAAACAATAGGAAAACTGTCTCTTGACTTGACTGATCAATTACAAAACTCCCAAATTTATCGTGTCACACACGAGTATAAATCAAAAGCAGTAAATCTAATCACACCGCATTGTTTGTCGGCCTGTTTGTCACACCCGTTTTATCATTTAATTGGCACCAGCCAAGCCGTGGCGTAATTGTAGCGACTTTTTACCAAGACTTCGGACTTGAGAACTTTTAAAGTTGACGGTAGAAAAGGTTCTTGGATTAAACCAATGGCAGGATAGGAAACTCTGGTGTTTAAATGCGTTGTCTTTTGTGGACTTACAGAAGAACTGACTGACTTATTCATAAGAAGAATTATTGAGTAGTTAGTTGAAAATTAAAATCGGCTTAGAAAAGATGCAAACAGTAGCAGTTACAACACTGTTTGGTCTGATCTAATGAGGTACAGGACTTTATTACTTTTTAAAAAGGCGATCTGCAAGTTACGTACTGTGTAAGTATTATCCTAAGTCTCAAGTCTCAGTGGTGACTTGGTGGCACCTCGTACAAATTTCGACAGTCGTTACGTATTCCTCATACACATACATACATACAAGTCATACTTGTTTATACTTATAGAAAGTTGCTCCCAAATCAGCCTGCTTGTCAACATTACTCAATACTCAAACCGAGATAGATTACTATCAGGAAACAAGATGTCACATGCAATTTCATCTTTATGTCCATTGACGTAAAGAATATGAGAGATTTCATCTTATGTAGAATAAGTTTGCTGTATAAACCTTTGATTGGGTCACTGGCAGTTTTTTAGAATTTGATTTGAATATTATATAGTGCACAATAAGATCGAAGGCGATGATTAGATATTTGCTTTAAATTATTTTTTATTTTTTTGTGTCATTTATCACTGCTGTGAGCGTGGGCAGATTACTTAGATATTAGTCAAATCATCATGTCAAGAACTACAATACTTTTCTATTAGCTTAATTCAGTAGACAACTGCAATCTGCAACCAACTTAATGAAACTGCAAGTTTTCTCACCAGGACAATCATTAGAACTATTTATGAACATTCAGGTCAAGGCACCTAAATTCATTAAAAAGACTTGGTAGGTCAAATAAACGTGATGAAAATACCAGGTTATTTTTTATAGGTAGGGCAAAGAGAGTCCAACAGAGAGTTTTAATAAAGTGCAGTAACACAGTAATACTTTACCGAGCTGATAATATTCCAGTCTTATTCAACCAAACAGCCATAACTTCAACCTGGAAGTTATCATCAATACACACGTCCTAAGATGTTTCCCATCGTCCATCTTCACGAAGGTGTTAATACTTCGCAGTTCCTAATGCCTAAGCCACATTCCGCTGTGCAAGCCCACGCACCATCAGAATCAGCTGACCACAATGGGCGGGCCAGCAGAATCAATCACGTACTTCCAAGAACATAACGGTTGAGTCGGTTGCCAGTGCTCGCCGCGCCATTTTGTTTTTACTTTCTTTATTGCGTTCCTTTTTCGAAATTTCGTAATTAAGACCTTTTTTGTGAACCGAAAGATATTTTGTTAAGAACGCGCTTTATTTCCTCGCGAGTTGATTTATCGCGGTTTGATCGTGCCCTTTTGCAGTATGAGTATTTTAATTACATTATTTACGGAATAGGTTGCGGTGTAAGGTTATGTCCTGTTTTGGTTCAAACTTTGGTGTTACAGTTTGTTTTTTAGTAAAGTATCTCTATTTTAAAATCTACCAAAAAACCAAAATCTACTCTTAGTCTGCCTGTGTTGATCAGAAAACGTCTTAACTTTCTCTGACCCTGGTTCAGAGTTTCAAATACAACTCAACAGTTCAACGTGTGCGTTTTCCTGTCACAAGAAATGTTTTCCTCCCCGGTCCTGGTTAGTTTAAAGTAAAACCATTTTCCTGTAACATTGTATTAACTGATCAAAAAGCTTTTTTCACAGAAAAGTAAGCTTTTCACTTGAACTTGCCTATTGAAGCGTGAATTCTTAAACTTCTTAGGTATGTAGGTACTTCATTCATAGTGGTTCTCTGAATCACGGAAAAAATCTCAACAAGACAAAAAAAAACAATTAACAAAACGAAAGGTACTCCAATACTTTTGTCATTACAATTTATTTGCTCACTATTTTTTTTTGACTTGAAACCTTTTGACGCTTTATTCGAAAATCGAAAGAATAAATTCGAATTATGAAGGTCATTAGACAAACAGAATCCATATTTCCGGGCGACAGGCTGGCAACATTCGGCCCCCCGTCATCTTGCCCGAGGCGATACAGCCAATCGGCGTGCGTTCTTTATTCAAAAAACTACTACTTTTAGCTTTTAGCACAATGCACTTTTATTATTTTTCTATTCGTTCGATATTTTAATTGTGATTTTAGATGTACTTAATTGGGTATTCGTGCTCAATGTCGAGTACATGGTTCACATTATATTTAATAAAATTATTTTACTAGACGGGTACAAACAAGGTAGCAATAGGAAATACTTCATGTGTTTTAGACAGTAATGTCGAACAGTGTGAAAACCTATTCCTCCAAAAGTCAGCTTATCACAATCAACTACAGTGCATACTTAATTTAACAATACGATGACTGTTGATTTAATAAAGGATCTGCCTTTAGATTTATGGTAAAAAACTACACTATTTGTCTCTGCATCATCCAAAGATTGACTGGTAGAAAATGCCTAAGGCATTCAGTCCGCTTCTATACATCTATGTGCGTAAAGTATGAAATAAACAAAAACAACGATTGCAAAATAGGACAAGGAATAACATTGAAAAATATTATTTCTAAATCCAGCTGGCTTGTGAATCTGATAATATTTCTTACTTAGTTCAAATTTTCCACATTCCATTTACTTATAAAGTAACGCGAGTAGTAAATAGCCCGGGGGCATGATGAGACGGGGCGGTCCTCGACGGATATTAACAAAAGTGACTTCGGATCCATACGCAGGGGAAATATCGGAGATGTTGCCAATTGAAAAATGTGAAAATGATTCAATTTGACAATGTTTCAATCGGTGATTTGATTGACGAGCGTACATATGTTTTTATTCTTTCAGTTCCTAGCAAAAAGATTGATACAAATGATTTATTAATAAGTACATACATATAATTAAATACAATACAATTTTTACTTTTGTCACTTTTAAATCTGCTTTTTGAAGAATTTATTGAATTTATCATTGAATTTAACTAAAAGAGGTTTTAACAAACGGCAATGTCACAGCAATAAGAATGCTATTTTATAGAAATTGTTCTTACACTTATGTACCTAGTCTAGTTGCCACGTTGCGTTTCCTAAAAGTATTCCTATAATAATATAAATCTAAATATGTATAAAAAGGGACACTGACTGACATATCGTCCCACCGCCGAAACTACTGAGAGTGGTACTAGGAACATGAAACATCGCACAACTGCACAAGGCGATTGTTTAATGAGCACTAAGAAAGGACTTTTGGGAATACAATTCCTTTAAAAGGGGTTGAAAGGTGGAAAATCATTTGGACTAAGTCCGTACAGATGAAGTGGCTGGTTAATTGCTTGTATATAAGTTTGTACCCCCTTAATAAAGGTAGCAAAACTCCTTACATCAATTTAAATCTTCTAAGTTACATTTAACTTAACACTTCTAAAAAAAGAAAAAATATCCTTTTGCCTTGATCCCGAACAAATACAGCATTAGCATGAATAAAGCCATTAAGTACTTGTACATAAGTAAGGTTCGCTACACACTCCAGTGATCACCAATCGCGCGCCCGCGTTGCTTCTAAAGCGCCTACTAATTAGCGACCTCTGGTGGGGCGAGGAGGTACTATCGGTTTTTGCACAACGGTTGAGTTTGCGTGAGTTTTGTTCGAGTTTCTCTAATTCTGCTCTCGTTCGATAACTGTAATTTTATTTGAAGTATGTATTTGGAATTTGGAAGTACATTTATAGGAATTGAATTGATATTTTATTTTTTATTTTTGATCCCTAGTAATAATCTAGTTAAATGTACAGTCCTTTGTTTTTCATTTTCTGGATATTTTTTAAGTCAAACTAAGTCTTTTTTATATAAATATAAGAAAACCTCTTTTCAATAGCTTCGAAAGTTAAAAATATTTACATTGCCTTGAAAAATCCGTGTTCACGCGAGAATTTCTCGCGGAAAACTCACTAACACGCACAATAGTGCAAGTAGTAACCGTTACACATTAAAAAGGGTCACACAAATCGAAATGAATCGTAAGGCCGAGAGCACATGGTTACCCCGAGGGCGGACCGACCGCCCTCCGGCAGTCTGAGCCGAGCACGCGACGCGCGCGATCGTAAACCAAGCCTTACGATCGAATCGATACATCGATTGTAAATCCGATTCAAATCGATTGCTGTGATAAAAACTTTAAAATTAATAAACAATCAAAGTCAGTTTGAAATCATATTGTTAATTTTGTAATTTATAACAACAATTATAACATCGGTTTCTCAATTAAAATCGTAACTAAAATAATCGCAATTTCAATTTTTAACTAACTTCCCGTTATGCAGTAAAAATGTTCATCAACTACTAGTTTCTCTATTAAACAATAATTATTTTACACAGCGTGCTGAATTGGTTTAATCGATTTTATTTGCAAAAGATATTAAAGTTTAGTGATGGGCACGAGCGCGTATCGACGTAATTAGTCGATAAAGTTAACTGACTTCAGTTAATTACTTGGATTAAAATAAAAAAATGTTGTTGGTTATTAAATACTTCATTAATAGTGCTTCGATGGAGTAGATTAACCGATATAACTTTGATCGTTTAGCAATAGTGGATGTATAGGCCGCGCGGCATTGTTTATCTTCTGTTCTCACTCTCGCAATCGCCGACCGCCCGATTGATTAATATGTTTCATTAAAATATCATTAGTCACACTTTTTATCTAGATACAATTTAATGATACTGACTTTTGTATCATTAATACCACCAGGTGTTCAAATATCTTTAATAGCTCGGGCCTAGTTTTTTACCGGTGCACTGTATTATTAGATGGAGATTCTAAGAGTTCCGCCCCATCTATGTAGGTTTGTAACAAAATAAAATTGCAGCTTGAAAGCTGCGATTAAATCATTGTCCATCCATGCCTCTCGTGTGCTGACGTCAGCGGTATGCTTCTGTGATGTACTATTAACTAGAGATTGCATCTCGTTTCCAACTTAATAGGCAAGCACGTGATTCGACAAACTATCGACATAAATCCGCCACTCGGTAATAAATAAAAAAACCATCCAGTAGTCGGCATTCGGTCATCGAGCCGGCGCGCAAGGCAGCAATTTAAAAAGCAATCACTAACCGATTGTAGCCGGAATAGCCCGCCTTTTAAGGGACCGGTAATTATCGATACTCGAACATTTACATATCGCATTTTTGACATTCGCTTTCACCTCACTATTAGGGTAATAAATCGATTTTAGTTGCCGATCGACTAATTCATTATTATTTCGATAATCCGACGATAATCTACGTTTAACTAAGTTGATGAATGATTTGGAATCATTTTTATTAATTTTCTTAATTGCGATCCTGTTTTGCATGCATTGATTAATTTATTAAAATGTTATAAATCATTTGCGGTCTGTTAATACGTAAATGTATATAAATTATATTGTCTCATACATAGCGTTTATAATATTTCCAGCTGTATAAATACTATGTAGGTAACATACACACCAACTCTTTTTTGTTTTTCAAGTACGACACAAGTCTACCTTTTACTAAGACTACTGTTAAGTTTAAATAAATAAGTAATCCAAAAACAATATTAAAACAGTTACTAAATATAACAGTTATTAAATGCTATCATAATACCTCTAAGTACCAAAAGAAAGACATGATCTCGTGAAGAAGAAAAGTTCAAGTGCTTTAAAGTTCGATTCGTAAAGAATCAGTTTTGTGGTGAAGTGTATCAAAAGTTTCGGCGCTGGCGTACGTGGACTTATCCAGTGTGATTGAGGTGCAGGTAATGAACAGGCGTTTAACCTAAAAATAACACTAGCTTTAAGGCCCACTTTCGCAAATCAGATTTATCTTTTAACTCAGATTAGTTGCTAACACGACGTAAAAAATCTGGTGTATGCAAGAGGGCCTAAATGAACTAAAGAGTAATTTTTATGTAATGTCACCTTGTCATTGCATATCCAATGAGCCCTAAAACGATAGTGTTATCTTGTTTGGATAAAGAGTTTCTATGACTATATTCTGGCAGCATCATCGGACCAGCGTTCTAAAATTGTATCTAGTACATTTTCGAATGCAAGGACGTTCTTGTCGTTTACTCATTTGTTCTCATACAAGCATCAAGTTAAAAAGTAATCATAAATAGAATCAAATGAAGCTTGTAAGAAACGAATTTGAAGATACAAAAAGAGTCTCTCCGGCGGGGAATCGAACCCCGGTCTCCCGCGTGACAGGCGGGGATACTTACCACTATACTACCGAAGACTTGTTATTAGCGGTCGAAATTGCGAATGTAATCCTACAACAATTTATAGCTGAACATTTTATCAATTTTTTTATCAGTATTTTTTATATTTATGCGATAAGTTTGTGTTATTTTCGCCAAAAAATGTTTTCTGATATCTTGTTTTTCTTATCAAAACTATCGCTCGTCTATAACTTCATGAGTATTCATTCATTCATACTGCTCAGTTAGTTGAAATCCTTGTATTTATAGCTAGGTATAATATAGTACCTATCTAAATAAATTAAGTTGACATTTATGCGGTAAACTTAAAAACAGCTTTACTAACTATTCATGTTATAGGCATTGATCAAATAACCTGTCATCATTAAATAAATATATTTCGGTATTTTTTTACTGAAACTACTTAGTTTCCGTTTCTAGAACGATAATTATTCAGAATTACCAGTATACCGGTGAGTAGGGTTCGCATGCAAGGGTTCCGTAGGAGATCTTTCAACTTTTTACTTACGTTTATGAGACACTAGTGACCCGCCCCGGCTTCGCTCGGGTGCAATGCTGATACTAAATCTCTACTATATTATGCATGTATTATACATATAAACCTGCCTCTTGGATCACTCTATCTATTTAAAAAAAAACCACATCAAAATCTGTTGCGAATTTTATAGATCTAAGCAAAACATAGGGACTGACAACGGAAAGCGACTTTGTTTTATACTTATTATGTAGTGGTAGTGATAACCTTATACTGTTTTATGACAGACGAATGAGCGGACGCAAAGACGGACAGCTAAGGCTGCGTAGGGTCACCAACGGAACCCTCGTTAGAATCGTATATTTATATTAATAATGTATCAAATACAATGTAAATTGCTAGTGATAAATACCTAAATAAAAATAAATAAATAAAAAAACCTTACGGGTCCCGCGTCCTACAGAAATCCCAAAATGAATGTGGCAAATTATCATACCCGGGTTAACTGTAGATAGAAAATCCCTCACTTGACTAGCGTTACTGTGTGAGGCGTCGAAAATCTCCTTCAGACACCAGGGCCCCAAGTCTGCTACTTTTATAAATTCGTCATTCCAACACGATCCCATTGTCATTTTGCTAAAAGTTCGTAATCTGCTAAATTCATAGGGGTCAATCATTGGTCGGTCAATGGTTTCGTAATACTTTTTGATAACCGAGCTATTAAAAGCAATGACTGCCCAATGACTTTCAAATGGTAGGTCACTGATCAAAGGAACTGTCAAAATTTTAGCAGATTACCGCATGTACATATACGTCTGTCATTCACATAGTTGTCTTTGGTCATTCATTATCATTATGTAGGTACGAGACTAACATTCTATGCCATTTCTTTCAATGGAGTGTCAGTTGACCAATGGAAAATCACAATGACGCTGTTATATTAGTAGATTACCAAACTTGTCAAAATCAACCATTACGAAATCAATGATAGACCATTTTGACACTATTGTAATAACAGTCTTGAGGCCCAGGTTTATTGAGGTAGTCTTCACAGCATTTGGCATGACAAAAACAACACTAGATACTCTCGTTAATAATTTCCACTATATTTTGCCAAAACCTCAAAGTAAATTACCATCAACTTTCACCATATTGTTTTACCATAACGAGTCAATGATCAATAGACAATAACTGAACTGTTCTTAGTCAAGGCCGCCCAACTGTTTTTGAAGGTGGGCCATAATTTTTATTGAGAGCCCATTGGGCTATTAAAGTAAAACTTACATGCTCAATGTTATATCTTACTTAATACATTTAAGTAAGTAGAGGTTTTTCTTCTTAATAACAAAAATTAGTTTCGTGTAGTTTCTACACCCATGTTTGAGAACTAAAGGTGTATAATATTGGGAACCAATCTGAGTTCGATATCAAATCTAAAACATAGGTATTTTACAGTGAGGGAAGAACATTAGATATTTATATTTTACAAAGCTGAAAGTCGAAAATACATACATTTTCCCTCACGCGGAATCCAATCTGCACAGTCACATTACGCGGGCCTGTAGTTGGGCGGCCTTGTTTTAACATTGTCTAGATGTAATTGCACGGGACGACTCGCTATGTTAATAAGCCATACTTCCAATCGATTTATTATTGCATTGCAATAGAGACGTACATCTTACACACATTCCACCATTGATTGATGGCCAGTATCCGATGTATAAGACTAACTGTACTATCTATTCGATTGGATTGGTTATCGATATTCGGATTGAGATTAGGACGAATTGAATGTTTCCTGCGCTTGTTTGTCTGTTTAGCTCTTACTGTCATGATTACCAGGCAAACAAATAATGTTCTGTCCGTTTTGTGCTATTATCGTGTCGTTTCGAAAGTTATTTAGGTACTGAAAACTTTTTACTTTACTTATCGAGTCAACGGTTTAGTTATGTACTGACTACTAGTAGGATTTAGGAAGATTCCGAAAGTTCAGACTTAAGTACTACCCGGGATTTACGTGGCTTGTTCCTCAATCTGAGATTATAAGCTAGTGTTAGTGCGCTAGTGAGTAAGTTAGTGAACGAGCAAGCTAGTTACCTACTAGTTTAATTGGTTATCAAGCGTCTCAAGCTAGAATGGTTATAATAATTATGGGGATGGACTTCTATTTTTTGAGCTAGGAGCACGCCCTCTCCCATTGTTTACTATACTGGCTTGTTTACTGGCTTCATGTGGCTGGCGAGGCTAGTTTTCGAATGGCCAGTATCCTATGTGTAACAGACTAACAGTATATTGTTTGTTGGACTGAATTGGCTATCGATGTTTTAAGATAAGTATGAATATGAGGATTCCTGAGCTTGTCTGCGTGATTGGTTCGTGCTATTTTATTGGCAAAGGCTTTAGTCGTGTCGAATTGTTCTGTCAAAGACAGAAGACAAAGACTTTTTTTGGTGTCGTTGGCAAAGTTGTTTGAGGTATCGTTTTAAATCATTTCATGGCTTACGTATACCTGACTGATCTTGTTTTTCATTTATAAAGATTTTAGTATAATTCAGAAAGGAATTCAGCATTATAGTCATAAAAAAAAGAAATTGTTTGGTGCGTGTTTATAAATAATATTAATAAATATGTCACACCGCCACACAATAGAAATTCAAACGACAGCGTATCGCCAACTTATATCAAAATATTAAGAAAATACATCATCAAAAACTTCCATACATATTTTGACAGCTGAAAGTACAGTTACCCGCCCGTATATCTGTCAATTTATCACAGCCGCCATTTTTATAGGTATGTCTATCACGGCTTCCTAAATAATGGCCAGTGTCGCCATCTGCGAGTCACCCAACACGCGTTGACCCCGCGACCTGGGTAAACAATACCGCCTTTCACCTCCACGCATAGACAATATTAAGAACGTATTTATTTTTTTGTTTTATCAAGATTGTTTTTGGATTTCCCAATCGTTTATTTTCGATAAGTATCGTCTGGGAGTTTTGTTGATATGTTATATAATAAGTTGCGAATGTTTTCAGGAAATCAAATAACGTTTACTTATTCTCTTTACTTTTCTTATTCCTACAATAACAAAAGGAGAGGCTAGCATGTCTACTTCTTTTTCGTGTCAATCGATGGTAGATAGATAGAATATACTTTATTGTACCCCATAAATCATACATAAGTAGGTAAAGAAAAGATTAGGTAAATTTGTATTCAAAAGTTGGCAATTATTTGTAGGCCAAATCTTCGCGACGTACACTGCATCGGCAGTGGTAGCGCATTGGTCGCTTTGGCTGCAGAAAAATCATAGGTGGTCAAAACATCTAATCAATACAGACAAAACACTATACTAGCAAAGCGAAATCGTGCCTTCAACTCACCTACAAATCCTACTTAATTTAGTCGACAAGTATAATGCTCTAATCAAATTATAGCACAAGGAGCGTTGCGTGGTTACGCGCATAAATCAAGTTAACAAATTCAGAACACTTGCGACACGACTCACACAGGCGCGAGCGCACGTAGCGTCAGCAACAAAACCTTGTCACTTTATCGAAAAAAAAATCAGAACAAAAGAACCATTTCATATTTTCCATTGAAAATGAATATTCATTCTCTTTCCCATTTTTTTTCCAAAGTATTCTCAACTTACTTTTTAGACAAAGGTATTTTGCGTACCCGGCGTACTAAGTCTCATAAAAAAAACTTTTTACAAAAAAATACAACCGACTTTTCCACAAAAAATCAAAAAAGTACAAAATAACTTTAATTTCGGAACTCGGTGTTTGTGGTTCCTTTTTCATTTTTTGAACACCGACATCCGAAATTAAAGTTATTTTGTACCTACTTTTTTGATTTTTTGTGGAAAAGTCGGTTGTATTTTTTTGTAAAAAGTTTTTTATTTTTCACTTTTTAGTGGTACCTAAACCCCCTCCCCTCCCCCCACCTAAACGAACCAATTACATTAGTGTAAAAAAACGCACTGCTCCAATGCAGAGTAAACTAAAAGGTCGTCAATATAGACAATGTAGATATTTTTTTAGATTTTTGTTGATTGTTCAAAAACCGCTTGTTCGTGGGACCATTTGGGAAGTAAACCCTTTCCAACAAAAAAAGAATTTTTCAAATCGGTTGGGAAGCGACGGAGTTATGCGTGAACAAACAATAAAAAAAATAAAAAAAACATACAAACATCCGAATTGAGAACCTCCTCCTTCTTTAGAAGTCGGTTAAAAATCGGTTCATTCATATCCAAGAATAAGGACTTGAAAGTTTGTGTGAAATATCTTGAGGAGTAAAGGCTCCTAAACAATCATCAGCATATGCAAAATTCTTCCATTACTGAGTAAATAACTAACAGACAACGCACGGCTTTCACTACTGGTAGTAGAAAGCTGAAATTTGGCATGTAGTTACCTTGGGGAGCACTAAGAGAGGACTTCCCAAAATACTCACGAATACGGGACAAAACGGGATAAATGCGCGTGCGAGGTCGCGGGCAAAAGCTAGTATACTCGTACAACAAAACTGGCAAATTCCAAACGGGAAGAAGTCTGACAATGACAGAATTGAGGGGAAGACAAATCGTAACGACGATAGAAGGCTTGAATTAGGTCATTTGCATTGCTGCCGAAGGACGTTAGTTAGACCACGTATCACCACATTGAACGGTCTTGTGCGTCGTGCATCCAGAGTGTTTCAATAGGGATGTTTCCTGAGTAAAAAATATATGATTATGTTTAGTCCGTCAGTTAGATTATAGAAAAATATTGGACACGTATTTTTTCCTTTATCAAATCTATAAAAACTGACGAAGATACAAAGCATCTAAAATCAGGAGTGGGGGCTTGTGACGTCACGGCTCGGTAAAAATTGTAGCGAGTAGTGACGTCACACGAGTTTTCAACGCTCTGTATCGTCTTCATTTTTTGTTTACGTGAAAAAAGAAAAAATACGTGTCCAATATTTTTTGGAAATCTATCCGACGGACTAATTAGATTTTTTTAGTTAACTACCCTATTCTCGCGGCGCGGTATATACGCGTACAGTCTCGGTACTACTCCAGAACCTTTCCACCCCAACTTTTATCTGTTCTGCGAGCAATGTGCTCTGTCTAGTATCCACTGCCACTTAAGTGAACAAATCTTCGAGCCATATCGATAACTGGCTGTGGCTCATCAATAAGCCTTATGTATACTGTCCAGAGATTCCCCGCGTTCCTTCGAAAGGACATTAATACTCGTAAACCAACAATACACTTCAGAACTGTCCGCTACTTTTGTAGATTAATAAAACTAAAAGGTTTTCAATAAAAGAAAAGAGTGTGATGTTGATGACAGATCGGTTTAGCTCACAAACTAATTAGCCAATTAAATTATTCCCTGAAGCTACGACTTGAATGATCACTGACGCCTATTGATGAGTTTTTACACTCCAACGCTTTGGCTCACCTTAATCTATGACAAATGTAGACCAATTTATCTAATTTTATAATATTTCCAATGTCTTTTTTTATTCTGCTACTACTTGATACCAACAATTAAGTATCATAGCACCTATGTCATCACATCACGACAAGTTTTCACCACATCCGGTAACAAGGTGAATAAATTAAAACAGATAATAAATAAAAACTAGATCGAAAGTAATCGATTAGGTGTCCAATGCCGTAACTCGATGTACCTATATACCGTACGTTTTGTAATTGATCTACATTATATTGAGTATAATTTCAACCGAGCTACACACTATAGAGATTTGAAATTGGAATACTGTTTGACAAAGTTTTTAATGCAGTTTAATGGCTACATCTCTAGTACGGCCAGCCTGACGTGTATACTTTTTTGACAGCAAAATAAAGATGGCGTCTATGTTGACCGTTTTAGATGATCGTTAGCGTAATTAAGTAGTGAATGCGTGGCACCGAAATTGAATATCTTGAAAGTCAATAAGAATTTGGTTTACTTTTAATAATGTTTACATTAAAACATTATAGTGGATTAAATTACTTTCAAGTAGCTGGTATCTAAATTTAATAAAAAAGCTCCGAAGAATCCCGAACTAGTTTTATTTATAAGACATGGACGAAGAAAGAATTAGCCTTTGATTTTTAAAGGCATAATCACGTTTGTGGTCGTATCAAGTGTTGTGATTGGTTAATCAAAAATACAGACCACCAATCACGTTATCCAAGTAGACATGACAAATAAATTCAGATATAAGTATTTACTCAAATCAGGAGCCGTATTATGACCTCTTAAAACCATCATGTTTTCGGTGTGAAAAAGAGACGGAGCTATACAGGACGAATAGCACTATCCTTTTCTCACACAGAAAACATGATGGTTTTAAGATGTCATAATACGGCCCCAGGGAAGAGTCTTGCTCTTGAAACGCTAGCAGAAAAACAAATAGGTGTTTCGTCAACATATTATGTATCATAATTCGATATCCGCATTACAGGCACATGAATCAAGATATCATTAGAATCAAATTTAGCTCAATTCATTACATTAGAATTAATTGATTACCTCATGAGAACGGGTATACCTACTTTAAAATAATTATACGCCGCATACATATATCAAAGACGAAACGTGCTAATTCATAGATTGCGTGTATGTATCAAGTGATCATGTAAGGTCATCATTGTCTATGCGCTTATTGTAATCTATCCAGAAGAACATTGCCATTACTGCTGGTAAGGACCGTCTACCATAGACAACGGTGCGATGTAGAGCACAAAGTGCTAAAAAGATATTTTGGCAATTTGTGAATTTGTATTAAAGAAATACGATGGGGGCTTCCATTTTCCTAATTTTTGTTTAGTTGAAATTATGCGTCTGTTTGGGAGGATATTTTTCTTTCTTTCTTCCTATTCATTATTTGTACAGTACTGGTAGGTTACCTATTCTGTAAAAAAAAAAACTGAAAACTGAAGTGATGTGAAACAAGTCATGAGGGCGATCATACATCATCAAAGTTTATTTATCGCAGAACCATAAAAAGCTCCTTGCACTCTGACCATTTTTAATTAAAGATCAATAGGCTATCTTTAAATATCATAAGTAGGTACCTATCGCCACCTCACAAAATATGATTGATTACCGACACGTTGATCAGTAGCTATTTCATCCGTCATTTGCGTTTCACTAAAGGTATGCACATAATATTACCGGAACTTTCTCAAATGTTTCATCACTAGCCTAGCTTCTGCCTGTGGCTTCACCCGCGTCAATTGTTTTAGTACTTACCCCAAATTACTACCCTTTGGTAGCGCATGTCAATGTCAAACATTTTTGTGTCTTCAAACAAATATCACTTTGTCAGCTAGACAAAGTGATATTTTATCAGCCTTAAGTCATGGTTTAATCGTACTTCAACTTTCAAGTTTCATCAAAAACCGTTCATAGGTTTGGACGTTAATATGTGTTACAACTTTCGCATTTAACTATATCGGAAACTTTCGCATTTACCTATATATTTGTATGCTACGGATCTTTCGCTTAGCACGCATTGGATGAATATCCTTACCCTCCAATTTATTCTATACAATAGCATCATTTAGTTGGTGTAAATTGCCAGTGTTATATCGAATGATTCGATAATTAGTGGCTTTAATTACTGTACTCTGATTGGATCGCGTCATCGTGAATGATGGCTTTCAACGCTATACCTACTTATCAGGTGTAAGGTGAAGTTATTTAGTTTTACAATGTTGCAAGTATCGAATTGAAAATGTAATATATTGATGCTGCAACACATTTTAGAAAATAGTCGCTTTATTTTATTATTAACTGTACCTTTGTATGTAGCTGACGGTAGGCATTCCTTTGAGTCGTTGTCCAAACTCTTCAAGGGACCTATCACACTTTTGATTGATTACAAGCCAAATGTGTTGTTTTAATGCAGTTTAACAACAACAGCACATCATAGTCACCTGCAAAATGATGATATGCGACTTTTCTACATCTTCATTTATTAGTGAATTCTGAAACTGCAAACTATAGCCTTATCCCTGCTATATCACCCAAAGTGAATCAGCGTTCTTTTTTTAAATTTTCTAGACGTCTTTAGTAGGTAGTTCAATCAACAACTATGCCTAGGAAAGAGCACCGAGACTTACATATCACTGAATGTTACTGTTTTTTTTTTGTAGTGTGGCACTAGTTATATCTTTGTGCCAATTTCGGGTTGTAAAAGTGTTACTGTTAACATATAAAAATAGACGGTTTTATCTATGTCTATGGAACCATGACTTTAGTGACCTGCAATGCTATTCTGTAAGAACTCACTCCAGTTCTCACTTCTGATTCTGCGGTGAAAACTGTATTTGGTATTCTGTAACTTAATGAAAACTACACTAGCGCCACTAAGTGAGAACATAGGTGAAGCGAACTTAACTTGACAGTCAGAATATCAAATACTTTTCACTTCAGGTGAGTTACGAAGTGTAATCGAAAATGAGATATGAATCGAATTCGCACGTGAGTTCTTACAGAATAGAACTGCTGAGCGGCGCGGCTTTTTGATTTGTGGAATGTTAAGATCATCTATTTCTAACTTTAATTCTAACTCTTCATATCTTTGTTGCTAGGAGCGGCTGGGCAGCGGCGGGCTGGGTCTCAGCGGCGGTGGGTTCCGCGGAGGCGCGCAGCCGTCGCTGGCGGACTTCCAGCCGCCTTACTTCCCGCCGCCCTTCGCGCCCGCGCCGCACCCCGCCAGCCCCCATCATCAGCAGCAGGTGAGTCAGCTACGAGAATAAGGCCTGGATTGAACCGAAAAGAGCCGAAAAGGCAAATATTTAGTCCAAACCTCACAATCAAACTAACAACAAACTATGACCCACCCAAACGTGATACTAATGGATTCAACTTCAATTGGAAAGAGCACTACCTGACTTTAGTTGATCAGCAGCCCTACCATGACGTCTTATATCCATCATGATGTATGTGAGGGAAAGGGATAGTGCTATTCGTCTTGTGTAACTCCGTCTCTCTCTGACACAGGGATCAAGATGGATTTAAGACGTCATGGTAGGGCTGCTCGTTATATTTGTTTCGAGCACGGATAACACAGCAGTACATACTGTTCGAGAAACCCTGTCGTTTTAAAAGCCCTTGTCTACCAACCGTCTCAACACTTATAAACCTCTACCTACCATCATCCTACTTACATTCTTGTCTCCAAATCTACCAATAACCTTCCCTGTGCGGCAGAGTCATGGCATGGACTACGGCGGGGGAGGCGGGGGCGGCGCGGAGTACGCCCAGCACTACGCGCCCCAGCAGCTGCTGCCGCGCCACCACACGCACCACGAGCCGCACGCGCACCTGCGCCACCACCGGGACCACCACGACATACATGCGCACCACGTGAGTACCACGAGTACAGAGGTTGCCGAGTACATCCGCTGCACTAATACCCATCCTCTGTTATACGTTTCAAACTATTTGGGTTTCTGGATTGCCCGACTAATTAGAAACCAGACTAGAGCTGTCCACAACCTCGTCAGGATAGGATTTCGAGATCTATGTAAACTAGTCTAGTCTGAGGCTACTTAGAATTTACACACTCTGCAAGACGGAAATAATGAAAGTTTAAAGACTTTGGTCTTGAACAAAAAACCTAAAAGTGGCACTTCACTTGGCGGATTTGTCAAAATATTCGCGTTGGGTACTAGAGTACTAGAAAATATACCAAAAAATCATCGAGATAGCTGTGAGTTTACCAGGATAAAAATACCATATTCTACGCAAGCTAATCAATCGCACAGTCAATTTACTCATCCTCTGAAAATTCCCCACTACACATAGATCGATATGCAGCGCAGTGTAGTAGCAAACTATGCGCTCCCCCCCTCCCCCGCCACCCCTCGCGAAAGAATCTCCGCATAGTTCACCCTCCGCGGGTACGAAATGATTATGTTATTAATATTATCATGATTTTCCGCCGATACGATACAAACCTTTTGACAACAGAGTATTGAACATTATCGAGCACAGGAGTTCTGTCAACTGTTCTATTCAAAATTGATGTTGTTCTTTTTTTTTTAAACACTGTTTTGTTCATTTTGAAAATTAGATCTGACTCTACCATTTTCCAATTCTCAAATATTCAAACAAACCCGAAAATAAAAAAATCATTTTTACAAAATATTGGTTTCGCCATAAGTACCTATTACTTACTTTTCATAATCCTCATAAAATTGTCATCCTAATAAATGGACAAAACATTACAACGACGTCAAATATCAGTCAGTAAATACCTACTAAATAAATAAAATCGCCAATATTATAAACACCAGACATTATTCATGTTATTTTATTGTCATAGGTAGGCACTTTATCTTGATTTGTCCCCAAAAAGTCTACTGATCAAAATATTTCTTTGACTCTTTTACAGTCAGAGAGCCAATTATCGAATGGAACTTCCGTTACTCGTCAAACTCAGCTTGTACCTATGGTAACAACTTCATTTAAAATTGTAAAAAAAAAACACTAAAATATCTACTCAATTGACTTTACAACTTAGAAAGTGACAAAACTTTTCTAGTCATTCAAACTGCCTAGCCTTTCTCCAACTATGTTATAGTCGGCTTGCAGTTTATCGGTATGTGTTTCCGAACGCATTCAACCCTAATCACTTCAAAGGCTAACAGGCTAGGCAAAAGGCTTCTTCTGGGTAAGCTCATTCCATCGTCGACTTTGTCTCTGTCACCTGTGACCTAGACTAGAGTCAGGAGCAAATCCATTTCAAAATTAAAAAAAAAAATGTAATTGAGTACCAGTATTTTACATGAGCGACTGCCTTTCTGACTTTCACAACCCTGTTACTGGGTAGCACGATTACCTTTGGCTAGAATGATGTCAGAATTTCTGTATTTTCACTGCCCGTATCGACTTTCAAAGATCTACAATGGCAGCCGGGACCAACGGCTACAAGAATATTTTTTATTTTTTTTTTATTTAAAAAAATACAGTAGCCGTTGGTCAACAGAAGAAGTAGAGCTATCTCTACTATTTTTTTTAAATTCAATTTCCTTATTTTTTTTAATTCTAAAATAATAAAAGAAAAAAAAGGAAATTGATTTTATTAGAAATTAATTTATTACATAAAAAAGTAAAAAAAACTTGTCTGCAAGCTAAATTCGAACACAAAAAACCGAGTTCTTTTTTCTTTTTACCACAGCCAACGTCAACAATATTTTCCCGCCAACAAAAGACGGACGAAAACGTTGGGAATGGGATCACTTTGGTAGATTAGCGTCGGGTAATGGCCCGGTCCGCTAAAGCGCTACGAGTATTCAATACAATAGTGGCCGATCGGGCGCAGGAAGACTCGATGACATTATGTGATTTAATGGCAATTTATGGAAAAGTTGTCACTAATATTCCTTGAAATTATTTTCGGTAAAGCTTTATTGCAATAGAGCTAAACTCTTTCTTTAATTTAGTTCCTATAATTTAGCTAGCACAGTGTCATCGGACTTTAAAACACGTCGGAAATACTGGTATTCAGCTGAATCCGGCTTGACTGGGAGCCGACCCCAATGTAGTTGGGAAAAGGCTAGGCAGATGATGAGTGTCATCGGACTTTTCCATCTGAATTTTCTCAGTAACTAGAGTATGTACCTATTTGTACTTGTACCCTGTTGAGAGCAACACACTCGCCTGTATTTCGCAGCATAGGAAAATTATGCATTAAGTAGCCATTTCAAGCCATTCTTATCTAAAACCAGGTCTGGAAAAAAACCGAATGGTTTTTTCAAACATTTTGGCTGCAAATACGATGGCTTTTCCATCACTGGTTTCCATGTCGGAACCCGATCACAACGACCTGAACAGCCTTTACAAGATCATTACTATTGTTATCTAATGCTGATAATTTCTACCTAGTTGTCACACGGCGGCTTCAGCTACGGAGGTGGCGAGCGCCGAGCAGACTACGGCGCGCGGGAGCAACACGAGCTGGCCCTACACCATGCGCTGCACTCCGCCGAAGAAACGCCGGTGAGTCATCTATAGAAACTTCGATAATAAGTCTAGGCCCAGGTTTTGTAGATCACAACCTTTTTTAACCGACTTCTAAAAAAGGAGGAGGTTCTCAATTTGGATGTTTGTATGTTTTTTTTATTTTTTTTATTGTTTGTTCGCGCATAACTCCGTCGCTTGCCAAGCGATTTGAAAAATTCTTTTTTTGTTGGAAAGGGTATACTTCCCAAATGGTCCCATGAAAATTTTATCGAAATCGAACAAGCGGTTTTGAAAAATCAACAAAAATCTACATTGTCTACATTGACGACCTTTTAGTTTACTCTGCATTGGAGCAGTGCGTTTTTTTAACACTAATGTAATTGGTTCGTTTAGGTGGGGGGAGGGGAGGGGGTTTAGGTACCACTAAAAAGTGAAAAATAAAAAACTTTTTACAAAAAAATACAACCGACTTTTCCACAAAAAATCAAAAAAGTACAAAATAACTTTAATTTCGGAAGTCGGTGTTCAAAAAATGAAAAAGGAACCACAAACACCGAGTTCCGAAATTAAAGTTATTTTGTACTTTTTTGTGGAAAAGTCGGTTGTATTTTTTTGTAAAAAGTTTTTTTATTAACACGCAAATGACTGCGCCGTTATTATCTGTTCCGGAGAAGAAGAAAAAAGAGGACTCGTGAATGAATTAAAATACGTTTCACTGTTCACAATGAAACTTTATTTAAAAGCCATTGTATGTTTTCCTGTCAAGCGATGCAAGCAAGCAGTAGCGTCAGAAGGTGACTCAATAGGGACTAAATTTTTCGGTAAAACTGAAGTATCTCTTGTAAAATTCAATCTTCCATACTGTACTGCAAGAAAGTCATGGAATATTTTCATAGGTCGATCTATTAATAATATGTCAGACGCATATTAGAAATGCCAATTATTTATTTAAAATTTCACCCTCGCATCGTCGATGTTTTGATAGACATCCAATATCTAAGAAATATGTACGCCCAGCGACCATTCGTATAAGGAATTTAATAATAAGCTCACTAAATTAAAATGTTCCGCCTCTAGCGTGGAATGTTGGAAAGTTCATATTTTTTCTTTTTATAATACTTTGCGGAAATCTACTCGTAATATTTATTTTAAATGGCAATGTGATGTAGATAACAGTAATTGTTCATTTTCTCCTCTTTGTTTTAGCATTATTGAAGAAGTAGGTATGATAAATCGATAGTGATCGCTAAAACGATTTTATTTTTTTAATATCCACTGCTAGGCGAAGGCACATAATGAGTAAAATTCAAACATTTTTCCCTATGTACTTTGAATTAGATTTTTTTTGTTTTTAGAATGCTGGCATGGATGACACCACGGGGTTCATGACTGACCTTCCACTATTAAAAAGTAAGTAAATGAAAATTTTTCAGAGATCAGTGCAGTAACGGTGTTGTAATAGTTTTGTCTGTGATTCGGTGGTTTTATAATGACTTTCTCAGCATGTGGTATTATCAAATAACTGAAAGATTGGATCCTTTATGTACCAATAAATAATAATTAATCTATTATTAGGTACCGATACCCAATCGCCTACATTGAGCAAATTAATACAATTTTTAAAGCATACACATTACTTCTCCAGCTCTACCGGATACGGTTTTTTTTCAGCATATCAGTTAGCTTAATCGTAATAAGTGTGCCACAAACATAATTTTGGTAACACAACTAAGTCAATAAGCTTCAACGCTAAGAACCATCTGTTCTGTAACTTCCTCAATTTATGGCCCATAACCTAACCAGAGATTAAAGACGTAAAATTATTCACTTAAAAATGCCGTGCCTCTGCCTCCATATGTAATTTGAATTGCGAACATCAGATAAAAAGAACTACACATTATTAACATATCAAATATTTTATTGTTACTTCTCTAAGATGACCTGCTAAAGATAAAACTGTAATTAGACTTCATACCGCACTTATCAAGTAGGTGTATCGATTTTTCTAAGTAGATTGTAAAAAAAATCCATCTCATTCATCGGGCGAATGAATCAATATCGAATAAATAAAAGTAACAATCAATCAATCGATATTAGAATAGGTAGCATCCGATTTTGGAAATGACTTTTTGATTTAAGTCTTTAAAGAACGTCGGCGGCATTTTTATTTTGAACATAATATTTACAGTTATCTGGTATTAAATTCCCTTTTATTTCTAAAATAGCCAGCATTGTCATTTTGAAATGAAAGTTACTTATACTCCATTTCTTACAACATTAAAAAAAAGAGACTTTAGAAGCAGGAGTACGAAACTTTTTATTTTCAAGTTAGTGCTATTTTTGTAAGTAACAATGTGTAACATAAAATAAAGCATATTCCATCTCTCTCCTCGTCACGATGCTTGGATAGGTTGTTGTTGTTGTTGTTGTGTACCTACATGAAATGAAACAATTTTATTAATAGTTTATTGAAAACAACTTTTTTAACAACCGACCAATTAAAAAAAAAAAAACACGTGCTGCCACAGCTTATGAAGGGAATATGTAACATTTTAGATTTGGTAAAGTTATGGTGACATGGAAAACGTTCCTGATACTGTCCAACTCTGCTTCTTTTAGATTTTAAACACGGACACGACAATATCTATACTAATATTATAAAGCTGAAGAGTTTGTTTGTTTGTATGTTTGTTTGTTTGTATGTTTGAACGCGCTAATCTCAGGAACTACTAGTTCGAATTGAAAAATTCTTTTTGGGTTGAACAGACCATTTATCGAGGAAGGCTTTAGGCTATATATATCATCACGTTTAAGCCAATAGGAGCGGAGCAACGATAAAGAATGTTTTAAAATCGGGGATTCCACGGGGACGAAGTCGCGGGCAGCAGCTAGTTTTATATAAAATCAGAATAAAATTAAATGAAAACCTTTTAATTTCAGAAGATAGATCGGTTAAATAAGTAAAATTAAATGTTATTTAAACTGATTATAATCAGTTTAAATAACACTTAATTTTGATTTGGAAATAATTAAATTATATTTATTTCCAAATCGAAATTAAGTGTTATTTAAACTGATTATTGATTGTTGTTAAAAAAGTTGTTGCAATCTTGACTGTAATAATTTTTGCATTACTTTTATTACAAAGTTTGCCCCCTAAGAGAACCTTTTTTTAACTTCTGTCTAATGCTATAGTATGTAAATGGAGTATAAGTTTAATTATTATTTTTATATGATTTAAATTGTTTAATTAACCTTTACTACCGCTATCACTCTACTCACTGAAGAAAATTTAAATAAATGCGCACATTGTTTAACATAATTTTATTTCATAAATATGTAAAAGTTAACAGAAAATACAATTTAAGTAGCTACTAAGAAACGACAGTTTACGAGTACAAGTCCCACACTTCGTCGGTTTTTTCAAAAACATAATTGACCAGTAATAAGCGCGCGCACCTTTTACGTTTTTGTGCAAAAACGCGGGGTGTTAAATAGCCAGTATGGTGCCAACATAATGACATACTAATGTTTATTGTATTAGGGTTGCCATACAGAAATATTACAATGAGAATGAACATCACGCTGCGCTCATGTTTGGGGCGTGGCAATTATTGTTAGTAGCCCTATTGTTGATATTTGAAGCCGAGGATTTTGTAATCACTCCAATTTTTGTATGGCTGTATGTGTAATGTATTTGTAGCGATTGTATTTTATATTATTGTAGGCTTATTTTATGCGTACAAGCCAAAGAACATATGAGTCAGCAAAATTAAGAATCTTTCTGTTGAATTGTGGATAAGATATTCTAACATTATTGCCGATATAAATCTCACTTATTATCTTATTATTAATTATATTATATATAATTAAAAAACCACTCACTGATTGACTGATTGACATAATTGTTCTCCCACTTGCCGTGCTAGGAGGGGAAAACTTTTTATGGGGTTGTATAGAAGGTGTCGGGGTGAGTATGGGAAAAATCTGAAACTACCCCTTTTCAACCCCCTTCTTTCAACCCCATTGCTTATCTCAGAAACCTGACGTCGAAGAGAAAAATGGTTTTCGGGGTTGTATAGAGGGTGTCTGGATGAGTATAAAACGAAAAAAAAATTACCCCTTTTCAACCCCCTTGTTTCAACCCCTTTGCGTATCTCGGAAATCTGACATTTTAGAGAAAAATGGTTTTTGGGGTTGTATAGAGGGTATTTGGGTGAGTATATGGCCAATAAAAAATTCAACCCTATTCAACCCTTTTCAACCCCCTTGTTTCAACCCCTTGGCATATCTCAGAAACCTGACATTGTAGAGAAAAATGGTTTTCGGAGTTGTATAGATGGTATCTGGGTGAGTATATGGCCAATAAAAAATCAGCCCCTTTCAACCCCCTTTGCGTATCTCAGAAATCAGACATAGTAGAGAAAAATAGTTTTCGAGGTTGTATAAAGGGTATTTAGATGAGTATATGGCCAATAAAAATTCAACCCTTTTCAACCTCTACTTTCAACCCCTTTGTTGTTAGTCAAAAAATACTAAAAAGACACCGCGGGTTGCTTGCAACTCGCGCCCCCAAGCGAAATACTAGTTTATCATATATAGATATATGATAAATTGATTATTTATTTATTTATCACCTTACATCTACCATTACAGCTAACCAATGCGGTAAATGCGCCTTAGCCTAACTTAATTGCTAACCTTAATACTTAACTTAATTGTTACTTAGAACTAATATCTATAACGAATTACAAAAAAGCATTCATTGTGTATTCACCCAGAGAAATAATAAGAATTTAATGAACATACACTTCATAATAAGTATCTACACAACAAACATTTCTCAGAACAAATGATATGAAACGTAAAAAAAAAAATGTTTCGGAACGTAATACGCCTCAAGATAGGTACAGTGAAAATAATCAATAACTCTATGAATGATGGCCCATTACGATACTGTTTGCAATATCTATTCATCAACCTGCAAAGTAAAAGTTGACTCGTTATAATTCTTCTAAGTCTTTCTAGTTCTAATTCTTATAAGTCTTTCATTAACAATATTATTGTTAATGAAAGACGTATCTACAAATCTAGCCAAACACAATTTCCTGCTGGAAATCTTAATACAGGATGCAATCGATATGTTAGCGAATGAAATCGATATGTTACAAAGTCATCAATATAAATCACTTAGCTGGATGATTTATTTTGTGCTACCTACTCCATATTTGTTATGTGGTCATTATTAAGGACTTTATCACCAACTATTTACAGTAAATATAAATAGAGCTACAGAGAAAGAAGCACACAATTCGGTCCATGAACATTGAGCTAATAAATAAAATCTACTGACAAAAATGCAAACAAAGAAAACATAGGTATGCACTAGGTGGTAGATACTTTGAAAATTTATCCGTTACGGTCTTACACTTAACTTGATAAACTTGGGTGTGGTCAGGTGGAACTCACTGCATATAAGAAGTCCAAAAGGAAGCATGATGAACGGTTTTATACTGAGCTAAGCTCAATCAACTTATGATGCACGATGATTTAATTTGTTGTTTCAAGACTACGCTCCGCGGCTTCGCTCGGACTAACATTTTATTTTCGCTAAAAAAAAATGGCCCGTTATATCTATACCAATGTTAATCAAAATCGGTTCAGCGATTTAAACGTGAAAGCGAACAAAGTCAGTTTCTCATTTAAAAATTATATTATGAAGTTGGGATAACCATTGAAATACCTTAGAGCATAAGAAATATGCTAATACTCTGCTGACTTAACTGATTACTGTCATAACACCTATTCCAACCCTCTCCTTCCTTCCAGCAATGAAAGGCCGCGACGGTCTAGGCGGCACGGGCTCTTGCGCGCCCAACGACGTGTTCTGCTCCGTGCCCGGGCGCCTGTCCCTCCTGTCCTCCACCAGCAAGTACAAGGTCACCGTGGCGGAGGTGCAGAGGAGACTGTCGCCCCCGGAGTGCCTGAATGCGTCGCTACTTGGTGGAGTGCTGAGAAGGTAAGAGATGACTAATTGCTTCCTGCCAGGGCTGCAGGATTGTTCGAAACAAAGCAACGGACGTTTGAAGGAACACGGTTGGGTTTTATCAGTTCTACCTGTTCTTCCCACTCCACCCAAAGCCGGAGTAGGCATTTGATAATTTCCAACGATTAAACAGAAGAATTTAATTTAGAATCGTCTGAAAATAGATTGAGTTCTCTAGAGGTGTGAGTCTGGATTCTGCAGAACAACACAATACACATAATCTTTCTGGGGTGGTACCACAACATCTGCAACAAGGGTCCAACCGTCCAACATGCCAACTACGCCACCGTAGAGTGGAATAGCGCTAAAAAATCTTTTGGGTTTTGAACAACATTTCATCATCAATGGCTTGGACCCTTTTTGGACGACTAAAAGACGACAGTCAGCAGTAGTTTGCTAGTGACTAGCAGCGCCCCGCGGCTTCGCCCGTGTAGGTCCCGTTCCCGTGGGAATACGGAGATAAAATATAGCCTATGGTACTCAGGGTGAATGTAGCTTTCTAATGGTGAAACAATTTATGAAATCGGTCCAATAGTTTTTGAGTTTATTCGTTACATACAAAAATACAAATCTTTCCTCATTATAATATTAGTATAGATATAGACTAAATGTTTAAAATGCTTAAATCGAAGATAGATTTTCAAAGAAATCCTAGCCTGGCTTTTTGTATGAGTGAATGTAATGAGTTGTCTATCATACCACATTCCCATCAATTTAGTACTGTAAACATTAAACGCGAGTTCTTTTTTTTCTTCTGTTTCAAAAATATCATCCATCCACTACTAAATAGGTACGAAATGGATATTCGACAACATACATCTCGAAAAAAAAAATTGTAGGTATCACCTAAAGCTGAGTACATTTGATAATCTACTACAAGTTGATCAAAACATTAATTACTGTATGCATATTAGATATAAGGCAATTACAAGACAAATTCAAATCACCCGCCAACCGTTTATAATATTGAATTTCAACGTGGAATGGTCTTGTTCCGCTAGTGCGGTTGGCATTATTTATTACGTTTTTTGCGCTGGCAACACTGTACAGTTTGCGGCCAGCGTTAAAGACATGTTTGACTTTTAATATCGAAGCATTTTGGTTAGCGGTTATCAAGATATTTAGGGTACCTCTGCCAGTCTTGATACTGTACAACAGCATTCGGATATAAACTTAAGAATAGGTAGGTACCTATTCTTGAGTTTATATCCGAATGCTGTTGATTATGGTCCCGGTTTTAGTTATAAGGTAGGAACCAAAGCTATGGACTTCGAAATTGAATAACATTTAAATGAAGATTTTCCTACTCGGCAAACGATAACAAATTGTTTTAGTTCAGCTCACAAAATTAAGAAACAAGACTATTTCAAACTGCCTACATAATCGGGCAAAAGTACAAAAAATCATGAAATTGAATATTCAAGCAACTAGTTTATTAAAATTACGGAACCCGTAAATACTGCTCAAATTACTCTGAACACTTTTTGTCGTGCGGTGGTACATGGGCTGGCAACGAATCGTCGTTTCCTTTATATGTTTATTGAATATAATTATCGGGTATAACTTCTAGATCACATTGTGATCATATCTTGCTATACACACACCGTTACGTTAAATGTATCTAGTACTGGCTGGTAACGTTTTTGCTACCTGTTTTTACTCTTACAATGAAGAATTAAAAAAAAACTACGTTTAAACCTGTTCTTGACGCAAATTTCTTTTGACATTGACAAAATAATGAACGTTTTTATCACCTACATAGGTACACCTTACGCATAAGTTATATTTTAGTGGGATTCGAAAACTCGGTGTGAAGTGAAGTGAGCCCACCAAAAGCTCGCAATCTTCAGCAAAAAAAATGTCCGGTCATGATTTAATAAAAAAATCCAATTATTCCACAAAAGGAAGCCGTAATGACTACCTATCCAACTTACGTATGAGGTCATTTAAATACATCTTAGTCTGTACGTGATCAATCTAATGCTAGGTTTTTTTTTTTAGATTAGGGCATTGAAGAAAATAAAACTACAGTTGAAGGTGTTTAATGCAAATAAAAGAAAAACCATACAACTTCAAAAAACGTTCCATATGACGTAATAAATACCTGTCACTGACCACTTGTTTTATTAAAATTAGAACGCGATAAAAGCGCATCATGGTCTACCTAATTGCCGTCATTACTTGCCGATGGTTGCGTTGTCAAAGCCTTACAGCCAGCATTGCGGCTTTGGAAATAATTTATACGATGGCAACACCAAATAATGGCGGGAAACCGGCAGCTGGTTGTTATACGTTGACTAGAATATTTCACATTCTCAACGCGGTGTCTCCTTACATGGTAATTTCATTAAATAATAAATAAATTTTAGCGCAACTTGGAGCGGAGACGACAGGAGTGCAAGACTAGTTTACATGTTTAAAAGCGTGTAATTTTTACACATAAGTATATCTAAAGCAATTTAAATTACCCACAATGTGTCATTCATCTTGTAGCGATAAATACATGTTTTCATATAGAAATATTTGTCACTTGCAGAACCTAATTCAGTTAACTTGAGCGTTTATATACTGTTCGCGAAAAAAATATTTCAGCAAATTGTATCAATAAAAATAAATAAATTAGCGTCAGTTTAAACTGACAGTGGGTACCTAGGCAGGCCCAAATAAAAACTAAGGTGTCGATATCCATTTCAAAACAAAATCTTAATGAAATTAACCATTTGTAAACCTTCTATCCGAACGCCTCTTTTCCACAAAAGCAATGCTGTCAAAACAACTATACCGCAAACGCCATTATTTCGAAATTCAAAAAAGCTCATTGTGTCGTAAGTAGAAACGCCATTTTGATTTAATCAATCGCGTATTATTAATGGATCCGCCGCTTTACGATACGAAAGATAGGTACTTTTATTATTTTTCATATCGAAATGCCCGATTCGGTAATTGGAGATGAAATGATCTCGCATTCATCGTTACGCGGTCACAATCAGAAGGTAAAAGCTAAAATATCGATTACTCAAAAGTTTAAATTCGTATGTCAATTTGACATGAAGCCTATAAAGAGCCGCAGCGAATAACATATGTGGGGAATGGGCAACGGTACCTTCCGTCATAATTATCGTACTTGAATCAAAGACGTGTAGGTACTGATTGATAATCTCTTTAATCGGACACTTGAGTCGAGTATTCGATACTGTGTTCGATATCCGATGCCCATTAGTTGCATTTCCAATCTGTCGATTCATTCGATTTAGTTTTCCATTGATTCTAAATTCAAATTCAAAATCATTGTTTGGCTCGTTAGCCGCGCATGAGTCTCGCTTCTTTTGTGCTTGTTTAAACGAACGTGTGAAAATATTAAAGTAGGTATTAGACTCGTCTAACGGTGCTGTCTAATTTATATTATAATTACAATTGTCATTATTTTCACCTCAGCCATTGTGTCAATAAGAAATAGTAAAATTATTGATCAGTCTGAGCTTTGCGGCTTCTTGGCGGCCAATTAAATCGGTATTTTCTTGAAATGTTGATTTTATACGGTCAGTCGGTTTCGAATAACATTTAATTTTGAGTTTTTGTAAGCTTTTAAGTGAGTAATTTTTTATTTGTAGATTAATTTCTTCATATGTAACTACTAATTGCTGAACTACGTTTTATATTGAGGATAATTATTTATTTATTTCGAGCAACAAGACTCATAGGTGTTAGTAACAATGTATCTACCTACTTAAAAACTATATTAGTAAAACACAAGGACATAAATAAAAAGACAATCAGATCGTGACATCACTGCTGCCAGGTGACAGGCCCAGCCGAAAACCTGCAGCAGTGGTTCACAAACTCACAGTCATGCCTGCTAGCATATTTCTATGCTGCTAGCTAACATAGATAGGATGCTGTTGCCGCTGCCCCCTACAGACTAAGGATAACAGTCCACATGGGCTTCAGCAAACATCCCTGATGCGCTGCAGTGTCGAGGCAACCCCATCAGCACCCTGAATGCATTATTATATTGGATGCGAAGGGCGCTGTATGATTTTTGAGTATAATTAACCCACAGACTGCTCGTGTAAAAAGACGTGCAGTACGCACTAAATATAGTGCGCTTAACCTCTCAAGCGCACTATACTACTGGCATTAATGCTTGATAAGGAAACATCATACCTAAATGTTGAGAAGAGCATACTATGAAAATTCACGAACTAATAACAATTTCTGTGGAATTCATTCGCATACCAGCCCGCTACCGAAGGGGGCCGAGGAGGCCCGAAGACCTCGTTACACAAAATTAGGCCTAAATATCTCAATATAACGAGACCGCGGATGACTATACTAATATTGTAGGTACAACGGCTTTCTTTTCGAGTTTCATCGAAGAAGTTGGTACATTAGTAGAGCGAAAGCTTCTGTCTCTTAAAATACTAGGGGAAAGGGGGGTAAGACGGGGTAGCGAGGCAAGATGGGATGTCACTATATCTCAAAAACTAATCCAGTTCTAATAAAACGACTAAAGCCATCATGTAGTTTCACTTCGAAACATTTCAGTGCGCCTGTAACGAAAACATAAGCGAAGCAACGAACATGACGATACTATAAGAGTAAAACGATATTTTTATTATTTGAGGTAATTTTTTAGTATTTTGCGAGTGTGACTGTCAGAAATACATAGATTTTGAAAATGCTAGGATTTTAGAAATGCATTGAATGCTGTGATAAAGGAAAACCTACACTGGGGTCGATGATGCCGTTCATAGTTGTCCTTTTTAACCGACTTCAAAAAAGGAAGACTGTTAAACTGCTGTACCCCATTTTACCCCAGGGGTAGGGCAAGATGGGGCAAAAGACATAATTTTTCATTTCATTCCTTATTCAAAAAAATATAAAAGATTCGTTATTTCTTTATCATAGTTTGATAGAGGGAAGACTTGTTAAGTTAATTAATAAATTTCTAATTTCTGTGATTTCTGTTCAGATATTTACCCGACTTCAAACCTCACGGTCCCCATTTTCCCCCCCCCCCCCCTTCCCCTACGTATAATAAATAAATGAAAATAGTGTTGCTAACCGTACGTGGTAGGCCTAGGTATAGTCAGTAACAGAAGTCAACTTTACCCAGGTGTTTTAGCCGAATCAGTGTGGATCTATCAGAACCTCTGATAGCATTTTACTATTTAGTAGGTAAAAGGTACGAAAAGGTAGATTACCTACTGAAATTGGACTTCGATAGGTACATCTACACTACTATTATAAAGTGGAAAGATTTGTTTGTTTGTTTGTATTGGATAGGCTCCGAACTACAGAACCGATTTGAAAAATTCTTTTACCATTAGAAAGCTACATTCACCCTGAGTAACATAGGCTATATTTTATCCCCATATTCCCAATGGAACGGGAACTACGCTGGTAAAACCGCAGGGCGCTGCTAGTAATTTATAAACTTGTTAAAAAAATCAAGTAAACTTATATTTGTATGAAATATAGAAAAATATAGCAAAAGGAATTGGTATGTAAGGATCGCTACAGATGACGCTCTGTAGTTTCAGCCAATCTTGAAAATAATATTTTTTTAAATGTGTAGCTCAAGACTACCTGTACCTATTCAAATTTCAACAAGCTGTCAAAAGTCGAAACGCCAATCACGCAACATTATTCGATTAATAACAACATAACGAGCGAACTCGCATTCTTGAACTTCATGCATAAACTTAATCGGAAATAATTTCGAAAACGAGCTTTTATTACACAGCAGTTAATTCGGTAGTAATTTTTAAACGCCGAACGAAAAAATACAAATTACTTTCACCGATAAAACGATACAATTTATTCAATTACCATCCCTATTCCATAGCAATAAGAGAAAATTATATTTCTGCAGCTATTTCTTCAACTTTCTATGCGTCAATCACGAATTATGATTTTGACGGTAATCGATAGGTTATCAGTAGCTCTATCTAGCGGTCAGTAGCAGTACTCTTGACTGACATGTGACCGAACAACAAAAGAGTAGCTACTTAATTTTTTTACGCATTGACTTCAATACAATACAGGGTCAACGTCAAATACCAACTTGAATGATGTATTTATAGGTTTTTCTTTATTATGTCTACAACATTTTTTTATTTTGATTTTAACGTCAAATTAAGGCTGGGGACACATCTACGAAAAAAAAAACGCGGAACGAAATTTTCTTTCGCGCGATTTTTTTCGACCAAGATTTGTTGCTAGCTCGGTACCGTTCGTTTAGGTACTCAGATCACATCTGTAACGACCTCAAGTCAATTAAAGCCCGTAATTACAGCAAAAAGTTTAAAACGATTTATTTTTTCAGAGCGAAGAGCAAAAATGGAGGGAGATTACTCCGTGAAAAATTGGAAAAGATTGGGCTGAACTTGCCGGCTGGGAGACGGAAAGCTGCCAATGTAACGCTCCTCACGTCTTTAGTAGAAGGTAATTAATCTCTAGGTACACTTAATAATTATTATTTCTAGATATCAATCTTCAATTCTTCATATTATATTATTTACTAGCTGCTGCCCGCGACTTCGTCCCCGTGGAATCCCCGATTTTAAAACGTTCTTTATCACTGCTCCGCTCCTATTGGCTTAAGCGTGATGATATAGAGCCTAAAGCCTTCCTCGATAAATGGTCTATTCAACCCAAAAATAATTTTTCAATTCGAACCAGCAGTTCCTGAGATTAGCGCGTTCAAAGAAACAAACAAACAAACAAACAAACTCTTCAGCTTTATAATATTAGTATAGACTAACACACACAAACCGTCCATTTTCTCGAAAGCAGTTCGTTCAATCCACAAGATAAGTCACAATGAAACACATGACTTTCTATCAGTGAAATAGTTTTTGCAATCAGGTCAGGGTCTACCTATTAGTTTCGATAACATAAAAAACCAATTCGTTAGTTGGGTAGCATACTCCTAACCATTTTAAAATTTAGGAAGTTATTAATAAAACAAAATTAATAGTACATATTCAGATTTCGTTGACTCTTACTTTGATTACAGGTAGTCATCATTTTATTATCTGTAAGGGTGTTTTATCACTTACCCATATCAATCGATCAATCTTTAATCGGGAGTATTACTGCAATGTTCGAACGCCAGAGTGTAGCACTACTAGCGCAAACTGTAGTTACCTATTTGACAAGTCATTCTAAGCGGGATATATGCAAAAAATAATAATTTGAGTTTTAAAGTAGAGAAGATAATATTTTAATACAATACCTACTTAATGCATCAGTGCAGCGTATTTTGATGTCGGAATAAAGGGATTCATTCTATTAAAAATCGACCAACGTCAATCAATATTAATTAACTAAATGGTGTGGTAAAACAATAACAAACGTCAGTCTTATTGTTAGTATCGTCGTCTCTCATCACCTTTTACATAGTGACAAACTTGAACATTCCGATTTCTACAAAACCTATAACGGGAATATTTATCTCAACAGCGGAAGCAGTGCACTTAGCCCGTGACTTCGGTTACGTGTGCGAGACAGAGTTCCCCGCGCGGGCGCTCGCCGAGTACCTCGCGCGTCAGTACGCCGAGCACGACTCGCGGCGCCGGAGGGACTTGCTGCAAGCCACTAAACAGGTATCTGACGCATTTCAGGATGATTTACCAGTCCTAAGATACCCACATCTAGTTAAATATTAAAGAAATGCTTAGTATTGTTTTCTGCAATGATATTATGAGCAGTCAGACAATTTTTTTCCAAAATTAGCTATCGTAACTAGACATATTACAGTTCCGAACCGCTCCCCACCAAGTAGTTATGTTATATGTATATATCATACATTTATACCATATGATTAAACTAATCCGTTCAAACTAGAGAGAAATCTTATATCTATATAGGTACAAGATATCCCTCTTCAACCATTTATTATTTCATTCATTTATCTGTCTTCCACAGGTTATAAAGGAGCTGATGGATCTACTGAACCAGGACCGCTCGCCGCTGTGCAACACGCGGCCGCCACACCTGCTGGAGCCGGCGATACAGCGCCATCTGACGCACTTCTCGCTCATCTCGCACGGGTTCGGGGGACCCGCGATCGTAGCCGCGTTGACAGCTATACAGGTGTGTATGAGGCCTTATGTTGAGTGTTTGGGCCACGGAGTGAATAAGGAATGGATCAATTAGCGCTCCATCCCTTATTCACACTGTTGTGAACCACGTGAACTATCAGTGGTTTCTGTCACTGTCGCTCTTCTTTTTGACTTGATGTATGCGATGGTGACGGTTGCAAAATACTATCGTAACTGTTGTTAAAAAAGAATAACCACCCCATTATTTTATGTTTTGCTGATTCGACAAAAAGTACTTGACAGTTGTTTTTTTAGCGTCCCTTTATTTAAACAGTCTGATGCAGTTTGTAGCATATATTTTAATTAAATCACAAAGTTGTATAGCCAGCAGTAGGTACTACTTCTCTGAAATGACAATATATTCAGCGACTTGATCCAGTGGCTTTGATGAGCAAATTTGATTTAATGACGATTATAAAGGCACTTTACGCCCACATAGTCCAACAAAGTAAAAAACTGTTAAAATAGTTTTTGCACAATTAAATCGTTAACCACCAAATATGAAATGAAAAACAATTTTAACTGTATCTTCAATTACCTTTGTTCCAGAATTTCCTAAATGAATCGCTAAAGCATCTAGACAAGTTATATCCTCAAAGCGGTATGGTGTCATCATCGATGGATAAAACAAAAATGGACCCCGACATCAAGAAGTAACACATGCGTGACGGCGATGACGTCGGTCTCTGCAGCACGGAAAGACGCGCAACGAGAACAAACCTCTTGCGCACAAGGTTCCATTCAGCCCTGCACTTCTTAGCAGGCGACTGTGGAACCACACTTAAAAGTACTGAAGTTGACATTTGCCTTCAAACTTGACATTAGCGCTACCATAGATTGCCAATATATACTGCGCGCACGGCGAGGCAAAGGTGCCAAACAAACAACCAAGGTTACTAATGATATTATCATCTAAATAAAACTGCCATAATAAAATCTGCGTATGAGAGAATGCATGGAGATTGCATATTTATTTTTATGATGATCTTCGTTAGAGGCGACCCGCATACAAATAAAGTGCAATTATAATACTCATGATTGTGAGAATCTGTACATATAGCATAGAATAAAAACTAGTGTTAATTTATAGCATTTATAGCGAATAATTTTCAGCTCAACCAGTGATTTTTGTAATTTCAAAATAATATTTTTAAATAAAAAAGTAAAATATTTCACATCCACCGCAATAAAGACACATATCAATAATGTAAATAGAAATAATTTAAGAGCGAAGGTTTTATCGTTTCACACAAAAAGGTTTCATACGGTTTTTAGCTTAAAAGAATTAAATCCTCTTAGTTTTTAATTAGCCATAGTTTTGCTAGTGACTCAATGTGAAAGTGTGCCAATTAGTTTTAATTGTGGAAACACCATAACGGGTTCCCGAAAATTAAGTATTTAATTAATATTTATTGTGGCTTGTACATAATACTTATAAAATTACTATTCACTTGCCTAATATTTAGTTTTTTTTCTAAAGTTATTCTAGTGTTCGACATCTATATCTTACTCCAGACTTTTATTACATTAAGTACTTAAAGTTTAATTTTTTATTGATATTGTAAGCGTGAAGTCCCATAAAGTTTGTAAATGACCACAGAAAAGTAACAAATGGAGTGGTAAAAGGCGACCAAACAAACTTGTTCTTACTATCTGCGGAAACAGTTCACATGTAGTGTTTAACAGATGCGCAAAACTGGATAAGGTGTCATTGTACTCCTCATAATGAAAAACTTTTACGAAGATAACAACCTATACATTTATGTATGTATGAGTTGTTTTTTTAGCAATTTGTTTTCAATGTTCGACAAAATGTACTGAACAGCTGATCTTTTTCAATGCCCCATAGTGACAATATTTCATAATAATGAGTACAATGACCCTTTCAATGTTATTCAATAAATCGGTTACACCTATGTTTTCGCATATTCGGTGATTTACTGAAATACCACTCCATTTATTTACCAATCCGTGGTAGTGATACTAAAAACTTCGTTAGGTGGCCAAATTTTACGAAAATAATTCTTATGATCAAAATTGTCTTTAAAAAAATCTATTGTAAAATAAATTGACAAAAAGAATCTAATGGTAGGAAACCTAAATTAGATCGCTGTATGTTTATCTAACATGTGAACATTCAAGTGTTTTAAAAAGTTGATTAAAACATTCTTTGTAAATAATCTCAATTGGGACGACCTATTTTTACCTCATTCTTTGTTTACTTCAGTTTATGTCATGATTTATTCCACTGCCAACCTTCTTTCTATGTCTTTCTCTACTTGTACTTGCCCCTGATCTTTTAGTTTTCTTCACATTTGCAAGTTTGCGTGCAGTGGTGGTTGAAATGCCAAGATGTTACTGATTCCAATGTTATAATAAACATATTTGACTGAAAATACAATGCAATCAAAATGACCTTATCAAGCTACGTTCACATTTGTGAAATTTCAATGGAACTCCAACTCTGACAATGTCAACGATGACATAGTCACGGTGTGTAAGTCCATAAAAATGTCAGCCGCATACAGTGACCGCTGGGCAATAGTCTCTACAAAGTGGATGCCTGAGGATGGATGCCTGACGACCCAAATGCCTACTGCCAAGGTTAGTTCGAGCTGGCTCAGGACAAGAATGGCTGAAAGGACTTGGGGGCGGCCTTTACCCAGCAGTGGGACAGTATAGGCTGAATAAAAAAATAGTGTGGACGCAGCTTTAGAGTAAAAGATATTTTTGTACACCAACTGAAGAATAACTCATGATATTTTTTTAATGCTCGCTACAATAATAATTACAATCAACGCTATGTTATGCCAATGCCATACAAAACAAAGTCAAACAGAGCTCTGAAAACTTATTTCGTACTATCGAAGTTTATCAAATTTAAAATTAAAATAATGTAACAAGCACAGTTTAAGATTACTTGTTTTCTTTTAATTTACGTAATAATTCATAATAAATTGTAAATCATCCTATTACCACTGTGTACTTAAATTTTGTTTCGTGGAGTAAAGAATGATGTTAAAAAACATTTTGTTTTATTTTTACTTTATATTCCCAACACCTAATAGGAATCAGATGTTATAACAAAATTAGTCATACAACACTAAAATTTATGAACTTATTCAATCTTTGTATAGGTTGGTGGTTATGTCTGTTGGTGGCGCAACAAGTCATTCTCTGCCAATTTTATTAACATTGGGGTTGAAATCACCCATATAGCATACATCAAATCAACATCCAACGCCATCTGTTATGAAGTAGCAAAACTACTCGACCCTTTGTTGTGTTATTTTCCAATCGTAGTCTTGTCCTAGATAGCGATACAGGTATATTATTTATTTTAGATACGAGATATGATATACTCATTAAATCTTCGATCAGCAATCGAAGAGAAATAATAAAAGTAGTATAAAACGTCCAGAAACAAATAATAACTCAAAGATATGGAAATTATTTCTGAACTAAAATGTCAAAGTCAAGTGTTTAACCGGCGAGATTGCATATTGTGCTCAGCGTTATGGATTATTTTGTTCCCATGTTTTCATATACTGAAATAATAATTGTCAACAATTAGTGGATAAAAATGGATATCAGCTATGATACTGAAGTCTCAAAACGATGTTTCAAATGTGACCAAACGGTACTAAATAACTTGAATATAGTTTGTAATGCTTCGAAGGATACAGTAATACTTTGGAATCAATTTCAAATCTTCTTGTACGAGAATCTAGAATTTGAGACTGCAGTGATAACATTATTACCTAAATTTCAAATACACGCCTTGATAATAGCCGGTAACTACTTAATATGCCTGGATTGCAGTGGGAACATACACACAACTTCTGTGAAGTTGAAAAGCACTGTTCCAAAGAGTTTGAAATACAGTTTCCAGCCTAGCGCAATCAGCATAGTAGCCAGTACGCTCTACGAAGAAGATCACATTCTATGTTTGAAATATGAAGCTAATTCATACTTCTTATGTCTCCACAAAGTGAATGTTGAATTTTCATTGAAGAATAATGTGATACTGGTCTACGAAGAACATTTACCAATGATACAAACACAAGACAAATACATTCTGAAAGTCCATCCCCTCTTAGAAAGTCAAGTGGAAAACCTGAATAAAGTTTTTAAGGCAGAGTTGAACATACAATATAAACACAGTTTAGTTATCTTATGTTTTGATAAACTAAATGTTTTTGGTTGCCTATTTAGCTCTAAGATGACTGAAGAACAAGTATCTTTGGTCAAAATTTACTCATGTCCATCAGAGATAAGTGACTTACAAATTGTTGAATCAGGAGAAGTCAACATTTTCATTGGTCTTACTATAGGGACAGTAATAAGACTGTCTTTCAAAGATTTAAATACCCCACAAATTATTCATTTGAACACTGCCATTAACAAATTCTTAGCATGTAAAGATATTATGATTTATACAGATGGTAAATCTATGTGGAAAGCAGAGAATGTAACATCCAGAGATGTTAAATTCAGTCAGTTCTTTGTCAAACATGTCAAAGACTTCAACAAGATTGGAGAGACAATCATCTGTACCACTTTCACGGATTTAATATACATATTCTCTATAGATGACACTGTATCATATTTGAAACAAGAACCTTCTGATGAGTATTATCCTGCAGAAAAGCTGCTAAATAATTCTGAATACCTCCAAAAGATTATGGATGAAGTGAAAAAGAATGATATGTTGATTAAAACATTAACTAAAGAGAAAGATTACATCACTGCTCTATCACTTTCCAATAGACAAGATATTATGGACAGCATAATAAACCATAAAGTCATTGTCTATGAGAGTTATGAAGATGCTATATCGGAGAATAGCAAGGCTATTCTCACAGACAACTTTAGCAAATACTTTGATAAAGAATCATTCTTCTTTTTAATAAAAATCACCAGTACATCTGAACATAAACTTGGTGACATTTTATCTAATTCTTTAGGAGACTTGAGAGTCCACTTAACTTTAGCAACTTCATCCAAAATTATTAGAACAACAAGTATAAAAGTTGCAGAATTAAAGAAAATAAGTTTCTTAATACCATTGAATAATAAAGAATTAGACTGCACTGAAATGAATGTCAATATCAAAATCATGTTGAATATTCCGGGAGCTTTGGATCCTAAACAGAAAATATGGACTATCCTATACAGAAAGCATGTAAAATTGTATTCTGAACACTTTATAAAATTCAACTTGAATTTGAATAGGCAACAGTGCTTGAAAAATCTGGATGAACCTTTAGAAAGATTGATATTAAAAACTACAATAAACCAATATGGGAATCTATTTGAATTTAATGATGCTTTCAAACACAAGTCTGCTGCTAAAAAATGGCAGATGTATGTGAGACTACCAAACAAGTACCAAGAAGTATTCAAAAAGAAGGATCTTACCAAACACTTGACTTCAAAAAAAGTCAATTCTTTTCTCCAACAATTTACATCAGAGGATTTTTTGAAGTCAAAAAGCAACTTAATATTTTCAATAGGCAATGAAAAAGTCAAAATAGAAATATATAACGATAGCTTTTCAAATCCTTTACTGAAGTTGTCCAGCACAAATAGCAAGATTGTTTCAAATATCAGGAACTTCTTGTCTGATTTGATTTACTGTGTTTTTGCCAGTTTTGCTCCAGGGAAGGAATTCATCAATCTTTCTTCTTATGCTACAATTGAAGTGAGTTAACATTGATTTTTTTAATAAAAGCACAAGTACAGAGCACAGACATAAAAAAGTCCCCGCAAAATACATTTTTTTGTCAAAGAAAATCTAGTAGAAAAATAATAATATCACACGCATTATTATAAACGCATCTTTTTTGTTGACTCTACAGAAATTTCGTTGTAGCCTTCTATTCAAACTGAAAAATAATTACTTTGAAACTTGTTTGTTTCAGAACCTACAGAAAGCAGTAAGAAAATGTATAACAGCCTCATCAGAAGATATGGAACTTCTCATTGAACAATTTGAAAGGAATGTGGTTGGAGTTTTACCAATTTAGAAAAACTATGTATTTACTGTGTTTACTGTTAGGATATGTATCTTGTCTATTATCCTATTCGAAACTGTTGCAAAGCAATTACTTCTCTTTTAGTGTATGAGGATCTTGTAAAAATTTAATGAAAACTGTGATATTTTTGATATTTCAAACTGTCTATTAATTAAACTCGTCCCGTTTCCTGTATCCTATCCATCTATCTACACCGTAGGAATGGACCTAACGACCATTACCTACCTACAGGGCTATCTTTTCCCAGAGGTGCAAAACACCTCTTGACTCGAGCCCCAGAAATATTCCGACATGATAATCTGGGCTCCTGGTAACTTGAGAGCTTCTTGTAATTCCAGCCTTAGAAATATCGTCATGATTCTGGCCTGCTGCTGCTGCTCAGTCTATGTCTATGCTAAGCATGTCATTTACCAGGACATAGCCTATTTGTTATTCCAGGTGCAAACTGTTTCTATAATTTTTCACAAATGTTCCAAAGTATAAGTAAAAATTTAGGTTTGTTTGGTTAGGTGTGTGGTTTGTTGTTAACAAAAAACTTGGACCAATTCATCATATCAATTTTAAGTGATTTTTTATTCACTTCTTGCTCCATCAGAGGGACTCGCGGAAATGTACCATGCCCACATGAACTATAAGTCTTGCGTAGCCACTGGTTTTACCTAAGCTGGTTTACCCAGTCTGTGGGATCTTTTTAGAGAAATATCGAAAGGGCCGATTGACACTTTCCTTAAAGCCGCTGTACACATTGGGCCAAGGCAGTGGGCCAGCGTGTAAAGATCTACTTGGCGGTATGTTGGTAGTTGGCGGCAATATTGGCCGGCCAACCGAATGTTGTCGGTTTTTCGTACACCAACCAAAGGATCTTGGCGTGCTTCGCAAACAGTGTTCACATTCACACGTTGGCGTCTTATTCAGTTTGTTGTTATTCGTCAGTAAACACAGTCGTGTCACGTGAGTGTACGTTTCCAAGTTAAGATGGCCTGGCCAAGTAATGAAACTTTACAATTTATATAAATGTACCGAAATGAAGCAGTTGTATGGAATCCAAAGCATGCAAAGCATGATCAGTACACCAATGTGTAAACAGCGACATTTGGAATTCATTATTTTGGCCCAATATACTGGCCCACTGCCTTGGCCCAATGTGTACAGCGGCCTTAACACGAAGAGCTGATATTTACCAACTGACACTGAATTAGTTCACGCTACATTTTAAATGTATGTGTTTAGATTAAATTTTTGTATTTATAAAATACCTACTTCTTTGTTTTCATATTTGCTGTTGAAAATGTTTACGATCCACATTACTTGTCAAAATGTAAATCACAAACTATTTTTATTCCCCTATTTAAAACTGGGATTTGTTCTCATGCTTTCAATTTTGAATGGGTAGGTTTAGAATAATAGAAAACGATTGTAATAATTATTATCTATGTTTATTTTAGACCATTCTCCTCAGGAGCTCGTTGATCTTGTCCTCGCGGTTTCCGAAGTCACCTCCGTCGACGTAATGGATGGTCTTCTTGCGCCAACCGCCGGTGGGGTTGTTCAGCTTGAAGGGCCAGAGGAAGTTGCTGGCGTACTGTGGGCAAAACAAGCCGTTAAAAAGAGAATGAAACACTGCTTAGCTTTATTTCATTGCTTGGCATTATTTTGACATCTCTATGGCTGTAGCAATGGAACCAGTTGATTTTTAGATTGGATATGAGGTTATTTAAATTAGCAGTTATGCTACACAGTTTGAGATAGAAAGTGGTGATTTTTTTCTTGATGAAAGACCTATATCCAGCATTATTTTTATTTTTAGTTCTAACTAGGCTGAGTAGATTGGTTTTCCATTTTCGGTACTATCTATTATGAATAGTGTTAAGAACGATTGGCATGGACGTCAAAAGTAATTATGAGAGAAAATCTCACCTTGAACTTCTCTCCGACGCTGAAGATCTCATGGATGAGGTCCTCCACACAGATGATGTTCTGTTTGCCGAGCTTCTGCTCGACGATTGTGTTGGATGAGATGGGCACGCGCTGGCCGTTCACCTTGGCGAAACCACGCTTGTATACCAGCTGCGGAAATAACAAATGGTTAGGTATATTGGAACAGGTAAAAACCCTAGCCTTTTATGGCAATATATTTAGACAGAAAACTATTGTACTTCAAACAGATATATTCCAGCCAGTTGTGACATTCGTTGAGAGAGGCTTATGATCAGCAGTGAATTTGGCTAAATGATAATAGTTCTGTGCTCTTCAAAGTATAAACAGCGAAGAAGTCAATTAGTGCAGTGATGACTGGCAAAGACTGCATTATTGCGACTCGATTTTGCTCATACTGTGCATAGGCAGAAACAACAACAAGTAAAATATGTATAAATGTTTGCTTCGACTCATCTGCACTAGCATTAACCCGCATGCATTACTATGCATGCTCAGGGTCATGCATGGGTCTGTCAGACCAACTCCCACCACCACTGAGTTAAACTGTTGTATTTAATTTAAAAATTATGCAGCACAACCGTCAGATGCTGAGCATTATCAACCAAACCGTCTAGCTTCATCTAGCTTAAAATGACAAGAAATATTGGATGTGTAAAAGTGTTATGTTTAACCTACTTACAAAATAAATATCATTTGTCAATCGAAGCCCAATACTTCAGTCCAGTGTGGACGGTGAGAAATATAAAAAATCAAATGATGCTATCAAATTCAGAGGTTACACCTCTGCTAACACCCATAGATAGGAGTGACAAGAATAGATTGTTTTATATTTTATTATTTATAGTATTTGTCTTGTGCCTTCTTTTTCCTGAAGTTGAAATATCTGTTGTATACACACAAGTTTAAAATCGGCCTGCATTTTGCTAACAAAACACCCAGTTTAGTTATATTTTAATTTAGATAATATGGTGGACTTTTTTTTTCATTTTGGCCCGTGCCAGTATATTGCTAGTAAATCTATAAGTATGATGAGAAATGATAAATCATATTTTAAAAATGAAAAAATGGTTCTCATATGATTGGACGAGTATGGATTGTATGGACTTTAAGAGACTTTAGACCTCTTCGAGTTTGTTTCAGTGTTTCTTCTCAGGGTAGTCGGCTAAGAAACACCGACTTCATCTAGCTTAAAATGACAAGAAATATTGGACATGTAAAAGTTTTATGTTTAACTTACTTACAAAATAAATATCATTTAAATTCAGATCAGATGGACCCTACCAGACATACCATGTAAATTTTAGCCACCAAGCATGCTCCAGTTAAATGAAAAGTAGAATGAAAGTTGTCTGATAAACTGACCTCCCTAACACTCTTGAGGTTGGGGTATCCCCACGCGATGTAGGGCTCGGCAATACGCAGCATGTTGACTGTGGCCTTGTTCAAACGGATGAACACTCCATTGTTGATCTGGCGCAGTCTGAACAACTGCAGTACTTTGCGGACCTGTAGGAAGCGGAAACAATTTAATGAGCTATGCATCTATAACTATAAAGTGCATGAACTATTTGTATATTTTCAAAAATAAGTGTTTGCATCTTACTCCTGAACCATTGCACTTCAATTACCTATTTAATTAAATGTGCCTCTTACCTGAAAGACTATTAGGTAGAGTAAAGGTCCTATTTTTATTCCTATTATGTTAGCTGCGCTGTAAAGCCCCACAAATCAGAACACTAATATGCAACTTGTAGCACTCTGGCTTACTCAATATAAATCACACCATCTTGTTTTAGCATCTTGATGGGTTTGAGGTAAGAAATGGATGGTATTTTACAAATAATACACTGTTATCATTATTATTTACCTTAGGTGAAACCTGGTTGATACCACGGATACGGATGACGAACGCGAGTTTCGCTTCTCCGGGAACGTAGTAGTTGCCGCGGTTGCGAGCCTGTAATACAAACGGATGTTAAGTAAAACAAGGTTTTGTATGAAAAGTGTTTCAAGAAATCAATGCCAAAAACTGACTCACAGTTTGATCTGATCATGTCTTACGGTTAACCTGCATAATGTGAGCAGTAGTGAAAAGTAAGGTCAAATAAATGCTCAAGTTTAAGCATAAGGAACCAAGACTGTATTATGTGAATGAAAAAATTTGCCCCATTTAAATGGCAAAATAGTGATGGTGCCTTTGCTGTTTGATGCACAATTATTAATTCTTATTGCTAATGCTCTTGTGAGAAACAGTATTTCTTTGTGCCCATTGAAAACAGTTACTACTTTTTAACTGGCAGTTATGCTGTAATGGTTCACCTGTCTGGCTAGCCTGATCTCATCTCGCTCCCTGATGCGGTATTCCTTAACGTATTGTTCAGCCCTCTTGAAGATTTCCTTGCGCTTCTTGACGGCCACTGAACGCCTCTTGAGGGTGACCTGGTATGAAGAATCTTTGTCAGTTTATGTGTATTATATTGGGGTTAGTGTGGATGCTGTGTTTCATCAGTTATGAAAGTTAACAGCATCTTAGTCAGATGAACTATGCCTTTAAGTGATGGGATCATCATGTACATATTGGTATGGTCTTATCAGATCTAGTTTATGGTGGGGTAAAATTATTTGTGAATATTCACAATTATTTTACATTATTATATACATATTTTACATAAATTAAGTAAGTATTACTAAGAAGAAATTGAAAACATTATTAAAAAAAAAAAAAAATCGTTTATTAAAAATAAAATAAAAAAGTAGTAATAGAGTAGTGTGTAGTAGTAGTAGTAGTATTAAAGTTTTTATTTTGGGTCAGATTTTTCCCAAACGCAAGAATAGGAACTACGAAGTTTTGAAAAATGTTGACTGAATGTTAGCAAAATGCATGTTGTTTCATAATGATTATTGTAATGTTGCTTTGTTCTATCCCAATATTTGTCCTACAAAACATCTTTAAAAGTTTGTGGGTTATATTGTGATACCTGTAGACGGCGAGTGCGGAGAGCTTCCCTCCTCTTGCGGTGCTTGAGCACTGACTCTGGGACAGCAGGCAGCTTCTTGCTGTCCTCCTTGCCTTTCACTGGCTTCTTCTCGGCCGCAGCCTTCTTCTCTGTTACGGCAACCATCGTGCTGAAATAGCGATAGAACTTATACTTAAGAGAATGGATAGACATCCATGCAGTGTTTCTGAAAATATCTTCATACGTTTATTGCTCTAAAATAAAGTATATTTCTGTTGATAAAAGATGGGTAAGGTAAGAACAAAACTTGTTTTTATGGATAAAATTCATCATCATTAATCCAGAATGTTTGTTTTTCTATATTGAATTCTTGCAACAGTAAGGTCTTCTTCTCCTTGATCGTACCGCATTGTAATAGTGCACATAAAGCCCTTGTGGGCTGTACTGAAGAATATTTATGTACATGCTAACATGCTACAAGTTATAGGGCTAAAGATGTGAATCACTACTGATCCTTTCAATTTAACTGAGGAACGCCTGAAAATGAGTACAAACGAGCCCGTAACTATTTTTGAAATCCCAACAGATACAGTTTATGGATTAATTCTTTGCCGTACCACACTGGTATCGTCGAAGAGGTTAGGTCGCGTTGCACGAATTTACAAATTTAAAGGAAATTAACTAGAAAACTTGTGCTCATTGTACGAATTCATTGCACGAAAGCATCAGAAAATCTTTCTATTCCCACAAAAGCTTTCGTTCAGGCAAAAAAACACGGATCGTTGGTGTGGCGGCATGTCACCATCCTACCCATCAAGTTTATCAACACTTTTCACAAAATTCACAAAACATTTTATGTTACTGACACTGTACTTGTATTCCTTAGGAGATTAAAAACAATTTTAACACTTAAATACTAATAAATATATTATTTTTTAACAACCTGCGGGGCAAAACTCCACGCGGCACGTGTGTCAAATTATCAAAAGAAAGACAGAAAACAGACTTCCGCCAGTCGCCATTTTATTTGTTTTTTACGTATAGTAACACTGAAGCTTATTCATTTCAATGCCAAACGTATCACAAAGGACTATCCACCACCAACAAAACCAAGATTTTAATAAAAAAAAACTAATAAGCAAATAAAGTAAAAACGCGATGTTCTTACTTTCTCAATAATATAATCTTTTATTTCCACAACACCTCAAACTATTGTTGGTGTACCGAAAACTATTGTTCCTGAACTTATTGCTCTTGACCAAGTCATGAAACAAGACCCAGAAGTAGTTTGATATTTTTACATTTGAAACTAACAGTATCAATTTTTAGTTTCAAACATTACGTACCTTCCATGGCGCGTATTTTTGAAATTACATTGAACTAACGTTTCCATAGTTACTAATAAATAGAGAATATTAGTACGTGAGAGTTATTTGATACGACGTACATTCTAATAAATACTTAAAAATAGTCAAAATGGTTGAAAAAGATCCTCAACTTAGCGCCCTAGATGTAGGGGAGCTAGATTTGTTTGTTGACAGCATGGAACCATCCCGTATTGAATCCATCGGTCATCAAGGGTAAGTTGATGAGGGCATCAGAATTCATATTGAACAACGCACTTACAAATTAGATCCTCCAAAGAGCAGACGTATTAGAAATACGTCCTACTCTGTTCGCTTCATATTCAAGTCTTCAACCCTTGTTGACTGTCAATGAAATAATAGTCACCCAGTAGTTGATTTATATATAATCACAATGATACCATACCATTCCAGATGGGTGGATTGGCACCTGAGATTACAAAAACTAAACCAACAAGCAGTCTTGGAAGCTTCTTCGATGCAAGAGGAGCTCACAAAAGAAACTCTTATTGCCGCTGGAAAGGTATATTATACTAGGATTTTAATGTATTGATTGTAACATAAATGCTGACACTGATTATGGTTTTCAGCTTCCTGTGTTGGTCTACGAAGCCATATGCATCCAAGTATGGCGTTTAAAGATATATCCACAAATAATAAAATTAGAGCCTGCACCAGAGAATACTTTTGGCGTTTATATGGTGGTAAGAAGTTTCCTTGTTTGGTAGAAATTTTCTATTGTAACAGTTCACATTACTTACATACGTTTCTTCATGTATTGCTTCTTCAGTGAATGCATTCCCGCAAACTTCGTAAGTCATATAAACACTTCGGGAAGGATTAAGAACCGCTCTGGTTGGATTCGGCTCAGATTATAATAACTGACCCCGGACCTTGGCTCAGATTATAATGACTGACCCCCGACCTTGGCTCAGATTATAATGACTGACCCCCGACCTTGGCTCAGATTATAATGACTGACCCCCGACCTTGGCTCAGATTATAATGACTGACCCCCGACCTTGGCTCAGATTATAATGACTGACCCCCGACCTTGGCTCAGATTATAATAACTGACCCCCGACCTTGGCTCAGATTATAATAACTGACCCCCGACTTTGGCTCAGATTATATTGACCGATCCCCGACTGCCTGAGTTTATCCGATCTACGTCTATTTTCAGTTATACCACGAGGCAGCAGCCGTAGGTTTGTTGGAAACCGTGTTGTTCCATGAGGATGGAGCGTCGTGCATAAGCGAAGTCGTGGTGGACTTGTTGCACTATGCCGTTGATCAACTGACTACGCTGTTGGCTCTCATCAAGTAAGTACAAAAAAAGCTTTTGATCAGATTCAGCAAAGGATAGTCAGTATTTTTGGCAGGGAAAACTGCACTAATCGTTCATCAAGCAAATATATGTGGGGTGTGGTGTGTGGCTCCCTGAAGTCTTTAAGGTTCTGGGATTTCTCTCATATAAGTATCTATAAAATCCTAATACCTACAAGTGAAACAGCAATATTAATGTCGGATTTTTTGTCTCAGCAACGACTATCTAAAGCCGGTGTCCGCTAAGGAGCTAGAATGCGAAACAGCTATCGAAGAATTAAACAGACAGAAGCGCGATCTTCAATTCGATATCAGCATGAGATGTATTTCCATCGTGCGGTAAGTTTGGTAAAGCAAATGTGAGTCGTCAAGAATATCGAAAGACCAAACCGAAAGCCTACATATCTTATAACACACACGGCTTTGACTGACTAAGAAACTTGCGATTGCGCAAAGTTAAACGGACGGACGATGGGGCTGAAAGTTTGTGGAGTGGTAAACGTTTGCTTATCAGAAGATGTAGCATTGGAAGATTCCCACAAGGTACACCCAGACCTGATGAGAACAACGGTAGTCCGCTGGATGCAAGAAGCATAACTCTGGCCAAGGTATGGTGACGCTTAGGGGAGTCCTGTTTCTGGCAGTAGACGTATACAGCCTTTCTCTTAAAGCCTTCCATTATTTCCGTATCGTCATACTCATATCTCAACTCTCCCTTTCATAGAACCTTACGACACTCGGTTTCAGTTACATAGCAGAACATATGGAGGTAGGCGGCGCGGGGGCGTCGATCTCCACAAACCTGTACAAGACGCACGACGTGCCCTCTCTGCTCACGCATCTGCTGATACACGAACCGTGGAAGAAAAAGAACGACAAAGATGAACTGCAGATGTTTAACTGTAAGAGCTTGCTACAATCCTTCTAGAATTTCTTCGTTTTCGTACTCGTAAGAGAACTGCACCTTTGTTCTCGTGGTTGTAAGCGTTACCGCTGTTGTAGATCAAGCGCCCGATTACCAGGTGCAGTGATTTTTCTTGAAGGATTTCTGTGACAGTGCAGAATACAGTACACACACACACACAGTATACAGTAGTAGCAGATACCCCGTGTTTCGGAAAGCACGTTGGTCCTGATCTCTCTCCGGGCTTACCGGGCCGTCGCATTATGAGCGTGAGGGGAAAAAATGCACCTGTGTAGTAGCTAAAACTTGTGCACTATATATTATATCTTCCTACCTAGCCTAGGTACCTATACTCCATTCACAATAAGATTAGACATTGGAACAAAATTATTTACAGTCCGTTCCAGGGCTCGGAAACCGGTTGAAATTCTTAACCGGTAACGGTCATTGACCCCAAACCGAAATCGATTTAGGTTAGAGGTTGCACTTTACCGGTTTTTACCGGTTTATGCGATTTACCGGTTTTCCATGAATTTTGGTTTTGATACTGAAAATTAACCGGTTAAAACCAAGTATGATACCCCGGCCCCCGCCACTCTCCCTCGCACGTTCTGGAAGTTGTCATTTACTTACAAAATTTTAGTCGCATCAAGTCGCATGCAAGTTCGCAACGTCGCCGCCACAAGATACAAGGACTTTTAATACTAATAGGCAACGAAGAATGAATAATAGAGGTAAGTTTTATTCGAATTAATTATGTTGACTTCATTTTAACTAGCTTCCGCCTTAAGTTAATTTATTTATTTTATTCATACCAGGATTAAAGCGGAGCAAATCTCCACATCCTCTTGACTCAGATGACGATTTGGAGTGCCCTTCATCTCCGTCTTTGTTAACATCAAACAAGACGTCGAAAAAAAAAAGTAGATGTGAACGAGACAAACATAAATAAAATATGTTTGTATTGTTCACAAAATTCAAGAGTAGAAGAAGACAAAAGGAATGACCATTTTGCAGACCTCATTAAAGAGGAGTTAAAGCATATCTCATCGTGTATGCGTACAAGGTGTTACGTAAAAATATTAAACTTTTTAAACATGGCAAAAGGTCATCATACAGACGAAATTGAAGTGACTGATACGGAAAAAAATTAAGTCAATAGGGTTTTTGTTATAAATAAAATATATAATTAATAACATTGTTTTATTTCTGTACTCAATCAGTAAACAAGGCAACAACTTCTTATTATCTGCTTAGTATAAATCACACTGAAAATAGTATTTTTCAAGATTTTATTATAACAAAAGAAAAAAAAAGATCAGTAAATCATTCCGTAAGTACCCATAATAATCTTGATGTTATTGGGAGGGCTTGTTGGAGTTCTAGATTAGAGGCCTCGGATTAGTTTAGACTCCACAAATCTAGATCTTCCACAGTTCCACATATTACAACTATTCATTTGTACACAAAACTGTAATTTTTAGGGATGAAAAAAAACTTTTATTGAATTTGAATTACCAACGATTTACAATCAAGAAATTAAAAATAACAATATTTTGGACAACTCACACACGGCCATAATATCCCAAACTAGGCAGAGCCTGTATCTACACTATCTACACTAATATTATAAAGAGGAAAACTTTGTTAGTTTATTTGTAATGAATAGGCTCAAAAACTACTGGACCGATTTTAAAAATTCTTTCACCATTCGAAAGCTACATTATCCTCAAGTAACTTAGGCAAAGTTTTATTTTGGAAAAAAGTATGGTTCCGTAAGATATTTAGGATTTTCGGACACAAGGTGTAAAAAATCAACCAGAAAAGTTACTAATTTTGCGTACGCTGCCTAAACTATAAAAGATAGAACCATAAAATGTTCTAATTAATTGTAGATCTTATAAATGTCAAAAAAAAAGTCCGCGTCACACTCTACCTATCTATGTCGAGTGAGGCACAACAACCATTTTTTATTTAAAAAAAAAATCATCTATAAGTATAGTTTAAGTAGATAATATTTAGTCTTTGAATGATTCAAATTGGACGTTTGGTTTTGAAGTTATGGCGAAATTAAAATATTACGATTTCTGCTGCACGGCCCGTTGCGAAGTGGGCGTCAACAATAACGTCTTTAATCCTTAGGCTTTTCTTCAAAGTATATTAAATACATAAATATATTGTATTTCACATGGATGTATCTTTATCAACTTCCCATATTCAAAAAGTACACTTTGAACTATATTTTATAAAAAAAAGTAGAAATTTATAAACACACAAGATATAGATGAAATAAAACTTCCTAATCTCGCCGCACCAGTATGGCTATACGGTTGATTTTTGTTTAACGCGCGAAACGCCCATCCTCTGCATCTATAAAAAGGCGAAGGCGCTCACGCGCTGACTTTCCCTGGATTGCCCGGTTGAGTTTTAAAATTATTTTAGTGTTGGATAGCTCTTTTATTGAGGAATGCTGGGATAGGCTATATAACATCACGCTACGATACATAGGAGCGGAGCCATCAATGAAAAATGTTACAAAAACGGTTTTTTTCTCCCTCTTATGTAACGCAGACGAAGTTGCGCGGGTCAGCTAGTTATTAAATATAAAGGGTGGATACGATAAGACCCTTGAGATTTGCTTTGAATCTAGCAATAGAAATCCCAAGAAAAAAAATTGGCCTTACGATATAAAGTTATCATCAGCTGATCAAAATTAGTACGGGAGGTTCAACATTTTGACATACTATTAAAATATTACTCCAAAGAAAATAAATGATTATTTCTGACTACCAAAACATCATCAATTATTAAGTCATTCAATGACATACGTAAATTGTTAAGGACAAATTTCAAAGACGAAAAGAGCCTCTCAACACTAACACTTGTCGGTGGTGTCGCCAAAACTACTTTTGCCAGGTTGTATAAATATGGATCCGTCATTTTCTTCTGCTCCCAATACTCTAAAATGCTGCTATTCGATGGTAATACTGGTTCTTGTAAAAAAGCAACTAACTTAAAATTAATTTCTCTTTCTAATGATTGTAAATTCTGTTGATCTATATTTATATCTCTGTTGGTAACAAAATGTTGGCGAAGGTAGCTGTCAAAATTTATATCTTCATTAGATGAATCAAGTTCTGCAGAAGTTCCTAGAACAACGCTATCGTTAATACCTAGACTGGAAGGTTCTAAGGTCGGTTCTGCAGTCGTTCTTCTTTTTAAGTTAGTCAACCTTTTATATGTTTCAACTAAGACAGCCCTTGCGCAGTTTTGTTGTGTAGTCGTAAGTGTAGCATTTACTCTCGGGTCGAGGTAAATAGCTGCGAGAAAGTATTCATTGCTGAAAAGCACTTCTTGACGACTTCTTAAACAGGACAGCAAACGCCGGGCAAAAGAGCTATGTAGTTGTTCGACTTCGAGACGACACTTCATCCAAGCTATGTAGAAATCGCCAAAAGTCAGTTGTTCCTTTTGCAATTTTTTTGATAAAATCCTGCACGGCCGTAAGACGTTTAAATAATTTTCAATAGAATCCCAAATGACTTCTGGTTCGGAATTTAAATTAGCAATACAAAAATCTTTTAGTTTATGTAGTCTTTCTAGCATATCTGCGGTAGAATCCCATCGAATGGGAGTATCAATCACTGCATTTTGCAGTTTTAGTAATTTTAAACGCATTGCCATATTTGGCGTACGTAAATGACGAGCGATTCTTCGGCAATGCCCAAGAAATTCCTCTATGTCTTGGCAGGCATCTTTGATGGCGAGCTGTAGACAGTGCGCAGCACATCGTACGCTTGTAACCGTGCGAACTGTACCAGATGTGCTACCTGACCCAATCTCTAACTCACTCTGTTGAAAAAGAGCAGAGTCTTCCTCGTTGTATTCGCCGTCCATTTCGATGTCCGATTCACTAAATGATTCCGTTAGTGACTGGCTTATTGACTCTCCGGCTGCTTCGTTTATTTGGTTAGTCATACTTATCATATTTGCTCCATTGTCAGTCGTGATAGTTTGTATTTGGTTTAGATCTATGCCGTACCTGCTAAGACAATCGGCTACATTGTCCTTTAAATACTGACCTGTATTTCTATCGTGCAATTCTATGATACTTACATTTCGAAGGACAATCTTTCCATCTGAAAAAAAAAATTAGTAGTTTGACGACCTGATTGTCACAGTGGCTAAGCAATTGCACTAACTAGGGGTTATGCGGGTTCGATTCCCGCACAAAACAAATAAAGTGTTCTCAACAGATGTTTGTCCCGAGTGGATGTTTGTGTATGTAATATTTCATGTTTTTGAAATGTACCCACGATACAGGAGAAATTGCTAGTGGGGCGACGGTTTAAAAAAAAAGTAATATGATTTGAAAATCGTACCTACCCACAACATACTGTATATTTAGTCCCAGAAATCTTCGCAACTTAATAGATGCAACGTCTACTTTAAGTGCAAGTAGATTATTTTTGATTTCGTTACAAATCTTTCCACGAATTTCGTGAGCCATATCTTGTATACTAGATCGTACATTTTTTATATTAATTGCTTGCTGCTGGTTTTGTGTCACCCCTGGTATTAACATAAGAAGGTCTTTGAATGCTTTGTCTTCAATTAAGCTAAATGGACGTCCATGATCTGTTACAAGTCTCGTGCAGCACTGCATTACACTTTTGGTGGCGTTAGACGTTTGCGGTGGCATGTTTTCTTTAGCTGCCAAATTTATATTGTGAATTTCCTCGTATTTTGCTCTATGTTGAGAATAAAAATGTCGCAACAAGTTTGCACCATGGTTTCCCTAAAAACATAAAACCTATGATTTTTTTTTTTCACTTCCAATAACAGTACGACACAACTTAGATGTAGCATCGGTGTACAACAATTCGAACAAAAATAAACAACTTACACTACTACAACTTTACAAGTTATTGAGTTTGCATAAAGATCATTAAAGCAATAGTACCTAAAGATTAGTGATTTTGAAGGCGCACTTAGTTCGGATGTGATTTTTTTTTAAATTTTCCGATGCTCATCTTAGTTGTGTCGTACTGTACGCGATTGTCAATTAACATGAAATTCCATAGGATTGCAGTCGCATAAAAAAATATCACTAATGTGTATTTTCATTTCGTTCAAGACTGCAATACAAAATGTACCACACGTCACATACCTACAAAATACGGTACCGTCCTCATATAGGTATGAGGACGGTATCGTAACCGTCGGATCGGTACCTACGCATGTGACGGATTTTGTGTAACATTCTAGACATCCGATTTCAATTCTTTTCTGTCGGTTCGGTTCGAAATCGGTAGGTTCATGGCCAGTCAAAAAGTACCTACTTGTTATGTGACTATTCGTGTACCATACCTGTGTAAATAACATAAAGTATAACAAAATAGGTACGCAGCAATCATGATAATAAAGATTAGAATAGAGAAAACGACTTACTTTGATAGTTGCATTACAGCCTTCCATTAGACACTTGGATTTTTTGGTTTCTTCGTCGTACGTAAACATGGAATAGATTCTATTCACTTTTTTTCTCCCCATAATAAATACTGATCTATCTCATTCACCACAAGAATAAAAATAATTATATCTCCGCTGTGAGTTTACGAATTGCCCAAAATCCAAACGCAATGAACGAGGAGTGGGTGACGACTGGCGTAGGTACGCTCAGTGTTGCCAGTCGGTCATGTCAGAAATCACCTGAAATATAAAAAAAATGTAACCTTTTTGTATAAAAAATAACCTTTCATATTTTTTTACTGAAAAGGTATTATATGTTGATAGAATAGAATATTAGTTGTACTGATTTACAGAAACATCGGTGAGCACTTGCCCGCATTTCTTGATTTATTCATATTGATCCTTTTTTTTTTTTTTTTAATGGGAAATCATCAAATGACTTCTCCTGCTGCTCTCTGGGTGGAGCGGAAGCGAGTGTCAGACTCTTACTGACTAAAACCCACTCGTGTTCCTGCTTGTGCCCTTTGCGTTCCAGGGCCGCGGTGACTCTTTCGAACAAATTCCGCAACCCTAGCAGGCACTGACCCTATGGGGCCCCGTCTTCTTTGCTGACGGCTCTTTGAGATCGACTCGGGCCTGGTTGCTATCGGACGGCGAGCCACCCATAGCTCGCCATCCGCAGGCCCGCGCCTACGGTGGCCGGGAATCGCCCTGCGTTTCCCGACGCCCGGGGCGTCTCCTTCTGTTGCGACGGCTGAAGCGAGAGGTTTCCCTCTCCCGCACGCGTTCCGCCTCCTCCTTTGCTAGCATTACTGCTTCGCAGAAGGAGGCGACCGCTTCCCATGCCTCCTCACTCCGGACCAAGGCTTGAACCAGGGCCGGACGTGAGAGGTCGCCGCCGCCGATCGCCTCGACGAGGACACGGCGGTGCTCCGCCCAAGCAGGATAGACCTCCACCGTATGCTCCACCGTGTCCTCCGGGCGATCCACACAGTGATGACACCCGGACGTGTCCTCCCGCTGGATCCGACACAGGTACCTCCCGAAACAGCCGTGTCCGGTGAGCACCTGCGTCAGGCGGAAGGTGAGGACGCCGTGGCGTCTCTTCAGCCACTCCTCAAAGAAGGGACTTACCGCCGATTCATATTGATCCTATATAATAAAATTGATGCATTCAAGGTTTTTGTTCTACTATTGCTAACGAAGCTTACCAACATGAAAAATTCCAAGACGAGCGTTCCGTTTGACGTTGCTTTTATGTAAAAAATTTAAGTTAATTCTACAAATCCCGAAAAATCACCTAAAAGTAACCTTTTCGTTAGTGTAACCTAAAAGTAACCAATGCAGTTCAAAAATCACCTAAAAGGTTACAAAAGTAACCTTCTGGCAACACTGGGTACGCTCGACGCTTACGGGTGCGCAACTAAGCAAGTCGAAACATGAATCTACCTACATTTAAGTTCTTCGATTGTATTTGTCCTCCTTAGATGAACCATTTTTGTTTTTCATAATATTTTCTGGGGTAATGTCACTATAACTTCTAGAAAGTGTGAAAAAAAAATAGACAAAAACAAATTAGGTACGAACTAGGAAATTAACCGGTTAATTTGGGTGTCAAAACCGTTTGTGCTTATGTAACCGGTAACCTTTATCATTTGGGTTACATAAAAACAGTTCACTTGTTTAACCGGTAAATGAAGGAACGATATATTTACCGGTATTTAATCGAAATTAACCGCTCTTTTTAAACCGGTTCCGAGCCCTGGTCCGTTCAACCTATTTTTACTTTTATTCCGTACGCATAAGGATGGCATTAAAAGCAAAAACGTGATTATAATACCAACTGTTTACTGCAGCTACCATGTGTCATGCCACCAACGCAATAGAAGTCAAAATCGGTTGAACGGACTGTAAAAAAGATGGATTTCAATGTCTAATCTTATCGCGAATGGGGTATAGTTTCTACTGAAATTGACTATTGTGTCTGAAATTCGTTCAAGAGAACTATTTTCGTCAAACAATAATTCTGCTTTTAAACAGTTGGTCGCTGGAGCAAGCCGTCTGCTGAAGATCTGTCTCAGATGCATCGCACTGAGGTGCAACTGTGGTTGTGTGTGAGGCAACTGTTGTTGGAGCCCCGTCTTGCACACTACTATACGATTGATGAGTGTCGACGCAACGCTTTCTGTAGGGTAAGAGCCTTAGTCTGATATATTTGAAAAATGAGATATTTATTCGCCTAAAAGTCTACAACTTGGATTCATTTAGTTAAGTACTGGTTATGCATTGCTATCCTAGCTTTCAGAATGCCAAAGTCTGTTTGTAATGGTTTCACGCCTAAATCGTAGACCCGATTTTTTTGAATTTTAGTGCACAGGTAGATGGGACCCTGGGGATGCTTATAGGCTACTTCATAGCGAACGGAGCCACGGGAAACAGTCTCAGAGTCTTGCCAAAACTCAGATAGCCCTTACTAAACAGAATCCTCTCGAATACCAATGTTACCCTGCATTTACAATTGCTTATAAAAACTGTCGCACGAGCTTTCTGTAACAACTAAACGTTTTTGTATCACCCAGTTGCAAGCCAAGATAACGGAGCAGATGTTGGATCAGATCCCGCCTCTGGGCGACCTGAAGATGTTCCTCTGTCGACTGGCCGTAGGGGATTACTCTAGTCTTCATAACCGCACCAACGGCGTTAAGAACCCCGGATGTACGCTCATTGAGATTGTGCCACAGGTAACAGTTTTTTGTTTTGTGAACAACTTGGGCAGTGGCGGCCTTAGGGTGTGGCCAGCAGGGCAACCGCCCGGGGCCTCGCTCTGTCAGGGGCCTCGCGCAACCCGAGTACACAGTACCTAACATTTTATAACACGTTTTAGATATTTGTAATAAAATGAAGTTATTCCATAGTAAATTAAATTTGAAGTGAATGAGAAGTGACACACGATGGGCTTTCTGATTTGCAATTTTGTCATTTGAAAATCTTTTAGCTCTATTTGATTTTAATTAAAATTTTAACATCATGGGTATTTCCAAAAATTCAGAAACAAACGCCTAATAATAATTTTAAAAAGAACAAGGGTCTCACAATGTTCTTTCGCCCGGGGCCTCGCAAATATCTATCCGGCCCTTGGCCTTGCGACGATAAAGGCCGCCACTCTTCGATCAATAATACACTAGATTCCCGATCGTCGCTTCAAAAACGGTCCGAAAAATAAGAGCACAAATAGTTTTGTGGTCTTATTTTGAATCAGTATGGTCCAATCATAGCCAATGTGAGGACGTCAAGATGCCGCATTGCGCGTTCAAAAACTATGTAAATAATCACTGTAACACCAAGATTTTGGAAGGAATATCTTTTTTTTCGATAAGTTTATACCATTAAGTGTTTTTCATAATACAAAAACCGAATTAAGTAGTAAATATAAATTAAATCGCAAATATTATGATAGTTTGACCAATGTTTGCACCAACGCTCCAACTATTGTAACAAACATCGACTGTTCCGGAACAGGGAATGTATGGAGTAGTATTATTATTTTGTATATTATTTTTGTTTGTAGATTTCCTAGCGACCCATTTCGTTGTGCAGAATGGGTATCTATTGTCGCGAAAGAAAGAGGAGATGGAATATATAAACCCTATAAAAATTAGACAGTATGTTCGATTCATTTTGATAGACTGGACATAAAACTCAAAAAACTCAAAACGTTTACGAACGTCATCAATAAAAATTATCATAAATTAAGTGACTCTAGCGTCCATTCGCAAAGGTAGATTCTTATGGAGAAGAATGGACAAGAAACTCCATAGTTACTCTTTTCAAATCAATGTTTTACAATATTTGGTAATACAATAAATACTTCTAATTCATTCTAATAATATGTGAGGACAATGCACCAAGTATACTAGTTATAGAACAAAGTATTACCAGCAGAGGTAAACTTCTAAATATCTCATGCCCATGGTACTCACATATTTACAAATATTGAAATAATAAAATGAAAAAAAAGTACAAGACACAAAAAAAATGCATTCATAAATATAATTCACACATAAATAAACCAGTTTGATTTTGTCTACACCCTCGATTGCCCTATGGAGCAAGACCAGCATGTTTCCAAGCATTCTTATCCTGAATGTAATCTTCTAATTTGTACCTAATATGCTTGTTTATAAAGGGTGGTTTTAATAAAAGTTTTAAATTTTCTTTCATTTAATTCTAATATATTACAAGGTATTTTGTTGTAACATTTAACACAGTACCCCATAAAAGATGTATGTACTTTAGCTAATCTATAAAATGGTTGGTCTAATTTGTCTTTATTTCTAGTATTAAAATTGTGTCTATCACTAATTTTACTAGCTGGAAACACGCAAAGGCGTAGGTTACTAAAAACTCTTATTTACTTAATCTTTAAATTAATAAATAGTGCGGTTTAAATAAACTGATTTAATACAAATATTTGTTAATACTGGTTGTTAACAATGTGCCAACCCGCTTAAAATTAATAGAATAATAATATAATAAAATTAATGTCGTAACAAACTAACTAAATACTGTACTAGCTTACTCCTAGTACTTTTTAAATCAGTCCAAAATATTTGCCACCATTTTGTATGGTACGTACCATATAAAAAAAAAAAAACTGCAGCTCTACATCTTTCAATACTTACTGTGTTCTGAGCATTGAAATGTAATACCAAGAACTACATCTAATTCCAAAATAGAATAAGCACGAAATTATGAACAAATTGTTTTGAACGTTATTGCTTCGATTTTAAGTTTTATTTTATATAATAAATATTTTTTACTTATTATAAAAATGACTAGTTATTTTCAATTCATTTTAAATTTATTGCTTTTGACCTTTCTCCGATGATAGAAGGACCTAATTTAAATATTTTGCAATCGTAATTAAACTTTATGTATGAGAAATAAGGTTTACAATAAACTGCAGTTTTTAATGTGATTAAAGTTTTTTCTGTATTTTGTAGTATGAAATTTAAATGTTTATGTGTGTGTAAGCGCAGCCACTTGAGCGACACATTTTTGTTCCTGATCCTTTATCTAGTGTATTATTGATCGAAGCCGCCACTGAACTTGGTCACTACTTGGGTTCGGCGATATCACCAGTCGCGGGAATCAAGCGTGTGATGGTCACCTGTTGACACTAAAACAGAAAGTATATAAAAAAGCCAGTGATTTTTTCTTTATATACTTGTTTGAGTGCCCCAAGTACCCTTACACCTGGAACATTGTGGACCTAATAAGTGCCACTAATAAACATGGCCATCTACTCCACACAATTTGTTGGTCACCATTGACTCGAGTAGAAGAAACCAGGTAACGATGATACCATTGTAGATTATACACTCGTATTTCACTTGATAGAACGGCGTAAAAACGTTTGTTTTTCCCAACCACAGATCAAAGATGCCTATCTAAAACAAGTACACAAACGAACCAAAACCCTCGCGAAGGCCCAACTAGAGCTGTTCCACATGGACGGCTCGGACGAGTCGCGGAACATGGCTAAGCGCCTGCTGGACTCGTACACCAGTGAAGCAGCCCTAGCGTTGGACAGTGGTGGCGCTAAATGCGCCAAGTGCGGCGATAAGGCCACTAAGAAGTGCTCGAGATGTAAGACTGAGTGGTATTGTGGCAGGTTTGTGTTATCTTGCATATTCTTTTTGAAATACAAGTTTTTGAAGCTCGGCCTTAGCGAGACGCTAAATGAATTCAGACAGCTAATATTCTGGCTTCCGCACGAATTGCTTGGCTTTTTTTTATTTTGAGGATGTCATATCATCAAATTACTCCTCCCGCTCTGGGTGGAAGTATCAGGCTTTTGTTGGCGAAAGCCCGTGATCCTTGTTCTGCCAGAAATGTAAATGGATACTCAAATCGGATTTTCAATTTTACAGGGAATGTCAAGTTCAACAATGGCCGATGCATAAAGATATATGCGATCAGTTTGCAAAAATATGTGTGTAACAGTGTTTTTAATGTCAATATGAATGAATCTTTCAGAGTTCTAGATGTTTACATATCATTCATAATAATACCTAAGATAATTATGTTACTATTTATTTGATTTAGATTTTTAAATAAAGTTTCTTTACAAGTATCACGATTGATCATCACTTCTTTTTATTGAGATGTGTTGTTGCCCAGTGAGACTTCAACAAGAATTCGTCATAAAAAATTAAAAACCACGAGTACACGCAGTCCTAGAAAGTTTATTATTATTAGTGACAAATGACCTGTGAAAACAGGTACTCCAGGCTCGCCCTGTTTACATGCGATTTGGTGTAGGTACTATGGGGTACACTTTGCGATGGGGCCATGTGAGAAAATAAAGGACAGGAAGTAGTTTTTTTGAATTTTTTTTATTGTTCTTAAACACTAGGTGAATGATTAACTTGAAGACTTGAGGTAGTCTTTAAGCACGTCCAGCGCGGGCGTCTCCTCACCAAAATCCTGCAGCAACAAAACAATATTTTTTTTCAAATAGTTCACGAAAATTAATAGTCTAAACAGCATGTGTTGAAATTCTCAGGACTAAACTGTCAACACTTATCAGGGCGAGGGCCTTCCTACAGACGGCGGTTATGAACTGCACGTCATCTGCAAAGTTGCAGTTTTTCTATGAGGTTTTTGTGCAGTCAATTAACTGCACTGAAACTGCCAGGCAACACCACTGCACGTCAATATGGATGTTGCCTGAGTAAAAAATGTATGATTATGTTTAGTCCGTCAGATAGATTATAGAAAAATATTGGACACGTATTTTTTCCTTTATCAAATCTATAAAAACCGACGAAGATAAAAAGCATCAAAGATCAGGAGTGGGAGCGTGTGACGTCAAGGCCCGGTAAAAATTGTAGCGAGTAGTGACGTCACACGAGTTTTTTACGCACTGTATCGTCTTCATTTTTGTTAATTTGAAAAAAGAAAAAATACGTGTCCAATATTTTTTGGAAATCTATCAGACGGACTAATCAGATTTTTTTAATCAACTACCCTATTGCGAAGTTAGTTGACAGTTTCAGTGCATTTGAGTTAACTGCAGCTTTGTAGGATGTGTGCAGGCTGTTGAGACCCTAAATCACGTGGGTGAACCCACAGTCATGCAAGCCCGCCTTTATCTATTACTGTGTGGATTGAGATTCCAGGAAAAGTTAATTTATTATATGTTAGAAGTATGCTTGTACGAGTGATAGGAAAGTTGCCTGTGCAAGTGGCGCGGCACCATAGGGTCACTCGATTGATGTTGCGCCGTTATTTCGTCACTAGCAGTGATGTATGCTGATAGTGTTCGTGCTGAGCGCTATATGAAGATATTACTAAAATGGGCTCTTTACAACTTATAGAGCTGAGACAGTTCCTAATATGTATTAATATTTTAATTAAATGATTAGAAGTAACTAAGATGTATGGAGGAAAAAGTAATCCTGCCTTGTGTTGCCAATACCATAAAATTTCGAATTGAGCAAAAGGCAGGAAATTTTAAAGGACCTTCTTGTGGCAAGCCGTTCACATGTTTGAGAAAATATCAGTAAGAACTACACAATAATTACTCAACTTCATAAAGTTAGTCTTACGTAGGTTTGCTAAAAAACAAGAAATCAAAATCTTTCTACTGTATTAAAGTGTGACCGTACCTTGATAACTACGCACGAGCAGCCGACAATCTTCCTGGCCTTGCCGTCCTTGTCGATCTTGCAGAGACCTGCCCATTCACCGAGCTTCTTGTTGTTGTCAACCTATTTCATACAAAATTATGTTATTTTTTAGAAATTCTGAGGATTGTTATAGCTGACGGTGCCAGTAGCAAACTGGTGCATACTGTCATACTTTGCGAGAAATTATGTTAGTAAATAAAACGTAGTTTGTTCAGTTTTGTTTTACATTATCTTCACGCACTGTGAAGACTCGCCAAGATTCCCATACAGTTATTTTCTATTAAGCTCACATCAAATTACTTTGCTACTCTGATGTAGGCTACAAATGACTACAGAAGAAACCACACTCGTCATTCTAATACGAAGCGAAATCTCGTAGATTTTTTTCGGCAAAACCGGAAGGCAAACCCCTTCCGTTTTTAGCTAATCTTTTACAGAGTATCACTGCATGCAAGGTACATATTAATAGCTGTATTATAATAATAAATGTTCGGCTGCTAGGAAAGTTGACTCGTCAGGATGAGAGTCACCATAGGGGCAGCCGGTTTACTCTGCGCTCCTTAGGTGGGACCGACAATGAACCGGGCCCGCTCGTGCGGAGCGCAATCAAATGACACATGCAAGTCGGTTGTGGCGATTCCAAGTGCAATGATGATGATGAATTCAAGTTGCATTACACTGCAGGCTACTGAGGTAATGTGGTCAATTGCTCAGTCTGCCCCACAGCATAATTGCACTTGCATGTAAGTTGTTTGCAGGTGGAAAGGTAGCCTGACAACAGTGGCGTGCAGTGGTTCGAGTTAGGGTAGGCCAGAAAATAATGTCCAAAAAAACACACCACATTGTTCAGGGTTGAAATTTAGTGTCTTTTTTTTGTTACTTTTTTTTTTTAAATAGGCAATAAAAAAAAATAAAAAAAACTCATTTAATTAAAAATCAGCCCTGAATAATGTGGTTATTTTTTAAAATTTATTGGGGCATTTTCTCTGGCCTACCCTAACTCGAACCACTGCACGCCACTGCCTGACAATATTGTAAACAGACCACAATGACATGCACTAATGGCAATCCAACAGATGGTTAGCAGGATGGTGACGGAATATTAAATTTGTTGGATTACAGAGTACTGCCACAGACCCCCTACGGTTCAGGTTTTTTCTTAAAAGTAAGTAGCTTGTAATTCAACAAAATAGCTCAGAATTACTGAAGATTTACTGTAATAAATTTTATTTATAATGATAGGTATGTGGGATTACAGAGGGTGCCTGGTTTCCAGGGCACACTTTATTCTAGACTTGGTGAGTAAGGAAAATGTATACCTACATGACACAAGAAAATCCTACCTACTTCAACAATTTTAGTTTAGTATTACAGGTTAGAAAAAAATAAATGAATTTTGAATCCAAGCAAATTATTCGAGTAGCTGTAACATTTATCTTGAGTACTAGGTATTTGCTACAGTTAAGCACTCAATTATTACCTTGACAAGTGGGATCTGGTGCTCATTGCAGAGAGCCTGGACTAGCTTCTTGTATGCAGCCTCGTCGCAGTTCTCAGCCAGTACGCACAGGACTGCTTGCCTCCTGTTATAGTGAAAGGAATTTAGTCTTAGAATTAATTTGAAATCATTATTATTCAATGATATAAATAAGGTAAGGGATAAATGTGGCACATATGGGAGGCCACAATGTTGATAACTGAAACAGTGTGGTACTATGAATGTGCATTTATATTTGCATCGGAATGTATCCCACACAACAACATTATTTATGAGATATTTCCACAAAGCACGGGACTAGAACAGACTCACACTAAGTGAATATTGGTTGTAGTTCCAATGCAAATCTGATAAGTTAGAATAATGCACACCATAGTGGTCTCAATTGATCAGTACTCACTAAGTTCTAATAAACAGCATTCACTTAAATTTTGTTAGGTATCTCATTTATTTTGTTTACAAAATTACCACATGGCATACAACCAAAATAACAGTCAGTGTAGCAAATATTTGACAACAGTTCAGTAAAAACAGCAGTTTAAATTTTTGAGTAATTGTGCTTTTTTACTAATGAAGATGCAATATCTATTTGCGATAGCATTCTTAGAAGCCAGTGGTTGCAATCTATTACAGCTTGCAACATTCTTTAGTTCTTCTAATTATTAGTTGCTTGTATTGCAAATGTGTTTACTTCTGGCTACAGTATTTCAAAAGTGACATATTCGTGAGATTAGTATTTGGCAAATATATAAAAGCGCTCTTCTCTCTCCTACCTATTTAAATTTTGCTGTGCCCGACAGGGTCCCTAATTGATACCGCACTTATTTACCTACCACCTGTACATGCACACTTGAAACTTGACATTGGCTAAATCTGAAAGAAAGACTGACACTGCAAAATTTACTGACTTGTCAAGAGCCTTGGCAGCCTCATGGAGACCATGGACCAGACCGCCGTGGATGAGAGCAGTCTTTAGCACCTCCTGCAGGGCTGTGTTCACGTCCATCGCACCGCCGCTCAGGACGGGGTTCGCGGGTACTTCACTGTAACCAAACCTAAGTTATAACTTACTTTGTCACATGATAACATTATTGTGAATTAAATCTTGGTTTTTGGGCTAGTTTAAGAGAACATTAATCGGTAAGATGAAGAACTAAATGAAAGTCAACACAAAGCAAGTTACGACCATGTTTTGAAGGTTATGTTGACAACATGTTTACTTTTAATGCAATGCAATAAAAAGCATTTTTGGGAATAAATTTCTACATAAATACGAATCATAACAACTGCAAAGACACGCTCTTAGCTACGTGAAGCGCTGAATATGAAAATAATGACGAAAACAAAATACTTACACTTCGACTTCAGCCATGGTTTTTTGTGATTAGACGACCTGAAATATGAAATAGAACAGATTGAGAGACACTCCGACATGATTATAAAACTATCGCAATTGTTACAGCTTTAAAGATTACGAAAATATTTCAAGATTCACGAGAAAGCGAACACAGAACGTTTGACAATTTACCTTGCGTACCGGAAAAAGACTAGAGCTGTCAAAACCATTTTTGACTATGATATTACCGACACATTTTTTAAGCTGGCAATAATCTTTTAAAATGCTAACAAAGAAAGAGGATTTCATTGAACTTATAAAGCAACTTTGGGTAGTTGCTTTTTATTTCCAATGAAATTCTCACCAGCTTCAATGAAGCACAAGATGACCATAAGTAATTTCAAAAGTAGGTACTGGCAACTTACAAAGTAGAACTGTAAGGTGCGTTGAGCGGTGGCAAGTTTAAAACAAAAGAGTGCCAACGACACTGTCATTTGAATTTTATAAGTTAATTTTATTTTTTGTAAATTTGTTTAGAAATATGTTTGTGATTGTGAAATCGTAGTGTTTTAGTGCCTTATTTACAAAACTGTGTATTATAGTTTTATATGAGTATGTTACTGTATTGAAAATGTGCTATCAATTAAGTTACGTTTCATTGTTATTGCAACGATGAATCGAAGTCCTGACATCTTGTTTACGACAGAATATATAAAAAATGTTTTATATTTTGCAACAGTAAGGCAAGGAAAAGTACTTAAAAATACGGCTGATACACATTACTTTTGTATAGATAACGAACTTGTATATGAAAATTATTATTCCGATTTCGGGCCTTTAAATCTTGGTTGTGTATATAAATACTGTCGAATTCTTAATGATAAACTGAAACAGTATCTAAACAAGCAAACTATAGTACATTACACTTCAATTGACCCCAAAAAGAAAGCAAATTCAGCTTTCCTACTGGGATGTTATGGAGTCCTGTATTTGAGTTTGTCACCGAGAGATGCTTTGAAGCCGCTAGTGGTACATGGACAGAGCTATAGGTCTAGTAAAACTTTAAATAAAGTATCTTAAATTTGTTCCTATTTATCTCTTTGAAAATATATACTTACCTATTCAACATTTCGTAGACCTTTCCAAGACGCAACACAAGGGGAATCGGCTTTCACGATATCACTGATGGATTGCCTCCAAGCTATAAAGAAAGCTAGGGAATTAGGTTTCTTCAACTTTCAAGATTTTAATTATGAGGAATATGATAGACTCGACAAAATTCAGGGCGGTGATTTGAACTGGATTGTGCCTGGTAAGAATACCTATGCGTTTATTTTTGATAATTATTGTAACTTTGTTAATATCTAAGTTTGTCTCATATATTTTCAGGAAAATTTCTCGCGTTCATCGGTCCAGTTGACTACAGCGTGTCATTATTCCATCCACCTGAAATGTATATAAGTTATTTCTTGGAGAACAACGTTAAACTAGTCATCCGACTAAATAAGAGACTGTATGACGGAAACGTGTAAGAAAATCTTTAGATACCAAAAAACTGACTCGCACATTTGTTATTTATGTTTTTTTTTATATTTTTTTTCTTTGTAGATTCAATAATGTTGGTATAATTCACTACGATTTATTTTTTCCTGATGGCTCCTGTCCGCCGCGACATATCCTATTCAAATTCCTCCAGATTAGTGAAGAAGCTAGCTGCGCTCTTGCGGTGCATTGCAAGGTTACGAATTTAGTCTGTTTGAGATAAATATGTTTAGGCCTTTTTCTGTTTCTGACGGAGAACTTGTTCAGGCAGGTCTAGGGCGCACTGGCTCGTTGATTGGATGTTACCTAATCAAACATTACCGGATGACATCTCACGAAGCCATTGGTTGGATGAGGATCTGCAGACCCGGATCAGTTATAGGACACCAACAGGTAAGAATCTCCTATTATAGTCATGAATTGGCCCATCACTGTACTGTTTCTAATTTTGCCAAACCAATTCACGACGTTTGAATTATTTTAAAGGGATGGCTGGAGCAACTTGAACCATGGCTGACCAAACAGGGGAATCTTTATAGGTAAACAGGTGAAGATTTAATTGATAGTTGTTTACAAACAAAATAGCTGGTGCTTCTTCAGTAGTCTTGCTGTCGCTTTGTTTGTTCCTAGGGATAAAAATGATCAATTGTTTTGCAATTGGTGCCTTAAATGATTTGGATTTTTGAGGCTTAGAAATTACCTGTTACCAAGTGTTGGCTACTCAAAATTGAAAGTAATAAAGTTTTTGACAGGAAACGTACGTATCAGGACACTGAGAAGCTGCCTTTGCATGAGTTCGGCGTTTATTCTATTGCTGAAAAGAATATGAAGCAACGGCCTGTGGTCTTCCATAAATCGCCTTCGCCGCCTCCTCCAATCCAAAAACAAGTGCGACCGACGGATGGAAGTATCCCAATGAGGCAACAGAACTCAAGAATAAAAGAAGGTTTTAAGATTGAATCATTTAAATTGATTTAACTTTTTACGATCCACCATTAATCACGAATCATCTTTCGGATGGACTGTGAAAGAGCTTATTATAGAGAAACCTACATATCATATATCCAAACAGTGTTATTTTTTTGTACTTAATAATAATTTGTGCACTATCTTTTTATTGCACTATTTGTTGTGATTAGTTTAAAGTAACACTGTACATAGATTGTTCATAGCTTTTCTTACAGCAAGCTTTACGCAACGCACCTTCAATTTTCGTGTTTATATGATAAACAGTGTTATTTTAAATAATGGATCTGTGGGAAAGTTTGCTTGAAATCATCAAATGTATATTTTTCTTTTCACGACCAGACGACAAAAGTAAACCAGAGGAAGACGAAGTGTTCTTAACGTCATGTGATCTGACTTTAGAGCCCACTAAAACGGAGGCTCGAGGCAAAGGCTGTGTAATAAGAAGCAATGTTAGCGACGAGCCCGATGATAGTGTTCACCGTTCTGCGAGGTTCGCAGGCTGGAAAAAACGTTTCCAGTCATGTTTTAAAAAACTTAATGATCATTGGTGGATGTTGTCGGTGCGTTGCGTAGGCTCAAGTCCCAAATGTTGTAATGGCACATGGTTATGCAGTTTATTAGACAGGGTGTGTATTTTTTTTTATAAAAAGTGAAGTAAATAATAAATAACTAATATTTTATACCAAAAATTACACGAAACTTTTTTCGACGCAGCTTTTAACAAGACGACGGAGAAGGAATGTGACTGGCGCGTGAAATCGTATGGTTTGAACAATAGTTCTCAAAAGATAATGTTTAGAGGGTACGTAAATAAATAATAATATTCTTAATTATTGCAACAATTTGATTATTATTCTTCTGCAAGAAGAATATAGATGTCAATTGATTAGTGATTTACATCAAGTGGTTTACCTATGGGTATACCCTTACGTTCTAGCTACTCCGTGAGGATTCTTAATATTTGCAGTTTCAGAGCTTTCGTAACAATCCAACTAAAAAGTGCCAGATCTTTGCTAGCAATCTTTTTAAAACATAACTCATTGCATCCAGCCATTAATAATTGAAATTCAAAAGTTTTTTAACAACTGTAGAGACCAAAGAGACCCGTGTGACGCTCTGAGTAACGAGTCACGTCGCAGCAGCGGTGCAGGTGATCCCAGAGCTGGTCGTCCACCTTTAAGAACCTCGACACCGCGTGCGCAGCCGCCACGAGATAGTTTTAAATCTAGCGAAAGGGTAATTTTTTATCTTATTTCTTGATAATATCTTTCTATGATAATGCATAATATTAACTGTTCAAAAATCAACTGCAAGAATTTTCTATCTGCTGCTATCTGTTAAGATTAATTTAATTGGCCATTTTAAAATAAATATCTTGTTTAGATAAAGAGTTTTTTTAAAAAACGAAATGCGTTGAAAACATTTGGATTCGGCTGTTTACGTACAGTGAAGAACTAATAAGTGAAACCTACGTGGTTGGGTGGTGACCGCCGCCGGATGGCAGCGTCGGCTTACGCGGAATACGGCGCGCATAAATTTGTGCGTAGTTAAAATATATCTTCGAAATGGATTGTTCCATTTGTTTTTCCAAATTATTAATATTTATTTGTTATTTTAAACAACTCCCTAAATTCTTGCAGTTGGATTTAACGCCTAGTATAAATTGTACATATATATTGGAGGTTTACTTGTACATAATTATATGAATTTCAGGACGCAGAGTCAAAAAGTTATCGCATTTACACTCCTATCACAACTTACCGTACAAGCCAAGCTCCGGTAATAAGAAACGTTACCGATGCTCGGGTAAGTAATTAATACTAGCATTTTATTTATTTACTAGCTGTGCCCGTCCGTTGGCATGAGCGTCGGAAAAAATGTGTCGCATAGATAAGATGTACATACATCGTAAAGTAAATGACTCAATGCCCTGTATTATCCGATACCTCTTAGAATTAAAAAAATAAAAAGAAGGTTACACAGGGCACTGACTGTTCCACCTTTTTTATTTACGTAAACTTACTTCAAATAAATAACCTAAATAGAAACAATTTTCTAAAACGTTTTTACTGTAATATAAAGTCGGACTTGATATTTACTACCAGTCTTAGAGCTTGTGGCGTAGAGCCTTAGGGCTTATTTATTGAACTATAAAATAATATAATCCTGTGATTTAGCTACTGTACAAGTACAATTAAATTTTCAGAATTACCTAATGCGCACCAGTATTTATAATTCGGAACGGGAGAAGCACCTGAACGCGGCTGTCACGGTCGCACCACATCCTTATGGGGTCCGGCAGCAGAGTCCATCACCTGTAGGCAACAGAACATATGTCACACCTTCGTTCGACCGTACAAGTACGTATTCTTCTATGTGCCTAAGATTGTTCTCTTTTTTTGTCTGAACTTGGTTTATTTGAAGGTTTATGTACATACGTAAATTCACGCCTTTTTCTTATGGGGAGCTTGACCCCAAAACCATAATCCTTTTTGTGCTTCATTTACGTTTACACTCGAGCTAATTATGAGTAGGTACTACGCACCTGATCTGTCTACAGAATCTCACAAATAAGGCCTGTGTATGACCTAGTGTGCGCCCTCCTTTCCATTTATTGTAAATACCTTACAGTACCTAAAGCGTCGCCGGCGCCCCAAACCCGACGAAGACTTGGACGCAGTCCAAGTCCACCGGTTCGGATGTGCAACGAGCAGTCTCGAGCCACCAACACACCTTCACCTACTGAGAAGTTCTTAGTAAAAGATGCCTCCAAAACTGCTTTGAAGGATGTCTTGTCCAGACTAAGACGTGAGTACTACAATTTTTTTTAACCTAGAATCCAAGCCCATAGTAGCAAATCGGAAGCAATACACCGAGCAATTGAATTGTGTGATGACATCAAGAAAAAGTACTCTGTGGATGACATGTTTTTCATGTGAAACGTCTATTCGTGCGATTTGCCAGTAAAATTGCAGCATAACGCTTCAACCGTCACTATTACGGAATCTCTAGAAGTTTGTGCGCGCGCTCATACTTCTCAGGGTCGCCCACGATAATCACCTGTTCTCGAAGAAAACAAATTATATTTTAGCTTTTTTATTTAAACATTTTAAATATTGCCAACTTTTTTGTACTGTTGGACGATGCGACATCTCGCGTAATATCATCCTTGTTTCGTTTCACGCTGTTGTGTTGTGTATGTCACTAAATGATTTTGACATGTTTGATTTAACTGGCAACATGGCAAAATTTTTGAATACAGAACTGTCAGATGTTCCTTGATGTCAAGCTGAAATATAACCTCTATTATTATGATGCAATTCATAAAATAAATTATTTAAACAATGTTTACTAAGTAAACTGTGCTAATTTAATTATTGAATATTGTGCTATTGCCACCTGAGATGGGTGCATTAGTGTCTAAAGCTTTGAGACCGATCAAATCTTTCAACATCGAAAATCGCGCTCATCGCGTGATTTCCAAAGAAAAGCCGACTCCAGCACCGAGGTATCCCCACAATTTAGAAGATTTGAAACGGACACTTGAAGCGGAACCTAACATAGACGAAAAACTAGATAAAAAAGATGAAGAGCTAGATAAAAGATTGAAAGATGTTTATGTAACCTCACTTGGGAGGCCGGAAGTTGATGTTACCCAGGAGAAGCAGTCTGTGGTTGAGAGTAAGCGTCCTTTGCCTCAAGACCGTAAAATGCCGCCGGAGTATGACTTTGGATTCAAAGAGCCAGATAGAGTGACCTATGGACGAACTACTCTTAGGGATTCAATTAATTTTATTTCTGCACATCAAGCGAATCCTAATGAAGTAACGGTTTCGAAAATCGCTTTAGAGTACAAATTAAAAGAGGAGGATGTAGAAAGTATACTTAAATATTTCAAGACTTATGAAGTTTACATCCCAGAGACTAAGAAGTCGCCGGCCATCTTTGCCGGTCCGGCACAGATGAGGAAACAGCTGTACAAACTTGAAACTAAAGAATTAAAAGCTCCTAATGAAAAGGAAGAAGCCACAGTCAATAAAACAGACACAAAAGTAAAGGATGCAGCCTAGATACTATTACGTTATGGATGATTTATTTAAATAAATATTCAGTTTTTAATTAAATAGTTTCTGGAATAGAATATGCATAAATGAGGTATTATGTACATAAGAATAGATTAAATATAATATTTTGATGTTGCACCTACTATCTAGCCAATACTTTGCTGCTAAAAAATCTGTTTATTAACTCATTTTTACTTCAGTAAAGTGATAAAACATGGTTCAAATGGTGGTATCAAAATACATGAATAAGGTTATTCTGTGACCTTATTTAATTTATTGAAAGTTTTATGTTGATAGTATGTATATGTATTTATGCTGCTGAAATTGTTTTTCAGCAACCAAATGCTACTTATTCACTACTCAGTACATAATCTTTAAATATAACGGATATTGTGAACAATATCTAGGCCAATGTGATTTAGAAGTTAGAATGAGAAAAATAAAGTTGTTTTGTTTTCAACTTATTATACTTTTATTTTTGTGAAGAACCTACCACAGTTTAGTTCTGGTTAGTGATTTTATTTATGTTTAAAATTTATACCATCCCACTGGTCAAAGATATCTACCATAGTTTTTCCATTCAATCTTATTTGTGGCTTTTTCCAGTTAGTGGTCAAACTGAATCTTAAGGCCGATAATCCAAAAGGTAAACTCTAACTCAACTTAGAATTAGAACTCCAATGTAAACACTAAAATGTGAGGGAGACTTGTGTAAATGACATTATAAATTGAAGCGCATTCACATTTGCTCAACTTTATGACAAGCTTTAATGACAGTTTGATGCTTCCATGAAGTTGGCTGTTTATGTTTTGGAATATGGACCTAAAGAATTTTCTAGGTCGACTTCTGTGATAACACGCGTTATCGAGCTACCACTGCGTGACGACACTGGCCCTGTATTACTGCTATTTTAATTCTTTCGCTCACGCTTCAGCCTACAGTAAACATAGAACTCGAAATGTAGGAGGTTACTTCTTCTGCCAAACAGTTACAAGGTACCCATAGGGACTCACATTAATACATGACGTATTAACGCTTTATTTTTGGGATAGCAATGTATCTGTGTGATAATATTGCGGATCTCTCTATCAGTAATCACTTGCACCATCAGGTGAGACATTTTCTGGTAAATTTTACATCTGTACCCTGTAGTCACATCATTATTTACATAATGTTTTGTTGGCGCAGTGTCGATGTGCCGCGACGGGTCGCTGGGGGCGGCGTCGCTGGGCGCCACCCGCGACGCTCCCGCCCCGCGCCGCGCGCCCTCCGTACGCTCCGACGAGCGCCCGCTGGCCACTCAGGGTGATATGCTCAATAGCATCAAGGTGCATCTTTTATTTATTTATTTGGTGAGACACAATAGTAGCTGAAATGCTGATGCGTGTGATTCAAGTAGCTTGGAGAGTCCTATCTGACCGGTAGCCTGTTTCAAGCTACAACTCGGTTAGATAGTAGGTAATTGCTTCAAAAGCTTATTTTTCCGTGAATTTCCCGCTTCATCATCTTCGTCTAGCCCCAGTGAAAGTAGCTGCCCGCCACCCTCAGTACCTACGCCAATGCACTAATTCAGAGCAGTCATGATAAGTAATCGATCAGGTCATTTCGAATGGTCGTATTGATAACAGTTTATAAATTACAGTTACAAAGAAGAATACGCGAAACCCTCAATACTGACAAAACGGGCGCATTTCACGATAAAGTCAGGTAACAAACATCAACAATATTACTAGACATAATAAGAATAATCAACAAGTACTCTAGTCGACTAGCTACTAGTCATTAGGATATTTTTTTTTGTATTCAGTTTGGCGCCTAAGAAACCAAGTAATAATAATATCAAGAACGAGATGTCTAGGAATAACAATCATTTGACGAAGTCTTCCAACCAAGATTTTGGGTGTGTAAAAGTTTTTATTAACTATGTATGTATGTACTGATACTTTAGTTGATCAAGTAAGTTTGTGAGTTTGAGTGGGGCACGCCTGACTTTCGCTGTAGTAACGTAGGTTTTCATAGCTTTGAGGTTTGGATCACCGTAGACCATTCAACTACTCTATTTTCACGAATCATTTTGGCCTACTCCCTTTTGTCTTGATTAGGGAAACGAGACTCGCACAGAACAGGGAAGCGTGGTATGGCAACCACGCTTCCCTCTTCCGTGGGAGTCTCGTTTTATAAATAAAGTAAAAATATTTGCCACTCTGAACTAAGAGAGCCTGATCGACCGCCAGATCTAGCGTCGCAAGCGTTCAATTGGAATCCGCACGGCACAAGCTGGCGTTGAAGAGTCGAGCATCGGAATGTGGAAGGACCCAGTCTAATAATATCCAGAAGTGTCCCAGATTTAGCTAGGCAACCCATGACCGAGCGAACACCACGAACAACATGAGGAGCGAAGTATTCTTGGATTCACTCAAAGACCGCATTAGGAGCAGTATACTTCGTTCCGTCCGACGTAGGCAACACAGCCGCCAATCTAAAGTGGAACTGGGCAGGGCCACATCTGCCGCATGTCGCAACAGAACTGGGCAAAAGTAACCACCAATTTGATTACGACCAACAGAAACCGGGGGCGCCGTACGCCCAGGGGTTGGCAAAACGAGTTAGACTGCTACCTAAAGCATTGTTCAAATGAAGCAACCGACAGAGAAAAGTGGAAGGGAGGCCTTTGTTCAAATTCAAATCATTTATTTCAATTAAACCCTTTACAGGTTGAAAGAGATGAAGCTATCTGCACGTTCCAATGCGTAGATCTCTATGGAGAAGAACGTGCAAGAAACTCCACGGACACTCTTTTAAATCATGTATTACATAACCTTGGTTACATCCTTGGTCGCTTCTATATGTGAGGACAATGCAAAGAAAAAAAAAAACGAAACTTTATAAAATCAATTCAAATTATAAAGATTAAAACAAGTCAGTGGCAGTTAAGAGGTGGCCAGTCTCAACCGACGGCGCCCGTTCACGAACATGACGCGTGTATCGGCACCATTCAGCTCAACCATTTTGAAGGGAACTGAATGATCCAACACACACGCCACCATCAGCGAAACATTTAACGGCCGAACCCAATAACCGATCGATAGAAAAACAAATGAAACAACAGAAAACCTACCTATATAATTTTTCTGTTGTTTCATTTGTTTTTCTATCTCCAGTATGTGATAGATCGGTTATTGGGTTCGGCCGTAAGCGAGCATGACATGCTCTCAACTGCCATTTTAGTTCAAGTCACAAAGTGGGACTCAACAGGTTCATAACATAATCCACATGCAATATATTTCTTACATATAATCTTTGTGATGATCGAATTACAGACGAGGCTATGTATTTTAGGGCCGTATCTGAGCCTATTCAGTAATGTGGACGCCTTCTGCCCCATGTAGCTATGGAGCTACACCTGAGTATTTTCGCTCGTGGGGAATGTTATACTCTTATTTGACTTGTGACGATATCTTTGCTTGTTTTAGCGCCAGCAGAGACAAGCAGCCCCCTTTTTCTCGTAGTTTCAACAATCACCCAACGCGCCCCATGTCGCCGAAGGGACGACAGAATGCGCAAACGAACAGTTTCTATTGAACGAATCAAATTGTAAAGCGAACAAATCAAATTGTGCCGTGTGTGGTAATAAAATAACTTTTTATATCCAAGGGTTTCATTTATTTATAATGTATTTACATTTATGTACAGTCGTTGGATTTACACATTTTTTTTTTGTGTTGTAACTATGCATGAATAATATTTTGTTTGTATTGTAGAACATAAGTTTTATAATTGCATTCTGAAATGAAGTATGTACTAAAAACAGGTGGACCTTAGAACGAACGAGCTATTAGAGAGGGGTTCAAAATAACAGCGTCATATCTTACAAAAAAAACTCGTTAAAATTTTTGGAGGCACAGCTGGCTAACACTAGTTTCAATCCTTTATAAAAAAGTGGTATAAAATATTATATCACAACATCCCTGCTCGCTAAAAAAGCACGCGTCAAATTCGGCGACCAAGATAATTAGAAAACTTGCGGGCATACCATGAGGTGTTAAAACATGAGTCTTTCGAGCGAGAAAGAGGGATAGAGTTATACACCCTATATAGCTCCATCTCTTTTCCTCGCTCGGAAGACTCACGTTTTAACACCTCATGGTACGCCCGCTAGATGGAATATACCGGCGCACTGGATGGTGTCACAAGGCCTTTACCACCTTTGCAGGGCAGTGAGTTAGGCGCCGCCCGCACGAGGGAGGGTCTCGCCGACACAAGCGTCTGGCTTCAACGAGTGACACTGACTAACAACACGCGGACGACTACCGCGCGGCGGCGTACTCAAATCTTTTTCAACAAATAAATGAGCAACGTTTTCTTATGCAAATTCGGATATTGTGAACTCGCGGCGATTCACACGCTCGTGAAGGTGGTGCCTCAGATTAGAGATCAGTTGACAATCATAGTTGCACCACACAAGGTTCAAAATCGTGTGACACTCACGTTGCCAAATAATGTGTACTAGGCACAACTAGCGATGTTCCTTCCGTGCTCGAGAATAATCCCAATATCCTGAAAAAAAATCCGGGGAATTATCCCAGTTTCTTTCTGGCAATGTCCAAGAATTCAAGTAGATTGATTTTTCAGAGGCATATTACATCATAGGTAGGTAGGTTTTTGGTTGCAATATTTGCAATACACTGCTTGCGAACCGATGCGGTTGTAATATGCCCTTGTCGTTCAACTCGTTATAAGTGACGTTCTCGCCTCACAGTTCCCTCAAGGCTTGGTGGGCAGGCCCGCAGAGGCAGCAGTGGAGCGCTAGGCGAGCCCGGGGTCGGGCGGCGGCGGCGCCATGCAGTTGCCGTCGGGGTAGCGCTTCTTGAAGGCGCCGATCAGCTCCGGGTCCACGAGCCGCACGCCGTCCACTTGGTTGCCTAACGTTATCCTGGAATTGTGGAGAAATTCACATAATGAGCTTTATTTCTATACAAATAGCGTAGGTTTTGCAGTGGTAAAATAATGTGTGTAAATATTTGGACCAGGTGCCTTCTTAAGGATAAGCTGATATACAAATATATAGAGATGGGAGTATTTTCTGCAGTGGTAAAATAACATGAATAAATAGGCTAAGTGTATCATCAACGGAACAAGTCGAAAATCAGACATTTAAGGTGAAACAATTATGTTACTTACCAATTAGGTTGAACATTGTGTGGTCTTCCAAACAATTCAATTTTTCTCGTACCAGGGCTCAGTCTTTCTGAAAACGTAAACGAAATTATATATTTAATTACTAGTGTAAAATACTAAATACTTTTCATTTGCTCTCTTATTATTATATTGGGGTTTGATAACACTCCAAAACGAAAACATCGTTTAGCTGGAACTTATCCGTAGGGTACCTTGTTATCTATACTAATATTATAAATACGAAAGATTTGATTGTTTGTTTGCATTTAATAGGCTCCGAAACTACACTATCCCCGGGTGACGGCTATATTTTATCATCGTGTTCCCACGGGAACGGGAACTACGCGGGAGAAACCGCGGAGTGGTGCTATAATGAACAAAAAGCATATCGATGTCGGTGCAAATATTATTACAATAGAGCGTTCTCACCAATAATACCGTAGATCTCGTCGGGCTTGTGCGAGGTGGCGCGCACCTCCGCCACGATGACGTCACAGTCCAGGCCGCGGTTCAGGTTCTCCGGGCTGCCCTTCATACCCACCTGTACCACAGATAATATAATACTACAGTACAGATACCCAATCCCATACAAAGAAATGACACCTCCCTAAGTCTTACTATTGAACTAACTATATTATTTTCTTAATTTTTACGACAGATGGTAGCATCAGCGGCTCACTGATTTCCAGAGACTGTAGTTTTACAACGCCATCTAGGAGACAGCCTAGGTACTAGGTGTCATCGATGCGGTGAAATCAATACTACTAGATGGCGTCGTTTTTAATTATTGTTTCTCTACATCTCTCTCCAATCGAGTATATCATCGCACCGTTCGTTCTAGGACAAATACAACAATACAACAAAAATTATCTTCGAGTTGGTTGTCGTACCTAATAGTTTAATTTTTGTGTTTGAGCTAGCAATTTTCAGCTTAAGTAGAAGACGGTGTGTTTCCAAAGCAAAAATAGGTAGGTATATAAATTACCTATCTTCGTGCAGTTGTTAATGCGTTTATTCCATTGACATAGAAAAGTATGGACTGGAAATACCTACAAAAAAAAAGGGTGCATACCTATAAATATAAAATGGCTGCCATTGCTAGGGATGTATCAATCAAGGGACATAAGTGTTACTATAACGAGTATCGATATTAAATACAAGTTTTACTAGTTATCACGTTTGGATCATACCTAATATTATGTAGGTACTTACTTAAAGTCCATTGTAATTGTAACAGAAAAAGATGAGTACCTAGGTTATCCTGGTTATCTTACCTTCTGTTATCTATATAAATAAACTAGTATTTCGCTTGGGGGCGCGAGTTGCAAGCAACCCGCGGTGTCTTTTTAGTATTTTTAGTAACAATTATTATCTCTACAATGTCCGATTTCTGAGTTACGCAAAGGGGTTGAAAGAAGGGGGTTGAAAAGGGTTGAATTTTTTTTGGCCATATATTCATCCAGATGCCCTCTATACAACCCCGAAGACCATTTTTCTCTACAATGTCAGGTTTCTGAGTTACGCAAAGGGGTTGAAAGAAGGGGGTTGAAAAGGGTTGAATTTTTTTTGGCCATATTTTCATCCAGACACGCTCTATACAACCCCGAAGACCATTTTTCTCTACAATGTCAAGTTTCTGAGATACGCAAAGGGGTTGAAAGTAGGGGGTTGAAAAGGGTTGAATTTTTTATTGGCCATATACTCATCCAAACACCCTCTATACAACCCCGAAAACCATTTTTCTCTAAAATGTCAGATTTCTGAGATACGCAAAGGGGTTGTTAAAAGAGGGTTGAAAAGGGGTAGTTTTTTTTTTGTTTTCTACTCATCCAAACACCCTCCATACAACCCCGAAAAACATTTTTCTCTTCGACGTCAGGTTTCTGAGATAAGCAATGGGGTTGAAAGAAGGGGGTTGAAAAGGGGTAGTTTCAGATTTTTCCCATACTCACCCCGACACCTTCTATACAACCCCATAAGATGTTTTCCCCTCCTGGCACGGGAAGTGGGAGAACAATTATGTCAATCAGTCAGTGAGTGAGTGAGTGGTTATTTAATTATATATAATATAATAACTAGTTTTTCGCTTGGGGGCGCGAGTTGCGAGCAACTCGCGGTGTCTTTTTAGTATTTTTTGACTAACAACAAAGCGGTTGAAAGTAGGGGGTTGAAAAGGGTTGAATTTTTATAGGCCATATACTCATCTAAATACCCTTTATACAACCTCGAAAACTATTTTTCTCTACTATGTCAGATTTCTGAGATACGCAAAGGGGTTGAAAGAAGGGGGTTGAAAAGGGTTAATTTTTTATTGGCCATATACTCACCCAGATACCCTCTATACAACCCCGAAAACCATTTTTCTCTACAATGTCAGGTTGCTGAGATATGCCAAGGGGTTGAAACAAGGGGGTTGAAAAGGGTTGAATAGGGTGGAATTTTTTATTGGCTATATACTCATCCAGATACCCTCTATATAACCCCGAAAACCATTTTTCTCTTCAATGTCAAGTTTCTGAGTTACGCAAAGGGGTTGAAAGAAGGGGGTTGAAAAGGGTTGAATTTTTTATTGGCTATATACTCATCCAGATACCCTCTATACAATTCCGAAAACCATTTTGCTCTAAAATATCAGATTTCTGAGATACGCAAAGGGGTTGTAAAAAAGGGGTTGAAAAGGGGTAGTTTTTTTTCGTTTTCTACTCATCCAAACACCCTCTATACAACCCCGAAAACCATTTTTCTCTTCGACGTCAGGTCTCTGAGATAAGCAATGGGGTTGAAAGAAGGGGGTTGAAAAGGGGTAGTTTCAGATTTTTCCCATACTCACACCGACACCTTCTATACAACCCCATAAAAAGTTTTCCCCTCCTAGCACGGCAAGTGGGAGAACAATTATGTCAATCAGTCAGTGAGTGAGTGAGTGGTTATTTAATTATATATAATATAATAACTAGTATTTCGCTTGGGGGCGCGAGTTGCGAGCAACTCGCGGTGTCTTTTTAGTATTTTTTGACTAACAACAAAGGGGTTGAAAAGGGTTGAATTTTTATTGGCCATATACTCATCTAAATACCCTTTATACAACCTCGAAAACTATTTTTCTCTACTATGTCAGATTTCTGAGATACGCAAAGGGGTTGAAAGAAGGGGGTTGAAAAGGGTTGATTTTTTACTGGCCATACACTCACCCAGATACCCTCTATACAACCCGTAAAACCATTTTTCTCTACAATGTCAGGTTTTTGAGATATGCCAAGGGGTTGAAACAAGGGGGTTGAAAAGGGTTGAATAGGGTTGAATTTTTTATTGGCCATATAATCATCCAGATACCCTCTATATAACCCCGAAAACCATTTTTCTCTACAATGTCAGGTTTCTGAGATATGCCAAGGGGTTGAAACAAGGGGGTTGAAAAGGGTTGAATAGGGTTGAATTTTTATTGGCCATATACTCATCCAGACACCCTCTATACAACCCCGAAGACCATTTTTCTCTACTGTGTAAGGTTTCTGAGATACGCAAAGGGGTTGAAAGTAGGGGGTTGAAAAGGGGTAATTTATTTTTTCGTTTTATACTCATCCAGACACCCTCTATACAACCCCGGAAACCATTTTTCTCTTTGACGTCAGGTTTCTGAGATAAGCAATGGGGTTGAAAGAAGGGGGTTGAAAAGGGGTAGTTTCAGATTTTTCCCATACTCACCCCGACACCTTCTATACAACCCCATAAAAAGTTTTCCCCTCCTAGCACGGCAAGTGGGAGAACAATTATGTCAATCAGTGAGTGGTTTTTTAATTATATATAATATAACTAGTATTCCGCTTGGGGGCGCGAGTTGCGAGCAACTCGCGGTGTCTTTTTAGTATTTTTTGACTAACAACAAAGGGGTTGAAAAGGGTTGAATTTTTTAGTGGCCATATACTCATCCAGACACCTTTACAACCCCGAAGACCATTTTTCTCTAGAAGGTCAGGTTTCTGAGATACGCAAAGGGGTTGAAACAAGGGGGTTGAAAAGGGTTGATAAGGGTTGAATTTTTTACTCGTCATTTTCTCACCCAAACACCCTCTATTCAACCCCGAAAACCATTTTTCTCTACAATGTCAGGTTTCTGAGATACGCAAAGGGGTTGAAAGAAGGGGGTTGAAAAGGGGTATTTTTTTTTTGTTTTATACTCACCCAGATACCCTCTGTACAACCCCGAAAACCATTTTTCTCTTCGACGTCAGGTTTCTGAGATAAGCAATGGGGTTGAAAGAAGGGGGTTGAAAAGGGGTAGTTTCAGATTTTTCCCATACTCACCCCGACATCTTCTATACAACCCCATAAAAAGTTTTCCCCTCCTAGCACGGCAAGTGGGAGAACAATTATGTCAATCAGTCAATCAATCAGTCAATCAGTCAGTGGTTTTTTAATTATATATAATATAATAATAATAATAAAACTTAAGTGTCTGTTATAAGGTATAAGTCTGAATAAGACGCAGGAGTATTTATGTTAATGTTTCAGCAGCGGAACTAGTTTCGGAGACTATTACGGCAAGTCGGCAACGGTACAACAGTATTCCATTATGATATATGTTTGTAAATAAACGAATGAATTAACAAATAATAAAAAGGCCTGTTACATGGAAATTAACCCAAATATCAATACTTTAGCCATAAATTCATGATCGCGTTACAATTGTATCATCGAATGTTATTGTGAGTATTAATGCATGAAAACCGGCAATTAACCTGTGCAAAGACAATTGCGATTGATTTTGATTATTTCATGCACCACATTTCACAATACAACACACAGGCATGTTGAGTTTCTGTTTTCCAATATTTACATGTAGTGTAAAACCTCGTACCTAATTTTCTCGCAAATCTCAATAATACAAAAAATTAACAACTGTCACTACGTCACGATAAAATGTTGTCATAATTAGCAACAACTTAAAATATAGTTGTCTCTTTTATCAAATAAGATTATCTCACTAGAAAGAATGAGACATAACGATATTTCAAGTTCTGAATCATATTTCACTCATATTTGTATACCTAAGCAAATGTTAGAATAACGCAGCATCTCCATGTTTCTCCTATCTCAATGGTTTATTCCTATACGCGCTTCGTTAACTTACTAAAGTCGAATTGGTCGCTATGGCGAATTTTACAATAAGTAGGTACCTACTTATTCATGTTTTTAACCGACTTCTAAAAAAGGAGGAGGTTCTCAATTCGGATGTTTGTATGTTTTTTTTTTTATTTTTTTTTTATTGTTTTTTCGCGCATAACTCCGTCGCTTGTCAACCGATTTGAAAAATTCTTTTTTTGTTGGAAAGGGTATACTTCCCAAATGGTCCCATGAAAATTTTATCGAAATCAACCAAGCGGTTTTCGAAAAATAAACAAAAATCTAAAAAAAATATCTACATTGCCTACATTGATGACCTCTTAGTTTACTCTGCAAAGGAGCCAGTACGTTTTTTTTTACACCAATGTGATTGGTTCGTTTAGGTGGGGGAGGGGAGGGGGTGTAGGTACCACTAAAAAGTGAAAAATAAAAAAAACTTTTTACAAAAAATAAAACCGACTTCTAAACAAAAAAACCAAAAAGTATAAAATAACTTTAATTTCGGAAGTCGGTGTGTTCAACAACAAAAAAGCAACCAAAAACACCGAGTTCCGAAATTAAAGTTATTTTATACTTTTTGGTTTTTTTGTTTAGAAGTCGGTTTTATTTTTTGTAAAAAGTTTTTTAAATTTTATTATCTAGTATCTACTCTAACCTTTTCCGAACTATATATATTTGCACCGGATTCAGTTGAATACCAGTATTTTACCTCCGACCTGATGAGATCATCACGTCACCCATCCACAGACAGACCTCGGCAAGCGTTTAACCTTGAAGATCGACCTGTGCGGCTGTTATATTTTAGCCACGAGCTCCTCAATCTACTCAAATCAATCAAAACTATAAAATTTCTTGTAAGTAATTTATCTTTTTTACAGTCCGTTCAACCGATTTTGACTTCTATTGCGTTGGTGGCATGACACATAGCAGCTGCAGTAAACAGTTGGTATTATTATCACGTTTCTGCTTTAATGCCATCCTTAGGCCTACAGAATAGAAGTAAAAATCGGTTGAACGGACTGTAAACAATTTTGTTCCAATGTCTTTGAAAATTGTGAATGGAGTATAGGTAGGTACTAGGAGAGGAGGAAACAATAAAATTAGCTACTTGTATAATATTTTTATAAAAATAACTAGCTGATGCCCGCGACTTCGTCCCCGTGGAATCCCCGATTTTAAAACATTATTTATCGCTGCTCCGCTCCTATTGGCTTAAGCGTGATGATATATAGCCTAAAGCCTTCCTCGATAAATGGTCTATTCAACCCAAAAAGAATTTTTCAATTCGAACCAGTAGTTCCTGAGATTAGCGCGTTCCGTTCAAACAAACAAACAAACAAACTCTTCAGCTTTATAATATTAGTATAGATTTAATACTCCAAGCAAGTACCTAGGTTCCTAGGTACATAATAAAACTTATAGGTATAATGTTACAAAGTGACCAGTAGGTAGATAGTTATATACCTACGCCAAATTTTGTTTCATGGACATAAAAAATTTGATAGGTGTCAAGGGACACCCGGAAGGAACGAAGTTCTTGTCTTGTCTTGTCTTGAAAAATCATACGCATCTGAATGATGATTTAAAGTTTTAGGTAATTGATCGGTCTCACTAAATTCATCTGATCTCTCTGCAGTTATGTTTTGTACAATTGTATTTTGTAATTTCTTTCTCTCACGATATTCTCTACATTTTTGTGCATTTGTCTTTTTCCTTGATGTTAAAGTTTGTACCTAAGTAGTCGATGCTTTAGTAGGTACCTATGAAATAAAACACACATATAAATATATCAAACATAACTGCTTAACACAGTTAACACACCTATCCAAATCGTGACCTCACTAACAGCTGCTTAACTCCACCCATACTTTTCGCAACCTTGCCAACAGTTGCTTCACACACCCATCCAAATCGTGACCTCACTAACAGCTGCTTAACTCCACCCATACTTTTCGCAACCTTGCCAACAGTTGCTTCACACATCCATCCAAATCGTGACCTCACTAACAGCTGCTTAACTCCACCCATCCTTTTCGCAACCTTGCCAACAGTTGCTTAACACACCCATCCAAATCGTGACACAAAAATACAAACATCCGAATTGAGAACCTCCTCCTTTTTTAGAAGTCGGTTAAAAAGTGTCGTTACAACTTTTCGTATGATTTTTTTTCCGTCTAGCCCCCTTTCACAACGCGCAACTATCGGAAACCTGTGTCTCCTATTTGCCCTACCACACGGCAACTACCTACTACACACACAGATCAGTATTAAGCAAAAGATACCTACGCAGTCGCGTACACGCCTGCATTACTTAAATCAAAACATACCTACTACACAATCAATTATTCTAAACCGAGTTAAATAAAAATCCGAAGTTACTAGCTTAGAAAACTAGACAGACTCTTGCACACATATAGGTATATGTATATATACGACATATATATTTATATATATATAATTATATATGTATATATATATATAATATATGTGTGCGAGACTCTTTCTCCAGTTTCCAGGTTCCTGGTATAATAGTCATCGAGAGGTGTCTTTTCTAAACATACGTGAAAATAACTTTGAAACTGAGCAAGTAATAACAGTCAACAAAGACAATAACAAGCCGCTCAGATCCAATTGATACAACGGGGCAAAGGCGGATTCACGCGGCTTAATTCTCTATTTGTATTAGAAATAAGGCATAATATCGTGTTTCATTTCACTCAGTGTTCCGACGGACATGACGGAAATAGAATTATTAACATTGAAAGATAGAAGAGCTACCTACTTTTAAAGTTTCTATTGTATAAAAAGTTTTATTGTTTCGGGATCTGATAATTATGTACCATATTAACATTTTTTTTTTCAATTATTATTTTTATATGTAACATACAAGATTGAAGAAAAAAAAATGTTATTTGATTTACCCTAAAATGAAACAACTGAACGTTTATTTAGTAGGTAGGTAACGATTGTAGCTCGAGACAACGTAGGTAATGACAAGAAAAATTGAGTAAAGCGCCATCTACTGCAAAGAGTTCTAAATAAACAGCATGACAGTCTTCTACTTTCAACTACTTCTAAAATTCTATAAGTTCGAATTGAAGTAAAAGGCTTAATTTATAGTTTTTGTTGAAATTACGTGATTTATGAGTGTAAATAGCTAAATCAACATTAAACAAGGAAGTTTTGATTTTTACTTAACTTACTTCAGCCAAAATCGATCGTATAACGCTTTTTAGTGATTGTTAATTTCATTATTGTTACCTATGCTGCCATCTATGATTTATTTTTACTAACTAATTATACTTTGTTCGAGTTGAGACCCCATGCCTGTACGTATGAATGTTATGCGATAAGCCTTAGACATTGAGATTAGCAGTACTAGCTTGCTTGGAATGAACCACGTGTCATTTTGTGTTGAAGCATTAAACCAAGATCGTTCGTTCGTTCGTTCGGTCGTCGTTCGTTGATCGTTTGTTGTTTTTTAATCGCTTTTAGCGATAAGGCCGCCCATTGTGTCACCCCATGTAATGTTTTCTTCATCTATATTTTCTGTAACTTAAATGGTGTACATAATAAAGAGTATTCTATTCTATTCTAAACATTTTTTTTTATTATTATTTTATTTTGTGTGACCACCACCACCAATGAGTCACGTGCTTTTTTGAATCGGCCTTTTTCGATTCGGCATGTTTTTGTAAATTTTTTCTATGTGGAAAAGTTTACCACCACATTTTACAGCCACATCAGGCTCATCAAAATCTCAAGTTTGGCTTTGTAGAAAGTTTTATCTGGTAAGTACTGTTTAACCTGTTGTGATTTATAATTTCGCAGATCTGCACCTGGTTGGTGGAGCTGGTGGTCGGATCAGATCAGCTCTTCCACCTATTCGTAGCAGCTCGACAACGGTAGACAGACATACAGGATACATACCAGACAGTGTTACTTCCCGTGGTTGAGCCAGTGCCCCGTGCGGCCGGTGCGTATGATGCGCTGCAGCTGGTTGGTCTTCACCCAGATCAGCTCGTCCACTCGCTCGTAGCCCCACAGCCGCACAGTGGTAGACACAGCACACATACCAGACAGTGTTCCTTCCCGTGGTTGAGCCAGTGGCCCGTGCGGCCGGTGCGTATGATGCGCTGCAGCTGGTTGGTCTTCACCCAGATCAGCTCGTCCACTCGCTCGTAGCCCCACAGCTTGAGGCACTCGCGGCCCAACTCCATTGCTCTGGGGTAAGTCAAGGTTACAATTAGGTTGATAATTACTTACTACTTCATTGTAGTTCAATACACAAAAGCAGGATTAATTTTATTCCTTTTGATTTCCAACATAGTGTTTACTTCATTTTTTTTTCTATTATTTGGTATAACATATTTCTTTTTCTAAGGGTCAGAGGGTCGGGGTAGTATAAAATTATAAGGACACATTACACGGACGCGTTAAAATGACTAAGCCCTATGATTCCAATAGGCAGTGGTTATATAGTGGTGGATGAGCCCGCTGTCCTGTAGCGGTGGCCTGCCGAGGCACCTCATCTTGTCGACATGCTAGTGTACTCGCGGCGTGTGAACGTGTTAGTAGACAGGTGTAGTACCTGCCAGTGACCCACAGGAAGATGAGCCCGCTGTCCTGTAGCTGCGGCACGCCCAGGCATCTCATCTCGTCGTCTGACATGGTGCCGTACGGGAGCTCCATGTGGATGTCCCACGGGGGGTCCGCCATTATTACTGCGAACTTGCCTGGGGACAACGAGTTAAGATATAAAGAAAATATTGATCACGACAATTTTTTGGCCTCATTATCCGCCAGAACTTTTCCGTCTGACTGGAATACCGATGAGGGGTCATCCATTAATCACGCTAGGCTCGAAAGAGGGTTGCGGAATTTGTTCGAAAGACTCACCGCGGTCCTGGGACGCAAAGGGTATTTGGAGGAACACGGGTGAGTTTTCGTCAGGAAGAGTCTGACTCTCCCTTCTGTTCCGCCTAAAGCAAGTCATTAGATGCTAAAGCAGGTCAGTGGAAGAAGTTATTGGTTGATTTCTTTCGCTCCTCCCCTAGCGGAAGAAGACATTTGACGATTTCCATCCACAAAAAAGACTCGAAAGAGGGAGGCGGTTACAGATTTCTGAGTGTTGAAATTTATTTTGACTCTGTCCCTCTAATTCAGCCATTTTTTATAGCTATCATTGGCCATAGTGCTGGCTTATTTGTCTAATAGAGTTAAAACCATATTGTTATCCAAATAAAGTTCATTATATATTATAGGTCATACAGACCTAAGAACGTCATGTCGAGATATCGCAGGTCGCACTGTATCCACTGCGGCGGCGTCAGCGTCAGCACTCCGTCCGGTTTGGCCGCCACACTTGTGCCTGATGGACAAATAATGAAACAAAGTCTTAATTGATATGTGCACTATACACTCTGGCAAATTGCGTTCCTAACGTTATGTGGCAGCGCCAGTTAGTTATGTAAAATGGCGGCACATCATCATCAGCAGCTGATTGGTTGATTTTGATTTATGATAGTTAAAACTAGCAGCGCCCCGCGGTTTGAACAGCGTAGTTCCCGTTCCCGTGGGTATATGGGAATATGAATGAACACCAGAGATAGTGTAGCTTCCCAACAGTGGGAAGCTTCCCCACCCGAAACTACTTGACCGATTTGAAAAATTCTTTATTTTTCAAATCGGTCAAGTAGTTTCGGAGACTATTCAATGCAAACAAAAAAAAAAAAACAATCAATTCTTTCCTCTTTATAATATTAGATTATATTTTTGATGTGCACATAATAAGGTACTAAAAGTTTAGTGCAATATTAAAAAAATATTATAAACTCACACTCATATTTTAGTAACTTTTGTTATGTGACACTATAATTGTTCGGAAAATGAAAACGTTTATGTAAGTGTTGGAGTGCAATGGTAACTTCCAGAGATAAAAAGTTGTATGTTTGTTTGTTTAGTTGTAGTATAGTTTAAAAGAGTGTCCGTAGAGTTTCTTGCACATTCTTTTCCATAGAGATCTACGCTTTGGAACGTGCAGACAGCTTCACCTCTTTCGACTGACCGACCTTGATAATCCAAAATTGCCTGTCAAGGGTTTAATTGAAATAAATGCTTTGAGTTTTTTGAGTTCTGAATTTAAAAAAAAGTACTTAACGCTTTAATTCAAATCATCATCATCTTCCTGCCCTTATCCCATGTTACTTGAGGTCGTCGCAACACGTTATTTTCTTCCATTCTGTCCTGTCAGCCGCCACGCTATCACTAACTCCTTTTTCTTTCATATCACTCCTCACACAATCCATCCATCGTTTCTTTGGCCTACCTCTCCCTTTCCATCCATCCACATTTATATTCATAACCCTTTTAGATCCATGCGTTTCATCCCTCCTTTTCCTATGACCATACCAAGACTAGTTCAATCTTTACATATAAAATTACTGTAGTTTTAAGTGTATTAACGTAAAAATCTCAAAATGGGTAATTAGATTCTTTAAATAATAAATGCGTTCTAGGGTCTTAATCTTAATATACGGGCATTTATATTTATATATTTTACACGTTAAACTGACAAATGTACAGAGGCGGACTTAATGCCATAGGCATTCTCTACCAGTGAACGGTTTAGGATTTATAAACATTTAAATAAATAATATAAATATATAAACTATACATACGATATAAAGATACAATACATACTAAAAATAATAAGACAAGATAAATATGTTCGCGAATTTTAACTAAGAAGGTTAAATCGGTTGATTTTCTCTAGTAAGTAGCAGTAGTTTATATTGTGATTTCTTTAATTTGGGATTATTAAATAATTGAATAGGCAGTCTTACCATTATGTGCTCCCTTGGTCGCAGTTTCGGCAAGTTTTGGTGCGTTCACATTCGGGTCTGAGTTGTCCACTTCGTAATGCACATATCTGACAAAAGAGGAAAATTCTTACAGATTAAACCATCACATTTTTTTTGTTAGTCATTTTCAAGACACAGTAAAGAAAGTTTATTTTTTCGTCAATACTTTTCACTTTTTGAAGTATAGCTTCTATTTATGTATATGTCACCGGAAATGGCAGCCTTCGTAATATTACAAAATATCTTGAGAGATACAACGAGAGATTTAACTCTCGGTAAATTGTCAACATTTGGAAAACCTTTTTACGCAACAGAATTTGATAGTCAATAATCTCACGAAGTCATTCCGAGAAATAGAATAGCAAGTAACGAAACGTTAAGTATTACAATTTCAACATTCTAACCGACCTCCTATTTCTGTAGGGTTTAAAAAAAAACAATAACATGAATGGCATGACGGGGGCTAAGTTCGCTCGCTCTATACCCCATTCACAATAAGATTAGACATTGTAATACATCTTTTTTACAGTCCGTTCAACCGGCTTTGACTTCTATTGCGTTAGTGGCATGACACATGGCAGCTGCAGTAAACAGTTGGTATTGTAATCACGTTTTTGCTTTTAATGCCATCCTTATGCCTACGGAATAGAATTAAAAATCGGTTGAACGGACTGTAAACAATTTTGTTCCAATGTCTAATCTTATTGTGAATGGAGTATAGCTCCCATTAACGCGTTTCGCTACGTTTCGCTACTTGGCTAGGCCAGAAGATCCGATAAATTGTAAAATCATACACTGATAGGTCGCCAAACTGTCGTCAATTTATGTCGGTTCACAATTTCTCGAAAAGCCTTCGAGAGATTATTGACTATCAAATTCTGATGCATAAAAAAGTTTTCCGAATATTGACAATTTATCGAGAGTTTACAATCTCTCAAGATATTTTATAATCTTACGCATTTTACAATTATCCGATGACATATACCTAAACGCCCTAGTACGATCTTGCGGAATTGTACGATAGGGTTAGCGCGGTCCTGGAACCCAAAGGGCATTTAGTTAGAGGAACACGGGAGGGTCCTAGTCAGTAAGAGCCTGACACACCCCTTCTGCTCCACCCAGATCTGGTGACGTCATATTATGAAAAAGAAATGTGTACGATTGGTTATGTCTACTTACTTACAGCTTCTTGCGGGCGGGTGTGGCTCTGTATGATCTTCTTGAAGTGCAGCTTCTTGCGGGCGTAGGACTGGTGTGTACTTACTTGCAGCTGTCCAAAGACAATATAACCACTTGACTGCGCATACAGTGCCCCGACGCTCGAAAATGATTAGTATTTTGTCGCCTTTAAATAGGGTACGGTAAGAGTAACCATTTTAGTTGTGACCAAGTGTAAGACCTGTGTGCACGCTAGATTAATAGAAATTTTGATAACTTTTTATGCAATTTTATCGTATCCAAATGCCTTCATGCGCGGTGAAATGGTACGGGAAGCATTCTAAGACATCTAGATACAAAAAGGATGGCATAACTTTTCAACGATAAGTAAAGCGAACGAAAATTATGTTTGATTTAATCAGACTATGAGACACCGCAGGGGTCTATTTAAAATGGTGTTTGGGGTAAACGAGTACACTGTTGAGTTCCGCGTTGATGTCTTTTGGAAACGTCTCGTTCTTTCATTAGACAATTCTAATGCTTCTATCCCTTTTTTTCTCTTTGTATTTTTATCGAGAAAAATAGTGGTGTCAATAATAGGTAGCTGAAAGTCGATATCGAAAAAACTATTTGTTTTTATTCTATTCACATACTGTGATAAAATACCTGCCTACTTTTAACCGATTTCAAAAAAGGAGGAGTTTCAGTTCGTCAGTATTTTTTATGCAAGTTTCTTTGTTTTTCGATTTATTTGTGTCTTTCTGTCCCCGACCCCAATCGGTTATTTTATTATTTTTTTAGATCGGTTTTAAAATCTCTGATTGGATATAATTTAATAATACAATTATTATATATATCGATATCAATTATTATTATATATAATGTATAATAAGCAAGATGCATAATTCAGAGATATGTAGACGCTCGTTTAACTTTTTTACAAAGAACAAGGACCCAAACTTTGATTCAAAAACATATACCAAAATAATTCATTTTAAAAATCAATAATAACAGGATACGTCTGTTTATTTTTGTAATTGATTGATTTTGATTAAATATTGTTTCTATGATTTTAATTGAGTATTTTTCATAATGTTAAAATCCATTTTATCGATATCGATTATTTTCCCCTAATGAAGTAGTGCAACCCTAACGTTAGGCATACCTACGCAACTTGACCTTGAACTGACCAATTGCAGCCGCGTATTCTTCCTCGTTCCCCGGCCCGCAGTAGTGAGTCGTGTGCTTAGAAGAAATCAGCCTATACGCTCTCTAGTGGTTACATTCTCTATGCAGCTGTCCATGTGGAAGCAGGTGTTGAGGAAGGAGCAGTCGCCGAGCGACTCGTCGGTGTGGCTCTGTATGATCTTCTTGAAGTGCAGCTTCTTGCGGGCGTAGGACTGGTGTGTACTTACTTGCAGCTGTCCATGTGAAAGCAGGTGTTGAGGAAGGAGCAGTCGCCGAGCGACTCGTCGGTGTGGCTCTGTATGATCTTCTTGAAGTGCAGCTTCTTGCGGGCGTAGGACTGGTGTGTACTTACTTGCAGCTGTCCATGTGGAAGCAGGTGTTGAGGAAGGAGCAGTCGCCGAGCGACTCGTCGGTGTGGCTCTGTATGATCTTCTTGCGGGCGTAGGACTGGTGTGTACTTACTTGCAGCTGTCCATGTGGAAGCAGGTGTTGAGGAAGGAGCAGTCGCCGAGCGACTCGTCGGTGTGGCTCTGTATGATCTTCTTGAAGTGCAGCTTCTTGCAGGCGTAGGACTGGTCGGCTCCAGCCTCCTTGCCCGGCGTGTGCGCTCGCATGCACTCAGCGCGAGTGCCGTGGGGACAGAACTCCATTACTTGGGCGCCTGGAGGAACAAAGTGACTAAGCTTGTTTATTTTTTCTTTTTCAACAACCTTCACATCTCATCTTGGTGCCATAATCATTGTAATGTTACAGATGCTGTATCTTATTGTAACACGGGATATTTTTACGTTAAGTACTCACTAGGACAGTAGAATAAGGTTAACCTAAATGAGGTTCTATGTATATATGTAAGTGATATAACAAACCTCCTTGACTCTTGAACTTGTCGGCCAGTGACTTCTCCTTGGCAGTGGGCTTACTGAGCAAATCCATGATCTCTTCACCCACTCTCTTCACTGCCTTCTCTCTACTCGAAGGCATTGCCAGTAATGACTGCAATGAATAGGAATATTTTTCGTTATTTTTATTTGTTAGGTCGAAAGGCCAAGAACGCTCATTGATAGAAAATATAAATCTAAGTTAATAACGCGTTTTCGTGTGTTTTAAACGGACACAGCATGAATTTCGCGTAAATAATAGAACACGTGACGAAATTCCTAAGGCAATGTACAAAAGCCGATTTCGGTAACGTTTATATAATTATAAGTTTTCTATTATTTAGATATGACCAGTACCAAGCGTGTATTTTCCTAATACAAAGCGAAGCGAAGCCAGAAGGTGTCTTTTTCGGGGCGACAACGCGATAGGGTTTGCCGTTAAAATTAAAACGACGATCATGCATAGTCATGGGATGTTTGCTTTGTATGAGGACGACGCTTTTACATACATACATATTATGTCGTCTCACACACACTTGTTGGGATCAAGGAAGTGTTCCAGCAAAAGTTAAAGCATGAAAGAGATCGGTCATCAAGGTGACTTTACATGTACTGTACAGCTGATTTTTTTTTCACGATTTCTATTTTCTTCTCATAGTAAAAGTTGTTCATAATGATAGAATAACTCCTGTTTCGGGAATTGCGATTATTCTGTTAGACATTGTAAAGTCGATCACCAGTAAAAGTTGATAATATTAATGAATAGTTACAACCTCAGATAAATTGCCAATAAATTAAAATACAACTGGTTTACTAAAATTCTTTTGTATCTATCGCTTTAAAGAAGTAAGTAAATTATATTTATTTACCCACCATAAGATCTGTATCGTTTTTCGCATTTTTCTTCTCATCTGTGGCAGTTTTAGATACTTTGGGATTGGCAGCCTCTTCTGTTTTGCAATCTCCTGTAATGTAAAAGTTTAAATATTTCCTCAGAAGTTATATTCATATTTCGAATATAATATGTTGAAGATATTTGGAAATCTTTTGTGAGAGTGGCAGAATGATCACATCAACAATATCTGGCCACCATAACGCTTGCGTGAATGACCCACCAGTCCTAAAGTAAAGGTATGTCATCTCTTCAAGTGGGTCTTTATGGAAAGATGTCTTGACCAGTCAACCCTTAGATTTAAAGGACTGTTTTGTGGGGCAGCTGAACAAAAAAAAATGAAAAGAGATTTTTTATATTAATTTTAAAAATTAAATTTCAAAATTCAGGTGCATCCAGTCAGACTCTAATTGGATGCACCTGACCCATATTTTATGAAGATGAATTGACCTATTTTTTCCCAGTGGTCCCCATCTACACATTAGGGGTTGATTCCAAGATAGATTGTCTCATCAAGGCTCACATTGAGGGGCTGATTAGTTTAACTGTTAGATTGATCAATCCCAACATAGTCTGGAAAAGGCTAGACAGATGCTAATATTCATCTACATTGTCAAGTACCTTGAAGATGTATGGGAATAGTAAGTACTACAATAAACCTTGAACAAACCTTTTCTCTTGCTACCAGAAGTCTGTTCCTCCATCAGTGCTGCTAACACAGCGGCCAGTCTCACGGACTCAGCATTCACAACCTCTATACTTGCATCTGTTGTGATCTCAGTCCTTTCTTTTATGCTGAAGAAATAAAGTAAGTGTGATATACTCATCCATATGCAAAATATGTGGTTGGGTCTTATCTATGAGTCGGTCTGGTATCCCCAAATCCATGTACATGAAATAACTCAATAGCTAAATTGACAACTAATGTCAGTATGAGACACTTAAAATATAGCCATGTGAGACATACCTCAAGATATCAATAAAATGTTGCTTCTTTCCAGTTTCACACATTTTGACAAATTATGGAATTTATGTAGATGCAATAAAGTTACAGTTTACTACTCATTGTTAGCTAACTGACCCTACCAGAAAATCTAGCAATTCATTCACAAGTTAACTTATATAGAAAAATCTTAGTCATTATGTCTAAAATAAGGTGTATTCTGATTACTACTGTAGTACTGTTACAAATTATTTTAACAGTTTTTTTTTTAATTATTCATCTTCCTAAAGTTTTGTATCATAAGTTTTTAAAATAAATGCAGCTCCAAACTTACGTAATAAGTTTCTGTGTGGCAAACTTCTGCAGTAAGCTGGCAACTATCCCCGCATCAACATCACCGAGGCCCGGCAGCAATGCACTAGCAGTTGCAGGCAACTGTAGTTGCATGTCTGACAGCACCTGCAGGAGGCGCACCTCTAGCGATGCTGACGGCACCAATGGTTTAGGTTTATCTTGGGATGCTGTAAACAGTGAGTTAAAATTAATATAATTATCTAAAACATCTCTTTTATTTTGTAAAGTTTCACTGGTAAAGAACAGATAAGTAATTTTTTTTGCTTATTTTGCACTATGTATAGATTAACGAATTTTTGGATGATATGAACAATACTAACAATAGATATTAATGAGCAGTTCCACTGATTACATTAATACTACTTTGGCAGTACACAGAGATCGATTACCCTATATTTGTTCCACTAATTTTTTACCTGTGTTCACAAATAAACGTATTTCATTTGATTAAATACCTTCATGCTTCAGTGTGGACGGGCTGGCCACCGACCGATCCTTCCCGCCACCGGGAGAACCCTCGGACTTCTCGCCAACCAAATTAGAACTCAAGATATTCTGCCGTTCTTTTTTACGCTTCTCTAGTTTCTCGCGCAGGCTGTTTCTTTTGCTTTTAACAGCTTGGATCTCTTCCCAAGCGTCCGACATGCTTTTAATTTTGTTGCGAATACCATCAAAAACAGTTACCGGCCCCACGAGATGCCACTTTCAAGGGCAATTTATATGACTTGAGATGATGATATTTAAACTCTGTGAGACGAAAGTTAAGGGCATTTATGTGATATTCATTATCAAAAGGCCAGTTATGCAATTACTATGAATAAACTTGTGAAATAAAATACGTAAAATATTTAAACGCTGTTGAAGATGCTACAGGAATCTCACGCTTCTCAAAATAATTACTTGACGTTGACGTTTCACGCTAGACTGACACTGACACCTGACAGTATATTTTTTAATTTGGGTCTGTCTAACAATGGCAAATGCCAAACTAGCTTCCGACTTTGATTGCTAATAACAAACATAAAAAACGTGAGAACCTCCTCCTTTTTTGGAAGTCGGTTGAAAAGAGAGAAAAGAGTTACTGTTACTAACTAATCCACAGAACAGAATTTCTGTTCTGTGAACTAATCATAGCGTACAGTGCCGTAAATAGGGCAGTGCCACCGGTGTCCAGGCACAGAGCGTAGACTGTCGGGCGCGCAAGAATGGCCAGACTAGGCAGGACTATAATTTTTGCTCCTGATAAGTTCCCGCTGCGCCCCTAGTACTCGATTCCAACACATACGTACCCGTACATGCCAGTATCATAAAAAACGTCTATTCAAGTAGACAAAACATCGCGCTCAATTTTTTTGGCAGTGCATGAGCATATTTGTGTTTAGTGTTTATCGGAGTCCAGCGGCCGGCCGGCTACACGGTCTGTCGGTTAGATGGAGACTATGCAGACTAAGAGGCGGCGGGCGGGCACCAACGTGGCTCAGAAATTAAATCTAAAAGCATCAGGGTGGGCAACGCATTTGCAGTTTTGCACTGGTGAACTTGCCTTTGAGTTTTAATATGTAAGACACAGTGGGTGGTATAATAAGCGAAGGGTCCACTTAAATAGGGCGCAGTTATAGAAACTCGCACAGGGCGCAGAAAAGGCTATTTACGGCACTGCCCCTGTAACTAAGTGTTCTAAGAGTAGCAGCGGCTGAATACAATTAATTGCACACCAATTTATTTTAGTTGGATAATTAGCCTCGTTCCCGGGTATGACGTATTGAAAATTAAACCGATTATAATCTGAATGTCTTCAAGGCAAGAGTGAATAGGCTCATAAACTAGTGCGCCTTACCATCAGAGATTGCATCGCTGCTTACTATCAGGTGGGATCGCAGTCAAGCACTAGTTTATAACAAGTTAAAAAAAAAAAAAAAAAAAAAATTGTAGCGTCTGTTTGTAATATTGAAATAACCGCTTTTTACTACATGCATATATAATATAATACCGAATAATACGGTACATACACCAAAATAACCTTTTTTACAACTTTGTCTGTCTGTCTGTCTGTTTGTTCCGGCTATTCTCTGAAATAGCTGGACAAATTTTGACGGGCTTTTATTGGTAGGTAGCTGATGTAATAAGGAGTAACTTAGGTTACTTTTATTTTAGAAAAATAAAGTAATGTTGCAATGTCCAAGTACTGTCCAATACCGCGCGCAGCTCACGCGCATGCCATCACTGTGCCGTCACGAATGCATGAAAATAACACCAAAATATATTGTTGAGTTATTTATGAAACTTTTAATATGTAGTAAAGGATAAGTGAATATTTTATTATATTATCTATCGTTATATCCTCCGAACTATTAACTGGTCAACTGTAAATTGAGAAAAAGGACGAACAACCAACCTATTCATGGTTTAGTGTCTTTAATATAATACATACTTAGTATGAACGTATACGGAATTCGTGGCTAAAAATAACAGCAGTACGGGTCAACCTTCAAGGTTAAGCAACACTTACCGAGGCTAGTCTATGGATGGGTGACCATACCATACCGCTGAATCAATAGTAGGTATTCAGCTGAATCCGGCTTGACTGACCCCGATATAGTTGGGATGAGGTGGGGTGGGTAGTTGGGTGGGTTGGGTTGGGATATGCCTCTCACTGGCTTAGCTCTCACTGGACACGCCCGTCCAGACTTCTAAGACAAAACAAAAGTGTTAAACTGCTTAATTATATCGGTGTCTATCTATGCTCTAAATCTTCATCATCTGCCTAGCCTTTTTAAACTATATTGGGGTCGGCTTCCAGGCATGTGTACATTCGGAGGGTCACCCATTCACAGACCGACCTTGGCAAGCGTTTCGATCGATCCCTGTATTATCTATCCAGGAGCTTCTCCAAATCTTCTGAGTCGTAAAAAATTAGTACCTACCTATTCGTTTTTTTTTTCAGTTTGGTTTATTGATTAGTACCTATTATTCATTCATTTGAAGTAGTACGAAATCAACTGGAATCAACTGGATTCGAGATACCAGGAGATATCAGAGCTGGTCGGCATTTTAAATTTCTAAGAGGGGTCAGATAATGCAGGGTATTGACTGTATGTACGAGTATGTACATATTATCTCTGTGTGTGTTTTTTCCGACATCCACGCGAACGAAATCGCGGGCGCAGCTAGTCTTGAATATTTTAAGAATTTTTTAAAACTTTCTGCTTCTTAGTTCATGCATGACTAAAAACTGCAAGGCGAGTTGTTTTCCACTCCGGATAGTCAACTGATGCTTTCTGAATAGCTCATGAATTGTTTTTTTAGCATCGGATAGCTCGAAAAGTATTATTACATTGACTATTCTGACTGCTTGGTCAAGAGACAGAAAATTTCGTAGTAAAATCTCAAATATAATATATAGATAAATTGTTGTACAACCAAGATAAGGATCTTATAAAAACAAAACTCTTAATATTTACAAAATACAACTAAACAAGATATAATATAGATAACTCGAAAAAAACCCATTACGAACCCCAGGTTTTCGGAGTAAAAATCGTTGCAAATTAGTTCTTGGACACCAATTTGAAGAATTGTTAATTGAACCAATCAGCCTGTAGGTATAGAACCGCATAGAAACTGTTTGAACCGTTAGAATGAGCCGCGTATGTAAAATAATTTCCTTTTAATTTTATGTCAATGGATTCGAGTTGACATCAAAGAGTAAGTTGACATCGGTTGACATTCTGTTTTAGTGCATAATTCAATGCGCATTATACAAATAAAAATATTGAAATTATACCAAGAACAGACTTAAAGAATGCCGTTTGCACCCGAATTACGAACTCATTCGCAAAAAGTATGTACTCTTTATAAGAAGGCTTTGAGAAACATAGAAGCATACTATGTAGCTAGGTAAGCAAAATGTTGAAAGCTTTGAAATGTCGGATTTCATGAGAATTAAGAAAAAACAAACAAACATCCTCTCACCCCAAACGCATACACCGTCTCCGTTCCGTCGTGGGTAAAAATGTAAACTAACGTCATTTTTCTTTTAGACAACTGGTCCGATATCAACAAGTTATTTTGAGGAGCGAATTTGACAAACATAAATGTGTTAAAGATCCAAAGGAACAACGTCGTTTGCTGTGGTTGGGAGAACATGAACTTTTTAAAAGTGCTACTCCTTTGCCACCGTGTAAATGTAAGTACCTACTTAAATCTTGATAAACTTTGTTGCACATTGAGTCACGAATATTTTTTTTTTAGTTGCTCGTTCTATTGGAGAAGCGGGTGGTGTCGCGGTTGAACGTGTTGTCACGCCTCCAGACTGGGTACTTGATTATTGGCACCCTTTGGAAAAAGCTCACTTTCCGGAATACTTCAAAAGACGTGAAGCTCGCAAATGTGAATATATTCAGAACTGGCATAAAGGCGATATGTATTAGAAGTAATATAATACGATTATTTGGGTGTTAATCTCTGATATTTGTTTCTCTTTTTTCGAACATTGTTCACACTGTTGTTATTAACATCTGTGCGATTTAACATTGTTTTATTTGTGTATGCCTTGAGATCTTGAGTTTGCCGTTTAGCCTAGCGGCGCGTTATTTCGACGTTGAAGCAATAGCAAAACGAAATGACATTAATGCTATTAATGTCAAGTTCAGTCTGTCAGTCATTCTGACACAGACACAGACGGAAACTTTTTATTATTCGTTTAATTAATTTTCATGCTTTGTTGTGACGTTAATAGACCTCAATTTTATTAGGTTATATTTGAAAGTTGATAAAATAGCATTAGTAGATAAAATAGATTATTATTGAATAAAGTCATAAATATTATAATATTTTGCACAGTAGTCACTAGTCGGTCAGTGTAGGAAGGTAAGTACCTAGATAGCTACGAGAACTATGGTAGAAGATCCGTCAAAAGAGGGTAAACAGCCCATGACTGAAGAGGAGAGGATTGCACTGTGTCAGAAACTGGACCAGGAGTTGGATGACTTTATTGATGGTTTGGAGAAAAAGCGATACACTGAAGGATGGCCCGAGGACAGATGGGAGGTAAGGATTTCAAATTATATTATTTTAACACACAAACCTATTTTTGATGATAAAACTTACATAAAAAGTCAAAAGCTAGAGTCTCAATTTGACGATTCCTACTAGAGGAGAGCCACAAGCAAGAAACACCATGGTTACTCTTAAAAAATTCGGGTTTATGCAACAAAATGTTAAAAGTACGAGAGGACAGTGTAGGCATGTCAATAAATACCCAGTAACTAGCAAGCCTTGATCAGTACCATTGCAATATGGATCTCAATGCTGAAGACTGGTAGGTCTTGTACTAGTTAATTTATTTATTTTATACTAGCTGTCCGCACAACTTCGTTTGTGTCACATTTTTCATGACTGCTCCGCTCCTATTGGTCTTAGCGTGATGATATATAGCCTATAGCCTTCCTCGATAAATGGGCTATCTAACACTGAAAGATTTTTTCAAATCGGACCAGTAGTTCCTGAGATTAGCGCGTTCAAACAAACAAACAAACTCTTCAGCTATATAATATTAGTATAGATGTTATAGAAAAACTAAAATAAGAAATTGATTACAGGAAGAAATGGACAAGCATCCATTCTTCATGAAGACAACACCAGAGGATGGTGCCCTGTCCCCATTAGCTGAAGGTCTGGCCAAATTGAAGTATGATCCCGAGGAGAATACACCAGTGGAGCTGGCTAGCAACTACAAGGAGGATGGGAACTTCAACTTTAAGCATAAAAACTATAGAATGGCAATTTTGGGGTATGTTTTGTTCATAGCTTAGTTTAGTTGTTTTAGCATGGTCTTGTGGTTATATTCTGAACTAGCAAACTTCAAATAATAAAGCCAGTAAAGGGGATTGTGTTACCCAGTTGCTAGGTTGGGTGGGCAGCCACCCAATGTAAATATAGCCTATGTGATAATTTAGCTTTCCGATTGTTAGTAAAAATTGATTCATGTACCTATCCAAGCATCGTGATGAGTAGATAGATAGAATTTGCTTTATTGTATGCCTTACATTTTTATTTACAAAAAAGTACATACCTACATTATTTATTAAAATTGTTTGAACTTAACTAAAAAATAAAAGGTTTCTTACTCCTGGTTCTGCGAGCCTCTTTTTTCAAATCACTACATAGTATAAAACAAAGTCGCTATCCGCCGTCTGTCCATATGTATGCTTAGATTTTTAAAACTATGCAACGGATTTTGATGCGTTTTTTTTAATAGATAGACTGATTCTTAAGGAAGGTTTATATGTATAATACATGCATATTATAGTAGAGGAAACATTAGTATCTACATTGCACCCGTGCGAAGCTGGGGCGGGTCGCTAGTGTTATAATAAATGTAGTTATGTATATGATTTTGACATGTCACATAGTACTCTCAGGTTTTTGACATAAAATATGGTTTTTATATTGAAAATAAAAGCTTATATTACCTATGCAATGATAAACTACTACCATGATATATTTGTACACAAAGTATTATTTATATTTTTGCAGTTATACCGAGGGCATCAAACAGAGATGTAATGATGCAGACATCAATGCAAGTCTATATAACAACCGAGCAGCATCCCACTGGCACTTAAAGAATTACAGATCTGCTTTATTTGATAGCGAGAAGGCCCTAACTTTCAACCCAAACCACACCAAGGCACGTTTACGCGCGGCCAAGGCAGCCCTTGAAGTTGGAAAATACGATACCTGCATCGAACACTGCCAGAAACTATTAGAAGGCGAAAAAAAAGACAAAGAAGTAATAGATCTCCTCAATACTGCTAAAACGAAAAAGTTACAATATGAACGCGACCAAAGAAAGAAAGAGAGAAAAAATGCAAAAGAAGGTGAACAGAAAGAGTTAGTAATCAAGGCAATCATTGAACGAGGCATCAAGATATCGAAATGCGATGACGAGGACGACATAGATCTGTCGAAATTAGAACCTAGTTTACCAGGATCGCAGGACGCGATAGTACATATCGAAGATGGTGTCTTAAGGTGGCCAATATTACTTTTGTATCCAGAATACCAGATGACGGATTTCATTAGAGATTGCCCTGAGAACGTGCCTCTGCTAAATCAGTTAGAACAGCTGTTCCCGGCACCTTGGGATGAAGAGAATAAGTACAGCTGTTCGAAGATAAACGTTTACTTCGAGGGTTATGATAAAATGCCTCATGTGATTAATCCCTCAAAGAATCTTGGTGATTTACTAGTGACGAAGTATTTCGAGCTGAAAGCAGGGACGCCCGCGTTCTTCGTACTGCCCCGCGGTAGCGTTATCGAGCGTCGATTTTTAGAGAGTTATATTTAAGTTTGTTTACAACAGTTGTATATTATACATTTATTTTAAAATAAATTACGATTTAATTTTTGTTAAAACATTTTTTTTCTTTTTCGCGAATTCGACCCACACATGTAGATAATATTACAAACATAGACTTACTCAACCTAAAACTGCTTGAATCTTCAAACCAGGTGGCCTCTATTCAAAGTTATTATGCTTTACTGAAAACATCTATCGAATGGAGAAATGAAGCTCCTTGTATTTTAATTTTAAGCCCGACTTTCAAACTAGCCATAGATACCTCTAGAAGAATCTAGAGTTAAAAAAAAACAAAAGTTATCGTAAGAAATGTATTATTCGATATCCTGTTCGTCCATATCGTATCCTTGCTGGTGAGGGTAGAAGTCTCCGGGTGGTTCGAAATCCTTCTCCTCGTTCCCACTTGGGTACGGGTGGTGGGGCATCGCGCCCATCCACTGCGGGTACCAGTAGAGGCCCTTGAAAAAAAAAAACAAATTAATAGGTTTGAGACCGGTGATGAACAATGATGATGAAGTGCCATAGCTATTGGTCCGTTGGGAACTTCTTAAGTTTAAAATAAAAATCACGGATCTACAAATATAAAGGTCGAGGAATACCCCTATATGAGTAGCATTGTATGAGACGGACTACAAAAAACAGCAGCCCTACCATGACGTCTTTAATCCATCATGATTCCTGTGTCAGAGAGAGACGGAGTTACATAAGACGAATAGCAGTATCCCTTTCCCTCACACTGAATCATGATAACATTGGCACTTCGGCCACTGTAGCTCTTTTTTTGTAGTCCGTCTCATATACCTAATGCTGTTCTTGTAGAGCTCTGTCTCGCAAATCGGAGTAACATTTATCTAAAATAATAAATCTCCATAACGTAACGATAGAAAGAATCGGATAATATGCGAAATATCATCTGGGAATCAGATGGTATTTCACATATTATCAGATTCTTTATAGGTAACTGCTTTTCCGAGGAAACGTGTCGAACTGCAGGCACTCTAGGGCCCAGGTCAAAGGTAGTTAAAGAACATTGTGACTCCTCTTGTGGTTTTATCTAGTAAGAGTCTAACAGACCTCCGACCTTCCCGGGATGGAGTACGTTCATGAGGATTTTCGAACAAACGAAAAAAGCAAGAAAAGGTCAGGTCCTCTTTACCTTATTGGCACCACCAGCTGAGTTACATGTGAACCTGTCGTCATGGAGGTCGATCATGTCCAGGTAGCTCTTGCCCGCTATAGAGCCGTAGTTTGGCGGGTACATGAACAAACATCCGTCCAGGATATCTGCAAAAACGAGGCAAGGCAAGTTAATTAGGCAGGCCTGACGCTGCCTGTGTCCCGCTGTTGTCTGCTAGGTTGACGGTGATCATATCAATCTGTTTCACGGGCTCCAGATGGATTCTATATACCAGTATGTTCAAAAACCGAACTGAATTTGTATAAGATCATATCGCACATCACCGATCACAAATTAAACGGAATTTATTTGGAGGTAAAAGAGACTACTTCTAGATAAAACATAAACGCAAACCTTTAGCGTAATTATTTCACTGTCGATATATTTAGTTGAGCGGAAAAGCTTCAGCTATAAAATAATAAACAAATATCCGCGTAAACGCGATCTTGAGCGTTAGCCGTCAATCTCTCATACTGTTTGGTAGAATCTTACAAGGCACAGTGATGTTGTCTTCGTCTTGCTCCGGCTTCGGTGTCGGCTCGATGTAGGGTGGCACAGGGTCGATACCAGATCCCGGGTCACCAGGAATCAGGAACGGACCTGAGATTAAATAAAAAGATAGGCTTCCGTTCGACCACAATCGCATCTCATGGAAGCGATGGTCGACGATAGAGCATGCTTGTGTAGGAGTAACTTATTCAATCATGACTTGGAGACCCTTTTTCTTTTTGGATGGGAAATCATCAAATTACTTCTCCCGCTCTGGGCGGAGCGGAAGAGAGTGTCAGACTCTTACCTACTGACTAAAACCCACCCGTGTTCCTTCTTGTGCCGTTTGCGTTCCAGGGCCGCGGTGACTCTTTTGAACAAATTCCGCAACTGACTTCGAGACCCGAGGGAAGAGTTTTTAGTAAGCAGACTCTAGCAGTGAATTCCTCTCTTTAGCTGTACGCACAATGAAAGTGTTCTGAAAACCTTCACTGGTCAAAAGTAATAATATTGTATTGCTGAATATCTTGAAGATGTTGAATGAATCAAGACTAATCTTGCATCTTGCATCCGATCTCGATTTAAAAAAACATTTCAACAAAGTATACTTTGCAGATGAGAAAAAAGTATGTGGGTAGCACCGTAGACCCCAAAGAAGAACGATATGACGTGAAATATATTGGAGAGGAACAAAAACAAGTAGAACTAAGGACTTACCTCCGTAGTGGTTAGTGTAGTTCCACTCACAGACGTGATGGTCGCAGATCAGTGGGGAGTGAGGCTCTTTGGTGTAGTAGGTGTTACCGTTGGGTATCGTCTGCAAATAAAACAAAACACAGTTTAAGGCCAAGTATTCCTTTTGTAAATAATGTGAGCATTTTACCATGCTAAACATATGATTGCTAACCATGGGCATTGACAGAAAAACTGAACAAAGCAAACGTATGTTAAAACGGGATGGGTGTAATCTGCGTCAAGAACTCAAGAGAAAACATGAACTAAGACGCAAAAAATACATGCAAGGCTTTAAAATTTAGAGGACATTGCTTAGAGATGCGAGTTGTGAAATGGACAAAAATAATAATAGATTAGTTATCCTAGGAACGGAAAAAGAAGTCAAGGGCTCCAACGAAGTGTTGGGAAGATGTGTAACGGCATCAACGGCGCGCCGCCACAAAGAGCTAATCTGTCCCGCAACAACAAATAATGCAGTGACATCTATAGTCTATACCACCACCGAAAAGCTGCTGAATGAAATCCTTCATCGCGGTATCAGAATTTTCCGTGCGATTTGAAAGTATACAACAATCCGAATATCAACTATCGGGCAGTTGCCTACCAGACAGCAACCGTCTGGTCGGAGTATGGAGGATGGAGGTTTGCTGGACTATAATATTATACACCCTATTCCGCATATCGTCTAAAGATGAACTCAAAGAGTGACTGGTCGGTCGGGAAAATAATTGTAAATACTCATTGTTTGTAAACATTGTAAAGGCTTATTATTACTTTTTATTCCTTAGACATATTAATCAAGAGAAACATTGACACAAATCTACCCACTCTCACTTTGGTTGAATCGAGTCTTCCCTCTAATATGTAAAAAGTCTCATCCTGATGCCAATCCTGCGTCCATACATGTGCCAAAAAAATTGAAAATTGCTCTGAGCCAAAACCAGTACCTAAAATGCATTCGCTTCCAAGCAATAAAAAATGTAAAGGATCAATCGGCTTGTTATCAATGAGGAACAAAATGTTTAATAGTTGCTGCTTAGCCCTGTAACCATATTACCTAGATCTTACCAGCAGATAGTCGTAGTGTCGGTATCGAACGCCCTGTATATTGAAGTCAAGTATAAATGACCCGGACGTGATGATGCAGGACGCGGCAGACAGCGGAGGCAGCTTGTACATCTCCGTACCGCACTTAACGATAGCCTTCGGTAGAGTGGACACGTCGCGGACTCTTTGCACTAGCTTCTTGAAGGGGAACCTGAACAAGTGCCTTTCGATTATTTTTTTTCCAATTCAGTATGTATTCAAGGAGTGTCCAACACATACATAGATATAATAAAGAAGTATTTTACATTTCTATCTCTAGTCCAACATAATAAGTAACAATGCCTTCATGTCGATTCTTGGGTTTTCGAAAGAGGTTTAGGCTTGAGCTATCTCAACCCTGTCGCAATCGCGGCTAGATCCAAGTTAATAATTCCAAGGCTGGCATTCTCATAAAGATTTTGGGTGATCAATTATATTAATTGGACTAACCTGAATACACAAATACCCATATGGCACTCCAAACCATGCAGGTAATTGTCAGTAGGAAATGAAATACTCGGATCGTCCAATAAATAGTATTTTGACTCATCGTGAAAGTGTAAGAAGCCGAGAAACACGAAGGATCGGTCCTTGCAGTAGGGAGCGACTCCTCTGCCCATGTTGTAAATGTCGCTGTAAAGCTCCGAGGTAAAGATGTATACGTTTCTGCCGCAGTAGTATTCTGTGGGAAAAAGGTTCAATTATCAGAATTCTTCTTCCTTCAGGGAAAGAGTAATCTTCACACTGAGCTATCATCCTTCTCAAGACTACACGAGAACTTTAGGGCGAATTATTGTAGTGCTGATCTATATTTGCAAAATGTGAAATATTCGAATGGGATTAAGTTAAAGTTGTATAGAATATTCAATCGAGAGTCATGAAAACCGAGACCTGAATACACTTTTCTAGGAAAAGCTGCATGCGTAAGCCTTATTACGACAAGCCCCTTAATTCATCTGCTGTAAAGGTTTTAGGATCATCTTACCTTGACTCATATAAAACTCCATAGGCACGGGGCCTCCTGTGTACGTTGCCTTTCGTTCAGCAGCTACGGCATTGTGGTTTTCATACATCGTTAGCATGTTATCTATGACATCGTCTAGTGTAATCAGCAACACCTGTGAAGAAAGTCTAGGCAATAATACGTAGCCAGTCGCGATTTTATCGATCAGTTTCCAAGACCAGAAAATAATTTGAGATCTAATCGTACTTTGTTTAGACTTACCTTAAGTTCTTGTATGTGAAGTCTTACGAAACGTCCTAAGTGATCTGATGCTATGTGGACTCTCTCGTTGATCATGTACTAGAGAAAAAATTTAAAGCTTATAAGATCACATTTTAAAATTTAGCTACCGCTAGTATGAGACTCGAACTATTATAAAAAGACAAAAATAAATCGGGACAAAGTAAGGACCTCGGCCAAGTTCTGAATGAAGAATTACTGCTTCCTGATCATCTAGCCCAGCTACCAACTTTGTCGATTGGTTAACCTATACAGTGCTGCATGAGCAAGATTCATAAGTCTTGTCCATACGAGGAGACAAGAACGTCCACTATTGTTATTAGTTAAGCATCGATATGCTATCCACGTAAGCATCGGTTCAGTCGTTTTTTAATGACGCATGCGTACCGTAGTCATGGGCAGCAGGGATTATCCAATGATATCCCCCCTATATCTTAATACAAATCGATCAAGTATGCGTAGCCCTGAGCTGCTGTGGAGCCGCGTCTTTACAAATTGCCGAACTACTCTAAACATCACACCGTTAAAATTTAAACGGAGTGAGCATGATGGGAACTGTGATTTCAACTTAACATTCGCACTTCATCTAAGTTTTTTCAGAATAGCACTGCTGATGTTCTTTCGTTCGTTTTGTACCGGTACCTGGTCTTCAGCAGTTTTGACTCTCAACATCTCGTTCTGGTAGAGCCACAGATTGTCAAGCTTGTCAGTGGGGTCGTGGCCGTAGATCTCGAATGCGTCTATTATCATGGCGAGGGTTAAGTTTTCGTTCGGCTCTATACAGCATGGGTGGTTCCGTAGGTTGTACGGTCGCTAGGATACAGGAAGTAAAAGGTAAAATGAAAAGTCGTCTTGGTTTGATTTGGTGGGTTGAGTAGGATTCGAAAATATAAAAATTAAGGTACTTTAATAAAACTCACAACTAGGCGGAAAAGCAAAACGAGACGTATTTTTTTTAAAGTAGGTGGTAAGACTAACAATGGTCGTTTCAAATATAATTTATTGCATTTTTGTTAAAGAGTTAGAATAGTAGGTACTGGTCCGTTGGTGATGAGAGTATCTCTGGAATATGTTCCATGGTGTGCACCATGAGATATCTTCCAGAGAATCTCTCCATATATTTCTTTGAAATAATCATTTAAAGCGTTTGTTTAAACGGTTATTACCAATGCTCTTATTTAGAAGAAGAATACTCACAGTTATCTGTATAAGGATACATAATAGAAACAGCACGCATGCGTGAATGTGCGCGTCCATTTTGTAAACATGGCGTCTGATCGTCTGGCGAGCGCGGGAACAATTAAATAAATTGCCAATTTAAATGGTTCGCTTATCATTTGACCTTGATACCTATTATTTTATTGAGTGAGAAAACAATATGTTCACTTTTAGGAAAAACTAATACCTATTAGCAGTAACTTGATGAAGCCCGTTACGGATTAATGCTTAATTCATGCAGGACGTCTTTAAAATACAATCAGAGCAAGATACGTTACACCTGATTATGATAAAAATAGTTCTAAAGATTAGAACTAGTACCGAAAATCATTTATCATCTCAATAAAAACCTTCTTTGGGCTTTGATACATTTTAACTCTTCTTATCCAGATGAAACATAAAATATGATGGTACAAAGAAGTGTTTTTAAATTTTGAAATTCTTCCGCAAAAAGCGAGTAAAGGTTGGGGCTGGTTATTTTCGATAACACCTACTGTATCAATAGATAATCTTAGTAAGGGGTACCACAGGTAACAATAATGAGCCCGTTATTGATTGTAAATCTAACAATGCTTCATCAATCAGAATTATAGCAATGAAATAAATAAAACAAATATTGAATAACATTTTATATTATTTAAAATACACACCTAGAATTGTTCATTTCATCACAATACATATTATTAAGTATATTTACCTATACAACATTATTGCACTTGGATACATTTCTAAATATTCATATGGATATAAGCATGGATACTTCAACCAAAACTAAACTCTTAGGCGTAATTGAAGACAAGCATCTTTTTATTCATATAGATTTTACCGCCGAAATCTTGGAAGCCCAATTTCTTATGCTAGATATACAGATGGATCTTAAAGACATTTTTGTTTTCTTTATTAAGTCTTTACGGCACATTAATGTGCAGGGTAATTATTTCAAATCCTTTTGCATTTATCTTACAGTTTTACCTACATAGGTATTTTTGAACTTGACTCAAAGTAAGTTTTAGGCTACAGCAGTCTTGGGCACGCCACTATTGTGGCGATAAGTCCCCTCTTTGAGGCGTGGCTGGAGAGACGTCACGGCGTTCTCACCTTCCGCCTGACGCAGGTGCTCACCGGACACGGATGTTTCGGGAGGTACCTGTGTCGGATCCAGCGGGAGGACACGTCCGGGTGTCATCACTGTGTGGATCGCCCGGAGGACACGGTGGAGCATACGGTGGAGGTCTGCCCTGCTTGGGCGGAGCACCGCCGTGTCCTCGTCGAGGCGATCGGCGGCGGCGACCTCTCGCGTCCGGCTCTGGTTCGGGCCATGGTCCGGAGCGAGGAGGCATAGGAAGCGGTCGCCTCCTTCTGCGAAGCAGTAATGCTAGCGAAGGAGGAGGCGGAGCGCGTGCGAGAGAGGGATGCCCCTCGCTCCAGCCGCCGCAACAGAAGAAGACGCCCCGGGCGTCGGGAAACGCAGGGCGATTCCCGGCCACCGTAGGCGCGGGCCTGCGGATGGCGAGCTATGGGTGGCTCGCCGTCCGATAGCAACCAGGCCCGAGTCGACGGCGCGTCGTGTTCCACGCGCGCCTCAAAGAGCCGTCAGCAAATTAGACGGGGCCCCATAGGGTCAGTGCCTGCTAGGGTTGCGGAATTTGTTCGAAAGAGTCACCGCGGCCCTGGAACGCAAAGGGCACAAGAAGGATCACGGGTGGGTTTTAGTCAGTAAGAGTCTGACACTCCCTTCCGCTCCGCCCAGAGCGGGAGAAGTCATTTGATGATTTCCCATCCAGAAAAAAAAAAAAAAAAGGCTACAGCAGTCTTCGTCTAGTCTAGAATATTTGACGATAATCTGCAACCTTATCAAAATATCCTTAGCCCTATTATTTTATCTTTGCCAGATCCTTTATTGATTCAAATTATTTCTTGATTTACATATATTATTGTCTTTCTCTTTAATTTTGTCTATATTTTTCCCGAAATCACCTGTATACCTAATATAAAGTTTCAAAACGTTGGTATCACAATAATCACATATTCTCACAATATCTTCGTGTAACGTAACTATCTAGTCTAATCAACATGTATAATTTAGTACAATACTATATTAATATAATCAACAACAATTATATTTAGAAAATGGAAGACATCATTTGGATATACTCGTCAGAATAATAGCTTAGTCTACTCCACCAGCATTCATCTTATTAAATAAATTGTATAAGTTTGTAAATAGATCTTTCAGTATGACTGAACACAATAAAAATTATATAAACACATTTTTAGTGTAAAAGTAATATGTTCAATATTTATACAGGTTTCTCTTTATTTCAAAATCGGAGTAAATAAAGACTTACTGGAACCTCAATCATTTTGCTACGATACAATACCTAGTATTAATGTAAATATTATCCAAATATGTTTTTGATAATTATTAGACAAGCAAATAATTATGCTTTTTCATTACATCTTTATCAATGGAAGACTTCGTTGTTAAATATTCAACAAAACATAATATTTTCATTGGAAGACATTGGATTAACAGTATATCATATTTGTAGAGTTAAGCTAGACAATTATAACTATATACATAAAAATCTGGAGTAAAACGAAGTAGCGAAGGCAAAAGGCGATCGATCTCTTATACATGAATAATTGTCTCTAAGTATAATTATGAAGAAAGTAAGATTCGCTATCAAAACCTATTTGCCCATGTACTAAACAGACCTAAGATACAAAACTTATTAAATACATCGGTCTAGATAAATCGTGCATTCAACATTCAGCCGCTTAGTTATTGCGACAAAGTATAATTTACGATGTATGCATAAATCTAAAAATAGTTCAACAATGAGTCTAATATTATAGGAAATTAGAACGGCAGACCTATCTTGAAAGCCTTGATCAGGGCCGAACCAGAATCGTACATACCGATGACTCCAAAGAGAACACCAAGGCATATGATGAAGTAATCGTATGCAATCCTAGTGCTTTCCAGCGTATTGCCTTTCAATTTGAGGTGGAAGTACGCAGGCCAGATAAAGCTCAACATAGTGCCCGTAAAACTGCCGATGAAGCCCATCAAAATAGCGAAGTGGGGAATAAATATAGCCATCAAAATAGTGAACATTATCACTCCCAGTCTCCATGCAAGCCCCCACACTTTCAGTTCTCCATCAAGTGCATAAATTACGGGGAAAAATGTTTTAGGTTTGCCTCTAAATAGAGCACGCTCAAGCAGGTCGCACGCCGCATAGTAAGGCAGAGGGTAACTCAGTACCGCCTTGATGACAAGGAAAAAGTTTACAAGACCTTTGAACCCAGCTGAACGAAGGTTATTCGTGATAACTTGCTGGGTATCGTTTTGAAAGGTCAAAAAGCACAAATATCCAAATATGGATTTAAATGCGGCAGCTGCGATGTGTGACCAATCTAACATCCATTCGAATTTGGACCGATCCTCCATATTACCCTCTAGTGTTGGCAGAAAAATCTGCGAGGTGTATGAGAAAACTATGACGCCTAAACTTATTGGGAAGTTCTCAAAATCCAATGTCCATTTTACCTTACCCCAGCCCCAGTCACCGATGTTAAGAATACAGTAGCCGAGGACAATGGCATTGATGATCAAGTGGCTCATGGTGCACCAGAAAGACAGCATACTGACACTTTTTAATGACTTTAGGAAAGCCAAGGGCAATAGGAATATCCCTATTAACATCATCCAGGACCGCGTGTCAATGGCGCCGTCAGGGAAGGTTCCGATCATGAGATCGCCACATACGACGACGTAAAGAATACAAGTCATGAGAAGTTCAATAATTTGAGCGAGATTGACGATTCTTGCACCATATTTTCTGCCAAAGCATTCTTTGGCGATGCTGACGTAAGAGTCGCGGACTCGGACGCGTTGGCCTGACACGGGATCGTCTTCGTAGAGGCATTCGACGAGGATCTTACCGGTGTAGCAGCAAATATGGGCGATGCCAATCATAGCAGCGATCGCCCAGTAACCGCCTTGTAGGACGGCGAATGGCAGGGACACTACGAACATACCCTGAAAGAAACATTTGCTGTTAGCCTCTTTTACGTTCAAATTATGATGAATAATTTATGAATTTATTTTCCTCTGCACACCTGAATAGCATTAGTGACGTTCCAAGCTGCTTGGTATTCATTGATCTTGGCACCAGGTGGGCCTCCACCTTCCTCGAAACCACCGCCTTCTTCAGATGAAGCGTAAAAATCTACGCTTTGCATGCTCTGAGTCCTGAAATTGACAAATTATTTGCAATATATCGGATTCCTCTAATCTCTTGTTGAATTTGTTAGTATTAAATTATTTTTACCTAGGAGCAACCCCGTCTTGTTGGGGATATGTGTTTTGATAGCTGGTGAAGGAATCCTCGGCCTGTAGGGCTCCGCTTAGGAACGGGTTAGTCGGATTCGTCGACTGGTAGCTTGGTGACGTTGTCTCATTCATTGTTGAAAGTTCGCAGCTTTCACCCATGTTGTCTGAAAATTGTCAAAGAGGAATATGTAAGAGTGTCTGTGCTCATGTGCTGTATGTACGAGTATGACTCGACAAGATAATCTGCTTTAATTTATTTAAAGTCCTGAAGATTTACTAGTTTGCATATTTGATTAGGTAAAATTAGTCCTAATTATAAAGTAGTCCTATTTATTGATTAGTTAAACATGCGAAATATCAAAATCTTTAGTGTATTGATTAACCCACTAACCTTGTGAAGACTCACCTAGGTTCGCGAACCTGACATTTTGCGGCGGACGCGGCGGTGCGCCTGGCTTCTCCGGGATCTGCTGCCTCACCGTCTGCAAGGTCACGTCCAGGACATTTCTCAGGGGAGGCAACTTGAACTTGCCTAGATGATGCATCTTCAAGCGGGTTTACAACCTCCTCGCACTTTTTATTTACGCTGTATAAGCCTTCAACTAACTTAACTATCTCTATTTATTTTATTAATGTCGAATTTTCGAGCTATTTTTTTTATATTTATTAAATTGACATCATCTGGAAGACATCGATTTTTAATATTAACATTAAATATATATTTTTTCACTTCTAATTTCACGAACTATGATTTTAATATATATTTTTTATTCTTAACACTATTTTGGAAGACTTTTTTACACTACTCTATGTTAATTTTTATTACATTATTGTTTCACCGTGCCTTTGGTATTTGGAGCAGCCATTTTTATTCCGGGTTTACGTTACTTTGATCATTTTAGTACTGAAATTATATATTTTTGTATAGTTTTCACTAATTTTGTCCACTGGGCCGTTGTTTTGTCGTTTCAGGGTTGATTTTTGTTAGGTTTTATCATTTTTAAAGCCGTATTCTTGGGTACAATGGCTGCTCGGCACGGTGACTCGTACTGTGGGGAGGTTTCATCCCTCGGCGCAGAGAACGTGCGCGGTGAGACGATCGATACATCGACTACACGCCAACATTTCTCACGGAAGGAATGTTTATTTCTGCTGAAACGTTTAGTTAACATTGTTACACCTGTCTGTTGACATACTTTTATGATTTAGGTGCTACCTTTGCCTTGTAGTAGGTTGTCTAATTTTGACCACAATTAATGCGGGTAGCTGAGCAGTACCTACTTTTATTTGATTGATATGTATCTCTTAATTATTTGCCTTATCTTTAACAAACGTTTATAGATTCAATTGGAGTACCTAGAACCGAATTGACTTAGTTTATAATTTTTCTCCAGCTCTTTAATTTTGTGAAGATTTCATTCGGAGCCATTAAATATTGAAGTAACTTAAAACTGATGTTATGTAGGTTTTAACTTTTAAGTATTAAGTACTTTCAAGAGGCGGGATTCCTTTCCTATTTTTGGAAAGCTCAAACTAGATTTAGGTTTAGTCTTCTTCTTTTCTTAATTGACTTCTCAAATATTGTCCAACCAATACGTCGCCATCTGGGCAGTTCTGTAATTCATCAAAGAATGTATGATTTTGGAAAATAAGATGATGAGGGATGTCTTATGAGGGAGCTCCAAACTGGCACTAAGGAGAGCTAGGAAGGGTCTCGAAATAATCTAGTCAAATGCAAAACACACATTCGGCTACATTATGTCTATAGCGGGTAATCCGGCTCCGATTTTAGTTAATTCACATAATTATCATAGATAGAGAAACCTCTTTTGTCTATCTCATAATATTCATTAATACTTATGTTTTAATTTCTTACTACAAAATCGCAAATTACCGAGGTACACAATGTTAATTTCCAAAACACCCAGGTGGCTACGTAAGCAATCAAATCCTTATTTTAATAGTTACTAAATGGAGTAATAAAATCATGTAACAGTAGCGAAGTATGATCGGGCAGTTAACTCTTGATTGGCAATCAATTAACTGTCGTTTTAATTGAGTCTCTCTCTCTACGGCTTGACAGTCGGCATTATGGCCCGCCCTGGTCGAGTGTTACTACTGCTTGTTTTGCTTTTATCATGTTTCTGCACGTTCACTGTAAGTATGAATATCTATCTACCTTTAAGTTCTTCAAGTGTCTATGGTTACGGACGACGAAAGCCAGAAAATCTTTCAGAATTTCCTTGTTACCCAATTATTGGGTTGTGGAGGATAGATCGGCAGTCTCTTCACGCAAAATACTGGTTCAGCTGAACCCGCTTTGATTGGAAGCCGACCCGTTTTGTTTTTTTTTTATTTGTATATTTTGTAATAATGAAATGTGCGTCTGTTTGGGAGGAATTAACTATATTTTTAAGAGCAGTGGTGGCCGACTGGTAACCGATTTACGAAATGTAGGTCGCGGGTTCAAACCCAGCCAGGCGCATTACTTACTTTGTGTAATAATATCATCACCACTGCTCTCAAATCGGTGAAGGAAAACATCGTGAGGAAACCGGCATGTCCTAGAACCAAAAATTCGAAGACATGTGTGACACATTCACCAACCCGCGCTGGGCCTGCGTGGTGGATTACGGCCCATTCCCTCTCCTAGAGAGGAGGCCTGTGTCCCAGCAGTGGGAACGTTAAAATGCTGATTATAACTATATTTTTCTTTTCAATATATGTAGTTGGGAAAAGGCTAGGTAGATCAGGGTGTACCTACAGTGTTACAATATATAACATGAGACACATATTTATGATTTAGCACATTTTGAACAAGTTAATAAGTTTCAGACACGGCTAGTGCCTAAAGTTAAACAGTTTGACACGGTGTTCTTATAACACACGCCATAGATGCACGAATAACTCAAATATCCAGATTTCAGCCAATTATGACAAAAAATGCATCCAGGTTTTCGATATAATCCTTTAGTGCTTTGTTTAGTTGCCTAAAAAAACACCAGTCAATCAAATCGCTAACCAAACATTGTTCTGACAAATCTCTACCCGTTGCAGCATTCATACATAATATCGAACCACCCATGCTGCCAATCCCCTAGCGAGAACATAACGCTAGCGATGGTCATAGACGCGTACGAGATCTATGGTCACGACCCCACAGACAAGCTGGACCATCTGGCTCATTACCAGATCGAGATGATGAAGATCAAGCGAGCCCCTGACCAGGTGAGCTGAATTACTACCAGCTAATGGAAAAGAAGAGTTGGGAATTAGTGGGAAACATTTACAGTCCGCGATTATTTGTCGCTTGAGCTATAGAAAAACATGAAATAAATCGTCAGTATTTACGTATTATATGAATAAAGTTCAGATGGACTGACTAGTCGGGAAAGCCGCCTTGTTCGACTAACCGCCTAGTCGTCTATTGAATAAGTTCATATGTATCGGTAGTTGGATCAGAAAGATTATGAGATTAGATGAGCTCAAAACGAAATTTTGAGCTCATCTAATCTCATAATCATTTCCTAGCTATAGCTAGGAAATGAAATAAGAGCGAACACATTATGCAATTTGACGTACGGACTTCGACTGACATTTTACAAGTCAGATAAAGACAAAGACCAAGGTGCATATCATTTTCATACCTTTTCTAAATAGAATTTTTTGACCCAACAGCAATCGGTATAGACATACCGATTGCTGTTGGGTCAAAAAATTCAAACAGTCGATAAGGTTTTTCTATTAAAACATGGTTTATCGACATCCAATGCATGTCTTTAGAAAGGAACCAAAGTTAAGGTTCAAAAAGTTTAAATTGCAAAGATTCCAGGATATGCGCTGGCGATAATAAAAATCTAGCCATATTGGCAGTTAGCCATTTCCGATAACCTAGATTTACCTAGTAGCCGGGAAAGAGGGTGCGGTTATTGAGTAAAATAAGTACATAATATTGCGATTAAAATATAAAGGAGGGAGAGTACTAATTATTGTCATTATTGTGACTACATAAAATTGATTTTCAGATCTTTATATTACTTACACCGAAACCTTATATTATAAAGGCAGATTTTCATTCTAGTCAATACGAATGAATCTTACATTAATTATGGGACTCTGCACTTTATTCAAAGTATTATTAATCTTCTGGATCGTTGCTATTTTAATATCTGCCCCGTCTCAGTCGTCAACTCGTCACGACCCCCCCAGTCCCTTTACCACGGCTGGGACTGTGATGTGGAGCTGTTCTGAAAATATCTCACGATCCAAATTGAGCTTTAAGTCTTTTATGTTGAAACTACTGATTGATAGCACACTTCACCTTTGTTTTCACGGTGAGATTTTTACCAAATGGCATTACTGATTACAGCGCAGTTAGCGCTAGTTCACAGCGGGCCCCCATTTATGTTAGAGAGGTTCTTCAACTTATCAAAATGTTATCATTTCAGTATTTAATAAACGAGCACGTCCACATAGCAACGGATCACCTGGCGAGATTCATTCACATGCACATAAAAGAACTGAAGGTAGGTGTGTAGCGTACTTAAGGTTGTCAATAAATGTATGTAGGTGGGTCAATGACCGTTATTGCACATTTATCTGGCGTTCGGTATAAGTATTGGTAAGGTATGCCAGAGAAGTCTAGATCAGTGACTTTCTGTCAGCGGTAGTGTGGCGGAGGATAGATTGTCAAAATGTCGTAAATGTATGGGATTGACAAATGCTGTCGAGATGTCCCGTGGTCTTATATTTTGGCATTTCGACCATACGGCGGCATTCGCTGATAGAATGGAAGTCCCAGAATAGAAACGAAGTGCTTTAGTAATTGAGAATGACGGCTTCAAGAGGTGAGTGGGTCATCTAGCCAGTATCAAAATGGATGAAATGTTTTCAAATGTTCGTAGGTAACTGATAAAAAATGCACTGATATGATCATATGACTGATACATGGTAGGCAACTCGTTAGGCGTAGGTAAGGCGCGCATTGGTGCCTTGACATGACCCATTCCTACTATAATTGAGAGACTCGAAGATTATCCCAACATATTCTCATAAAAGCATATAGGTATTGACTATATTTATTATATATCCTAATGAACATGGTCTACCCATTTGCCAAAATTCATCCAAATCCGCAGCCATTACGAACAAACAAACAGACTGAAAGAGTTACTTTCGCATCTATACTTATAATAAATCTGTAGAGAGGTCAATTCTGTACAAGGCATATATTTTCAAAACAACTATCAGGGGGTGATTAGTGATCGATACTGGTGCCAAAAATGCAATCAGTAAAATTTTTGTCTGTCTGTCTGTCTGTCTGTATGTTCTTTATAGAAACAAAAACTACTCGACCGATTTTAACGAAACTTGGTGCAATTATTCTTCATACTCCTGGGCAGGTTATAGTATACTTTTCATCACGCTACAATCAATAGGAGCAGAGCAGTGAAGGGAAATGTTGGGAAAACGGGAGAAGTTACTCCATTTTTTAAGCTTCTGTCGCGTGTGTAGCCTTAATGGTTAAAGTTACATAGAAATCATGTATGACGGAAATGTTCTACATAAAATAATCTAAAAAATATCCCACAACAGCATATGTCTATCTTTTATGGTTGACTCACAATAACACGTGTAACTCCCGATAGCTTAGCAGTTCGGAGCTTTCTGATTATATTTGTTTACTCTTACGTTTCCGCTAAGAAAGGATTTTGATTAATTCTACCCCCAAGGGGATAAAATAGGGGATGAACGTTTGTATGAAATTTTGTCAATTTTAAACCGATCGGGCTGAGAGTTTCAAAATCGGGGGTAAAGTAACTATTCCACGCGGACGAAGTCGCTGGCAGAAGCTAGTTTATAATATTAGTGTCGATTAATTACGAGGGGTGAAGTCTGCAGATTACCTACCAGAATATCACGAATAGCATAAAGTATAAAGGCTTACCGAAAATATTATTTCAATAAGCTTCTTTTTACTGAGTATTAGGTAATGGTCCATGCCATGCCTTAACCCAAGGTCACTCGCGGGTACAAAACTTTTGTCACCAATGTGTATTTAGGATCCGTAATTCCGTTTAGGTACATGTTTTCTCACTCCCATGATGCAAACAACAATAGCCCTTATTGTAAAATGAAAGTAACTAAACAAACAAACAAATGTTAATATGTAATACCTTAGTAACATTTCCATTCGGTAGGTCATAACTTTCAGGAATCTAGTCAGTTACTTATTACAGTAATTATCAGTATCCTGCAGTACCTATGTACATATAATTATCTAGTAAAGTTTTACTTACCCAGATAATAGGGTTCGGTACATTGCAACAAGCATGGCAAATGGCAATCTTGGGCTTGAAGCAATCAGCCCTACTGATAAGTGCTACATACGTAGGTAACTTAAACAGGCAATATTAAAGTATCGCCTTACGAGAAGGTGAATTTTGAGAATCGAGTTAACAGCCAGGCCAAGTGTTACAATACCTTCAATTTGATTCTAGGTTTTACTGATAGCATTAGATGACACGATAGACAACATGCTCACGATGTATGACAATCATAACTCTATCAAGACGGAGAGGGTCGCCACATTCAACTACGCGTCAGGAGGCTCAGTCCCATCTGAGTTCTATATGAGTCAAGGTAAGGTTTTAGTAAGTAATCGATTCGTTCATCGATTGGGTCCCATTAAACGCCGGATCACGGCAGACAAAGGCGAAGATGGCGGGATGAGTTCGGCGATTCCTACCGAAAGCACTAACCTGCGTTAGCAGGAAACAAGTCAACAATGGAGAGGAAGCAGAGGCTAAATATAGGCTAGTGACTAGAATCTAAAATAATGACGTCTATAATTATGTCTTGGCGGAGTGGGGAATACCGACAAAAAGTAACGTTATGAAGTCACTACAGTTTTATTTACTTAGGGCTGCCAGCATCGAAATTGCCGACGCCGGACAAAATCTCAAAAACACCGGACATTTGGGAGAAAATGTTTTTTTTCCCGGACAGACCCGAAAAAGAAGGCTTTTAAATAAAAGTTTACAGTTAATCTAATACAGTTCTATCACTACAGTTAATCTAATAGTATCTAATCAATATAAACTATAGCGTCGGCTATTTTGTAGCGCCGGATTTTTTTAGTAATTGTATACTGCTTACGATTAAAGTTTTGTTCAAATATTCAATCAATGGTACAAAAATGCAAACACTGTCCGGATTTTACCAGGACAACTTTGAAAACCCCGCCTGGACACTCCCCGGATGCCCTCCAAACTAGGACAAATCCGGGGAAAACCCGGACAGATGGTAGCCCTATATTTACTCAACCAATATAAATTAATCGATAAAAGACTACTTCCAGAGTTCTACTGCGGAAAGAACGTGTATATTTTCTTGTCGGACCTATACAGCGACATCTACAACATGGGTAGAGGACCCACACCCTTCTGCAAGGGCCGAGCCTTCCACTTCTTAGGATTTGTGCACTTTATGGATGACACTCGTTACTTCTTGGAAGAAGACCCCAATGTAGTGTTTTCCATGGATAACTTCGTTCATGGATTGGAGTGTAATATCGGGATTTGTGTGTTCAGGTTGGCACTTAAATAAAATTCTTACAAACATATTATACATAATTCAAGATATTTTTAAATTTAAGAATTAATGATTTTTATTTTGTAAATAGGTTGTAAGTTGTAAATAACACTTTTATACGTCAATCTTTTTTGGTCGTTTTAAACTGGATGAGGCCGGTGTTTCCTAGCTGACTACCCTGAGAATAAACACCGAAACAAACCCAGAGGTCAAAGTCTCTTTTGAAGTCCATACAATTGTACTGCTCAAATCATATGAGAACAATGTACGTTGAATTGAAATGGACAGTTGTCTGAAGTGGTCTTATGAGGACAATGCAAGCATTTGTCAGGTATCGTGTAATTCAGAATTTTAAGGAGCTCAATGAATTGACAAGTAATACTAAATTACGGGCATTTGGCTAGGCCGCATAAATAACTCAAACCGCTAAAATAGCCGCGGTCTTAAAATTTAGCCCTGTGGTACACCACATACTTTAAGCTAGGTAACTTTAATACTACTTACTTTAACCATCTGACACATTATGTGACGCTACACATTTTTACCGTTTTAATGCTTCTTTCGCAGGTTTCCATTCAAGAAGACCTTGCAGCATGTCCGCGACGTATCCACTCTTCCGAAGGCTATTGTCAAGTGCGGCACGGAGATGTACAAGCTACCTCCGCTGACTGCCACTTCCTGCATAATCACATCGGGGTCTTTCATTCTGGACTTCAACATACAAGGCGTCAGATTCAGGCATTATGATTATTTGCTGGTACGTGGTCTTTTTATTTGTGTACCCGCTGCTGGGCAGAGGCCTCCCTCTCTTTTTTTGAGACACGTCGTCTGTCATTGTGGGCCAGTGTTTTTTCGGGTAGGAGTTAAGTTTATCTCTCCAATCTTCTGTCTGCCACGATGTTTTCTAGCATTCAATGGATAATAGTGGTTCCTTTCTTAGTTAGTTATTTTTATAAAAAAACTCTTTACAAATCATTTTGGTGTAAAAAATAAACAAACATGCGATTTCAGCAATCCCGAACGATTTGCTATCATTTATTGAAGAGTTCCGTTTCCTATCATCTCTGTTCTTCATCAGATCTTCACCAAACTAGAAAGGTACCACGTTGAAATACTAAGATGCTCTTCCAAACCATCGTACACAGTTTTATTTTTTCATTTTCATCGGCAAGATGGAAAAGAACGTCGTCAATGTAAACTAAGCCACTCATTATCGGGGATAACTCAAATACTAGTAGTCAGATCTCAATCAAATGGAACCACACGACAAGCACCAGCTTTCGAATATAAAAAGAATCATCAAAATCGGTACACCCAAAACAAAGTTATGAGGTAACAACAGTTAGAAAAAATACAGTCGAATTGAGAACCTCCTCCTTTTTTGGAAGTCGGTTGAAAAAGGGGAGCCATGGTTCATAAATAAATATGAAAATATTTTGTTTTCATTATAATTAGACAACTTATACTGTCAACATCTAAAGCTTGCTTAGTAAATAGCAAAAAAGGTATGAAATAAAATACAAGTAATTAAAAAAATTAAGAACACGTCTGCCATGTCAAAAATTCAACAAAAAAATAAAAAAAATATAGATAAAACCTTTCATTGCATTCGCGGGACCTGTAAAAAACTATTCAAAGGAACCGTCCGCCGACTGCTTTTCTTAATTATTGGTTCTTTTTTTACAAATCACCGTGTAATGCAGATTTAATGCTTTAGTAGGTATATAAGTTTAATTGCTGTTCTAGTTGATGCCAAACGGCCAGGCTTACTACACTAAAGAGAAGTACTCTCCGATGTACTGTGACCATCATGTCTGTGAGTGGAACTACACCAACTTTTATGGTGGTAAGTTACCTACTTATTACAGTACAAGTTACATAACAAAACTACCAGGGAAGAACAACAACACACTACAACAACTGCTACTATACCCATTTCTGCCACCAAACCGTGTTGCTGTGTTCTCAATTTAATAGGTGGGGGCGCCGCCGTTGTAGCATAAGCATAATCAGCCTTTTAACGTTCCCACTGCTGGGACACAGGCCTCCTCTCTAGGAGAGGGAATGGGCCGTAATCCACCACGCGGTCCCAGTGCGGGTTGGTGAACGTCACATGTCTTTGAATTTTTGGTTCTAGGACATGCCGGTTTCCTCATGATGTTTTCCTTCACCGTTTTGAGAGCAGTGGTGAAGAAATTAATTACACATAGTAATTCGCCTGGCTGGGTTTGAACCCGTGACCTACAATTCGTAAGTCGGGGCCGTTACTACTCGGCCACCGCTGCTCTCACGCCGCCGTTGTAGACGAATAAATAAAACAAAATAAAGAACTAAAAAGTCCCATGAGGCACTTCGATGTTTTAGGTTGGTTCCTGGGTTATTGGCAACTCATTTGACATTATTACTACACGGTAGAGTAGTAGATTTGTTTTTCCATCCAAATCTCATTTTCAAATAAATCAGTAAAATATATTTAATATATTATGTCGTAGGTCCATTCATAATTCCGGGTGACCCTGGCACGGGTTTGTCGCCAGTGCCTCCGTTCATCGAACAGACATCAGAAGCGTTCGTCGTCACCACGGACATGCCCGGAACGGATGACTCTAATATTACTTGTGAGTACCTGATAGTCTCTCTGAGCCATCAACCATCTCCATCATACTTCAGGATTTAGGGAATTGACACACGCAGACCACAAGCTTCATTGATTTCGAATAAATTGAAGTTATCATACTTGAAGGAAAAAGTTCTCACATACATTAATCTATATACATATATACTAATATTATAAAAAGGAAAGATTTGTATTTTATATTTTTGTATGTAACGAATAAACTCAAAAACTACTGGACCGATTTAAAAAATTCACCACTAGAAAGCTACATTCACCCTGAGTAACATAGGTTATATTTTATCCACGTATTCCCACGGGGACTACGCGAGTGAAACCGTGGGGCGCTGCTAGTTAATTCATATTTTTGGCCATCCTCTTTGCTCATAACCATTATCATCAAAGCGTACCTACCCCAAATTAAACGAGGGGTCGGTTCCCAGTTTTACCGGATGCATCTGTTAAGCGGATTTAGTATTTTACATGGAGCGACATTACTGGTATGAATTCCTGTACTCTTATGTATAATAGGGATGTCTCCTGAGAATAAAAATATGTTTCTATTTAGTCCGTCAGTAAGATCATCGAAATATATTGGACACGTTTTTTTTTGCTTTATCAAATCTATCAAAATTGGCGAAGCTTCAAAGCTCATGAGTGGGGGCTTATGACGTCACGGCGTGGTAAAAATCGTAGTTCGAAGTGACATCGCACGAGTTTTCAACGCACTGTATCGTCTTCGTTTTTTGTTTACGTGAAAACAGAAAAAAATACGTATCCAATATTTTTTGGAAATCTATCAGACCGTCTATTTAGACATTTTACCCTATACTTAGTGATATTTTTCTGAGCATGCTTGAAATTTTGGCCACATGTGTTTCAATCTCAGTACAGTGATATAGAAACGTAATGTTTTCAGATTCCCTGGACGGTTGCTGGTACATGTTCCCTCCTAACTACGGCTCGATCGCTGGTATCAGCTATCTGGACCCGCTGACTGTCAACGAATATCGATTCACTTGTCAAGGTTCTGGTAATAAGGTATGTTAACGCCAAAGGCCTGACGTAGTGTTAAGGCCTGACGTAGACAGGAGCTTAAATTGGTAGTATAGATGTTGCATGCAGTAGAAAGCAGCGAAAAGAGATGGAAATGATGAATTTTATGATGTACTAGCATCGCCCAGCGATTTCACCCGCGTAGTTCCCGTTTCCGTGGGAATACGGGGATAAAATATAGCCTATGTTACTCAGGGTGAAAGTAGCTTTCGAATGGTGAAAGAATTTTTGAAATCGGTCCAGTAGTTTTTGAGTTTATTTGTTACATACAAAAATACAAATATTTCATCTTTATAATATTAGTATAGACTAGCATCGCGCCGCGGTTTCACCCGCGTAGTTCCCGCTCCCGTGGGAATGTGGGGATATAATATAGCCTATGTTCACCGGTAATACGTGTAGCTTCCCAACAGTGAAAGAATTTTTCAAATCAGTCAAATAGTTTCGGAGCCTATTCAATGCAAACATACAGACAAAAAACAATCAAATCTTTCCTATTTATAATATTAGTGTAGATGTATACTAATATGAATGTCTCTTTCAGGGGTTGTACTGGTATCCTCAGTGGATGGGCGCGTCCCCGCACCACCCGTACCCCGCGGCGGGCGACGGCCCGAGCTCGCTGAACCGCCCCGTCGAACCCATCTTCTACCCGCACCAGCAAGGGAGCCCGCCTTCCACGATATTAATGCCAGAAGTACATTGAATATATGCTTAGTTTGTATTAGGAGTGTTTTATTTTTACCGATAAATTCAGGAAATTCTAGAGACTGATCAAACTGTAAAGATATGGTCTGAATTTTATAGATAGAAGAAACTCATATATACTGTCGTAAAAGCCCATGTCAACTTTGATTGGTTCATCATTAGGTCCCTAAATATACAGAAGGTACTCCGCGTTTTTATCAGCAACTCGCATGCGAGTTTAACGCACATTAATTACATTGCGGGGCATATTATACATCGATAGCGAGCAATGTAATGCAACTTGCATGCCAGCTGGTTGTTGGTTAAAACGAGGCACTCCTGAACGAGCAATGCAAAAGCGACTTTAAAGCCTAAAAAAACAATACACTATGGTCAGTTTTCTGAATAGAGTATTTGACTATAAGAACGTCGCAAACCATACGCGAATACCCAAGTTAAACGGTTTATATAACTACAATAATTGGATTTCTTAATTAAGGAATGGGGGTATACATATTATAGCTATTTATTTATTTATTACGAGAATACGCCTTTAAATTGCAATATGAAACTTCTCGGCTCGATTTGATCATTTGTAATCGCCTAAGAACAACCATCGGCAGTTGCCCACTAAACACATGACCAATCTGATCGGAGAATCCTTCCTTTTCAATGGAGGCTTGTCCTCCGGTCTACATACCTACCCTATTCTTTGTACTGGGAATCAACAAATGGCTTCTTCCGCTCTGGGCGGAGCGGAAGGGAGTGTCACTCTTATTGACTTCTTTGTTAGAGTTACAATCGAACAAATAAAACCCTCTTCTACGATTTTTAATAACTTTTATTCATATTCATAATAATCATAATTTACACAAACATAACGATACCTAGAGTCAACTCATTTAGTTGAGAGTTTTTAACCTAAATATATTTAAAATAAATGTCGAGTTAAATGTAAGATAATTTTATTGCACTTAATTTTAATATATTTTATTATAAACCAAACGTTTTAAAGTACACTTGAAAAAAAACACTGTTAGTTTTGGCTGACAATGAATGCTTCTAGACACCAGTTCCACATCTTTCTTCGAGTTCCTGTATATAATGTGATTCAAATAAACCATATTTTGATTTGCTTTAGATGTCCATTGACCGCTTCGGAAAGAAAACATCAATCACAGTAGCTTATCAACGGTTAATGGGCATCTTACAAGAGCAAACATCGATGATTGTATACAAGAATATATCCTTTATGGAGTACGAAATAGTGTTCAAAATACATTTAGGAATTGGTGTCGAGAATATCGCTCGGAGGACATTCGATTGCGCCTAATGTTGCCTAAAATCGAGTTTGTATCGAATAGTTTATAATAACGTTTTACAGCAATAGGCATGGCTTTACAACAAGGAGATGGCAGGCTTACATGCATATTAATGCAAAATTTAATGTTACGAATAAACCCACTATATTTTATATTGCAATAGACGGCTTTAATACTATTTAGTTTTCATTATCATGAAAAAATATTTATAAGCTCATAAGGCAGCATTTTTTATCGACAACTTTTGAATTAACATTTACGTTATTTACTGATTTCTAGCAACACTAGTTACACTTGCCAGGTCAGCCCATCTGTGGATGTTGCCAGCGCACAAAATTATTACTATTATCTACTTACAGCTATTTCAGAGACCTATTTAGTGGGATATCACACTTTAAATATTATTGTACCACTTGCAAGATTTGTAAGTTAATAATTCGTAGGACAATAAACTTGCCGGCACTTCAGAACTTAGGAAACAATTTCGTTAAATATTTGAAACGATAAAAAAAACAAACTGTTAGTACATTCATAACTGTCATAGGATTTAAAAACTAATTTATATTACATTGAATTCCTATGATTTTTAATTTGCTCATTAGTCACAGGTATATGAATGGTGCATACATTTGTAACATAAAATATTTCAGTTTCACAAAGAAGTCAAGGCAGCATAATATTGGAATGACTAAAAAATAAATTCGTTAGAAATATACTCTTAAAAACCCATGTTAGTAAGAAGGTGGATAAACGCAAACAAAGACAAAGATATAAAACTTTTCCCGTAATACTCTTTGACAATGTGTCCTAAAAGTAAATGCAATAGGATAGGGGCCGCTATGGCTCGAGAAATGTGCACTTATGCTAAATACATAGTGCTTGGATATAAAATGTTGATAGACATTTTATATGGAACTAGACAAAGAAAAATTGAGAAGTCTGTCGTCGAATTTACCAAAATGGAGATTATATTAGTTCACTTCAAGAAGTGAACGCAAATAAAACTTGGAAGCATTCCTAACTCAAAAAAATGACCCAAAGCACATTGCGCCGCGGTAGGCGGGGCTTACCGATTGCGCCGCTCACGTGTTTAGTTACACGGCCTATTCGTTACATGGTTTTTAATTTAAACCCAAATGCTTGGGAAATAAGGTCTATTTTTAACTGTGCATCGTATTAGCAATAATGTTGATGGTGTGGTTCGGCGAATCAGCGACGAGGTTTCGATGTGTGAGTTTGTTTGGATTTTTGGGTCACGATTCGCGCTTAGATCCCTTGAAGTAATGCTTCCATGTTTTATTTGCGTTCACTGACTTCAAGCCTGTATTCCCAAGAAGGTTATGCAGCGGTATATCTATAGTACGCTCACATCTCAGTAGTTCTGTTTAAGCTCCAGATATAGGAGGACCAGCCTATTTTCATCAACCGGACAAAATGCCAGACTTTGAACATTCTTTCCAGGAATATAACCTTTAGTACGTAAGGAATAGAGTTTAAAATACACATTTTCATAGGAACTTGTTAAGGAACATCTGAACTCTCCAAAATTAATATTGTGTGGTGTTTTCTTGAGCTTCCCGTAAAATGTCCACCACCATTTTTACCCACAACACTATGTATTATTACTAAAAATATATCTATTTAACATCATGGTCAGTCCTCAAGCTACGGTTTTATTTTCGAACCCAATTTATTTTGCTTCTATAATAATTTGTCGTTACAATTGTATAGTCAAATTAATTATTGAAACACTGAATTATTTTAGCCATAGTCAGGGATTAGTAGAGTATAGAGTTGATATTACCTCTACATATTTTTTGAACTTTGAATACATTGGTTCATTGTATATTTCGAATTACTGTTTCAAGTGTAAAATAATTTCATTTAGGGTTTCGTACTAAATTTCTTAATTCTTCAAAACAATACCTTTTTGGAAATACATTCAAACACAAATAAAAAGCCTTAATAGTAAATCCCGCGATGATTACGTCACGATTATGATTTCGAGATTGCACAGGAGGTAAGGCCACCCAATTTTACTTCCGTTGCTCGAGTTAAAGTAATATGCTCTACCTAATTCGATCCCAGGTCATAATATAGTTAACCATAGCATCGGTATGTACAAGTTCCCGTATGACACATTGACCGTTAATAAGATACTCATGTGTGACAGAGACGATGGTAGACTCGCCACTGGATTGGACTCGCGTCACTTATGCAATACAAAATTAATCTTATTCCATAAATCTTTAAAGTACATTTTATATTGAACAAGTGACGCGAATATTTTGACAAATACGCCAAGTTCAGTGCCAGCATAAGAATATTCGCGGCCACGCCATTACGCTGAGCATATTTTCGGCTGTAAAACCGTCGCAATAGCGTAGTTGACTAAAAAAATCTAATTAGTCTATCAAATAGATTTCTAAAAAATATTGGACACGTGTTTTTTTCTTTTTTCACGTATATAAAAACGAAGACGATACAGTGCGTTGAATATTCGTGTAACGTCACTACTTGTTACAATTTACCACTAAGTGACGTCATAAGCCCTCCCTCCTGATCTTTGATGCTTTTTATTGTCGATTTACATAGAAAGCAAAAAATACGTGACCAATATTTTTCGATAATCTAACTGACGGACTTTCGTGAAATAGAATCATTTTTAATTCACGAAATATTAGTTAGCAAATGGTGACATCCACTTTCACGGGCGCTACACACTTATTTGGGTGGCGAGATTGAATGTGCGCAGATGAATGGTCGGGAAAAAGGCCGTCCAGCTGTTAGTCGGTTTTTAGCGATCAATATTACGTATTTAATATATTGTTTTATACTTGACTCTACCCGAATAAAATACAACATGTGTATTCGGGCATTATCGTTCAAATAATGCTGCCGAACAATTTTTTTTTTTTAATGGACCACTCGCAGTTCAGCACGCTAAGGCTGGTTACTGCTCAACCGGACAATAACGCTGCCGAACTAATTGTGAAGGCCCATTTACGTGTGTAGCGCACCTTACGTTTGGCAACGCCATCTTTAGCAGTGGTAGCCGAGGCGACCAAAAGAGTCCCGAGACAAAGTCGAACTTTTACTAATGTGTCGTATTAACAGCCAGTTACTAGCTTTTTTCTCTTTCACACACTGAACATAATCCAAATACATGACGTTGTTACTGTAAAAAGGCCGAATTACGATAAACCCTATGATTTGCACATAAAAAAAAAACAAATAATTGCTAGATTTTACTAGTCTGAACTTGATGGCTGTGGCAATCGATAATTTTGGACTTCTTACATTTTACCTCAGAGGCATAGTAAATATAAATAGTCATGCCAAGTCCAAAGTACATCTCATTTGTATTTTTTCATTTACCGTATTTCGGGCTTCTGCTGTATAAACGATGCCTGGTTACCTACAATAATGTGATATTACAAGCTCGTAACGCTTGCGTATAATCCTGGCTTCAATATAACAATAATACAGTTGACGATACATCGTTATGAACATGGCTTAATTATTAACGTGGTTATGGGAACTGACAGTCTGGTTATATTCGTTGGACACACAATGTGTGAGAAATTAAGTAAAACTTAAAAGTTTATGACATACGAGTCGCTTTCGTTTGATTTGTAAATAAATTATATTTTCTAGAACATAACTATTATTGTTATTTTCGCAATAAAAAGCTATGGTCTGGTTCTTTTATTTAAATAATTTATTTTACTTTTGAGGCTGAATTTTCAATAGTCAGATATTTTTTATCTGAGGATTTAAAATAACGGTCTGACAACTTTTGTATACAAAATATAACACGTCAACCCCCCATATTTGTCCTTCAAATAAAAATTATATGCCGATTGACAAACTAGACCTAAAGGTTGTAATAAATTTTGCTAATTTGCCTATTAAATCAAGACTTAAGTCTTGAAAGTAATAGGCAAATTAGCAAAATAATGTGTAGCCAAGGACTGTGAAAACTCGAGATTTATAACGTTTCTACATTCCTGTTGTTCCTAGATTGCTGTACAGGTGATTATAATTCATTGGCACTCTTAAGAGGGTGAAAATGTAAATCGATTAAAATTAATTTAATTGTGTGCCCTAAGCCCTCCCCCCCGCCCTCACTGAATTTGAAAGTGCGCGCGACTCGAGTTCCGATCCTTTTGTCGAGTTATGCGCACAAAATGCAATGACCAGCTTATTTTTTTTTAAGCAATGATTTTTACTTTAATCATCTTTTGGAAAATCTTGCTGTATAATAATACTAGTACATTCGCCCTCTCGAAAATGTTCGATGAATTAAGTTACAGTGATAGTAGTTGCAATAAAAATTGAGCATTGCTCATTGTAAAATTAAGGTTCACAATCGCAAATTGGCTGTACGACGAATATTCCCATGCTGTCGACGCAAAAGCTTGTAATGTGCGCTGTTGGCTTCACGGAACATTGTGCGAGACACGACACATGTGACTGTATCCTATATTTATCTTTGTGTGAACGATATATGGTTTATAATTGCTTGGTTGGCGTATATGATTTTCGTTAATTCAATTAGGAACTGTGTGCGGTTGATATAAGATAATTTTTTGAATCGGATGAATGTTATATATCTAAGTAGTTACTGTTTGTGTGATGGTGTTGTAAATATAGAATAAAGAGTTAAAACATAATATTACTAATGAATTTATATATATCAAGTACCTAATGGCTACTTTGTGTGTTCAAAAAAAGTTTAAACGTCACATTATTTCGTGCCGCACAATGAATCCGAACTATATTTATCCTTACATTAGTCTATGGCCGGATTGTTTCATGCTTTCTGCTCAACGTCGTCAATTTCGAATTCTTTCTCCCAGCTTTCATCAGAATTAGCGCTAGCATCATCTTTGACCTCTTTCTCTCCAAAATAATCTTCAACTAAATTGTTTCCACAAACGTCAGACTTTGCTGCCTTTTTCGGTGACCGGCCATTTTTATTTTTAGTTTGTTTATTGTTCATCTTGTCTCTGGTTTGTGCGGCTTTTGTTTTTTTATTGTCTGTGCTCGTTGTTTTGTCAGTGTTATTGTTGGCAATGTCACGGGAACTCGTTTGTTTGGTCATCTTCTTGCCGGCGATCTCTCTTTCGTATTCTTCTAGAAGGAGGGTTTGTTGTTCTTCTGTCAGTTCCACGTCGTTTGCGAAGTCTTCTGTACAGAGGTACGATTATTTGGAACGTGATTTAATCTGTGGTTCTCGAATGCAATTGACCAATGTTGGGAGTATGAACTTTATAAATGAATCCTCGTTTGGTCAAATCTTTGTGGTGGAGGCCAACATTGGTTATTGAATACAAGAACCACTACATAGAACATCTTATTATAGATATGAAAATATGAATAATGAATAAAAGCACTCAGTTTTGTTTTTACGTTTAATCTCATTCATTTAATTTTAGTTAGGAATCTATGTTGTGTTAATTATAAAGTGATTTTCCTCATTCTAGAGCCTTTTTTTCAATCGTCAGCTAACACCTATCTGCAGAATAAACATGGCAGACTGTCATATTTTTTACATACAAGTATGGAAAAAAAATAGAAAATCAGATAAAAGTTATATGACGATTAAAGTATCAGCCCTAAAATAGCATTATTGTAATAAATACATATTATTCTAAGGAAATATAAAAACAACATTGAATACATAGGTTTTATTTACCAAAATACAGTTTAAGACATTATAATAAAGAAAAATAATACATAGGGACGGTTAGAATCGACCTCAGCTTACAGACAATCGATTACAATATCGATTGAGGCGCTCAAAGAATCGATATATCGATAAAGTTTAACGCTACATCTCTATTTACACTTACCGTCTTCCCAGGCGACGACGTTGTCCATGTCTGGGGCTTCGAAGGGCTTTTCAAAGGGCACTTCCTCTTCTTCCAGGCCTGATAGGACCTTTTTTGGGCTCCTAAAAAACAAAAATGAGGATATTAGTCAAAATCTTTTTGCTAGCTTACGTTTCTGTGCATTTTTTTCCGCTATCTCTTCGGTATATGCCACCGATCGAGCGATAAATCTCGGTTCGTTCGGTTTCTCGCGGTATCCCAGATGATATTTTGTATAGGACGGAATCCCATAGATAGAGCGAAATGGGCGAAACCAGTTTCGCCATACTCCGCATAAGTAGAAGGCATTTTTTATTTATTTATTAAAACATTATGCACTAAAGGACTTGTACAATGTACAGTTTTGATTGACCTTTTTTTTAAACAGTTTAGACAAGGCGATAGTGTAGGGCCAAATACATCCGGTCGAGCTAAAAGAGTTTGGCAATTAATTTTTGCTACTGATAGTAGAAGCGATATTCGAATAGGATTGAACAAGCATTTAGCCAAGATATATTTTCTCTAGGTTGTTTCAGATTATATCGTTGCTTGTTGGCACAGGAAACTGAATTGGAGCAGTATCATTATCAATGTCGGGTTTTATAGCGGAAAAAGTAGGCTGTAACGCTGTAAATGTGACACATACAAGTTCCAAGAAGAAAGAAGTTCAACTTTATAGAGAGCCGTCTCTGTCACATGTATTTTTCCTTTTTATCACGCGCTTACGTAACTTTGTATTTCAAACCAATAACTATGAATTACAAAGTTATCTCTGCGGTCGCCAGCAACACTTACTGTTCGATGGGCGTCTGCATGGGCAGGTGCGCGAGCACGGGGTCCGTGGAGGGCTCCTCTTGCGGCTGCTTGCGAGCTGCAGCCGCCAGCCGGTCTTGTAGCAGCGCCACGCGGAATAAGTACCTGCAGGGGACACAAACATGGATATAATCAGTAATGAAGCAGTAATGCTAGCGAAGGAGGAGGCGGAACGGGTGCGTGAGAGGGAAACCTCTCGCCCCAGCCGCCGCAACAGAAGGAGACGCCCCGGGCGTCGGGAAACGCAGGGCGATTCCCGGCCACCTGCTGCGCGGGCCTGCGGATGGCGAGCTATGGGTGGCTCGCCGTCCGATAGCAACCAGGCCCGAGTCGACGGCGCTGAGTGTTCCACGCGCGCCTCAAAGAGCCGTCAGCAACGTAGACGGGGCCCCTTAGGGTCAGTGCCTGCTAGGGTTGCAGAATTTGTTCGAAAGAGCGGCCCTGAAACGCAAAGGGCACAAGAAGGATCACGGGTGGGATTTAGTCAGTAAGAGTCTGACACTCCCTTCCGCTCCGCCCAGAGCGGGAGAAGTCATTTGATGATTTCCCAACCAGAAAAAAAAGGGGACACAAAAATGGATATAATCATTTTAATGGCATGTCTTGGTGACACATGGGATTTTTGACACCCATGTGACATTCAACAGCGAGTTAGCGCTTGAATGCTCTCGTTAGTAAATCTTGAAGTCTCTTCAACCGTTCCTACAAGTCATCGTGTGACACGGCAACCGAACGGTATGGAACTAGTTTGTCGTACTGCGTACTGGCACTGCGTACTGCCAGCCCCACGCCGACAGGGCTGGCGTCAAGATATCAAACAGACTGATGAGAGCAGCCTCACTCGTCTCTACACAACGCTATGCAACACTCACCGCTCCCAGAAGTCATCGTGTGACACGGCGTCAGGCACTAGCTTGTCGTACTGCGCCTTCAGCGTGGGGCTGGCGTCAAGATATCTAACAGACTTGAGACTGATGAGAGCAGCCTCGGTGGTCTCTATACAACGCTATGCTACACTCACCGCTCCCAGAAGTCATCGTGTGACACGGCATCAGGCACTAGCTTGTCGTACTGCGCCTTCAGCGTGGGGCTGGCGTCAAGATATCTAACAGACTGATGAGAGCAGCCTCACTCGTCTCTAGACAACACTATGCAACACTCACCGCTCCCAGAAGTCATCGTGTGACACGGCATCAGGCACTAGCTTGTCGTACTGCGCCTTCAGCGTGGGGCTGGCGTCAAGATTTCTAACAGACTGATGAGAGCAGCCTCACTCGTCTCTAGACAACACTATGCAACACTCACCGCTCCCAGAAGTCATCGTGTGACACGGCATCAGGCACTAGCTTGTCGTACTGCGCCTTCAGCGTGGGGCTGGCGTCAAGATATCTAACACACTGATGAGAGCAGCCTCACTCGTCTCTAGACAACGCTATGCAACACTCACCGCTCCCAGAAGTCATCGTGTGACACGGCATCAGGCACTAGCTTGTCGTACTGCGCCTTCAGCGTGGGGCTGGCGTCAAGATATCTAACACACTGATGAGAGCAGCCTCACTCGTCTCTAGACAACGCTATGCAACACTCACCGCTCCCAGAAGTCATCGTGTGACACGGCATCAGGCACTAGCTTGTCGTACTGCGCCTTCAGCGTGGGGCTGGCGTCCAGGCGTCTCCCTGCAGCGTTGAGGCTGATGAGACCGGCCTCGTTGGTCTCGAGGCTCGCGCGCCAGGCTTCAAACTCGGGGCTGTACGCCGGGACTATGAATGTGGCGTCTACGCGCTGTAAGGCCTCTAGTTCTTTCTGTGGGGATGAGTTATAATTATTTAGAACTGGGAAACTCGTTGAAATGACGATTAGGGTGGAGTGAAAAAAAATATTTTGAAACTTTGTTACTCCTGTATCACCAATAGATGCTCGACATTCTTAGAGATATAAAAATAAAATTTCAAGTTCCTACGTTTACATCTTAAGGTGGCGCATCAAATTTAAAAGTTGAAGAAAATAACAAAATTTGTTTTTTATAAAGTTTTTATTTGAGACAAACTATTTATCAAAATGAAAATATTGAAGCTTGAAATTAAGTATTGTACTTATAAATATGCAAAATATATTAAATAAAAGCATTTTAACGTTTGGAAGCTGAAGCTACAGACTCTTATTTTTGCTTAAAAAAATGTGATTTTGTGTCGCATACGGGTATGTCTTGCCTTGCCTTTATCTACGTGCGAATGAATCCAATGAAGAAGCCTCATTAACGAGCTTGACGCACCGTTCTACTGACTGAGTGTGGCAAGGATACTTTTCGATTGCAAATAAACACATCAAAAGTATCTAGGGATCAACATATATTTTTGCAATAACTTTTCTCCTGATTGATATTAATTAAAATTTTCTTTAAGGATTCATCAAATAAAGTGTTTTCGTTTGTCACATTAACGATAAACCAAGTCACCTTTGCATTAATAAAGAAATTTGCCATTTTCCTAATAAAGGGATTTTTGACATTTGAACCACTAACATTAAAGTTCGAAAAAAAGACTGAAATAACAGTTTTCTTTAAAATTTTATTGGGTAACTTAAACAATTAATAATCCGTGTTTCTACCGCGAACACTAACAACACAAGAACATCGGTTTGGCATACTCAAAATGAGTTCATCCAAATCACGCTGTGGAATGGCCGCCCATGTTCGTTGCAACAACAAAAAAAGGTCTTCTTGCGACTGGATACCCTCCATATTCGGCAGAGCTCTTCGCTTACCTTGGCTGAGCGCCATGGAGGACGGTATCGCTGCACCACACGGAGACAAGACCGATACATTCAAATCTTAACTCGAAGAGCTCCAACAATAACCGCCATGATGTTAGCCGTGAGGCTTCATCACTCTTCAGGGAACTTAATTATCGACCAAACAGTCAGAAACCGCTTGCATGAAGTGAACCTTCATTCCCGAAGACCGCTACGGGTACCACCTATAGCAATGCACAATCGTAGGATTCGATATCAATGGGCTCTTGAACACAGAAATTGGGCAGAAGAACAATGGCGTTTCGTGTGCTTTTCTGATGAGTCTCGTTTTGGTATGAGACCGGATACAAGACGTATACGACACTGGAGAACCCCTGGACGCCAACAGCGATTAAAATCCTGCCAGGAAGTCCATCCTTATAGTGGTGGAACCATCATAGTATGGGCGGGTATTTGGATCGGCGGAAGAACTGAGTTGATTTGGATCAGAGGCAACCTCAACGCTCAAATTTATGCTGAGACGATTGTATCAGACGTCATCGTTCCTCTACAAGTGCAAATCGGTCCCTTATTTCAGTTAATGCATGATAATGCACGACCGCACACCGCAAGAGTTGTAAGACAGACTCTCGCCGCAGCTAACATCAATGTCCTGCCCTGGCCTGCTCAGTCGCCAGACTTGAACCCGATTGAGCATGCATGGGATATGCTACAGAGAAGAGCTCTGCCGAATATGGAGGGTATCCAGTCGCAAGAAGACCTTTTTTTGTTGTTGCAACGAACATGGGCGGCCATTCCACAGCGTGATTTGGATGAACTCATTTTGAGTATGCCAAACCGATGTTCTTGTGTTGTTAGTGTTCGCGGTAGAAACACGGATTATTAATTGTTTAAGTTACCCAATAAAATTTTAAAGAAAACTGTTATTTCAGTCTTTTTTTCGAACTTTAATGTTAGTGGTTCAAATGTCAAAAATCCCTTTATTAGGAAAATGGCAAATTTCTTTATTAATGCAAAGGTGACTTGGTTTATCGTTACTGTGACAAACGAAAACACTTTATTTGATGAATCCTTAAAGAAAATTTTAATTAATATCAATCAGGAGGAAAGTTATTGCAAAAATATATGTTGATCCCTAGATACTTTTGATGTGTTTAATTTGCCACCTGAGGAAATCACGCTTGAAATTTCTGCGTCACTATATTTCATGGTCATCGGAGGTTCTGTTATTTTTTCATTTGACCGGTCAATCAAATCATAATAATTCAATACATCGATTTTAAAATTTGGGAGTTGAAATCCTCTTACTTTCTTTACTTTAAACTCTTTTCTTGCCTTTAAAACTCTACGAAGTCCTAGTTCCCTTATGTGAGACTCATCATCTTGTAACATTGCTAATAGTATGTTTTCTGAATGTGCAAAGAAGGAATTTCTCTGAATATGTTTTATAACAATGCTTTTTTGGTCATCCGGTAGATACAAACATCTTTGAATCATGTTAAAGATATGAATTGGACCATATTTGCAAGAAGGTTTTGTTTTAATGTCAAACCAAATTGGTGCATAGACTTTCATTATGAAAGTTGCAAGATCTTTTAAATATTTAGAAGGTTTCGTTGTTCCAACATAATATATAAACGAAGAATTCTATTAGCTCAAGTCAACCATCGTGAATCGAAAAATGTTTTCAATATCAGCGTATATTCACACAAATCTTTCACTGCATCCTGCAGTGAAAGACTTTACCATTATTCAGTTCCAGTAAGTCATTTCTTAACCATAAGTAATATTTTATAATATCACACTAAGTTAGAAACACATTATCACTTAGTTTTATTGGATCACCAAACAAGGGGCATCGCAAGTCTTTTCGCGTTTTTGGCATTTTATTGACGAATAATTAGACTTTTTTTACACTTGTTGTTACCACTTAAGTGAGAAAGTTTAAGAAACCTATGCAAAGACGAACAAATTAACCCTTTAAAGTAACGTGAAATATAAGTTTTATTACATATAGATACACAATAACATTGCCGTGCAGGTACACGATAGACGTAAAAAATGTTATTTTTTTCAAATTACCCTCATAGCGCGCCACCTCAAAATAAAATCGTAGGGTTTTGATTTTTAACATGAATAAAGCTTTTATGTACGGTCATCGGTTAATGACACAGGAAAAGTGAAATTCCAAAAAAAAAAAAACCAAATTCGCTCCACCCTAATGACGATATTGGTATGGCACAGGGCTGTTACCACTCAGATTTTTCTACATAGATTTTGATCTACTTTACAGCGTTGCAGGACTAAGTTTGTGAAGACAACGCAATTTTTGACGGTGGTATTAATATAAGCTCTAGAAAACCTCAAGTTTGGTTCTCAAGCACCTAGCACAACAACAACATTCACGAAAAAAAAAACAGATTTCTAACAAAATTACACCGGCCAGAGTTAGAACTTTTTGAATCATGCTTTTTCGAATAAGGGCCTAGATAATCAATATAAAATATTAACGCCGTAGTTCATATACCTACAGAATAGTATTTACCTTGTAAGTAGACAGCATAGTGGTGTCTCCCGAAGACAGGATGACTTCTGTGTCATCTTCGTCATCCGGCTCAGGATTCAGAACTGTGCTTACTTGACCTGACGAAATATATTAATAACAAGAATAATATACAGGAAGGATACATTCATAGTTTTCAATACAAAGTCTGAACAAAGAGTCTCACCTATGAAACTGCTAAGGCTTTTCTTCATTACATTTGCTGGCGATTCGGGCACATCCAACTGCGAAACAAAATGCGATTCATTTGTATTAAGGTCAATAAAACAAGGAAATAGCTCATTCAGCATTATGAATAGGATAATGATTCATTCTAGAACTACAAAATGCGAATGACCGTCCGTGGAAACAATTTCAAAAATATTATGTGGCCTTGTCATGAAAAGATATACACAGCCAAATATATTTTTTTATGTTGAACGAAGATAAAGAATATCAAAACTGTCTAGACATCGAAGTCTTGAGAGTATTATTGAGCTAATACATAAAAGTAAAAAGGTTTATATCCATTTTAAAGGTAAATCGTTTTTTCGTATGAAACGATTAAAGCATTATAATATTTAGATACTTTGTCGACCTGAGTTGGAATGAGAATATTTCCCAATTTAGTAGAAATCTTAACGATATTGCAAGATAAGATACAGCAAAAAAAAGAAGTTTTCTCATGAAAGATTCCCAAAAGATAAATCATATAATATATGTCCCGCACGTATGACAAAGCGGTACATTGGTATCAGGTGTTCCTGACTTTTTTCGATAAGGTGACTGCAGGCCTGGAACGCAAAGGGCATTAGGAAGGAACACGGGTGGGTTTCAGTCTGTAAGAGTTTGACACTCCCGCAACCTCCAAAGCGGAGAAGTTATTTGATGATTTCCCATCCATAAAAAAGGTACCTGGTTATAGCTCTGTTCGACAAATGAGTTGTTTTAAAGTGAAAATGTGCAGCTTGTCGCTTTATCCCGACATCAAGGGCACTGGGTCAAAATGACCGAAACATTTTAGAACGAAACGTCGCTCATTTACCGAGTAGCTGAAATTTATGAACTAGGTACTCTGTATGTGCCGCATTGACAAGAAATTGAACCCAAATGTTTTCATCGAAGAGATTTCGAAATAATTCGCTGAAGCCTACGTCTTTTAGACTTAGATTAATCTTCCTAGGGTTTATCTTACCTTTAAAGTCTTCCCGATGACGGTGGACGTGGTGCTGAACACATGGCTCGCCTCGCTCTTCACCGCAGTGCCTATCTCGTCCAGGTCCTTCTTCACCATAGTATAAACCTCTGCGGACTGTGGACATATGAAACATATCGTTGGTATTAGGGCGAATTTTGCCCAAAGTATTGGCCAGAAGTTGCAATACACCAGATGGAAGTGAGGAACCCGCAAATACCTGCAAATCCTGCAATGGCATACAGCAGGCCCATAATTATTATAAAAAAAAATATGATGCTTTATAAGATTTATAGAAAAAGAGGGTGGAGCAGTTCTATATAAGATTGGACACTGAATACCTATACGTTTCTGTTGCCTGCACGTTAAGTTAGACACAACAGATGGACACACCCGTAGTTGTTTATGGATCCATTTTAGCCTCCCATCAAAACTTTAAGAAAATGAACTGTACCTATTGTGGCTCAGTTTTGACACTTTGGTAAAACACAAGTAGACAAATCTGTCTAAAGGCTTGGGCAGATTTGCCTTAGGTAATCAAAGCGAATGTTTACTGTATTAATTTGATCAGATAGCCTGACGTTTTTTCAGCAGAAGTTTAATAATATCAATAATAATGCCGGTGTACACACACCCTGCCCACCCTTTCGGGGGATACAGGCGTGAAGTAATATGTTATGATGTCTTTGGAATGTGCAGCAATGTTGAATGGATTGATATCGTTACCTTTAAGAGCGATTATTAATCGATTATTCCCGATGTCCACCACTTGTCTGGCCACCACTGGGGGACAGCGAGACAACTTTAAAACATTATTCTCGTTGTCCACCACTGGGGGACAGCGTCACAACTTTGTAAATTATTTCCATTCGCCACCACTGGTGGACAGCGACACGGATTTTTTAACATTCCCTATGGCCGCCGTTGGGGGACAATGGCACAACTCTTTTGATCCGATTCCCACTGGCCATCAATTTAAATTGTTTAATCTAGAGACCGGTAAAGGATAGCTTAATATACTTACGGATTCGATTTTTAGCAGGGCTAAGGGTAAGACTAATTTAAATATTTATAAATTATATGGTAGGTAAATAATAGTCATATTCTTGAATCAACTTTTATTAAATGTTTCACTCAAGTATTAAAAAATGATCCTACTACTTAGTATTATATAATATAGCTTTGATTGCTTATTTTTTATTGAAGTGGGTAATAAACCGACTTAATTTCCACAGCTGGTTGACAGGCTACAATTTTTAAAATCGACTAGAACATTACGATCATAATCACAGTTTTATTATACTATTCCTCGACGGAGGAATAAAAATTAAATATTTTAAAATAATCAACAGTTTTAAAAATCACATATGTAGTTAAACAAAAAACAATAATAATTCCTCACAAAATCAAATTGGCCTTTACAAGACCCTTTTCAGTTCTTGAATTAAACATAATGTAGGTACTACTCAAAAGTCTTAAACACCACATAGTTAAACAAAATACAATAAGTACTTATTAGTTTCTCATAATTTCTAAAAATTGGCCTACAGATATTTGGCCCAAAACCCAAAAAACCCAAATGGAACTTGTAAACGGCCAAATACCTAAAAATTACCCACTTCAATAAAAAATAAGCAATCAAAGCTATATTATATAATACTAAGTAGTAGGATCATTTTTTAATACTTGAGTGAAACATTTAATAAAAGTTGATTCAAGAATATGACTATTATTTACCTACCATATAATTTATAAATATTTAAATTAGTCTTACCCTTAGCCCTGCTAAAAATCGAATCCGTAAGTATATTAAGCTATCCTTTACCGGTCTCTAGATTAAACAATTTAAATTGATGGCCAGTGGGAATCGGATCAAAAGAGTTGTGCCATTGTCCCCCAACGGCGGCCATAGGGAATGTTAAAAAATCCGTGTCGCTGTCCACCAGTGGTGGCGAATGGAAATAATTTACAAAGTTGTGACGCTGTCCCCCAGTGGTGGACAACGAGAATAATGTTTTAAAGTTGTCTCGCTGTCCCCCAGTGGTGGCCAGACAAGTGGTGGACATCGGGAATAATCGATTATTAATCATGTACTCCATACATTACTTGCAAAAAGAGCTTACAGAGACAGCGAGTGCTTCAGCAGATTTCAAGTTTCTTATAGAAAGTAGAAATCAATCCTTTCTCTCTAAACTCTTTTTAGAAAAAGTTCTTTACTATTACACCAAGGTATGAAGCGTATTCGTATCAATTTTTATTAAAATATGAGATACATAATAAGAATAAGATATTGTGAGTTAAGATAGAATTATTGTTATCTATAGTCAATAATAATATTATTTATTCCCTTCTATTTTTAAAAAGCATTGCCAAAATAATGAAGTTTGCAATTTTATCTTTACAACACCAGTTATAACTTAAAGTATTTTTTTTATCACAAAGATAGTTTATCAAGAAATACAGCAATATACATATAGCACAGATAATTCATATTGTTTACAACTGTGACCTACATAGATTATTATAATATGTTGGTATAGAGAAACTTTGCTCAGACGAAAACAAATCTACATGATATGCTGTTGCGAAATTCTTCGAAAGGGTTACCGCACCAGGAGGCATGAGAAGCGGTCACCTCCTTATAGCATAATCAGCCTCTTAATGTTCCTACTGCTGGGACACAGGCCTCCTCTCTAGGAGAGGGTATGGGCCGTAATCCACCACGCGGGCCCAGTGCGGGTTGGTGAATGTCACATGTCTTCGAATTGTTGGTTCTAAGACATGCCAGTTTCCTCACGATGTTTTCCTTCACCGTTTGAGAGCAGTGGTGATGAAATTAATTGCACAAAGAAATGCGCCTGGCTGGGTTTGAACCCGCGACCTACAATACGTAATTCTGGGCCGTTACCACTCGGCCACCTCCTTATGCGAAACAGTAATGTTAGCGAAGCAGGACGCAGAACGCGCACGGGAGAGAGAAACCTCACGCCCCAGCCGCTGCAACAGAAAAAGATGCCCCGCGATACAGTGGCCGGGAATCGCCTTGCCACCCCGCGTGACCGGCCTGCGGATGGCGAGCTATGGATGGCACAACCAGGCCCGGGTCGACGAAGTGTCGTGATACACGCACGTCTCAAAGAAATGACAGCAAAGAAGACGGAGCCCCATAGGGTCAGTGCCTGCTAGGGTTGCGGAATTTGTTCGAAAGAGTCACTGCGGCCCTGGAACGCAAAGGGTACTAGGTGGAAAACGAGTGGGTTTTAGTTTGATGATTACTCATCCAGAAAAAAGCCCTGATACGCAAAGAGGATTTTAAGGAATATGGGTGGGTTTTAGTCAGTAAGAAACTTTAACGATTTCGCATAGAAAAAGATGTTATGCTAGTGTACGTAATAGTTTGTTTAGTTTTATCCAGTAGTTTTATGAGCAGTAGGCCGTTAACACAGGTTTTTTTAGAAATATGTAGAGGCAATAAATAGGCTTTTCAACATGTAGCCTTGCCAGAAACTGTTATTGAATATTTTGGTCTGTGGTTGAAGGCTTGTGAGAAATACTTTGGATATTTGAAGCCTTAGCATTTGCAGCATTTGTTTTAAGAACAATAACCCCTTTTTAGATGTTTTAAATGTGATAATAAAGCTTCACGATATTTTATTAGTAGGTTGAAAACACGTTTTTACTCCTTCACGTTTTCTTCGACCTTCGACAGGTTGTGAAAATCGTTACAATAAAAAAAAACTGCTATGTTTGTTTGTTTGTTTGTTATGCTATCACGCCTAAATCGCTGAACCGATCCTGATGAATTTTGGCACAGAAATATAAATTGGACTCTGGAGACGGTTTTGGCTATTTTTTGCGAAATTTATGCGAGCGAAGCCGCGGGGAAAACTTACAAAATGTTTAAAAATATATTTTTTTTAATCTAAATATATTGGCCCAACTAGGTATAGACTCTAGGAGTACCCCGACGGATGTCTCTTAACAGACACAAATTTTTTTTGAAACACCCAAGTTTATCGAACTTCATAGAAACATCGATTTTAAACTGGTACCTATTTGGTAATTAATGCTATCAAACGAACTCTCAAGGTAGCGATGCAAGAACGTGTTACATACGCATAAATGTTAGAAACACGGTGACCTTTAACGTTTAACGATGACGATGGATATTGTTGTTAGGAATAGTTTAAATTCTTAAAGTACATAGCTATGCCCCTCTGTTTGACCTCTGGCTGGTTTTGTTTCTCTTAGTGTTCTTTCTCATTTGTGTCTAAAGGATCTAAATTATGTACTTTTAGCAAAATGACAGTGGAATCGTGTTGGAATGACGAATTTATAAAAATAGCAGACTTGGGGCCCTGTACTAGAGTCAAGAGCAACCCATCTCTAATCTAATATATATAAAATAGCCTTACCGCTTAAGAATTGAGCTATCACATGCAAATAATATTTTTTCAAATCCTTTTTGCATTCATAGTTGCAATAAATGCAATAAATGTGCATAGTAGAAATAAATGCGTTCAAACGATTCAAACAAAATAACTCTTCATCTTTATTATATTAGCATATACATATTTTTTTACATACAGTATCAACCGTGACATGACTGAAAAGGCAGTGCCTTGGTGTGTGTACAAGAACATATCACCGGAAAATTGCAAACGCCGTAAGATTGCAAAATTTCGCGTGAAATTATAAACTATTTTTTCTTAATAGACATAATATTGGAAACTTTTGAATTTGGATGGGATTTATCGTACACAAATCGATTGTTTCATAATATATCGAGAAATTATCTTCTTCTATACTTATAATAAATCTGTAGAGAGGTCAATTCTGTACAAGGAATATATTTTCAAAATAACTATCAGGGGGTGATTAGTGATCGATACTGGTGCCAAAAATGCAATCAGTAAATTTTTTGTCTGTTTGTCTGTCTTTCTGTCTGTCTGTATGTCTGTCTGTCTGTATGTTCTTTATAGAAACAAAAACTACTCGACCGATTTTAACGAAACTTGGTGCAATTATTCTTCATACTCCTGGGCAGGTTATAGTATACTTTTCATCACGCTACAATCAATAGGAGCAGAGCAGTGAAGGAAAATGTTGGGAAAACGGAAGAAGTTACTCCATTTTTTAAGCTTCCGTCGCGTGTGTAGCCTTAATGGTTAAAGTTACATAGAAATCATGTATTACGGAAATGTTCTACATAAAATTATCTAAAAAATATCCCGAAACAGCATGTCTATCTTTTGTCAATTTTAAACTGATCGGGCTGAGAGTTTCAAAATCGGGGGTAAAGTAACTATTCCACGCGGACGAAGTCGCTGGCAGAAGCTAGTTTATCATAAATTAATGAATCATAGCATACCCAATATGTTATCTTATGATTCATCAATTTATATTAATTATGCGTATGTGACAGTTGTTTACCCACTTCCTCTACGTGCAAATACAGTGTGAAATTTTAATGGTTGTTTTCCCGAAGCGAAATGAGTTTGTATCGGTAATACAATCAATTTATATATATAAAAAAAATATTAGACTCCATAAAGGGCAGATTAACAATTGTGATAAACAAAACTCGAAAGCGACTTGAACCAACAGTAGTGCATCGCGCGATATGTAGGTACACGGCGGTACGTGCGTCTCATGTAGGTATCTACCTACTTTATGTCTAGTACACTACTATTGATTCTCGCTCTTTCGAGTTTATGAACACTTTTTTAATGATTTGAAAAAAAAAAACATTTAATTTTTTTAGTTTAACTTTGTGTTTCGATAGTACTACCATGGGGTCTCAACTCGAACAAAGTATAATTAGTTAGTAAAAATAAATCATAGATGGCAGCATAGGTAACAATAATGAAATTAACAATCACTAAAAAGCGTTATACGATCGATTTTGGCTGAAGTAAGTTAAGTAAAAATCAAAACTTCCTTGTTTAATGTTGATTTAGCTATTTACACTCATAAATCACGTACTTTCAACAAAAACTATAAATTAAGCCTTTTACTTCAATTCGAACTTACAGAATTTTAGAAGTAGTTGAAAGTAGAAGACTGTCATGCTGTTTATTTAGAACTCTTCGCAGTAGATGGCGCTTTACTCAATTTTTCTTGTCATTACCTAAAGTGTCTCGAGCTGCAATCGTTACCTACCAAAGACCTTACAATAATCTATACTCTAAGTTACCTACTAAATAAACGTTCAGTTGTTTAACATTTTTTTCTTAAATCTTGTATGTTACATATAAAAATAATAATTGAAAAAAATATGTTTTTGGTACATAATTATCAGATCCCGAAACAATAAAACTTTTTATACAATAGAAACTTTAAAAGTAGGTAGCTCTTCTATCTTTCAATGTCAATTCTATTTCCGTCATGTCCGTCGGAACACTGAGTGAAATGAAACACGATATTATGCCTTATTGCTAATACTAATAGAGAATTAAGCCGCGTGAATCCGCCTTTGCCCCGTTGTATCAATTAGATCTGAGCGGTTTGTTTTTGTCTTTGTTGACTGTTATTACTTGCTCAGTTTCAAAGTTATTTTCTCTAAGTCCAATATTTTTTGTTTTCTTTACGTATTTTTAGAAAAGACACCTCTCTATGACTATTATACCTACCAGGAACCTGGAAACTGGAGAAAGAGTCTCGCACACATATATTATATAGGTACCTATATATATATATAAATATATATGACGTACATATACATATACCTATATATGTGCAAGAGTCTGTCCAGTTTTCTAAGCTAGTAAAAACTTCGGATTTTTATTTAACTCGGTTTAGAATAATTGATTGTATAGTAGGTATGTTTTGATTTAAGTAATGCAGGCGTGTACGCGACTGCGTAGGTATCTTTTGCTTAATACTGATCTGTGTGTGTAGTAGGTAGTTGCCGTGTGGTAGGGCAAATAGGAGACACAGGTTTCCGATAGTTTGTTTATTGGAACGAAGTTCCTTATCGCGCGTTGTGAAAGGGGGCTAGACGGAAAAAAATCATACGAAAAGTTGTAACGACACTTTGTAACCGACTTCTAAAAAAGGAGGAGGTTCTCAATTCGGATGTTTGTATTTTTGTGTCACGATTTGGATGGGTGTGTTAAGCAACTGTTGGCAAGGTTGCGAAAAGGATGGGTGGAGTTAAGCAGCTGTTAGTGAGGTCACGATTTAAATGGGTGTGTGAAGCAACTGTTGGCAAGGTTGCGAAAAGTATGGGTGGAGTTAAGCAGCTGTTAGTGAGGTCACGATTTGGATGGGTGTGTTAAGCAGTTATGTTTGACATATTTATATGTGTGTGTGTGTGTGTGTGTGTCTTTATGTACATGTAATTTTTTTTATTTCATACTAAAGCATCGACTACTTAGGTACAAACTTTAACATCAAGGAAAAAGACAAATGCACAAAGATGTAGAGAATATCGTGAGAGAAAGAAATTACAAAATACAATTGTACAAAACATAACTGCAGAGAGATCAGATGAATTTAGTGAGACTGATCAATTAGGTAGGTACCTAAAACTTTAAATCATCATTCAGATGCGTAAGTTTGATTTTTCAAGACAAGACAAGACAAGAACTTCGTTCCTTCCGGGTGCCCCTTGACACCTATAAAATTTTTATGTCCATGAAACAAAATTTGGCGTAGGTAGGTACCTACTGGTCACTTTGCAGTGTATTTTTTATAAATATGTATGATAGTCTGTAAGGTATATATGTTATGGGTCTTTGTTATCCGAAATAAATGAAATATTATTATTATAAGTTTTATTATGTACCTAGGAACCTAGGTACTTGCTTGGAGTATTAAATTATTTTTATAAAAATATTATACAAGTAGCTACTTGTATTGTTTCCTCCTCTCCTAGTACCTACCTATACTCCATTCACAATAAGATTAGACATTGGAACAAAATTGTTTACAGTCCGCTCAACCGATTTTTACTTCTATTCCGTAGGCATAAGGATGGCATTAAAGCAAAAACGTGATAATAATACCAACTGTTTACTGCAGCTGCTATGTTGCACCAACGCAATAGAAGTCAAAATCGGTTGAACGGACTGTAAAAAAGATGTATTTCAAAGTCTAATCTTATCGTGTATGGGGTATAGTTACCTATTTTATTTAATTTCCATGCCGCAGCACTGGCCGCAGTAACATTACCGCTAAATTACAAGTAATTTTATAGTTTTGATTGATTTGAGTAGATTGAGGAGCTCGTGGCTAAAATATAACAGCCGCACGGGTCGATCTTCAAGGTTAAACGCTTGCCGAGGTCTGTCTGTGGATGGGTGACGTGAAGATCTCATCAGGTCGGAGGTAAAATACCACTGGACTGGTATTCAACTGAATCCGGTGCAAATATATATAGTTCGGAAAAGGTTAGACAGATGAACATTGATTTGAGTAGAGTAGATACCTAATAAAATTTAAAAACATGAATAAGTAGGTACCTACTTATTGTAAAATTCGCCATAGCGACCAATTCCACTTTAGTAAGTTAACGAAGCGCGTATAGGAATAAACCATTGAGATAGGAGAAACATGGAGATGCTGCGTTATTCTAACATTTGCTTAGGTATACAAATATGAGTGAAATATGATTCTTTCTAGTGAGATAATCTTATTTGATCAAAGAGACAACTATATTTTAAGTTGTTGCTAATTATGGCAACATTTTATCGTGACGTAGTGACAGTTGTTAATTTTTTGTATTAAGTATTGAGATTTGCGAGAAAATTAGGTACCTACGAGGTTTTTACTTTTAAAACTACATGTAAATATTGGAAAACAGAAACTCAACATGCCTGTGTGTTGTATTGTGAAATGTGGTGCATGAAATAATCAAAATCAATCGCAATGAAGAATGTTAACTAATTTTGATTATTAGCGCTCCATATTCTCTGTCAAAAATAAAAAAATCAAGTGAAAGAATTATTTTGATACGTCAATTAGCTCCCGATTTAGAAGTAAAACAAGTTGTAACACTTGTAACTCCACGACGGACGCGGGCGGCCGGTGACGGTGTGACGTCATCGTACAACACGCTCAGTCTGGCTCACTCACTCACTCAGTCCGCTTGCGGGCGCGCGCCGCGCCGCCGCCGGTACCGTCGAAATTATACCTACTTAAATACTTTTTAAAATGTCCAATTCAAATACTAGGAAATCATGTGTTGTGCCTAACTGTAAAAGTACAACTACCAATTCGCCGGAAAAGTAGTTTTTTCTCCTCGCTTTGACGATGTACCTAGTCACATTAAAAATGCTATAGTATCAATAGTATGTTTATAGCCATCTCTGCTGGCGGCACAATCTTAGCAGGTTACATTTAAAACTTCTTGATCCTTTTCATTGCATTCTAAACTGCAATGATAAGGTGTGGTACGTAGGTACGCCGCGTGTTCTGGCGTGATTCTACATTTAACCATACATACATCACCTATACTTTTTACTTGAACATAACCAATAGAATCATCGCCATAGCTGTCTCTTGCCGATATGAACTAAGTTTCAAATAAAAATACATGGCCTTACGTACTTTGTTAGTAAAAAAATACACATAAAAAAAAGGTTTTGTACCTACATCTGTAACGTTCAATCCACTACATCTACATCCTAAGTACCTATCTACTTGCTACTAATATTATAAATGCAAAAGTTTGTGATCTTTCACGCAAAAACTACTGAACGGATCTGGACAAAGTCTGGAATAGGTACTTTTAATCCTGGGAAAATATACAGTTCCCGAGGGAATCGGGGGCAAAGCTGCTGGCGGAAGCCAGTTTGCAATAAATCAATGTACCTATGTATTCATTTAAATTTACTAAGAAGAGCGGTATGTATACATACGTAGGCCTATAGCTACAAAACTATAATACATATTTGTTGTCTTTCTCTGTAACGTAAAAATTTAATGGTAGGTAGGTACTTCTACTATTTGAGTTTCATTCTTCCATTATATTAGTTGGGTATTTTGTTTTGATAGAACAATTTAGAATAGATAAACTATTAAGCATACGTAGTAGCAAGGAAAGTTTACTTAAGTACTTTTGCATTTTCATTCCGGCGGCAACGGAATCACTATTGGTTGATAAATAATGCGCAACCATTAATCCATCTAGGTATTTTAGGTAGATTATCCGATTGCCCTTTTTTGAATCCTTCATCTATTTTATTAATCGAATAATATTTACTATTAATAGACTATTAACGTAATACGCGGACGAAAACACAACAAAATACTGCGCAAGCTATTACAACTACTACCTATAACCGCTGGCCACTTGATACGAAGCGGCCCGCGGCCCGCGAGGCGCGTTGTAACACGACGTCATAGGCGTCACGTGACTGTTAGCGAGACTCGATATTTTTCGAAACTTTGAATGCCTATAAAATCAAAACTACTAGGTATTTTTAACTGCAACAAAAACTAGTGTATTTGTATACATACAGGCTTTACTGAGACAATTTCAAGCGATTTGGCATACCTAGTAACATTCTTCATTGTCTTTGCACAGGTTAATTGCCGGTTTTCATGCATTAATACTCACAATAATACACATTCGATGATACTATTGTAACGCGATCATGAATTTATGGCTAAAGTATTGATATTTGGGTTAATTTCCATGTAACAGGCCTTTTTATTAGGTATTTGTTAATTCATTCGTTTGTTTACGAACATACCTATATCATAATGGTATTCCATTACGAAACATAATATATCATAATGGTATTCTATTACGGCAAGTCGGCAACGGTACAACATTATTATGTTGTACCGTTGCCGACTTGCCGTAATTATACTCTCTCCTTGTCCGAGACGGTTTACAGTGTAGTCACGGCCTTGTTTGCCGACACTGCCACATATTTTAAAGCTAATCAAAGCAAAAAAATAACTCTGCTTGTTTCTGAACGAACCTGTCAAACTCATTACGGTTTTTGTGCACGGCGCTGTCATAACGCCTCTGCAAATAAAAATTGTTTTTTGTGTAATTAAGTGCATTTTAGCATTAAAAATGATATTTATAACGTCTAAATTAGCCTATTCAACTTTACATCTGCTCAAGATAGTATTTCAACGACATATAAGTCGAATTTGGTAATGGTAAGTAAGGTGAACATTTGTGTACCTACAAGAAAAGCAACAATATAATTTATTATGTTTGGCAGTTCTGGTGAGTTTATTTATTACCTATTCATATAAAATGCGAAGATAAGTATTAGATCATTAGGAAATATGTAGAAATCATACTTTGGCATTATGTTCATGTTTGTTATGTTCCTTCTATTTAAATGTACGTTCATAAACGATTCGCAATCTAATTAAATTGAATTATCGAGAACTTATTGACTTCCAAAATGGAAAGGGAACGCGCGATTCGGATATGCCGCAAAAAACCGCGTTCGGCCGTTGATGGGACAAGTGTCAAAGTGAAAACTATTTCAAATTTTTTCAACTTCAACTGAACTTTACCAAACACGTTTCGTAATATCCATCAAAATTGCATGCAAATCTAAAATTTGTGATGGGCAAACGAAAAAATAAGGAGGAAGAAGCTGGAAAAATCAAACGTAAACTGAAAAAATCGCAGAAACGATTTAAGAAAAACGAGGAAACAGAAGAAGATGGACGTCTTACACCAACAGACTCCCCTCCTAGAGAGAGGGCCGCCTCGGTAGAACCACCAATGATGAATTCTGACTTGGACTTGCCCCTGGAGATCTGAGGTACTTACTTAACATAATATATACTTAATAGTTACCTATTGAGATAGGTATTAAGCTTCAAACGCATGGGTGTTTGTACATGGGTACCTTTTCTATTCACTACACCAAGTACCTACTGGCTTAAGAGCTACCACTTTAGCGGGTAGACAAAGCTAGATTCAAATAGTGAGCTATCACATACAGCGGATAGACATGCTATTACACATTATTCAATATTACACTTCAGAGCTATCACTTAGAGGATAGACCAACCAACAAAATACAGTGCTATCACACAGAGGATAGACCAACCAACAAAATACAGCGCTATCACACAGAGGATAGACCAACCAACAAAATACAGCGCTATCACACAGAGGATAGACCAACCAACAAAATACAGTGCTATCACACAGAGGATAGACCAACCAACAAAATACAGCGCTATCACACAGAGGATAGACCAACCAACAAAATACAGCGCTATCACACAGAGGATAGACAGCAAAATACTTTATATCTGTAGCTTACACTGCATATTAAACTTTCAGACAGTGAAGAAGTGGCCGAAGAACTTCTGGCCTTGGGTCTTGAAGGTGCGGATACCAATGAGATAAGTGAACCAATCCGTCCTTAGTTAGCATCAAGATGGAAAAATATTATGAGAGGTTTAAAGAAAGAAACCAGGGAAGAAATCTTTAAAAAATATCTAGACCCAGAAAATTGTAACAGCACAGCACCTTCCTTAAACCCAGAAATAAAGGCAGTCATGTCAGATGCGTCTTTTAACAGAGACAACAGACTTGTAATAAGGCAAAAAATGACTGGGAAAGTTTTAACAGCTATAGGAAAGGCCATGACAATTGTCATGAAGGGAAACTTCAACTCGAAGCAGTTGATTGAGTACCTTAGTGATGCTGCAAACATTACTACCGACATATATCATCAAGACTTGTCATCAAGGAAGTACTTTGCACTCGCAGGCACCAGTTCACTGATTAAGGATCCTATCAAAAATGAAAAGTCAGATGAGATGCTATTCGGAAGTACTTGCTCTGAGAAAATTAAATTAGCTCAAACAATTCAGAGAACTGGAGTCCAGATAAAAGAAAAATAGACAAACTTCAGGAGCCCGCTGCTACCTCAACAGAAACCTTGCAGCGGGCAAATACCAGTACCGTCATCCAGTAAAGCCTTACCTGAGAACACAGAAGAAGAGGCAGCCTCAGCAGAGAATACGATCTCCACCACGCTAACAGCGTCACAATTACAGGTGCATGCAGGCAAAACTAGATATTTTAGTTTGAACTGGGAAAAAATCACAAATGATCCTATTATCTTGCAGTGGATTAATGCACCTCCAACTGAAGCCCATGTGCAAAATTGGTCAGCAAATGATAGAATTGTTATTCAAAAAGAAATTAAAAAGCTCCTGTCATTGGGTGCAATTTCTTCACATATAAAAAATCAGTATGTATCCCCATTTTTTGTTGTACCTAAACCATACAGGTTTATACTCAACTTAAAGGGACTCAATAAGTACATAGACACCCAACATTTTAAGTTAAAGGATTATAGAACAGCTTGCAAGCTAATTGAAAATAGTTACATGGCAAAAATTGATTTAAGAGATGCTTATTTCTCTATTCCCATTTCTGACCACTCCAAAAAATATCTTGGATTTAACTTTGAAGGCAAACTATACCAGTTCAATTGCTTACCCTTCGGATTATGTACTGCTCCATTGATATTCACAAAAATCATGAAATCCATTGTTACATACCTAATATAAAAATATAATAATGACATATTACTTAGATGACAGTCTATACATTAATAATGACAAAAGTACATGTGTTCAAATTATGAAAAAAGTATTTTTAAACCTAGTCAGGCATGTGACTATTTAGGATTTACCATAGATTCCAGGGATCTAACTATTTCAATACCTAAAGAGAAACAAGTCTCAATTCTTAAAAAGTTGCACAGTTTCAAAATAAAAACTGTCTGTGAAATTAGAGAATTTTCCCAACTTTCAGGGTCTTTAGTATTACAAGATACCAATGAAGATTATGATGAAAAAATGTCCCTTATATTGACAATAGAACTTAATCAAACAGTACATATTCCAACTGGAAATTCACACAGATGCATCTCATATGGGCTGGGGTTCTGTCTGTGAAGGAAAAAAGGCTTCTGGGTCTTGGTCTTCCAAAGAGTTGGAATTTCACATCAACTATGTGAAATTAAAGGCTGCTTTTATTGGCCTTCAGTGCTTTGCTAAGAATTTTCAAAATTGTGAAATATTACTCAAGAGTGGATAATACAACAGCTATAGCTTATATTAACAAAATGGGGGAGTACAGTTTAAACATCTTAACAATATTACAAGGGAACTATGGCAATAGTATGAGAAAAGGAAAATTTGGTGTTTTGCTTCATATATTAATACCAAAGACAATTTTGAAGCAGATGCTGAGTCCAGGAAAGTAAATATTGAATGGGAGCTATCTGAAATATGTTTTGAAAAAATTAGGGGAACCTTAGAGGAGCCTGAAATTGATTTATTTGCATCTAGAATAAACAACAAATGTCAAAAATTTGTCTCATGGAGAAGAGACCCAGAAGCTTTAACAGTTGATGCATTCACACTGGACTGGAAAACTTTTTTCTTTTATGCTTTTCCACCTTTTTTTCCCTAATCTTAAAATGCGTTAATAAAATAATGTCTGATAGAGCTGTAGGCATTTTAGTTTTCCCTTATTGGCCTTCTCAGCCATGGTTTCCGCTCATAGAACCACTTCTAGTCAAAGATTTACTTATTTTTCCACCTAACAAATTAGGAACCCCATCCCATGTATCAGCATCTTATCCTGGCTGCAGGGCTGCTATCAGCGAAGCATTTGTAAGGCGTGGAACTCCACTCCACTCTTGGGATAATGCTAAATTCCCTTTCAATCAACACAATCACGCAATACAACTGTTGTCTCAAGTCATAGTGAAAGTTTTGTAACACTCACAATATTGACCTTTTGTACTAAAATTTCTAAGTGACTGCTTTCATAAGGGTGTATCGTATGGTTCATTAGATACCACTAGATCTGCTTTATACATGTTAATGTGGCTAAAAATTACTTCAGATGACAGATTAAAAAGATTTGTCTAAGGGGTATTTAGGCTGAAGCCTCCCAACCCAAAATACAGTGTTACATCCGGGTTAGGTATTAGATTATCTAGCATCCAAGTACCCAAAAGAGAGTCTATCATTAGATATTTTAACAAGAAAGCTAGTCACAATTCTGGCGTTAACATCAGGTCATAGAGTCCAGACCCTATCACTATTAAAAATATAACATTTTTAGCTGATGGAGTACAAATAAAAGTACCCGATAATAAAAAAAAAAAAAAAAAAAAAAAAAAAACCTCAAGTAAAAGTTCACTTCAACCCTGTTTACATTTAAAAAGCTATACTAGTAAATTAGAAATTTGTCCAGTACACACAATAAAGTAATATTTAAATGTAACTAAAGACACTAGAAAAGAAATATATAACCTAATAATTACATACAAAAAACCATACCATAAATGCCTCCTCTCAATCTCTAAGTATATGGATAAAACTAACATTAAATGAGGCAGGTATAGGTACTTCCGTCTTTACTGCACACAGCACCAGACACGCTTCTACTGCAGCGGCAAGTAGGGCAGGTCTTAGCATAAATCTTATTAGAAGGATGGCAGGATGGTCAGCCACATCCTCAACCTTTGCAAGGTTTTATAATAGACCATTAACAGAAGACCCCCTAGGTTTTAGTAATGCAGTTTGCAATACTTTAAATAGGATCTAGTACCTAATATAATTTTTCTATAAATATTAATTTATAAATACTTAATTGTAATGTTTTGTAATTTTCCAATAATTATTTTTAAATTACAGTAGCCTTTCATTCACAACTTGACTTTAAACATCTACACTGTAAACCGTCTCGGACAAGGAGAGAGTATAATTAGGAGATTAAACGAACTTACCTGTAAGTGAAGTTCTATCTCAATTATACGAAGCTCCTTGTCCGAGACGGGACTCCCTCCCAATGTTACCCTCCCTATAAAGAAAAATATTCGTTGTTCATGAAATGTGCTTTAAACGAAATGAGTTTGACAGGTTCGTTCAGAAACAAGCAGAGTTATTTTTTTGCTTTGATTAGCTTTAAAATATGTGGCAGTGTCGGCAAACAAGGCCGTGACTACACTGTAAACCGTCTCGGACAAGGAGCTTCGTATAATTGAGATAGAACTTCACTTACAGGTAAGTTCGTTTAATCTCCTAATAGTCTCCGAAACTAGTTCCGCTGCTGAAACAATAACATAAATAGGTACTCCTGCGTCTTATTCAGACTTATACCTTATAACAGACACTTCAGTTTTATTTATTTATATAGATAACAGAAGGTAAGATAACCTAGGTACTCATCTTTTTCTGTTACAATTACAATGGACTTTAAGTAAGTACCTACATAATATTAGGTATGATCCAAACGTGATAACTAGTAAAACTCGTATTTAATATCGATACTCGTTATTAGTAACACCTACCTATGTCCCTTGATTAATACATCCCTAGCAATGGCAGCCATTTTATATTAAAATAGGTATGCACCTTTTTTTGTAGGTATTTCCAGTCCATACTTTTCTATGTCAATGGAATAAACGCATTAACAACTGCACGAAGGTAGGTATATTTATATACCTACCTATTTTTGCTTTGGAAACACGCCGTCTTCTACTTAAGCTGAAAATTGCTAGCTCAAACACAAAAATTAAACTATTAGGTACGACAACCAACTCGAAGATAATTTTTGTTGTATTTTTGTATTTGTCCTAGAACGAACGGTGCGATGTCATACTCGATTGGAGAGAGATGTAGAGAAACAATAATTGAAAAACGACGCCATCTAGTAGTGTTGATTTCACCGCATCGATGACACCTAGTATCTAGGCTATCTCCTAGATGGCGTTGTAAAACTACAGTCTCTGTAAATCAGTGAGCCGCTGATGCTACCATCTGTCGTAAAAATTAAGGAAATAATATAGTAAGTTCAATAGTAAGACTTAGGGAGGTGTCATTTCTTTGTATGGGATTGGGTATCTGTACTGTAGTATTATATTATCTGTGGTACTACTGATGGGTAATCGTCCTGCCGCGGGAAAACAACCATTAAGATTTCACACTGTATATGTATGAATAGATGTAATACCGGAGTCCGTAAGTCCATCTCTATCGAGAGTAGGTGGACTCGGTTTGCCGCAAGTACTGTAAAATTTAACTTAACTCACTATATCACTACATAGTATAAAACAAAGTCGCTTCCCGCTGTCTGTCTGTCCTATGCAGTCCTATGTATGCTTAGATCTTTAAAAATACGCCTCGGATTTTGATACGGTTTTTTTTTTATAGACAGGGTGATCCAAGAAGAAGTTTTATATGTATAATACATGCATAATATAGTAGAGATTTATTATCAGCATTGCACCCGTGCGGAGCCGGGGCGAGTCGCTAGTAATCTAATAAAAATGGATTACAATCTTACGGATTCTGCAATCATTTGAACAACAAGAAAATACAACAGCCGATTATATAAAGACGCAATGGAAGTAAAGTTCTTAACATGCAATTAGAAATCTGGGAACATCATAAAACCGAACGTAGTCAAATCTAAAATACATTTGACGCTCTAGAGAGTACAGGTTTTCGTTTTTGATTATCAATGCCGTCTTTGTTTACGCCACACGATATAAAAATACAAACGTTTTCTTAAAATAATTCGCACACGAAACTAAACCTTTTAAACGAGCCATCAGAGTGTATTTTTGCATGAATGTTGAAAAATTTGCAAAACAGTGATTACAGGACGCACGTTTGATCTAACAAGTAACGTGACTCAGTGTGATCGATGTCGGTGACCCCGCTAGTCGTTTCATGCGATATTTCAGTTACATATCTATACTTATAATAAATCTGTAGAGAGGTCAATTCTGTACAAGGAATATATTTTCAAAATAACTATCAGGGGGTGATTAGTGATCGATACTGGTGCCAAAAATGCAATCAGTAAAATGTTTGTCTGTCTGTCTGTTTTTCTGTCTGTCTGTATGTTCTTTATAGAAACAAAAACTACTCGACCGATTTTAACGAAACTTGGTGCAATTATTCTTCATACTCCTGGGCAGGTTATAGTATACTTTTCATCACGCTACAATCAATAGGAGCAGAGCAGTGAAGGAAAATGTTGGGAAAACGGAAGATGTTACTCCATTTTTTAAGCTTCCGTCGCGTGTGTAGCCTTAATGGTTAAAGTTACATAGAAATCATGTATTACGGAAATGTTCTACATAAAATTATCTAAAAAATATCCCGAAACAGCATGTCTATCTTTTGTCAATTTTAAACCGATCGGGCTGAGAGTTTCAAAATCGGGGGTAAAGTAACTATTCCACGCGGACGAAGTCGCTGGCAGAAGCTAGTCAATAATATGACTATAAAAACTGAATTTTCAGTAGGTAGTTGCCGAATAACCGCACTGCTCGTTAAATTCGGTTGAAAAATAGTAAGGTATCTAGATTTTTGCAAATGAAACTATAACCGTCGTAAGTGTTCCATTTACCTCTGTACCAAAATTCATCAAAATCGGCTCAGCAATTTAAGCGTGTAAGCGTTACAAACATTCAAACTCACTTTCGCATTTATAAGATTAAGTTAGGATTTGATCAACTTATTTCAATGGCTTACATTTCACCACTTTCAGATACGTTATAATACCTACTTCTAAAATTGATAATTAAAGAAGATTTTATAAAAATAATGATTCATTCTGCTTGATATAACTCGCAAGATAGCAAGTACTAGGTAGTAGTATTCCTTTTCCCCTGTCCCTCCGACGAACAAAGTGCGCGGATTGCGAGATAGAAATCTATGCTTCCATTTTTTCCGTTTTTCAGACCGATACCATTAGCAATGCTTTGGATTTTGACGTATTCTTTAATAATGAAAAACTATGTACATTTCTGACATTGCATAGCCATATAAACAGTTTCTTTATTCGCTAAACGGTCGAACGAGCTCCTGATTAGATACGCCACAGTTAGTCATGGCGAATAAGTCGGGCCAAATGAGTCCGATACATTATTTTTTCATGCCGTTATCTGAAGTAGTACAATAGTATGCAAATCCTGAATAATAGCAAAAATATAAACAGTTGTTTATACAAAAATATAAAAATGATTTATTATCAGAATGTAAGAAGCATCTGACTTTAAATACCTATCAGGATGTTAGTTGTGACCAGTAAACGTTTTTCCAAAGATAGCGCCACTGTCGGTTGTCTTTTTGAGGTTTCATGTATTCATAATCATATCGTATGCATCCTCTGTTGATCAATGACCTTCCAATGACGGATACAAACGGTCGAAAGAGATATGCTTTTGTTAAATCATATGACAAAACGCCACTAAGGCTAAGAACTCACGGAGCGATTTTCACCCGCGTCCGCCGCGGTTGCGGGCCCGCAGCTTCTGTAGAATGCAGATATATATATGTAAAAAATTAAAGCACAACTCACGACGCGTTTTATGCCCGCGGTGTGCTCGGTTGTTTACGGTTCCCGCTGCACCGGCGGGCAACTAGTAGAATCGCGCGGGCCGCAGTCACCCGCAGCTCCGGCGGGTGGCGCCCGCGCGCTTTGCGATCGGTTTGCGGGCGACCGCGGTGGCAGGCGGCGGCGGGGGTACAGAAATTTTGTACAGAAATCTTGCAACCACCCGTCTTGCGGTCATCGCCCGCCACGCCTGCGGGCAATGATCGCAACCGCGACGGCTGCGTAACCGCGCAAATAACCGGTCTCGTGAGTTTAGAAATAAAATCGCAGTTCCACCACCACGGCGGTCGCGGGTGAAAATCGCTCCGTGAGTTCTTAGCCTTAGAGTACTTTCAGCGACTTTGTAAATTATTCTACATACAAAATATAATTTACGTAGGTATTCCCTTCAGGGAGGGTGGGATTGGTAAAAGTGAGCGGTTTTAGTCCACTCACAGTATGCCATTAATGTTTAAGATTTATGAATGGGATTATTACCATTCGATGGCAACAAATCCCAACTCTAGGCTGTGCCAGACCTGGGAATAGAATTCAGAAGCACATGCAATCAGTACACCAAGGAGGATTTTGTTTTTGTTAATTTTATAGCATTTACCTATCACATACCAAGGATGAGGATGAAATGATATCCTAAGCCCTCTCTTATAGAATAGAACCACAACATAACGTTACAGAAAATATAGATGAAGAAAACATTACATAGGGTGACACAAAACAAAAACTCATCTTTTTTCTTATCAGAAAATTTTACCTTTAACGTAACAACCCCTCTTACTTTTTAATTGGATGATAAAGATTATCTCCTGTTATGAATTGTAATTACTATTGATAGCTAGAGATTAAATAAAGACAGTGCTATCTGAATGCAAACAAAATATTACGAAATATTAAGCTATTTTTATCAAACTGTGTTGTCATTTATCTTTCCTTTAATAAGCTCAAAATGCTATAGGCAACTTATTTTTATTTTCTGTCTCAGATTGATTAATATTTAAGGTTTTTTTTTTGTATATGGCCACTTACACTTGTGCAAATAACTTAATGAAAAAGATGTTTTCTACTTGAAATGGAGTAAATTCCAACATCTTGCATCTAATTAGCTTCAGGATTGTTTGTGGAACCATTTTTATCTGATGAACATATTGATTTACAAAGGTCATAAATCGATTTGTGGATGTCAGTCATATTACCCTTAGCATGAAAACTGGTTATAGGGTCAATGTTGCATTAGTAGAATGATTTTGTCCATAGGAAAGTCTGGTGGAAGCTTGGGGTAGGCTTGTATCTAGCTTTGGAGAATTTTAGTCAGAAATGCTGACAGTGGAAAAGACAGTGGTAAATATCATTAGATCACTTATTATGTAAGTCTACTCCTCAACATATGTTGCTAAAATCAAATCTACTTGGCCTTTATTGGGGTAGGCTCCCATTCAAACCGGTATCATATGAATACCAGTATTTTACATAGACGGGCTGCCCATCAGATTATTACAACCCATCAAACCAACATGGTAGTTCACAACTGGTGTCAGATTATCTGGTTTCTAACAATCCATAACAACTGTCAAAGATCTACAAATGACAGCCGGGACCAATGCATTGACGTCATGGGCTGCTGAAATGGCATAATTTTCTTATACAACACATTTTAACAAAGGTATCTACTAAACAAAACATTTATAAAGACGCAATTTACACCTGCGTTCTGAGGTAAATAAACTTAACACAAGGCAATATTACTTCCTATAAAACACAAAGGAATGGAATAAAAAATACCACCTAACTATGAGTAATGTTTAGTTTATGATTGCTCAGCTTTCATTAAAAGAGGTTTTAATGAAAATAGTTCCTTGTTTTTAAATAAAAATTAGATTAAAATAAACTAATAAGTGTCATCTACATACAATTTTATTGATTTGTTTTCTTTTAATTTTCTCATCAATAAAGTCTTATTCTTATTAAGTTTCATCTTTATCTCAATACGATAAAGATGAAACTTAATAAGTTTGTGACCTGTGTGATGAAAAATGTTTTAGACTTACAACATTTTGAACTACAACATTTACACTACAACATAATGAACAAGACAGTAACTCGAACATAATCAAACCCATATTGGTAATCGGCAATATTCCTAGTTTCAAGTACAATACTGCAAATAAAAACCCTAAATCAACTCACTTTTCTCTTTCTGTCCCTATGTTTGCATATATCTTTAAAACTATGCAACGGATTTTGATACAGTTTTTTGAATAGATTGATAGTGATTCAAGAGATATATGTATAAAACATGCATAACATATTAGAGAAATACTGATAATTTTAGAGGTTCCTAATGTAATGTCGTAAATAAAAACATTTTTTTGCGCTTGCTTTGGAAAAGCTGGCTATGAACATTGTACATAAAGACATCCTGTAGTCAATGTAGTATCAGCATTGCTCCCGTGCTAAGCCGGGTACGGAACAGTTATTTGATAAAAAAATATTAATTCATTTCAGTTATCATTTACAAGTTCAGATAGCACTACTTTTGAGAATGACAGTGAGTTTTCATCGTCATTCTCAATAGTTGTCTCCAGATCTAACTTATAACATTCACAAATAATTATCTATGGGTCAGAGAGAGAGAGCCCATGTTCCAATGTGGGAATATTTTGGGTTGAGTAAGGTAAGCTTATGTTATCACTCACCTTAGACTTAGCTGAAGATATCCAAGTGTCCCACCAGTTGCCAGCCTGTTTGTCTTCATGTCTCTGTGTACTAGCTGCCTCACTGGGACTTGAATCACTTGACCTGAGTGAACAAACACTGGCATTTTAGAATTTAAAACATACTAATATCCTCTGTCAATGATTAGAAGTAGAAAATTAAATATGATATAATTTAAAAAACTTGTTATAGTCTAAATTTGAACAAAGAACAAGATAACTTCATGATTTTATTTTTAAAGGAGTTGTTTAATGTTCCTTTTTTTTAAATTATAATAATAGCAATGCCTTTATTTGAGGTAACAAAGACAAACTTTACCACAGGGCCTATGGAAATTCACATTACATAAGCAAGCTTATAAGTTAGGGATAATTAGTAAAAGTGAACTTTTAATATGTAGTGGGATGCAATTAAAGACATAAAATAACTAGGCTTTAAAACCAAATTATTCTGTATGAACAGAATTAAATAATCAGTCTTTGTGTTGTGTTTATCTGGGTACTGTTATGTCATTTCAAACTTCAGGCATAACTGGTTCTAGTTACATGTAGAAACTATTTTTTTAATAAACAGTTGTAATAATCTCTATTATGTAACAAGATTATCATATTTTGCTGCCATTTAAGCTATAGACTGTAAATGCTGTCATGAATAAGTTAAAGCTCATCTATTATAAATAAATTTAACATAAAAATGTCACAGGTGATTGGAAATATAGGAGTGCTATTTTTATTCAAATGTAAATTATTTGTAGGCCTAACTATTTAAAAGTAGAAGGTAGAAAACAAAAGAGGTTTCAGACTGCAACCATATCTTTGATCTAGAAAATGAACAGGGACATAATTATGAAATATAACCAACTCAATTCTATGAAAGTACAGTTCCTGAGAAAAGGAATTATGTTAGCATCTAGTTAACACCGAAACGATTCGGTTGTTACTGTTATGTGCCTGACATTACACGGTTCGTCCAATTCGCTAATACATTGACAAAATGAGCGACTAGGAAGCGACGAATCCCTCTCCTAAATTGATCCCATGATCTTTCAAAAACAAAATTCTCATCTCGAAAATTTTATTCCTAACGTAGCAAAGTAACTAATCATGCTATCATTTTATCACCAAAACAACGCATTTTTTCATCATTAAGCTCTTTCTTCGATAAGCATAGAATGTTGACATGGATTTTTTGGTAGCGAAAATTCACGAAATTACTTACTTTTCAGCCATCGCGACGTTTCTTTATTGTATACACAAATAAAGGGAGCACATGGATTGCTGCACATAAATTGTTGTGTGATTTTGTTGTTGTTTTTACACGAAATTTAGAATTAATTTTGACATAGTTTTGTTTGCGTTGACATAAGGATGTCGTTCCGTTACAGGACGTGTCAATGAAACGTGTGAGTTTTTATTGGTATTGTTCTTTCATTTTTCTTTTGATTAGTTTTAGTTTTTCATAATTTTATCTTCATCTCATTTATCCTAGTCTTATTTTAAAAGCATTATAACAACCAGGACGTTCGATTTTAAATAATACTGCAGAGAAATGGAATGTTTTATTTAAGCTGTTGTGTTTATATGCATTGTGCACAGATGGCGCTATCTAACACGTAAAAGGGTATTGTTGTTTTTTTACTTTATTATTGCAACTAGGGTAGTATTTAGACATGCAATATTTTATCGATGTATTTATTGATCTCCGGGGCAAGCACAAATTGTTATGTCACAACAATATAATTAAGTACCTAATTATCATAAAAAAATATTTAGTTATTTAAAAAACGACCAACATTTCCTGTCCCAAAAAATCAAACAAAATTGTTTTTCCCATGCATCAACCTCGTGCATAAAGCAACGTACAGTCGGTGATAGCAATTAACTGACCCCCTAAAAATTAAACGAATTTGAACCTTTTGCTTGTTACGAACGATCGAACTAGAACAACGTTGGAACTGGTTCAACGTCTACGATCAATAAAATAGTTATTCGAATTTGATCTTTAATACGCAGTGTTAAGGTAGGTATGTTCTTGAATATTATTTTAACTTGTAATATAATACGTTATTTCGTTCACGTTGAATATGTTTCGAGTGGTCTAGTGGTGACTGTAGTGAGCTGACAAATCGTGGTTGCGAGTTCGTAACCAGCGTAATTGACGCATTTGTTTCTGTTTTGTATATTTATTTTAAGTTATAAATAATAAATTATAACTTTAACAACAACAAAAAAAAAACGAACAGAAATAAAAAACCAAAATGGTGGTAAAAACGATTTTATTTTATAAAAAAAATATTATAAGATTAACATAAATGATATTGATGACGACACGAAGATGATAATATTTACCTGCTTACTAATAACGTTGTTAACTGCACTGAGTTTAATGTAGTGAATCAGCATGTTATAATATTTAGAAATATAGGTATGTATTTCTATTTCATAACAATAACATCACTACATTAAATATCATTGAACTAAATAAAACGGCATTATACGTTGAAGTTCTACCTGGTCTACTATATATCAATTTGTTTTATGAATAGTTATTTTTGTTATAAAATAAGGTTTTGACAAAAAACTAGGTATTCGAAATACTTCGTTACAAATTATAACAATAGTTAATTTAACACACACACTGACATACGTTAGTATTGTTTGTGACCAACACTGGTTACTCAAGTTATTCATGCTTTTAATAGCGAAGTGGAGCACCATTTTTTCTATTGCTTGTTGCAAGCGGTCCCGCATACCGCGCACCATATTCCAACAACGATCACTTCCACTTGCAGTTGAATGAGTAGGCAAAAATGGGTGTTCAGTATGCCTTCTAACAATTGCTTGATGACGTTCTGACACTGGAGTATGTAACATAGTAGGTTTTGGTCCAGGACGATCTTTTTGAATATTCCCTGCCTCTTCAAAACGTCTTAGCGACAATCTGACTGTATTTCTCTGAAACAACACAATAAGCATAATTTTAGTAACGAATAGGTAAACATAATTTATCGATTAAGTTTGAAAAAATACGTTTATCAAATTAGATTATATAAATCAAATTAGACCTATAAATGATCTCAAATTAGACTCATAATGAAACACAGTTAATTGTCTATTATTCTACATTCACCGGCTTTTAAGCAGACTAACGAATTAAGGAAAAAGTATAATTATAAATGAAGCATAAAAAGAATACACTTACCGCTATATTAAGTTTCCTAGCAATCGCTTTAATACCAACATTCTCCTCATGCAAATAGATTATTTTGTATTTTAAATAATCACTCAACTGAGACATGACGATTAAACTATCAAAACTGATAACAATTAATAAAAAGGAAAAAAGCCAATTTAGTAAGGCCAGTAAAAATGTTCGCGCGTATTCACTGCTATTTGTGCATAGAATATCTTGTTCAATTTATTCTTCTACCCCATAGTCCTTATGTCATATTTATAGCATACCCACTTATTAAAAAAGGTAAAAAGTTATAAATAAATGACCTAATACCAACCTCTTAAAGCTCAAGTTTGCGTATCAAAATTATTTATTGTTTCTGTTCATCGAGTAGTGTTAGTCTGATAAACTCATACCATATTGAATAACGTTTAATGTTATGAGCATAGGGTGTAAAATCGAGTAATTTTTAGGGGGGTCAGTTAATTGCTATCACCGACTGTACAAAACTGAATAATAATTACGGCTAATTATATTAATTCGCCGATGCGAAATATTAATTTGCGTCGGGAGAGGCCGTATCTTCCATCTACGGCTCGTCGATTATTCAATAAGGTATTGAAGAGGATTTTTTTATAAATAATTCCCTGCGCTTAGCGCAAGTAGAGATGTTGGTTCTTAGTGCGATTAAGATAGGCATGTTTGTTTTAGTTCTCCATCTAGTAAGATGAAGCTGTCATTATTTTACAAGGCTCGAACTGTTTCTACTTTGTTGAATCCTTTGTCTAACCCTCTATTGCATGAATTATTAAATTAAAAAGAAAAAAATATTTTTATGTTTCAATGTGTTTTAATAGGGCTTGTAAGACAAAATATAAAGGAGAAAAAAATATTAGTGTCTTTTTTTAGAAAAAAAAACAGAAGCCAAATTGGCTTCCCATGCAATAACGTCTGTGTATGAGACGCCATTTTTGGCTTCCTATGCACAACAAATACAAGGTGAAATTCTCTAAAACAGTTTCTTTTCTCATTCAAGCAAAGAAAAACGTCACATTTCTCACATTTTATATGAGAACGCAAAGAACAATTATTCTGACATAATTGACGATTCTTTTGGTGTATCGGCAAATGATCAATTTTATCTGTACGTACTGAATTTAGAGGTAGGTCTTGCACTTTCGCTAGGGTTTTCCGTGCCCTTTTTCGAGTCCCTTTTTCATTTTTCCTTCTGTCCAGGTAATTTTTTCCCTAACTGCGCGCTTCTGTTTGAAAGTTTTAGGTCTAGAATCTACTATTTCGTCATTGGAAGTATCGGAATCGGATGGTGGAATAATTATAGGTTTTTTACGTGTTTGGTTGCGCAAGCGCGAAAGCGGAACATCGTCATCGGAATCAGATAGTGAATCATCGTTACTAAGAGAGCCATCACCAAGAATAGGTTTAATGCAGTTAGCAGTGCCATAAAAGCGTGAAGGAAGCATTCTGGAAAGATAAAAAATAAACCCTGAATGCTTCACATAACATACTTCATCGTAATTGCATACGAAGCCAAAATTGGCTCCCGTAGAAAATATTGAAAATGAAGTATAAGGAGCAAATATTTTGAATAAACTGTGATAGGGGTCAAAAACAGAGGTTTTGCAGAACATTATTTAAATTTTTTAACACCAATTTTCTTACATTTTCTATTTAATTTCCACCAACAAAGCTGCAATAAATTTCACCAAGAACGACTTCGCGTACGCACCGGAGAAAAGTGAGGTTTAATGACACATGACGTTGCCCATAAACAATAAAAATTACGTTTCGTTTCAGTTTGAATTTTATAAATTTTATAAATTTTGTTTAAAATTAGGGTAGAAATAAATTACTAAAGTTGAGCAGCCAAAATTGGCTTTGTATGCAATAAAGGGTTAAACATCTTTTGAAAGGGTGACCAATTCTTGCATATCGAGAAATCGAAACCGCATGTGGTTGTAATTAAATTGACCAAAATTATATCATTATGTACCAAAAAAGTCCTAATGAACCAACACGCATCACGAACAAGAATGATGCAGCGGAACTGGCTGGAAATACTATTCCCCAAATCATAAGAACTTACTTACTACGGCCTTAAAACCACAATTTCATTATATAAACCTTCCATATAGTTTACATAAATAAATAGAAAACAAAAATAAAAATAGAGAATATCATAGAATCTTACTTACCTACAAATTTACCGTAGGTAATTGTTCCTAACAATTTGACTATTAACTTTACCATAAAAAAGTTGAAATCAACATTTTTATAGCACCTGTATCCTCCTTCCCGCGCAAAATCCAAAAGTTAAGCTTCCGTAAAATTGTCACCACCCACATTAAAAGCAAACAGACAACAAAAGATATTTCTTACCATGTCGTATTTTTAAACGTTGGATGTATTTTGTAAAAGCTGGATATTATAATAAATAATATTTGCTTTGGCTTCGCGGGTATCCGAGCACACCCATTGTTTGTCGATCAAAAGATTCGGTGCAGCTTTCTTCGGTATTAATAAGTGCTTGCGAACGATGTTGTAACGGCCTCTATGTACAGGGTGATCGGGGATGTATCAGCTCTGTTGAAGGATATTTTAGAAACTGAGTGGTATTAACAAAATTGGTCCTTGGATGCTCTGAACGGTGAGAGTCGAAAGTACGGAGGTCTTTGCTCAGCTGTGAAAAAAAAGGGCTAATAGAGGATGCTTATTTTGAATATTTCAGTAAATGGAAGCGTTAAAAATGTCGATAGTTAAAGCGTTAGCTCTTGGATCTGTTCAGAAAGACGGGGCGTCATAGGGTCAGTGCCTGCTAGGGTTGCGGAATTTGTTCGACTTCGAAAGAAACGGCCCTGGACTGGAACGCAAAGGGCGTTAGGAGGAACACGGATGGGTTTCTAGTCAGTAAGAATCTGACACTCCCTTCCGCGCCCAGAGCAGAAGAAATAATTTAATGATTTCCTATCCAATAAAAAGCAATTTATTAGATTTTATTTTCTTGATTATATTTATTAGATTAGATGAGTGCAAAAAATAAATAAACTGGTTGCAGAGAAATTGAACTAGTTTAGGTTACATTTTTTTCGACTGAGACTGGACAGTGTTTTTTTGTTTTAACCATACAGTTTACCTAGAGCTATTTACTTTACCTGTCATGGACTGTTCCATGCGTACCACAGAATTAAGACCTATGCCTACCCACAGATAATATATAGCTGTGTGCCTACCTTTTTTTTTATTGGACCACTCGCAGTTCAGCACACTAAGGCTGGGCCCCAAGTCTGCTATTACACTAGTGTCAGAATGGTCTATCATTGATTTCATAATGGTTGATTTTTACAAGTTTGGTAATCTACTAATATAATAGCGTCACTATGACTTTCCAATGATCAACCACTGACACTCCATTGAAAGAAATCGCATAGAATGGTAATCTCGTACATCATGATAAATTAATTACAGACGTATGCAGTAATCTACTATAATTTTGACAGTTCCTTTGATCACTGACCTACTACTATAACGTCATTGTGCAGTCATTGCTTTTAATATTTCGGTTATCAAAAAGTATAACGAGACCATTGACCGAACAATGTTCGACCATTATGAATTTAGCAGATTACGAACTTTTAGCAAAATGACAATGGGATCGTGTTGGAATGACATATTTATAAAAATAGCAGACTTGGGGCCCTGGTTACTGCTCAACCGGACAATCCTGTGGTGGCCTCAAATGAATTTAAGGCTCCGCCTGGGCTAAAACTAATAAAGCTAAATGACCGCTTCGCAAAGGGCATCCCCTGTGGGATACGGGCCTCGGCTTAACGGGGTCATTGAGGGAGGGCAGCAAGGGACAGGCTGGAGTGTGCTACCCCACAATGTCAATTGACTAGCGTGAAGATACCTAGAAATATGTAAGTATGTATTATTATAGTCGACACACACCAATATTTCACCTCTCATTACACACTTCGCTTGCCTCGACTCATTGATTAACCTCCCACATTGATTCATCTAACTAATAACCAACATCCTGTCTACAAAAATCTGAATGGATAATCCTTCGTATAAACTGTAGCTAATAATAATACATGAAATGATCGACGCGGCTCAGCAAAGTTCATCGCTCAATCAGCGCGCGCCTGCGGCGGTGACGTCATCTCTCGTGAGTTGCCCCGCCCCGCCAAGAGATGGCGCTGTATGATCGAAGCGTAGATCGCAACCCTCACGCTTCGCCGTGTGTGGTTTGATGAACGTTGTAGGGGTTGATGAACTTTGAGGTTTTTGTAAATATTTTTGTTTTTAGTGGTATGCTGAATAGAGTTTAATGGAGATAACCTACGTCGTATTTTACTTCAATATTGCTTGATACCTAAATACCTAATACTTAATTAGTATGATGTAATTCAGTGGCACTCTGCCAAAAAAGGCGGCATGGCTCGAAAAACCATATACAGGATATGGAATGGTTGCTAAGTACCTACAATTGCTTTATGGGTCGAACGGGGAAATAGATCGCGGAACCACCAGCCTCAAGCTGAAGCTAGATTCAGTGGATCTACGAACATTCGCTTCGGAAACCTGAGGTAATGTGCTCAATTCATTTCTTCTCTCTAGAGTTTAAGGTTTAAAAGTACCTTCACGGCAGAGTAGAATATTATTATGAAAATCCATCTCAGCCCCAAGTATTTTTATGAAAAGATAAACGGAAACACACAAATGTTTCAAGCGCTGTACCAGCATCGGTTTGTCATAAAACATTTCTGTGAACGATTCAAACTTTCTTACGACGCCATTTGTTAGTCTTTACGCTTTTTTCATGAGTTTTACTTGGTACCAAATGCTGGAGTAAGGTGTTTGGACAAAGGTTAAATCCCTGGACAATGATTATTATTTATTATGTTCAGCTTTCGCTGCTGCGTTGTTATTTTCGCTTAAGAATTGTTCTATTGAAGTATTCTGACATCAAGTTAGAGTAAACCAGTCAGTGTTCCGAAAAGCAGCTTGCTGTGACTTGAGGAAATGGTTGTCGGTAAGGAAGTGAGATTTTGCGTTTGTTCTTGGAAAATAAGTTAACTGATAATCCTGTCACAGGGAGAGGTTTCCATTGGAATTTTCCTGAGAGTGATAGAGTTCATATTAGAAGGCCTAACACACCTAATATATAAATAGGTACATAGTACTGTTCGATCATAGTACTATTGTAGGAAGGATGTATGTATGTTTGTTAAACCTTCATGCAAAAATTACTGAATATATTTTGATAAGACTTTACAGTAAGTAGGTTAGGTACCTACTTAGGACAAATAAACTAGGTAATGATGTAATTTCTCTTTTGAAAGTGAATTGAATAGAATCATAGGATACCCATCCTATGATTTTATTTAACCACTCACAACAAAAACTTTTTAGGTAAGAAAAATAAATACCTAATTAGGTATCTACGTTTACTAAAATTCAACATATTCTTAATTTCAGAATCTTCATGTGTGTGAAGATTCTGAAGTGTAGCAGTACACTGGTCCGCGGTATCTAAAACATTTTTATCCGAAACTATTACGAAAATAACTCGTATTTTTAGCAATGTGCTGTTCTGAATGAAATCTATCAACAGCAAGAACGATTGTGCGTACAACGTAGTAAGTACCTACCTACTCGAATTTGTAAACATTGAGGATTGTTGAAACTAGGTACCGTTTTTTTTCTTCTGGTTGAGAAATATTCAAATGACTTCTTCCGCTCTCGACGGAACGGAAGGGAGTGTCAGACTCTTACTGATTAAAACCTACCCGTGTTACTCCTAGTGCTTTTTTCGTTCCAGGGCCGCGGTGACTCCATCGAAAAAATTTCGCAACATAGCAGGCACTGGCCTATGAGACCCCGTCTTCTTTGCTGACATTTCTTTGAGGCGCACGTGGAATACGACGTACCGTCGACCCGGGCCTGGCTGTTATTGGACGACAACCCACCTATAGCTTGGCATTCGCAGGCCCGCGTCTACGGTGGTCGGGAATCACCTCCCGACGCCCGGGGTCTCCACCGTATACTCTACCGTGTTCTTCCGCTGAATCCCAAATAGGTACCCCCTGAAACATCAATGTCCGGTGAGCCTCCCTAACCACTCCTCAAAGAGGGGACTTATCGCCACAATGGCCTACTACTAAAAGCTCTTACTTACTAATGGCTTACTACTATTCTACTTTTATAAACATTGTAGGTAAAGTTTTTAGGGCACTGTAATGGTATTTTGGCGTGTACGCTTTTGTAAATGCTAAATCACTATTATCTCTTCTGTAATCACTAAATAGTGTTTACCTATAAAACAAAATCTCTGTCTGCCTCTGTTTATTTCTACGTTTACTGCTTCTAAATCACTTAGCGCATTTTGATACGTTGTTATTAGAGAAAATGCTAAACGAGGAAGATTTTTGTAAGGTGGGTCGCTAGTCTAGATATAATTAGCGAAACAGTTTGTCTCCTTGAAAGACTTAAAATCGGCATTCTCTGTAGGTTTCTTCACCACGCAATCACCATTCGCAAGATTTGGTCCAACACAGTCACAAGCCGCTGTCGCAATTTAAAAGTAGGACCAACAAATATGCATATTTTCCCAACTCTATCGACTTTTGGTTCTAGAGCGACAGCTGGAAACTCTAGAAGAGATACCAAGATCATTTTTAGTTACTAAGTTTAATTAAAAAACAATAATTAATTTCCAGGACTAAAAAGTTGTGAGTTTGTATGACATACCTACTCTGAGGATTAAATTCTCGATACCTACGTACGTGGTAGGTACTAATATGTCGTCAAATAGCTTAACTCCTATTCAAAAATGAGAAGATGCACTTAGTATATATTATGTATTTATTATTCCTAACCATGATGATTAGTCATCCATATTTCTAATTCATTTACGTAGTACTTAAGGTCATATCTTGCGAAACTGCAAGATATTAAATAACTGGGTACGATTGTTTCGTTTGCTGGTCGATCGTTTTATTGATTGGTCGGAAAAATCGTGCCTGGGATGTTAGGGGCTGTATGAGCCGTGTGACTGGCGGGATAAGTCCTGCTGCAGTTGTCTATGGTCGAAAGGAGAAAAATACAAGGGCTGGTGGCATAGTCTATCTATCTTATTGTGAACTAAGGATAAGAACAACTTTGCGTCTTATCCAATTATGTGCTTTTGAATTTTTGTTTATTGGCGCAGTTTTGACCACAAATTGATCTGATGGACATCCATCATGTCCTTTACTTTATTTTAAATTCCTAACATAACCATTTTCTTATAATATTTGGGTATTTATTATAAATGTTGGCTTCTTTTTCATTCTTAAGAGACTTTATAAGAGCAGTTCAGATAATATTGAAACTAAATATAAATTTGAAGCGAAGGGTAGATCTTGGTTCCGGCCCTGGTTCAAACCATGGTCCGGAGCAAAGAGGCATGTGAAGCGGTCACCTCCTTCTGCGAAGCAGTAATGCTAGCGAAGGAGGAGATGGAACGCGTGCGGGAGAGGGAAACACTACGCTCCAGCCGCCGCAACAGAAGAAACCGCCCCGGGCGTCGGGAAACGCAGGGCGATTCTCGGATATTTTTCCCGGGTCACTCACTCACACCCAGGCACTGACCCGGGAAAAATATTGGTAGGTACTTATTCAAGGAATCAGTGCAAAAAAAAAACAGTATATATACACTGGTTTCATATAATTAGGTATGACTTCATTATGAAATTGGCGTTTTGTATGAGGAACATAAAGTCGTTTTTTTAATATTATTAATTTAATTAATCAAAGTATGTACCATTGCTATCTATGCACTTTTGCCATCTCATAGGTAATTCATTGATCCCTTTACAAAAATACCATTCAGACGGGAATCAATCAAATCTTTGAAAGCAGTTTGGAGTGCCTCATCGGAGTTGATTTTTTCTCTTGCAAGAAGTTATCCAAATTTCGAAAAAAATGGTAATCTGTTGGAGCAAGGTCCGGAGAGTACGGTGAATGTCAAAGACATTCCAATTGAATCTCCTCTAATTTAGTAGCCGACTGTTGTGTGGTCTAGCGTTGTCCTGAAGCAGCAGTGGACTAGAGTGATTGACCAGCCTCGGTTGTTTAGCAGCTAGCTTTTCCTAGGTTAGGTTTTTACCTAGGATTGCAGTTGCTGACAGTAGATATCTGTCGTAAACGTCAGGCCAGATATAAGAAGCTGTAGTGAACGATACGGGCACTGGTCCACCAAACGCTCACAAGTAACTTTTTTTGAGTCAATTTTCACTTGGGGCATGATTTGGCAGATTCGCCAGGGTTCGGACATTGCGATGAGCGCTGATTCGATTTGAAATCCTATCATTATGTGCCGATTAAAGCAGCAGTTGACGCGAGTAAATAGCTGTATAAACTTGAATTTGGAATTCCTAACTAAAGAGGAGTTATTTGAGATCAAAATGGCCAGTGCGACAAAACTCCAATTTCATATTTTCATTTTACCTCTCTACACTATACAGTTCTAGGAAGTATACTCTACATATCCCATCCCACTGAAGTGTAGCGTGTACGTACAGTGCAAAGAATAACTTGTAAATTGCCTTTCCTTTTGGTCTTTGTCATTCGGTTTGGCTTTCGAGAAAACCGAGGAAAACTAAATCAAACCAGTGTGTATGAACCTGATGTTTTGATTCCCTTTTGTCTGGCCCCTCTTGCACGCATGCATCATCTTAATAAATTCACATGATTGCTATTCAATAAGCATGGTCACTGTACCACCGTGGGCGAAGCGTGGGTGCCCTCGCGCATCACATAGTGAAGCACATTAAATTTGATTGTTACTGCAACCTGCGCGGGCGCACAGATTTATATTATTACGCCAACCGCTCATTTGGTGATTATTAAACGATATAAATTTATTACACGATTCAACATTAATATCGTGACGGTAAAAGGGTAAGTAGGATTCTTTGAAGGCTTTTGGATCTAGACGAACTAATCCATTAAAGTAGTAAAATTAAGGAATTAAGGAGGATAAAACTTAGTCTTCTATCATACATAACCATGCAGTATTACGTCATCATAATATTCTTCTTTGACGTTACTAAGTTTGACTATAAGGACCAATATATTTCTTCGCTCGATAAACGTTGGTGTCCGGAACCAGAATCATGTTAGTCCATGTATAAGTAAATATGTATTATCAAGATACCTGATAAACTACTGTATATGGTGCGTTTTCCTTGTTACAGATGCCTTTATGAAGCTACCATAATGTAAGAATTTCAAAAGCAAACTTCGTTCCGTCGCTGTTTGTACCAGGAGCGCATATCGGCGGCGGCGCGGCGGCGGTGGCCGCAAAGAATGTCGTCGTCGGATTTATGTGTGCGCGCGCACGCGATGACAGCACCGCACCGGCCACTACTCTACGCGTATGTCCGCCTGGTACCGCCGACTTGCGTCGAGGCAAAAATTTCTTTTTGTTTCAGAGCATTTCCCTTATGGTGATAAACAATTACTATGCCATTAAATTTGTGTTGTAAATCATTTTCATGAGCGGACTTATGGGTAAGGTATTTTATAGATTTTTGACTTTTCATATTAAGCTTTTCTATATTCTGTTAGAACATGGCAATTATTTAATTAATCGTAATCACTCAATTTATGAAAAGTTAACGAATATGCCTTAAGTTAAAGTTTCTTCGTTTAAAATTCAACTCTATCAGCAGGCTACAATACCTATTTTCGAAAACAGATGTAAGAACAGCTCCTTGGCATTTTAAAATAATTGCAAATTACACAAAACACATAGAACTCGGCGCTTAAGCACCATCGTTCGACCACTTCATTTCGGCGAGCGCTTCCGACAACGTCGTCGGTTCACTTGTGACTCGCATAAACTTAGTTTAGGTCTGTTTTCTCAGTTTATGTAGGCGCGGTCGACTGTCTACTGCTGCCACAGTATTTATGCTAAAAGGCCCTGCGGCTCGGACCCTTAATAAACAAATGACGCGCTCACAGATTTAAGAGCCCACGTCGCAATTATTTCGCTATTTCGACGCGGCCCGACCAAGTAAAGGCGGCTTTTTCGCTTTATTTGAATTTTAAGTAACCCCATGACGGTAAGAGTGGTTGGGGAGTCGGTGGCTTGCTTTTGTTGCTGCGCCGAAGGGAAATGACTTGTTGCACGTCAGGGCGCGCTCCTGTTTTTGAAATGTCACAAAGTTACAGTGGCATAACGCTGAGGCGCAAAGCGTGCTGTTTGGTGCCGTGATGGTAGACTTTAGAGTGCAAATTGCGCTTTCAAACATAATAATAGATTTTAAACGTAAACAATGAAGTAGGTACCTACATCTAAAGACGAAGTCGGAGTAGCTTTTGTTTGTTCGTTAAGGTGGTAGATGTTTTCAATGGTCGTTAAAATTGTAAGATCCGTTTGTAAACTCATAAATTTTTATTTGTGCCAGAAAATGTCCCAACTTGACGAAGATTGATAAGCTTGCATTCGAAGAAATATTGTTAAGACATCATTGTAATAAAGGACCAATTTTTAACTGAATAAGCTTAAGCACAACAAAAAGATAATGACTGTCCGTTCGTGATCCTCGACATTTTATCGGATTTCCAGTATGGCAGCTACTGGATACGATCATTTAAAATGATAAATCACCCGCTCCGTCACCGGGCGACTCGTCAAAATGAACTTATTTGTCAAACTTAGATCACTGAGGTGCGATAACTAAAACAGGAAATTGAAATTTTGTATCGCTGGACAAAAATCGGCTGCGTCGCCATCTTGGACGCTAATCGCGCCACGATTTGAATGTGGAACTCTTTATACATAAATAGTTTTTTTTTGGTGTAAGAAGCCAGTTGATGCATAGGTCTCGACAGGAAATGAGGCTACTTTTTTAAAGGTTCGAAGTATTTGCGTGGGAGAAGGGCGCGCTCGAATAGACGATAATGGGAGGTGCACAGATGGTTGATAGAAAATTCCAATTGTATTTTTGTGCCTTTGTACTTATACAGTTAAATGCCTATCTGCCTATATGCGTGTCAGGCTGACACTGTTAGTCTACACATTGGCGTAACGCATCTACCGTTCGGTGTTTGTTAACAGGTCTGTCTGTCTGATTGAGTTGAACTAACAAACAACAGTCTCTTCGTCGTTCCCTCACTGTTGAGGATCGCGACCACATATGACACGTTTCCAAGCCGGGCGGTCTTCTGAAGCGTGGACAGCTCTGTACATGCTGCCCCCAACAGCTTCTTTGTCAGGATAGATGCGACAAAATCTAGCAATAAGAAGGAACCTTCTAAAAGTTACAATTTAGATACTCTCAGATCACGTTTCGGGCATGATCAATCTCAGTCGATGGCGCGGGAGATATTATACTTAATGCACAAGCGTAAAAACAAAGATGCAGTTGATGATCCTTCTCTCTCATAGTCTGACGGCAATGCATACACGACCAGAAAGACAGGAGACCCAACGTTGGTTTTTTGACGTGCTTTCCGAAGCACAGTCAAACAACCAACGATCAAACTCCGGGCCGTTGTTGAGAAATTCTAAATATAAAACCTCCACTTTAAAACACCTGTGCCGTGTAGCAAAATCGATGCTATCCATGAAGGTAAGTATCTATACTAGGTATGGTAGTGTAACTACTAAGTATGGCATTCGCAAGTCCGTTTCTATAAGTCGAGTTGGTTCCGCTAACATTTCGACTTCGCCGTCCGATACTGTTCTTTAATACCGACATTACAGTTCTTGCAACATTTGTATGCCTTATATGGAACATTTTATCTAACCCCTAAGTTAATTTCTTCACTACAATCTAATTTCAACCCTAAATCAAAGTAAAGAATATTTAAAGTTGAATGTGTAGAGTCCCTTCATTGATTTTGCATCTCAAAGTTTTGGGAAGCTATTAGAAAGGCACAATTTACTTTTAATGTGTTTTAGATAAACTTTCCTTGGGTCAGGAGTCTTTTTATTTGTTCATTTGGAAAAGGAAAGGCTTATTGAACTTCATTTTTATATACTACCTATATAGGAGTATGAAGATACATATAATGAAAAGTTTCAGGTTACAATTTAAGTATTTATATTTTGCATAACTTTCGGTTTAAATAAGTAGGTATGATTTTATTGCACAAATATGAAAACCTAAATAATAAAAAAAACACTAAACCGTATGTTTGTTACATCTCGAATACAAGATTGAAGCAGCTCTATTAACCGGGTGTCAACACTGTGGATCGACCGGAGGACACGGTGGAGGTCTGCCCTGCTTGGACGGAGCATTGCCGTGTCCTCGTCGAGGCGATCGGTGTCCCGGCCCTGATTCAATGCATGGGCATGATGAGGAAGCACGGGAAGCGGTCACCTCCTTCTGCGAAGCAGTAATGCTAGCAAAGGAGGAGGCAGAACGCGCGCGGGAGAGAGGAAGCTTACGCCCCAGCCGCAACAGAAGAAGACACCTCGGGCGTCGGGAAACGCAGGGCGATTCCCGCCACCGTAGGCGCGCAGGCCTGTGGGTGCCTCGCCGTCCGATAACAACCAGGCCCGGGTCGACGGCACGTCGTGTTCCACGCGCGCCTCATATAAACGGGGCCCCATAGGTGCAGTGCCTGCTACGGTTGCGGAATATGCGCAAAGGGCCCTGGAGGAACACGGGTGTGTTTTAGTCAGTAAGAGTCTGACACTCCCTTCCGCTCTGCCTAGAGCGGGAGAAGTCATTTGATGATATACTATCTAGAAAGAAAGAGGCAACCCCAGCAATTAATTTATAATTCTTGTATTGGAGTTTCCTAGCTCTCCCGAACAACGTCCGCGGAAAACAAAATAAGTATCCGATCCACCTATTCACTTTTTTCAGGAAGGATGAATTATTTTTATGGGTAGGTTGTTTATTTAATATAATATATACATAGGTAAGTTATTGTAATGCTGAATACCAACCGTGGGACACGGTTGGCGCGGCGATCAATGCAGGCGTGCTTGATCCAACGTAGATTAATTTAATTGAAGTTTAATTCAGCGCGTTTACGCGTAGGATTCGAAATGTAACCTCAGGAACGTACTTCCAGGTTGAAATGCATCTTAGTCTTGGTATTCCTCGTTTAGCGGTTGAGCCGGAATTGATTTAAAAAAATTATCAGGTTTTCATATTCCTGTATGTGCCTATGTCCTAATATTATTGAGGATATTAACAATGATATTTAATTCAATATGTTATTGTGATAATGAATTTCTTAGACAAAATTCATAGCCCTTTTTTGCTTCGTCGTAGTCGAGTGACATATTATATTATTTAACTAAGTCCTTCTGATTCTGAAGGTTGAACTGAAGATAGAGAGGTCGTCAAATCGAGCCGAACATATGGCAAAAACATTTCTTTATTATTTATAGTAAAAGCTTGTCGAGTAATCCTTAAATTAATGAACCACTCCAAAACCAACCAAACAAATCCAATATTTGATCACGCAGCACTTGAATCTCAAAACAATCGTACCGCACACAGTATCTTTAATCTCCATTTAAACCAGTGCAAAAGTCCCTTTGCTAGCCAAACCGAAGTTTAATTAGTTCTATCGCTAATTACTTAGCAGGGCACGACTGCCGAGGACTATTCCAGGCATTTCATGATTTATTGGCGCGGCTGCGAGGCACTATCCTTTGACCCGTAGCGCTGTATTTGGACAAAATATTTAACATTTCTGTGCTAATGGGTTTAATCGGAGATTAATACTTAGCAGTTGATTAAGTAGGTGTGTGGACTTGGATTAATTGTGAAAATGTATTTTGTGAGTAATAAGGTGGATGGATAATTGCTTGTTTGTCGGTGTTAAGTGTTTATTGGTGTTGTAAATATAGGTACATATTTTATTAGAGGATAAAGTTTTAGAGAGTATGTGTGTAGATACTTATTACCCGACTGCCGAAAAAGACGGTAGTGATTTTCGAGAGTAGGCATGTATGTACATATGACTATTCTTTTGGTCCGCTTTTAACTCTATGGTACTAAACAAAATGCCAACAACTGTATCAGGATGCTTGAAAAGTGACATCTTTGGAACTATTATTTGTATTTTTGTTTTATTTTTTTTTAGACTAACAGCCGGACGGGTCAATTTTCAAGGTTAAGCAACGCTTGCCAAGGATGGTCTGTAGATGTGTGACCATCTTAACATACCGAGTTTCCTTCGTGCCGCAGAAAGCGCGCTAAGCCGTTGGTCCCGGTTGTAGTTTGTAGATCTTTGGCAGTCGTTACGGATTGTCAGAAGCCAGTAAATCTGACTCTAGTCTTGCCAAGAAGTACCATGTTACCCAGTTATGTTATGGGTTGTGGAGGTCTGGTAGGCAGCCGCTCTACGTAAAATACTGGTATTCAGCTGAATCCGGTTTGACTGGAAGCCGACCCCTATATAGTTAGTAGGAAAAGGCAGATGATGATTTTTTTTTTATTATGTTTGAACTATGAATGTGATATTATTGAAAAAAAAAACCGGAAAAGGGCGAATCAGCCTCGCGCACCGATCGCGGGTTCCGATCGAGTTTTGATTTTTCTGAGTATGGATTGCCTAAGAAAGGTCAACAATGCGTTCTTTGTTTTTTTTTTTACGTAAAATTAGAAGAGATAACGTTTCCCATATTTCCTTTTGAGGTTCGGAACCCTAAAAACATCGACACAAGTTACTTTTAAAACTAAAGCTTATTTTTAATGCGAACAGAGTTTTCACATTGAGAATGTTACGGATCCAGGAAGTAAGTTTGGATAAAGATTTTTAGTTTTCATTCATTTAAATTGATTGATTTGTGAATTATAGTTTCTTTTAGTATTTAGTAGTCATAAATTATTTAACCCAGAAGTTCTAGACAAACTATCATACTTTTAACGAAGGCAATTGTTGAAATGCCAAAATACAAGGGACTACCTTTTGCCCGCGACTTCTTTCGCACATATCCCGTTTTTTTTTTCGATCTCGTAGGAATTCCAGGAAATTCTCTCTTAATGCTCGTCTACAATGAACCTATCAATCTACATGCCAAATTTCAGCTTTTTACAACCAGTAGTGTCGGCTGTGCGTTCTCTGTCAGTCGCTCACTCAGTAACGTAAACGAGTTTTATGTATATTGATGATTAATTAATCACGCGACGATTTTGACAGCGTTTGACGATCCCATTTTTGACATTTTACAATTGCTGCTAGACAAGTGATATTATGTGAGCGATTGCGATTATTTTTTAGGCTTAATACTGAAGAGTTGAAATGATTTAATTTGCATCTTACACCCAGTTAGTGTTGAGTAGGACATACAAGAGGCGGTACATTTGTCCCGTACATGACGTCAAAATGTAAGAGCGGCTCAACATTTTACATTGTACTGCTTCAAATTTTATGTCGCGACAGTCGCGAAGTCGCGTTACTCACTCTCTGTCTCCGTAAAAGTGTAGGATGAGGACAGAGAGGGAGCGAGACGCATGCTACAAATTACAATAGTATGTCATTCTACAATGAACATATTGAACATTACGTGAAGTGATCGAGTTTCGAGTATCGAGCAAAAAAAAAAATTAGTTGAAATTACTAAATACTGTGAGTCGCGCATTGAAGCGACACTTTTAGCAATGCAGGTCAGGTCTTACGGAAAGAAGGAACCGGCTTAGTAGCAACAAAGTCGCAAAAATATTATTTTTCCATAGTAATTTGTAATTTAATCATTAGCGCTTTTATTACATTTTTTGTTTACCTACTTACAAACAATATTTACCATGGTAATCGTTTCACTTTACGGTACTGGTTATTAATATGTCATTAATCCCAGTTCAGACTGATTTGTACTGATGGCAGTATAAAAACTTCAAATGTCATGTTTGTACTCGTAACTTCAAACGTATCACCGAGCTTCAGTACGCCTCGCCTCATTTGAAGTAGGACATTGTACTGGCTCAGTACAAAAAAGAGGCTACTCTTACAAACTCTTTTTCATATCGTGTCCTACCCAACACTACACCCAGTTACATATACCTACCTATTCTCTTTGTAGTGGACGCTAGACATGACTTCCACAATTCAACCAAGAAACTTAAGAAAAATAAAAAACAAGCAAAAAATACCCCTATTAACATTTACTTAAACATACATAACCCTTGTTATTTCGAATTAAAGTCGCTTGCACTAGATAACGAACAATCAGAGCGGCAGAGCGGGTTAGCTTCCCGCTACAAATAAGTTTAGATCGCATCAGCACCTTTTTGTTCCCACTGTCCCTTCCTGTACGATCAGCGATCATTGATCACGGACTGGAGGAAGGGTAACCAGGTGATGTTCCTCATTAACCTGTTAGTTAATTTACTTACTAAGAGCAGTGGTGGCCAAGTTATAAGGGCCCCGACTTACGAATTGTAGGTCACGGGTTCAAACCCAGCCAGGCGCATTTCTTTGTGTAGTTAATTTCATCACCACTGCTCTCAAAACGGTGAAGGAAAAAATTGTGAGGAAACCGGCATGTCCTAGAACCAAAAATTCGAAGACATGTGACATTCACCAACCCGCACTGGGCCCACGTGGTGGATTACGGCCCATTCCCTCTCTTAGAGAGGAGGCCTGTGTCCCAGCAGTGGGAACGTTAAAAGGCTGATTATTATGACTAATTTACTTAATTGAAAAACTTATGGCGTAGACGCTGCCCAAACGTTGCTCAGTCGCTGTCGTCGCGTTGTCGCTGTTCGATTGTCCTATAGAGATGATCGAATCTAAAGTAACTTTAACTAGACGTTTTTGCGTCGCGCAAGGTGTAACGAGTAGCGGGTAGAACTGAGTTTCTAGCCACTAATAAGTTTCGATCAGATCAGCACCTTTCTGTACCCACTGCCGCTTCCAGAGATCATTGATGATCACTGGAGGAGCATGCAAATTTCTTTTAGGATAAGGCATGAAACACTGTTTAAAAGAAGATGCATGGCGTTTCTTACGTGGACGCGGCGGAACTGTGACGTCGATGCTGCTCGAACGTCGCGTAGACGTGGTCAAACTAAAGTTGCGTTGACGCTGCTCTAGCGTCGCGATAGCGCACTGTGTAAATAGCTATTAAGCTTTTCACCACGCCACCACCGCAACCGCTATAGTTTAAAAAAAAAGCCAAGTCACTACAGCTATGCAACCTAGCAACTTTTATGTAAATAAGTTAAAACATTCGCACCTCATATCGCACCATTAATGAAAGTAACGAATTATATTCAGACAAAACTATAGTCCACCCTATTCTTTCGCAGTGCAATTAAACATTTTTTTAAATACCCCATTAGAGTCCTTAATTTGTAAACCGTTCGGGCTTAAAATTCTGATTCTCTTCACAAGTGAAATAAAACTCTATGCTTAGGTGATAAGTTTCAAAATTGTGCGAAATAAGGGTTTTGTTGGCCTGTACAATATGAGCTTTAAAGTCTGGTTTGTACTAAAATAAAACCAGTAATAAAATGTAGTCAGATTACTGGACTGGAACGGTTTGAATACATACATACCTAACGTTTATTGGTTGTGGAAGTTGAAATTAAAACAATACTACTTACTTACTCCGTTCTTTATTTGAATAAATAATTAGAACGGTATTTCTGAATTCATTCATTGATAATTTTGTTTTGAGCTTTTGATGGAAAATAGTTTTTTTTAATACATACAGACATAATTTTACCCAGGTACTGGAAGTTTGATAGGAAGTTCCTCCATCAAAAATGCTAGTATTTAGCTGTGTCCGTTTAGAAATGATGCAGATTCCAACATACATAAATGTAGTTGGGAAAAGACTGGACAGATGATTGTGAATTTTGTTAAATAGAGGTAAGTTGAACTGTCACTTTTTTAGTAAATATGTGTATTGTATCTGTTTACTGACCCATAAAATAAAATAAGTACGTATGTGATTTCGTTAGTATTTTGTCTCCAACTTTTTTTTATTTTGGTAAGTTTATTTATGCTAATATTATCAATGTCACAGTAACTGTGTTTGTCTGGTTGTTTGTTACCACCTCATGTCAACGACTGAACTGATTTGGTTAATTTATAAGAATTGCTTGCTGATTCGCGCAACTTCGTCTGCGTCACATAAGAGTGACAAAAATCCGTTTCTTTAACATGGTTTAATTATGTAAATATGTATATATAACTGCAGGCCAAAAGATTAAGACCACCTTAATTAAAGTAGGAAAATAAAATGAAACACCAATAATATACTAAATGTTTCTGCTTAATCATCTAATAAATTAAATATCTAAACACACTGATTGACATACAATATACCTACATACTTTAAAAGCGTAAAGAAATATTAACGGTCCATGCTAAAATAGGCTATAGTCAGCTAAACTGATTTTTCTTCAAAAAGTCCTTTACGTTCTATGACTTTTTTCACAAGTCTCCGCATACGGGCAATCAATTTGTTGATGGTGTCTTGTGATATATTGCTCCAACTTACGCATAAAGCATTCCACATTTCTTCTTGCGAGGATGGACCACGATAGGACGTTCCTATCAAACTCTTCCCACAAAAGTTCAATGGAATTGAGATCCGGGATCTGAGGAGGCCAAACTATGTTTGTTGACTCCCCTTGTGCTTCTTTTTCTTCTAAATATCTTCTGCATATTTTTGAGCTACGCTTTGGATCATTATCTTGTTGGAAAATGAATCCATCTCCAATTAATCGTAATTGGTCGTAACGTGACGTCATATAAATATAACGGAGAGTGTGATAAGTTAACGGCACAGCCGTCGTCAGTAGGGTTTTCTGGTAGAGGGTTCATGGAGTAGGTTTAAAACACAGTGTACACTCACAATCACTTTTATTTTACGATAGTTATAATAAGAGACTTATGTAGATCAGAGCGAACCAGCGGTCCCGCTGGGAGGGTCCGAACCACTCGATGGCTACCGAAAGAGTCTTTTAACTTCTGTCCGGGTTCAAAACGTAACTGTCGGCGCCCCCAACGATTTCGCTCACGTGACTTGTAACGTCACGGCGTAACTCCGCCTCCGTACAATGAAATCAATTGACCGTCTTATTATCACTAAATTGTCGTACTTGCCGACACATATACGGCCTAAATGTCCTCGTTAAATAGGCTTTTCAACACTAAATGAATTTTTCATTTCGAATTAGTAGTTCCTGAGATAAGCGCGTTCAATCAAACATACAAATAAACTCTTCAGCTTTATAATATTAAAAAGTGTGAGTAAAGATTCGTAGTTGATAAAGTGAACACTGACTAGATGTAAACATGTAAAAGCTGAAAGGAAATGATATGAGATGAAAACGCATAAGCTCGCAAGTCTATTAAACCTAGGAGGTTTTATATTCCTCATTACAAAATCTGGACACCGCAAAATATCACGCCATTAGACACCAAGAAATCCCTACCCACATCGATATTATAACATAATCTTGTCCTTTACATTTTTCCCCGTGGTCCGCGCGGGCGCAGTTTGTCGACAGATTTAGCTTGTATTTATATCCGCGCGACAGGCGTGTGCTACCGGTCCGATACTAAATAACAGTGTCACACCAGCCTTTAAGGACACCGCCGGGACGGGGCAACTAGAGAGAGAACATTTCCCCTAGAATATTTGCCTTTTTATTTCGCTTTAAATCTATTGGTGAAGGTATTTTCGAATGTCTCTTGCTTTGCTGCATGAACAGAAATATGTATAAATGAAAAGAAAGGAAAAGTAATAATTATTCGCACAAAACGGACATGCATGCAAATTATGAAGCTCTAATCCATAACTATAGTATCTTAAAACCGGTGCTCATACTTCGTCCAATATATTGGGAGTTGGTAAGCACTAGCCACGTTACGTGGTCCAAAGTAGTTAAGTAGTGAGCGTTTTGGGGTCTCCCAAAACGTCGACGGACTCATCATACCTATGATATTGAGGTCATCATACCTATGATGTTGAGGTCATCATACCTATGATATTGAGGTCATCATACCTATGATGTTGAGGTCATCATACCTATGATATTGAAGTCATCATACCTATCATATTGAGGTAATCATACCTATCATATTGAGGTCCTTATACCTATCATATTGAGGTCATCATGCCTATGATATTGAGGTCATCATACCTATGATATTGAGGTCATCATACCTATGGTATTGAGGTTATCATACCTATGACGTTGAGGTCATCATACCTATGATATTGAAGTCATCATACCTATCATATGGAGGTAATCATACCTATCATATTGAGGTCATCATACCTATCATATTGAGGTCATCATACCTATCATATTGAGGTCATCATACCTATCATATTGAGGTCATCATACCTATGATATTGAGGTCATCATACCTATGATATTGAGGTCATCATAGCTCATGAAGAGATTCAAGCCACTACCCAAACCCATTTTCTGGCTGCCTCCCCTCGCATACCACCATCATGTGCATACGCCTTTTTGTTCGATTCCGCGCCGTATTTCGGCTGCGCGCGCTTCCATTTATCTCGGCTATCATCTGAGATACGGCGGCTATCCGCTGAATCTTTATGCGAGCGCGATAGCCGATACTGACCGCCGCTGATTAGCTGATAGGTACGTCGTAGGTCGTCCTTCGCACCATTCATAATTATGTTTTGGTGATTTTAAAATAGCAGTGGCTCGTTTTCTGCCCTATGAATTAGAGTTGGCAATCAAAGTGACAGCGTTGCCAGTCTTCTGGGCACTTTTCCGGATGGCAACGATGTTTGTATGTACTTCAAGGTCTAAGTGTGTTTATTGTAGATGTAGGTTACAATAATTGAAAAAAAAAAAAACAATATCATTGAAAGGAATTAGATTTTGGGTAAGATGGAGATTTTTGGGGTGTTTAGATATTGGATTTTTTTACAATTGACTATCTATTGTAAGTCCAGTAAAAAAATTACAATCGTAACTTGATTAAGAGAGGTTCAGAGCTTGACAAAGTGGCTTCTATCAGTGATACTGATAAGTTGTAAATGTATGAGAAATATCACGACATCAATTCAATTTAATTTATTTTTTGACAATCGTTATGTCCAATAAAATGAAACTTTGTAGGTACCCTAATATAAGATTTTGAATAGTTACTAGAGCGTATAAAATGCTCAGAAAAATTCCTAATGCCTAATTAAAAATCTTCACTGATTTAATTTTCGAAGTTTTCATTTAATTATTATGTAAGATTTTTTTTTGCGGGTGCGGGTGGAATGGTTGTTGAAGGGTTGTGCGACCATTCAAACTACTTCTTGCCGCAGAAAGCACGACTTAAGGAACTCTAATCCCCAAATATTAGCCTCATCAGCTTATCATTAGGTATATAATTTTAGGATAAGTACAAGCCATCTGGGACATGCGTCACTAGCATAGATGATTGTTTAACAATAGTAATTATATAAGATCAATATTTTGTAGATTTTTTTTAAAACTCTCATCTCTCATCAATATTTCGTAGATTTTTTTTTTACTTCACGCGTCGATCCAAGGATCTACATTTTTGTTACTGATAACAGTCAGAAGCTAAAACTATCTGACGCCAGTCTTGCCAAGGGGTATTGTATTTCTCAGTTTTCAAGGGGTAGTTCAGTTTGTAGGAAAAAAAGGAGTTGTCCCATGTAAAATACCTACTGTTATTCAGCTGGATCCGGAAACCACCACAACATAGTTGTAAAAATGGTAGACCGATTCACTATCTATTTTTACTTCTTTTAAGCACTCATAAAAAAGTTAAATGTTGTTGGAAAACTCTTCGAGAGAGACATTTTGCTTACGAAAAATCTTATGCTTTATATGGTGGGTCTCTTGAAGCACTATAAACGTCGATCTATTTACGCTATCGATACGTCTTAGGCCAGAAGTAGTAAGTACATTGTGTAGTTTCCCTAAGCTTACTAAGCCTTTAATTGTAATATAACGTTTGTATATCTACCTATATCTACTATATAAAAATAAGTCGGGTTTTCCTTCCTGACGCTATAACTCCAAAACGCACGAACCGATTTCCACGGTTTTGCATTCGTTGGAAAGGTCTCAGGCTCCGTGAGGTTTATAGCAAAAGAAAATTCAGGAAAAATTTCAACAGAAAAGCGGGAAAATCTTTTTTCATTTTTTTTATATATGGCAAAACAACGTTTGCTGGGTCAGCTAGTCTACTATAATAAAATATTTATAATGTATCTTTACATTGCACGGCAGTTGATGAAGTTGTTCTTAATGCTCCTTTTGTAATGACGGTTTTTCCCAGATTCATTGGCCTTGTCTCTATTACTATTGATATTTTTATTATTGCTACTACCTATAATTCATTGTCAATATCATGCATAAATTGATCTTTCGTGTTTTCTTCGTCGTTTATTTTTAAACACGAAGGTTTGTTGATGTTGTTTTGTTGCTCCACCATAGCACAAGTATATTGTCCATGGTGGTTCTCATGTGAATCATTAATTATTCAGATGACAACAACGTTGCTTAGCATAATTAACTAACGACACTTCACTTGCAGTTTTTATTTTGTAACGAAGAAGGTTTATATTGATGTTCTTTAAAGAAAATGTCATATCATTCATTTGATCGGCTTGGTTTTCCATTCATTGATTGTTCTACGAGTTACCGTATATATTCCTCAGTTTCCCATCATCACGCACCAGCAAACATTGACCCTATGCTCCTCATTTAATTATGGTTTGATAGATCCCATCTAATTTAGATCACCATAGATATCAGCGGGTCAGTTTTTAGTAGCGTCGCACATGTCCTGTTCTTTATCATTCACCATTCATCGTTCAATTCGTTCAGCCCACCATTTTGCATTGTGTGCTCCTTAATTAATTGTGGTTTGATTGAGCGTCAATCTCATTAAGAATCTGAATCGGATTGATGTCGGTCGGTGAATGAGGAGGTATCAAATGTGTTCGATCAGATAACTCGGGTTTGTTGAACAATATACGGCGCGCGGTGTGGGCCGGCCTTTTTGTTCGCTTAGTGTTTGTATGTATTGATTTTTTAAATCAGTAAGTGATTTTGTTGTGTGTATTTTTTTGTTGGCGCATGTGTAATTTGTCGTACAAGTGAAATTCATAAGTTTATCTAAAACTCAATATCTTCCCAATTACACGTTAAATAGTGTTGGTACTTTTAGGTACCTACCTAAAAGTACCAACACAATTTAACGGTAATAATATACAGCCTAAATTAAAACCTAGCGCCGGTCGGCGCACAAAGTGCTATAATATCCTACGCTAAGTATTCATAGTCTGTGTCGGCTCTCGGTAGCCTGTCGGCTGTCGTAGCGACAACGCTTTGTGGCGACACCCGCAGCGAACGAGTCGAACCATTGTGCATGCAGCATGCATATATTGTGATTAAAACTTAACGTATTTCGCGAAAATAGATTTAACAATAAATTGCGAAGCATAGACAAATTACTGTCAAAATTATTCATATTCCCGCCAATTTACAACTCTCAAAATGGCAGCAGATTTTTTAATGGAATTATTACATGGCTTTGGTAAGAGTGCTATACAGCCTACAGTATACATAGAGGTTGGTCTCCCAGTAGCCTGTCGTCTGTCGTCGCGTGCTCTTTGTGCCGACACCCGCTGTGTACGCGCCGACGTCAAGCCATTGTACGCACTATGTACTACGCTTATGTATGTAAGGCCGGTAATTTGTATATAACTGTTGAGTGGGGTAAATAGAGACTTTTGACTTCATTGCAGTCAGAACAAGTGGAAATAGCAGTTACTCCACACATTGATCAAGGCGATTGAAGACTACTAAAATCGGGAAAATGTCAATGTTCAATGTTCAATTCTATGGCTACATAATAGCAGCTGCACGGGTCAATCTTTAAGGTAAAGCAATGCTTACCGCGGTAGGCCCGTGGATAGGTGTCCATTAATTACATACTGAGGTTCCTCTGTGCCTCGGAAATCCTATTGGTCCCGGCTATTATTTCAATCTTTTGCTATATTTTCATTTTCATTTTCATTCGTTACGGGTAAGTCCAAGGAAATCTGACCCCAGTCTTGCCAAGGGTACTGTCTTACTCAGTTACTGGTTGAGGAAGTCGGGTAGGCAGACGCTCCATGTGAAATACTGGTACTCAGCTGCATCCTGTTAGACTGGAAGCCGACCCCAACACGATTTGGCCAAGAATAGCCAGATTGATATGTTGTATTTTTTCAGATTGTTCCTGTAGCACAGTGTCGGGAACTTAAATAACTCATGATTTCAAACAATTTAGTCAGACAATAAAACCGCATTACGGAAAAATTATACTCACATGTTAATATGGGAAATGAAAGCACAGTTCCAAGTAACAAGACGGCTGTCTCATTTGAGAGAAAGCGTTATAGTGCAGCCAGCATGAGTAACGACCTATCAACCTGTCGCGATCTGTTATGAACTTACGGCACCCGAGTGTACGACTGAACGCATGTCTGCACGAGGGAAACTAGGCGAAACGATGGAAATTCTTAGGTAAAGCAAACGCACAAAGCAGTTTACGCTGTTGATCTCTGGAGGCCATCTCAGCTACACCGTGGAATACATAAGTCTTTGAGAAACTAAAAATAACTACATATTAGGCAGACCAGACCATTTGGAATTGCCAATCAATTTCCAAATATATTTTTTTTTTCATGTTTTCTTCCACGCTGCATGCTTGCTTGTATGCTTCATGCTTGCTTGCATGCTGCACGCTTGCTTGCATGCTGTATGCATCAATTTCATTATGAGATATGATAAGAGTATACAAAATTATACTAACTATGAATTTTCTGTAAAATTATATAGATGAGTCTGGCAATTATTATGGATGTCTTTATGCCGAAAGATGATTCTAACTGTTAACTTTCTGAAATATGACAGTTCTGTCTTTTAATGACTACCGATATGAAATGTATGCCAAAAGACGATTCTGACTTATAAAATTATGACTTTTAATGTATTATAAATGAGTATACCAAACAATTTTCTGCGAAGATTATGCTATCCGTTGTTATGCAAAATAATATTATGACATTAAAAGTTCTGCTATAAAGGGTAGGTAAATCATCATCTACAGCTCTACTGCACCTACTAGGGTAAAACCGGGATAGATACCCCGGTAGTATAGGTGCCCCGATTGTAATTACTCTAGTTTCGCGGATGAATCGCTTGCTATTTTATTTATCTATCGGGAGACTTTTCAACTATCACTAAGTGGACCGTGTCTCATGTCTCTGTGCGATTGCATGGGAAGGCAAAGTGCGATCTAAGTTTTTACGGGATAGATGATCTGTTTTTCAGTGGGTCGTCTATCCTAAACGTAATTTATATGGACTAGTCAACTATCCCATATATGAGATAGATGTTCCAAAACGTAGAGGTCCGCGAAAATTGCTATTACTCTGGAAATATCAAAGAGAATGTTTGTTACTTTTCATACATTTGTAAATAAAAAAGCTAAGTGTTATCAGTTTTACGATTAAAATATTTTGATTTTTGTACTGGGACATATAAAATGTTTTCAAAAAGTGTGGCATCTATCCCGGTTTTACTCTACTGGCATTAAACCTCTCTGTTCTTGTGCAACAAACCTCACGCTCTTGCGTCAACCTCATCCAGGTTCCAACCAAAAATTAGTCCCGAAAAATATCAGCTAGTCAACCAATTACAAACAAATGAAAAACCATCAACTAAACAACCTTTACACAAAATCCAAACAGTCCCTTAAAACCAAGCAATTTAACTGTTAGGCAATTCATAAGTGTGTCGGAGCGGTTGTCATGATGGCGGCTTTCCCGCCAATCCCGCCGGAAGTCAATTATGCAATAAATCTGCGCGACCGGCGCGCGCGCATAGATCTCCGCACATTTACATAGAGCTGTGTGCAAGACGAACATGGTCGTTCTGTGGTAACGAAATTATTGCTCCTGATCGATATATTGTAAGAATTTGACTTGGAGTTTGGATTTATAAAAAGATTGTGTGCGTGGAGAATGGAAACTGTGTGAAAACTAGGTATTTGGTATTATTTATTTATTTGGAACCTGTTGATTAAGATATGCCTATACTCTTCAGAACTATATCGGAATACGGGGCTTTGGAAGGCGTTCCAAAAGGTGGACCGATGACCTGGATGTCAGGATGCGCCACAACATCCTAACTTTCAGCTCATCGGTGTAAAAAACTGGTTCACAGAGTCGCATTTTTTTCATAGGAATCTTCTGCTATCTAATGCAAACGGTAAAACCCAGTCGAGCCGTTCTGAAGTGATGACCTTTCCGACGCCAAATACGATTATTTAATCAAATAGAAGATTAATTTAAGACTAGTTAGATATTTCGCCTTTCATAAAATAAAAAAAAAACTATTTCCATCAACCAAACTCGGTAATCCTTCAAGTAGCGGCAAGATTAATTTAATCAAAACCCATCGCACTTTTAAAGAGTCTAGTGCTTTAGATAATGAATACTTTTATTCAGCCCTGGGCAAGTGGGAGTTAGCCCGTAAATCAAGTTGTACAGGGGGCAGCCGAGGTGTCTCGGGGCCTCATTTACCTGGCGTCGCGGTATCGAAGAGCCGATATCGCAGATACCGACCATCGATAAATAAAATATTGACGTGTATACGCACAGGTGAGTCAGGTCGGCCGTGCGTTAATAGACAAGATTTTTTGTTTTGCTTGCGGATTTTTTTTTGTGTGTGGCTAATGTTTTGGCACATTGTGAACTTTTTGTATTTGTTTGTTTTCTTTTTCGAATTTTCTTTTTCATTTCATGTCATTCGTTTTCCGTGCTGTTTTGTTGTAAGATTGTGTAGTGTTTAATTAAACAAAATTGTAATCACGAAACCAAACAAACAAACTGTTTTTAAATAAATTGCACAATGACAAACCACAATGCCTTACCCTGTACAGTGTAGCATCCAGTTTAAATTAGCGTTTGCCTTACGCACAGGAATCTACCAGTGACCATTAACATAGGAGGGATACCCTCGGAACCGCGCATTTTTAGCTAAAAGCCTACAAGCCCCGCACCGGTAGTGGATTCCGAACGCACTCCCAACATTGATAGACCATAGATAATTGGAGAGGTATTCTTTAAGTAATGTGTTGTTTATGGAGTGGTAAATTGAGTTATTTTTTTTTGCATTTGCTGTTATTTGTTGTAGTAAATAAAGTGGGTATAAAACATGAGGTATTTTAATTGGTGCAAATGATGTTGGTATTAATCATGAATTTAAAGTAGATACGTCTGTTTAACATAATACGACAGCTATTAAGTACAGTCACTACAAGATAGTATTAGGTATTTACCTATTAAATTGGAGATTTATATACACCCCTAGTTTTTAATTAGTACAAAAAATAACAGGGCTCTGTCCGTACCCGTTACTGATCATATTTGTGTAATCAAAAGTAAAAAAATAAAAACCTAAAATTGTCCACGGATTTTTTTAATAATTGGTAAATTCATAATAGAATCAACATTCATAACAATTGCTACTAGAAAATACTACGCACAGTGCTTTTCCATTTTAATCGTCATTTATTCATTCATAAATCAATAGCCTGTACTTACAATATTTTTATAAGTTGAGTGGCATTTTAGGGTATAAAAAACGCTAATAACTTTGCTGTTTATGAACATAATTTTTTGAGACTTTTCTTAAATAATAACGAGACCTTTTCTTATAAGCCCTTAAAGTATTTGTACTAATTAAAAGCTAGGGGTGTATATTTTATAACAATTTTGTTTGTTTTTTAACTTGAGCTAATCAAAGTACTGGCCCAATTTACCGATACAGTTTTGCCATTTCGATAGCAGTTTGCTCATCTCTTTACTGTAGTTGTTAAAAGTTCAACAAAGACTTTTGCCGACACTGTTGTACCATTCGTTAAGCAGCTGTGATGTACAAGTACTGGCCCACCTAACAGTCACCATCATCTTCCTATGAGTTATTTTTTTTTTTGGCGTACTGCGGGCGTACCATGAGGTGTTAAAACGTGAGTCTTCCGAGCGAGAAAGAGGGATAGGGTTATACACCCGATATAGCTCCATCCCTTTTTCTCGCTCGGAAGACTCACGTTTTAAGATGTCATGGTAAGCCTGCTGATGGCGAATTGAGACGAGCGCTTACTATTGTACACGATTCAGTTTACATCGCAGGTAACTACAATTCAATTTAGAATTCCCTCATTTCTATGCCGATTCAGTAGCGCTATGCCTGCTTCGACGCATCAGTCTCGCTGTTGCTCGCTTAGTTCGTGTGGTACCCACTTATCTAGCTTTTTTATCTTTCCGATTTGACGCAAGTGCTTCAATGTTGTTTTCTCCAAGGCCTGCAGCAAGCTCAACCGTAGATTGAGGTGGATCCGATTCCACTATCGCGTTTGATTCGTCGTTCGACCGCGAGGGTAGTTCTTCAACTCAAAAATTCTAGATTTAAAATTGAACCAATAATGGACCGTCCAAGCAGTCATGTTAGGTACATGTTTTTTATATTTCGTGTTGTTTGCAGCAGGACTTTCACGTAGGAACTTATTCGAAAATTGTACGTTTATCTATGGCGCTAACATTACCATAATTTCACAAAATCAAAACACTATCTAAAAACAAATGACTGATTTTACACGGATTTCGAATAAAATTTATTTGAATTTCGAGTTGCGCGCCAGATCCGGTGATATTTAAATATGAAAGTGCTGGTTATAAAATCACCAATTGCACACCCATTATCTGAAAAACAGAAATTAGATAAACTTGTACTTATTTACCTCCGGTACCTAATTATCGATTCGTTTCAAATAAACGTACAACGTCAAGTGATGCGATTGGCCGTAGTAAAAAATTCAACCAATCATAGTTGAAAGATTTTCACAATAATTTTGCGATAGTTTAATTTTCGTCACAGAAACTCGACCTTAACATTCTATTCAACAAAAGAATATATAAAAAAAAAAAACATATTAATGAATAAGCATTTTCGATACTCTAAAGAATGTCACTATTTCGCAGGAGCCGTGTAAAAGAGCGCGTTAAAGAATGTGGATATTACGTGCCCTTACACTTTACTTTTATAAGCCATATCCTTGATGGCCAGGGTGATTATGTGCCCATAAAATGTACCTACATTATTGTCTCAATATTTACCATAGACTTAGGCCTAGTTGCGCTGCTCCGCTTAGTAGTGGGCTAACGGCCTAGTGCAAGGCTAATTTTACAAATGTGCAGAATGGTCTTGGCAGGTGCTAGCACTGGCTAACCCTGTATTTTTAGTTATTTTACAAGCCTTTAAAATCATTTATGTAAAATATATATAACTTCTAATGCTCGGATATCCCAGGTCTACCAGTTCAGATTGCGTATTTTTTCCTGTAAGTTGTAAGAAAGGGTAAATATCCAATCTACAATTCATTTCATTCATCGGTATCAAGTATTTTGCACTTTGAGATTATATGCAATAGGCAGTCAGAAAACAACAAACAAAACTTGTCTGAATATGACGTGTCTCTGGGACTAACTAAATACTTACTAAACCCGGGCTAAAGAAATAGCTCTGTTCAAAACAAGTCTGTCGATTAATAAGTAAGTTAGTTCAACTGGATAATTTGTTTATTTTTACGCAAGTCTCCCCCAGAGAATTAGACTAAGCATTGGGATTCTGGCTGTCAAGTGATAACGGACAAAAAGTGTGAAGGAGAAACACGATCGTGCAGCCTGTTAGGACCTACATGAAATAGACTGATGGTCTATACCAATCATGTACTAACTATTTCTATACCAACTAAACTTAATGTGAAAAAATAGATAAATCGTGCTTGAAGTCAACCGATCTATTCTACAAACGTCGATATTTGTGTGGATTGAGCTCGAAGTGATCTTTCATTCCAACCCGATTGGATGATTCCGACCACGCACCTGACAGCTCATTTATTTTTCAATACAGTTTTGGTTTAACGGTGAGGTTTATACAGAATAGCCCTACTGGCATTAATGACAGTACACTTCAAGCCCACTTCACTTTAGTTTTCACGTTGAGGTGTCAACAGAAATGATTGCCCACATATTCGCTGTCTCTTTCTACAGATTAGTGAATTTTGTGACGGCAATCCTAAGTACAGTTCTTCGTGTCTATGGTGTGGACTAACTGGCGACCATTGATGCGAGCAATTAAATTGATTAACATTGCCATTTAATCGTTTGCTCATCAATGGCTTGTCTTTGATTCATGACTGTCAGTTTAATTATGTGTATCGTGAAGGAATTTGCATTCTTATAAAATTGTATGAAGAAGTTTGAGAGGTCTTTGAATGTAGCAGCTGTGTTATGACGGGAACTGTTTGTGTTACATTTTTGCCATACGCTGTTTATTTATTTGGTTTTAAGTGCTCGTGAATGAAAATACAATTAAGTGGCTGTTACAGGATAGCTTATGTTGTTCAAATCAAATCAAAATAGTTATTTGCTAGAATATGGTGTATAAGGTGTTGCAGTAATTTTGTTTCAGCATATCCTGCCGTAACCTGACGTGCAAATGTCTTTAAAATTAGCGATGTCAATTATTATTACTCTAAATTACAAATAGCAGCTACTATTGATGTGTCTTCTAAATAGTCCCTAATTGTATAATATGTTTTACACAGCAATAGTTTGAAGAGTAACTTTTTAAAAATTGTCAGAGGTAACTCTTGAAAACTATTTGGTAAATGATTGTAAATAATAATCGACATGCAGTATACATTTTTCTTAAATAATTTTAATTTTATTGGTCTATCTATATGCCGTGTTCGGCTATTTGACCCCTGACCCTTAACAAAAATACATATTTCAAAAACATACAAACATGGCAAGGGTAGAGTTTTAAGTTTTTGAAACAGTGGCTTACAGCTGTCTAAAAAGTGAGCTCCACAAATTGCTCGGATACAATTTTTTTTGAGCTTTGAAAACTCTGTCAAAGTCTACTGAGTTTCTGTTGCTGGGCAAGCGGGAGGACTAACAGAACGATATTTTATAATATATATGTATTCATCCAGACCGGCACCTTTCCTTTCTCATTCATCAATATTTTTATAAGTGAAAAGTGTATCAAAATCTGTTTCTTAGTGAAGAAGTAGATGGCGACTTATACTTACTAAATATCGATTTAAATATGATTTTCGATGATGACTTACGAAAAATCGATGTAAGATCATGATCCCTACGAATGAGTCAATGTTTATCGAAGTTTGGGCCATCTAACAATTTTTTGGATAGGAAATTCTTCTCTCTCTTCTCCCGCTCTGGGCGGAGCGGGAGGGAGTGTCAGACTCGTACTGACTAAAACCCACCCGTGATCCTTCTTGTGCCCTTTGCGTTCCAGGGCCGCGGTGACTCTTTCGAACAAATTCCGCAGCCCTAACAACCCTATACCTAAAACTGTTTTTACTTCTAACGGAAAAATAATTGAATTCTGTGCAGTTCTCAGTCTTTTTTTATTTTGATCTACTGTTTCGTATTGTTCATCACCACCATTCGTTCAATACAGTCTGTTTCGTTGATTTTGATTCGAGATAACTGGGCTGGTCGGCATTTAAAACGGAAGAGGTGATACAGTCAGTGCCCTGCAATAACCTCTTCCTATGTTCTAAATTCGAGGGGTCCAGTTCTGCAAGGTATTAACTGTACAAAACTTGCATGTTTTTCCGACAAACACGCGTATTAAGTCGCGGGCACAGCTAGTTTATTAGAGATGTCCCGGTATAGTGCGATAAATCACTGAAAACCTAAACGGGGCATATATCTAATAGTTAACAGGATCCTATGATATGATTGCTTAAAAGCTACTTCTCTAGGGATACAGATTTTTTTCGAAAGACCAGCCGTCCACATGACACTGATTTTTGTCTGCGCAGAGTTTGAACTCTGAATAAAAAGTGGTGCTGTATGTCTGCACAGACTTACAACTAAGTCTGCGCAGACTGAAGTCATGTGGACGCACTATTAGTCAGTAAGAGTCTGAAGCCTTTTTCCCTCCGTCCAGAGCGGAAGTCAGAGAGTCATTTGATGATTTACCGTCCTAAAAAGCTTCTTCTTTTGGCACAATGTTATTTTAGCCGTCTTTTTTATTTATTGAAACATTATGTACATAATTGGTAATTGGTGGATTTAATCGCGGGTAAGACCTGCTTTTTTATTATTAAGCTATAAATAACAGTAGATTGGCTGTGTACAAATTCTTTATTCTCGTATCAATTGGTCGTAAATCTTGCACCCAATAAAATACATTACAAAAATATCAATAGCCAATAATGCAATTTAACGATGTTAAAAAAAAAACAATATTTATGACTGTCTCATTTCCGAATCATATCTTAATGCAAATCAAGGAAATGTCGTCTGGCTGTAAAATTACGATATCATGGCACGTGGCCCACAGACCTACAGAAAAAAAGTAAAATATTTTTTTATTTCATAGAGAATTTATTTTTGTATAGGCAAAGTTATGCTTGCGATCGGAAATTCAAATAAAGAATTGTGTGTCGTTCCAATAAGGTTTGGTTTCGTTAAAAAGTTTTAAAAAGTAAGTTTGAAAATAGAATGATTCGTGATGAGTGTATGAATACCGCATGTAAAGCTAGGGGTGGTCCGACCAGTTTTTTTTAAAATGAATTTCTAATTTATTTATGAGTATGACGCGACATGTCGATTTATGAATATTAAATGTGTGTTCCTGTGACTGACAGGCGTCAGTCGATACTTTTTCTGAAGTATTGTAGGATGATGATTAATTTATGAGATTTTTTACTCGTAGACAACAATTTCTCCGGTTTCAGACAAATTCTGTCTACGGAAAAGTATGAAGGATGGCAATGAGATTTCAGCATCATCTGAATGTAACAAACATGTAGTTGATGCTTTTAAAGGCATCATAAGCTAAATGGTTTATTCGATCATCTTGAGATTCATCTTTTCTAACATTCTAATAGAATACTAAAGAATATAACATTCAGTATTTAGCAGTATAAGATTGCTCTCCAGTTTTATAGCATAAATTAATATCATATGGCTTCTGCTATCTTTTGTAATTTCTGTTAGAAATAAACACGAAGTTTAAATAGTAAATAAAAAACATATTTTTGTGTGTGGCATTGCCTTTCAGAAACCTCCATGCTTTCTACCGCCGCTAATTCCTAGTGAAACCAGACAGCATTTAAAAAAAAAACGTTAATAAGAAATAATATTTAAAAGGTATGTAAATGTGTGGTGCCACAGACGGAATATATTGAGGGGCAGGATGTGGCGATGACGAAGCGAAACTGTGCTGATAGCTAGAGAAATATCATTGAATAAATTATACGCGAAGATATTTAAAGAAATCTGTCCGATGTGATTGTTTCGTTTACAATAAATAAACATTGGTAAAAATCTAACTATAGTAGAGGCTCCATTATCCGGACCTCAGTAATTAATAATTCAAGAATATATGTATGTATGTTAGTGGATACATATGTACATACGTACGAAAATGTATCTTTAATATGTTAATAAACATTGATTTAACTTGATAAGTTCGATTAGTTTTATATACAAATCGAATATATCAACGCAAAAATAACAAAATAAATAAATGATAATTATGTGTTACTACATAATTATCAAAGTTTTGTACTATACATATGTACAAAAATCACTTTTTTTTCATACATTCAATTATCCGGATTTTCAATTATCCGAATGCCATTCGACAACAATTAGTCCGGTTAATCGAGTCTCTACTGTACGTACCATCACGTGCGTACCTACTTACATATACACAAAAAGAAAAATAATAAAGTAAACTAAATAACTGAACTTAAGCTCCTTAACTTAAGAATTCCTTCATCATCACTTCCATCCTAAATGGTGCTCAGAAGATAAGAAAGAAATAGTTTTGTATGCAATATCAAAGCCAATAGCTGTTCATTTACATTTATACGCAGTCACTTAAATCTCTTCTCCTCTGTCTTGTAGTATTTGGAAACTTCACAGTTTATGTAGGTTTGTTTTGGGCGACCGCTACGCTATTCTAAACCACTGTGATACCAACTGTAAAGCCAAAATGAACAGTGGAGGCAGTGGTGGTCAACAGACAGATTCGATTCAATAACGCTCAAAGAGACGCGGGGAGCTTCTAACTGTAACGTATGAATAATTAGTTTTAATTCCCACTTATCGAGCAGGAGGCAAAACGAAGAAGGGACAAGCCAAATTGCATCTCTTGAATTTAAATTCATGATATGATTTTCATCCAAATAATGAAATTAACCAGGAACCTTCTAACAATGGATATGCTTCTCATCTTGGTAATAAGTTTGTTATGATGTCCCACTGCTGGACCTTCGCTTCCATATCCTTGCTTCTAACCGAATCAATATATAAAAAATTCGTTCTGAAAATCAGTCAGTTATTAACAAGGTTACCTGCTACAATTGCAAGCAGGATGATAAGGTTTTTTTTAATAAAACGAAGTGGTTAACAGTAGTAACAGTGGAAAACTTTGTTTACCATGGCAACATCCGGTGTAGCATTAAATCCGACGGACTTCAGCTGCAACAACAGTCTATCTTTGAAGAGTTGTGCACTACTAGGAATGAAAGAAAGAACTATAACAGACTGGAATGGAAAAGGGTTTGTTCTGGGAACACCAGAAACAAATATAAAGAAAGAAACAAAATAAATTTATTTGGCACATACAGATTGACAGACCAGTGACAGACTTTTTGGCCCTGCACAGGATACATTCATGTTGTTAGATTTTATTTATTATTTTTACTGTTAGTTTTTAATTTATTTTACTTCTTTGCTGTCTTGTGCGAGTCCCAAATAAACGTTTCTCTTTTATTCTTTCATTTTTTTAAATATTTTCACAGTTGTAAACATAAAAGACATTTTCTTTATGGCGGATGTGGATAGTTTTTTTTCCTGGACAAAAATCTTTTTTTTGTATGTCAGATATTATTCATTATCAGCTAGGTTAGGCTTTGTATGTATTTAATCCCTAATCCTTCTTACAACTAACTTATATCGTTTCCATGTTTGTTTTAGGCGCTTAGATGTTAAAAGCTCGAACTACAACCTAACCTACCCTAAGTTCCAATAACCTACCTCAAAATTAAACCGTAAAAAATTAACAGTGATTTTACCATTCACAGAATAAGTGAATTGAATAGAGAGACCGCCAACTATGTAAGTTAAGCGTGATCTTATCGTGGTTTATCGTTCGATCTCTTTTTATTTCCCTGGTGTTTGGAAACTAGGCGGCGTTACGTAGGGCACAATGGCTCATTAAGAGCTATGTTTTGGTTTAGCCTCGAATGTAGGTAAAAAGGACATCTAGTGATAATATGCACGTGGCGAACTGTGCTGCTGATAGTGGGCTGTTCTTAATTGATATTCGGTTATTTTTGTTTTAATATTTGTCGTTTACTGTAGCTTAGGCTTGTTAGAGCGTTTGCATTTGTGTACCCTGCCTCCGATCAGAAATTGAAAAATGTGCATCAGTTATCTAATTTGGAGTACTCTGATCTTGAATTCGAATTTGTATCAGATTCAGAGCGCAAACTCTCTAATATTATTGACTACCGTGTACCACTGCAGATAAAGATCTCACTTCCCACTTTCCATTTTTATCGAATTTGGGCAATCTGAGACCAGTCCTTTAGGTGAGAGTATATTAAAGGTATTTTGGTCCTCCACGTCACGGGTTCTTGATGTTTGCGACCCAATCTCTCGACCACAGATTGGTCGAAAGTCGACCAATTTGGGTTGACAGTAAAAAATCTTTGAGAAGATAATTGGCGAAAGCCAGCTCAAAGATTTTTGACTGTTGGTAGCCCTCGGATGATCACTATTTCACATGCTGGTAAGCAGTGATGTGAACGGTGATGGAGCACGTTGCCTAGATGTCACCTTTTCACTAAACGTATTGATGGACGTTAACTGCGTGCTGGTGTTTACCGATTTTTTATCAATTAACTTTTTCCTCCTCTCTCTCCAGCTTTTAGCATAGTGCACACTCACTCGATATAATTTGTGAGCACGTTATATAAAAGTCAAATGTATGTACGAGTATACGTTATGAATGTACACGTGTTGAACATGTGACTTATTCCACGTGAATCGCCACGTGAGACCGAATATTTTGTTATAGAATCTGTAGAAAGGGAAGTACCAAACGAAATCATATAGCAAATTAAGCTCAGCGAGGTCATAATCCATAAGACCATAACATACCAGACTTCTCCGTGCCATGGAAAGCACGATAAGCCGTTGGTACCAGCTGTCGTTTGTAGTTCTTATTGTAGAATGTCGTTGCGGGTAGTCAGAAGCTCAAAAATCTGACATTAGTCTCGTGGAGGGGTACCTATCTTGTCACCCAGTTACTGGGTTGTATAAGACGGGTCATCACAGGCAGTGGTTTCTTGTAAAATATTCAGTTGCATCCGATTAGGCTGAACGCAGACTGTAACAGACAACTGACAAAGGCTAGGCAGATTGAAATACTCAGGAATAGAATTAAATACGAGTAAGTACACAAACGGCGTAATACCCATCTTATACAAGCAATTAAACTTCACATAATCGTTCGCTATCCAACGAAAAAGTTTAATACTAGTCAAAAAGCACAATTCAAAATAACTCAACGGGGTCCGAACCTTATTCAGGCTGGCGGCTGATGGCGGTATGCAAACCTGGCTAATAAATGTATCGGCGCTATCTTCAAAGGCGCATCTCTTTAGAGCGGTGCGCTTGCGCCGCTGCCGTCCTGCGGGCTTGTGGAGTACTGCGAGCTATGCGATGCTGAAGATTCTTAGTTTGTGAACGGGTTTTGTCTTTGGTTCGGGTGGATTAAAGGGTGGCGATTTGGTGAAGTTAGTTTATTAATATTTAAAACTTAAATTACCCTCTTTTTACTTACTGATACACAGATTCTACTACACTAGCTCTATATTTACTGTTTGTTTTTGAGTGTAAAATTTTCAATCAGGCTACTTATACTATTCCCAACTATTTTGGGGCCAGCTATTGGCTGAGCTGAGTATTATGCATGCAGTGATTGCTGATTTGTTTTCCAGAACTCAATAACTGGATAAAACGATACCGCTTGGCAAGTGTGGTGTCAAACCGTAAAGAATGATCAAAGATATACAAATGACAACTCGAGTCAATAGTTTTGAGGCATGGAGGAAACTCGGTATGTTAAGCCACGGAACCACCTCGGCGATCGTTGCTCGACGTAAAGGTTAGCGACGTTTTCGACCTTGATCGACTAATGCGGCTGTTTTATTTATCCATGAGTTCCTTTTTTGCACAAAAAATAACACATTGCTGCGGTTTTTTTCTTTTTTTTTTGTACATCGATGAAAGAAATTTATAGATTATAAGATTTTGTTAGATACTAACCACGGCTGGATATATGAAAATTCTTCTTATATCATGTTACGTGACACGAGTTCAGTCTTGGTGTCTGTAGACCTGGCGTTTACAGGGCACGGTATTTCATACAAAATTTGAATACAACTTACATTTTTGGGTTGACAGGGTAAACCTCGTAAACGGTTTTTATGCACGCCATTGCGACAGTAGCTAGAAACATTGAGCAATTTTAACCTCAATGCAGTTTATATCTTCGCATATCTCCCACTGGTCCACCAGCTCGTACCTCTGGTCAGTGCGCAAACGCATATTTTATTGGCTCTCTATCGGCCATTACGTCGCGAACTGTTTTTATGTTCATTCAATTTGAGACGCTGCCACGCGACATCCAATGGTCTAGCTTTGTCACCGTAATTGTTCCTAATTAGCTTATTAATTACATTTATTGCCTAGGGATTTATGTATTTATATTGCGGGTAGGGAAAGAGTTTTCACAGATAACTACTTTTTACAAGCTTTTACATATCTGGATACAAGTAAATTAAATAACTTGATGTGATTGATTTTAACTATTAATAATTTCAAACTAATGCAAAATGCGAGTACTTAAATCTCGCGATTAGTTTTTATACCATATAAATTAATTTAATGACTTTATAAGTAGATAGCAAAAGTTTTAAAGTGAAAAAATTTTTTTTTCGTTTACGCGTATTCCAATAAAAGCTTCTTTTTTTAAAAGGGTTTTAGGCTTGTGGCATTCTGTCAGCAGTAGCGTGGCGAGGGCGATTGTCAAAACATCAAAAACGATAAACGCTTTCGAAATGTCATGTGTTCAATCCTTTATATTTTGACATTTCGACAGTCATATTCGCTGATAGAATGGCATTTTTTCTAGAGCGTCTTTTGATAAATGATTAGTTAGGGAATATTCGTTTTCATGCTCAAAAGAAATTGATGATGTAAAACGACGATGAGTTTGACAATGGACCACGCTTGCGTAAAAGAAACATATTCTCTCATGAAGTCATGATTTAAAAGGCCCTTAAGTTGGAGCAAAAACTTGTTACTCGTTGTGGTCATACTAAAGATAAAATGAGTCGGAGTATACCTCCTATATTTTAAATATTTATAAAATAATGAATCCCTCACTAAATACCAACTTTTCTGCCTTAACATAGCTATTATCTACTATATTTGCAAGTGCATTATAGGACCAAAACCAGCCTGATTTTTAAATTTGTTTTTTTTTTTACTTTTTTTTATATGAAAATAATATTTTTTATATAAAATATTGCTCGTAATAAATTATGAATAAACAAATAAAACAATACCAGATAGACGTGACGGAATCGAGATGTCCCCGAGGATTAAAATGTAAAAAGCGAATAAAAACTTAATTATCACGTATTATAACAGCCTCGCGCCAAAACGCGCGCGTTCGGAAACTGTATGTAAGTATGGAAATTGTTTTTTCTTACAATGTTCGTTTCCTTAAGATATAACTTAAAATTTCAATTTAATTAGGTAATCTCACTTAGTTTACCTATTTAATTGAACTCAACAGATTATAGACTATCAAATGTTGCGTAAAACATGTTACAAACGTTCAGTTGCCAATTTATCGAGAGTTTATAATCCCTCACGATATTTAATGATCTGACGGAGTTAGCCATTATCCGGTAACATTTAAATATTTTATGTATCTTTCATTAAGTAAACGACCGTAAGGTAAGGTAATGACCGTTAAATTGCGTATATTATTCATTTTATTTACATTAAAAATGTAAGCCCGTAAGCTTAAAACAGAAAAGAACTATATCCCATAAATAAAAATTTGCATAAAAATCAATAGCCCGCAATGAAAAATATCTCAATTATACCTCCCAAAAGTTCCTCGAAATCATACAGCACAAACTCAAATCTTCATTTCTGTACTTATATCTGTGTTTTCTCCAAAACGTCAATACATCAATAGCCGTGGTTCTCTCTACAGGGGCGTGATACCGCGGCCCGCTTCGTAATTACAGGCGCGGGCGGCCGCGGGCCGCACGGGCACACCCCTACCTTCGCAAATTATTTAGTAATTTTAATTTTATTTGGACTTATGCGGCTTTCGCTTTGTGTTTGTTGTTTAGCGTTTGGCAAGTGAAGTGGTAATGTATCATTAAATGTGTCATTAATTTGAATCGATGTGTATCGGAGGGATAAAATAAATATGCGAACTTTTTTAATGTATGGGATGACTGACTGTGGTATTATGCAAGGGCATTTTGGAGGCAGATTGCCTCAGATATTGAATGGAATGAATTTGTCAAGTTGTGAGTGCGTGTCAAGGGATTTCAGTACGTAGGTAATTTTTCTTCTTTTTTATGCTTAATCTTTTACATGATATTAACCTCATGTTCAGTTCATTTTGAATTCTTGAGTCGAGTGAGAAAAATAATAAATAAAAAATGCATATGAATAAAATTTTATTGTTCCTTATAATTTTTCTTACAATTAGGAAGAACTTAGTTTCGCAGTGCGAGTGTCTCGATACTAAACTAAAGAATTGCAGTGTAAACTAAAAACAATTTAACTAGGTATAGTTTTAGTACAAATAATTATGACCTATGAGATATTTCTTTATTAAAACATTCTAACAGTATAAACAGAAACAGTATTTCTATAAATTTTATTAACTAAAACAATATAAAAATACGACTTAAAATATATATCTACAGACTTATTGGAAGAACCATATTTCATTTAATTCGACGCTCTTTTTTATTTTTAGTTTTTATCTACGAAATATACAAAAATAGTTACAAATAAATAATCTTTTACATAGGAATCGCTTTATTCGCTACCTCTATGGTATACGGATTTGGACGTACAAAAAATATTTTAGGACTTCTTCACATAGCACCAATTCACATTAACATTAGTTATTTAATATATCTTCAACTCTTAATAGTTATAAACAGTCGCTGTTACAAATTGCTGCTGCTTATTTTATATATTTTATACAAACTCTTCAAGGCACAGACAATTTTGGAACTTCAAACGTTCAAGCCATTTCGCTTTTATTATTATAATTATTTTTTATTGTCCTACAAATCGTATAAATTCACTTAAAATAGGTTACTCTCCTCTTTAATTTATTCACAGTGTAATAAATAGTTGAAAGGTTTTACACAAATTACAAAAATCGCTAAGGTTGCGAACTAGTTAAAAAATATTTATATCTGAGTTACATCACTTTGTCGTCGCGGTATACAATTTTTATGATTTCATTATGTAAGGCTATACATTTTTTGTCTAATTTTAGTAGAACAAATTCTTACAATATCACTTATATCCGCTGTGCATACTTTTCATCGTACATTCCGTATTATATTTGGAAGGAAATCAACTCTTTGGGCTACAGTTTAGGAAGAGTCCATTTGCTACCCCGTATCAGTCCTTTTCTAGTCAATTGCTGTAACAAGTCTGTCGTACTCCGGCCAGGATGACGCTGAACTCGTCCTCGGGTCTGACGTCAGAGCCGGGAGCGCTGGGAGCGTAGTTAGTAGGAGGGGCTCCAGCGATCACGGATGCGTAGGGAGAGGCGTACATCCTCTCTGAGCAGTACTCCGGGCCCGGCGTCTGCTCCGGGCAGTACGGCGGGCGGAAGTTCTGCTGCTGCTCGTACCGGTACTGCTGCTGCTGCTGATGCTGCTCCATAGGTCCCTCGGCCCCGTAGTCCAAGTACTTATCAAACTCCCGTGCGTCCACATCAGACTCGGGCGAGCCCGTCCTTATCTCCGGACGAGCATTCATATAGTTCTGTTCTCCGTCCTGCTGCTGGTTCGACGGTGGCTCCTCGGAGAAGTAGCTGCCGCCCGTGTCATACTCAGTTTTTGGCTGATCAGGGTAGTGAGACACGTATGAGTCTTCAGTTTTATACATCTGTTCGTATTGATCGTAGGGATGATATTGAATAGTGTATTCCGTGGGCATCGGGCCACTGGGGGCGTTAGACACCCTAGGTGTAGATGTACCTAGAGCTTGTTGGTCTTGCGAGGTTGCGACTGGTGGGAAGAACGTCCCTGTCACCAGCGGCGGCTGCTCAGTCAGAGTTCTCTGCGTGCACATGACGTACATTCCGTTAGCCATGCCCATGGCGGCGACGGGCGCTGGCGAGAATGATCCTGGCGTTCTATAAGTTTTATAGGGTGAATATGAGTCAGACATTGAAGAGGCATTGATCGCTCGCCTCCTCTCCTCATACTGAAAATTTTCCTTTTCATTTTCGACGGGAGATGCGTCAGGCGTGGGCAGGGGCGCTTCAGCAGGGGCGCTCCTCCTGCCTTGAGGTTCGGGAGACCTCGCGGGGGAAGATTCCGGGGTTTGGACGTGGCCGTTGAATTGGTTGTTTTGGAAGTCAGATGCGAGGGGCGAGGTTCGGTAGGGGGAGAAGCCGGCGCCGGGGTTGTGGCTGAAGCGTGGGTCGGGCGAGTCGGTTCCGGCGGCGTAGGGCGAGCCCAGCGCGGCGGAGCTGGCCGGCGGCGCGCTGGCGGGCGTGGCGGGCTGGTTGGGCCGAGTCTTGTTCTGCTTCCTCCGCCGCGGCCGGTACTTATAGTTGGGGTGCTCCGTCATGTGGATCACCCGCAGCCGCTCCGCTTCCTCCACGAACGGCCGCCTATCTTGCGGTGTGAGCGAACGCCACTTTTTACCTGGAAAATAAAAAAATGAAAATGAGTCGATTGTGTTCACCACTGCACAATGTTGCTACACGTTTTTACAGAGCGGAGAAAATTGACGTGCCATGACTTGTCGTGGTGATATTACGATATTATTTACGATACTTTTTATCCGCCGTGTAACTGAGGTTTATGCGTTTAGCGTGAAAAGTTGTCACTGTTTTTCTGCAAAACTGCGTATCCAAGTTTGTTGCGAGTTTTTGCAAATCTTTTATGACGTACTCAAATGTTTGCTGCGGGCAGAAGCTATATTAAAGTTGAAATACGTATTTTTCCATATGATTATTAAAGTTATTTGCTATTTATCACCGTAAGACAGCTGTAACATTATACTGGTTGTTTATTAGTATTACCTTTCGTATGTAGATAACATCCAAGAATAATATTAGTGGCATGTTAAATAAACAAAATAGATTCAGCCAGTCACAAAGTCAAGCTAAATAATCACGATAGTGTTTTATCAAATAACTATAAAACACGTACTATGAGGGTATCATAAATAACTTCATATATCTTGGACCAAGAACTGTGGGACTGGTGAAGGAGTTTGAGCTTTATTTTTTGTTATCTAAAATGTAAAATCCAATGCAGGTTAAAGTGTGAGGTTCTGAGAGAAATTATCGAGGAGTCCGAACAATCTTTAAGGATATTTATCAAGGCGACACTACTTGCTACCGGCAAAACAAACAACTTCACTTTTAGTGATGCGGCGTGTCGATATAATAAATGGTAATTTATCAACCGAGAATTTAAATAGGAGGTTGATTTTTTGTACGTTTAATGGAATGGAATGGAGAATATTATTTTACTTTAGAATTTTTTGTGCGATTTTAATGATGAATTCAGGGTTACGACTTTGGTTTCTAAAGAACTACCGTAATATTTTTGTGGAATATATTAGCAGTCCTACTATTTAACTGTTCATCATTCCTAATATTTGCTTTTCTAAAAAATAAATATATTTTGTTCATCATCAAATATATTTATCATAATTTTATTTTCATTTTAAAAATCTACGCTTATCCTCAAAATCAATTCAAAACGCTAGTTAGAAACAATTTTACAAAAACGTCACTCAGGTATCAACTATTCCGCTGACTTATGTCAAATGTCATCAAGACAAATGACGGAAAAGGCTTCCTGTAGTGCAGGTCTTGCTCCATTAGTCGTCTCGTACTTTTTTCTATAGATAATTAATGACAACTTGTATCGTAGAGATTAAGAGCACTTGTCAGCGGTCTGGGTGTGTCTTTTTTATTAATTCATTGGCAAACTTGTTTTGATGTGATGCTCATTTTACATATTTAAATGTTTGTGTCGTTACATTCGTTGCGTGCGTGACACTGTGACTTTTTTGGTTGCCCTTGTGAATAATATGAATTTAATTAAATTGAATTATTTTGGTCTGCATATTAATTGTGCTTGTAATAAAAATATTTTGAATTAACAAAAAGTTCGAGGTTTCGACAAACAATATTGTTATTAATTAAAGTAACATTTCGATTACCAGATAAAGTAGGTATAAGTCATCTGCAGGCACTGGATTGACCTACATTATTTTCTTATGTGTTTACTTTTTTTACAACTAAGATAGTTTTTAAGTTTCAGTATAATACTATAAATTTATGGACAACATAGTCTGAAAAAAAAAAGCTAATGAAATTTTTATAACGCAAAAATCAAAGCGAATTACAGACCCCAAGTAAATCGCAAAGACGTGCAGAGATACTACTAATTGACTACCGACTATAGTTTTTTTTATATTTTTTTTATATTAATAAATCTGTGAGTGACTTATCTTAACCCAACTACTATCAAATTTGCAGCACGCGAAAATTGACAAGCCAAAACACAATATGTACATTATTTCTTGAACTCACATTAATTCCTACACATCTCAAATTATAAACCACATAATTCACATCCTACACACATAAAACAAAAATCATTATTTAAAACACATTTACTGTCGCTCGCGACATTTTTCCTATTAGTCATTTGTCGAGATTAGCGATAAGTATCGACTACCGGATTCCGTGGTGTCACCTCACTAGGCTTTGTCGAGAAATATTTCTTTGCAGCAACATCTAATAAAGCTTTTAGTGGGCACTTTATTACCGAGGTAATGACCTGAATGGGTTGACACTTGGCTAAACACTTGGAGTTTAAGACCTAGATTGTTAGTGAGCTGGATTCGTGTTTTGTGTTGCGTTTATTATGTTGGTATTATGGAATCGGGTTTTAAAAGGAAGACGCCTACTTAGTTCATATAATATTAGTTATTCGGAAATAGTGATAGATAATAGTTCAGTATAAAGCCTCGTATCACATGTTGCTCATCATGTTGAACTGCAACGAGGACCTTGTTTTAGTACCATTGTCAAAATATCGCGCCTGCTGGCAACGTCGCGCGTTGTTGTGTACGTTGCTGAACATGTTGGGCGTCAAGAGTTGCGCGTCAAATATTGCCTATACCGAACGCCACATAAATGTGCAATAAAGGTCATTGCCCTTTACATGGACAAAAAAAAATGAATCGTTTTCCATTACTAGTAAATATAAAGGATCACGATGGATGTCGATTCAATATAGCATTAATTCATTATTTCTGTTTTAAGAATTAAGGTTGTTTATAAATGTAGGTGGGTCAATGACCGTTATTGCACATTTATCTTTATCTGGCGTTCGTTATAGTACGAGGCTTTATTATGGAATATTGCACGACCTATTTAAAAATATTTTAACGTATTGGTCTATTGCAGAATTAATAAAAAGATAATTTCAGAATTATTTGACCCTATTTTATTTTCATAAGTTGAGCCTTCAAGTTTATTTTTCCTATGCTTCGATCTTGCGCTATTGCTAGGCGTTTATAAAATCAAACATATCCATTGCCTTCAAAAATATGACATGTTTGCAAATTACTAACGAATTCCTAAGTTTATAATATGCTTCAGTTGACTACCGCTCAGCAGATTTTAGCATATCGCTAGTTAACAACAACTCATTGCTCCCAACATTATAATAACTAAGTACTAATACTTATAACCCGATTAAACCCAATCACGTCTGCATACAATTAGTTAATATCATAGACAGCGGACCACCGGTGGTGCAGGCGACGCCGCGCGCTATCGTAGTGTAGGTAATTGAGTGGCGGCGATAACGCAGACATGCGCGTGCGACGCCGACGGACGGAAGCCGTGGCGACAAGTGCTTGTAGGGAGAGGTGGAGAGAAATGAGCGGCTTTTTTTTTTGTTTCGGTTTATCGAGCTTGACTTCAGGGCCATGAGTCTGCTATTACAATAGTGTCAGAATGGTCTATCATTGATCTCATAATGGTTCATTTTTACAAGTTTGGTAATCTATCTACTAATAAAAAAGCGTCACTATGACTTTCCAGTGGTCAACCACTGACACTTCATTGAAAGAAATGGCATAGAATGGTAATCTCGTACATAATGACAAATGAATGACAGACGTATGCGGTAGGTAGTCTGCTTAAATATTGACAGTTCCTTTGGTCAGTGACCTACCATTATAACGTCATTGTGCAGTCATTACTTTTAATAGCTCGATTATCAAAAAGTATTACATGAGCATTGACCGACCAATGATCGACCATTATGAATTTAGCAGATTACGAACTTTTAGCAAAATGACAATGGAATCGTGTTGGAATGACAAATTTATAAAAATAGCAGACTTAGGCCCCAGATTTAGGGCCGTATGTGTCGAGAAGTCAAAATCTCGCCTAGCGCGGTAATTTTAGCTAGTTTCGGTTTGTAAGATCTATTTGAGGAAAAAAAAACTCAGGTCTAGATCAGTTACAAAGTTAATCATGATTTGAATTTTCATTTTGATGCCCTTAAAAATAAAGTTTTAGTAAGAATCATACCTACGTCCGGGAATGTAATTATTAGTCAGAAAAGTAGATATGTTAAGAATTTAGCATTAAAAAATAAACATGAAAATCCCCAAAAAGCATATCGTAACGACAACACCATATCAATCAATAAAATCCCAAAATATTTGACTCGAATATTTCATTTCGTGCATTATATTCTCAACGAAATATTCCTAGAAACCCACCCAAGAAAGTGGAATAACTCTCAATCGTAACAAATGGGTGCCCATTAACTAAATGTTAAGGGATCCCAGTACTTGATACTGAATGACAGGAATCAATCAACGTGAACGACTTTTTTTTAATTTTTGGGTTAGTCCACTTTGTGCGTAAGATGATAATTTAGACTAGAAAAACTTTTTTATATTGACGTTCTAATTTAGAAAAAGATGTTGTCATTTATTTCTTTTTGTGGAAATTGGTAAAGCGGTTTTGTCATAGGAAAGGAATCTTAAAATTTTATTTACTGCTTCGATTATACTGCTTGATTATTTCAGAGATTGACCTATACATAGAACCTTGACCAATAAAAATTACAATCTTAGCGAATAAGTTTTTGACATAAAATATTAAAAAATGGGCTCATCCGTTTACATAATCCTTTAAAGACTTTTTGGAATCCCACAGATACACGTAAAATCATAAAGCGACAACGTAACAAATCCCAAGGTTTTTTTTCCTGTTTTATTGATAACCGTTACTTCAATTTTTAATCAAATAAAATCCATACATCAATAATTCTAAACAAAACATTCCAAACAAACTACAAGAATTCCTACAACCCATACCAACCGAAAAGTTTATTAAAATAGATAATTCATTAATATCAACAGATCATTAGGCCCTAACGTTGGAGATCTAAATGATCTAATTAATGACACACAGGAATGGACCACCTCGTCAAAACACGCATGATCGATTGGCTCATTATAGCGTTGTCATTTATTTTGTGTTTCTATTTGTATGTTGGTACACTGCTTCTGGGTGCCTGGCTGGTTACCGTTACACTTAGAGGCTACTGTTTTTGAAAAGAAATAGATTTTTGAATCTATACTAATATTATAAAGCTGAAGAGTTTGTTTGTTTGTTTGAACGCGCTAATCTCAGGAACTACTGGTTCGAATTGAAAAATTATTTTTGGGTTGAATAGACCATTTATCGAGGAAGGCTTTAGGCTATATATTATCACTCTTAAGCGAATAGGAGCGGAGCAGCGATAAAGAATGTTTTAAAATCGGGGATTCCACGGGGACGAAGTCGCGGACAGAAGCTAGTTAAGAATATGGATGGTGAAGGCCAATTTTAGGGATTTATGGAAAACGATAATGAGGCGTTTTCAGAAAGCCATGGAAATAAGTACCTATTGACTAAAGAGTTACAGTAAGGATCATTTTTGGGAAGCAAAAATACTGATCCTTAACAGGATACAATGAGAGGACATCTGCTCTCTCTGTTGTCCAAACCTATTAGATACAGGACTGCATAGTTACACAAGTTAATATTGCAAACTTCATGCCGAGACACTAAAGAGTCCAATCGACAAAATCAATAAATAAAATCACACGCGCACGTGCGGTGCAGAATCATCAAATACTTTTCATTTTCGCAAAGTCCAGTTATGACAAAGTTTTATATTCAAAACCAGGAACTGACAAAACTCGCGACCTAAAACCGAATGCCCCAATCAATCGTTGAACCCGCCGTAGTGTCGCTAACAACCAATAGATGGCAGCACCGATTTTTTGCGCCGACGGATGTCGAAGAGCATGGCGATGCATTCTAAATTTATATTCCCTCTTCCTTTCTATCGCACACAAGTTTAAATATCTCCGTCTCGTTGTAGCAAAATATTTTTTTTGCATTTCGATTCCAAGTGCGTGGTCAATTTTGTCGTTTTTTTTAAAGGCTTGTCTCATAGTCCCCGGACAGTGGCCAGTTCGTTTTATTGTCGTGCGTATGTAGACTTTTATTTTGGATCGCGATACAGGGTCATGTAGAAATTATTGGCTGAATTTAAATCATATGGCCGTTCTGTAAGGTATGTTCTGTTTGTAAGTCTGATACGATTGCCGATTGTGAATATTGTACTTTTATTGAGCGGAAATCGTTTTTGTCTTTGGTAACGGAGACTTTTAGAAGGTATGGAGCAGTAGTAGTGTTCGTGTTGTTCCTACGGCCAAAAATATGAATCCATGAATTGTATTCACTAGCGGTAGTGTTTATGAGTGTTACGGAGTAAAGTTATGTGAGAACAGGTCAGGAAGGTGATGACAATCTACTTTGTGATCTCACGGAATGACTTCGAATTTTCGTTTAAATGGCCAGAAGAACAGGTAGAAATCATTATATTTTAACTTGAACAAATACTCTAGAACTTGAAGAAGGATTTAGAATTGCCAATACATAGAAAACAAGTGCTGTAATTAACACCACCTTCGCCCTCCCCCCTCCATAATGACGTGCCAACGCCACCAAGATTCTGTTGCTAAAAATGCACCGTATCCCTCCCACACCGGAATCATAATGGTTTCAAGACCTCATAGAAGGTCGCCAGATATCTTAAAGATGAAGCATGACAAGAACAGCCTCCAATCATGATACTTACTCCAAAACCGTTCGGCACACTACAAAGGCGTCCTAACATCTCGCAAACGTCCAGCTATTCGATGTTCTTCCACAATCGGAAGCCTTCGGGTCTCCGTCGTGTCTCCGAAAGACATTTTTTCCCCGAGTTCTGAGAAAGGCCGCGAAATAAAACAGCAAAGCTGCCGAAATGCATAAACCGAGGCTTTATTCGGCCGAGCTATGTTGGCGGAAACGAAAGCTTAAAAGTGGTGTGAGATAGAAGCGGGAGCGGGGTTTGGGAAAGCGTGTCGCTATTTTGGCATTGATCAATCTATACATAAGATTAAGGGCGCTTTCAATTTATGCGTTTCTTAACGGCCTGCTGCGGTGCCGAAGCGGTGCGTTAGTCGTACAGCGTACGGACGGTCGTATTTTTCCATACAAAACGCGCGGTGCGGCAACAGTGCGGCACCGGTACCGCGTACGCTCGACAACAGGACGGCAACCGCACAAACATCACGTGTTCATTTCAGTGTTGAATAGTGCGATGAATAGACGTCAGAGCTAATTCCATAAAATTTTCATTTAATTATTTATTATTACTATAAAGTTCAAATCAATCTCCAGGATCTCAGACACAGACATTGACAAACAGTCAGGTTCAGTCCGCATCGGATGAACTTAGAGCAATCTCATCCGCCTCTAATTTAAGTGGAGATTCTGATGCTTCCATATATAGCGATCTTTTACAGATGATATTTCTACATAATAATTTAAAATAATATAATATTATGCAGAAATATCATCTGTAATGTAATAATAATAAGAAAATATCCATAACTTTTTTTGTAGTAATTAATACAAATCCAAATACAGAATAGAGTCCATGGCTTGACTGAAGTCACATCACTAGGATACAAACGCACGGCAGTCAAATACGCTTTCAATTTAGGCGTTTGGTGCCGGACCGCTAACGCACTGCAGCGGCCCGGCAGCGGGATATAACCAGCGGCACGTTAAACGTGCGGCAGCGGTCCGACACGAAACGCATAAATTGAAAGCGGCCTTAGAGAGAGATATTTTAAATCTACGCAGACGAAGCCGCAGGCAGAAGTTATTATTTTATATATTCGTTAAAACGTATGCAATACAAAGGCCAAAGACCATACTGCTGTATTATTGGATTACAAACCTAATTTTTATTTATTTTGGGTTTTTATGTGCATTTTAATTATTTAAAAAATGCACATAAAAACCCAAAATAATTGTTTGTGTCTTCAAGCCTATTTTTACACGTAAATTTATTTACCACCTTCGCGAAAAACTTAAATTTGACCAACCAACGCATTCCCCGCTCACAGTCTATCCCTCACACCGTTCCAAACAAACCAACGCATATGTTCGTGTTTGTGTGTGCAATAAACTTTAGTATCTCGCCGTAAACACGCGCCGTCGGCAACGCATTGTGAACGCGTCGACAACGCCTCTTCGACCAGCGTTATATAGCTATAATCTATTTTATGTACAAAGCTATGATGGCTACGTAAAACGCTAAACTAACAGTTTACGGAATTCTCGAGGAGGTATGCTGGAAAGCTGTTGCCATGGAAAGCCAGTGAAGATGTTATGAACACATTTTTTTTTTAAATAAGTCGTTTGATTTTTTGCGGTCAGTATTCTCATTGCTACACTGCAGTACCTACTTATTAGCTTATTCGATTCATACATTTTATCAGAGGCTGTAGATAAAGCGACTTTCGATCAGCGTCAATAAGTCATATACAGAATAGGGTATTTTACAGAATAGATTTACAAAAAATATTGGACACGTATTTTTTCTTTTTTCACGTAAGCAAAAAATGAAGACGATACAGTGCGTTGAAAACTCACGTGACGTCACGTCGCTGGTAAAAATTGTAGCAACGTAGTGACGTCACGTGAGTTTTCAACGCACTGTATCGTCTTCATTTTTTGCTTACGTGAAAAAAGAAAAAATACGTGTCCAATATTTTTTGTAAATCTATCAGACGGACTAATTAGATTTTTACAGTAAAATACGCTATTGTCAAGCGTTATCGAAATGTCATGTGGTGATTTTTTATTTTATTTTGGCATTTCGACTTTACCTATTGCTGATAAAATGCCACTTTGTAAAAAAAATCAGTACGGTCTACTACTCTATGCAATAATAATATTGCTTGAGCTTGAATTTGAGCTTTCTATCAGTTTAAACATTTTTTGCATCAGGATTAGAACATATACATAAAAAAAAAAAATATTTGACGTCTTGAAATTAAAAGTAGATTTCATAATATTTTTAATTCCATTTTTGAAAAGTTTTTTTCTAGCCAGTGTTCCCTAGTAGTTCTTTTTTTAGCGATACCGAATGAATGCTTTATTATCCAAGGAAAATTTTAAAAATATTCTGCTCCGACCGACTCCTTTTATTACGTTAGCAATATGCGAGAACAAAATTCACAGTACAGGCACATCTATGAAACCTATAAGGAATATATTTTTCAAGCTTCCTGTTTATATCAGAATCCTGACTGACATAATAAACAGCTCGACAACTGTATACCCAAGAAACAGATGTATAATGCTTAAGATTCCATGATCACTAGAAAACAATAGGTAAAAGTGGATTAAAAGGCGAAGGTCGTACTCATCGAAAATTTATTTTCTGTCAATGGGAAAAGTACCCAGAACACTGACAGCATTGCCACGTTGAATGGTAATGCTAATTCGTTGTTCTCTAACCACGTGAAGAGTCGACTAACAGCTTGCCGATTACCACTTTAGACCGTTTTCATACGACGATATATTTTTAAAGCATCAACTCTGATATTTATTTCTCCTAATTTGACTGCATTTCTTGGTTACGGGTCGTACTCATTAATCATACGGCTGTCTCGCTCTCTCTTGTTGCGTTGTCGTCTCCGTTCAGCGCGTTAAGATGCGACGCGCGTCCGCAAACGGCGAGCCCGCGCGTGCCGAGACACAGTTGTTTTTTTCGATTACAAGAAAAAGCATAAAATGAAGTGATTGTTAAACGGCTGGTCTATTGGATTAGTTTCCGTTTTGATGCAGTGGTGCGGATGATCGAGCAGTGTTGGGGCGATTGAGCTGTTTTGTACCAATTTTCACTTTTTATGAGGAGTGCTTCGGAACTTGGGTACGGGAAGTTGGTGAGGTGTAAACTAGATAAGATAAAGGTAATTACCTACTACAGTATTATTTGTTGCAAGGGGAGCAACAGTAAACATCGAATTGAAGATACAATATGGAAGTGTGCACGAGTGATTCATAAAATCCATTGTGTATCCAATAGTTACGAACATTATACGCAAGCATGAATGCAATGGCAGAATAGCAAGAAGTAAAGGGTATAAAGGCTCTATGGTAAAGAAGTTTTTGACTCTGACATTTGATGTTTCCTGCGCACTAACTAATATGGCAATATTAATGCAGTTCACTCAGAGTTTGAATAATTGATTGTATCCAACATTAATGATCATCATGCGACACTACAACGACTTTGCAAACCTACCTACTCGAAATTAATACGTAATACTGGAGTACGTGGAGTATTTTAAGTAAAGAGATAAAATGGCATAACTATTATAAAATAACGCAAATATCATTATTATATAACGCTGATATCGTTTTAGACTTAATAACGTAATTTTGTTTTTTTTTTTATTCCCCTTTAGTCTTTAGTCCATTAGCAAAAAAGTAATTCACGTACAAGATTTAAACGAGGCCAATAAAAGAGATTTCTAAAACTGGTCGTTCAGAATCTATTTTGAGTCAATCGACACGAAAAGAAGTAAGTATAAAACCGTATAAAAAACATCATTGTGACACATTTTCGTAGTAAGTCGTGAAGGTTAGTAAGGGCGGCTCCACACGTGCTCATTAGCCGCGCGGTATTCGCGCCGCGTGTGACGCGCGGTCACGTCGCTAGCACGCGCCGGGGCACGGCTCCAATGTTGGACGGGACGATATTATCTGTGGTTTGTTGTCGGGCAGTTTGGGTGGTAATTTCTTTACAACTTAGAAAAAAAATCTAGATATTTCTTCACTAGCTTTTCGCAGTTTCACTCCCGTATTTACCTGGTTCTATAAGAGTTGTACGTATATTCGCGATAAAGATTGCATGGCACTCGTAAGTACTTCCATAGATCTCCTAGAAATAAACAAGCAAACAAATACCTAATATCAATTAAGTTAATGACAATTTAGGTGTTGTTTTTGTAAGTGATAAAATCGAAAAACATGAAAGCATTAATTTTGGTTTCACGATCTTGATTTTTATTTATTTATTATTCTAATTTCATTTTGGTCCGATGTTATGGTTTTCTTTTTTTTGGCACCAACATAGATATTTAGACATAATAGCTTTATTTAAAATTATTGTTCAAAACTGTATCACTTGTGTACTTTTATCTTAAAACAATGGAAACCACATCCCCACAGCGGCATTGCACAGGTTTGCGCTAACTCTTGTGGTTATTACTATTAGGATCGCGACGCGCGGCCGCCCGACGCGACAGTTTCGCCGAATCGTGCGTCTCCGCGGCAGGAAGTCGCGCCACGTGGCGAGGGTACTTATGTACATTAGAACTATTTGGTTATTTTTCTTTTAATCGATTTCTCTATTTGGAATTTTGGATTGGAATGTGTTGGGTAATGGGTGATAGATTGGTTACCAATGAAGCTGGATTATGTTTTGTTTTTTGTTAAGTTGGCGAACGTTAAGTATAATTTGAAGTTAGTTGTTGAACTGTTTACGTTAATTTGGTTAGTGTAATTGTTATTGCAGGTTTCTGTAAATACCATGTAAAATTGCCGAATAATTTGTATGCGTTTTTGAAGAGGGTCGCTTTTTTGTTGGTTCTTTTGTTATTAATAATGTAATGTGAACTGCAGCACCTTATCAACCATTTTACTTAAAGATAATAACTGTTACTCCACACCAACATATCAATGAAACCACAGATTAGTGTCACAAAATGTGTTTATTATTTATTCTTGCTACGCGTTGATGTCTTTTATTTGGGCGATAGGTTTGAATTTGAAATTAATTTGACATGTCCATGCATTTCAATGGGAAACTGCGATTTTCGGTAAATAAGTACACAAAAACAAGCACTGGAGTATACAGGAGTATATCTGGCTCGCGGATTTTGTTATTTTTTAGGCTGGTAATAAATAACACTTGAACATGTCAATCTTTCTAGTCAAACATAAAAAAGGATTCAACCTTAAGTAGAATTAATAGCATTGCTATTTTGACAAATTTTTAAACAACGCTCGTCTTATGTCATATATTTTTGACAGAATTCGACTGAGATGCGAATGCCAATGTTGCTTGAAAATTACTAGAAATGACACTCTGTTCAATGAGGGAGCAAACGTATGCGTTAAGGCCAATCGAACCAACAATCCCTGCCAATAGGTACCTAGATATTAGCAGGGATGACTCAACAGGCCTAAGTGCAATGGCTTGACCTGCTAGCCACTCCGTCCCATGGCCCCATGATGCTCGCACCGGCGGCATCGTCTCGTCGGCTCCACAAAGCCGGCGGCGCGGCGACGACACACGTCGTCTGCACGAGGCACGAGGTACGAGGCGGCATTAGCATGCGGTGGGCGCCGTTAACGGTAGCCAACTTACTTACTGTTCATAGTAGCTTTATAAGCGATTATTGGGGAATAGGTGTTCAAAAGGTCATTGATAGAAATTTTGTATAGTTGACACCAGATAAATGTGCAATAAAGGTCATTGCCCTTTCCTTGATATCTCTTCGTAGGTACATGGACAAAAAAATGAATCGTTTTCCATTACTAGTAAATATAAAGGATCACGATGGATGTCGATTGAATATAGCATTAATTCATTATTTCTGTTTTAAGAACTAAGGTTATCAATAAATGTAGGTGGGTCAGTGACCGTTATTGCACATTTATTTGTTGTCGACTATAGCCTCCGCACTGTTACTGGCAATAGCATGCTTTGTTGTCTCCATATTTCCAGTTGGGGAATAGGCGTCGAAAAGGTCTAACGTGCTCGTGGCTAAATAATAACAGCCGCATGGGTCTATCTTCAAGGTTAAGCAATGCTGGTCCAGGTCGGTCTGTGGATGGGTGACCATGAACTTGCTTTGCCAGAAAGCTGACCCAAATACAGTTGGGAAAAGGCTTCGGCTCGCTATCGGCTTCATTCTGGCAGAATGCAAACAACCAACAGTATTCACAGACCCAATTAGGTACTCGTCGTTGTCTATCATCTACAAACGCCTGTCACCACCTTAACTGCAAAAGTGCATAACATTTTGACTCAGCACAATATACTGCAGCTCATATATAATGCATGTAGACAGGTGGCGACACGGTGGCGTGGTGGCGGTAGTCACGACCTGTTCAAACGATGCTGAATTTTCTACAGTCGGAAAATTGCTTGCACGTAGTTGTAACATTTGTTTAGATATTGCTGACGGTTATGTGAATGGCTGTTTTTTTGTGAGGTTTGTGTGAAGATTATCTTCATCTTACAGTGTTGGTTACCAATATAGTTTGTTTGTGTTTGGCCCTGCACTCGTCTAGACATAAGGTTCTCACATGTATAGGTGAAGATTATATGGATTAGCTTTTATGTGTACCATGTAGGTAGGTACTTAAACTGTATAATGATTTTAAAAAAAGTTTTGAATTGGTGGAAGTATAGCTATTCCGGAAATTTAGAGCATATTTTTTTTTTTACTTTTATTCAAATGGCGTTATCAGTGTCCAAAATGAAGCACGGACACAAAATTATCTGATAACAAAATCAGTTGTTCAGCAGTCCTTACCAACTTAATTCTATTCATTAAAGCAACAGGACGTCGAATCATCCCTTCACCTTATTTCTCACAGCCCAGATGTTCCCATACATCATATTATAACGAAAAGTCAACGACCCTAAAAATTCCACAATTCCAAACAAAATTACAGGGGCCACAATCGTTCGTCGCCCAAATGACACGCCCGTGACGGCCAAATGACATAATTGTCAAAATAGTCACTGCACTGACAGCCGCACGTGACATTCACAACAGACAGAAACAGATACACACCACCCCCACGAGTGTAACAGAGACACAGAATGGCGCGTCGGTGTCAATTATAGGCGGGGAAAGAGAATTAGAGAGGAGAACACGCCGGTTTCAAATTTGGAACCGTTTTGTTTTAAATCGATAAATTGTTCGATTTCGTGTTCGATTGCGTGTGGTCGACATTTCTAAGAATAATTGAATATCAATATTAAGTTATGATTCTATACTATTAAAATGATTACCGTCGAGTCAATGAATTCTGATTCATTCATCGCTCAAATGCGAAAATATTTCACGGCGATATTTCATAATAAAGACCATTCTATTAAGGGACATTATTATTAAATACGGACCGTGATTTTATGTTCACATTTATTAGTGTGCTATAAGAAAAATCGGTCATATATTTGCGGGTCGCAGTCCTGCCCTTTCGACGCCTGTCGTGCATAAAGTCCGTGATCATTTCTCCTAATTATACGTGTGGCGAAGAGGGCAGGGACTTTTGGTTCGATGTGGGTGTTCGAAATATGAAATTACGAGTTGGCGCGAACGTGTGACAATGTTTTCTTTTTTAATAATAAATGGATACATTGATTGCTGTTATTATGCCTAATATGCCTACGTAGGAACTATAAACTTTTTTAATCACCAAAGAGGTGGAGTCTTTTTTATAATAAAATTTACAACGATAAACGGGAAATATTTATGGCTTTTAAAAGAAGTGTACGGTAAGGAGATGACACGCATTCAACGGTGTGTCGTGAAAAGACGATAATTTTATTTATCGTTTTATAATGAGCATGTTTACACACAGTGTTAAAAAGCGAAGTCATTTATTTTGTCATTTAAAATAATATGAATCATTTTGAAAGGTGACATAATGTATTTTTAAGTCTGATTTTCGTTCGATTGCGAAAAAAATTAAAAGGATTTATTCCATAAAAATAAATATGACTACGTTACTTTGAAAAACTTCGTTTGACTTACTAAATGTAAAGTAAATTAGTACAAATGGAACACGGATGTATATTTCATCCACGGTTCAATTCTTGTTTAAATAGCGCGCCAAGGAGTGTGAAATGACGTCAAAATGTACCGTCTAATGAACTTTGGCATAGGGAATAAATTATACAACTTCAGTAATGTTTAGAAATCTAAATACACAATAATATTGGGTTCAGTGTTAAGTGACAAGGGCTGACGACACTATAAAGGAAACTATAAAAATACACTGCTTTATTCAAATTCAAATTTCATAACATCCCAGTCAAGGTCGGCGCCCAGTTATTATAACCGTCAAGTGATGGATGACATCTGACAATTTTGTAGGTTGTTTCATACATTTTCTATTTTGCAGCATTTGTCGCGTTAAAGTGACAATGAGGTGTTTGTTTGACAAATATGTCACACTAGCTGCTGCCCGCGACTTCGTCCCCGTGGAATCCCCGATTTTAAAACATTCTTTATCGCTGCTCCGCCCCTATTGGCTTAAGCGTGATGATATATAGCCTAAAGCCTTCCTCGATAAATGGTCTATTCAACCCAAAAAGAATTTTTCAATTCGAACCAGTAGTTCCTGAGATTAGCGCGTTCAAACAAACAAACAAACAAAAAAACTCTTCAGCTTTATAATATTAAGTATAGATTAACAATTCCTTCATCCATAGGGCCCTATTTTTTATAATGGGTGACGCCAAAATGGAATATTTAAGGACATACATTGGAACGCCCTCAGGGTTGCAACAACTCCTGGCTTCTTCTTTTTTCCTATTATTTGGGCTCGGGTCTCCTCACTACTCTGCACCAGGATATTCATCCTGCCACAGCTCATGACTTGAACGCGATAAATTCTACAAAACTCATAAAACGAGCATGTTTACACAAACATAATTAAACTAATTAAATCATCGCTGACCCGCACTTAATCGATTCAGCGAACTATCGTAAATAGAATCAATTATTTCTTAATAATCTGTAAAAAAAATCGAGACACACGGAAGCTACACTGGCAGCCAATTATATCGGGAGACAAAAAAATCGATTGGATACGATTATGACGGATCGTTTAATCGATTCATGCTTTCGACATAGTAGGGAGGTATGGGAAAATTGCTTACGGGTCAACTTTCTTGAGCACAATGTGTAATGTTGGCGGTTTTTGTGTGTGTGCGTGACTTCTTGTATGAATGCGTGGTGTGCTGCGGACCTTGTTGGAAAGAGGTATGTAAGAAAAATCGTGTTTTTTTTGCCAGTGTTGAGGTCAATTGGAAAAGAGCTGATTAAATTGATTTGAAATACAAAAATACTTAATGCCTTATTGTAGTTTGTCCGCTGTGAAGATAATAATATTAATCACTGCTCGTTACAAGATAAATTGTAATTAAATTTATTTTTAAGCACCAACTTCAAAGTAACAGTTAAAAAAAAAGCGTAGGTCACCCCAAAACTCAAGGAAAACCGTCACCCAAACGGCTCAACCGTAAAATAACCATCGATTGTCCCCAAAAATACCTCCAATCAATTTCCTGTGCCGACCATTAACTCAAAAAGAAAAAAAAACATGTATAAAAAGGCAAAGTTCGCCGTCTATAGACCATTTCTTCGGGGTCATAGCACCCAACAGGAAGTCGCGTCGCGGGTCGGCGCGCGCGCTTGCCTCTTACGAAAAATAATACTTTTCTAGGTATAACACATAGCCAGTCATTCGTGTAACTGTACGGTTAAGGAGTTTTTATACCTTGAATCTTATTATTTTTTACCAATCTACGTGATTTTATGCCATCTGTGAACAATAAATGACGTGCCTTTTTCCGTCGCCGTAAGTGGGGTCTTTAAATGAATGGGCCCCTAATGAAAATAAGAGAGGTGTATTTTGATTGATAACATCGTGTTTTATTTCTATATCGACGCTGTGCAAAAACAATAATAACTTCTCGATTGACAGATGTTGTTTTTTATACGTTTTCTGTTCGTTAAGCGGTGAATGAGATCATTTGTTGAAAAACGTAGTTATTCCGTGTTGGTAAGATGTGATGTTTACACAAGTGATTATGAGATTTAATTGAAATGTTTTATTGGTTTTTCTATTGCTGTAAATGGTATATGCAACAAAACGGACACAGTCGGATCTTTGTGTCTATTTATAGTCTCCTACAGGGCCTACGTCACGTGAAAAAAAAAACGTTTATTAAAGATCTAAATGTTATTTCTCCCAGTTTCACTCTTATTAAAGTTTCATTTTTATCACGGCATAGTTTGCTACCGATCCAATTTTTCTTTCCGCAAATCTTTCACTATCCTCAAAAACATTATTTCTCTATTTCTCCACAATAATAAAAAAGTGAAACGATCCCAGCCTTGAACCATCAGCAGTCCGCGCGCGTGTGAACCCGGGGCACACGGAAGTTCACGCATCGTGGGCCACACCATCGTGGGTCACACCACCGCGGGCCACCGTGGGCCATCGTGGGTCACAGGCCTACCTTGTGTTTACTCCGGTATGACCCGCCTTGAGCGCTAATTACTAACCCTGTGACAGTTATTAGGAGTTGTCTTGTTGTGCGCAATCTTCATAATAGGGTGTCATTAGTTCTGGGTTCTAAGGATGTGGTGGTGCTTTTGTTGTGAGAAGGCTTGAAAAGTTACTTGTCAACACGTCATTTACTTATGTTTTTATAATTGTTTCTTTTAGTTCTTCCGGATTTTGTTAGGCGATTTTGACAAGCTATCCTGATGAAAAGTCTAGTGACACATTTTAATGAAAATGGATATGTTAAAATTTCGTCTTGGACAGAATTCGATTCGACGTCTGAAAATACCAACATAATTTCCCAAGAATTCTAGGAAAATGACGTATTTTCAGACATCTTGAAAAAATCGAAATCCTCAAGACATTTAAAAAACCTAATTATAAAACCCCTTTTTCAAGAATAAATACAATAACCATCAACTAAGCGTATCACAGACCACAAAAAGATATAGGCCTCTCCAGAACTTTTCCAGAAATATTTGAACCTTCTTCAACACCCAAACTCCTTTGCCAAAAACAACAGCCAACCCAAAATATGCAGAAGTTCAAAGTCCACTGACCTATCAGTAAAAACCATATAAATATGTAACTCAATCAGGGTACAGTTATGGTCCGTCATGGGAGGGCACACCTCATGCATATTGCACTATTAGCGTTAAGAATTATTATGTTTTACAGTAGTAATTATACGCTGAGTTACAATTATCAAGGCGGAGGGGTAGTGATGCGGTAAACATCTGTGTGCGCGTGATTTTTCTTTTTTTTTTTAAAGATGCTGGAAATTTTTATAAAGTTATATTGGGTGCTGATTTTTCAACATTTCCTTAAGCCAATTAGCTATGTTACGTGTATATATCTATTGTTTATATATGTGAAATATTTTTCTGAAATATTTGATGTTGGAACTATGCCACTATGCTTGGTAAATATAAAGGTGTCTGGTCGCAAGCTAGATGTTAAGATCTCTTCGAATAGATGAAGCGATCATCGCTCGGTATGCTAATTTTAGATGGAAAACTTAGACATATCGACAAAAAATATGTCAACATTGGAAAGTAGTCTAATTATGTTTTATAGTAATAATTATACCAGCTGTGTATTGTCGTCAGAGTAGACCTTCGGCGGGTGACTGCACAAGTTCCGGGTCGATGGCAAATTGTGCTGCACGCGCGCCTCTAAGAGATGTCAACGTTAGTTACAGTTGAAAACAAAATTAGCGGTCCGGAGCAGTCGCGGGTCACACAAAGGTATTGTTTTAAAATTATGTTTCACATTGTGTGTTTCTTTTTTTTTCTTTCCTTCTAGTAGTCGACGACCGCTAAGGCCTGCCAGTGTTGCGGAATTAGTTCCAAAGAGTCACCGCGGTCCTGGAACGCAAAGGGCATTGGGAGGAACATCGATGGGTTTTAGTTAGTAAGGAGTCTGACATTCTCAACAATCTCATTTGATGATTTCCTTTCCATACAGAAGGTGACTACTGAGTTTAGAACTAATAAAAAGTATGGTATAAGACGAGATAATGAGCCATCTCAAAATTAATTGGGAAATGGGCAAGGGGATGATGATGATCTACAGTGCGAATCAATGATAATTGCAGATCGATTTTCGATCGATTCAGTGATAATTTAGAAATAAATTAAAGAAATTAACTAGAAAAATGAAAGCATTTCCAAATGTCACAGTTACTAAGCTATGATGACTGAAGATGAACCGAAGCTTATCACCGGTATGCAAAATATTGTCGATGGAAAAAATATGTAAGCCCTTTTTTCCGGTTTATTAGGTCTCTCACTCTCAAGAGTGATGTCATTCCGTTCTATATAAAACTGAATTATACTTTTTTTAATGAATGTCAGATGAGTTGAATAAATTCACACAAAATAGTGTTTAGAATTAACATGGCATTTCAGAATTGATATGTTCGTAGAGAAAGAGCTCGTGACAATAAAAACTAGCAATAGCAAATGGCAACGAGAATGCCACTCACTTTTTTTTAAATCAAATACAGGGCTTATGGCCATACTGTTCGTCATATTAAAAGGTTTTTGTAATGTACTTTTTGTTTGTGTCGACTAAACTTATTGTTGTGGAATTTTACAATAAATCGGGATGAAGTTAAAAAATATTACCTATATCATATCTAGGTATATACATTACTGAAAGGTCTTATTGCGCTTACAAAATTTATTATGTTATCATACCTGTTACCAATAGAAAAGCGGCATCAATTAGAGCAGCAAATTAATACAAAAAATAATGATTCAACGAACAAATTAATATCTTGCCTAATTAACATAAGCTACATATCAACTGTTTAACGCCATCACACTAATTTTGTCTGCCTATCGCCCCTTAAATCTCGAACTACACTCAAAAACCGACCATATCTCCTGGAACATAGAGTCCATAAACGTTTTAAATTAAGTACAGGAGATATATGGATTTTTATGAATGGTCATTTATAAGTGTGTTCACAGAAATTGCAACTTAGAAAATATATGCTTAGGGTTGTTTTTACTTAGTTTTTTCTATAGTATGGGTGGTTATGCTCAGTGAAATTAATTGAAGCAATTAATAAAAAAAACTAGTGTAAAATACATCGCGATCGTATCGCTAGTTGTTTGTTCGTTGTTTTATAAATAGGTGTGTTTAGACATGTTAGATTATCATAATATTTTGTTGGTGATTGTAAACTTCGGGCAAACTTGTTTATTTTATATTAGTGATAGGTGCTATAGTTTATGTATCGTCATTCGTTTTGGCTGAAACATTAAAGCCGGTTAAGATTTTTAGCGGGCTGAGGATTCGAATCTATACTAATATTATAAAGCTGAAGAGTTTGTTTGTTTGAACACGCTAATCTCAGGAACTACTGGTTCGAATTGAAAAATTCTTTTTGGGTTGAATAGACCATTTATCGAGGAAGGCTTTAGGCTATATATCATCACGCTTAAGCCAATAGGAGCGGAGCAGCGATAAAGAATGTTTTAAAATCGGGGATTCCACGGGGACGAAGTCGCGGACAGAAGCTAGTTTTAAATAAAATCAAAGACTAAAGATGATAAATTACTAATAAACGTATGCTATCAGCTACCTCTGGGTTGATATCTTTTTAAATTGAATATAAAAGAAGCTATGACATTAATTACTATAGACAAACAAAAATATAGAGAAATATGGGCGCATTTATAAGTTAATGAGGATTTTCTAAGAAGTAGGTTGGATAACTTTTTCTGTGGGACCAATCCTGAAATTGCGGACGAAAATCTGTTCTGTTTGCAAACTCTAAACATGATTTTTAGCAATTTCAGGATTGCTTCCATTATCAAGGTTGTTCATAATGATGAACGAGATTCAGAAGGAGCGAATAACTTTTTATTTTTACAAATTTTACAGCCACAAATAAATTGGTGCCTCCTGTTAGCAGTCAGACGTAAAAAATAATAAGATATCTCAATCTTCCGCGTACCACAACCTCGAAGCATCTAATTAACCAACTTCATCGTCGAACTGTAATATTACAATTAATTTAATTTAAATTGGCGACACCACAATTAAGATGGTCGTGAAAGTGTGAGACAATGGCGGCAGGCTCCCACGGAACATCTCGCCGTGTCACCTACATACTGAGAATGTAGATCATGGTTACAGACTACATTTTTGGTGCAAGCTTCTGCTGTTGCTTTTTTGTTTGTCTGTGAGGTGCACTCGCGACTGCCTTACATGTCATACGCGATCACTCGCTCTAATGATAGCAGGGGCGTTCACTGCGCGACGCGAATCGTTCATGAAAAATGGTAATATCATGGTTAAAATATATATCTTGTGAATAAGCGATCTATTACTGACGAGGAGCTCGTGGCTAAATTATAACAGCCGCACGGGTCCATCTTCGAGTTTTAGCAACGCTTGTCGAGTTTGGTCTGTGGATGGGTCATCATCTTAACATAGCGAGACTTCTCCGTGCCTCGGAAAGCCGTTGGTCCCGGCTGTCATTTGGAGATCTTTGGCAGTCGCTACGGATTGTCAGAAGCCAGAAAATCTGACACCAGCCTTGCCAAGAAGTACCGTGTTCCCCAGTTAATGGGTTGTGGAGGTCTGGTAGGCTGCCGCTCCACGTAAAATACTGGTATTCAGCTGAATCCGCCTCATCTGGGAGCCGATCCCAATATAGTTGGGAAAAAGGCTAGGCAGATGATGAAGCGATATTACTGACATATTTTTCTGGCAGGCGCTGTTTAATGAAGCAGAAAATGTAAGAACTCGCAAAATTTTTGTGTGTTCACCAGTAGGTTGCCGCTTTGATCGAAAAGGCACATGGTTAAATATGGCGATACTTATAACAAATAGCAATAATATATAAAAAATAAATATAGAGAGTTAGATACAAATAGCAATTGATTCATCATTTCATTTCAATCGAAAGACGCTGCTGTACTTAATCTTCCCCCAAGTGGCACTGCATCAACCAGTTCTGAGCTACTCACATCCAGCGAATTGCTTTACGAGGGCTATTGTATCTGGATTGGAAATCATTACATTACTTCTCCCACTCTGGGCGGAGCGGAAGGGAGTGTCAGACTGCGATGACTATTTCGAAAGAATTCTGCAACCCTAGCAGACACTTGAGACACTATGGGGCCCCGTCTTCTTTGCTGATATCTCATTGAGGCGCGCGTGGAACACGACGCGCCGACGACCCGGGCCTGATTGCTATCGGACGGCGCCACCCTCAGCTCGCCATCCGCAAGCCTGCGCCTAGGGTGGCCGAGAATCGCCCTGTGTTTCCCGTCGCCCGGAGCGTCTTCTTCTGTTACGGTGGCTGGGCGTGAGGTTTCCCTCTCCCGTACGTAGTCGGCCTCCTCCTTCGCTAGCATTACTGCTTCGCAGAAGGAGGTGACCGTTTCCCATGCCAACCAACCAGGGCCGGACGCGAGATGTCGCCGCCGCTGCTGAAAGGGTCTTCTGAAGACCTCGTGAGCCTTCACCAGAATCTTTCTCTGTTCTGCGAGCGACTTAATGAGTTGTATGTACCATCCTTGAAAACTGTCCAAGATTTTCACGAGAATATATTTTTCATTTAATACACAGTGATTAAAGAAAGTGTTTAAAATGTACACTAATTCTCAGCAGTCTAGCCCCTAATGCTGTTCATATTTGCATATTCTCACGCTCGTCCCTTCTGAGGTAAGCAAAAAGAACGGTGAATGGCTGAACTAACGGTACCGTTCCAACAATCTACATAAATATTATTATGCGATGAGATCTGGATGAAATCGCCGTAAAATCGAGTCGTTTATCATCATCTACATGTGTATGTACATATGTCTGTATCGTGAGTATGACCTGTAATGTGTGAAGTGGAGTTACAGTTAGCGCACCGATTGATGTACCTACGGATGGGTCTGTGTTATGGGTTCCTTTGAGGTATCGTCTGTTGTTGATAATAGCTTCGAGTCTTTATACTAATAAAGACTCGAAGCTATTACCAATGGTGGATATATAGGACCAGGGTCAAAGCGGATTCGAACGTTTTGGGTTTTGAAACTAAGATGAACAGTTAATGAAACGATATTGTCACCAGACTTAATGCTGGATTCATGAGTACAGGCTGGAGTAGGGTGAGTTAGATAATGGGTGTAGTGAATGTAGTGTTAATGAGAATAACGTGAGAAGCTAGTACATGGTTAGAATTGATCGTTTCTTCTCTTGCTATGGAAAAGGAAATGTTCCAATAATATTATTAATATTAAGTGTTTGATTTTTCATTTTTCATAACAAAGCATCCCCGTACGAAAAATATAGAAACTAGCCACCTAAAAATTCCCCAAGACCAACTACCACATACACGCTCCAAATCACCTAACAAACCGGAACACAATTTTCCTACTATCATACAACCTCCGAACCGCTCATTAGAGCAGCAAAAGGAATGTACAGCAGAGAGAACCCGTCATAGTATCTCAGTAACTGCTGACACCGGCGCGGGCGCAGCGTTAAGGTGCCCGTCGCGGGTGGCTGCGCGCGCAACTGGAGCAAAGGTGAAAGAACAACTGAACGTCGGGCGGACGGTGAAACGCATCTTGACGTGTGTAGGTGGGACCTCGTATGAATTGCGTGGCTTGATTTTTCTTGGAATTAAAGAAGGAGGAGGTGATGATGTGAGTTATGATGAAGCCTTTCTGAAACTGTTGAAAGAACTCTTGAACTGTTTCATGTCCTAGAACTAAAAGTTCGAAGACATGTGACATTCACCAACCCGCACTGGGCCCGCGTGGTGGATTACGGCCCATTCCCTCTCATAGAGAGGAGGCCTGTGTCTCAGCTGTGGGAACATTAAAAGGCTGATTATGCTTATGCTTTCTGAAACTGGAGAAGTGGAGACCATAAATGTTGATATGATATTTATGATAGCAGATCATACATATCATATCAGATCGTGCCGCAAACGAGTGTGTAGCACACACTCGTTTGGGTCAAGTCTCAGCATTATGCTAAGTGATAGCTGTTTTGCTGCGATATGACTTACATATATTTTCCTAATTTTTCACATATACATAAGTCTCATTTTACTTTTTCCTTTTACTTCCAAGCATAATCTGGAAAGGCTCATGATATTGGGCCGGGTCGAAGGAAAGCGCGCTCAGGGTAGAACACCGGCAAGATGGTCCGATGCCATAAAGAGGGCAGTTGGTGGCAGCATGTACAGAGCGGTCCGCGCTTCAGAGGACCGCATGGCTTGGAAACGCGTCGTATGTGGTCGCGATCCTCAGCATTGAGGGAACGACGAAGAAGAAGATATGTCATACTTGGCGCAAGAAAAATCTTTTTTGTTTTCCAAAGCCGGGAAATCATATAATACAGTAGTTAATTCCTTCAAGTCGAATATCTTGTCCACAAATACTGCGGAATCGAATATTCCGATCCAAACAAGTGTCTATCTCGCCTTACTGATCAGAAAATGCACTAAGCTTCTGTAATCAAAGCCACATAAATGCAGGTTCCCATTTAGTTTAACGATATACTAAAATACCAGGCTCGCAGAAATCAGAGGTGCTAGATCTTGTAAGAAAATATTCCTAGCTAAGCTGGGGGGAGAAGAACAAGCCGACTGCGGCAAAGACTCAGTAGCTCATGCCGTAAGTAACGAGCGAAGGTTCATGTGGGCGTAGCAACATCGTACCAATTATATTTTGTATAAACAGTTCTTATAAGTATTCAATTTTGATCATAGATTTTGAAACTGTCGACAAATACCTTAGCTTCAAGACTGAAGGTAGTATAAGACGTAGTTTGGAAAGAAACTAGAAATAAAGGACAAGTGAAAGGTATATCGAAAAGAAGAAACATAAGAAAAAATGTTACCGCTGAGGGTACACTTTCAAAATTTGCAGCCAACGATTGCTTACTTGATTGTTATGTCGCTACAGGAGCTCGAGGTAACCAAAGGATTCGTAAAACAAATGAAAACACACAAGACGAATGAGTGTCATTTGTTTGGGCTTTTTTTCAGTATGAGTAGTCATCAAATGACTTCTTCCTCTCTGGGCGGAGCGGAAAGGAATGTCAGACTCTTACTGACTAAAACCCACCCGTGATCCATCTTGTGCCCTTTGCGTTCCAGGGCTGCGGTGACTCTTTCGAACAAATTCCGCAACCCTAGCAGGCACTGACCCTATAGGGCCCGTCTTCTTTGCTGACATCTCTTTTGATGATGCAAACGCGAATGTAGCTTTAAAATGTCTGGAATTGGTCCAAGTTAACTTAAAGAATCTCCATATTCGCGAACAAATGTTCAGAGCCAAATGCAACTAAGTATATACCAAAACCTCAGTGAAACTGGGTGGCGAGCGGTGCGTAGTAACTAGAGACTAGTCGCCGCTCGTAGATTTTCTTACGTGGGCGGAGCTACACCGCGGTGGGAGTATGATTTGTGTCTGATTTCCTTTTACCTCTACATTTATTGCAGGAAATTGTTGGGTCTGCTTGAAAGTAATTTAAGTTTTAGTAGGAATATACGAGTAGATAGACATCATTTCACGTTTCAACTTGATTAAATTATAAGAGGAATAACTGTGAAATCTTATTTGATCGCGTTGACGTAAAGGCAAAGCCTGAATGTGTGTAAAACTGGCAATAAAGGCATAGAAAGTTAAGAATTAATTCATCGTGACCCATGATACCTTTTTTTTTGGATGGGAAATCATCAAATGACCCCTCCCGCCCTGGGTGGAGCGGTAGGGAGTGTCAGACTTTTACTGACTAAAACCCACCCGTGATCCTTCTTGTGCCCTTTGCGTTCCAGGGCCGCGGTGACTCTTTAGAACAAATTCCGCAACCCTAGCAGGCAGATCCATGATACCTGAAGGCTAATTCTCGTATTTAAAAACATTGAAATTCATGTCGCAAAATCATCGCAACCACAATTAAATATCGATATGTGAGGATACTGGAGGTATTACGGAATACGGGAAATTCCCTCTGGAAGATCATTTTAATGATAATTGAAGATATTCTGAGTTAGGTAGATAAAACTTTAGACGTCAGTTGTTTATTAATTTGTATAACATATCGTGACGTAGATTGCAGTGATAATCACACCGCTTCGTTGACGTGCACCAGTGTGACACCTTCGCATAGACTAATATTTTAATAGAAGTCATAAATTAATGTTACTATTTTATTTACTGAAAATTGTGCGTCAATGAGCCTTATATAAGTGTTGCTAAGTGTCCACATTAATATCTTCGTTCAAACTAAATATTCGCACACGAAGGGCTCTGTACTATGGGTACGGAAAAATTACGTTTATTTATTACGAGTGTTTGTAGCTATTGTAGTTATAGCTCTCTAGAATACTATAGTTATAGCTCTCTAGAATACCCATTCTGAAAAATTTGCCAGACGAATGGACTTTGTTTACACTTTGGTTTACAAATGGGTTCCGTTGTTTACACTTTAGGTATGGACCCCTGCCAGCTTCATCTACCAAGGGGGTTATTTGACAAAAGCGATCAGTACAGAGAATACTTTAACTTTGTGAACGTTTCAATTGCTTCTGCTGCATTAGGTACTGCCTTTCCGCTTCATTTAAAATTAATATAACAGGGATAATACAATTTCTAGGTCTCTAAACCGATAGAAGTACTACTACTCGTAGTTAGTATTAATTTAGTTGTCCACAACAATGGCGCTACAATAAAATAGGTCGTTTGGCAACCCAACAGGCTTGCTTTCAGACCCAGTTTCAGCACAGAATACTAATATCATTTTCTTGTTAATGATCGAATTCTAACTTGTATTGTTTAGCAGTTCATACATTGATGTCCTATTTGGCGCAGTGCCAGAGACTTCCCCACTTCGGCTACGGGATTGACTCCTGTGTCGGGACAATGGGTGCTTTCATTGTTTTGCATGCCACGATGTCTTCATAGTGATGGCTGAAGTACACCTGTTCTATAGTATTTTAATTGCCTGATGGGCATGCATTTATACTGCTGTCAATACAAATGTGTTAAAATTTGCGCTTTGATTGTCTTTTCCCCTTATTAGTTTAGCAAACATGATACTCTTACAAACTCCGGCCTCCTAAATAACGATATTTGATCTAATGAATTTTCTAAATCTTTCAGGAGGCAATTTAAACACAAAGCGTCTATAAATAAGTCATGTTATGCATTTTTTACAGTAGATTTCCATTAACGACCGCACGAAGTGACTTTGCATTGAGGGGTAACATTTTTTCCAAAAAATATATAGTCACTCGGAATCAGTCCCGCAGCTCGATTGACGACTAGTTTCCCAACGTCTATTAATATCTAATCAAATCTACAAAAACTTTATTTAATTTGTTTACATTTTCATAATAAAGTCTGTGACAACAAACCATTAATGTCGTTTCCCCGCAAAAACGATCGCACGACGTGACTTTATAATGCGGGGTGATATTTTCCCAAAAATTTACATAAATTTCATCGCCCGAATCAACATCGAAATGAACACACCAGCATGTATTAGTAAAATGTAAAGCGTCGTCGGAATCAGTCCAGCGGGTCGGGTGGCGACTCGTTGCCCAACGCCGGTACCTACTCGTACATAATCGTATTCATTGAAGCGACCCTCGACACTGTTGAATGCTGATTCATATTTATGAACATCTTCTTTTATTGGCTGAGTGTACGCTTGTACAAGGTTTGTACTTGTTTTGTGAAAGTAGGCTCTATTGGTCGTCGGTACAGACTTTTGATGATGTATCCGGAAAACTTGTTTGATTTTGAAAAGATTGAATTGAAATGGCTTACTTTTGGATTTGAGCTTGAGCCGTTTTTATGAAGTAACAGTTTTCAGATATGGTAAAACGTGCGTGCGTAAATAGAAGTTTATTAACAGCCATGTCAGAAAAAAGTACAAACTGTTGATGGGTGTTCTTTGGTTGTTTATTGCATTGCTATTGGAGTTGTCTTATGCATCATTAGGTCTAATTGATATAAGACGCCCGATATTTGTATTCTTAAAAAACGTTCGCATTCACATCACCAATTTCCTTATATTTTGCCAAGTTTTTGACATTTGAATTTCACCGCTTTTTAAACACGTACAATTATAATAATTATTATTAAAAAAATAAATTGCCTTAGTAAATTAAAAATTAGCCTTAAGAACTTGAATTGTGCGTCTCTAGTTTACCGTCGCTGATTATTGAATTAATCCTGAAAACCGTGTGTCCACTGCTATATATATAACATGCAAACTAATACGCATTACTCATTCCACAAAACCGTGTGTTTTAACCAATACAACAGACTTGTCCGCTCCCAATTGTTCGTCAAATTCGGCCAAGGGTTACTAGAATACGAACCACGTAAAAACAAACCAATTCAAGCATAATGACAGTCGACAAAGCACTTCACACAACGCAAAACATAAGGCTAGGTGCACAATAACGCCCTTCTGGCGCAATATGCAGTTTTTGCGCAATTCGTACGCTGTGCAATGATCGTGCGAAAATGCTTCTTGTTCCCCAGTTTCATTGTCATGTACAACGATTTATGAATGTGTGTGAGCTCACCTAAATTTAGATTGGGTGGCGATAGTGAGTTTCGCAACAAAACGCTTAATTTCTGTGATAACGCGGTGAGGTCTGTCTGCCCAGTAGATCGGTCGATGACTCGGCTTGTTCTACGTCAGCGATAAATTCTCACGGCTATTATATAGTATTTGTTTTATTATTTTTCAGGTGGCTAGTTTGTTCTACAGGTGGCAACAAATTGGATAATTTTTGCAATTTGTTGTTTTATAAATATTTTATTGTACATAAAGCAAGCTTGTTGTAACACAGTGATACTTGGTGCATTTTTATTGTTATGTCATGGCTGGTCAGTGTGCAGCGTTGTTCTATGAACCGATATTAGCAGCGTATAAACAGCTGTGGGGTAAATGTTACCCAACTGCCATTACCTATCAGAACTATGGTTTGGACGATGTTCAGTTTAATCTAAGTTACGCCTTAAAAGCACCGGAAAATGAACACATGAAAAACAGTTTTCCATAGGTATTTTCACAAGAAAGAAGAAAAGAGAAGCTAATTTTTAGCAGTGGGCAGAAGTCGGACTGTAAATGGTGTATACCTAGCCTTTTCCCAACTATATTGGGGTCGGCTCCCAGTCAAACCGGATTCAGCTGAATACCAGTATTTTACGCGAAGTGCCTGCCTACCAGACTTCTACAATCCATTAACACGGTACTTCTTGGCAAGACTGGTGTCAGATTTTCTGGCATCTGACAATCCGTAACGACTGCCAAAAATCTGCAATTAATGTCAGCTGGGACCAACAACTTAACGTGCTTTCCGAGGCACGGTGTATTTAGAATAATTTTTAATTCCACGTTTTACATTCAACTTTTCTCAGCTACAGGCTGTTGCCCAATTTGACATCATGAAACCCAAAAATTAAAACGAATCTCAACTAATCGGATTACAGAGCTGACCTCAACTTTAGAAAGGTAAATTACTGCGGTAATTAAGAAAAAAACGGTCGGTACATATGGTCGTGCTCTAACGGCTATTGTCTCGGGAAAAAATATTCTTTATACGTACATAGAATCGTTTTTATCAGATTTTCGCACGGTCCGACACTTAACTGTGCTTATATACAGTGTGCGGCTAATGCGTTAAATTTACGAGTAATATGGCGAAAATATCGCTAGAATTGCGCAGTTAGTTATTCTTAATTAACTGGCATTTAAAGTAAATAACGTCAAGTGTGGAGGTTAATTTTGACTTTGAGGTGGTAATGGTTTATTTAAAATTTAATGATGACAATGAGACGTCATGTCCCAAATTTATTTTGGTTTCTATTTTCATTTTAGAGATTTATGTACATAACTTTTTTGTACGATTTTTATTCGCCTTTTCGAAATTTTAAATATATAATTTTTCTCGTTTAGTACTAATGCATACATTGAATAATAAAAAAAAAAATAATAAAAAAAAACAATAAACTGATTTTGTTAAGACGAAAATAGTAGTTCATGCATCATATCCGTTTCCAAACAATAACATCACCCTGTATGCATTTCAGTGTGGCAATTAATACGTTTTGCGCCACAACAGTTGCGCCACAGTTGCTCCGCCATCCTTGACAGGCGGGCGGCTCCCGAAATATGCCCTGAATCGACTGACCTTGCACCTATTTATTTAATATATTATCATCTGAATTACGTCTCACTGTGTAATGAAAAAGGTTAGAGTGACGTTGAATGACATGATGTCATATGGGCCCAGAGTCTAGACAACCTGCCGTTCTATTAGCGAATGCGATGGTCGAAATGCCAAAATATAAGGAATTAGCAGCCACCTGTGGTTTTACCCACGTAGTTCCCGTTCTCGTGGGAATAAGGGGATAAAATATAGGTAGCCTATGTTAAAATTGATTGAGTCAGGCGTTACTAAGACATAACTAACTACACACTACTACTAACTACTAACTTAGATATATTAATTTCATTTTCAAATTTAGCCTATGTTACTCAGCAATTTAGCTTACTAATGGTGATAGAATTTTTGAAATCGGTCCAGTGGTTTTTGAGTTTATTCATTACATACAAACAAATCTTTCCTCTTTATAATATTAGTATAGATATAGATTGATCACGTGCCATTTCGATAGCGCTTGTCAAAACCAGACAATTTAGACGTCGATAATCGCCTTCGCCACGATACCGCTGAAAAAATGTTACTTGTCTAGAGCCTCTCTGGTCTGTGTTGATCAAGCTTGAAAAATAAGCTAACTGTCTCATTGGTCTTCCGGTATTTGCAGATTTTAGTCCGACTAGTGGCAATGGGCTTAGACTCTATTAAATGTCGCTTGAAAATAGATCGCAAATGTGTGTGCAGCATAAAAAGTAATCCTTAGGGCGTTATAGGCGTGATGTTTAGTTAATACTGAGAATATAAGGATATCTTTTTCCACACCGCGATTTGAACCAATGACATAATTAATTCGTTTTATAACTACGACTAACGAATGAAAAATATTTACCAAAATTGCAGGGCTGCTATTTTTATAAATAGACGTTAATGTTTTCATTGGCAGCTCTGCAGTGCTGATGATGATGTCATAAAATAACTTTGCCTATGTTTATTTCAGTTGTAAGGACTAACATAACTATTTGGTGCGAAAGCAAACGTACATTAAGTACGAAATACTACGAGTTATAATTAACATTTTCCAAGAAAACTAAAAACATGTTGCAAAAAAACCTCGTTTCAAAACTACAAAAGCTCCGTTATGGAATACGTCTAGAATTCTACCAATGTTTTTTTTTAATATCCTTCTTTGTTCATAGACCAAATTCGAAGTACCGGCTATAGAGGCGCGAGCACACTGGCCGCGCATACCAAGTAAGATGGAGCACACACGTGACGCGACATCCGTTCGGCTGGTATCAGCTGATGCATTCCTTTGGTGTCGCTTGATGAGTGGTAATTTTGAACGTATGCATTTATTTTTGAAAATCGAATTTGGAATTCCAATAAACATTTTGCCAGTCGTTTCTTGGATATAGTAAAGTGAGAGAACAACTCAAGTAAAACAACTTGTTTAGAAAATATGGCGGATAGAAAAAGTAGTGACAGGTTTCGTGAAAAAGTACTTAAGTTTTTGTTTTTTGTTTTTATAGTTTAGAATTATACATTAACAAACGTAGGTATCTTAAGTGCGTTATTTAGTGTTATTTGGTATGAAATAACCATTTTTATAGAAAATAATTTATTTTTACGCATGTGAATTTTGAATGGTTTCTGTTACATTGGAAAAATGATGACATATTGTAAGTCACTAGAGGCTAAATGCAAATATCGGTGTCATTGAATGATTAGCAGACTCAACAGTAAATAAGCAAGTAGGTATTACATAAGTAATTTGTTAGAAAAAATTTGCTTAAGTGAAACGATGAACTCTGTTATATCAAGGACCACACTACACTCTACCACTATTTTCCATTAAAACGTCTTTGGTGACTTCCTTTTTAGGTTTATAAAGGAATGGGAGACCTACTTCATCAATATCTTATCTTATATATAAAATTCTCGTGTCACAATGTTAGTTGTTGGTTGTCCACCCCTAACATTTTTTAATTTTATTTTATACTAGCTGCTGCCCGCAGCTTCGCCCGCGTGAATGTCGGAAATTATACCAAGGGAACATAATCTCGGGATAAAAAGTTACTTCTAATACCTCCAAGAATATGTGTACAAAGTTTCATGATGATCGGTTGAGTAGTTTTCGCGTGAAAGCGTAACAAACATCCACGCTTTCACATTTATAATATTAGTAAGGATGGCAAAACAACGTTTGCTGGGTCAGCTAGTTTCCATAATATTGTAAATCCAATAATCGTCTTACGATAGGGTTTTAGCTCGCTTATGATTGGTTGTTTTTCTACAACAGAGGAGCAATTCTCGTATATTTAAGAAGCATTTGCTTCGCAGTCGCAAACTGTCAAAAACAGCTTTGATTTAGAAAATTTAGTAGAGTTTTTTCAAAATTAAGGGGCTTTTTGACATTGATTGTGACTTAATAAGAATGAAAATTGATATCATTGTTCTATCAGTGAGCAAAAACCCGTGTGGCTTCTTCACGAACTTTTATGGAAAAGCACATGATCGTTAAAAACCGCGCTTTTCTACCAGTAGACGATCATTGGAAGTCAAATGGCTTATAAAACGTGTATGTAAAATGATTTCAAAAGCAGCTTCTAGCCATAAATGCTTTTAAACGAACTTATAACCTAGCATTTTCGCTTGATTATCATAAATTACAAACCGTTAATAAACGATAACTGTTCCACACTAAGATATTCAAAAACCATCCTTATTACCCACGAATAGAGTCCACACGAAACGCAAGATGTAAATTGGTAGTTTTCTACACATTAAGTTCATTGTGTATAGTGAAAAGATTTTCCCACGAAAAAAGGAAAACGTGTGTTGAAACTAGTTGCGACACTGGCTTGCGTGTGCTATGGCGCAGTGAATGGCATGCTGTAAGGTCACAGTGCGTTGACATATGAATAAATGTGATAAATAATACGCACCAATGAGGTTTTAGTCGATTTTCTGGTAGCTATGTCTATCTATGGTTTATGGTGATTTAAAAAAATCAAATTTGCTGTTCTAAATATTTTATTGAAAAAAAAAAAAAACACTTTCGTTTTAAGGCCCTTGAAATTAATATTGAAAGCAGAATGGTTCAAATCTTCATTGTATTATCCGCTGAAGTGGATCTCGCAGTATTGAACGTAGGATGCCATAAACAACATAATAGCTTTTAAGACCTACATAATGTATGTCTGTCAATACATATTTCCTCAGATCGTACTACTAGATATATAGAAAATAAATCCAACGAAAACTATCCAATTAAAAATATTTGAAATTGAATTTTAGATTACATAGACAGATACCATTTTTTCAGCCAATTAAACGCTCTCCTACAATGTATTTTCTATTTACCTAGACTTATTTACTTTAGAGACTAAGTCGCAATTAATTTTTTTATGACTAAGACGTAAAATAATGTCATAAATTAATCCAGCCTGACATTGAACGGTATAATTGCGCCTGCGTCGAAGGGCACTGGGCTTGAAAAAACCTGCCCACCAAGACTTCAAGCAATTTTCCAGTTTTCCTTATACAACAATTAATTGTTGTTTTATTCAGTAATTTTCTTGTTATGCTAATAAAGATGTTCATTAAGTATGCTTGTTCATTTGAAGTGGGTTCGTTTTTATTGTTTTTTCAGCGTGGTAAGGTAAGTGACTTGTTTCTGAATTGACCAGACGTACTGATTTATTTAGCTGAAAATATATATGTATATATTTATTGCGATTCTTGCGCTACCTAGAACCAGTCTTCGAACGTTATATTTCTGGCCTGTAAATGATGAAATGTTACAGTGAATGCTTTAAAATCTTCGAAAAACATTTCTAGTAATTGAAGCTTAGCTCAACGCCTAGTGTAAAATATTTTCAATATGATTTAAATGCTGACATAATTATGGAAATTTTTATATGTTTAAGTCTGGCAACTAGTCTTGGCAAAGGGTAACGTATTAACCAGTTACTGGGTTTCGATGTCAGATAGTCATACTCTTCGTATGAAATATTGGTACTGAGCCGCATCCGGTTAGACTAGCCGGCGCCGACCCCACCATAGACTCGGCTCGGATTGTATTTAATTATTTTTAAAACTGGCAATACTTTCCGAAAACTGCTAAGTAAATGTAACAGACGATAAACCGCATAAGTAAACGTAACTCAGCAGATTAATATCGCTTAAACACACATACGCATACATACATGTGTATGTACCTATATAGTAAGTATTGTGAAGAAACTCTATAGTCTATGCTCTACGTATGATTGTGAAATATGCGTGGGCGGTACGTATATGTATCATGTACGCTACGGCTATTAATCATAGACGATGTTTAATTGAAGATGATACGATTTTTCAAGGTGTACGTATGGAAAATAATTACCTACAACCGTCCGAGCTTAACGAGCGGTAAGATTTTGAAATGGAACGCCCACCGACGGACGGTTGGTCATTGTTTCATGAATGGCTGAAGATGTTTTCAGTGAATATTCTTAGAGCTGATGGAGCCCGACGCGTTATTAAATTGTCAATTTAGTTAAGAAAGCATTAATTCAGAGATAAAATAAAGTCACATAATCTAAAATAAAATGAGATCTTTTTTACGGCATTTATTCAAGCAAAACTTTCTACTGTGATTGTGAGGTGGAACATAACCTTCTTTATTTGTTTGTTTACACTAAAGTCAAGTTTAACGGAAATATGGAATGCTAGACCCCGGGTCTGAATCTTAGGGATCTGGGATTTTAGGACTTTTGCAACAATTTTGACAAACTACATACTTACAACGATTTTTTACCTGCGGAACATTAATATAACTTTTTAGTATTTTAATAATCTTGGGGACCGCCAATAACATTTTTGACATTTAGAACTCGTATGCAATCTTAAAGTACTTTCAAATACGAGTTGAAGATACCGCAACTGCTTGCCATATTCTCCTACTTCATATTTCATCAGCTCATCAAAAGGCCAAACCAAGCAGTTCAAGATGAAAATCCTCCAAAAGATTTCCTCTCGACCGACCACGTAGCCATGCGTACAAACGTTTGCTCACAGACGCCGGACGGATCTTGCCTCAGCCTCATTAAAGATTCTAGGTCGTTCTGCAATCGTTAATTAGCGAGATAAGTACTGTATTAATTGTGTACGCCATTGGAGCGACTATCGCGCCATCTTGTGAGTGGCATTAGGTTGGCTGCAGATCGGACTTTTTCGTTTTTCGTTTAAGGTTTTTTGTAAAAAGTTTCTGTTTATTTGGTCGCTGAGCTTATGTTATTTGCGAAATTCTGTGATTACCCGTAGACATCGCTTAGGTTTATTTTGTGTAGTTTTGCTTACCAATTGATTTAAAGATCACACGCCTTATATATCGTGTTGAACTGAATTTAGAATGTTCGAATATTGCAATGACAACTTTTCTAATAAAAAATCATTTGATGAGTCTTTTAGGCTTAAAGCTACAATGAGTTGGATTTTGGTAGGTTCTCTGTAGTAAATTCCTCCACTAAAATCAATAAAATTAACAGTAAGGTACCTGTTATTGTTATTTATTTTAATTATTCATTAATCGGGGTCTTTCAGGTGTCAAGGGGAATGATTCGATTGGAGTGGAGGAAGTTTCCTTCAAATGGACTTAAAACATGGGCCTATGCCAGGAAAAGTCATCAACCTCAAAAGATTTCACTGATGATTTTTCTTTCAACGCATTGAATAAGTCCCTATGTCTGAACAAAGCCTAATAAGGATTATTTTAGTGGTTTGCATAAATTTGTACATTTTATTTGTTCTCTTTGAGGTCACAGTCTCAAGCTTTTGTAATGCCCCAACATTAATTAGTTTGTGCCACTAACAATAAAGTTAGGTTAATTTTATGAATTAAACAAATATAAATTACAGATAATAGGTACCTAATTGCTTCAGTTTATTTTTTATATTGTTTTTACTAATTGTAGCTGGTTAGGTTAGTAGTTTAATTTTTATTCATAAATCCTAATACTCAGGTATGTAATTAGGATACTAGTTTTATTGATTTAATTAATATATTTTTGTCTTGAAACAGGGCTAGTATTAGTTACTTGAAGCTTACAACTTTCTCGATGTTTTGTTTTTAAATCAAATACAAAAATGTGGTGTTGTTATTCTTATCACCTATCAATAATATTATTTGGACTAAAAAAAGTATTTTAATGCAAGGCTGTTCTCCAATGATGTTGAATTTTTTATTTGTTGAAATATGATTGCCTCTTAAATTGTTGTACAGGTAAAAATGCAAATTTAACTGTTTAAAAGTAAAAATAAATTGTTAGAGCTGTCTTACTGTGGCGGTAGTTTGGCGATGATTTAGTGTAGTTCCTTAGTGATGACGTCAACTTACCTGAAAAAAAAAATGATTAATGTTATAAATAAAAAACTAAAGTTTTATTACAATATCTTTAAATAGTAGATCAGATAACTTGTTATACAATTTAACTTAAAATATAGGTGAAATCCTTGACTACAATGTAAGAATTATCTACAATTAATAAAATTCCGAGGTTAGCTTCATAAGAAATAGTTTAATTAGTTGTTTTAGGAAGAACATCATTAAAAAATGACAGGTTTAGTCAATCAAGAACCTCTCTCTGTTCTATGGTGACTTGATCAGTCACGCAAACCTAGCACTGTCTGAAATCTTTATAAAAAACAGAAATACGTTCTGAAAAATCGTTTCACAACAATATCGTAAGATAAGAATGAAAAAAGTGTAGATATTCTATATTGTACCCGAGGAAAAGTTTTATCTTTAGAAATACAGATGCGCAATGAAGGAATAGTGAGAAGGAAGGAATAGTTGACCCAAATAACATATATGTATGTATACCAATCACATTTAGGTTGACAACAGATTCCATTGAAAATGCTTACAGAAAACCGGGTTTTTGAAAGCCTGCACCACTTAATGGCTGGTCCGACAGCTACATACAAATAACCACAAACACGAGAAGTAGCACAAACAAAATATTCTCTTGAAAATAATTTCTGCTGTCTATTTTATTTTGACGTGCAAGCAAGTACTTACTATGTTTATGACCATAAGAAGAAATGTTTCAAACAAATAATAAATCATTATAAGTATTATATTATAATGAAAATACTGTTTTTTTTTAAATAAAATTAGTACCTAGCCATTCCTAATTTAATGCTCGGCTACCTTTGTAATAAATGTATGTATTTGTCCAATAATTACAGGAAAGTGAAAAGAACTTGATTTGTAAGTTACATTAAAGTTTACAACCACAGCAATATAAGTTGATTCATATAGGTTTTTTACCATTCCCACGTCATTTGAGAAAATGTATTACTGGCCAGTTGGAAAAATTGAGAAAAACTGCAAAGAGGTCACTTATCGGGTGATTAATTTTCAAAGCGTATATCCTATTCGAATCGCGTTCGGAAACGCACCAACGCCTACCATTTCGGATGTGTAGTGTTGCGAAATTAGAACGGATATTGCTCGTTCCTCTCGACGGCTATTCTGATAGAAATTTGAATTTTGCCGGTTAACTGCCGGCGTCCGGCCTCGTTACACCTCTTTGTTATTTGGACATGTATCCGAACGGTTTGGAAGTGACGAAGCGTTAAGACGCCATCTTGTTTCGACAGATTAGACGCTAAATCTTTAATTAACTTGCGTATGAAATAGCAAACCTGTCAAATCGAGTGTGTTGGAAAAATCTGACTTATGTTATAGTGAAGAAAAGATTACACAGACCATCTGACGATCCAGATGGACTGTCGTCGATTAAGAACTTTGAAAGCTAAAATGTGATTCTAAAGATGACAAAGGTAATTGATTTTAAATTTTGTGACTCATAACTTTGTTTAGGTTTATCCTGCAAACAATATTTCGGGCCACAAAAATTATAGTTACTTAAAACTTTACCTATACATACAGTCAACCTTTAACATAGCAAGTGAGGCGCGCTTGACGGAAATTAAATGTGCATTAGCCGCACCCCCAGCATAGCGTGTACTTGTGTAACACGCAGCGGACTGATCCTTGCTCACTCGTTGTACTGTCCGGTACGAATGCCCTAAGGCGATGCCCCGACCAAAACCTTGCGATAGTGCGTTTTTCTTCGCTATTCATAGACCATTAACTCATTAGTTATGAGAAATAATCTACATGTAAAAGCACATTATTAATTTTCGATGCCTTATCATCATATTCCACGTTCTAATTTGTTTTCATGTGTTACAAATAAATTTAAAATCTACTTTATAAAAATGACTAAAATTGTTGATTTTATGCATCTGTTGCTAAATGCAACGCTCTAATCATTTGAGGATTACCCTAATGGATAAATAATTTAAAAATCTATATTATACACGTTTTATTTCATTTCAAAAGATCGCTTATCTTTTTAATCAAAATAATTCTAAAATTTGTGTGAATTCTATGATAAAAGGGCGTGCGCAGGATGCGGGCGGCAAAGAGGGAACGAATGCTCAAGGTTATTTGGTCAGGGAAACGCCTTAACTAACTTTTTCGGAAATAAGTACCTAGAGCATAAGGTTTGATTTGTATCCTTGTCATATATCAGTTTTTAAGTTATAGAAGTATTTTATGAAGAACCATTAATTAAATACCGAAATTTCTGTGTGTCTGGGAAAGCACATTAATCCGTTGGTGTCATTTGTAGATACATATTTGAAACAATAGTTTAGTTATTTATTATATTACTTTATAATAAGCTACCGCACCGGCTTCGCACGGGTGCAATGCCGATACTAAATCTCTACTATATTATACATATAAATAAACCTTCCTCTTGGATTAAAAGACCGCATCAAAATCTGTTGCGTAGTTTTAAAGCTCTAAGCATAAGGTAAACGGCCCAATAACCGTGAAGTTTTGAACTTCACTGACTTTGCAGGTCTGCTATGCTTAAACTAGGAGACTTACAAAAAAAATGATTACATGGCTAGAGAGATAATTTAAGCTAGTTTTAGTGTAATATTCTTTTTTTGTATTAATATGAATTTTCTTTAACAATAATATAGAAAAAATAAATAAAGGGCTAATTGTACCAGTAACCGGTAGATTTGTACGAGTAAACGTTAAATTGTCCCTGAATCCGGTAATTTTCACCGCGAATTTGAATTCTATTACTTTACGTTAAAGTTCACAGAAATGCTATTTTGCATTTTGGTGTAAAATAAATAAAAAGGTCTATTGTAAAAAATATATTCTTTCATATAAAAAAAGATGATCATAAACAGAAAATAGTAAAAAAATTTACTTCTTCAAGTCTCAATTAAAACATGGAAAAAGGATCTAGATATCTAGTCCATCAGTTACTATTATTAGGTAAAATCAGGTAGGTACTTTTTCTTTTTTTTTCTGGATGCAAAATCATCAAATGACTTCTCCCGCTGTAGGCGGAGTGGAAGGGTGTGTCAGACTATTGCTGACTAAAACCCACCCGTGATCCTTCTAGTGCCCTTTGCGTTCCAGGGCCGCGATGACTCTTTCGAACAAATTTCACAACCCCAGCAGGCATCAGTGCCTGCTGGGGTTGTGAAATAGGCGCGTGCGGTGAAACACGACGGGCCGTTGACCCGGGCCTGGTTGCTATCGGATGGCGAGCCACCCATAGCTCGCCGTCCACATGCCCAGGCCTACGGTGGCTGGAAATCACCCTAGGTTTCCTGACGCCGATGGGTTTCCCTCTCCTGCACGCGGTCTGCCTCCTCCTTCGTTAGCATTACTGGTTCGCAGAAAGTGGTGACCGCTTCCCATCTTTCTCGCTCCGGACCATGGATTGAACCAGGGCCGGACGCGAGAGGTCGCCGCCGCCGATTGCCACGACAAGGACACGGCATTGCTCCGCCCAAGCAGGGCAGACCTCCACCGTATGCTCCACCGTGTCCTCCGGGCGATCCACACAGTGTTGATACCAGGACGTGTCCTCCCGCTTCATCCGAAACAATTACCTCCCGAAACAGCCGTGTCCGGCGAGCACCTGCGTCAGGCGGAAGGTGAGGACGCCGTGGCGTCTCTCCAACCACTCCTCAAAGAGGGGACTTATCGCCGCAATGGTGGCGTGCCCAGCGCTGGGTTGCACACAGTCGCTGTCTTCATACCTCTGTGAAACCCTGCCCGAGCTCCGTCCACTGCACAGCAATTTGCCACACCACACCTGGACTCCGTAAAGGGCTATGGACCGCACGATCCCCGCATACAGCCTTTTTTTTACGGGGGGAAATCCTCATGGATGTCCTCCACCCTGGGGCGGGCGGAGGGGTCTGTCAGACTCTTACCGACTAAAACCACCCCGGTGTTCCAACTCTCACCTACGCCGGGGATCGCGGGAACATATACGACATCCGTAATCCCCGACTGGTGCCAGCCCGCCGCTGCGGGCCACCTCGTGTCTGCGGAGGGAGTGAGGTGTTTGACTCCCTCCACGACGTCAGAGAGGGGCGCACGGGAACACCACGCGCCGCCACCTCGGGTCCGGATGAATGGGGGGCGACAGACGTCCCCAAGTCCGTTGCCCCTGGACCCAGTTAGGGGGCCGGAAATGGGCAGCGTAGCCCTCCTTCGACGCCCGGTGCGCCTGCTGCGGATGGGGAGAGAGGTCAAGATCTCTCTTTCCCGTTCCGCAGCCTCCTTCTGCGAGATAACTGTTGTGTGTGGCAGAAGGTGACCACCGCGTCCCAGGACTCCTCGCCGCCGACCATAGATTGGACTATGGCCGGTAGCGAGAGGTCACTGCCTACCACAGAGATGAGGTCACGGCGCGGCCCCTCCCAAACGGCACACTCTGCCAGCGTATGCCGCGCCGTGTCCTCCCGACAGTCGACGCAGTGGTGATACCGAGCGTCCGGCTCCCTGCCTATGCGACACAGGAACCTCCCAAAGCAGCCATGCTCCGAGAGGACCTGCGTCGCACGATACGTCAAGGAGCCGTGCCTTCTCCCGAGCCAAAGGTCGAGCACTGGCCGGATGGCCTCAATAGTCACGAGGCCGGCGGAAGGGCGTGTTAGCCTGTCCCGCCATTCCGCCACTAGGACCTCGCGCAACTGCAACCGACGCAGCTCAATGTTTCGCTGCATCAGTCGCTCGCCGCGCGCCCGCGCGTCCTCGCGCCACCGATACAGTGACGCGAGGACTTTTGCCTCCAGGTCTCATGGCGGATATCCGACCAGTGCGCAAGCCGCCTCGTATGAGATCGTGCGATAACCCCTGATGACTCTGACGGCCATCACCCTCTGCGGCCTCCGCCGAACTGTGATGGTACTGGCCGTCAGGTCAGCCGCCCAGATCGGGGCCCCGTATAGAACCATCGATAGCACGATCCCCACGTACAACCGCCTACAGGCGGTGCTCGGGTCCCCCAGATTGGGAAGCAGCGTTGACAGCGCCCCAGCCGCGCCCATCAACTTGGGCGCCAGCCGCCGGAACTGGGGGCCGAAATCCCACCGGCTGTCGAGCACCAATCCTAGGTACTTCATGGTGGACTCAACAGCGATACGGACCCCCCCGACCACGATGTGTGATCCCGGCGGCCGGTGCCCGCCGGGGGCCATGAAAAGCTATGGCCTCCAACTTGTTGAGGGCCACCTCCAGGCCCGCCTCGGCCGTATGCGTATGCGGCTCACCACCTTTGAGATCGCAGCCGTCTCCAGCAACGCTGCCTCCCTGTATGAGCTCCCCCGGGCAGTGACCAGCGTGTCGTCAGCGTAGCGTAACACGTCAGGTCCACTCCCGGCTGGAGCTCGCCCCTCAGCACCCAGTCGTACCCGATGTTCCACAGGGGCGGGCCCAAGACCGAACCCTGCGGAACGCCGCACGACATGAGGCGCTGGTGTTCCCCGCATACAGCCTCCGGCAAGAGGCGCTTCGACCCCTTAGGTGGGCAAGAGCTGCTAGCGAGCAAAATTAGTCGGGTATCCACAGATCGACTCATGTAAGTTTGCCTGAAGTTTTCTTTAAATTACTGCCTGGTTATCAGTATCCATACAGAAACAGCAACACGCCACATGATGCGCATTGAAAAACCTGGTTTCAGAACAGCTGAGCAGTATTACGCGAAATGTGCAAAAATTAGGAAATCATTAAAAAAAAAAACTTAAATGCAACCGAATCCAGATGATTACAACACAAGTAAGGAAAATAGAAACTGCATTCTATTGATTCGAAGGAAAAGAGCACATAAAACACGGCAATAAGAACGACGTCGGTTTAAATGCAACTGTCAATGCTGCCGGCAGGAATATATTCTACAGTATTAAAGGAAAATGAGACCTATTTCAAGGCAATAAGTACACAATAACGGGTTTCTGTACAACGTGTCTTACAGGGTTGATCGTGTACCAATATCCGGTAAAAAAAATACGATTTCAACGGGTACTAGGTCAAGTAGGGGTTTGTTAGTACCAATAGATGTAAACGGCAATATTATTTATTTCTCAATTAGATACACCTCAATTTATAGGTTACATCGCAAAATAATATACTCAAATATTTTATAAAATTAACTCTCTCACTTTAACGTTATCCGTCGCAGTATGGCTAGCTGATCAATGCGACGTGGTGGTTTCGTAGTTCAGTGACAGAACTTTGGACTTACATAATATTTCCTTAATGCAAACTTTTGTAATCTCTCAGTTTTGACGCCATTAAACTTTTTGAACAATGTTGACATTACAATTATACAAAATATTACCGAGAAGGTATTACGATTCGCAAACTTTAATTTATTATTGTTAGAAAAGTGCAATAATAAAAAAACTGACTTGTTAACGGGTATTGGTACACTAACGGGAATACGTACTTCTACCTTAATTAAGGTCAGATATACAGCGGGAATCGACTTTGTTTCATACTATGTAGTGATGAGATAACAAAACTATTTTATACAAGTATTCGTTAAAATAGTCAGAGAAAACCTGGCAGCAGTCTTGGCCAGCGTACCGTGTTACCTCTTGGCTGTAGTCAGATAGTCACTCACTCCATATACCTAAAATGTTGAAGCTGACTTCAACATAGTTGGGAAAAGACTAGGCAGATATGAGCTCGAGTAAATAATGAACCAAAACGCTTTGATATGTTGTGCCGAACCCGACAACATGGAAAGAGGATGATGATGACGTACGGGTTGAAAGCTTTTGTATTCGAGTTTAAAGTTAGCGTTGCTTGTTATAAACATTCAGAACCTTGCAGCTTCAATTTACGCTGAATCGCCTATCAAGCTAACTTGTCAAATTGCACTTACATGTAGGGCGATCACATGAGGACTGTGCATCTCTCCCTTTACGCCCACCTAGCGTATCATTCCCAAATAAATCATATCAGCCGATCTGCATACAGAAAAACGGTACCCTCTCCGATACCAATACCTGGCTATCACACGGCGGGCACTCCTCGCGTAACTGTAGTCACGGGTCGCGGCACAGGCAATTAGCGAAGCCGCCCACCCGTGACGCCTTCGGACGAGCTCGGGCCACCTCGGGTTACCTCGGTTTTGGTGCGAGAGATTTTCGTGTTAAATGATGTAAGTAGTTTTCAAAATTCTTTTGTGAATACTAATGTTTTGGTGGATTAATCCGTGAAGTCTTAGGAGACTCTTTTATAGCGAAAAGGCGTGGTTTAAACTGAAATGAAAAGCTGCTGATGATCTGATCAATTAGCGCAATATTTCCGTACGTTTATGTACGTTTTTTCGTGTACGTTTTATATTCATAGATTGTACTGATTGTACTTCTTTGCGCGCATTCACGCGCATCACTAGAGAAATGCTTGTACGATTTGTTTACTTTAGTTTTGAAATGTGCGTAATAAGTCCGAATAAGATTCTTAGGGAAAAAATAAAAAAAAAACTTGGATTGTAAAAATGAGAAATGTTTTAGATAGCCCACGTGACCTATTAGGGGTGCTTATATAGAGGTTCTTGATTATCACAAACAATAATCCATCCACACTAATTATTACAAAAGACCAATTATTGAATTGAGCAAAGTATTCCTTTAGAGCATGCGCAATTGGGTCGCAATCAAATCAAAAATCACATCGAATTTTAACAAAGTCAAAGTTCAAAATATTGTTAAAGTTAAGAATCAGATCACTTACACGTGTTTAGGTCCTTAATCGATATTTGAATTTAGAACATTTGGGGACATCAGGAGATGTTGACGTATTACGTTTGCGGTTCAGACGCTCGATCGAAGGTCACCCTCGACATGGGTCGCCGCAACCGCGCCCAGCTGTGACACACACGTGCACAGGATGATTTTAATGTGTACACGAAAATATATTCACATAATGCTCTGAGGTGGGATTACCGAGCGAATTCTATTCTATTCTATTTTTTTTTTAATGGCAAACATGTCGACAATTCTGGCAATGTCAACTGTCCTATGGAAAGACGTGTGACTTGTGAGACCAAAGACAACAAATGAAGATTTTTATAATTTTGGGGAATAAAACCTTGTTATTGAGTTTTAACAAGTTATAAAATGTACAAACCAGAAAAACGGATATAAATAAAGTAGATCTTTTAAATAAGTCGAGTAAAATATGTATAACTATAATTTGATGTCATTAACCCGAAAAAAAAACTATCAAAGCACTAAGTAACTTTGCTGAGAAGTGAGTTAAAAGAGCCGGAAAGTTGATAGGGACAAGGATTTTTAGTTTAGGAAGATGATTATATAAATCATGGGAAGGATTATTAATCGAGCGAATTCGATAGATGGATATGCATGTCCATTGGAAAACACGTCTAGCTGTCAGTCGCGGCTGTCATTTGTCAATCGTTACAAGTAGTTAGTGGCGCGACAATAGTCTTGCCATAGACAAGGGGAACGTACGAGGTAACAAAATATTGATTTATTGTAACAGCCGCATGGGTCGATCTTCAAGATTAAGAAACTTTAACCGAGGTTGGTATGTGGATGGGTGACCATCATAACATGCCGAGACTCTTCCGTGCCTCGGACAGCACGTTAAGCCGTTGATTGGTACTGTCATTTGGAGATTTTTGGCAGTCGTTACGGATTTTCAGAAGCCAGAAAATCTGACACTAGTCTTGCCATGAAGTACCGTGTAGCCTAGTTAATGGGTTCTGGAAAATTTGTAGGCAGCCACTCAACGTAAAATACTAGTATTCAGTTGGATACGGTTTGACTGGGAGCCAACCCCAATATAGCTGGGAAAAGGCTAGACAGATAGACAGTCGCTCTATGTAAAATGCATCATTCAGCTATAAGACTGGAAACCAACCCAAATATCATAAATAATTAACTACGAGTAATACCTTAAAGTTTTAAGAACTTTTCACTATCTTGAAGGTATTTTTGGCCAAAAAAGTATCACCTAGACAAATAAAAAAAAAACTATGTGAAGTTTCGTAACCAAATTGAAAAGAATAAAAAATAAAAATTTCTGACAACAACAAGGTACATATTTGATCTCGACCTTTTCTAGCGCAAACATTTTGTTTCTGTAATAATCACTTTGAACAGCTAAGCTAAACACCCGTGTAACAAACAAGCAGGCTCACATACTCAGGCATTCCGTATAAAAAAAGCTAATTAAACCCCTTGTAATTGAAGTGTAATGGAAACTTCCTGTATATCGCCATGGTCTGAACTCCTCGTTATGTGAAATCAACCGCGAACACCGAAGGACACATGGCTATTATGTTATTTATGGGAAAAATACGTTTCTTTCACACTAAACAGTCTAATAGTCTTCATGAAGTTTATTTAGTTGTGGCCAGTTACAGAGTACGATAAAAGAAATTGTACTCACTGTCTCTCTTCATAAATATGTATGTACTTATGAGCATTTACTCGTAATATTCACGCAGTTCCATAAAAATTGTTTATCTATACTAATATTATAAAGAGGAATGATTTGTATTTTTGTATATAATGAATAAACTCAAAAACTACTGGATCGATTTCATAAATGATAAACTGCTAGTTTCTTATAAGCTTGGTACGCGTTCGCAAGACACCTAGGTCTAAAAAGTTCTTGGATAGAACCTCGATGAGGTTAGCACAGGAGCGTGGGGACTGGCACTAAAGCTAGCTTTTCTAGAGCCAATCCCCACGCTCCTGTTCCCCTCTGCGAGTCTCTACTTAATTTGGGCGGTGACTGACGAAGGGGACAGGCTACAGTTGGTATGAGATAGAACCATTCCCAACTACTGCACCTTCTGAGAGCTACAATCGACCTCAGTCCCAGAGAAAACAATATTGGATCCCGCAGCAGAATCAATCAGACAAGAACAGCGGAACAGAAATTAAACATAATTTCCACTTACGTCCTTATCAAGCTGGACACAGAACGGAGCTAGACCAAATATACATACATATATCACTCAAAAACAAATGACTTATTACAAAAATCTCTTAAGCTAAGCGTAAGCTTAACTAGTACAGGCATAGAAACGTCAGTCATAACATAACCAAACAAAACAGCTTCCAAACACAATTAAAGAAAAAATAATAATACCTAAGCCTAACCACCTAATATTACGGGACAATAATTCAATAGCAATCTATCTCCCTGGTGAATGAACTGATCATCTGACTTTTTAAAACTAGTTGGTGTGGTCACCGACACCGCACCGGGGTGACGTGAGATCATCTGTCATGGATATCGACGCGTGATCGACCGGCGAGCGATTGCTAACGATATTATATTTACACTTGTACTGGCTCAGTGTTGGGGCCATAAGTTTTTAATATTGCAGTTTTAATACGATAGTATTATGATTTTGATTTTGATGAATGAGAATGAACACAAATTAGCGCTGTGCTGTGTGTCGGCAAATGGCACAGCATCATGCTGAGTGGGAGACTTGTGACCACGCCACGGACATGACGGGAATGTGTGTAGTTTCTGAGGGACAATTCTCCAAACCTTTATAATCATATCTTAGTTTGTTTCATTTTGGCAGATTGCGAATAAGATGCGAATGCAATCGTTGCTTACCTTGTACTTTCTTTTGTTTTCTTAATTGCCTTTTCTTAATATTTTTGTTGATATTTGCTTTTACTGACAGAATAAATGTGCTATTAATACAATTACTATGAGTACTAGCACTAAAGAATGTTACCTAGTTAAAATTTATAATTTGTATGCATATCAGTTCTCTGTTAATAAATGCTTTTATTTCTTTGTTCTGTTGCGTTTAATTATGAAATTCTTCAAATAAAATAAACAAATTCTTACCTTGTTATTAGCAATCACAACCGATATTTAAGAAGTTTTCACAGAACATAAAGAATATAGGTATTAGTTTTAATTGGATGATAGGCTTAAATGGTACCTGAACTTAATTTTGCTAGGTATTCGCTAACTACCTAAAATTACAATTTTATTTATAATTTATTTTATAGTACACCTTATAATGAGAACACTACAAACAGTTATAAAAAGTGTACAATGTCGGTCTTATCGCACGACAATATTTGGAGGGAATTTTCCGATCGATTCCGTCCGAAAATATGGTATTTTTAATTACCTACGGCTAATGCTTTATTTTCTTCTACATAAAGAAAAGTAATAACATATGTATATTCTTATAAATCTTTTCGGCTGTTTCCCTTCATTCAATCTTCTTATGTTGGTAACATCTGCTTGATTCCTAACGGTACAGCCGATAAGGAACTAAACTCAATCAACGGAAAACTTAAGTTGGTACTAAAATAGTACCGGTTCGTTTCATTCACATTGTCTCCGCGTGTGCTCAGATGATTAGATTGATTGCACCGTATTCTGACCTTTAGATCTCAAGCAATAGGGGTCATGTCTGTCTGTGTCGATGGTGCAACGTCCGATTCATTCAGCTGTTTCAAGATTTTAAGCTATCTCTTGATTGTAGACTGACTAAACTTTGTGGTTTTGAATAAACATGGATGAAGAGGTTGCCATACACATCTTTCTATGCTCTAAATCTTACATAAGTTGGTTAGCTACAGTTTCCGAAGCCCTGTTTAGTAATTAAAATTACTTCCTTATTCTTTTAGTCCATATTTGGCAATCCTACTTTTAAGTAGTGATTATAGAAAGCTAGGTAGCTGTGGAATATCGGAAATAGCTTTTCTATGTGTTTGTTATGTTTTTTACGATAAATCTACTACTACGTCTACCTCTTTACATGTTACCCTAATCTCTTCAAAGTTAGATTGGAGAGGCTTCTTCTAGGTAAGCTCATTCCATAGTCGCTTATCTCTGTCACCTCTGACCTAGACTAGAGTCAAGAGCAAACCCATCTAAAAAAAAGTACATACTGTACCTACGGCTGATCGGATTTGGAAGACACTTGGCACACGGGTAAACCTTGCCCTGGATTGAGACATAGGACAGGATTTTTAACCGGGAGAATGTTTCCTTAGGATATTTAATGCGGGTGAAGCCGCTGCCAGAAAATTGGTCTACGTATGTACCTATTCGGATATGAATCCAGCTAGATCACTCTCCTAACTTTTAGTACAAGAAGTACTCAGTCTTAAAAGAGCCATACGTAGAATGTATGTCTCGTGAGCGCACTTTGTCCAAGTACGTATTCGTACTATGGCCCATAGTATCATAGATGTAAGAACAAGCCCAGTTCTAGTTAATTAGTGTACAAATACGACCTAATGCATTTAACCCGAGAGTCAGTGCGTATAGTATTTGCGTACCATTGACGCAAAACAGTTCCTATGTAATTAATTTAAATGGTGCTTAGCGACTGATTTATAGCAGCTGTTCCAATGACTCTTTTACGTAGGGCTCTTCTTGTCGTTTTAAACTTATGTACTGACTGATATCCGTGGCTTGTTTAGCAAAAAATATATCCGTTTTATCTGTGGTTGTTTGTGGTAGGAGTTTAAAATGGTATTTTGAATATTGCAGTTAGTTGCTATGAATTCGTCAAGTCCTTAGAAAACTGATGGTATCTGTGCATTTTCCTTGATCGCAAGTAGCCCCTATGAAACATACAGCTAGATTGTATTTTTCTATCAGTGAAATATGTTTTTCAACAAGATCAATACTCCCACAGAATATATTTTACAAATACATAAGAGACAAGCCAAGTAAGAGACGAACACACAAAGGGTTCTGTAAACCTTCGTTTCCATAAACCGAAAAAGTCATGTTTCTTGTATTTTGTGTTTAAATACTCTGCGGAAATTTCGAATGTAAACCTGTTCTAGTTCATGAGATACAGTCCACTTACAGACGGACGGACAGTGTAGGCTTAGTAATAGGCTGTCGTTGGCCTTTCAGGTACAGTACTCATACAATGTATACCTATTTGTAACAACATCATCTTCCTGCCCTTATCCCATGTTACTTGTGGTCGGCGCAACACGTTATTTTCTTCCATTCTGTCCTGTCAGCCGTCACGCTATCACTAACTCCCTTTTCTTTCATATCACTCCTCACACAATCCATCCATCGTTTCTTTGGCCTACCTCTCTCTTTCCATCCATCCACATTTATATTCATAACCATTTTAGTTATATGTAATTGTAAATAACATATAAAAATTTTAAATTAGATGATATTTTTACCAAAAATCACCTACTGTTTTTTTTTTTTGGATGGGAAATCATCAAATGACTTCTCCCGCTCTGGGCGGAGCGGAAGAGAGTGTCAGACTCTTCTTTACTCTGACTAAAACCCACCCGTGTTTCTTCTTGTGCCCTTTGCGTTCCAGGGCCGCGGTGACTCTTTCGAACAAATTCACTGTTAGGAAACCTAAGATCAAGATTTGAGAATCTCCTTAACCGTTGTAAGCGCAATTCTGTGGTATTAACTTATATAATTGTAACATTTACGAGTGTAGCCCCAATTTCCAGCGACTATCGAGTATCATACAGAAAAACCACGAATCATCTCCGACGGTGGGCGGGAGAACCGTAGGCATGTACCCACCGCGAGTACTGTCGCGGTTACAAGTATAGTGAGGTTTGGAAAATTGTGTGTCGTTAGTCTTAGTTGGGGAAATGGATTGTATCGTACTTTTGTAAGATATAGATGAGGAACGTGAGAAAAACTGGAATTATTTATCTAAAATCTACAAAACACTTTCTTTTTTTTTATAGGACCACTCACAGTTCAGCACACTAAGGCTGGTTACTGCTCAACCGGACAATCCTGTGGTGGCCTCAAATGAATTTAAGGCCCCCAGCCAGGGCTGCAAAACACTTTCTGTGATTTATGATGTATTTAGCCTAAAAATCGGCCAAATACGTCAAGTTCTTACTCCAGAAACTCAATTTAGATTAAAGCAATGTTGGCCATATTATAACCGGAAACCAAACCTTATAATGAAACTTTTAACTACGTGAGAAGTAGTCGTAGAAGTTTCTGAAAATGAATCAATCATCATGAGCATATCAGCCCAAAGAAATACACTGAACACACAGATCAAGCATTGCCATAACAACTCAGGTTGGCTCTTACATTTCGCGGTGTATTATAATATGATAATAATTGTAATTCTCACAAAAAAAAAAAAACAATAATTTAATAACTGTACCATCAAACCTTTGTGGTCAACAGTACAGAGTAACAACGTAACAAAAAACGTTTTAACATATTCAATTTCCGAGGAGGCGCGGCGTTGGTCCGCCTGGCTCGGCTGTCACGTCGCATTCGCAGTGTATTAGTGTTTGAAAAATTTGTACATGTTCCGGCAAATACTGCTAGAATCTATAAAGCGGCTTTGTGTCAGCAGTTGTCCAAAATCCAAAACGTCCATAATTTTAGGAAAAGGCTAGGCAGAGGCAGAATTTGCCTAGCCTTTTCCTAAATATTTTGGGATCGGCTCCCAGTTCAACCGGATGCAGCTGTACCAATACCAGTATTAGAAATGGAGAGACTTCCTGTCTTACCTCCCGATGCTGGGGTAACACGATACTGCTTGGCAAGACTGACGTCCGATTTTCTAATTTCTAACTACTAGTAACTAGTTACTGGAAGTTTTTCACGGGGCCAACGGCTTAACGAGCTATCCACGGACGAGTATTGATATGCAATGGATGGACCTATTCAAGTTAGCACCATGAAGGATGAAATACTGGCAACAAGACTACACGAAATTACAATATCTTATGGGAGCGAGTAAAAGTTCAGCTTAGTTCATAGCGCATATATTGGTGTTGCTTTAGAATTTCTTAGTTTTGGTATGTCCTCCCCTTATTTTTAATATCCAACTCTACTTCTAGTTATTTGATTATTCCTTGCATTTTTCAAATAAGTAGGACCTACCTCTTGAGCTAATCACCGGGAATTTTTCGTGGCGGATCTTGTACCTATTTATTATTCTTATTTTCAGACTGTTTTGTTGCGAATGTCCCGATTATAATACGTGGAATCCCATGTTTAGCCAAAAATAAACATCCTACTTACGGAAAGTTCTAAAGCTCAACGATTTTCATAAATGTTTGGAATTCCCAACCAATTATGCCAGCAAAGTTGTATACCTACGTACAAGTCAATTTAATAGTTCTCAAGCGAAAATCCAAATTGTGTATTTCTTGAAAATTTGATCTGCAGTCGCATGTACGCAAGAGCGTTTGGTTGTATTAAGTACATAGTAAATCACATAAAGGTTTTATGCGACTTCACTCAACTTTATTGCCTCGGTAGCGACAGCAGACGAAGCTGTGAACAGAAATGGTATTTTATATATTTTGTACTGGGATTCGTTGCATTACCGGGTTTATTTTTTGTGAGATTAGAGAATATTAAAGAATATTATAGAAAGAATATTTATGAATATTAGAGAAAGTAACATTTTGTTCTTTAAATAAAACAAAAATGTACAGTTTTATACGCAGCAAAGCATTTCAAGTAAATATTTCAAGAATACGTTCTAAGAGAGCTAAGAATATATCTGTTACACACTAAGTGAGCAAAAAATGAATATGAGAAAAATATTTTTCTGACATTTTATAAATGGAAAAGCAAGATATAACATCCCCCAATATAGATACTACTATTTTACATAAAGATTAAATAGAAAAATAACAAAGAAAAATAAAGTCAAAGCAACACCAGATTGGCAATTTATAGGCCCCTACGACCCTAGGATACATTATTTTAGAAATTACATAAGCAGTTCGCTAAGGAGTTCCGAAGTTTTGCAGAACAGTTGAAAGTTAATCTATACTAATATTATAAAGCTGAAGAGTTTGTTTGTTTGTTTGTTTGAACGCGCTAATCTCAGGAACTACTGGTGCGAATTGAAAAATTATTTTTGGGTTGAATAGACCATTTATCGAGGAAGGCTTTAGGCTATATATCATCACGCTTAAGCCAATAGGAGCGGAGTAGCGATAAAGAATGTTTTAAAATCGGGGATTCCACGGGGACGAAGTCGCGGGCAGCAGCTAGTATTTAATAATATTAAAATAAGATTATTCTGCTGTCGCGCCCTGCGCTCGCGCTCGCTTGCGGTTACGTGCGAGGCTAACGATTTTTCCACCACCATAGCACCCGGCCAGCCTTATGAGGTACATACGAATACAAACCAAAATACTTTCTTAAATATTTCAATATACGCATTAGCCGCGGCTTCGCTCGCGTTTAAGTAGCCTATAACCGTCGTAGGATTACTTAGGAACAGAACAAAACAGTAATTAGTATTAGTATTTGTTTTCATCTTGGTTAAAATACTCCAAAAGAAAATTAAAATGACTCTTGATCGTTTGGCTTACTTCTCTACGTGCGTCTTAAGTGTGTTATTTGTGTTGGTGGAGGTCATATTACAGTCGATGCATATAAAATATTAGTGCCCAGTCACATCTGTCTGGTACATGCAGGCGACGATTACATAGTTGAATCTAAAAGGTTAAGATGATGAATACGAACAAGGTCGACAATCATCAATTATGACGAACAGATTTTGTGATTGTTTGATGAAATAAATATTAATGGTTATGGTCACATAATTGTTGGTCTCCGCTTATAAGAACATTCTCTATAAGCTTTCGCTCATCCTATTTTTCCTAAGCTCCCTACTAGCTCCCTTGCTGTGAGCTTCCGCTGACTCAGGGTCAAAACTGGACCACTCCGGTTCAGAATCCAGAAAAAATGAAAATTCTAAACTCGTCTGTAGGTAGAGATTCTTAAAACATCAAAATGGTTGGTATCCACCTAACAAACACGTAATAGGTATTTCATTTCATAAATTTTCATTTTTTACTTTACTTTTCAAAAATCGTGATCGGTCAAAGAAATGCATCTTCATCATTCACTCTCTGGTCCTTTTGCTACCAAGCTGTTTAAGTAGCAGAGTATACATATATGTGTCTTATACATGACAGCAGAGTTTTGTAATTACTGTGTGTGAATTAATGCAAAAATACCAAACTAAATCATTGTTACGTAACAAAATCGTGGTTTGTCGTCGGTTGTACCCCGCAAGTGAAACGCAAGTACAACAGTTCTGTAACTGGAGCTCCGTTCGATCTCAATGTATACCAATGCTGTATTTTTGTACATATTCAACGCATATATGTGCGTATATATTGGCTACTTAAAACGTTACACCTGATTTTAAAGCCGTAGGTACTGTATTAAGTCCTCCTTTGAATATTTGTTGGAAGTATGCAAAATGCATTGAATGTTTTTACAATTTTAAAGCGTTTCGTCGCGTTGAGGTTGCCAACGTAATAAAAATTGTTTGAAATATCGAAAAGGTGATTATTTTGAGTGTTTTATACATTTTAAATCTATATTAGGTATGTTGTCAATCGTCCTTTAGTCAAGTTTAGTCACTGTTGCAGTGGTACGGGAGCTAGCAACGTTTCAAAAGTAAGAATTTTAGGTCAGCTGATTTTGTGATATGTCGTCCTTCTTGCACTTTCGGTTAGAGTCTGGGCTATCTGGCTGGCGGTAGCGGTTGCGTTCATTAGTGCGCATCCTATCTGTCCAGGTAATAATCCTGGATTTTAAAAACATTTTAGAAGTCGTAATTTTTAATTTTTTGTTTTTAAATAAGTCTACCTGACATACTTTTTTTATTGCCAGACATTTTTGACAATGCTAACTATGTGCCATACGCGATAATTTTTTATTTTTTTATAAAAATTTCAAAGTATTTTATAATGTCTGTAATTTTAATATTATTTTATTTAAAGATAGAAAAACTTAAAATAAATTTGCCAGACATTAATTCGATTGTTAAACCTTGAATTAAAATGAAAAAGTCATGAAAATTATTGCAGTATTATGCTAGTAGTCCGAGAGAGACAGTTGCAGAATAAGTCGAGAATGAGACAGGGAATCATTACAAAAGTAAATTACATGTCACTGTACATATAATAATAATAAATGAACTCAAACCGAACTCGACGCCCTGGATAGGAGAGTCCGCATACGGCATACTGCTGACTGCAAACCGGATGCATCACCCACGATCGCGGTGGTGGTGATCCCGCGGAAGTGTGGAGGTCGAGGCTTTTTAAATGCTAAGACTCTCTACAACCGCGAGATGTGCAGTCTCAGAGAATATTTTCTCAAAGCCGGTGTGGGTATGCACCGAGATGTGGTCACAGTGGACAAGGGACTCACCCCGTTATCCATGGCTAAAGAGAACTGGCACAAACCTGTGATACCTACTACAGATGATCGTAAGGAGATATGGAGAGGCAACGAGCTTCACGGACACTTCTGTCGGGCTCTTTAATGGGTCCGATGTAGATTCCTCAGCGTCCGTGGCCTGGCTACGTTTCGGTGATCTTTTCGGAGAAACTGAAGGTTTTGTTTGTGCAATTATGGACGAAGTTATCTTAACGAACAACTTTCAGAGGCATATTATGAAGAATGGGACGTGTGTTGGGCATGCCACCGTCCGGGTGAGTCCATCAGACATATTATCTCTAGTTGTTCTCGCCTGGGTAACAGCAGCTGGATTAAGCCCTTGATCCAGCTGCCCAACAAGAGCATCTTAAGATCTTGGTCGAGGCGCTTGGCAATTATGCCATGGTCGTCACGACTATTGGCACAATGACTGCTGTGTTCAAATCACACAAGTCGACAACCTCGCGAGCTAAGTCAAGATACTTCGTTTGTTATATCAACAATCATAGCGCGACGCTCTAGTCAGTCTATCACCACTATGTCAGGCTTATTGGCAACAAAAGTCCTGTCAGTGATGATAGACCGATCCCAATACAATGTGCAATTGCCATTTTCGTCGGCCACATACCCATAGTACGGTACTTCCGATTCGACAAGATTGTATTTAAGAGCAAGTTGCTGATGAATAATCCTGGCTACAAGGTTGTGCCTTTGCAAATAGTCTCCGTTAGCCAAACTAGAACAACCGGAAATAATGTGGTGGATGGATTCCTCGGCCGGTGACATGCCCGTCACATGTCAGCGGTACCGTCCTTTACGATATATATTTCCAGTAGTTGTTCGTCCTCATAATTTCGTCCATAATCGCACAGATAAAACCTTCGGTTTCCCCGAAGAGGTCACCAAAATGTAGCCAGGCTACAGACGCTAAAAAGTCTACTTCGGTCCCATGTAGGACCCGATAAAAGCACCCGTGAAGCTCCTTGCTCTGCCATACCTCCCTGCGATCATCTGTTGTAAGTACTACAGGTTTGCGCCAGTTCTTGTTAGCCAAGGAGAGTAGGGTGAAGCCCTTGTCCACTGCGACGACATCCCGGTGCATACCCACGTCGGCTTCTAGGAAGTATTCCCTAAGACTGCATACCTCGCGGTTAGCATTTAAGAAGCCTCGACCCCCACACTTCCGCGGAATATATAGCGTCACTACCGATGATTGTCGGTGACGCATCCGATTTGCAGTCAACAGTGAACGGACCCTTCTATCGAGGGCGTCTAGTTCTGTCTGAGTCCATTTGAGTATGCCGAAAAAGTACATCAATACCCGCCCGATAAAAGACTATTTAGTACCTACTTTGTTCAAGCGGCCAAAGAAGCGCTCCTTCAACGATTGTATCACGTCAGTAGCATTGATGACCAGCGCTTCCGACATACCCAAATACTTATTATTATTATTATATGTACAGTGACATGTAATTTACTTTTGTAATGATTCCCTGTCTCATTCTCGACTTATTCTGTAACTGTCTCTCTCGGACTACTAGCATAATACTGCAATAATTTTCATGACTTTTTCATTTTAATTCAAGGTTTAACAATCGAATTAATGTCTGGCAAATTTATTTTAAGTTTTTCTATCTTTAAATAACATAATATTAAAATTACAGACATTATAAAATACTTTGAAATTTTTATAAAAAAATAAAAAATTATCGCGTATGGCACATAGTTAGCATTGTCAAAAATGTCTGGCAATAAAAAAAGTATGTCAGGTAGACTTATTTAAAAACAAAAAATTAAAAATTACGACTTCTAAAATGTTTTTAAAATCCAGGATTATTACCTGGACAGATAGGATGCGCACTAATGAACGCAACCGCTACCGCCAGCCAGATAGCCCAGACTCTAACCGAAAGTGCAAGAAGGACGACATATCACAAAATCAGCTGACCTAAAATTCTTTCTCGAAAACGTTGCTACCTCCTATACTACAGATATGTGTCACAGAAATTGGTTTTCCTCAATTTGTTATATAAAATAAATATTTAAGTTCATTTGTACTTTATTCTTTATTTATTAAATTATATTTTGCAATTCAATGGTAATAATTGTGAAAAGGCTGATTTAATTTAAAATGTTTTATATTATTAATGGCAATTCTAATCTTTAGAATTGACCCTCTTTAGTAAATGCTTAAATAAAAACACACTTTTTTTAAAACTATCTCCTAAGCTAGAGATATGGTTGTCATGACAACGCACAAACAAAAATATTAATAAAACACATAAATTATTCCGATCTTCTAAGAAGAGAGACGGACGTTCTTTCTTTATATTTAATTAACATTTTCACTAGATTACCATAACAAAAAGGCCAGACAAAAAAAGTTAATTCATATTATCGATAAGTCAGTGTAAAAGCGCTGTGTAATGGTTTGGCTTGACGAGTTGGACCAATGCGGCAAACATTGGGCCAATATTAGAATCTAGTTTGAAACCACAGATACCGGGACCAGAGAGAGAGGGCCCTGTTAAAACTTTTCTACAAACCAAGCGTGATAATGGCGTGACAGTGAATGTCATCATTTACTCGATATATTGTCTGGTCCTGACAATTTTGATTATGGCTATAACATAAATCTATACATAGAAAAATCGAACCTAAACCTTGATAACGAAAATTTTATCAGCCTAGGAAATTTTAGGGACAGTTAAAATCATGTTCAGCGGATTTGCAAATCATGTACCTAGTATATTTATTCGTCAGCAATGGCGTCACTGTCGCAGCCTTTTACATTATTTTTCAAAATATTTGCTGAGAAAGAACCCTTTTTGGTATTGTCACTTATTAATTTATTGTACTTTTTTGTTTGAGAACTCAGTAGAGAGGCACTTAAATCCTTTGATCCAATATTGGAACGTCGTTCAGATTACTAAGTTCTTAGATGTATCTCGTTTATAGGATCGTGTTTATCATACTATTTATACACAACACTTTAGCCAGCGTCGATTTTTCATTAGCGTATCCTACATAATATCTGTGTCCATTTATTTGGCATTTTCCTCATATTTGTTACATGGTGATCATCACGTAGCCAGCATAAAAATATTGGACATTTCAGTAGTCATAATGAGTTTTGTATATGAGTTGTATCTACTCTACAATTTGGCGCTTTTTCGACCACAGATTTCATATACTTATTTCATTTATTTCATTCATAGGGACATGCATACACGGGTCTCTTTTGTGTTCTACTTTTTAGGTTAGTGGCATTGATGACTTATGACCCTAAGAAGGCAGCTAAAGAATTGATTGGGAGAAACAGGAATTGGTGACGAGGCACGAGTTGGTCAATGTGGACTGCAACTTGCAAATAGTCAAGTACCTACCCCACGTATGACAACGCCTATGGTCTACACACTCATGGCCCAATGTGTAAACGTCCCGGGGGTCGCCAGAAATCAAGAGTCATGCTCAGGTGTGTTCTCGGACTAATGGATTTATTGGCGGGATATTGTCAGATGCCTATCGCTTATTTAAAGTAGATTCACTTCTGATATTGATATGCTGTTGTTGATCTGGTTATAAAGAAACGTTCTTTCGATGTTTTTAGTAAGATTGCCATGTATGAAAAAGTGAACGAGTTTTTTGGTAGGTAGGTATGTATGTTTTTGTTTGAATTATTAGACACATACTATTGTTAATTTATTACCTTAAATAACTATTATATTTCTTGCAATTTCTAATTTAGGTAAGTAAGTACATATTTTATATTCTTTGAATTAAACATAATACAGTGTCACCTAACTGCAATAATGACAAATGAAATTCATAAGAAAGACCACAAGGCAAACTGTTTTTAGACATTTTCCTTTGAGTTGTAGAAACGGATGAATGAATACTTAGGATATAATGTAACACCTAAACAAAAAATAAATAAAAGAGAATAGGCCTATAACATCCGTCAACTATAAACAGTTAACTCATAGGAAAACTGTTCTAAACATCGCTTGACGCACTTTTCCGAGTTCTGATTGGCCAATTTACTCGTGACGTAACAAGGGGCGCGCGAACCGTGTCGTCATTGGTTGATAAGTGACCGCTGCTGTTGATTCATGCGGCACTGTCATTCAGTGACAATGAAAACGCAGGGTGTGTATTTACGTCAGAGATAAGGCGAGAAAATGCGCTGCTTCTATTTTAAATGCAAAAGTGGGAATAAGGGGAAATACTTTGTTATTACTGAGAATTTTGTTACTAAGGCCGTTCTGTTGTGGTGTAGACAGCCTGCCCCGTATTTATTAACCGCATTTAAACTTGAGAATTTCATAATACTTGCATCACAAATCGCTTACCTATATTATGCATTTAGCTCTAAATTAATTAAAATAAGTGTTCTGTTTAAAAAAAAATAGTGTTGAATGTACCTACTAATTTATGGTGCTAGTGAGCTTTACTTAGATACTTATATCAAAAGGGTACTTACTCTTTTGACAGAAATATAAGCATAATTCGAACTTTCACAAAATGTTGGTCTACCTAGCTTTTTCTAAATTATAGTTGGGGAGGTCCGCATACAGTTTTACCTTATGCAGATAAGTAGGTACAAGTTTAAAAAAAAAACATGGAGCGACTGCCTGATTTCCATAACCTTGGGCCAGACTCATGTCAGATTTCCTTGATATGTTTATATAGTAAAAGACACTTGATCAATCAGCTAACTTAATTTATATAATTATTGTGACTATTGCAGTCATTATAATGACAAATGAAGTAAAACAATAATTAATAATGATCAACAGTTTTATTTAAAAAAGGAACACCAAAAAAATATATTGATGACCATAGCCAAAAATCAATAGATACAAGTAGTACCAACCTCTCAACACAAAAATGGCACTGGCAACACTATAATCGATTACAATATAGTCGAGTAACAAATCACATTCCTCTATAGTCTATTACAAATGATCGAACGGCACAGTTAATAAGGTAGCACGTTTATCTTATTAAACGTCTCTAGAGAGGCTGGCCAGTGATGGATACGCGAGGCGAGCGATACCGTCGACAAATAACAATTGAGGATGGTAGGAGCCGATTGTTTTTGTATCGATAGTTTTGGTATTTTGTGCGGGTATTTGAAAAAGTCGCATCTTGAAAAGTAGGTACTTAGTGATCCTCGAACAATCTGCTAGACAGGAAGAAGAATAAATTGGTAGTAAATAACAAATAATATTTTTTATTACACGTTAAAAAAAAAATCCTAGGTTTCGTTTCGTTAAATTGAAAGCTAGCTTCTGATATATGCTCCTTCTTCAATATTTTCGTGTCGAACGACGGAAGAAAATAATTTGCTCCTAATGAGACGAGGAAGTCGTTAGAAATTATTTTGTTAGTAACATTTCGCGCAGTAGATAGTACACATAATCTATACTAATATTATAAAGCTGAAGAGTTTGTTTGTTTGTTTGTTTGAACGCGCTAATCTCAGGAACTACTGGTTCGAATTGAAAAATTCTTTTTGGGTTGAATAGACCATTTATCGAGGAAGGCTTTAGGCTATATATCATCACGCTTAAGCCAATAGGAGCGGAGCAGCGATAAAGAATGTTTTAAAATCGGGGATTCCACGGGGACGAAGTCGCGGGCAGCAGCTAGTAATGAAATAAAATCATCAAATCGACATTGAGTCCATCACTAGTGTTCGACCGAGCATACCGATACAATTAGTCTATATCGGAACATCAGTGGCTGGGCGCGCTAACTTAACGTTTACTACATTTGTCATAGCCTGCTCGCAACCATAGAGTTGCACGTATCAATCATTTTTTAGAATGGCAATACTGTACTGTTAAGAGTTAAAAGGCGCGGTCGAATATTAAAAATAAATCGCTTTGTAAATTAAAATGATTTACATTGGTAATAGAAGAAAATAACAGTTGATGTACAAAGCAAAGTCTATCAAAACGGTCAAGTAATTGATACCAGACCAAGATTTGTTTTTGTTATTTCAATTTTGAAGGAAGGAAACATGAAAAGGTGAAAAAATCGTACATGTACCTATTGCAAATAATTGCTATGAATTAACACCTAAAGTTGGTCTAACACCACTATTCATGCCTTCACCAAACTTTACAAGTAATATCAAACAAAAAAACTGAAGCCAAGCGTGCTTCCAATATTACCAATCCAATGTCATATTATTTATAATACCTAATGTTAAACCACTCTACTGTCTAGAAAGCCATTACTGAGAAGTGTTATCTGAACGAGTCGCTCCATCTTTCATTTTTGGACCGCACGGGACGAAGCCATGAGGCGATAAGAGCGGATTAACTACAACTATTTATCATTTCATTCCACTTTTTTGTTCACTACCGTTCTAGGATGGATGAGGTTCGACCTCCTCGGATTGCGAGTAGGCTGTATGTCTGAGTGCCACTGACAGGTTCATTTTTATTTTTGGAAGTTTTTTTTAAACTGTGGCCGTGTTCGAACTTTGAAATTCGCGGGATTGATGTTTGGTTTATTGATCGGGAGTTAGAATTATTTTTTTAAAGTGTGTCCAAGTATATCTTACTACATTGAATTGCATAAGAACTAAAGTAAACGAAACAAAGCTTAAATGAGTAATTGATTAGGTAATTACTAATTTGCATAACCTAATTCCTTGGAAAGGAAGTTAAGCAATCAATGCGTGGTATCTTCGGGCTAAGTTGCAGCATTCACTTGTAAGAGACCGACTCCTCTGAATAGAATGTTGTAAGGATTTTGAAAATAATGTTGAACACCTGTTAACATGCTCGCCTATCAAACAACACAGACCTTGACATTGAAACCCACAACAATACGACAACAGTCCAACAAATAATCTACAAATACAAACGTCAAACGAATGACAGTTGAACTAAAGACATCCATTACATCACAGCTAGAAACAATAAGATTTAACCAGACGACGTCACAGCAAACAATAATAAAACAATACGTACAACTAAGTTCATTGTTACCATCTTTCACCTATCAACGAAGATATAATCTCGTGAAAACAGCTGATCGGAACAATGACGAAAACCAAATGAACCTATTTAAATGAAAGCTACATAGATGTGAATGAACTGCCTTGAGGAACTCCTGATGTTGGCGCAAATATAAAAGAACAATGCCCTATTGTTGTCGGGCTACGTCATAGGTCGGAATATAGGTCAGTGGAGGTCCAAATGTGGCGAACAGCTGATCCCACGATCGACCACTATGATACTTGAATGGAACAACACTCCCGTGCTATAAAAAAAAATCTTTTTGTGGCAACACCTGATTGTGAACTTTTGTTTTTTGTAGTATTTTTTTTCCTTGGTAACATTAACTTACGGTATTTCCACTATGATATGGGAACAGAGAACAATGCGTTTTATCAGACGCACAGGTTGTAAATTGTCGGGAGAAAATATGAGTAGAATCGGTTCCGACAGTTGATCGTTTAAAGCCTAATGCGCTGGTGTGAACTCTCTCTTTTGTAACACTTCTCGTGTTGTAAACTGAACTTGAAGGTGCCTTTAGATCCTGTTCCGTTTTTAATACCTTTGCCTTAATTCTTTTGTCTAAAACCTTTGTAGCTGTCAATCATAGCAATATTTTTGTAAGTATATTTTAGAAGCGACCGACGTTACTTTTAATTTCAAAAGGATCATCAAAGGTCATACTTCGTCATCAAATAATGTCGAAATTGGGTCAACTGGCTAATAGATTTCTAAGCGACATAAATAAAAATTGTAGCGTAAAAGCAGCATATACTTAGATTGTTTACTTTGGAGAACCTATCTGTATTTTATTCAGAAATATTATGTTTCGAAAAGAAGTTTGGTTACCTTTAAAATGATTTTGGCCAATTAAAGTCGTGCGTACGTAGGCTCGTGGCTAAAATAATAACCACTGCACGGATCAATCTTCTAACTTAAGCAAAGCTTGCCCAGGTTGGTCTGTGGATGAGTGACTATTTTAACGTATCGAGATTTCTTCGTGTCTCAGAACGCTTCGCGTTAAGCCTTTGGTCCCTGCTGTCACTTGGAGATCTTTGGCGACGGCTCTTTTTTACGGATTGTCTGAAGCCAGAATCAAAATCTGAATCCAGTCTTGCCAAAAAGTACAGTGATACCCAGTTAATGGGTTGAGGAGGTCTGGTAGGCAGCCATTCTACGTAAAATATTACGATTACGATTACTCGAGTTTGACAGGAAGCCAACCTCAATATAATGAACCAAAATTAGCAACAGGTAGGTATAATAACACATTAGATTATCCCACTTGAAGTCCTACAAACGACCTTCGAGCAAATCCTGTAAAACTAGAAAATCAAGCTCGATCCACACTCGTCGAAAAAACCGCGCAGCCAATTATCATTTCTCCTATGAGAGTACAATGTGAACGGCCCGTAGGAATCCGTACCGCGACAAAAGACAATGGTACATTGTTTGTTTTCGCCGGTCGAAGCAATTATGTCGACCACGTGCGCAACTTTGTTTACCATTTGTTATCTGCCATCTAGTCCGTCCTTGAGATTTCATTGTTCTTACATCTGGTGACAAGTTTCCGACGCGATTTTCGTGCTGAACTTTCGATTAGTGTGTATTGATGTTTAGTTTCGGTGGTTTGACTTTTGAGTTGTAAAACTCATTGGTTACACGTGCAGACAAATACGTCAATGAGGCTAATAACGTTTTAATATAAGATAGCTAAACCGTTCAGAACAGATTAGCGGTTACCAGAAAACATTTTTTCCTGATAATCAACGTCCTCTCGACATTTCATTTTGGGTTATAGTGCACCTATTTAGTATTGTAGGGTGGATCATTTATTAATTAGTAAACTAATTTCCAAGCATCTAGTAACAGTAGCTGTGAGACCTAAACGATTGTTATTAAACGTTGACTTAAACATACGTCAATGATCGTGCTTACGGTCTGTACTCAGCCTTACTTGTCTAACACATCCATAGCTACTCATGGCTGTGTTAGACAAGTATGGGCTGGATCGTTATACTTTTACACTTATCCCAACTGCATAAAGCATTGGTATTGTAAATATACCGTTTTTTCTCTGGTTTAAAACTCCGTTCTTTTCAAATATTTTTTAGCATAATGAATATTTTCCATTGTTTTTCCTTCTTTTCTTATTCACAAAAAGGAGGTATGTAGGTAGCCTTAATTCTACTAACATCCTGTTGACTTCGCATTCTTCCAAATCAGGTGACTAAACCATATCCGTTGCTATTGCTACACAAACTTTTCCGCCAAAACCGCTTAGTTTCCGTGTGTCTGATATACAGGTTTTATTAAAAACAAATGATGAGTAATTCCCATAGAAAGAAATATACTTAATATATCTATGGTAATTCCCATACGTCAACAAACTACACAAATAATATATAACATATAAATATTTGTGTGTTTGTTAATCGGTGTAGGTACGGTTAATTGTGAGATTTTCCCGAAAAATCCTTCCTCAAATATAGCATATTATATATTTATATGGATGATATGCGTAGGAGGAAGTCTAAACTGGCAGGGACTGAAAATTTGTATGGGAATTTATTGTTAAGATTTTGTCATGCGAAGGAGTGAGGAAAAATCATGAGGATTTTTTTGAGTTTTAATATGAAAAATATTAAAACTGAAAAAAAAAAATATATGAAAGAGTACGGTAACACATAAAACCGGCCAAGTGCGAGGTGGACTCGCGCACGAAGGGTTCCGTACTATTATCTATAAAAACGGCAAACAATCACGTTGGTTGTATGGGAGCCCCCTTCATTATTTATTTTATTCTTTTTTTTTAATATTGGTTGTTATAGCGGCAACAATGCCAATCTATGAAAATTTCAACTGTCTATATCTACTATCACGGTTCATACATTTCACATACACATACAGCTTGGTGACAGACGGACAGACAGCGAAGTTTTAGTAATAGGGTCCCGTTTTACCTTTCGGGTACGGAACCTTAAGGAAGATGGATGGACTGTGTGAAATACCATCGGAATTTCATCATTAATTTTCTGTAGTCCTCCATCGTTCCTTCTAAATTTCGTAGCGAGATCCAAGAGAATTTAATCGTTTCTCCAGTACTCGTCGAGTTTCATTGACTAGACATTTTCTGATGGACGCCACTGTTCATTCTGGCTCTCATTAATAACAGTGGGAATAGTGTGGCGGTCTTGTCTATATTAAAATAATTATAAAGAGGAAAGATTTGATTGTTTGTTTGTATTGAATAGGCTCCAAAACTACTGGACCGATTTTAACCATTTTTTCACCAATGGAAAGCTTGAGTTATCAGAGAGTAACATAAGCATATTTATTAAATATATATCAGAACAGACTAATAGTGTAGGTTAAGAAGATAAATCAAATACGTTTATTTGTGTACACAGCTAAAAATGGATGGAACAATTACAGGGTGATGGGACATAAGACGGGGCCCCATAGGGTCAGTGCCTGCTAGGGTTGCGGAATTTGTTCGAAAGAGTCGCAGCCATGGATCGCAAAGGGCACAAGAAGGATCACGGGTGGGTTTTAATCAGTAAGAGTCTGACACTCCCTTCCGCTCCGCCCAGAGCGGGAGGAATCATTTGATGATTTCCCATCCAAATAAAAAAAAGGTTGATGGGACTCATGGGACATGTTGTGCCAACTCCAAATAAATTGGAATAACGGCAAGAGAATGTTTTTTAGTACATACTGGGTAAACGAGGTATGTACACCGTTAGTCGATCAGAGTAGTTAGAAGATACTTGGTGTTGTCAGGAACATAGGTGAGTGAGTTGTGGTACAAGGTATGTATAGCGAGGTTTAGTAAGAAATCTGACAAATACATATGGCTTATGGAGCCACATTATATTATATATAACTAGCGGCCCGGTACGTGCTTCGCTACGTATAAAGTGAAATAAAATAAACAAATCGGAACATCAAATTCATTTATTTAATCAAAAAAATATTTTATTTAAAATCGAAATCAATTGCTAGCTATTTACAACACACTTAATCCAAAACATTTGGATAAACAATATTTTTTGTTTTTCCATTTTGAGCATAAATAAACAAACGGCTGGGGGTACCGACTCTGGAACAGGCAACATATAACTGGCCATGTGAAAAACAATGTTCCTCCAAATTCACACCACAAACGTGAAGTGTTTGACCTTGGGCCTTGTTGATGGACATCGCAAATGATAAACGCACAGGATATTGTAAACGTTTGAACTCAAAAGGCATATCAGTTGGAATCATAGGTATACGCGGTATCAAAACAACTTCTCCTTTTGATTTACCAGTTAAGATCGTAGCTTCAATCAAATTTGGCAATAACTTTTTCACTGCCAATCTGGTTCCGTTACACAGTTTTGGTGGATTAATATTTCGTAACCTATATTTGCTCGTCTGGCTGGTGGCATTTTTCCCGTATGCACATATGTTTTCGCTTAAAAATCGAAAAAAAAAATTAGAACAAAAAAAAAACAAATTCCCAAGAAGCTGTCGCATATGATGCCATGTGAAATCATATACGGCAACTTAGAAAAGTATACATAAATTCAGGACTCACCGTTTGTATGAATGCACTGCAAATGCAATTATGTGAAAAGAAAAAATTTATCGCTGATAATATGATTTAATCAAACCACGTCCAAAATGAATTGACGGCATGAATGACATAACAACGTGCTTGTCCTGTCAACAAAACTTCAAAAAAGTTTCTGTGAAAAAAGTTTCTATTGAATTCATTTATTACAAAAAATGTGACAAATGAGGAACCGCTCGACCGATTTTGTGCAAACTTCACATAAACCATCTACTAAATATGCCGACCAAATCCTAAGCATTTGGTTTGGATAGGTGAGCCCGTTCTTGAGTTATGGAATTACAACGAAAAGTGGCATTGATTTTTATATATATAGATATGATGCCATGTGAAATCATATACGGCAACTTAGAAAAGTATACATAAATTCAGGACTCACCGTTTGTATGAATGCACTGCAAATGCAATTATGTGAAAAGAAAAAATTTATCGCTGATAATATGATTTAATCAAACCACGTCCAAAATGAATTGACGGCATGAATGACATAACAACGTGCTTGTCCTGTCAACAAAACTTCAAAAAAGTTTCTGTGAAAAAAGTTTCTATTGAATTCATTTATTACAAAAAATGTGACAAATGAGGAACCGCTCGACCGATTTTGTGCAAACTTCACATAAACCATCTACTAAATATGCCGACCAAATCCTAAGCATTTGGTTTGGATAGGTGAGCCCGTTCTTGAGTTATGGAATTACAACGAAAAGTGGCATTGATTTTTATATATATAGATTAAAAAACCACTCACTGATTGATTGACTGATTGACATAATTGTTCTCCCACTTGCCGTGCTAGGAGGGGCAAACTTTTTATGGGGTTGTATAGAAGGTGTCGGGGTGAGTATGGGAAAAATCTGAAACTACCCCTTTTCAACCCCCTTCTTTTAACCCCATTGCTTATCTCAGAAACCTGACGTCGAAGAGAAAAATGGTTTTCGGGGTTGTATAGAGGGTGTCTGGATGAGTATAAAACGAAAAAAAAAATTACCCCTTTTCAACCCCCTTTTTACAACCCCTTTGCGTATCTCAGAAATCTGACATTTTAGAGAAAAATGGTTTTCGGTGTTGTATAGAAGGTATCTGGATGAGTATATGGCCAATAAAAAATTCAACCCTTTTCAACCCCCTTGTTTCAACCCCTTGGTATATCTCAGAAACCTGACATTGTAGAGAAAAATGGTTTTCGGGGTTGTATAGAGGGTATCTGGGTGAGTATATGGCCAATAAAAAATCAACCCTTTTCAACCCCCTTCTTTCAACCCCTTTGCGTATCTCAGAAACTTGACATTGTAGAGAAAAATGGTTTTCGGGGTTGTATAGAAGGTATCTGGATGAGTATATGGCCAATAAAAAATTCAACCCTTTTCAACCCCCTTGTTTCAACCCCTTGGCATATCTCAGAAACCTGACATTGTAGAGAAAAATGGTTTTCGGGGTTGTATAGAGGGTATCTGGGTGAGTATATGGCCAATAAAAAATCAACCCTTTTCAACCCCCTTCTTTCAACCCCTTAGCATATCTCAGAAACCTGACATTGTAGAGAAAAATGGTTTTCGGGGTTGTATAGAGGGTATCTGGGTGAGTATATGGCCAATAAAAAATCAACCCTTTTCAACCCCCTTGTTTCAACCCCTTGGCATATCTCAGAAACCTGACGTTGTAGAGAAAAATGGTTTTCGGGGTTATATAGAGGACATCTGGATGAATATATGGCCAAAAAAAATTCAACCCTTTTCAACCCCCTTCTTTCAACCCCTTTGCGTAACTCAGAAATCTGACATTGTAGAGATAATAATTGTTACTAAAAATACTAAAAAGACACCGCGGGTTGCTTGCAACTCGCGCCCCCAAGCGAAATACTAGTTATATTATATACAATTAAAAAACCACTCACTGATTGACTGACTGATTGATTGATTGACTGATTGACATAATTGTTCTCCCACTTCCCGTGCTAGGAGGGAAAAACTTTTTATGGGGTTGTATAGAAGGTGTCGGGGTGAGTATGGGAAACTACCCCTTTTCAACCCCCTTCTTTCAACCCCATTGCTTATCTCGGAAACCTGACGTCGAAGAGAAAAATGGTTTTCGGGGTTGTATAGAGGGTGTTTGGATGAGTATAAAACGAAAAAAAAATTACCCCTTTTCAACCCCCTTTTTACAACCCCTTTGCGTATCTCAGAAATCTGACATTTTAGAGAAAAATGGTCTTCGGGGTTGTATAGAGGGTATCTGGATGAGTATATGGCCGATAAAAAATTCAACCCTATTCAACCCTTTTCAACCACCTACTTTCAACCCCTTTGCGTATCTCAGAAACCTGACATTGTAGAGAAAAATTGTTTTCGGGGTTGTATAGAGGGTGTTTGAATGAATATATGGCGAATAAAAAATTCAAGTCTATTCAACCCTTTTCAACCCCCTACTTTCAACCCCTTTACGTATCTCAGAAACCTGACATAGTAGAGCAAAACGGTTTTCAGGTTTGTGTGGAGGGTATTTGGATAAGTATATGGCGATTAAAAAATACAACCCTTTTCAACCCCCTTCTTTCAACCCTTTTTGCGTATCTCAGAAACCTGACACAAATTATTATTTTCACAGGGAAATAATAATTGTTGGTCAAAAAATACTAAAAAGACACCGCGGGTTGCTTGCAACTCGCGCCCCCAAGCGAAATACTAGTTGTTATCTAAAGCTTAAGTTAGATGATAGTCTTCTGTCACCTCTTCCAGATTTTTCTGCCTCTCTCTGTCGGTCTGTTTTTTGTATTTTTTTTGTCTTATCGGCTGAATGGATTTGTGTGTATCTTGGCACACTTCCGGGAATATGTTCGCTTGAAATAATTTCCGTCTTTCACACTAGTGATGCCGCTGGCTGACTATATTTGTTGAATAAAGTTTTTTTCCTCTTAATTTTTCTGGCCAGTGTCGTCGTCAATAGGGATAACTCTTTAGACATATAAAAAACATAGCCTCATCTCGTAGCGGTTTTCTTTAGTTAGGTATTTGACTAATCTGCAATATTACTTAATGAATACCTATACTCCATTCACAATAAGATTAGACATTGGAACAAAATTGTTTACAGTCCGTTCAACCGATTTTTACTTCTATTCCGTAGGCATAAGGATGGCATTAAAAGCAAAACCGTAATTATAATACCAATTGTTTACTGCAGCTACCATGTGTCATGCCACCAACGCAATAGAAGTCAAAATCGGTTGTACAGACTGTAAAAAATGTATTTCAATGTCTAATCTTATCGAGAATGGGCTATAGTTACGTGCTAGCTCGCTATTTTCTATGCATTATTACCTAACGGCTGACTTTGCATACACGTGTCTGCGTTTACGGGATGAGTCGTCCGTCAAGCAGTGTTATTAGTTAGTCCCCTAGTTATAACTTTAACTACAGCGCAGTTAGGTGCATAGCTGAGATTTTATTGAGAGAGAGAGAGATAGGGAAGATGTAGTTACAGAATTCATGAACTTTTTGTTATTGAAATGATAAAATAGCATAAGGAAGGGCCACTGCAATGTCTTTATTGTAGTTAATATTTTTTAACAACTATTACGAATTAAAACAACGTGAAACGGAACGTAAACAATCAGCGTCTAGTGACGTCACTGGTGTTATGACAACGAAAAGACGAACTTCAATTTTAGTACATGACAGTTCATGATCTCTGGCAGACAGGAGTGACTACATCATTCCTTTTCGCGGGAAAAGAAAAACAGTCAGTTTTTAATCGCAATTTTGGCAATACATTAAAGCGTATTAATGTTTTAATTTTTGTATGGTCTATTTTACACGGAATTCTTTTAAATGAAAGCAAGATGAAAATATTGCATGTTCCCTATTATACCTGAATAAACATTTTAGTTTTCACAGATACCATCTTTCGACATAAATGATGATGATAGAACAAAATTGGACCTGACCCGAAAATTTCATTTCTGGAATATTAGAGGATTATAAACGTACAGAGTTGACACAACGAAAAACAGGTTAGTCCACGAACATTGGGGCTCCTTTTACAAAATCCTACTTGATTTTCTTTCAATATTCATTGATGTTTGGGCAATTTAGAAAACTTTTCACCACATTTTCCCGCGAGATTGTTTTAATAACAAAAGGATTAAACCACGTAGTGATTTCAGGCAATTTTATTGTTAATAGCATGTATGGAAAATAGGCAAAAATACACTAATTCAGAAAACGTGGTTTAGACGTACGCACAAGTAGGTACCATAAATCAAACTATCAAATTGCCAATGTAAACTGAACCTTATAGTACAGAAAGCCTGTACGAGCAAACACGAGCTCAGCTTATACTAAACATATGTACATAGCTTCAGATGTCATATTGGTACTCCTATTAGGTACAATATTGAACTAAAAGAAAAATACTTGTAACGTATTAAAAATCCCAGTAGGCACGATAAGGGCGAGTTATCGTGCCCACTTGTAAATGTAGGTAAGTGCGTATTTATTTTACTTATATGGATATATCTATTAGAACGGGGTTTACCCTAGGCCTGTGACGTCAATGAGAGTGATTGCTGACCGCTGAGTCTGATAGGTACAACTTGGCGGGAAGACTGATTCTGACTTTTTTTATTATTATTGATAGCCTTGGCTAAATGATTACAGTCGCACGAATCGATTCTCAAGATTAAGCTACGCTCGCCGAGGTTGGTCTGTGGATAGGTGAACATACCCAGACACCGCCCAGTCTCTTCCGTCGGTACCGTTTGTTATTTGTAGATATTTTGCAATCAATACTAAGCAAACTATCCGAAATCGTTTAGGTGAAGTGTGTCTGCTTTCCCAAAGGCAGCTGCCTTTAAAAGTAGCTGGCACTCAGCTGAGTGCCAGCTATCGCGAACACAGCAATTGGGAGGAAGAAGACTGGCATTGTGTTGGCTTTTCCGATGAATCTGGTTTAGTTATGGGGCATATTCGCGAGTTTGGAGGACCTTTGGAGTTCAAGAACGTTTGAAATTTTGTCAGGAAGTTCATTCATATGGAGGGGGAACAAAAATGGTTTGGGCCGGTATTTGGATCGGTGGAGGAACCTCAATGCTCAGATTTATGCGAAGAGGATTGTTTTAGACGTGATCATGCCTAAGTTTACCTACACGGTGAGATATTTACAGAAGTGCACAGTTCACACTGGTCATAAAGAAGGGGCGAAGGTTGATTAGTTGAAAGTGACTCATTGTATTACGTACACCTATGTACCACACCTTTACATAAAGTTAAATAAAAAAAATTAAAAGCATTCAGTCAATCATGTTATGATCATAAATTCATGAAACACGTACTCGCATACAAATATGTATGTATTTTGAAGTGTTCAAGTAAATCATCGGATTCTTTTTATGACCAGAACTTTGCCATGAAGGTTATAGCCGTACGCACAAATTGGAGATTATGCTTTAAAAAATCAAAATGATCTATGGAGGTAGTTCAAGGAAGGTGCGCTTTATGAGTTTATGACTTGAGAAAAAGTGAGAGAGCATAATGTATGAGTAACGTTGACGGCTGTAAGGAGGTCGGTTAAAAGAGTATGTAAGGTCGGAGAGTACCTAATGTGTTGTTCAAGCAATGGGCTCGTATGGTAGCTATTTTGGTAAATTCTAGCTTTGTAACTACAAAAGTGAGTTTGTTTGTTAACGGATTTGGATGACACATGACAAACGGTATACCATATCCTGGGATAGGACGTAGGACGCTTTTCTTTCGGGCCCATAGGATAATTTACGGTTTTCGCAAACATACGACATCGTAATTTAAAAAGAAAGTTTTTTTTTTAATGTCGTTTATGCAACCAGGACCAAAATCGTAAGCGCTGAACGGATGTCACATTTATTTATTGAATCCACAGAAAATACAGCATTTTTCCCTACAATGAGCATAACAAAAATCGCTAGCGAACTTCGAAATCATTCGGGGAAGCGATCGAATTATCAGCAAGACGATTTTATGTGTCTCATCCGAGTTTACGATGGCAACACTGTTGCGAGAGGACGTCAAGTGATTTATTAGGACCTGCGCAGACGCACGGGTTACGCGTTGCGAAATTGCAACTCATTCCGAACGAGTCCAAAGACATTGTTGCTAAAATGATTGATGTATCTTTTTAATGTTGGTCTAATGTGAGAAAGGGGCGGGCGGTTTTTATGTGGTCATGTTGGCAGAATTGGGAGAGTTATGGCTTCTGAACGTGGTGGTGGCGTAAACGAGTTGCTTTGGAAACTGTTGTCAATTACTACAACTATCAAAGCAAACGCAACCTACTGGTACGCTGCTAAAAAGCCATTCAAAGTAGCTAACGCGCGATGACAATTTCTCACATTCGTTTTGTGATAATTACTTTAAAGTTAATGGGTCTAAGTTATACACTTAAAGGCTGGGTATCTCCTCTACATTTAGAGGCACAAAATCCATCGTCACCAACTCAAGTATCGACTATAGAAATGTGTACTTTAAGTTGATTTTTAAATGACCTTAATAAGGCAATGACGACTAAAATTACGCAGAAAAAAAAAACTTAGATACAAAATTATTTTCTGGCAGCAATTTCTACAAAGAGCGCGGAAATCAAGCCCACATAAAGCTAAAGCATTATTATTTATTTATTTAAGCATACAGAATAGTACAGCAGAGCTTGGGTCCAAAGTAATTTCTTCAGTTAAGGGGTCCGTACCTAATTCGCGAGCGAGTGAAAGGTGAGCGTTCACTGTATCGCTGGTGACATACGGGGGAACATTCACGCTAGCATGTTGGGGAGCGTTTCAGGGATATAGAATGAATGGCAAAATATTTTAGAACTGTAGACAGAACTGTCGGCTTGTAATAAGAATAGAGACTCTTAATGTTATGGAAATTTGGTGCGATAATTGAAATTGGAAGCTTGAAATTATGTAACAGGAGTTCTTTTCAAATATAATTTTGTATTCTTAATGTCCATTTTCCTTTTAGATGTTTTTGCTCATGGGCTTCATGCTTCAGCTTAATGGAACACAGCAAATATTTTTAGAAAGACAGATAGCGTTCCTATGATATAACTCACCCTTGAAATAAATAAATACGTTAAAAAAGTATTTATTGGAGAACTCGGTTTCTAAAAAAGGTTTTATTAAGGCTTTAGGTTTTTCTGGTGTTTGACTTAATGGTTAGGTTTAGTTTGCAGTTGATATTTTATTTTTGCAGGAAATATGTTTTTTTCTTGTACCTACTATACAACAATGCGATGACGTTCCTATCAAGCCATTTTTTTTTTAATATTAGCAGTTAACAAGTACGGAATTCTAAAATTTGTTTGTTTTTTCCTTGACACAATGAAAATAATTATGTTTACTTGTTTACAATAGCTTTTTTCCTCACCATTATGATTGAGAATATTGAAAAATATGCGGAGTATCGTTGAAAAAACAACTGATGATTATTTTTATACTGATCTGTCATCATGAATACTTTGCAATATTATAATTTTAGAAATAATTTTATATTCGTTAGATATTGTTTTTATATTACTGTTCAGCGATCTGGCACAATGAACTTGTGTGATTGAATAAATTGGTTTTTCAATTGGTTTTTTTTTCAATTTCTGTTGAGGAATACATAGAAATTAAAGCAATACTTTCAATAGTAAATGGATCTGAAAAATAGAATACATGTAAACATAAATTTTGTCAACCAGATAACATTTCTCAAAGGAATTTATTTCAAATCTTTGGACTGTAATAGAAAATGTGTCGCGCAATCAAGTTGTAGTTTAAATGACTAACTTCACAAACTAGACTTTAAAAAAAAAAACAGAAACTGACTTTTAATCTTGGTAATCTTTGCAATGAACATGAAAATGAATACAAAATATGAAGTATTTTACAATATTTAACATTATTTTGCTGCTGTTATTAAGCTGGTCCGAACTTGTGGCCGTATGTGGTCGTCATAAACAGCGTGAAACATGACGCTTGCCGCCGTTTTTGAGCAAAATATTGCACGTTAATTTAACACAGCCCGGTCATTTGTGGCCAGCCGGCCTCATTCCACTCTTTTTACTTATTGCATAGCAGTTTGCGACGATTCGTCTCGAATTGACGATGAAATGCTCTTTATTTTTGAAGAATTCGCTCCGGAGTCAGTGGAAATGTTGTTCACGTTTTAGGGTCCTCGTCTTTATGTTTCGGAGGTAGTAAAATATTCAAAAATACTTTCAGCTTTTGAAATTTCGTAATATATTCCAGACAGAACTAGTGGTTTGGTGGTTACGGCACTGACTTACGAAGTTCGTGGGTCAAGCGGGAAATTAAATAGTGTAATTTATTTCATCCTGTCCTAGAACTTAACATTCACAGACATGTGCCATTTACCAAACTGTAGTAGTGTAGGTAATGCTATTTTTTTATATACAATTGATAGGCTCGCTTTTGATTTTACTGCTTCACTTGAATATAGGCATGTTGTAAAGATGGAGCACGCTTACCTAGAACTAGAAGAAACTTAGGTATACCATAAAATAGGGAGCTAATTTCCTATAGAAAATGCTTTGGTCGAACGTACGGAAAACTTTACTTATACGCGTTCTACTTACTACGATCTTTAACCTCTTGACCTCCGCATATTAAGCGGTGAAGCAGTTGCCACGTTGCTGTAAATTAAAATATTCGAAACTTTGTTAAACGAACTGATGTTCGTTTACCAAAGTTTCGAATATTTTAATTTTTACTAAAAAGTTGACTACAACATTTGTGAGCATGTGCTAGTAAACTTTTAGGGTGCAATCGGCTTTTTCTACTTAATAAAAATCGGTTCATCTTTTTAAGATACACGTACATATATACACGTCAAATTTAGAACACCTCTCTTTATAGTTAGGGGGTTACAAAAAATCTAGTAGGCTCTGCCGAGTTCAGGGAATATCTTAGATTTGAAAGCAATTGCCAATGGTAAAATCGGCGACTAATGACAAATAAACTGCCTAACTATATTAAGGCTGACTTGCCTGTATCTTGTCAGCGTCTTCATAATTCGGTAAAGGCGAACTTCAAGTCTAAGTTTGAATCGACCCACATGTGCCTGTCACTTAGGAGACGCCGAAATATTACCTTTTAAAATTCGCCAAAAATCACACTGCACATATAAAATCTCGCTCATCAACACCCAACCATCAGTCCAAGTTAATTTATATATACTTGTCACTTCCTCAGAATAATAAAACATGACCTGCAAGTTGTATAACATGCGCCAATCAGCGGCCGGCTCTTGCCTTCTCACGGTCATAATTAAATATCAACGGTTTTGTTTATAATACTAAAGTATAACAAGAGTGAACCCGAGTCATGTTTAGACTGATCTTCGATGAATGAATGAATGTAATATGATCGATTATTGTATTCGATTTTCGTACGAATCGATTGAATGGGTTGGTGGCGTTGTTTTTTATTCTATGGGGAGGCGGTTTAGTAAGTTTGAATTTGTATTAATTATAAGAGTAGAGAGAAATAAAAGAGAAGAAATAAATCTTATTATTATTAAAAAAAAGTGAGAGAATGCAAATAGACGTTCTTGATGACCATTTCTTCTGAGCTAAGACCCTAGGACGTGGCGGTTGGCGGGCGTTTTGGCGGACTGTCTTTATGTAAAACTTTGGCGTTCAAAAAGTACTAGCACTCAGCCTACTTTGAATAAATGACTTTTAATTTTGAATATGATAATTAATAACAGCCGCGCCTATCACAGATCTTCAAATGACAGCCGAGACCACCGGCTCATCGCACTTTCCGAAGCATGGAAGAGTTGCGGTTTGTTATTAATGGCACCCATCCACACACCAAAATCGACAAGCGTTGCTTAACCTTGAAGATCGACACGTGAAACTTATTATTCAGCCACGATTTTCATTCTATGGGGTAAAAATTTTTCTTTTTTTAAAGATGAAAATTCCTGTCGTTCACTATAAATAACTTCTAAGCAACGTATGTAGATTGTAACAATACGGTGAGAAAATATCGAAGTTATAAAGAAAACCAACCCATCATGGCGTGGTATACTCAGCAAGCAATTACTTACTTGCGTATGGGCAACACAGAGTGCTGGAGTAAGAGGCTTCAATTAAGATAATTGTGAAAACTGTATGCCCAACTAACTTAACTTCACCAACAACCAAGGCTGCTAAAGCACTCAAGCGCCGCAAATTCATTTAGTAGGTAATACGGCTTCGAAAAGTTTATTATGGGGTCCGAGAGCACACCTCCTTTTCAAGAATGTATGTATTTATAAATTATATAAGTATGTATATCAGTTGTCTGGTTACCATAACACAAGCTCTGCTTAGCTTGGGATCAGATAGCCGTGTGTGAGTTGTTCCAAGATATTTATTTATTTATTTATTTATTAAGAATATTTGCGTGGGTAGAGGTGCTGGTTCGTTTAAGAATAAGTATTACCATTCAACGTGGTAATGCTGCCAGTCTTCTGGGTAGGTTTCCAGATGGCAGCGATGTGGAGACATACTCTGACTTCTAAGAGTACCTATGTATGTGCCATTTGACTTAATAATTTATGTACACACAATATACTTATAAAAGAAATGTTTGTACAGAGTAAAGATCACAAATGTAGGTAAGTACTGCTTATATAACTAGAATTTTCTTCCAGAAGATCTGCGACAGAAATGTGGCATAAGAAACGTAGACACAGTGTGTAAAGAGACAGAGAAGGAAACTTAAAATACACTCACTTAACTAAATCATAATAGTTAATATTATTATCTATATCATAAAGAGGTAACGTTTGTGAGTTTGTGACGTTGGTACAACCGAGTGGGTAAACTCTGGATCTACTGAGCCGATTTTCAAAATTATTTCACCAATAGAAAGCTACGTTATTATGGAGTGTTATAGGCTATTTTATCCCCGTATTACCACGGGAACGGGAACAACGCAGGTGAAACCGCGGGGCGCTGCTAGTCTATTGAGAAATACATATAAATCAAATAACAACGCCAAAATTACGTCCTGGCAATGATCGCCCACAGGCTGGATTGCTCCTATATCTAGCAACATATCGCTACCTCGTGAGTGTTTGTTCTTGTTTCGTCTGTGCTTGTTATCCTGTCTGTATCCTTGTATGTTTCTGTTTGTATATGAGTCGTGTTAGGTACTTGAATTAAAATTCTTTTTTTTTATTAAACGTTCAAGTGGGCGTGGATGGGTAAATCAACAAATAGTTACTAAGTGGAATAGCACAAATACTTAAACGAGCTTCAGATCCGATTTTGATGATTGCATTTTTCATTCCAACCTCAGTCTATTCACAGAAAAACACGTGGGCCACCGCGGAACGGGTGTTTTTCAACCGTCCGTACTATACAACTCAATGTTATAAAGCATAATAAGCCAGCTGTCAAGAAGTATATAAATATAATCCGCTAAGTAGCCGCAGTAATTATACAGTGCGTTAAGATAAAGACATCGCGTTCGGTGCGAGCAATCGATTGGTCGCGGTCCTCGTATGCGTGTTATATAGGTACCGTTTTATTACATACAAGCAGCGCCTCGCGGTTTCACCCACGTAGTTCCCGTTCCTGTGGGAATACTGGCATAAAATATAGCCTATCACACTCACGAATTATGTGGATTTTTTTTTTATTGGTAAAATATTTCGCATAGTCGATCCGCAGATTCAGAGATTACCCCCTTTTTTTGTTTGGATGGGATATTATCAAGAAATGCGGAAGGGGAGCAGAAGAAAATGTCAGACTCTTACTGAATAAAACCTGCCCATGTTCCATGTTGAGTTCCAGGGCCGTGGTGATCCTTTTGAACAAATGCCTGCACCCTAGCAGGCACTGACCCTATGGGGCTCCGTCTTCTTTGCTGACAGCTCTTTGAGGCAGAGATCACCCCCTACAACCTCACAAACTTTACCTCTTTATAATATAGTATAGTATAGACGATATGGTCTAGTATTGTGACGAGATTGGTCGTCGGAGAGCCAATGTGACGGGGGGTCACATTATGTGAGGCTTTCCACCTCCCAACTCGTCCCAGTGTGTAGGATGGTATTATTGTATGTAATAATAAACTTGATTTGTTTGTGACTTGTTTATTTTTAAAATTAGATAAGGAAAGAAACCCGGGTTTCTAAAACTTGTTACATGTTACTATTGAAACTGGTAATAACTATTGAAAATATTATTGACTGCTCTGGTTGAGCAATTTGATAGGACTGAATGAAAAAATCTGAGCAGTCAATAAAAAAAACGAAATTTAAAATATTTTTGAAAATAGACATTTTCTTTTCATTAATAAAAGTAAGGAGTTTTCAGCCATCGTGGAGGTTTAAAGTCCACGAGACTGAAAACGCAACGACATCGTTACAGTATGGGTCCACACCACACAAATCATACACACATCTGATTAAAAAATTCTATCACACTGAAATTTTTCTTTAGTGTTTTGTTACACAGACAGAATTCTAAAGAAGTTTATGGAAGTCTATTTTGTGTGGAACCACTGGTAAAGGCTGTCAGTGGCTGCAAGCGTAACTGTCTGAACTGAGTTCAGGGTTCGTTTCCCGGGTTTAGCAAAGTGGGTTAAAGGGTTTTTCCGCTAGCATACCGGTGTGGGAGAGAAACGGAGTTATATAAGACACATAGTACTGTCTTTTTCGCATAGGGAAAAGTTGATGGCAAGCAACTATCTCTCTTTTACCTTAATTTAACACCTCTATCTATCCCTTCGGGGAAAGCAGGCGTGAAGTTATTAAAAAAAAAACTTGGTCAACGATTTATGTTTACTTTGCTTAGCTTACTTTGGAACATTGGAGGCGTTTAGTGTAGGTGATATTTACCGACTCCCAACTTTTTCAGATAATGTAAAAATGAGATTGATTAAAAAGGGATATATTTATATATCATTTTCTGTGGACAGGCCCTAAAAATTGCACCTAACTAAGTAGCGTAGCATTTTACCTGTTATTATATTAATGGGCACCGCAATATTTCAAATGCATGTTAAATTCTATAATAAAATGTTCCCAATAAATTGTATGATATTTATTTAAATCGCTAACATAATATATTAAATGTAATATTTTATTTCAATTTATTTTCTCTTGTTTTATGTCGATAACACACATCATTAAGTAGTTAAAGAGACTTGTTTTAACTTTCGACAGTTAAAAATGAATAATTCATTTGTCATGGCTTGAAAAATGGTCGATAAGAATAGTTACTCCTAATAAGTAGGTAACCGTTGTTCAAAAACCTACAGCTTAGTTGGATAATAGTCGTTTGTATAGGGTAAGCAACAGTAAACTCAAAAACTAACGATACTTTCTACCCAGTCTGCCGCCACAAGAAAGGACGTATCTACAAAAAAACTTTTTACAAAAAAAAAATAACCGACTTCTACAGAAATAACCAAAAAGTACAAAATAACTTTAATTTCGGAAGTCGGTGTTCATGTTGTATTTTTTTGTAAAGTTTTTATTTTTATTTTTCACTTTTTAGTGGGACAACCTAAACGTACCAATTACATTGGTGAAAATATTATACATTATGCGATTTCAGCAATCCCGAAAGATTTGCTTTTATTTTCCCATTTTACATCGACAAGAGGGAATAAGAACGTCGTTAATGTAAACTATGCCACGCATTATTAGGGTTAACTCAAATACTAGTTGTCAGATCTCAATCAATATTTTTTTTTTAAATATTTTTAATACAAAATTAAATGGGACCACACGACAAGCACCAGCTTACGAATATAAAAAGAATAAAATCGGTACACGCAGTATAGAGTTATGAGGCACCACAAACAAAAAAAAAACAGTCGAATTGAGAACCTCCTCCTTTTTGCAAGTCGGTTGAAATTTCATTTTCTTAATGTCGGAATCAGTTACTGCGTTTTATATAAGTTTATTTTCTTATGATGGCAGTAGTACCTTGGTGACTTAGCAGGAAACACCAAAGCGTTATGTTGGGAAACTGCTGAATACTTTGTTGAACACACTTCTCTTCATTCTGCAAGATATCCAGAGATATAGAAGATTATTTTGTAAAGTCCCTTTGCAAGTAGAGTAGTAAATAGTATTCATTATGGCTCTACATATTCATCATATGCCTAGCCTTTTCCCAACTATATTCGGGTCGGCTCCCAGACAAGCCGGATTCAGCTGAATACCAGTATTTTACGTGGAGCGGCTGCCTACCAGACCTCTAGAACCCATTAACGGGGGAACACGGTAAATCTTGGCAAGACTAGTGTCAGATTTTCTGGCTTCTGAAAATCCATAACGACTGCCAAAGATCTCCAAACGAAAGCCGGGATCAACGACTTAATGTGCTTTACGAGGCAAGGAGAAGTCTCGTTATGTTAAGATGGTCACCCATCTACAGACCAACCTCGGCAAGCGTTGCTTAACCTCGGAGATCGACCCGTGCGGCTGTTTTAATTAAGGCACGAACTCCTCATATGGCTCTACATATTAACTACAAAAAAATAGCACAAAAATAATTCAATATAAAATAACAGACAGATTTACTTGTTATTGTTATACTTTTTATCGTCTCATCGACGGCTCTATTGCTAATCACGAGTTTGCGCAATTACTTAAATTATTTACTTTAATTATGAAGTTCTAAATTGTAGGTAAATTAGATTCGTAATCAGGAACCGTAACGACCAGATTAGTGATGTAAATACCATTGAAGGGCGTTGAGGAAAATAGAAGAAAAAAAAAAATGGTTTTGTTTTGTTACTATGGTTTCTAAACTGATTATTAGATACGTTCATATTTCCATTCTTCCATTCTATGTAAAGATTCCTTGGTTATGGATCACTGACTGGCATCAAAGTTTTGAGTCCTAGAAAAGTTTTATTTTTAATTTTACCAAAAACATCCCAGCTGAAAAAGCCCGCTTCCTAACTATGCTGGGGTCAGCTTTTAGGGATGCAACTGAGTACGAATGTTTCAAATGAACTGACCTTCTGACCTTTACAACCCAAATACTGAGTAACACCAAACCACAACACCAGGCGTCAACCGTGAAAGTTACGTATAACAAATTACGTTACATATAAAATATATCTATACTAATATTATAAAGCTGAAGAGTTTGTTTGTTTGGTTGTTTGTTTGTTTGTTTGTTTGTTTGAACGCGCTAATCTCAGGAACTACTGGTTCGAATTGAAAAATTCTTTTTGGGTTGAATAGCCCATTTATCGAGGAAGGCTTTAGGCTATATATCATCACGCTTAAGCCAATAGGAGCGGAGCAGCGATAAAGAATGTTTTAAAATCAGGGATTCCACGGGGACGAAGTCGCGGGCAGCAGCTAGTTACGTATAAAAATCAAAGTCTACTTGAACATTAAAGAGTCCTACACATTACCCAATCATCATCAACGTTCAGTTAATGTCACACAGACTGAGTAAACCCGCTCGTTGTTAATGAGCACGTAACCTGACTCTTCAGCGCTCGTTCTCTTCAACGATCGGTTTCAGCTTTAGTTCAATGGCCAATTTATTTACTATGCCAATGACGATATGGCTGACATTGCTTTGTTATTAACATTCCAATATTTTTTCTTGTACCTAGGGTCAATGGATTGTCAATCTGGTAAATAACTTTACTATCAGCTATGGTCTTATGTTTTTACTGTAGGTTTTTCTTTCATTCCGTCAAGTTAATCATCCCGATGTCATTGTAACTCTTTTCTTTCATAGTTCACACACCATCCATCGTTTTTGGCTTCTTCCTCACCGACTACTTTGTTAAAAAAACATCGTAAATTAACTAAAGACATTTTTTTATTTAGAGTCGTGCCGCAATAGATTTGAAACTCGATACCGTCAGCCGCAACATTAATCGAATAATTGATAAATCGAATGCACAGAATCGTTTAAAATTTAATACAACGAACTACATTTACGATATATATCTATGGCAATGAAATACGTTAAAAGTGCATTAATGAGGTTCTATGAGCTGCATCAAAGCCACCGTATTGGTTCGACTAATCGAGCGGCACTCCATAGTACCGTGATTTGTATGCATTTCACACCTAACGTGTGTGCACAACGGGTATCGGATTGAAACAGCTTAAGCACCGAATTATAGAACAACAATTAGTGCTTAAACAGACGTGTTATTGGATTTAAATTGGCGGATGTGTCGGAAGATGATAGTGTTTTTAATTAGTCGGTGTGAAGTTGACATGATATTAAATTTATCAATGGAATACCGTACTAAAACATGAACGAACTTTGTTTTGTAATATCGTTGGCAGTGTCTTCTTTAGCTTTCGTTTTATGTGCAGTATATTAGTAGGTACCCAGATTATGGATAAATTATAATATACCTCTAAAAAAGTACCACGTTCACCTTTCCATCGACTCGTCTTGTCACACGTCAAAATGACGTGTTGTACGTCAAATTGACGTGCGGACACTGCGTCTCTTTGTATGCCTACTTTAGTGACAGGCCTTTTGTATCGAGTATGACTTGTGTGTTAATTGTGCCGGTCGAATCGCTCAGACATTCTGATAATCGATAATAATCGACTAAAATTGTTTATCGATTCGGGGTGTGGCTCTATTGTGATGTAAGTTGCTTTAATAGGCAAGATAGCCACCGAGTGCTCATAATATATTGAATTGGTCTATTAGGCCGACTTTGGTCATGTTTTTATTTATAAATTATTCTATTCATCGAGTCGAGATAGATTGGCAACTGTTCCACTGCTGTGCAAACAAAATTGTTATAACTTATTCGATTATTTACCTTTTAATCACCTTAAAGCGTGGCAACGTTTGAAAAACTTTAGATAAAGCTTAAGTATTGTACTTTTAATTATTAATTAAGAAGTTTTCTAAAAAGGATAAAAGTACTTTTATGTGCATAAAATATAAATAAATGTTTACAAAGTGATTTTCCGAGTTCTCTCTTTGTTTTCGCGTTAATTTAAAATTAATGTATTTCAGTCGAAATTTCGTATCTTCAATGATACTCAGTTCAGTGACCCTAGGTCATTATAATATTTTAACGACCTGTGGTTTTCGCATCGCACAAATATGGGCTAGCGTAGGACCAAATATTTTATGTGCGAATCTAAATAAGCGTATCGAAATTATATATTGTATGTATATCAAATGTAATTCGTTGATTATCAAGTACTTGGCTTATATTTTGTAACGGTAAAATTCCATGAAATTATTGTTAATATAAACGGTTGAATGACTTGAAGCAAAGACGTTTCAACGTTACTATGTAGGTTCTAAGTTCAGACAGTTTCGTATGTCATTTGTTTATGATATTATTTTTGTAAATTTGCTATTTTTTTTTTATTGAATGGGCTTTTTTTTTGTTTTATTTATGTCAAATCTTGCAAGTTGAATTAGGTTCACTTAATTGTATCCTACAGATTTGTAATTTTACTTGTTTATTCAGTTCCGATGACAGTCAATTTCTTATATTAACTATGGCCTGATTGTCCTTCTACGGTTGGCTCCAGATGAATTAACTCCTCAACGGTCAACAATGCGGACGCAAAATTTTATCATTTGGAGACTAGGTACGCAAAATAGGTCCCTAATTATAAGTCCCTATAATAATAAAACCCTATCCCTCTACCCGAACAGCTCGTGACTAAGCAATAACAGCTACAATGGTCGATCTTAGAGGTTAAACAACGCTTATCGAGGTCGTTCTATGGATGGGTGACAATCTTAACATACCCAGTAACGTGTTTTGGAAAGAACGTAAAGCCTTTGGTCTCGCATTTCATTCGCAGATCTTTGACAGTAGTTACGGATTGTCAGAAGCCGAAAAATCTGACACCAATCTTGCCAAGAAGTACCGTTACCCAGTTTTAATGGGTTGTGGAAGTCTAGTAGGCAGCCGCTCCACATAAAAAACTAGTACTTAGCTAAATTCGGGTGGATTGGAAGCCGACCCCAATTTATTTAGGACAAGGCTAGGCAGGTCATGATATCTGATAATAAAACCCTATAAACATAAAAGTGTAAATACATTTCACTTTTTTTTTTAATAAATTGTCTTTGAATCCAACGACTGAACCCTTAATTAACCATATTATTTTCATACGCAACACTATTATGTCAACAAAGCTGAATGTTTGGACTTAGTTAACGTAACAATAACATGTGACACATGACTTTAAAGGGAAAAGAAGATAATTTTATATTAAAATAAACTACCCTTCGTACACGTTTAGTCACTCATAGTCATGAGTGTAAAAAAATTAAATACACTTTAGCGGTAGTATTATAGTTTCTACACAAGCGTGTTGAAAAAAGTCGTTTATTACGTTCGAGTATTTGACTTTGCACTTTTGGCATTATACATACTCACGTCCTTAAGGACGTACACGAAAAAATATTCATATTCGTTTATTTGCATCTACAGTGTTGGTAAGTTGTTACAATCAGGCTTAGCATCATTATATACCCTGTTTGGACACAGCAATATATTTTTTAATATTTAACATTAAATAAACATTATAAGCATTTTCTACTGCTAATCCCAACTTAGCTGTTAAACATTTAGTTCTTATCATTGCATTCAGTGGCGTAACTATACCATCGGTGGCCCGTGGAAAATTCTTTTGATGAGGACTTCCCAGTTTTATTTTCAAGAGTAATAGATTTATGTGTCACCGGAAGATGGCAACCTCCGCAAGATTATAAAATATCTTGAGCGATTGTAAACTCTCGATAAATTGTCAATTGAACATTTGGAAGACATTTTTACGCATCAAAATTTGATAGTCTATGATCTCCAAAATCATTCTTAGAAATCCTGCCGGACCTTGGAAACGCTCATCTTCCGCCGGGGCCCTCTCGGGTTGGGGGCCCGTGGCATTATGCCAGCTGTGCCACCCTATAGTTACGCCACTGATTGCATTCATAAGTATCTCAAATAACGCTCAAAATAAATCTCTCATTTGCCTCTCGGAGCTGTTGGTAATGCGTAGTCCCCTTTTCTATACAACCATGTGAAGAGTACATTGGCTAACTCTTTGCTAAGAACCACTTCGTATTAGACACGGACCAAAGGTGGGTTTAAATCCAGTCCATAAAGTTGAGTCAAGGAAGCTTGACAAGTCCCGGAGAAACGATTTAGTAGGTACTGTCTAAAAGTTCTCGCAACGAAATTAATCAGAAAAGAACATCGGGACATTAAAAAACATATTTTTCTCGTCGACTTTAGTAAACCTTCTATCAAGTATACCTTGTTCTTGGCTATGTGGCGAAATTTGTTCGAAAGAGTCACCGCGGCCCTTGAACGCAAAGGGCATTAGGAGGAACACGGATGGGTTTTAACCATAAAGAGTCTGACAGTTCCTTCCGCTCCGTCCAGAGCGGGAGAAGACATTTGATAAAAGAAATGAAGCACGTTATAACCAGAGGTCGGAATTAAGTAAAGTTATTTATGTACTTACACTGGTTTCATACAGCGAAAGAATAAAGTGGATATGCCTCAAATCCCGAAATTTATTTTAAAGAGCAGAAAAAAAAAACCGAAATCCCGTGATTTATATAATATAAAGTTACACAATTTAACCCACCGGAATTTGCTTAAAACTATTAATAATTTCTATTATGAAATCATGTAAATATGTACTAATAAAAATGTTAATTATCTTTCTTTTATTTGTCTTATCCATCTCTGAGGTTTTTATTATTATTTATTAGTAATATTGTTGGCCACACGGGATTGTCTATTAGAATTCCCGGGAAGATCCATATTAATATCAACATTTCGATGCAAGTACACAAATAACTCTATCTAATTTCGACCTCGGGTTATAACACAACAACACAAATGTAGCAAAACAAACACATTAGCACCTATATTAAAGTTATACCTACATATATTAAAGTCTGAACCAACTAAACGAGTGTTTAAGTCTTTAATAGCTGGTCACGAGCCAATAAAACGACCTAACCACATGTTGTAGTTAACCATCAATTACTGCAAGAAGGTTTAATAGAAATAACCAGTTAGAATTCACTATCAACTGAGCCATCTGTAGGTAATAAACGTCTGACGTCAGACCCTGTCATTCTAACTTCTTTAATTTGCGTTATTTATTAGAAAAACGGTCTGACCTTGCGATAAGTTGCTTTTTCGATCCTAGCACGCAACAAAATGGATGAAAAAATGCAAGGATTTTACGGTATTTTCTTATAATTTTCTAATCTCATAATTTTATCGCTTTTTTATAGGTTTTTGTAGTAGTTTTTTCTTTAAAAGTTGCAGTTTTGTTTGAATGAATAATTAGTTTGATAAATGATTAGGATTATCATAATCATATTTTGTAAGATATACCTACGTGTGCTTAAAGTTAAGAATCTTAAATCGTTAATTGTTTTGATTAAATTAAGACAATAACATTGCTGACGTAGGAATATCAATAATTATACCTATTTTACCTATGTTTAACAAAATAAACAAAAACAGGATATTTTTAATGTAATTGAATAAATAATAATTCCAAAACATACCACTAGACTCCAAAGGTTGTATGCACTAACTTACCTGTGAAAGAAAAAACACAAAATTAATATTTAGATTTAGAACAACAAAATATGAATTACCTGAGGTTGAAATTTCCTAAGAGTATCTTTATGTTGAGGTAAAAATCCACTTTAAACCAAACCACACGTCAGAAGGGGGCAATCCGAATTTTTCGCATTCGCAGTTGCAAACTGGCAAAAACAACACTAATTCACTAACAATGTCGAAAACCTGTCAAAACGCATGGGACATTTTGACAAGTTTTTGACATGATGATGGTCGCTGAGAAGCTATGCGACTTGAATTCGAACACCTTTAAAGTACATGGCATTAAAATTGATAGATTATACAATCATAAAGACGAACAATTCAAGTTAATGTCTGATATGTACTAAAACTACTTTTTAGTAATTTAGTAAGCCATAGATCAGTTCTCTGTCACTTCATTAATTCCAAACTAAAAATAGCTTATCTTGACTAACCTTTATAAGCCAGCAAAATTATTAAAGCAACAATAGATCACATACAGCAAAAAGTCGATCAAAGTATCGTACGCCATTCATTCATGCCTCCCACTCTATAACGGTGAATTTTTTCATCGTGCCATACTCGTACACCAACGCACACAAGTAATTCACTTATAACATCGATTAGCATATTGTATTTTGTACAAATCTTTTTCGGTTCGCTGTATTGGGTCGGCTTGATTTGTGTTAGGTCAAATAAGGTTGGTAGCTCATGTTTTTAAAGAATTTGATTTTGAATATGAGTGAAAATGTATGTTGGTACACCTGTTTTGAAAGCATTGATATCTTGAGTAGATAGATTTAAATCAACCGTGACACGTAGATTTTGCCGATGATTTTAGCGCATAATACCGTTAAACGGACACAAATCTAGACACCAAGCTGCTATAAGATCCTGATAGAGAACCTCATTAGCCTGGTTCAACCCAATATGGGTGTATGCCTGCCTCAATCAGACTGCCAAATATTGGTCTACCTGGCGACCGAACATAGGACCCTCAGTTCAGGAGATCCGCATATTATGGTCTCGTTAATGGCCCCTTTACCGAGGAAGTACACAATACATTTACGTTAAATTTTTCTCAAGTATCATTACTAGCAACCCTATAGAATTAGCACGAGGTGTCATTGGCATTATGAAAATGTATATGCCCCAAGATGGCGTCCTTTAAAATTTTTAAACGCAAATATAATTTATGATCCTGACTGATTAGTATCTATGTATGGTCTAGCTATAAATATGTGTTGAATTATGTATGTCTGTGTGTATGTAAGAATGTCGTTATACCTATTAAGATGAAACACTAGACTTCGACGGGATATTAGTTACCACTTATCTGACTTGAAACTATAAAGTCGAATTAAACAAGATTTTGACATCCTAAAAGCTACGTATCAATTTCCATATAATATTAAGAAAAATACATTATAAGTTCTTCTAAATTAAGAGATTAAATAGACATCTCTGGTAAGTTACATAAAAGGTATCCAGTTCTTTGTCATACAAGAAATACCCAAGAATCTTAAAGACCTGCTCTAAGATCTTTTCCAAGGCAAAGACCGTTTCGCAATGCGTCTTAAAAAACCAATTAAACTACTTGAACATAGTGATGTAACCATACAAACATAATTGTTGGTCCTTCGAGACACAGAAAAAAAACCTGGTCCCTATATCTAGACGAGTAATAAGGCTAGACTAAAAAGGTTACTAGATTAACTAGTACGATCACTATACTAATGAAGACACCGTATTAATTACTAACCATGCTTAAAATAATAAGAGACGAGATAAAAACTAGAAGGAACGTTATAAAAATGAGGAAGTGCGGAAAGAGTTATAATTGCATAGGGGATAATAAGAACATATTGCTAGCACCAAGTGTGATAAAAGCGATCGTTGAAAGACCGGATACGATTAGACAAAATTATAGTTATCACTAGTTTGATATGTTGAAATTCGTAAAGACGATAATACTGCTATCCGTTAAAGTATAAACACTAATATTTCAAAATGAAGTCCTTCTTCCATCAAAAGAATGAATACTCTCGAAAAGTCGAAAGTATATTCCATTGACACGAGCCGCCAAATGCCACATTGGATTTTCGCTCGCACATAGAATGCCACTTTGAATAAGATAGTGATAGCAACCATTTCCACTAGATATTACATGGTTACAGTCACTTTTTTGCTACCACATGCAACTCTAGAGAAATCTCATGCACACGTACAAGTCACAGTGGTATTTGAACCAGCAACCATCAAAAAAAAAACTAATTAGACACCAGACCATCTCACCGTGAACTGTGGCTACAAGCTCCACCGTACGCCCACGCCGCGTTCAGTGTTAAATCTGAGCTTATTTGCAAGTCAAAGCAGACGGGATGACGTTGCAGGAAGACGGAGACCTACCTAAATATTACCATGTACGGAAGAATATATTAAACGCCGTAGGAAGGCAACACCGATTCTATATTTATTTTAATATATTATGTTAGTTCCAGTTGGTGTGTAGGGCATTTGAAATCAGCATTACATTGAATAATATTGTGGCGAATGTGAGTTATAATTAAGCTGGGAATTTGATTAAAAATGATCACGATGATTGACAGGACATAATGGAGGAAATAAAGGTTTTGCGCCGACCACAAGTACCTGCAATGGAATAAGGCAGGAAGATTATGGTGATGATAAAGATCACCACGAACGCTGAACTGAGTTTGGAAGACGAAACAGGGACATTGTTAAAATTATAAAATTCCTCATAATAATATGCTTACAACATCATGAACATGGAAATCATCATTTCCTTCTCCAGAGATAGTCACGAAATTAACTAATTAGGAGTCCTACAGCTTCAGAACGATACTAATTATCGTTCAGATATCTTACTACGAGTATAAAACATCTGATTTTTCCAATAGATCGTTCCATTTCTAATACTGCAGCAACATCTAAACAAGGAAAACGAAGCATTGAAAGGCTTCCACAGCATACCATTCAAACACATTCCAAACCACAAACTATTTAAGCAAGAAAACAAAACAGCACCAAGAGGCAAACAAAACAAGATCACTATACACAAAAAGTACCTAATTTGCATGATTCAAGTGGCACTTTTTCGTTTTAGACTGTCGATAGCACACAATTAGTGTCGAACGAGTCAAAGTCGCCGAAGTCGATAAGGGAACGACAACCGAAGACAAAACGCGATGGTATCGCGGTGTTTGATTCATGTAGGGCTGCTTTTTAGGGAGTCTCTGAAATGTTGGGAGAGAATCGTATTGATTGAGGAGAGGAATGAATTGTAGTGTTGGTTTTGAAGTGTAGTAATTGATTTTTGCATTTTTGGTAACCATGTTTCCGAACCAAAGGAATACTTTCATGTTTTTCTACATAGTAGTAGTATATGCTCTGCAACGTTTAACTATTAGGTATTTTTTCAACTTCATGTATATTAACTCTTTTGTTAAAACTTCTTTGAGGAGTTCAGGTAACGGGTAGTTTAATGGCTGAAATACCATTACACAGTTTCTAGTTTTTTTTTGTCATCTTTCCGACGTGTGTGGTGGTTTAACTGCAATAAGTTGACGAAAAAGAGTCGAAGGACGATAAGTTTCGAATGTATGTACATATGTATACCATTTCATTCCTGTATTTGATAAAGCACAACTTCCTCATATAACTGACTGCCTACGGGCCTTTAATCACACTTCATTTTGATAAAAAATTGTTCATGAAATGTTCTTATATTCAGAGTTCACTGATTGATGCCATAATTTTGAATAGTTAGTTATCGAGTTTTTCGCGTTATTTTTCATTATCAAAGCATCTGTTTGACACTTGCGTACTAATTAATATATACTGTGGTTTCTGTCAACGTTTAAAAACGTGACAAATTTTCCCAGAACAAATCATACAACATGTAAAAAAGGAATTTCCGTACTGCAAAAAAATTGAGTGTTAGTTTTAAACATCGAGGTTTTCCTTCCGGGTATATATCGATACGGAATAATTAGTAACTTAAGAATTAGTATTGTATTTAATATTTTACACTCCCATTTATTGACACGCCCATTGAGAGTGGTGACATAATCATAGCCAACCGAAAACACTGTTTTTTTTTAATCAAAATTAGAACGTAAGTTTACGCAAAACTGACCTTTAATCCTTATACAATTATAAATAGACGACGAATCTAGTCAAATACCATCGAAAAACAGTATCGTACACCTCTCAACCCTATCAATAAACAGTTTAAATGGTTTAATTCTTGCGCGCACGCATCTCGGCCATTGGTCGGCGGCGCGCGACGCTATTGGCTGCGCGGCCGGCGGCGACTACAAAGCTTGGGAGAGGCGGGCTGTCCACGGTACAGCGGCTGGGCTGTCGAGTGTCCGAGCCGCTATGAATATGGATCGAGAGTATTTATGTGGTCAATAGTAGATGTGGAAAATCGTACGCAGGGCTGCAAATGAATTGCTGGTGTTGCGTGCGTGATGTATCGGGCTTTTAAACCACCGAACTGTTTTTTGGTGTGGTTCGGCTATCATACCAAAAACCACGTTTTGTGACTTTGGTTTATAGCCATTTCTTTAAAGATTTTTTAGGTGTTGAGACACACAGAATTTGCGTGGTTTGGTAGGGGCGAAATGACATTGCTTTTGGTTGCGTGCATGAAGGTTTATAGCATGTTTATGTTTATGCACACTTATACGAAATTTAGTAATACTTAACTGGGCAATTTTTTGAGAAACACTTTGTGTATAATGGTTGATCGACGACGTAGCTGGGAGTTGGGTTTCAATTGAATAATCTAATGATGCACGTTGCAAAATTATGTCTAAGAAGTTCAATAATTTTGAGGAATATTGTAAAAAATCAAGAGACTCATTTTGCAAAAGTCTTTCAAGTTCTGTATGCAAGACGATAATCAACAAAATCTAGGTGATCGAAAAACAAAAAAGAAACGAAATTAAAACAGAAAGGATCTTAGAATTGTGTTCTTACGAAGGTTGTATTAATTAACGTTAGCGTTAATTCTGTTTGTTAAACTATTGTGACAATGGCGTTTTAAAAGTGCCATTTCGTCAAGAAAAATAAAACACGGTCGAAGGCATTTGGTCCATCCAAATAGTTCTCTGCAGCTTGGTTTTGCGAGCTCTAAATCCATATTAATCGTCGGTCGCCTGATTAATATTGATAGCCTGATTAACATCTTCGCCTATTGTTTCTAATTTGCAAATTAATTGGTTGTTTACGATACAAAAAGAATTTATGTTTAGCTTTCGTTAAGCGATTATACACATCGTGATGGGCTCACAGTTTCATAGACTAGAAGCAACCAATCAGCAAGAGATGTTCTCAGGAGTTTTCAGAATTACCTAAAAAGATCAGTTTGTTTTACCTCTAACATTTGTTCGAAATCCCAAAAAAGAATACACTATTTTGCCTTAACAAGCTCAAGTTGGAAGTATGAAAAACTATAAAACTCATTCGCTTCGCTACTATTTCTTTTGACTTCCAGTCCAATACGCTATATAATATAGACTACATCCTACTAATATAATATTATAAATGTGCTTGAAAATGTGTGTATCAATGAAATGGTTGGATCAATTTTTACTTTTTCACACAAAAACCACAGCACAGATATTGATAAAACTTTACAGTAATATTGCTTGTGTATCAGAATAAAATGATAAAGGCTGTCAGTACAGTATTTCATGTGAACCACGGACCGGCACTAGTTACTTAGTTTCATAAAGCTAATTCGTGTCACACCTAGAGAGCCTAGAACCGTCGCTGGCGCAACACTACAGGAAGCTCTTCGCTATAATTTCCTCGAGTTTCTAGTCAATTAGTAATTAATTATCTCCGAGCAGATAAGAGTGATCTACAAACATGATCTGGGCGAGTGCATTTTGCTGTAACCTGTAATTATAGCGCTGGGACAATTAATTGCAGACTGATCAATGAATTATACATATTTCTTGAATAGGTGCAGGCTCTGATGTTTGTTTGTGGTATAAAATCTAAGATCTATTGGTAAAATAATTCATTATGTGTTGATTAAGATTGAAAACGAATTGGTCCCGAGAGACTTTATTATTTTGGTTATTGGTTACCAAATTAAGCTTGCTACTGGCACGTAAATTCGAACATCGAAGAGGGCATATGAAAAACTCAAGAAAATTTTGGCTTCAGATGTATTTATTTATTTATCGTATACTTTATTCTACATGTGCACGTACGTAAGTAAGTTCGGGAAAAACATTTATAAAGCAAGTGTACAGCGCGCGGTTTTATCGCAAAGGACAAAATGAATGGACTGAAAGAAATGAGATGATAGATTTAGGGCTTCCAGTGTACAAACTTACAAACACCATATATACCAACTAACACCAAGTATTTAACTTTGGCTGTTTGAATCATTCTTACTTAAGTAACCTATGTACCTACATATGGCCTACAATATGTGCTCGATACAATAAATACTGTTTACATAGGCGATGGTTTACCAATCTACGAACAGATATGTATGTCGTGCATCTGCCTAGTTTATTTCCTTCCTATTTATTTGTTTTGTTTTCTTAATATTTTTATTATATAATATGTTAATCTTAATATTTTTCTTGACAAACGCAGTTTAGATTTATTTTATTTTAAGTGTGTAAATATTTTTTTCAACGTATCAAACAGGGAGGTACCAGGAAATCATAAAGCCAGAAGGAAAATCCTGTGGTATCGGTCGCAGGACGTGACTCATGCGGCCGCCGCTGTAGGTAACCGTCGTGCAATGTTAATACAACTGCTAGTGTTCATATTTAATTGTGCAACTGACAGGAGTGACTGATGAGTGGATGTTAGAAATGTGTGTGGTTATGACAGAGTCTGTTTTGTATGGTGTTCTTCTTTCAGGTCTGAGCGTATACCAGAAGGTCAATTCTTCGTATTCAAAAAACGACAAAGATGTCAAAAAATTGTCTATGTATGGAAATTAATGGTATTTTCGACAGATTCCGATAATACAATTCATAAAAATACGAGAATTGCACCTCTATGGGTTTAAACAAAGTGACATTCTACCAGCAATAACGATTTCCAAAACGTCCTTTTTAGTCTGTGGAAAGAAATAGAGTGGTGGGCTTGACATAAATAGTCCTTAAGAGTTAACGAACTGTCACGTAGTTTCGTCTTTCCTTTCTTTAAATAGAGAATCGAAATCGATCGAATCGAAAGAGCTTTCGAAAAATCGGGAGAACTCTTCAACCGTCTGTTCACAAGTTTGGTCACGTCTGCAATGTCTACGAGCTGAAGTACAGAGGTCAAATAATGAACGAACGTTTATATGATCGACTATCGAGAATTTGAGACCAGCCACGGTCATTCGAGAAGCGTGCTCAGTTGTCATTCGAGAAACAAATGACAATCGACCTTCAGGACATACTACACTTAATTAAGTACAGTAATGTGAGTAACGGATACTAGGCTACATTCAGTTTGAGCTTGTCTGACAACCATCTAAGTGTTCTCCAAGTAATTTCAGCCAAAGAACCCAGAAGTAGAAGAATACGTGTTGCGCCAACCCCTAATGACAGAGAACAAGGGCAAGAAGATCTACCAGGGCTGAGGAATTGTTTTAAAGTGTCCACACTGCCTTGGAAACCAAATGAGACATTTTGAAGGAACACGAGCGAATTTTAGTCAGTAAGAGTCTGACGCTTCCTTCCGCAAGAGCTTGATGATAATTATTTTAAACCAACATATAAAATGAACTGAGTAATCTTATTGTAGACGAAGAAATACCGTAAGTAGTGACTAAGGATCTATATTGGGGAATGAGTAACCAGCAACCACCCATGCATTGGCGTACTATGCCAAACCGCTTGCCAAATGTGTCAGATCGTTTGCCATCGTAGATAATCGAGGTTGTACTCATCTGTGGCCATATATGTTGGCATAGCCCGAAGACGAAGGCATGGTATTTTGCACAATACCATAACACTGGGCCATCAGATTTGCTATCGTAGTAAGAGAAAATTGAACTTTGAGAGGCTCTCTCTAATCCATAGTTTTTCATATGCAATCTAGATTGGTTGGTGGTAGGTTCCATTAAAACTAGTAGGAAGACCCGGCGACTCGCGAAGGATGGAAAACGTGGATGGATACTCTTGCCCAAGAGTGGCACAGCTAGCAAAAAATATAAGAAATTTAAACTATATCTTTACCCAGAAAACTGTCACACACTATAACAGTTTATGTTATATAGACAGATTCAAGTCATCTTCTGCCTAGCCTTTTCCCAACTATATTGTGGTCGACTCCCAGTCAAGCCGGATTCAGCTGAATACCAGTATTTTACGTGAAGCGGCTGCCTACCAGACCTCCTTCCTTCTCCTCTCCTTCCTTGGCAAGACTGGTGTCAGATTTTCTGGCTTCTGACAATCTGTAACGTCTGCCAAAGATCACCAAATGACAGCCGGGACCAACGGCTTAACGTGCTTTCCGAGGCACGGAGAAGTCTCGTTATGTTAGATGGTCACCCATCCACAGACCAACCTCGGCAAGCGTTGCTTAACCTAGAAGATCAACCCGTGCAGCTGTTATAATTTAACCTCGAGCTTCTCCATATAGACAGATTCAAGTAATACTGCTAGTTTTTCTACTAATTTGCCTATTCTGGGAGCTCAAATCAACACGTAGTCAAATGTCCCACTCAAGTGGGTATACTTGACTATGTCTTTGACCACGAGACACAAAATTGCATTAACAATAAATATCCAGTTTTAAGTTAATTGAAATGTCTGCGACAATCAAACGTGTAGACTGACTGATAGATGAATGAATAAAGGTTATCGGCGCGACTCCAATCTCGTTTGAGACCTGAGCGAATGTCTAAATTGTCTCGAGGAAAGTTGTGTGAACTACCAGCGACTGGTTTCAATAATATGACGTAATTTAATAATAATAATCATTTTAGTAAATCATTTATTTCAAAATATAATCTACTAGCTGCTGCCCGCGGCTTCACCAGCGTGAATGTTGGAAATCATCATCAGGGAACATAATCCCGGGATAAAAAGTATCCTATGTTACTTCTAGTACCTCCCAGAATATGTGTACAAAGTTTCATGATGATTCGTCAAGTAGATTTTGCGTGAAAGCGTGACAAACATCCACGCTTTCACATTTATAATATTAGTAAGGATACTAATATTATAAAGAGGTAACGTTTGTGAGTTTGTGACGTTGTAAGGGGTAATCTCTGGATCTACTGAACTGATTTTCAAAATTATTTCAACAATAGAAAGCTACGTTATTGTGAAGTGTCATAGGTTATATTTTATCCCCGTATTCCCACGGGAACGGGAACAACACGAGAGAAACCGCGGGGCGCTGCTAGTACTACATAAAATTGTTGGTAACGCTTAAAACTATATTAGTACTTTATACGTAAGTACTTATTCTAATTAATATTATTTTCAAATTACCTAACATTAAAAAGGACACCACTAGAACTGTGTACCTTATTCCAGTGCCTCACAATAGGACACTCAACCCTTTCTTGGTGTTTAGTAGGTCGTTGGTGTTGCCACCCACGCGACACATCAGGGAGGCTACTAAATAAAATAGAACAAAATAAAAAGTAGATAGCTAAAATAATATCAAGCCTGAGTTCTTTTATGGGTCAGGCAGGGGTTCACCCAGTTTTTGCCAATTTTAATACCCATTTCACTACCATCAATTCACTAGTTGACACAAGCCGTTTACACAGAAGTATGAATAACTTTACAAGTATCGGTTTTCCTTTAGATCCATTCCTGACAATCAATCGTTTGTGGTCGCGTGCCCCTCATTGTGACATAGGACCTGTTTATAGCCATTCAAGAAAATTATAAGTAGATCGTGACTGTCGGCAGCAGTTACTTCATTAATAGTTCCTGTGAACGCTCGCCTAATGAATACATATTTTTATTAAATATATCCACGTGTATGCCACAACATGGAATTAGAAAACAACAATTCCCTAAACAAATAAAAACTGCGCGATTAAAAAAATATGTGACGCATTATTATTCTAACAAACTGTATTTATAAATAAACGATGAGCGAATGACACAACCTAAACACATTAAAACAACTATAAAACAACCCTTATTCGGCGATACATTTCGGCATTCTTTCAATAAATTTCCCTATGAATTTAATTAGCTTTTTATCTTCCCAGAAATCTATGACAGCGCCATTACATACGTCAATTGTCACCATAAACCGCCGACGGGAGCCGAAGACAACCGAATATAGACGAATGGAATCAAGTATGGCCGCACGCATTCCGATTGCATCTAATAACCTCAAAATCGAATGCAAAATGGCGTATTGAATAAATGACGCCGCTCCGTTTAGCATTCCGACATGCCATATGTGTGTACGCATTTTCATTTGGGGCCATTGTCTTGGCAGATATTAGTATTGATTTCAATAAATAAATTAATCGTATGGCTTCGCGAATAGCATTGGTTTGGCACGCGACGCGGGACAGACGATGAATCGATAAGTTCGCGATTGTGTGGCTATGGTCCGTCTGGTTATTACTGAGTTTATATCGTTTGACTCATGTAGCGTACGTGAGCCCGGCCGTTAACATCTATGTAATTTTCATTGTTAACAAACTAAGCAAATAGCTTGCAATTGTCTACTTAGCTACATTACATGCGTGCAGACCACACACGGCCTGGTCAACTTCATGCGAAAAGTTCCTTTTTTTTTGCTCGCTTAGATTTAGCTGAAACCACAAACCAACAAGATGAAAAAGGTACACAATTAGGAAGAGGAAAGGGGAGTGACGCAAAGAAGTATCTAATTTTATCAAATAAATCCAAGCTATCTTCATATGGGAAATATTTGTGGGCTTATGTTGAGGACATAAGCCCACAAATATTTCCCATATGAACATACTTATGTAGCTTGCAAAACCCAATTTCCGTTTACTATGCAGTTTTTCAATATCTTTAAAACACCTCTTTTCCTATGCCGTCCAATGACTCCCAAATCAATAACGTCAGAATATTTTATTATAACTAGAATAACTCAGCTAACATTTTCTAATCTGTCACAATTCCCCTTGTTAGATATCTCAGTAAAATTCATTTCATATCAAACATGGTCCTTCGATCCGGATACCATCTACAGAAATAACAGATTTGTAATAAATCCAATAAACATGATCACTAATACGTATTTGTATATAACAAGTGTGATACGGTTAGCACAACCTACTTGTAACCACTTGAGCAGTAGTTAGTAGCTAGGTCAAGAACGCTCGATCTGGGCGAATTATCTAAAGATTGAATCCTTAGCAAACACCCACGGTACGTCAACACTTAAGAATAAATGCTAAATGGGCATTTTCTTGTAAGTCAATCATAGTTTAGTTGGGGATTGTAATGAAAGAAGGGGTAAGCGTGAAACTATCTTAAATATGTATATGTGCAAAAATGATGGGACAAACATAATTATGCAGATTTTTTCTAACTACATATATAAAAAGCAATAAACGTACATCGTTAAATTAACTATGCCGCAAAAAAAAATGTCGAACCATATGCTATGGAAATACATATTAATTAAAATATAGACAACTCATCATCCACCGGGAGCGATCATATCCGAATTTGTCAAAAACGACATTGCCAGAGACCACACAAGCAATCTTTTAAAACATCAACAAAAAATACAAGCTGCCGTTTCGCATTCAGCCTGCAATGACAGCTGTCAATTGCAATTTTAACATGGAATATTGGTGGGAATGCGGAAACTCACCTTTAAATTTATCGAGTTTCGAAAATACTTGAAAGACAAATAAACCGCGCGGACTCGAAATACGGAGGCTGTCTTTACACGAGAAAACACGATGACCACGGTAATGCTAAAAATAAAAAGATGGCGAAAGAGAAAATAACATTAATAATATTACTGTAAAAGCGATGGTTTCCTTAAAAGATAAAGGTTTTCAGTGCAAAAAGCAACAATTTGTGGAACATGATCGCGATGGCGGTTTCTAACTTGAAAGTTTTCTTACTGATAACCCCGATGACACTGGCCGTCAAGAAATTAGAAGCGATCGTGTTTGAAAGCAAAGATAACACAAGAAGTATAGTGCTGTACATTTTTGAAAATCGAATTTACTCTTTTTCTTTCAATAACTTTTTTTTTCTTTACTAAGATACTGTACTCATTTGTGGGTTTATGTATCATCGCCAATTTACATTGAATTCGTTGCTTTCCGTGTCACGGCTTCTGAATAATTTGGTCTACGACCTAAGCTCAAAACTATCAGTATAATAAGCTGTTGTTATTTACAATCACAGCAGTTCACATGAAGTTTGACAGCTGGCTTACCTACCGATCAGAAACTTGATCATACCGCATACATTATTTAGAACGGTGATCCTGCTCATCACCATTTTAAATAATGTAAGATTAAACTTACAGGTGATAGATACAACACAAAGTGGTGGTACCGGTCATTTAATTAGTTATGGGAAATGTAGTTTTTAATATAATTTATTAATAATCAAAAACTATTAGTTTGATTTTGTTTTCTTTATAAGATGTTGACTGATTCGATTGAATATCCTCTTTTACTAATGGAGGTCTACACTTTTCCTAAGTGTCGTTGACTAGCTACTTTTTACATAGATAGGTATATTGACATAATTCTATAGAATAGGCCACGGAGGCAAAAACAGTAAAAAGGTGTAAAAAAAATTATTTCGCTACCTATTGATTTTAAAAGACATTGAAATTTTCGCCTGTTGCTAAGACACAATAAATGCACAGGCCACGTCTGTCTCAAAATTAGCATACAACGGACCACATACCTACCTTACATAAATCACCGAACTAAATTAATATCAACCGATTACTCGATCTCTCGATTGCGGGGAATCGATTAATTCGTAATACCAATTTGTCGTCGCAAGTCATATCTATCGAGCACTCGCCTACTTACTATAAAATAATGTATTCGTCGCTCGATCCTACGTAGCGGCGATGCGTAGGCGCAGACCGTGATTGACACGTCTTGATACTTGAACTGTCATATTTAACATGTGCTTTTAGACAGTGATGGGTACATGTTTCAGCTATGGTAAAAAGTGGTTTTGTTGATTAAAATGTTGGTGTTATTTGCATGTTTATGATAAGATTCGAAGGTTTTGGTTCTTGTGTAGAGGTCGAGGTGGAACCAGACGGAAGCGATTTATGATTGCTGGTAAGCTGTTAAAATAAGTTAGGGCTGAATTATAGTATCTATATCTAATACATTTTTTTTTAAGTGACTTATTTGTTAATAAGTATGGCACTGTTTTTAAATTCTGAGTTATTAAAAAAAAAACATTTTTCGGGTACAATTTGTTGTTAGAGCTTTTGTAATAATAACACCAACATTATTTTTTTCAATAAAACGATCAAAACTTTAATTCCACAAGTAACAAAACGCAATCAAAACTTGGTAAGCGGCATTTATATAGTTTCATACAAACTTCATACTATAGCTAACTATAGTAGGACCGAGTGTCGTGACCCTATTGCGTGTGTGAGTCATGTTAGCGGCGCGTGCGCAAGACTTTGAGGTTTTAAATTTCGAATATTCGAATTTGCATTAAGTTGGAACGATAAGGCACGCAGTGATTGTATTAGATTATAAAATATGTACTGTTAGTAGTTAAATACATGGCGACGAAATGCGCACCGTGAATCAAAAGCTGAGTACGGGTAAATGGTTGTTTAAATCAGCATGTGCTTTTATTTTTGACCTCCTTGGAAAGTTTGACTCATTGCTTTTTTTAATGTCATGGCAAGTCGATTGTTAACACTTTGTTGAAACATATCTCATTTCAGATTTTTGCGTTGGGAATAAATAGTGTTCGTAGAAAAATGAAATGTATGTGAAAAAAATAAAAGCTTTTAAAAGACTCTGACTTGCACAATATTCACTATAGTGAAATGGAATTTACTTTCCAGAAGTCTTTATGGAAGTTTAGGATTGAAGAAATGATTTGCATTATTATCTCGACCATCTCGAGTACAGGTGGGGGTGGCGACGAGATCAGACGATGGTGCGCCATCAGTAGGTCGGCAGTGGAACGGCGGGGGAAGATTTGGAAGGACAGGAGACTTACCAAGAAGAGGATGGTCCCATTGATGAAATGCAGTTGTTTCCATCTTTCTATATGGTTCCGAAGCTTAGTCTCCCATTTTGCAGGGTCTTCGTAAAATCGACACACTATCACCAAAGAGCTTCATATTAAATACCGATCTATCGAACATTTTGAAAAAACTAATACTGGAATTCATTGGTAAAATAAACAGAAATAAGAACTCGATAGAGACTGGTGATTCAAGACCAGATGGTAGGTAAGAGAGCACGCGGTCGATCACAAACTCACTGGATTGACCTGATACAAAAACTACTGAGTCCACTATGGTCCAGTGTAATCTAAACCCGCAGAAATGGGAGCGCATCACTGAGAGAGCAGTTCTCGGGAAATTCTATGACCCACCGAACATCTCTCGAAGTATCTCTTTTTTTGTAAGGACAAGAAATCATCAAATTACTTCTTCCGCTCTGGACGGAGCAGAAGAGACTGTCAGAGTCATACTAACTAAAACCCGTCTGTATTCCTCCAATTTCCCTTTACTTTCCAGGGCCGCGAAGACTCTTTCGAACATATTAGGCAGCCTGGCAGGCACTCGCCACTACTATGCTGGTATTTCTTTGAAGAACGCGTGGAACACAACCGTTGTCGACCCGGGAAATCCATAATAAAAAAACATAATCAGCCTTTTAACGTTCCCACTGCTCGGACACGGGCCTCCTCTCTAGGAAAGGGAATGGGCCATAATCCACCACGCGGGCCCAGTGCGGGTTGGTGAATGTCACATGTCTTCGAATTTTTGGTTCTAGGACATGCCGGTTCCCTCACGATGTTTTCCTTCACCGTTTTGAGAGCGGTGGTGTTGAAATTAATTACACAAAGTAATGCGCCTGGCTGGGTTTGAACGACCTACAATTCGTAAGTCGGAGCCGTTACCACTTGGCCACCACTGCTCTCAGGAAAATCCGCAACCCTGGAAAATGTATACTATCTACACAACCACGACCACTCTGACAAATTGTCCAACATAGAAGAAGACTATTGTCTTAATAGATGATTTATTTTTCTCTTCCGATGGCAAAAGGGCTGTGTTTCAAAAAATAAGTTGCGATCACGATGTGCATTTACGAATTATATCTTATACCTTAACTACAACATTTCATAGATAAAACAGAGGTGGTACGAAGTAACGAGTCTATTATACACTGCGTGGGCTCTATAAGTGTTCGAAGCTCGTTGTTTCAGTAATTACATGGTACTAATTGAAGTCTACTTAGACCGGTTGGGGAATACATTTGAATAATTTGACAATCTTATTTATATTTTTGACGGTTCAAGGGTATTTTGTGATTGTTGAGATCACTGCTACCGCCAACTCATATGGGCTAAAGTGATGGAGGATCGATTTACTGCAGTTGTAGGAAGTTTAATACTTCTGAGGGTCAATTCTACATTTTTAAACCCTTATTTTTTAGAATATATTTCCAGATTATGACTGAGACGCCAATACAAACGTTGCTTGAAAATAAATAGAATTGGCACTCTGATCGTGTCAGAAGAATAACACAAAAGAAAAATATTTTGAAATAAAATTAAAATATGTTTTAATAAGGAATATTTAGGGTGATTCAGAAGTGCGCGGTCTTTTTTTTTAATAAAAAGAAGAAAAAACCGTTGCCCCAGACTAGGAATGTCTCCTGTATCGTGGGTGCATTTAAAAACATACAAACTCACATACACAAACAGCTGGACCCGGAACAGTTATAGGCCATACAAATATTTGTTCCGTGCGGGAATCGAAACCGCGACATACAGCGCAACACTCAATCGCTCAACCACTCTGCCGTCATAACAAAAAAGGAGGTATGTAGATACCACCTAACAAAAGCTACAAAGCGACTTAAACGATTTCGCAACTTAACTTATTTCCTTAGTGTCGGAAATCGTTTACTTCGTTTTGTGTAGATAACTCTTTTTCCTAATGGGGGCAGCACTGTGCCAATCATGTCGACAATTTAAGCCTGATATAAAATTGTTCTTTTAATGTTTATCATCAGATATAGAACATCACCCTTAACTTCTGAAGTACCCTGTATACATGATTTTTACCTGCTAGTGTTAACGATTTAATTCTACAAAAAAAACAACGTACTACTTATGGGAGCATTAAAGAACTATAGTTCTAGGTTAGAATATATTCTTCTTCTCTATCCAGCTTGTTTACATCCTAACAGTAATAGAACCGCATATAGAAAACTTAACTACACTTAAAACACAGCACACGCATTCGCGAATTCTAATTACCTCAAACTAAACTCAGGGTCACCGCGCCATTTTTGACCGCGGCAAACGTTACTTAACCTCAGTAAATCAAACCTATGTAGCAAGTCTCACAGCTGGGAAGCGTCAAAATTGTCTATCTTAACAACATTTAATTATAATTGTTTTAACGTGGGTTCAAACTGATAGATATCATCAGTTGTTAATTTTGAAGGTGTTTTAAAACCTTTAAACAAATTCATTTAAATATTCTGTTCAAATTAGGTCGAACATTGATATATTTCGAAATGATGTTGCATACAGAACTTCCAAAACAACCGTATTCGTTCATTTAAGGCTGAACGAGAGGCATAATAAGGATCACTTATACTTTGAAGTAAGTAGTTGCAAAGCTATTTCCTCAAGGCGAAAAAACTAAATTTTCTGAGATCAAAACATTTGCTAATAAGTCTGTAAAGATCTTATAGTCGATTGATAGTCCAACCTTGAAAATATTGCAAATATACATCCTCAGTCTCGCTTGAAAGGTGGAGGTATTGTTCGTTATAGAAACAATATGTTCTGATACCATTAGTTCAAAACACGCATACCCAAGAAAAGATTCTTCGAAAATTTGATGTAGGTAAATTCAGTAAGTAAGTTTATTCTGTGTGATGTGTACAGCCCACACGATGGCAAGATAAAATAAACAATAATTACACTTATTCATCAGTAGGAAATCACATATGCGCAGAACCAATTTTCCCAATGGTCTACCTCCCATAACGTGGAGACCCTTTTAAGATTTTCTTTATAGCCACATCAATTTACTAACATACAAATCAATTATATAAAAATCACCCTTATAGTTGAGCAATAAAGATCAGTACATCAGCAAATAGAACGTGGTAAGTTGGTTATCAGATGTGACATACGGAATTAATTGTATTATTATTGTTGACGTGTGTAGAATGCTAATAATTGTTAGTCGGTTCGCTTTTTGTTCGTGTTTCCTGGAATAGTTTCGTGTTATTCCGTCAGTGTTCGGCCATCGTTCGTAGAATTCGGCACGGCATGAATATGTCTAGGCTTCGATTTAACGCGAAACGCTATCCAACTATATCTGTTTCTAGTGTGATTTTTGGAGCTTTGAATATTTGACTGTCACGTTTTCATTGAAGAGGCCGCAAGAGCTCGAAATCACAATATGTTTACGTAATTGAAGCCCACAGCAGTTTGATCTATGGTCAATCATTAATATTCGTTGCACCATCAACCACCCGCTGTTTTAAGGTAACTGTTCCCATTTTCGCTTACGACTGGGTGCAACCAGCAGTCGTAAACGATGGGCTGAATAATATCATCTACGTCTCCATTGACTGACTTTTATCTATAGTATAGCAAACAGTCAAAGATTTTTACATAATGCACCAAGTATCTACAAAAACACTTATGTAGCTTCAACATACCACAGAATAAATAATCCCCTATCTCATGTAAACGAATTATCACCACAACAAATCATCAACGACACAAAACAAAACGATAAAGCCTCGAAACCCTTCATTAAATTCATATTTAATGGCGTCCACAAAAATATATTTATACATCAAGATTAATATTACCATTAGCAAGACCTAACCTTATTTAGAAGAGTGTAAAAACTTGTCTCTGGTCCCAAAATGGCGGCTGAACGAGATAACACCAAAAACAGTAGCATTAGTTGGAAATATCCAAGATATGCCTTTTGAGGGACTCTTCAAGTGTTTTAATTATGAACTTTATATTGTACAGATTTAGGAGTGAAAGGTGGAGCCAAAAGTCATATATTTTAGTCTGTTATCCTTACGAGGTAGGCAAAGTGCGTAGGCCAGTGCTAAATATGACCCAATGCTGTTAGATCAAAGGCCATAAGGCTATCGCTGACCCTTGTGCTGGTATTAGATATACTCTAAACAGCTTTGGCAAAATTTGAGACTGTTCAATGATTTGAATTTGTGATGAAAAATAGGAAAACCACAATACTATAACCCAAGGAATTTCTGAAATTATATGCATGTGTGGTGGGTTTTACTTAAAATTGTTATTGTCACGGTAAAATAAAACCATTGATTAGAAAATTGTTAAAAAGATGACTGGTGTTTTGAAAATAGTAACTAAAAATTTTAACGAGTATCTATCCACGGATTTACAGATACAACAGTAACCTTAAGAACAACTAAACGCACAACGTACTGACAAATGCCGTGCCATAGTTACAGATTTGTTTTCCCCATAAATAGTAAAAGTTGAAGTGACCACACCGGCAGCCTTGGCAACCGGTAGGTAACCAATCACTCGAACATTCTAGACATCGATATTTTAGGCCAATTTATAGGTTATTGGTTCATTCCGGTACTTGAAAGGCAAACCAACTGAGTATGAGCGATTGCACCTAAATGCTTTAGAGCAGCTCCGTCATTTGTTTATTTGACAAATAGTTACAATGTCCATCCAATATCTCAAATAGGGATGTCTCCTGAGTAAAAATCATGATTCTATTTAGTTGGTCATTGAGATTTTCGAAAAATATTGAACCCGTATTTTTTCATATCAAATCTATAAAAAATAACGAACATAAAAAGCATCAAAGATCAGGAGTGGAGGATTGTGATGTCACGCAATGGTAAAAATTGTAGCACTTACTGACGTCACCTAAGTTTCTTGTTTACGTGAAAAAAGAAAAAATACGTGTCCAATATTTTCTACCTACTACTACCCTATTCTCAAATTAAAGAGCAACAAAATTATGGCTGTTGGATTGACAAAATAAACTTTCAACTATTATGAGAGTATTGGAGAAGGAGAGAAAGGCTAAATAAAGATGGTTGGATTGAGTGAGGAATGACGTGAAAGAAGAAGCCGTGAAGGACAGCGTGACGGGTGACAGCACCCGTCACGCTGCTCCCCTCTTCTTTGCGAGAGTGGAAGAAGAAAACGTATTGGGACGACCTGGAGTTTTTAACACGCTTTTTAAGCAACGAAACTTTGCTTACTAATACTGAACTACGCTGTTTCTTTTTTTATTAATTTTTAAGCAACGTTAGTCTTCGCATCTCAGTCGCAATCTGTCAACAATTTATGAAAATTGAGGTTATAATTGACCCTTTTGACATTCTTTATTCCATGCGAAGTAGGTACCTAACTCTGTTTCCGCTAGCTTATACACGTATTACTTCCTGACCAGATTTATATGAACCTTGGCATGTGTAGACTATTTCCAGGAAAGGATTTAGGATACTTTGTTTTGAGGAGCTCGTGGCTAAGGAATAACAGCCAGCTTGGCGAGGTCAGTCTGTGGATGGGTAACCATCTTAACATACCAAGATTCCTATGTGGCTCGGAAAGTACGTTAAGCCATTGGTCCTGGCTGTCATTTGTAGACCTATGGCAGTCTTTACGGATTGTCAGAAGTCAGAAAATCTGACACCAGTCATGCCAAGTACCATGTCAACAAGTTAATGGGTCTGGCGAGGAGCGGCTAGCAGCCACTCCATGTCATATCCTGGTACTCGGCTGAATCCGGTCTGACCGGAAACTGACCCTAATATATTAGGGAAAAGGCAGGCAACTGATGAAGATTTCGGTTACTTTTTATCCCGGGAGTTACACTTTCACGCAAGCAAAGTCACTGGCAAGCTAGTATTTTTATTTTACTAATGTACATATATAATAAAATGTAATTACATAATGAATGCAAAAAGAGTTAATTCGCAAACTATATAGGATTTCCATAATTCATGTTATGTATGGAGGAAGTATTCTCCATAATAACTGTGATACATAATAGAGACATCGTATATCTCATTAATGATAATGAGGGTAAAAATGTCTTATATGACGTCGGGTTTAAGTGCAGCGTTAAACACGTTGCTAATGTCACTTCGGAAACTTGACAGCATCGCATTATTAAGCGGTGTGGTTAGTCAACAGACGTACAAAGGATTTTCATAGAATGTGATTTTCATGGGGCCTGGATAAAGAGACATTCTATCGGCGATAGTGACTGTTGAAATTCCAGAATGTTTGAAATTGACCACCCCTGATTTTTCGGTAGCGCATGTCACAAACATTTTGACATTTCGACAATCGTTCTAATAGAATGTCACTTTGTCTAGGATGTGTGGAAGAATAAGAAGTGAATGGTAGCGTGACAGCTGACACCCCATATTGGAAGAAGAAAACGTGTTGCAGCGACCTACAGTAACTTGGAATAAAGGCAGAAAGATCAGATGATGAAGATGTTTGATTAATAGTTGCACTTACTGTATCGACTTTTTAAAGGCTTATTAATTTTTCGAAAGGTATAAAGGTAATAAGCGTTCTTTAATTTGTTGATATTGATACCTCAAAAAGATCGATTAGTCAAAGCACATTTAAACATCCAAACTCCCAGCTACCGTTTAATTCAAAATTATTTATTATTGGACAACTAGATCCACCGGTTAGTTAGCAAGACAAAAAAATAACTTAGAACCTATTGTTAGTTGTTGTTGTGTATCCAGTCACTGATAAAATAGGCAGCCGCTCTATGGAAAATCCTGATATTCAGTTGCATAAGTAGTTGGGAAAAGGCAAGGCAGATTAATTTCAGTATCTCTACTCTATTCTTCGCAGTCTACTTTGAGGTTCAAAACAAATAAATGCCAACTTTTCTCCAAACAAAAGGCCAAACTCATCACCATCTGACCTTATTGGCAAAACAAAAAATGGTGGCCCTTAGCATAAGCGCGCCTATAAAAAAACAATTTCAATAACATAAAGCTTCCTGCACATTCAAATCATAACAACATTACTCACTCCCTGACTCAAGTCCTGGCTCCGGTTAAGGTCTTCATTTAATTAAGTCCACTAAGTATGTACGGCGACGCGTATTGATACAAGGATGTCATTATCGCAGTGTGGTGCCCCCTTAAAAGGTATGCAATTTAGCCAATTAACGATGGCAGGCTCAAGGTCGGAGCGGTTATTGAGAAAACGTGGTGTAACATGGCCTTAAGTGCTGAGGCGGTCTGATCTGGTTGAGGAGTTGGTTTAGAGTTGATATGAAAACTTCTTGGATTGGCCCTGACTCTCTAGACTGACGAAAAATATTTGCGCATACCGTGCGACGCTATTAATTCCTTAGTTCTTGGCAATCGTAGTAAGTCATTCAAAGGTGCATCTTAAGCAGAGAACATTTATGGTCTGTTAAGTACAGCACGAACGATTTAACCAACACCAAGTCAGATTAACGATTTAAAAAAATTACATAGTATGTCATGAATGAATCAACGATGTATGGTCATGGAGCGTAATATTTTTTTAAATTTTAAACTTATCGGCGCCGCTCTCTTCCAGCGTAATACATAGATTATTATTTAAAAAAAAACTCTAAAAATAATTATCATAATATACCTATGTTCCTCGCACACCCAATCAACCTCATACATAAACAATATTCGTCGCTTGAAGTTCGGGCTCGTGCAACCTCGCCCCTCTTTATCAACAGGAAAAAGGTATTTCTCAACGCGAAGGGGATTCCCCTGGCAGAGATATGTACAGTATGGTAGTGTCAAAAATCAACTTACGATGTGTTAAAAATTGGGATTCGTTCCAAAATCACATGAATAAATCTGAACAACGTGCGCTTGGTAAGCTATGAGCTTTGTGGACAAGTTTCTTTTCTTTAGAGACTAACGGCCGAACCCAATAACCGATCTATCACATACTGGAGATAGAAAAACAAATGAAACAACAGAAAACCTATATAATTTTTCTTGATGTTTCTGTTGTTTCATTTGTTTTTCTATCTCCAGTATGTGATAGATCGGTTATTGGGTTCGGCCGCTAGACGATACCCCCCTAAGCTATGATAGATAACGGTGTGTCCCAGCTCTAGTTCTGGTCCATATTGTCGTAATAATATCAAGTTTGACAGCCATACTGATATGACATGCAAATAAATTAATAAAAAATCATCGACACGTACTTAATTTGTACTTGCTCTATTAAATTTATGAGAAACCAAGACATACAAATAAGTTGTCGGATTTAAAAAATGTATGTGACTAAGATTTTTTTAACTAATCCAATTTTCAGAAGTCGAGCTCTCGATGGTTACTAAGAAAACTGCCATATATGGAGCGCCAGTTTTTGGTGATCGTCTGTGAACGCAATCGCAGATAGTTTTGGGATCAGTATGTTCTCGCCTAACGACGAAAAGAGCAGTAGCAGACTTTTTTTGAGGAGTTTTGTTTTTCCCTTTTATTTTACGAAATATCCCAAATCAGAATCAAACTTACCAAATATAATTACTGTATACATACAAACAGATTTTCATATTTACTGTCGTTAACATAATAAAATCAGGATTTTCAAACATCAGCATTTTTTTGACTCTTCTTACGCAAAGTATGCTGGAAGCGAATTCTATAGAAATAGGCATCACCTTTGTACCTATTTTTCTATTCCTTATTCTTGTCTATTTGTTGTTCATATGTGTGCATATTAATTCTAAAATAAATTAATTAATTCCGAGAATAGTCTTAATTTTTCGCCACATCTCAACTTTGGGAAAATCCAACAATTGGTAACCGTTGAACATTTAATATATTTTCTTTCTCAATTAACCAACATTAAATAACAATAACCATCAACCAAAATTACCCTGTAACACAATCACACAAGAACCATTTCTGCTCACATGTCAATAAAGGTACAAAGCTGACCCGTAACCTCTGTTAGGTACAGGAGATGATATGACCGGGGAAACCCATCTGTTTACAAATACACTCGATATACTAACTAATGAATTGACGTCAAGGCATGGTGATATTGTACGAATATAGGAATTTGTACCTATACATAATGACGCCGGAACCTGGATATGGAACGAGGAAGACGTCAGATATATGTATTTGCGTAAAGGCGAATGACTGTATTTGCATCAAAAATAAAACCGGCTGACTGATCATCATCATTTCAGCAGGAGAAAGACGTTGTTTGGAGTCAGGGTCTTATATCATAAACATGAAGACCACAGTTTGACAACGGACTCTGTTAAGCGTTGCCATAACGATCGGGCCTGTGCTTATACATCTTTCGAACTGCCGAATGCCGACGCCGTGATTTTCACCGGGTCTTCGGTCTACCGTGATGCCGTCCAACACTGATATCTTCTGATACGCGGTCGCTCTCCTGAACCTTTTGGTATCGGTGGTAAGTTCTGCAAACAATGTACCTTGTCCCAGGCTAAGGAAGTTGGTAATTCTATTTGGCTACAAGAGGCACTAAACAAACTTACGGTCTTTCTACAACGCTAGTTGTCAAAAGTCAAAATGGAAGGGATCGACCACATGAAATTTCAACAGAAGTTGGTAATTCTATTTGGCTACAAGAGGCACTAAACCAACTTACGTTCTTTCAATGATGCTCGTTGTCGAAAGTCAAAATGAAAGGGATTGACCACATGTCAACAGTGTATGACAATTCCATATATTTTGCACTGTTGACAATTTATTGATAGTTATGAGTATGTATATGACCGATAGAATATCACTTCTGTCTAGTGCCAATTGACTTCATTCAACACGATACGTAGTTTTTATCAAGTACTTACTGCTGTTAATTTTCGACGGGAAAATCGAAAAGTTCCCGACACGTTAACGGAAATTAAATATAGCGTCAAAATAAGGAATGTCTGATGTTCGAATAGCTATCATAACTTTAAAGCTGAAAGCTGAAGTGGGTGTAGTAGGTTGGTTTGAAAGATATCTTCATCCATAGCAATGTTTGGGCCAACTTCCGGTTTAAACGGGCGTTACTGCATATTATTCCGGATTATTACAAATACCGTAGGAATAGGTAGTATAGCAGAGTGTCAATTTCAGTTATTTTCAAATAACGTCCATTTTCGTATGTTAGTCGCAATCTGTGAAAAATGTATGAAAATGGAAGCTTTTTTACAGACAACATTGCTTAAAAAATTGTAGAATAATTGGCCCCCACATTATTCAGAATAAAAAAATACCATCCAAATTCTATACTTTACAATATAGTATCTGCCTTACGAAGAAGTTATTTATAGTAAAAAGTTTACAATTTCACTCGGTTTATTATAAACACACGGGCTGAAACAGATTCTTAACAATTCTAATTTTGAATAGGTCATGATTTGGATATCGAATACGGAAGACATTTGTAAAAAACCTTATGTAACGTTCTAAATTCGGAATATTGGGACTAACCCACGATATTGAGGAAATAAGAACCCATAACTTAGTGAACAGTACGACTATCATCAACTGTAACCGCAGAACACATGGAATTTGCATAAAATTGCGCTCACACTAAATAATATACAATTATTCAATAAATGCTATCATTAAATTGTTGTTTAAATAAGGTGAGTTAATTTGCCGTTTATTATTAATGGTAACCGCATTAGAAAAAAACGGTAGTTATAAATTTATTTTTGTATTAAATTAGAATTGGGGAAAACCAAATAAGGCCCGTTATTCATTGCTCCCTTTTCCTCTTTGACAAGTAATTTTAGGTTGCGATAACCTTCTTGATACGTAGGCTTCAAGTTATTTATCAATAAAACCGAAAAATATGAATATTATGGTATGAAACATTAAAGTTTTCATGTTTTTTTTATTTTTCAAATACTATATTTAACTTGTATGCATTTAATCTTTCCATATTAAAATGTACTAATAAAATGGATGGTAGAATGAAAAAAAAATATAAATAAACTATGTTTTTTCTGCTTTATTTTATTTAAGTACCTATTAAAATATATTTCAATAAAACTTGTTTTTTTACAATTTTTCAAAATATAACCCGAAACATTCGAAAGAATCCTGCTTCTTTCAATATGATCCTTCTGTTAATTTTTCTATGTAACGCGAAAAAACCGAAAAAAAAACACAATTTGAATTTTTCATGAAAAAATCAAATTGTTATTTTCGACATTTTCAACGCTAGTTGTGACTCAGTAGATACCTAGAACGATAAAGGGTGGGCAAATATAACAGTGTTCCTGGAGGAAAAGTTTACACCACAAAAGAATTTTGTCAGATGTTTTCCTTCCTTCAAAAATGTCCTCTGCCAATTTGCAGTATCATCGCTATATTGGGCGAAAATAGGTTCCTAAATCATTATCTCCCAATTTGGAACTTCCCAACTCTTAGCAGACTTGGTGAGTTCAGTGACATGCCCAGTACAAAGGAGTATTTTCGTCCTCTTCTATGAAAGATGTAGAACCGCATTCATCTGCCAGGGAATTTGTTCGAAAGAGTCACCGCGGCCCTGGAACCCAAAGGGCACTAGAAGGAACACGGATGGGTTTTAGTCAGTAAGAGTCTGACTCTCTCTTCCACTCTGCCCAGAGGAGGAGTGAAATCATATAATGATTTCCAATCCATGAAAAAGGAACATTCATTTAGTTGTTTAGCAAAATATTTTTGCTAGACTTATTCTTTAGTTAAGAATTTAATTTTAGGTACTCATTTTACCTTGCAAGCATACAGTGTGCGACAAGAATTGGCATACAGCGTGGCAATGCTGCCAGGCTTTTGGGTACATTACCAGTGGCCAGCGATGCGGAGGAATTTTTTGAGTATTTTTCGTTTGTTTGGTTTTTGTATTCAAATGTAAATATATAGTCAGTTACAATAAATTCTAAGAAAAAGGTAGTATTATCACAGAATTATTACCTATCATATCCTACAAAATATTAAAAATGTGAAAGCTTGTGAAGATGGATAGATGGGTGTTTGTTCATCTTTCACGCAACATCTACTGAACGAATGTTGATGAAGCTTTACAGAAATGTATTTTATACATCACAACATTTAGGTTATAATTTATATAGGGGGAAGTATTCATTCTGATAATTTGATTTGTGTTTGAAATGGTGTTGACATTTCTGTAGGACACGGGATTTTACACTGAAAACGTCACGCTGATTAAATGGTTTAATAATACAAGCATCTTCCTTATCCTAACCAAGTATATCCTTATTATTATGAAAACATTCGCAATCTGGCTCAAAAACAATTTTACAAAATTAACGATTTGAGGTGATTTTTGTCGCGCAACTACCGGGGATTCGTCTCAAGTGGTAATCCCATATTCGACTGATAAAAATACATACCATTACTCATCAAACGAGTGAATAATAGCTTTAAGATGGACCAACTTACTTTTGCGTTGAGAAAAGAAATGTCATTGGAAATTGGGCTTTGTCACGTGGTGATAAGCTCGCTAATTTGTGTATAGGTTAGAGGGTTATAGTTCTGATACCGCTTACTATTTACTAGTACATGTTGGCTGGTCTTATTTTTTTTTCATTCGGGCTTTATTTCATTAAGCTTGATACCATCTCGCCACCCACGCTTTGGTATAATGACTTGCCATATCTAACTCGCCTAGTATGACGGTACAGTCGAGAACATAAGGCGTACCGTTAATTTTGACCTATTTTCATGGCAAGTCACATGTGTCATACCAAGCGGAAGTTATTATAGTTATAAGTTAATTGTTTAAGTTAAAAAGTTAAAACAAAGTCACTAGTTTATTAAACGATGTTTAATAGCAATAGCTAAGGATATAAATTGTTTGAAATGTTATAGGTCTGTTATCTAGTCTAGTTAAATATTTAATATGCATTTTTCTGTTTTTGTATTCAATTGTCTCAGCGTAGTATTGGTTGATGATAGCGAATTTTTTGTATTATTATTTTAATAAGTTCGGGTTTAACCAGTAACCCACTTGATGGTAAGTGATAATGTTTTCAACGATGGAGCACGCTTGTCTAGAAGTAACCTATCCACTCTTGACTAAAGACCCCTAGATTGTAGTAGGTAATTGTGGTTGAATTGATAAAAAAAAATGGGTTTTTTTATCAACCTTTAAAAATAGTATTGCAAAAATCTTTGAAATTAAAATTTATTATTATTTATTAATAAATTTAAATGAAAAATTAATAATATTAATTAATTTATAATAATATTAATTAATTTCAAATTTATTATTATTATTTATTATTGTTAATATTTTTTATTTATTGTATATATATAATTAGTACACCTAAGACTACATACAGTACTGTTATTCCTTTTCTCTTTAAAATCCATCCAAAGGTTGTCTTGAAAAGATCGCTTTTAGCGATAAGGCCGCCCATTGTGTCACCCTATGTAATGTTTTCTTCGTCTATATTTTCTGTAACTTATATGGTGTACATAATAAAGAGTATTATATTCTATTCTAAACCACATTGTTACCAGACCTTTTCTATTTTAATTTCTAATTTGTCTTTTCGCACATTATCAGTAAGACGTACCCTGGCGGTAGTTATGCAATACCAGTTATCAGTTGACGTCTATCTGGTGATAAGAGTGTTCAACACATAGTTAGGACATCTTACATAATATTTTCCTGTTAGAATTCCTACAGTATTGTTACGTATTATTACGGTATTTATTCTATTTGTAGCTGTACAATTATTTCTAATTTCGCCCACACGATATAGTACCTAACCATACCTACATAGAAGCAGAGCACCTGGTTACTCTTCCTGTTTACAATATTATTCTAGATGTATGATGGTACAACATTTTTTTTATTGTATTTATTTATTGTAAATAACCTTAGCCTTAAAGCAAATGTATTTAAAAAGTTTAATTCACTGAATAACGACTAATATAGCTGTTACTTCAAGCATTTGGCAAATATTGTGCACAAACGGAAAACCAAAATACTATTTAAGTAACAATCACCAATATATAGTTTTTGTAAACTACAATTTTGAGATAGCCGGTTATAATGTAAGGTAGTATAAATTATAATTTAAAAAAGGAAAACAGAAAACACAGCATTCCATTTGATTTTAAATACTACTTTTTGTTACACTGACTTTTCCCTATCACTCTTCCTATTCTCTTTTTCTCTATGTCCCTCTCTCTCTATTACTGGCGTTGGCCCCACTTTTTTTGTCTTTAAAAATTCCATTGATTAAAAACAAACGCAGCAGAAAGTATTGATCCTAGAAATGTTCTAAAGTGAATGTATGTCTGTTTGGATCAAATACGCCTTAACAGCTGAACGGATTTGTATAAAACTTGGCAAATAAACCATCACTTTTTATGCTGTTTGCATATATTATCTTGGTATAATTTCCAACTTTCATTAAGGCGATTGGTATTTATTTATGAATTTATCTATACACGAAGGCCTTAAAGGGAAAAGAAAAAAAAATAAAGATCGAAGAGCACAACGGTGCTATTTCAAAAGAAATTACTTCCAGCGCACCTGTGACAGGAGAGTTGGATGAGAGATGTGGACAACTGGACACATTGTGGGATTCAGGAGGGCTTCGACCTCGTGAATGTTGGTAATTATCCCAAGGAAAATAGGTATGTGCTATTCCAGACTATTAGTATTAGGTACTAGAAATTTCACCCAGATACGCCGTTTTTGCGTGAATGAGTATCAAACATCCATTAATCCATCCAAACACCCTCATCTAAAATTTACCAATGAGTAAGTACACTACAAATAAGTTCTGCAAATTCAAACTTATTATTACACAATACGTTTTCGTCTGAAGTGTTCTCAATTATAGCTTACACATTGATGAGTCTACATGTTCCGACTTAATATTACAATTACTATCTATAACAGCATTAAAAAAAAAAACAAATCGTAAGTTAAGGAAACTTAACTAACTCTAGCTAGTTAAAATAACTGCCACTTGATTTCCCGACTGTACTCAGTATACTTCACTCTGTGCGTCGTGGCATAGAGTTCACGTCCTCGCCTCCTGTGTTTTATATCTCTCAGAGAAAGTTACGCGAGGTCACCGCGATTATTAGTCAGATATAACAATTGACTAGTACCACATGTACCGGATTTTATTTAGGAAAATAGCCTTAGAGCTACTGAGAAGCTTGTATGAATGAAATATAAAATAACGTATGAGTATAGTTAGCTTTGTTTAAAATAATTAATCAAAGGAGTGGGATTAACAGCCGCGGTCTGTGTTTTCTGATAGCCCCAGCCCGTGGCCCTTTAAGTCAAGAGTGAATAGGTAACTTCTAGGCAATCATCGTCGACCACATCATCGCTTTCTAAAAGGTGAGATAATGGTCAAACAAATCTATCTAAATATATATAACTCAAAAGGGACTGACTGACTGACATAGTGATCTATTAACGCACAGCCCAAACCACTGAACGGATCGGGCTGAAATTTGGCATGCAAGTAGATGTTATGACGTAGGCATCCGCTAAGAAAGAATTTTGATTAGTTCTACACCCAAGGGGATAAAATAGGGGATGAAAGTTTGTATGAAACTTTGTCAATTTTAAACTGATCGGGCTGAGAGTTTCAAAATCGGGGTTAAAGTAACTATTCCACGCGGACGAAGTCGCGAGCTTCTGCTCGCGAAAAAGATTCCTTATTTTTATAAAAATAAGGAACCTTTAATTACTTTTAAATGCATTCGAAGGTTTATGGGAATTTGTACCTCTCCTTTCTGCTATATGTATGTTTGATTAAAATCTAAAAATAATTTTATACTATGCTCGTTCTATATTGGCGTCCAGTGCAAGTAACGATAGTAGTACAGTCCATTGATAAAAGGTAAATTCTGTAATAATTTTAAAATTATTCCTATTCTCGTCTTCGTATCGTTGAATTATTTATCTATACTTATAATAAATCTGTAGAGAGGTCAATTCTGTACAAGGAAAATATTTTCAAAATAACTATCAGGGGGTGATTAGTGATCGATACTGGTGCCAAAAATGCAATCAGTAAAATTTTTGTCTGTCTGTCTGTCTTTCTGTCTGTCTGTCTGTCTGTCTGTATGTACATATGTTCTTTATAGAAACAAAAACTACTCGACCGATTTTAACGAAACTTGGTGCAATTATTCTTCATACTCCTGGGCAGGTTATAGTATACTTTTCATCACGCTACAATCAATAGGAGCAGAGCAGTGAAGGAAAATGTTGGGAAAACGGAAGAAGTTACTCCATTTTTTAATCTTCCGTCGCGTGTGTAGCTTAATGGTTAAAGTTACATAGAAATCATGTATTACGGAAATGTTCTACATAAAATTATCTAAAAAATATCCCGAAACAGCATGTCTACTTTTGTCAATTTTAAACCGATCGGGCTGAGAGTTTCAAAATCGGGGGTAAAGTAACTATTCCACGCGGACGAAGTCGCTGGCAGAAGCTAGTACTAAATAATATAATAAAGAATTCATGACCAAATAAAGAAAAATGCAATAAAAATATAGACGGCTTCAAAAACATTGAGTTGCGTGACGGATGGCAAATTAATGAGGACTTGAATAGTAATTTTGCAACTGCATCAAGAAGTAGAGTATGCAAAAGAAGAAGGTTACAAAAGTATTATACAAACAGATAGCTTCATCATGTACGAACATAAGTAAAACTAAACTGTCAACATGCTTATCAAGGCAATTCACAGAAATGTAGAAATCCATGCTAAAGAAAAACATATGTACAGACAGCAACAACAAATTCTTGAGCTGAAACGCTTTCACATCCTAATCACTAAACCGATGATGATGAATTTTGACACAAAGAAAGCAGGAGACGGTGATACTTTTTTGGAAAATCTATAGTAACTAAAATTTTTTAATAATTGTATCGAATTGTTTGCTTTTTATGCAAAAGTTAATAGTATTTGTATAATAATAAGTAACCAAATTGTTTGCCGACGCTACCTACTTAAGTAAATTCAAGTAATCATCGTGATAGCTTAATTAACTTGCTTTACTTACTAAGTATCGCCTTTTAAACGCAGGAATGTAACATTACTAATAAGGAACAATATTGCGAGTTCCGAGCGACATAGTTTTTTTATATTTCCACGCACATTTATGCATTACAAGTTTTTTATTAGTTTTCTTAATGAATCTTTGTCGTTTTAATTAGATTCTTATTATGTGTTTGTAAATACATTATATTAATATGGCTAAGTGAGTGGTAATGTGGTGTTGAGATACCTTTTAGTTGATGGAGTTATTATTGAGGTATGAGGCGAGGCCTGTCAGCTTGGTTGAAGAATAATGTTTTAGCAAATTATAGTAGTTTGTCGCATTTGTGGTATAATAATTGTCAGTAAAATGGTGGAAAAACTTACTAGCAATCTGTTGTTTGCTTGGTATTCATTATAAACGTTAAAATAAAAACATCCCATCCATTATAAAAAAAACCATTTCAATCTAAAATCAAATTTAAAAAATAAATAAATACACAATAATAATTGTTATTGACATAGACTAAGAAACGGTTGTCAAGTCATGACGTCAAGAAATCATTTAAATATTTATTTATTTAAAAACAAATTAGGTATGCGTGTATCTTTAGGAATAGTGCTGGCCACTAATAACATTTTAAAATATTTAAATTTCTAACTGTGTACAAGATTGAAAGTTTTCTGCTGACTCATTTGGGGTTTGATGTCTCAAAGCTTTGGACTTCTTGCTTAAACTTTGTTAAAGTATATAATCATAATCAGCCTTTTAACGTTCCCACTGCTGGGACACAGGCCTCCTCTCTAGGAGAGGGAATGGGCCGTAATCCACCACGCGGGCCCAGTGCGGGTTGGTGAATGTCACATGTCTTCGAATATTTGGTTCTAGGACATGCCGGTTTCCTCACGATGTTTTCCTTCACCGTTTTGAGAGCAGTGGTGAAGAAATGAATTACACAAAGTAATACGCCTGGCTGGGTTTGAACCCGCGACCTACGATTCGTAAGTCGGGGCCTTTACCACTCGGCCACCACTGCTCTCATACTGTTAAAGTATGTTATAACTTAAATATTTATAGTATATATTTCCGTTTCAGATAAGACATGGCAACGGTGTGATGATTAATTTAAAGAATCAGTTACAATGTAATAAAAATACTACATTCGTTTATTTTGCAAATAATTTAAAAAAAGAATAATACACCTTAATTCAATTTAAATAAATGAATATTTTGTACCTACACAATATTTATTTTTAATGTTAATTACTGCTATTTTAACAATTATATTATTTCATTTGTTTAATCAAAATCAGTTTCTTGGTCACAGTAATAAATTATTTTGACCAAGGTAAATCCTGAATCATATTAACAGTCGGAATTTTAATAGAAACAAATATATTTTGTGTTTGACCTCGAAATAAAACAATATCTATCAAAATGATCGTGAGAATTAACCTAACCTATCACAAAAAAAAAATCTTTGTTCATAACTGTACGCATTCTACTATAAACACAAAAAAATTAATGCAAAAAAGAAAACCAAAAATTTAAAAAAAGAAAAAATCATAATCACTTACCTAGCATTTTACTCAAATCAGCATTATGCAGATCTGGATTCTCGTCAGCCAGCTTCTTCCGTTCAACCTTGGCCCAGACCATAAACGCATTCATTGGCCTCCTTATCCTGGCCTCCTTTAACGCTTTAGCCTGGCCCATCTTGGTCGTGAATGGGGCTCTAGCGTACTGCTGCGTAGAGTAGTCTCGGCCAGTATCGTAAGGGCTTCTGTAGTCATATTGTGCTCTATAGTCTAGGCCATAAGGTAGAGTTGACCACACTACGAGTTCGGGACTGGTTTGTTCTTGCACTGAGTCGGTACTGTTCTCAACGGCTCCTTGCACGTATTGTTCGTAGGTACGGTGGTATGTAGGGGGGGATTCTGCTATACCTGCTCCTCCGGAATCCATCATGCTGGAAAGAGAAAATTGAGATAAATTATACTGTAGCAGGTACTTTAATAACTTTGAGTTTGTTTAACATCTATACATCAAAAATGTATTCAGCTAGAAATAACTGTATTATTATAACCTCCTGTCTCTTAACCTTTTGATTAATTAAGTACGTACTCCGAATAAATTAATCACTTCCATACATAGAGCTGATGAATTTATAAGAGTATTCCAGAAGCGCGTGGACATATTTGAGGGTTTTGTTCTATACAGTAAAGAAACAAACTAAAAAAACGGTTTCTTTTTTTTTAAATTCAGCATAATTAAATTGCTTACATGTTTAAAAAATATTACTTTGATAGCATTCTGATACAGTTAGTAAAGTTTATTTTAATTCAATCATAGATTCGATAACGCCAACTAAATTATACTCCTTGAGTTATGATTATTTTAGAACTTTCTAGTCATCTTGAGAGGTCGAGTTTTTTTTAATAAGATTTATTGTTTCTTTATAATGCCATAGACTTCTGGAATACCTTGTATAAAATACTTTGTCCTGATTGATGGACCATCGTACATCCTAAAACGCTGGTCTGGTAGGGACTTGAAATTTGGGGGACGATTACCGGGGACCTTATACGATGTAGGCATCCGATAAGAAAGGATTTTTGAAAATTAATTCCCGAAGGGGTTGCAATAGGGGATGGAAGTTTGTATGAAAAAACAGCCGATATTACTTAAAACTAAGCAAAAGTTATAAACAAACCAAAAATAATAAAGGTTGTCATTAAATGTTTTTCACAACTATTACCTACTAGTACTTCAATACAAACTCCCGAAAAAAAAGAAAATTAAGTCATCATCTGCCTAGCCTTTATAGCGCGACAATATTGGAACATTGATAGTTTGTTACCTCTTCATGTCCTAATAGCTAGTTAGTAGCTAGCACAGGCGTAAACCATGTCCTGAATTCAGAAATAGATACATTTTCCAATTATTTTGTTGCGTTGGGATAATTTCCTATGTCCTGTGCCTGTCGAAACTATTCCTTTTCTTTTTCTTAGGAACGCGTAGAGAAATAAAATTGAAATAATTATCAAATACTCCTTGGAGCAGTGAAAAAATCAAACTTCTAACGGCCGAACCCAATAACCGATCTATCGCATACTGGAGATAGAAAAACAAATGAAACAACAGAAAACCTATATAATATTTCTGTTGTTTCATTTGTTTTTCTATCTCCAGTATGCGATAGATCGGTTATTGGTTTCGGCCGTTAGTCAACGCAATCAAAAGATAAGGCTATTCATGGCGCCTGTTTTGACGCTCGCCGGGGAATATATATCTTGCCTGCTAGGGTTGCGGAATTTGTTCGAAAGAGTCACCGCGGCCCTGGAACGCAAAGGGCACAGGAGGAACACAGGTGGGTTTTTTTTTAGTCAGTCATAGTCTGACACTCCCTTCCGCTCCGTCCAGAGAGGGTCACTTGATCATTTCCCATCCAGAAAAAAAAAGAAAAAAGGGGAATCAATATCTATAGAGCACTTCGCGTTAACCACCAGTCATTAAAGGCAAGAAGATGTTGTAGTTCATACAGTACAAATAAAGAAAAGTGTCTGAAAATTGGGAACTCGTAGTAGGTATTACAATATAAAAATATTTTTTTTCGATTACAAACTTTTATTTTCAGCTGAAGAATTGCCCGTGACGTACATTGATGTAAGTATGGGAGAACTTTTTCAATATAAAAGTAAGTTAAGTTTGTCCTTCAATGTGTCTTGCAATACTTTTGTCAGTGTAATGAGAGTGCTTTCATAGTTTATAAACTTCCGTAAGTAATGAACACTCGGAAAAAAATAAGACTCGATCGGAACCCTCGGTGTGTGAGTCAGACTCGCAGTTGTCCGGTTTTTTTATTCTTGGTTTATATATTACTAGCTACTGCCCGCAGCTTCGCCCGCGTGAATGTCGAAAATTATCACAAGGGAACATAATCCTGGGATAAAAAGTATCTTATGTTACTTCTAGTAACCTCCCAGAATATGTGTACAAAGTTTCATGATGATTCGTCAAGTAGTTTTTGCGTGAAAGCGTAACAAACATCCACGCTTTCACATTTATAATATTAGTAAGGATAGTAAGGATTACTAGCTGACCCAGCAAACGTTGTTTTGCCATATAAAATAAAATAAAATATTTAGTTGTATGTATTTTTGTATGCTGTATCATAAAAAAAAACAAAAACAAAACATTTGTCAAAAAAATAAAAAAAATAGGGGTGGACCACCCTTAACATTTAGGGGGATGAAAAATAGATGTTGGCCGATTCTCAGACCTACTGAATGCATATAAAATTCTATAAAAATCGGTCAAGCCGTTTCGGAGGAGTATGGTAACTAACATTGTGACACGAGAATTTTATATATAAGATATTATAATTTATATTATATTTAATCGCGTCTCACCACAATCCCACTTATGGTAAGCGATGATGTGGTCAGCGTTCCTTCGCTTGCCTTAAAGTAACCTATTCACTCTTGACTTAAATACCCCAGGTTATATTTACATAACTTATACATGTACACAATATCTGGAAACACAGACAGGGAATTCCCGACAGAATTAAAAATATTAAATTAAAATTACCAGTCATAAGTTTCATAACAAACAGGTAGAAACTTGCTATTACTAAAATAAATAAATAAAATAATATATCATCCAATAAATATACCTATTAAGCATGTCCTTAATAATCCATATTTTATACACTAAATAGAATTTATTTATCATTGTAAAACTCGATTTAAAAACATCCTGCTACCGCACGTACATTTGTTTTATTTTTATTTTAGATAATTTTACTGTTCTTTTGCGTGTTGTGTTTTATGTGCTACGAAATTTTCAATTGGAACTAGCACAAAGCATTACACAAATCTATTTTTTTAAATTAAATATATTGAAATCTTATGTAATTTTTCAAGCTCATCTTATTATGTATAATCATTATCTTATCTTAAAATTATTTGGAGAAATATGAAAATTTGTCTGGATGGACATTTGTCACTCTTACACACAAAAAATACTGAATTGAGTTTGATGAAACTTTACGATAATGTTACGTAGCCATCATCTCAGTAGTGGGGAGATACTTTTTCTGTACATGTTCCATCACATACTATCATTTCTCACATAGTGCTGGGCAAGCACGTTCACACTCAAATCTTTCCTCAGGACGTTTTCCTCATTCCTCCACACATTCCGGTTATACCAATAATATCAGCCTGTAAACTTGCATTAGCACGTAAACATGATCCTCCCAATGATAGAGTGGGAATTTTTGTGGAAATTTGCTGTTAACATCACACTGGGTGCCGCAGTTTGTTGTTGTACGAGTACATCAGACAGGAAGATGCTGTTCCAATTCACGTGATGCTATTGTATTTTTGGGATATCCAGGTAAAACATGTAGTCATGGCTATTTGTATACAAGAGCAATCAATATTTTAAAACTCGATTGACTCGCCTTTGTTTCACACGGCTTTTACTATCTACCTAGCATAAGCATAAGCATAATCAGCCTTTTAACGTTCCCACTGCTGGGACACAGGCCTCCTCTCTAGGAGAGGTAATGGGCTGTAATCCACCACGCGGGCCCAGTGCGGGTTGGTGAATGTCACATGTCTTCGAATTTTGATTACAGGACATGCCGGTTTCCTCACGATCTTTTCTATCACCGTTTTAGAGAGCAATGGTAATGAAATTAATTACACAAAGTAATGCGCCTGGCTGGGATTTGAACCCGCGACCTACAATGCGTAAGTCGGAGCCGTTAACATTCGGCCACCACTGCTCCTACTCGGCCACCACTGCTCCTACTCGGCCACCACTGCTATCTACCTGACATGACAGAATATAGTTTAGTGTTCATTTAAGATGAGGATGAAAAGTAAATCAAAATCCTTTGCGAAGTTTAGATGAAAAACACGATGCCACAGAATAATAGAAAAGCAACCTTATTCAAAATGTGTAATGTGTAACTTAGGTTGATCAATCCATTCGTACTCGAATAGGCAACTTAATGGAAACTTAGTCAGACAAGTCTCGCCTATCCCTCATTAGGCCTCCCACATCGCACAAAGGTTTCAGGTAAAGCCAAACCAAGGAATTTGAAAAATCTGCCCGATGCGATGGTGTCGTGTGCTTCGATATCAGTTACCGTTAACATACCGGTATTGCAGGAAACGTGGTAAGAAGAGCCGGCAAGTGATAGCGATCGCGCTAATCAATCGACACCCGTAATGTGACGCGTCTGGTCTAGCGGTAGACTGTTGCTAAGTCTATGGCTGGCTGGATGGAAAAGCAAATCGATGGTTCGTTTAAAAAAATATAGAAGGGTTGAACGAAGTATGACTGGCAAGATGGCGTTAATTTATAAAAGTAGGCTTGAAATTAGAACGATTTTGATATAGTGTTTTGTCAGGTGAGACCTTACTTACTGACAAGATTTTAAAATCACAGTCATAGTGATAATATAATAAAATAGGTGTACCATTTAAATGCTTGAGGTAAGTATATAGTTTCACTACTGGTTCAAGGAATTATAACAAAGAACTGAAAAGAAAACACGGAATGAGCAGGGCAAATCGAACATATTTTTACTAAAATATCGAGAATAATAATAGAACTTCTGTAGAGAAAACTACATTGAAATAGCTGACAAGAAATACAAATCCATAGTACCAAAGTTCTAATAGTAATTGTCGTATTATATTGGAGATAACTTTTGTAAGCACACTGAACTGACTGTTAACGTTTATTCAAGCAATCAATATCCGTCGTTGTAATATGTTATTAGAATCTGTCAAATTGCGTGTTGACTAACTCGCTGCAAATTATCCTGTTGTCGACACTCCATCAAGGCATAGCCCTGATTAATCAGACAACGTGATTATTGGCAGCTTACCTACAGAACAAGATTTAATATATTTAAACCTGACCATTCTTTTTGCCGTTTCTTGTGGATAGGAAATCATCAAGAGACTTCTATCGCTCTGTGTGGACCGGCAGGGAGTGTCAGACGTTCACTAAGGCCCATATTCCAAAACGTAGACTGTATTTATTAGTATATATTATATATGTTTATATATTATTTGTAATTTCTTTCCCAAAAAATATATTTTGTATTTTATTTATTTGTTGTACACCTACCACAGTGTTGTCTTTTTAACCCAAAGGTTGACTAGTAGAGAATGCCTTGTTGCATTAAGTCTACCCATGTACCGCTATTGTACATAAAGTTTAAATAAATAAACTCAACTCGAACTTCAGCTCCAACATAACCACGAAAACGTCAGCGATAGCTTGTCTAATTGACGTTGTTGCACTCAGAAGATTTATTTATTTATTTTTAAATAAAGCTTACATGCAATAACAATGATATTTTATTTACTTAAGTAATGAAAATTGCTAATAACAGAATTCCACATACGAGTATATGTATGTATATATCTAGCTACAGATTGCGTTTACATCTTTTAGGTTTATGATAAAGTTAAAAATGAGCAAGCAAATGCATAAATTCCACAACCCTGACAGGCAGACAGACTATATTGGGTGAGCATCCAGTCTATTTTAACTCCACAACCCAGTAACTGGGTAACACGATTTTCTTGGCAAGATTGGTGCGCATTCATCTGCATCCTATAAGACTGGGAGCCAATCCCAATATAGTTGAATATACATAGTTGAAAAAAGGCTGGTCAAGGTCAATATTATGTTGGTAACTGTCATCTTAATTAATGTAGTCGAATATTGTATAATCAGATGTGAAACTTTGCAGAAAAAAACACTTAGCAGCCAATATTCAATCTCGTTATTTTGATGTAGCTGCTAATTGTTAAAGACTAGTTTCATTTACCTACACATTTCCATTCTAACATTGTAAACTCCAATTATTTTTTATCGTTGAGTTTCTTAGCGGTTCTTCTACATGTAAAACGGCCAATTCGAAGTTTCTGAACGTCATAAGTGTCTGTGTAGTATCCTAACTAATATGATAAATACGAATGTGAGTTTGTTACGCTTTCATGCATAAACTAATAAACTGATTTTAAGAATTCTTTCACCAATGGAAAACTACATTATCAGCAAGTAACATAAGCATTTTTTATGACGGGAACGGGAAATACGCATTTGAAACCGCGAGGTGCTTCTAGTTATAAAATAATTAGAATTTCGAATTGCCCTATGTTGAACAATGGACGTTTTTAGAGAGACTTATTAAAAACGGTGGTGGAATTGGGATACGTTCCGATCTCAGCACGCACTACCTCAAGTATAAGTAAGACCTCTCAGTTCTTTTGAAGAGCTGTATGATTTCATTGAGCAATTGGATTCGACCTGCTGATTATTTGGTACTATTTGGGGACTTCACAGTAAACTAAATCTGGGTTACGTCAGTTAACTTTGGTCCTGTGGTCTCACATGGGTCAAAAATGTTCATAAGGTTCAATATTAGAATGAAAATCTATGAGACATCTTGAAGTGACTATCCTGTTAACTGGCCTAGTAGTTCCAGTCTACGAGCCCTTTAAAGTGTTATAGATTCAAATACAAATACTTTTATAGATTTCCAACTACAAACCCATCAAAAGAACTTTAAATCGACAAAATAAAACCCAATGAAATTGAAGCCTTTAACAGAAGCTCTTATCTGTTCCTACAAGACGTAACCGCACGCTGCACGCATTACCCACTAGTGCGATAAAGACACTATTTGTCAACACGGCGGTAACACGATACAAATAATGAGTAATTCCAAATTTAAAGGAAAGCGCGGGCGCCGATCACTCGACACCGCAGTTTCTCGGAACGGCCGGCAGAGGCGCCACTGTGTGGGAACCGAGTAGCATTGTTCCTCTGATTTCACTTGAGACTCATCCGACATGTGTACGTACTTTGGTAACAGTTCATTAAGAGTGTACCGCAAATTGTCACGTCAATTGCTGAAGATGATCTAGAAATGTCAAGAAGGCAACCACCCGCTTCTGAGTCTTTTTGAATAAATCTGTGTATCATGCGATACGGAAGTAACTCTCTGTCTGTTTGTTACCTCTTCACATCTTAAAGGGTGGACGGATTGGGATGAAACTTGGCACAAAGGTAGACCTTGTCCTGGCATAGTTCAAAGGATACTTTTCATCGCGGGTGGATGTTACCTTGGGATGATTTTCGATGTACACTCAAACGAAGCCGCTGGAAGAAGCTAGTTTGTCAATAAAAGTATGAATTATCTTCACGTAAAAGTCGAGCAAGGTTACTACCACTACAGCAAATCTAATGGCAAAGCACAAACTCTTTAATTAATCCACGCACACCGAAAGAATTTCAACAAAACTCGAGACTTCTTACAACTCATGTTAAGTCAACGAAATTGGACAGGTTCGACAGCGGGCCATATATGGCACAGTTTTTAATTGTTGCGCGTTCACCCAATAAGGCAATAAAGTGTGGTGGCAATACTGATGAAGTCTCGCTTGAGAAACATGTTTTTATGACAGTGATTTTAAGAAGGTTTTAATCTAATTTCGAATTGGTTTTTGCTCATACTTTGGAGTGCTACAGCTACTGTCCTTTCACAGTTACTTCACTTTTGATTTTCCATCACTATGACTTTTATTTTCGTAGCCATAAGGTTGCTGCTAGGGGTAAAATAGCTATGAGCTGTAAAATGTTAAAAAGATTAGCTGTTTCACGAGTATGGGTGATTGTGACATTAAAGGCACATCCACAGAGCAAACGGTTGCTGTCAGAGAATAAAATACTAAAATTTGTTTAGGACATATGTGCTAGCCAAAAGTTTCAGCAGGCAGAATAGGCTCGGTCCGTCAATTTATTTTAGCAAACTCACTAACACGCTTGGTTATGGAAAATTCAAACAATGACGACTCAAGTATTCTCTGAAGTTATCTCTGAAACTTCTCTCTGGTTTGTCAGCCTAATAATCTGACATTGCCCTAAAATTCGCAGTTTGTAGATATACTAGTCCAGCGCTTGGCATTACGTACTTATCTTATACGCCGTCTGTTTGATTAAATTAACCCTGAAAAACCTGACTGCAGTCAAGGAATATCTAATGATTAAAATCCAATTAAACAAACCTTGGTATCTCTGGGTAACTATTGACGGTAAGTTAATTCGTAGGTACAGCGTTGCACGCAACTTTACAAATGCTAATAATAAACTTTAACACTGATTATTAATCAACTATAGAGTCCATCCATGTGAAATTTGGATAGAAACGCATATCAAGCCCATACAACCACACACGCCCAAACAGTTTTAATGTGAATGTCACTTTGTCTAGATCTTCAGAATCCTAAAATAAGTGCAAATATCTCCAAATAAATAATCGATTCACATTTAGCAAAAAAGTATGAGGAGTTGATTTAACGTCAAAATACCGACTCAAAAATGTTATAGATACAAACAATGTGTTATAATTTCTATGACCATAGTTAGCACATAGTGAACAATCACTACAATACCTATCTCGGGAGGAGAAAAGCTGTATTTAAAACGTAAGTAGTCACTATACAGCTCATGTAAACTCCATTAGCCAAGATATTGTTGCACAACAAACATTGACATACATCAAGTCACAAACTATGCCTCATATTATGGAGTTACTACTGTTTCTTCTGTCATTAGTGATTCAGATCACAAACGTATGTGCTAGAGCATAAAAGTCTTACAAACTATTCTAAAAACCGTTGCTTTACTGAAAAGCATCTTGTCTATGACCTTGCTATAGACAACCAACGGTACAAACTTCACGCAACATTTCCAAGTCCCGTAACTATGAAAATTACTACTAAAATAAACAACACAGTTACTATGTAACGGAAATAATATATTACGAATATTTAACTAAGCCCATTTACTTAAATAGACAATACAATAAAATAAGTATTTAATTGTCCACGTAAAATCGTAATATGCAAATGTCAAATATTTTGCACTTGTTATTTGACATCTGTCAAAACTAAATGTCACTTGGAATTCAATAATTCATTCATGAATGAATTATTGAATTCCAAGTGACATTTAGTTTGTGCAAGACCATGGTCTTGCACACGTTTTTATGGTGTTTAGATGATTATTTTATACTTATTCGGCAAAGAAATATTTTATTGGCTAAGTATTAGGAAACACACGCAAAAACTAGAATTTTGATAGCTTAAATATTTAAAATTGTTTGTACCCATGCACGCACTTTCAAGACGACTATAACTCTAGAACCATGATTTTAATTGACTACTATCTCACCTAAGCAAGAGTGAGGTTGACAATGGAGCTTGTTTACCAATAAGTCACCTCATTCTTGACTTAAATATCCCCAGGTACCGGCTACCAGCAGGAAATTGACCCCTTAACTGATTTCTGACATTTGCTGTGGCAGTAAATGCTTCACTGGTAGTTTTTAACCTAAATATTGACTAATGAGAATGCCTTGTTTCATTAAGTCTAACTACCCATTACTTCTGCATAAATTTAAGATAAAACATAAAATTATTTCCAAACTAATCTGCTAGCTAGCGTTATGAACATTCAATAATTAAAATAATGACGGAATAAAAACCTTCTCAGCCGATGATCCAATCACATTTGTTTACTCAAACATTATTTTCTATTAGAACTGTTTCACAAACTGATTCCATTCCATCACCGCATTATTTCTAGCGAAAACGTAAATATAATACGCTTGTACGCATTTCTATTGTTTTTCTCCGTTTTATTGTGTAAATATAAATAAAAACTGATTGACACAATCGATCGCGTCTCCGTTAGAAATCTCGCATTCCATCCGATCTAAACAAATGCTTAAGAATGAGAAATAACATATAATGTTTTTACTATAACCATTGTCATGTGGATTCTTGATTCGTAATGTGTTTAGGTATTTAAGACTGGGGTCAGATTAAACTTTGAATCATTTTAGAAATGTAGGAGTACTTTGACGCCGAAATGAATCTTGCTTGTATTATTATGATTTGAAACGTGTCAGGCTGAGGTATGCCAAAAGACTGTGGCAGTTTACTGGCGACGCCTATTGTCAAAATGTTCGTAAATACGCTACCATGTTGTAACCCAAACATTTTGGACATGGGACTTCTAACGCCATATGATCTTTCACACAGTCCATTCAGCGTTACTTCGAACTTCCTCTACTCTTCTATTCATTCTCAAAACTCTCGTTCCTCACGACATTTTCAGTCATACGTCTCAACAAAGCAACGTCTTCTTCCCAGCTAAAACACTAGGAATTAGTGACGAATGTGCGTTTTGTGGGGTTTTATGTAAAGCTTTGACGTTCAAAAAGTGCTGGGTCACAGCCTTACTTGAATCAGTTTAGACTTTGAGTTTGAATCGATTTCTACACAACTTTTCAATAAACGACGACGTTTAGACTTTTTTCGCACATAATTTTTTCCATGTTTTTTCCAAGATCAACGAGAAAATAATGAACCCAAGATATCATGGAGATAATGATACAAAAACACCATTTAATAAGTTATGAACGCAAAAAAACTAAAATTATCTGTATAATTCTATTAGTTCTTATTTCAGTGACGCGTTTGAAAGAAATTAATGGCGTCAACAAGATTATCTATTACGTCTTTTACATATTTAATAATAACAATAAAACCAGTATTTAGCTAACCTTCATATCATAGAATATTATTCTATGTTTCTTACGTACCTAAATGTAAATTAATTACATATTTAAAATTTAACTGAAACTAACAACTTTAAGGTGAGATTGTTAAAATTTTACACGGAGACTAACAACTAACACATATGTATCACGTTTTTTCGCGTTCCCGTAGGAATTTCGGAAAATATTCTTTTACACATCCCATCCCAGGGAAGCTACTCGCCAAATTTCAGTTTTCTACGACCAATCGTTTCGGTCAGTCAGTCAGTCACTCAGAAACGGAAGAGTTTACAGGAAAATAATACGGAGAACGGAGAATTACAGGTTCCGTAAGACTGTAAAAGATCATTAGATTGTAATTTCACGATATATTATGAAAAAATCCTTGTGTATGGAATAAATCTATCGAAATTCAAGTTTCCAAAATATCCGTGTCTCACCGCGAGTCACCGCGGCTCTAGAACGCAAAGGGCACAAGAAGGATCACGGGTGGGTTTTAGTCATTAAGAGTCTGACACTCCCTTCCGCTCCGCCCAGAGCGGGAGAAGTCATTTGATGATTTCAAATCCAAAAAATAGGGTATGATATACATTAAGGAAAGAATAGCAGTACAAAAAACGCCATGCATTTCTATAACACGTACATACATACGTATTTTGGGTTTGGCTCTCAGTCAAACCGGATTCAACTGAATACTAGTATTTTACGCAGAGCGGTTGCCTACCAGACCTCCACAAACCATCAACCGGATAGCACAAACTTCTTGGCAAGACTGGTGTCAGATTTTTTTTACTTTTAACAATCCGCTGCCAAAGATCTATAAATGACCAACGGCTTAACGTGCTTTCCGAGGCATTGAGGAATCTCGATATGTTAAGATGGTCACCCATCCACAGACCAGCCACGGCAAGCGTTGTTTAACCTAAAAGATCGATCCGTGGCTGTTATTCTTTAGCCGCGAGGTCCTGTGACTGATACGTATAAATCTAAGCTAAGCCTAGTATGATTGTAGTATTTGTTTGGATATATTATGTTATCTGATAATTATTGTATTACAAGGTACCCGAAAGGTACAAAAAATACACTCTCTATTAATACAATTACTTGACCTCTGAATTTGTTTCAGTGATTCTTCTAAGGGTAGTCAGGTAGGAAACGGCGCATCTAGTTTTAATTGACGAGTGAAAGTGTTATTTAATTACCATCTTGCAATTTCTTTTCGCGATGTAGCAACGCTCTTAAAACCAGAAGTAGGATAGAATACTCTTTATAATGAACGCCGTATAAGTTACAAAAAAATGAGTACCCGATCTTCCGAATCTTCAAATGTCGCAAACCTCATCGACGCCCTGACGCGTCGCTCTTGAAAATATCCTGCACTTCGGAAGGGTGATGTCCATATATTATTTTCAAACATCGCTCAAGACAATAGCTATTGTTGACGAAACGATCCGTCAGCGTTCAGAGGAGCGCGCACCGAGATATCGAGCAGAACTGCACACGGTAGCATTCGATTCTTCTCTCCATTCAATCGGATTTGATGAGCGAGAACATTTTTCATGTCCGCGTCAGATAAGGGTTTTCACTTTTCGCGGATTAGGGTTTTCGGAATTGGGGTTTGAGAAAAAGTGTTTAGTTGCTAAAATTCAGTCAAATGATGTTTATGACCAAAATCAATCTGCTTAGCCTTTAACCATGTTTCGTTCGGCTTTCAGTTCCACCAGGTGCTGAATACCAGTATTATATGGAGAAACCGCTTATTTGACCTCAACAACCCAGTAACTAAGTCATACGATAAATATTTAATAATTACCAATGGATCTTAATGAAGAAACGGAGAGAAAATACCTACTGATATATAGATGCATCCGGTTAGACTTGAGGCCGACCCCAAAATACTTAGAAAAGGCTAGCTTAGCTCATTTGTTGCCTGCTAATAAATATCTTTATTTCTGGGAGTCTTTATGTCAAGAGTAATTAGGTTATTTCTAGGCAAGAGTCCTTCATCTTCGACCAAATCATCGCTTATTATCTGGTGAGCTAGTTTTCAAACGTGTGCCTATCAATAGTTAAAAACAAATTATCACAATTTACAGAATATGTATTTTCATAGTTTCTCTGGTTCTTTGAAGTACCTCCAATGAAGTATTGGCCAGGAATCCAATGTAATTCAAATGTAACTTAGGTCTAATGTAATGTGTTTTAGAACTGTTAGACTCCAGCAAATGACAATTGTAATATCGAATAAATTAGACTTAAATTCTGTTCACCAGATTGTCCTTATCTGCATTAAATACACCAAAGTTATGACTAATCCAATTTGATATTCCCATGCAACTTAATTACACTGAACGAAGCGAAATACTCCGACTTAGGCCAAGTTTCACTTAAACAGAATTTCGGTTGTGACTTCAAGAACTCTGTGAGTCACATTATGGTATTGTTGGGACACGAAACACGACATGTCGTTGTTAAGCATGATTCATTGTCGTCAATAATACTTATTTGGACTCCTGTGTGAGGTTAGGTATCGAAAAAACCCAAAGCTATCGGGTAGGAATCGTGCTAAGTCATGCTAAAGCACTAAATCCTGAAGTGAGTAAGGAGTTGATTTTGCTTCAAAATTGCACCGTATTAGTTAATCATTTAAACGCCTATTTCGTTCCGTAATTGACTGGCCTAATTGGAGATTCGCAAGAGCAAACTTGCTCGAGAGAAGTCTGTATGGTCCAGTAAGATACGGCTAGGGATCTTCACTGTACTTCGGGGATTGTCTTAAAAGCCTGAGGCCTGAGCCTTTGAGGAGTGGAGAGGTATACACATACCTCTCCACTTCTCAAACACCTCAGGATATTTGCCTCCTTGTCGCTGCATCACTATCTATTACTGACCGTTTTCGGAAGGGCAATTATTAAGTGTGCAAGTCACCCCATCACATTTTATAGCCCCGTTTATTTTAATTTTCAGAAAGGAGCCATAGTCCTTTCATACTTGTAGATAGCCAGTCCACTTTAACCAGAAAAAGCCTTAATAGAACAAGTTCAATTCAGTTTGAGCATCGCATGGCAAAGGCAATACTCTACCAAGACAACATCCAAAAACACTTAAGTATATTATCCTTAGGTCCATAAAATTATTTCATAATTGATCTATCAGTTACTTACTAGGTATTTAACGTTGATTATTAAGAAGCTATAAATATTTGCAATATTGTACACCGTTAATATGGCTGTCGTAAAAATCAACTTAAACTTTGTTTATACCTAGTAATTTTAAGTAATTCAATTAATTATTATATTTTTCCACTATAGATATTCATTTTGACAATTTTGGTTTAACAGTATACTTAGAGATATCCAGTCGGTACTCTCCGTTAAATCTAACTTATGTCAAACCATTTGGTGCTAGGAATTGACAATCGATCTCCAAAAGACTTTTCTCAACTATCTTGGAGTTGGTTTCCAGACTACATGGGTGCTACTGTTCACCACTTTCTACGTGGAACGATTGCAGGACTCAACAACACAGCGTCTGAGTAATACGGTACGACTTGCCAAGACGGATCTTAAATTTTCTGGCTTCCGGCTACCCTAACGACTTTTTCAACACACTTGCTCGTAAAGTGAGCCTTATAACATCGTTCTTAGGGCCATAAACCGATGGGCACGCCACTATTGTGGCGATAAGTCCCCTCTTTGAGGCGTGGCTGGAGAGACGTCACGGCGTTCTCACCTTCCGCCTGACGCAGGTGCTCACCGGACACGGTTGTTTCGGGAGGTACCTGTGTCGGATCCAGCGGGAGGACACGTCCGGGTGTCATCACTGTGTGGATCGCCCGGAGGACACGGTGGAGCATACGGTGGAGGTCTGCCCTGCTTGGGCGGAGCACCGCCGTGTCCTCGTCGAGGCGATCGGCGGCGGCGACCTCTCGCGTCCAGCCCTGGTTCGGGCCATGGTCCGGAGCGAGGAGGCATGGGAAGCGGTCGCCTCCTTCTGCGAAGCAGTAATGCTAGCGAAGGAGGAGGCGGAGCGCGTGCGAGAGAGGGATGCCCCTCGCTCCAGCCGCCGCAACAGAAGAAGACGCCCCGGGCGTCGGGAAACGCAGGGCGATTCCCGGCCACCGTAGGCGCGGGCCTGCGGATGGCGAGCTATGGGTGGCTCGCCGTCCGATAGCAACCAGGCCCGAGTCGACGGCGCGTCGTGTTCCACGCGCGCCTCAAAGAGCCGTCAGCAAATTAGACGGGGCCCCATAGGGTCAGTGCCTGCTAGGGTTGCGGAATTTGTTCGAAAGAGTCACCGCGGCCCTGGAACGCAAAGGGCACAAGTTAAAAAAAAAAAAAAAAGGGCCATAAACCGAACTATAACACACATGTCCATAATAATATTACAAAAAAAAAGTAAGTAAGTAATTTGGTGACTGCATTTTTTTATTGTAACAACAAAGAGGTTTTATGACGCTGATTATCCATTTACATTTTTGGAATAAGTAAATGTGTCCCTAATTGAGACGAAAAAACATTATCAAATTATTTATAATTCACAATTATTTGTTATAAAATATTGGCATTTTATCACTAAAATTATAATTTTGTAGTAGGCTGTATGGCTATATAATCAATCACATTCGGCGCGTAAAAAAAAAAAACTTGCGCGCCATTTTCCATAACTTTCATATTTTGTTGGTATCGCATTTGTTGCTGTGTGGTAAATAATTGTAATTATGCAATACATGTTTGATTTTTGTGTTGAAAAAGTGCGTATGCAACTCGGTGAGCAACTTGCTCACTAGAAACTCGGCTGATTTACGCCCTCGCCTACACCTCGAGGTGCAACCCACAGCCTCTTGTATAATAAGCAACTTAGCTCACTTATATCATAATCTACCAACAGCTTAACGTGCCTTCAGAGGTAAGGAGGATTTTCGGTATCTGATGAACGGTCACCCATCCGCCGACCGTCCTTGGCAAGCGTTGCTTAATCTCGTCGATCGACAAACCAACTTAATAACCAATCCACGTGCAATATTTAATAACGTTACTTTTGTGATTAGTCCTACACTCGTAATATCATATAAAGTTAGTTGCTTACTGAAACAATTTGATTGTGGAGCCGTCGTGGTCTGCTGCCTCTAAGATAACAGAGATCGCATATCAAAGATAAGTTATCAGTAATGCACATTGCGTTGCCACTGATATGCAAGCTTGTGTGGGTGAACGTTTTCACGAGAGACTGGGGCTTGGAATTACTTGAGACACCGTACTGAAAACGTTAGATTTAGAATAAATCTATTTAAAAAAATCAATTTGAAAACCAATAACTTTTATCCAGTCTCATCATGTTCTCTTTCTGCTCTTGTCCCATGCTACTTCAGGTCGGTGCAACGCGTTTTTTTTCTTCCATATTCTTCTGTCAACAATAACGCTATTATCTACGTCCTTCTCCTTTATCATTTCTTTTAAAAATCATTCATCTTTTATTTGGCCTCCCTCTCTGTTCATCCATCCACATTACAATTCCTAACTCTCATTACAAGTCTTAAGTGTTTTCTGATGAGATTCAATTCTTTTCCTTTTTATTTATCAAAAACATTGTAAACCCAAACTGTATTTTTCAGAAGCCATTTTCTGTAGTATTTTTTCAAGAGCACACAGGGTTTTGGTACCTTTTTCTCTTTTTAGTACTTGTATGTCATAAGAAGTTAGTCATTTCAAGACGGTGATCACGTGTTGACAAAAACATGACGCTAAAGAATCATGTGAAATCGGGAATTCAATTAACGATGCATATAAGAATACTAGCTTCTGCCCGCAAACTTCGTCCGCGTGGCATAGTTACCAACCCTCCGATTTTGAAACATTCTTCATTGGTGCTTCGCTCCTATTGGCCTTAGCGTGATGATAAATTGGGCTATCTAACACTGGAAGAATGTTTTAAATCAGATCAGTAGTTCCTGAGATTAGCGCGTTCAAACAAACAAACTCTTCAGCTTTATACATTAGTATATTTATGTAGAAGTGAAGTTTAGTAGATAACAACAAATAATTTCTAACTCATTCTCAAAACTCAGGGAGATGAAGAAGTGAAGTTATCTAGTTTGTGACTAGTGAGTTATGAGCCAATCTCACTCGTCACAAACAAGATAATTTACACTTCACAACTTCTAACGCATACTCGTATTTATCTGTTATAGACCGCGTCATAAGAAATTCTCGCGGATCAAAATGAAAAATACCGTTTTAGTTTACAGAGTGGATCGTGTAGGAGAAACATACGGCATTGTGATCGTCCACATAACACAACATACTACGTAAACATACAGTACTTGGAGGTGGGAGTACAACAAACACTTCGGGGAAAGCCGGCGGACGAAGCTAGTTCATGGGTATCTAGAGCTGAGTGGGGAGAGAAGGATAGGCACTTGTTTTTGGAGGTAAGAGAAGTTCTAGGCTTTTATGGTAACCTGGTAGCCAATGACGAACAAAGCTCAATCAATATTTCAAACTTGAATTACCAATCGAAATGAAACAGCTGAATAATTTGAGCATATCATTAATCTAAAAGTACGTACCTATCCAGAAATAACTTGGACAAGAACACGGAGCCCTAAAAAGGATAATAATACTGAAAATACCATAGTCTAAAGAAAAGAGAACAAAGGCAAAACATTAAGTAGCACAATCTGCAAAAAAAACTGCAACTGCTCCAATTCTAAAACACTTTCAACATGAAAACCTTAGAACCAACTTGAACCAAACAAACAAACGTCATCAGGACAATATACTAGATATTGATAAGATTGATAAGGACGCTGCACGTGCGCGCCCAGTGCTAACTTCTAGAGAGGTTAATAGTACAATAGTACTGGCGTGATACTAGTTCAGCCAGTTCCGAAGATTTATGTACTGGTATATGTATGCACATACATTATGTCAAGTTTGAAATAACTGGGGAACAGAAGACCTAATCGTCATGGAGGATTTTAACAATGTTGGGGTTGTGTTGAGAAATAACGAAGAATTATGCTATAGTAAGCGTTACACCTAATTATAAGATGCTAATATTTTTCATTTAAATTAAGAACAATATCTAGATTCTAAAGAACTTTTCAAATCACGAGGTCGTACGGCAAAACATAAGAATTCAAAATTCAAAATTCAAAAGTCATTTATTCAAACTAGGCTGATAGATAGCACTTTTTGTACGTCAAATTTTACATAAAGACAGTCCCCCAAAAACGCCCACCCGTCACCACTTCCTAGTGTTTTAGCTGGGAAGAAGAAGTGGCGCAACAAACTCCGCAGCAACAGAATATTTCACGCACCTGTTCAAGATCGAGAAGAGAAGTTCTCCAAAGAATTCTGAGGTTTTCTTGCCTCAAAACGCCATCTCACACTAATTTGCATGATCTTCATATAACTGAAACAATATAAATCTGCTTTTTCTTTCATCTGTAATTGTTGAATTTATTCCGGATTTTTTTTTTCACATAGTGCTCAAGTAGGAAGTCTAGTACTAACAGATTTTAATTTTTATTATACTGACGTGATAAAAAGCGTTTGTTCATCATCATTGATCACTGACGCAAAACGATAGAAATATTTTTCTAAACACAACATAGCTGCAACAGGTTGTTCAGACGATCGCTGTTGACCGTAACCGACAATATTTATAAATAAACAGGCGATCAATATGATTGTACACCGCCGGGGGCGACGGGCAGCACGCGTTAACTATACTTAATTAAACTACTGTTTAACTTTCTATGAGTGTTGCTCACGATCCGGACCGGTTCCAAATGTCGTGGATCAGAGTCGCCGAATCTGATAAGTAGAAAGATGGTTCCGTATAAATATGTGAACCGAATGACGTGTGTGGAAGCTTCGAGAGCCTTTATTTTTAAGCCTTGACTCCCATCTGATGAACTATCGCTGCCGCTATTGATATGCACGTGGAACCCAATGTTCCTTTAGAGATTAAGAGTCTGGTAAACCCCATAGGTTAAAATAAAGATGTAAATGTCTCCAGACGGAGACGACTGAGTGACTCTGATTTATTGACAAAGATTGATAGCTCTGGACGGGGAGAGGAGTAAGAAGAGGAAGTTTTTGCCTAGCAGTAGATCAAAACTGGCTACTACAAAAAGGGAATGCCAACATTACAGAAAAAAAGATAAAAGGAGATTAGTGTACGCACAAGAAAGCCACTCGTAAATATTACATGATCGACACTTCAATTGTTGAACATCCACTTTGCAGAAGTTTTCTAGTGCTACCCACTTCAAGAGCAACGCACGGTGTTAAGAAAATATGAATGGTAAGGAGCTACATAATGTACCATTGGTGATTATTGCTTTTGTTCTACTGGCACCGCATTTCCAGAAATTGTATCTGGTACGCTGCAGTTCATTTTTGAACTCTCTACGAATGTAGCCTTACGCATCATCTTCCTGCCCTTATCCCATGTTACTTGGGGTCGGCGCAACATGTTTTTTTCTTCCATTCTGTCCTGTCAGCCGTCACGCTATCACTAACTCCTTTTTCTTTCATATCACTCCTCATACAATCCATCCATCGTTTCTTTGGCCTACCTCTCCCTTTCCATCGATCCACATTCATATTCATAACCCTTTTAGTTACATGTATTTCATCCCTCGTTTTTACATGACCATACCAAGACAAGCGGTTCCCTTTCAACTTTTCCGTCACTGGCGCCACTTTTAAACTGCCTCTAATGTACTCATTTCTCACTTTGTCCATCCTCGTTACTCCACACATCCATCTCAACATTCTCATCTCCGCTACATGTAATCTATTTTCACAGCCCAACATTCTGATCCATACAGTACGACAGGTCTTATCACGGACTTGTAGCCTTACGCATACCCTATGCAAATAATTTAAAGCATCACTACAAATATGCCAAAGACTTCCACCAACCTTCACTTAACCTTCGAGATGGGTTACGGCCTCATCCCATTCACAGATGCGAGGCATGAGTCCAAAAGCTTCAAATTTTGGCTGAGATTTACTACAATACTCACTCAATGTGCAAAAATAATGAGTACATATCAAAACGTACCTACCGTAGGCAAACATTTTCAGGAAAATTTGAAGTAGCGTTATGTCAAATAATTGCACAACATGTCGAAACTCAAACCCAATATATTGGAAATAATAACGTTGTCTACTTGCACTATATTAAATAGGTCTTTTATTTATAATCTACGGCGCAACGGCGATGCTGGGTTTTTCGTGTTCAGAGTATCCTTTTGAAAAACCCAAAAATATTTATATAGGTACTTTTATCATAAACCCGTCTGTCTATACTTATGTTAATGCAATAATATTTTTATGATACTGAACATAAAGAGGTCAATCGTTCTTGATCATCATTGGATTGACAATCTTTTTTATTTAAGTATCATAGATATATTGAAATTTGATCAAAGTAGTCAAAAATGCTCCTACAAGTTAATTTTATGACGACAATAGTCCTTTTAAAGAAACACGTGGAAGGCACGAAAGAAACTAGATCATCTGTACTTTTCCTAAAAATTTTCAACACTAATTCACTTTGTATTTTTATGTTAAAGAATTTGTAACGAAAAAATGCCTTCTTTATCATGTTACTAGCAGCGCCTCGCGGTTTCACCCGCGTAGTTCCCGTTCCCGTGGGAATATGGGGATAAAATATAGCCTATAGCCTTCCTCGATAAATGGGCTATCTAACACTGAAAGATTTTTTCAAATCGGACCAGTAGTTCCTGAGATTAGCGCGTTCAAACAAACAAACAAACAAACAAACAAACAAACTCTTCAGCTTTATAATATTAGTATAGATTTAGCACCTTTTTTTCTTTTTTTTTCTTTTTCGTACCTAAAGGCAAGTTATTGGACAAACTCTAGTCATGACCTACCAAAAAATAATTGAGAAACAGGAAGTTCCTAACAGGAAAGTGACCGAAGGAACGTAACATAATAAACCAAAAATAGACAACATAGAGAGAAATGGAACGAATAGAGCCCAGGGCCTCAAGTCTGCTATTACAATAGTGTCAGAATGGTTTATCATTGATTTCATAATGGTTCATTTTGACAAGTTTGGTAATCTACTAATGTAAAAGCGTCATTATGACTTTCCAATGGTCAACCACTGACACTCCATTGAAAGAAATTGCATAGAATGGTAATCTCGTACATAATGACAAATGAATGATAAACGTATGCGGTAATCTACTAAAATTTTGAGTTCCTTTGATGAGTGACCTACCAATAGAACGTCATTGTGCATTCATTGCTTTTAGCTCGGTAATCAAAAAGTATTACGAGACCAATGATCGACCATTATGACTTTAGCAGATTACGAACTCTTAGCAAAATGACAATGGGATCGTGTGGGAATGACAAATTTATAAAAATAGCAGACTTGGGCCCTAGGAGTGTAACAGTCTAGGTTAATAACAAGAAACCTTAAAACTAACAATATTTGAAAAAGGTTTTTTGTCACTGCTTACGGTACCCGAAACCCAAAGCACAACGTTTGCAAACGAGGCCACAGAGCTAGGCTGGCGATTTTGACAAATCGTTATTGATGCGTCGTGATCTACTCTGACATTATACATCCAATTATTTTATTTAAACCAGCTACGGTGTTACCAATTACTTGAGCATCTTTCGGGCATTGAAAAAACGAAGCAGGATACTAGAGTATTAAAATAACTTTTTATTTGCTAAAAGACTATCAAAGGAGCAAACAGAAGATGTACTGATTACTATAAGTTTTTGGTGTTCTCCTACAGTACCTAAAACAATCTATCTAGGCAGGCAATTTAGAAGGTCAGTTTTTTCGTAGGAACCATATTTTCATTTAACATTCCTATCCAAGATCTCGCTTACCTAAACTAATCAAAGGCTTACCTTTAGTAAGTTTAGACTTACAATCCTCAAATCTGAAACCGGGAGATTTAGACACAATCTCGTTACATAGTAATTGTAGGTACAAAGGCTACCTAAAAGATACTGTTAATAACCTACCCACCAAACCTTATTTCAATCAAAGAAGCAACACAGAAACCATAATCGGATTACCGCACTTCTGACAGTAGATTAATCAAATTAAAAAGACGTATCAAAACATTTCGATGTGATCCTATCAGTATGGGCTATTGGACCCATTGAGATTACTGAAGATTCAAACAAAAATTCAAATATGATTATGACTCCACGTGTTCCTCAGAATCATAAAAAACTGTAGGAACTAGTTAGCGATATTAACATGCAAAATACAGAAACAATCCGGCATAACATTTTCAAAAAATAATGTAGACTGCTTAAAAATCTCATCAGGTTCTTAACACTGACAATTAAACTGCCACAGAAAGAGGATCAAATAGATGGAGCAGGAGATTAGACAGAGAGGGAGACTGTCTTAAGGATAGTTGGTTGGACTATGCGAGAAGCGATATGAAGAATAAGTGAATGATAGCGCGACGTTCACACGGGAGAATGAATGAAAGAAGAAATCGCGTTGCGTCGACCCCGAGTAACTCCCGACAAGGGCAAAAAGACGAATCGTATTTAGAATTAACACAAAGCAATGATTGACAAAACAAAAGTTAACAAAACCTCGCATAAAATTATTTTTGTCAAAGATATACTTTTAACTAAAACCCATAAACACGTGCACACCATAGAGACGACAGATATGGAGCTGCATTAGTCATTGACTCATAAGGTTTGATCACGTTACGTAACAACTTTGCAATCGGCTTAGTATTTAACTATTTAGCGAGAGGAAACAGAGCTAACTAATGTAACACAAGAGGTTAGTAGGATTTGATAAACCGAGATAATGTGTTTGCTAATCGCCCACAGTATACCGAAAGTGAAATCTAAGAATTATAATAGAAATCTTGTCAAATGTCAGTTCGAGCAACTCGATGATATATGTATATGCATTTGTTTTTCGCCTCATATCCTTAATAATTTGTTTCCATAATTTTGAAGTGATTTGCGTAGGTGATGAACATAAAAACATGTTACATAATAAAATCATGTATGTAATTAATAAAATCTACGTCATAATATCACTTCATTGTAGCATTGTATAATTTAATCTCTAGAGACGTAAGTACGAACGATTCAAGAGACCTTGAGTGGCAGGCAGCGCCATTGATCTGCTTAAATTATAAGGGACTATTTCAATGAGTATTAATTCAGACTGAAACGCAGATACATTGAAAGGCAAAAAGTTAAAGCGCAATTCGCTGCCGCAGTGGCAGGTGGATCTACAAGCCTAGCACAAAATAAACTCGACTAATGTACCGCGACTCCAGAGGACCATAACTCCACATTGCGACAAAACAAAAACTCAAATTTGCAAACGTATAAAGAAATTGAAAGGTACCGGCGTGCGCGATGCTATCGCGAAATTATTCCAAATTTCACCGTTTTGCCTCTCTGGCTGTAGCGTTTTTTACTTTTTTCATACGATGCCAGTCGCAGGCCCACTCCCATAAATTATAGTTCGGTAGCTCTGTTAAAGGGGTTTTTGAGTATTTTTTTATTTTTGTTTAGCCCTTTGAAGAATTTATGTCCCCGTCTTACTTAGTAGCGGCGGTCAGCGAGTTGCCGAGTTGACCGTCTCCGAGAAATGTTCGGGCCTTTCGATACGCGACGCTATAAGTATTTTGTACTTGCAGTTTTGTTTGTGAGCTTGTGATACGGCTTTTGGGTTATTTTATTTTAGCAAAGCCTGCTTGAAGTTCGGAGTTGAAGCGGCTTAATGACTATCGTGCGACGATCGGGGTTCAAGAGAGCCGCCAGAATCATCCAAAAAAATTTCACTGACTTATAAATGTTCACTTTCTTTATTACGTGTCTATTTTGTTTTCTCCTATCCATTAGGTAGCCTGTTTTATCGCACAGCTAAAGAAAACCCTCTGTCTCCCTTTGCAAACTTGTGTATTTCGTTAGTTCGTGTCAGACAGATCAGATTGTTTCATTTGGTCCTTCATCCTTCTCTTCCCTTCCATCCCCTGACCCGTGTAATTCTTCCCGAAACTGTCCACCGATGATCACTCTACCAAACAGATGAAGGTGCCAACACAAGATTACGCAAGGTGGTGGTGACGCAGAGTGAACAATGACATCGGAAGCGGGCACGTGTCTGCAAGTCGTGACGGACGTACACACTTGCAATTGTTCAACTCTCATATTACTGTGATATGGTGATTGGGGAGGGAGATATATGGAAGATTTGGTGTGCATGTATCTTTTTTTTTTGGTTTTGGGGAGTTTTCGGATGATATTGAAGATATTTTATTTTGACTGGATCCATGTCAAACAAACCAATGTTTTATTCGTCTATTTAGTTTTAAACGACGACGAAAACTTCCAGATTACGTACAGCGTGTGGTTGAAGTCCACGATGATTACATGGCAAGAAAAAGTCTAGCCGATTCCCGTGTTTTACCTGTTATTTATCACCAACTACAAATAAACTAGACACCCAAACTGATTGTCTTGTGTAGCTTTCATACTTTTAAGTACCAGTTGGGTGAGACCTTTAAGCTTTTGATTTACTTTAAGACAAGGTATGGATTTCATAAGTCACATAATATAATGTCCTTGTAACCTGCACATTTGGTAATATAAGACTAGATAATAAGAAAGTTCTTACTGCAATATTGTAAATGCTAATGACGTAAGAACTAAGAAGCCAATTTGTTAAAGGTTACCGTGGAACTCATTGAGAACTTACCGTTAGCTGATCTATCTAACAATTTACATAAAATCGGAAATATACCAAGTAAAGAGATAGAGTCCATAAGGTTTTGATCCTTCTAGGGTTGGATTATATAAAGCCACTCGGATCAATGTCAAAAATCCGGATCACATGAGTAAGAAGTGGAAAGCGACATATGATGAGCAAAAAGCAAAAATTACAAATATTCCGTAACCGAAATAGCCTTAAAACGCGATAGCAGACAAAACGGATTCCAAATACTGGCAATTGGAATAGTTTTCAGTTTTTTTTTTCTCCGTTTTGAGTTTCGAAGGCATCCTAACGGTATTCGGGAGACATAGCATCGGGACGGACGCGACAACGTTTTTTATGTTATTTTTCTACTGACCTTAGTCGTTTGCGATCGATTTCGAATCTTTTTAATCGGTCCTCCTTAAAAATAAATATGAAAGTTCCATTTTTGTTTTCTTTTACGCCTGAGTTATGACTGAAATGCCGGTTTCTTGAATTTCGTTTTTAAGTTTCACTATATCGTGGTTGCCGTTGTGAATTAAATTGAAAATCATATGATGTCGCTTCCTTTAGCTAGTCAAACACACCTGACTCTATACCTCAGATATTTTAACCAGAAGAACGGCAATAAATCATGGGAGGGTTACCGGATGGAGACGTCAATAAAATTTTAATTAGCATCATAGAATTAATATAGCGTTCAGATTGCCTTATTAATTATCTTAAGTAGTATTTAAAACTAACATTATCGCGCGGTGATTATGATACAAAAAGCTATACTGCCAGCTCTAATTGCGTTCAACGCCGACCAAAATTAAAAAGAAAAGTCGCACAGCAAGAATCCCGCCTATTTTTAAAAATGGAACCCGACGATGATTCGCCTAATTAATAAACCAATCACGTACAGTCGAGACGCGGCGTCGAGGCGCGGCGGACGTGCGGGGCGGGGGATGAACGCTCGGAAATTCGAATACTATATTTTTTCTGCACTCAAAGCATCGCAATGTTACTTGTAATTGGCTTGACGGCCAATGATAACGAATTTAGAATGCAATCAATATTTATGAGTTATTACTTTGGCTAGCGAAAAATTAGTACTTTGTATAAAACTAGTTATTATTAATCATTAAGAAATATTTGCGAACGCCAGATGTTATCGGACCAAAGTATTCAGCAAGCCCACTAGTTAGAATGTGTCGATATAAAAACTTCGGCTCAGTTAATCTTGTCAAATCAATATGAGAAGTATAAAATTAAAACGTCTGATCGGATTCTCAGAACATTGTTATGAGAACGTCTCAAATTATATGACACAGCATTATGTTTTCTCTTTTGATTGAATGGACATGAATGGAGCACACCTTACCAACAAAAGAATATGTCCTCCAGTATTGACACCGAAAAATTAGTTTTAAAAATCTCCAGTTTGGGGTTTTAGGAAAAAATATCATTTATCAAATAAATGCATTCTCTGTTATGTCTTTGCGCAGCGTGACTATAAAAACTAGTTGAATAATAAATGCGTTGGTTGGCAACACTGGGCCCGAGGAAGCCCGAAGCTCGGCGAAAAAGGGCGAAGATTAGCGAGCGCGCGCTTTTTGTTTGCATCAATCGATGCGCTCGCGCATTCGCACGATGAATAATTCAAAAATTGACATGAAATGGCGTATGGTTCTTTTTTTAAATGAAAGGTGCCCGATTGAGGACTGTAACCGCCTGACGAATTCATTGGTCAACGGCTTTTTGCGTTCGGTAATTGCTGTATTTACTTTATAGGTTATGAAATGAAATTAATGCAAGCGAACGATCTCGTTCCGTTGTTCCAATGCTAATAGCTGGCTTTTTACTATACTTAGATTGCGAGCCCATTTGGAGAACGGCAACAGTTTATACAACTGACAATAAAATATGAATTTATAGTCAAACCGCAAATAAAGCCTCGCCTTGGAGCGCGTAAAAAATGAAATGTCATAGGGTACTTCACAAGTGTTACACAACGGCTTCATCGGAAGAAATTTAAAACGTTAACGCGTCTGCCTGTCCGTATGTCTAGAAATTGGTTGACATCCAAGCAAAAAATGTATAATTAATTCAAGTAATGCTGTTAATGATGCATCGAAAACTTGTGTCGATTTCCAAGTATAAGTAATCTTGTCATCTGAATTCTGGCTGCGATTGGTCGAGAGATCCCCGGTGCAGTTTTTGGATAAATGGCTTCATCCCGCACTATAGGATGCTGTCAAGCCTGCTTCGAGTTATGGTTATGACGGCTTTTTACGTGTTTCATGAAGATAATTTCATTATGTCGCAGAAAAAAGTGTGCGGTAATTTGCCTGTCTCGGATGTAGCTAACGTCATTTGTAAGGCTGGATCGATGTCATTGTGCATTGTGGGAGAAAACTCCGTTTCCACTAGTTTTTTTTCTGTCTGAAATACTTAGTAATATAATAACGGTGGACATGTACGCACTTGACTATATGAGATTGTAAATAAAATACACTAAAAATACCAGTAAAATATAGCGTTCTTTAGAAGAAGAATGTTTTGTCAGATAGCAATCGTGTGTCAAAAGTCAACCATCAATTTGTTTATTTAGCAAACAATTTACAGTTGCTTGACATTTGTGACTTTTGTTGTCATCATTATTGAAGTTTCATGATGTTAGTAATTAAAAAATAATTGGTTATTACCAAGGAGTTTTTGTCATGTTTTTACATCAATCGTCTTTTGTTTACCTACTTGTTTAGAAAATTCTGCGAACATTCCTCAATAATTCAGGCCACTTAAACAAGAATACATTTATTCTATACTCACTTATAAGAAGAAAACGCCATATTGTTGTCTACACAGGGTTGGTCGTCCACCGCTCCACCGGTTGTGAGCATCAGGGTGTTCATTCGTGTTCAATTCTCACAAGTATCGATTGTTTTATCGATATGTAAATGTATCGGTACACGCACTTCACTATTGGTTCTTCAAAGTCCGCGCGTGCGTCAGTGTGACGCGTTCGCACATTATGTACGTCACATCACTAGTGTTTGTGGCATAATCTGAAAATGAAAGAGAAGTAGAAAATCAAAATTATGCTAAAAAAAACGTGATACGTACGGGTTCCTATAACCAAATTGAAAAGTATGATATACAGTAAAACCTGGATTTCAGCTATTTACGGGTAGTTTCACAAGTCAAGTAGTCACAGAACTAACATACCTAATTAGTGTTTTACCGTCTGTAAATTACACATTGAGGAAACAGATTGCAACAGATTTTGGCTAGTCGTGATAGTTTAATAGACTTCGTTAACTTTATCATTAAAATCTTTTGGCCTTCAACAGAAAGTGAATTAACTTGAGTTAATGAAAGCAATTGCCATCGTGACATTTCAACTGCGTAGTTGAACTGATTATAGAGGTCACCCAACAGCGTGTTGTGTAAAAAAAAACAATTCTAATCTCATGAGAGCCCTGCGTCAGATTTGACGGAGATAGCAACCCGCGGTTGTACCGACGGAACCGGCCGGCCGCCATCTTGGCCCTGATTGACAGCTGTCAATGTTGGCGGCACTGCGACGCGTCGCCGCGCCTGCGCTCTACGGTACACTGCGCGTCACTAATTCGTTTTGAAAATAATGTTCCTTTTGACATTCAATTGTTTTGGCTAGATTTTTGCTAGGTTTGTAATTTTGATGTTTAATTTATTGATTTATATCAAGATTTTATTGAATTCTCAAGCTCATATGAGATTGGGGGGTCACATCGTCCGCATGCATATCACAGGCGACACACGAGCAAAAGGTTCCACGCAATGGGTGCTCAAGAATGGATGGAGTGGCCCGGCCTAAATAGCGGTAGCGACACGACCTGGCCGCACACCATGAAGGTTGGTTTGAGGTGGCGCCCAAAGAGTGTCTGAAAGGATATGGGGAAGGCCTTTTCCCAGATGTCGGACACAAAAAAAACCAAGCATCTTAATTGCCGCATAGTTTTACATAGGTATAACACTTTTTTTTTCGCATCTAAATAAACTCTTCTTTCAGCTAAACTATATTATAATAGTAGTGAATAATAAAGCTGCCGTGTTGTAAATACTTCCTCATTGCGTAGGCCTGTGCAGCTAATTATTCAGCTGGCAGGAAAGTCGTAGAAATTCTCAAAGCCTATAAATGATTGCTAGCGGTGGAAATTTATAACTTCTGCATTTAATTTTGCAGTTCCTTCTATTATGATATTCAAAGGACGACTTACTTATTTCAATTGATTCAAGGGGGTAATTAAAGACCAAAGGGGGTCTTAAATTACCCCCTAATTAGTCTACGGTTTTTCTTTTCATTTTCATTCAAAGGCAGGGCTCTATATTGATAGGTATTGGCCACTTGAACATTTTATAGTAGGTACTACATAATATTGACAGATGGGAATCGAAAAAAAAAGTTGTTAAATTTAAATTCCCTATTTCCAAATACATTTTCTTACAACGATTTAGTTTAAGTGGGCTTTTTTGATAAGTTAATATCCCGGCTTTGTTATTGATATATATGTATATGTGTATGTCACCGGTTTGCAGATTCCGCAAGATTGTAATAAATCTTTTATTAGATTATAAATTCTCAATGTATTAAATCCAATTCAAATTCAATATTTTGCAATGTATCCGTGTCTTATTAAGAGAAAATAGTTTATAATGTCGCGCTATAATTTACAATCTTACAGCCTTTGCAATTTTCCGGTCACATATACATGAGAAAAATATGAAAAGACTAGGACGGTCATTTTTTTCTTAAGTGATGGAAATCATAGATTTCCGTATTCTATTTAATTAGTACGTCATTATTTGATTTTATTTGAACTATTTATTTTGATTGGCTACTTTCAACAATGATCGAGAAGTATGTATTAGCAAAATATTTAAAGTAGGTAATTAAATTAATGTTAAAAAATGTTAGACTTTGATTAGTACCTAAGTACTAGCTTTTACATTCGAACATAACAAACTTATGTGCATGGAAACACGAGGAAAACCGCGAGATAACTCATTAAAATGGCATCGTTCAGTAAATCTTGTTTTATAGTGTAGTGACGTCATTATTCTGTCGTAAACTGGCAACATAATGCTGAGATGTTGGTAATTGTTGAAACTCATTGCGTTCCTACATTCATCGTTTTAAGTGTAACTAAATCAGTGTTACTATTTCTTTACGTATTAAAGTTTAGCTCCGAACTAATTGATGACAAAATTGACAATAATCTGAAATAATTATTTGCTTTTTTTGTAAGTTTACACTAGAACTTCTGCAGAGCACAGGTATCCCTCGAATCTTTCTAGGTATGTAAGTGCTGATAGCTCCATTTTATATTTTAAAAAAATCAGACACAAAAATGCACTTAAACTTTCAAAACTAAAAATGATCCGTGATTTAAAGTGCAATAAGATGAGCCTATTTCACATAAAATTACCTGTATACTATTTCAGCACTGGCCAGTGATAGAGAAAAGCCTTCAACTGACGAAAAAGTTTGAATATATTTCGATAAAGTCTGCGATATTTATAAGTTGGTAATGTTGGTACCAACGAGGCAACGATTTATTTCCGTCGTGCGTCGGTGCGTGGCGGAAAAGATTCAGGAATGCTGTCCGGTTCAGCCGGAAAGCAAACTTATTAAAAACCCGCACTTGTAAGGGAAGAACACTGATCTTGCCAAATGAAATAGGTAGGTTTTGTTATCTTTGAGATATTCTGTATTTTATTTCATTTGATAAGTTTTTAAGGTAATCAAAGCGTGTTGTTAAGAATGTTCGTCGTAAAATTACGGGCAAAACACAAACATACACACACATAATACATAAATAAATACTTCAATGTCCTTAATGAGAGATTTTCAGGTTGATTTTGATACTTCTAGTTTACATTAAAAATTATAACTTAATTGTTTCGAGTATTCATTTCAGATGTGCAAGGAGATCCGAGATTTATAATTGAACTTAAAGCTTTATTAAGATCTTTTCTCTCACACAATTCAACGAAACTTGGTGAAAATAATTTATTTCAATATCCACACCAATTTGAAAGTAATCATACCTACTCACTTTCTAATTCCAAATCCCCGCGCCATGGCTAAAAATCTCGTTTTGACATTTACCAAGACAGTGTCGTTCCAGTTCGGATCAATGTATCGATAAAAATCTCGCTACCGAACTTATCGATAATCACTGAGTGTCACCGCTCTAGACGTAGATGGTAATCTAAGTGGACGGCTTGACACAACACTGTGTAAGCCGATAAAAAAATAGCAGACTACACGTTGAAAATAATAGCTAGAAAAAGGCCAACAAAAAGGCTCGGCCTACCTTGATACCTGTAAGGGGTAAAAAAAAACTTGGACCTAGTAAAAAGGATCAGGCTGCAAAATAATTAGTTTTAATTTTACTCTGAAGCAGATGTAAGCATAATATTTCCTATTTACGCTCTAATGATATCAGATAGCCCTAAAAGTATATTCGTGATTGATTAAGTACGATAATATGTAACTAAAAACAGTTTTTGAAAAGAGCCATTATTCTGTCTGAACGTCAATTTCAGCACATTAATTATGAAACAAATTTTAATTAAAACATAAATAAGTACCTCTAATGAACGTTTATGCGGGTAAAGTAGAAGGTTGTCCCATCACTATGGAATATTTCCTTCGTTTCATTTTTATTTGTGAAAAATTGCTAATGTCTTGTTCTTACTAGTATAAAAAAGTCATGGTTTTAAATATTTTAAAGTAGAAGGTACTATAAACAAACGGCAAATATTCCATAGTGATGGGACAACTTTTCATTTTAGTCACCTTACTCGTAAAATTAATATCGATACTAGATTATATCACTTCGTTACCATTTCAGTACCGACCCTCATATCTTAAAATATTAGTAGGTACCATTTAGGTAGGACTTTCTATGCCAGGAACCTAAACATACAGACAATATTTTGAATTACAAAAAAAAAATGCTGAAAGGTTTCTAGAGCTGGGACAATAAATTCTTTCAAAGTATTTTCGTCACTTTAAAATGAATAACTATCGATATTAGACTTCCTGTCCCTTTTACCTTGAAAGGTTGGTACCATGAGCATAACACATGACTAGAATGGTAACGAAACAGCTGTTAACTAAAACACTCGCCATGTTTTGGTTAAGTACAGTCCGCATAAAAAATAACATCCGGCGAGTAATATATCAATGAACGTGTTGCGATTGTGCTGTATAGCGCCATGCGGATATGCCTGTGTTATATGAAATTCAGTGAAATTTATCATTATATATATAGTATATATATTTTACGAACCGGACTCTTTAATGAAAAGATCGAAAATGATCTGATTGAATTTGGTTTTTTGATAAGAAAATTATTATGTATTCTGTGTAGTTTGAAAAAGTTATTAATAATACCAAATTTAACTAGTTTTAAATAAAGTGTAATTTTACTAAATAAAAATCATATATTGTTGCTTTTTGGTGTTTTCGCTTTTAGGAACTTAATTCATATATATTTTTGCCTTCTATAATTAAATTACTCAGCAAGACAGAAATATCGTATAAATTCAGCCAGTTTAAAAGTACCTACTTCTAGTACAGGATATTTTTGTATCAAAAATATGATCAAACCTACGTTATTCTGTGATGAACAGTCAAGTACCTAAATATTTAATATTCCAGATCATTTGAATAACAAAAACAACAGTCAATTCCAAACCCACCTACCTAAATTATTGCACGCGCCAACAACAACTTCAATTATTTTCAGTTAAAAAAAATGTCGCTCAATAGTCACTTCTTGCGAGCTCAACTTTTAATTATCGACTTGAAATGTCATTTAGTCCAAAGCGTAAGGTGTGTAGAAAACTATTAAAGAAATACTTCAGTAACATACCTATAATAGACCGAGATATTTTTATAGACATACCAAGAGGCTGAATGGTCAGTTACCGTTTACAACTGAGTCTCTGAGGGGAAAAAATAGTGACATCGGTGTAAAAACTTAATTAGTGGCCAGTACTTTTAGCTTGGTAAATGATTATTAAGGTAAAACTGAATTTGACATTGAAATGGACATTTATCAAGGATCATGGTCATTTGTCATGAAGTGTTAAGAATGAGTGAACTATAGTTATTTAAACTAGTTATTTAGATTATGAGGTGTTCAGTTTACTATTTTACCTTGGATTCATAAGAATACATTATAGAAATATGACTTTGAAGTATGAAGCGAACAAACTCCCAGTGGAAAATATCAGAATGTATTTGGAATCTTTTATTTGGGTTTAGCGAATTTACTAAAAACGAAACACCATAGAAAAAGTGACACAACACAACTACTGTATTGTTTTTTTTTTTTCAAAAATAATGTGAACGATTTATTTATTTTTTACGTAAAAAAGATAAAGACTTCTTTTTATGTGATTATGAGATATTTTTTCATCTCTCGTTGCCATATTTCGTTTCTACTTGCTAAGTCTTAATGGTCCTAATGAAAAATGGGTTAAAAAAATTATAATTATTTAAGTTTTGAGCATAGTCCGTAAATCTCAATTGCATTATACTTTGATAGATAGAATTGGACTCATACCAGTCCATAGTTACATACACCCTTTTATTTTCAAGCTCCTAATTTAATTGTTATATGATGTGCAATTCAGAGTCATCATCATCATCCTGCCCTTATCCCATGTTACTTGGGGTCGGCGCAACACGTTATTTTCATCCGTTCTGTCCTGTCAGCCGTAATGTTTGCGTTCAAAATGTTTCTATTATACTCATAGAACCAATCTACTCTACCATTCGGTGTATTTTTACAACAATTATTGATAGCAATTACTTCATCGTTAAGTAATTTAATAGTAGATTGTTCTAATATCTTAATAATCGAAGATCACAGTACACCGATGCCTTTTAACATAATGTTTCTACAATTCTAATAAACTTGTTAATTCCGATCTTGCGCTACTTAATATCAAATTATCATTGTTAGGGTCGGCTCACACCGAGACATATCGCGACACACTTTTAAAGATAGCGATACTATGAAGAACTACTTACGAATTCGTTTGCACTCAGCGGCATATAAAATTCGATTATATTTAAATTCTCTCACTGACACGTGTAAGTACATAAAGGTTTTTGAAGCTGCACCCCTTTATGTGTAGTGAATAAAGTGCTATATTCTATCATGTTTTTTTCGTGCTGACAGAATATTTTCGAAATAGACGTCTTGTAGCACCTTATGCAAATAATAATTTAGGAAAAGGGCATGAGATGTTTTTATTATTATTGATAAGCTCGCGTTTGACTACAATTTCACCTGATGGAAAGCGATGATTTGGTCCACAATAGAGCACGCTTATATTATACTAACACTTCGCCCGTGACTTCGTCTGTGCAGATTTAGTACAAACAGCCCCGTTTTACCCCCTTATGGATAACGGGTGGGTTTTAGTCAGTAAGAGTCTGACATTCCCTTCCGCTCCGCCCAGAGCGGGAAAACTAAAAAAAGGGGTGGAGTTTCGTAAAATCCTTTTTTATCGGATGTACTACACCCTAAAAGGAACCTACCTGCCAAATTTTTAAGTATGTAGGTTTTATAGTTTCTGAGATTTCGTGATTAATCAGTCAGTGGTATTTCGCTTTTATACATGTATAGATAGATTATCTGTACGGACAATAAAAGTATTTCTAAAATGTTTATACGTATGGGTATGATGCCCACCAGATCAGTGATGATTGTATCGCTATTAATTTTTTAATGAGCGACTCGGTGTGCTCTTACCCTAATACTAGCAATAACGTGTAATACCGATTTCTTGGCCGCAGAATATTTGATGCTAACTAATTGTGCTATTAGATAGAGGTCCCACGCATATTGTTCGTAAATCATAATAATATCTTGTAATGCAAGGCGGCTTGTTTTATGTGGGTCCTTGTGGGCTACTGAATTGATTTCGTTTTAATATTCACAGCCTTCTATGTAAACTGTATTGAGTGATTTTGTGTCTTAATATAAATTCGTTCTACATCTTCCTTCTTCAAACAAGTGACAACGCGATATATTTGTCACAAAATTGAGACATTTTAACGACAGAAGTAAATGCAAGAAAAATGTCATTGGATGTCATGGATATTGGATTGTCACATTATTTTATTTTATATTCCGTTTAATGAAATAGGCCGTCAGCTATAACTTTGATTTAACATTTTGGTGTTTCCAATTTCCAGCTCAAAATTATTTAAGTTTTTAACGAGATGTAAATTATAAAAACTGATTTGTTTTGTTTTTGTCTATATTTTTTATGCTATCGCTGGACTAGTTAATAGCAAGCACATTGTACCTTCGAATTAAAGAAATGTTTCATAGTGATTGTCACCTTTTCACCTCACTGACGTGAATGGACGTCAATGACCGATGTGTCGCCATTTTGCTGGGCCAATGTCGATACAGGGCATCGCAAGATCATTCAATTGTTTTTTTTTTTCCAGCCCGACAGCTCAAAATTGTTATTTGTAGATTTTTTTAGAGTCGTTCCTCTGTTACTGGTAGTGAGAAGAGTAGTAGAAAAATCTGACACTAGGCTTGTCTTGGATAGGGTATCATACAGTTACTTGGTTTTGGAAGTCAGCTAAGCAATTGATTCGTGTGAAATCGCGATACCACGACGCTATATTGATATCATTAATTTTGCATATATATTTTCTTACTGTTCCTTTTTTTTTCTCGAACACAAGTCAACATTCCAGTTCTAATGTTGGTTTATTACGACTATGATGCAGTACAAACGTAGATTGTTATAAAATGTGATATATCACATCTCGATTGCGTCGCTAAGCGCGTCTGAAATCACAAGTTGCAGAGATTGTCAACCTATTATTTCTAGTGCTTCGTGTAATCTATATTTATTAGGATATTATCTACATTACATGTTTGCTGACGTGACATCTTGCAAAATCATCAAGTCGGTATAGTTTGCGACTGCATCTAATATCTAAGTTTTTTTTTTTTAAGAAAGTCGGGAAAATACCAAAATGGATATATACTTTTCTCCGCGGTTTGAGATTACTTCGGCGCTCTTTGTCGAGATAACGTGAAAAATACGCAACATTATAACTGTATGTAACGTTAAATTGATCAAACGATTTAATTGATTTGATTTTATGTACTTGAGTTTAGAACGATTTAATTGAGTCGGTTATCATGTTTAATAAGGAAATCAACTTGTTTTTGAATGAAGACAAAATAATGGTTATAAAATTTGTATTTTCAATGTATCTGAAGCTTTCTTTTTTTGTTTCATTGGGTTCAAATTCATATAATTTTTAAATTTATCTATTGTATCTTTTGTACTAATACTTTTTATTTATGTTACAGGTATTTAGGGCTTCTAAAACAGGTCTCAGGTAAGCGTTACGTATGCGTTGAAAAGATATTATATGATTGCTTTTAATATTTTCTTCAGTTTGACCGACACATAAATATCTTAAACAAATTAAAACTTAGCAAGAGGAGACCTGTATCTAAACGAAAATCCTTTATCTAAGCTAGGTTACATAATAATGTTAATTTTAAAGTGGAAAACTCCTAGTCATATTAACTCAGTAAACTAAGTATACATATATTTTTTAAATTCAGTATCTTTTTTTTCGACTTAGGAATTGTAACATAAACTTTCTTTACTGTCGACACAGGTACGTAACGACAGCAGAAAAATGTATTGTTTGTTTTTCGCAATCTTTCTTAATATTTTCTGTTAAAACTGTAATTAAATAATTGAGAGTGCCCTATTCAATATCTCTAACATACAACATGATACGTGAGAAAACAGAACACACAAGAAACCTAGATAAGTTAGACATACTCCAGTATTTCCATTAAATATTTATCTAGACTTCAGCAAATACTTAGTACCAATAAATACGCACCATAAACAAACTTGTATAACAAAACGTATCGTTTAATAACGTCAGTGTATAAAGTTTTCAATAGTACATCACTGCCCAAAAAACAAACGAAAAGCACAATTTATGTTGAAAATTCAGTACATCCGCACGAACTTTTACCGCAACTTGGCACTACAGCTTAACACATTTGCAAAAAAATAAATAACTAAAGAACTATGCACTTTGACACTTTCACGGGTATTTTTTTTTTGTTCTTAATTTGTATGTCTGCTGTACTCGGAGGTGGTATAAAGTTCGTAATGTTGGTAGTAGACGCGCGAGGCACTGCGCTGGCGGCGGCGCTCGATCGACTGGAGTCGCAAGCGCACCTCTACACGGGCCGGCGCTGAATGCAGGGGTAAGCAACATTTTCTTTGGATTTCGTGCTGTAATAAGTGTGCTTGGGAGTTCATTTCTTAGGTTTTAGTTTGAGACCAGGGGTTTCAAGATAGCTATTTGTTTTAATTAATCGCTATAGTTCGACAGCATTGAACTTCTTTGTTTTTCTACTACCAACTAGCTACAACAGCTTTACCTTTCTACGTATTAGAATAGCCTCAATAACGTTTTTAATAAATTTTCTGGGTAAAAAATTACACAATTCACTGTATACACCTGATTATTAGGTACAGAAAAGTTATTTTTAGGTTCGGAAAACCACGATCATTATAATTACCTTATCAAGTTAGTTGAAAATCGCTGACTGATATTTATATCTTTTAACAAACTGTTGGTTACTCCTTTTAAAACCTGTTAAGTCAGCGATTGAGAACGCAAAGAACCTTGAAGTTGTAAAGGAGAAACACATTTATCTCTTTTCCTCACAGAACAAATGAGCTCATATTAGAAAGGGATGACGCTACAACTATAAGTAAACTTGCATAGACCTAGCTTAATTGATATCGCTTCAATAAGTTGTAAGTAAAGTTGGTACAAGTCATTTAAGTTCAAGCTTTGCTCCAATTGCAATAAGATATATTTTCAAAAGTATTTATCTCCAATTTCACAATTTTGGAAAACAAGGAGCTTAAAATATGTTAATTTCGGCAACTTAATGCGTTTAACGGTTCAAATTAAAAGTTAATTTACACGTAAAATTGTTTAATAAATAAAAATTGTAAACAGTCAAAGTGGGAAAGTTTGAATGATAATTTCGGCGTGGGATGCGTACGCGCAGCCGGACAGTGGACACGTTTGATTAGTTGCGAGAATACATCTTTTCGTGATATCTCTCTCGCTCGGTGCGTCCGGCAGTATGTTAGAGGGGGACAACATAATGTTTACATCTTTATGGACCGAAGAGACGTGGCTTTAATGGGATCTTCCCAGATGTAGTGATCGGTTAATTTAAGTAGGTAGGAGGAAATCGTCAGTTACAAACAGTTTTACATAGCGGCCTGTTTTTTATGTTATTTATTAAGCGCTAAAGACGACTGCATTTTCATAGTCATCAGGTTACATGTGGACTATTTTAATTTATATGTTTATTTATTGTGCTTTTTGTGAAGAGTTTGTACTTAATTGATTTTGTTGCGAACTGTACTTGTTTTTTTCTATATTTTTTATGCTCGTCTAATGTTGTTATTAGCTGGTTATTTATTCGTTATATTGACTTTTATGTTGGGTTTATTTTAGTGTGTTATTTTTATTTAGATATTTATTTTTATTTATTTATTATTAATAAAGTACCTAGTGCATGAATTTTTATCAATAATAATCATAATGTTAATTAAATCACAGGTTTAAATGTTGAAATACAATTTGGCCGATTCATTGAAACTTAAGGTAGGTAAAGTAGGAAAAAAGTATGGTTTAATGAGTCTGAAAAGGATTGTCGCCATAGTGTTTGAAATGAAACTCTTCGTAATTACTTTTTTTTATATAGGTGGGTATAGTGTTTTTCAAAATCCCTTTTAAGAAGGTATATTGAGCCATTTGGTGTCCTAGATCAGTCACTTAACCCACGACTTTAAGGAAAGTTGCTCGTAAGAGAAGAGACACCGCGGCCCCGGAACGCAAAGCGCATAAAGAGGAACACGGGTTTTAGTCAGTAGATAAGAGTCTAACACTCCCTTCCGCTCCGCTAAAACGAAAACATTTTTAATGATTTCCTATCCATACAAAAAGTCTTACAAAATGACAAGTTTAACTTTTTAATATTCGTACAAATACACCAATATTGCTTCATGCTTGGTGCTTAGATAAGTACCTACAACTTAATCCCAGTATCAATGAATCTGCGTAGCTTCCCCTAACTAAGTTGCTGAAAATCAGAAATTTACATGGAGCGGCCATTCTGACCTCAACCTCAACCACCTAGGAACTGGGTACTAAAGAACCTATTGGCAAGACTGGTGTCAGATTTCTTGGCTTCCAACTTCCCGTAATAACTGTCAAAAATCTATGAGTGACAGCCGGTACCATGGTCGGACGGTACAATGGTCACCCGACCACATACCGACCGCGGCAAACGTTGCTTAACCTTGAAAATCGACCCATACGACTGTTATTATTTATACCCTATATTAGGTATTTATTGTTACCTGGATGGTTGTTGCGGTAGGACTTTTTGTAATTAAATTTTATTTTTCCTTCCCGAAAAGGCACACCTATGTATGTTAGTTCCCGTCGTAATTTCCATGAAAAATAACGTGATTACGTGTCTCGAATCATGGGCCAAATTTGATCAAACTTACATGGAATTTCAGATGCAATTTGTTCCAAACTATAATCCATACGAATATCATAAATGTGAAAGATAGAAAGATAAAGATAGAGCTCTATGCTCAGCAGTGGGCAAAATCCTGCTGGGCAAACGACATTGTTGTTATCGCGGGTAAAGCTTGGATGAGACAGGCACAGAAACGTGGGGACTGGCACAGAAACACAAGAAAAGAGAGCTCTATGCTTAACTCTGGGCAAAATCGAGGTGTGGATGATGATGGGTGATGATGACCTTTACCTATGTATAGCCAATCTTCAAAAATTTTTTTTTCTTATTCTTAAGATAATTCAAAGATCAATCAATATACACCTTGGGATTTAGACAAAATGAAATTCTATCCGCGTTGATGAATGTCAAACAGTCCAAAATGTATAGGTTGATTTATACAGCGACATAGCAATTTGAAGTTTTCTATAGAAAGTGAAAAAGAGTTTCAGATTCTATCTCTTTTATCATTAAAATCTTTCTCGTCTCTCTCTTTACTTACTTTTAGACCTATATAGAGCTGTCTTGCTTACCTACGTATGTCTATTAAGAATAGGTTTATTTATTCCAAAAGTTTGCTAGTTTGTACGCATATATGCATTAAACTTGTTTCTGTCATATTACTGTGATAGTATATGATACCGTAACGATGATCAGACGAGTGGCGACGAGTGTGAAACCTGTGGAGTCGAGGTGTACGCCCCAGATAACATCTTGATTGTGTCAACTGCCTTGTTGAGTACAGGCGCGCGACATTGTGGTGACTGCGGTATTTAGTAAATAGGAATTGATAAGTTATGGTACCTACCGTATTGTAAAATATAAAAAATGAGGAAAACGAGTAAAACTCGTGTCTTAATGCATAAAACGCATGTTTTTTTATTCGTTTCAAATTAATCAATTAATTTTCAAATCCTACCAGGCAGCAACTTAAGAGAGCTAAGTATTTGTACCTTTTACATTTATCAAACATCAACAATAACCAAGCATATTAAAACCTATTATTGAATACCTAAGTGTTTCCAAATCCTTTAATATAAATCTACTCGATTTACAAGAATATATAGAGGGTATGCGGTAGAGAAAGCGAAATTCCGTAAATCTCCATTGAAACAGGAGGATCCCTGCTGGCGAGATAGATGGCGCTGCAGTTCTTTTTTTTTTGCTGTATAAATTTCACTTCGTTACTTCCTCTTCTAGTGGCATAGACGCCGATGAAGTTCATCTCTACCATATCCCACCAATAAATATTTAAAATACCAACTAAATTTTTAACTTCCTAAAAAATACTAGAGCTATCCAAAGCCTTCAGCGAGTGCCAAACCCACATTTCCCTTCAAGTGTACACGAAAATGCGCGCGCATGTTTCGGAGATCATGAAAGTGGAAAATCACCCATAATGGTCGTGCAGTTCTCGGTGAACGTCAACATATATTATGTACCTACCTAAATACATACACACATGTTGGTGCTTCGGAAAACAAAAACAACGAATAAGTATCTTCATATTGTATCTGAAATTACACGAAAGCTTGGGACGGAGATACATATTAAGATGTGTATATGGTGGTAGGTATGTCAAGCGAGATAATAACTGTTGTGTATTTAAAGTGTTTTTATTTATTTCAATGGCTCTGTGCACTAACAGTTAGTACCAACACGTGCAGAGATTCCAAAATATAGATAACATAGGTATCATTATTTTAAATTCACGAAGGCCAAATCAACTAATTTTAAAGCTACGTTCGCAACTCGGTTGCAATGATCTATCAAAATTATGGAAAGAAAACATTTTCGATAAATAGTGTTATAGTTAAATTAGACCTATTTTAAATTTTCCGTACAAACATAAAATTCCAGTTATCTTTTTTTAAATAATACATTTCGAAAATGTTTTTAACTAACTTTTAGACCTATGTATCCTGCTTAAATGTGTGACGTTTCATTAAAATCGGTTCAGTCATTTCGTAAAATAGTGACTTGAAAATTTATATGAAATGCCATACGGCGTACCCGCTCTTAACACGTCAAGACGTGAACACTGGTCCACTCATAAAGTAAACAGGATTTAGATGTTCTACAAAAAATTGAGAGAAACAGAATTGAGTTCCTCGCACGTTTTATAAGACATTTTTACAAGTATAAGTACCTATCTAAAAAAAGAGAAAGAAAGAAACGTTAATTTAACAAAACAGTATTTTTCTTTATTACTTTGGTATTCTTTTAAATCTAAAAAAGGTACGACTTATTACACCCTAGTTTTAGGTATTTAATTATTAATATTCAACTTCCAAAACCAAAGCTAAGTAATGTTAATAGTGTGCCTAATTTTGTAAACGAAAACATAAGTGCTCGTGTTTGAAATTCAATAGATCACATTCCGATTACAGATCAATAAATTATTACAGACATCTATTGCTTATTAATGTCACTAGTTTCTGCCTGCGGTTTCACTTGTTTTTCAAGGGTTCTTGTTTACTGAAATCGATTTTTCACACTTAGTAGGTAGGTCATATTGGCCTATCGCTGACTATTACTTCAAAGCAACTTACCTACTTGCTATTTTTCATAATCCATGCTACGGCCTTAATAGCAACTTACCTACGTGCCCAATCACAGAAACCTGTAACGCTATCCTGTAAAAATCTCACTGTGAAAACTTACGTGATGTTAACATGTACTGCTGTGCGATTGCAATTGAGTACCCTCCCCGACTTTTACCCAACGAGCCAGCCCGCGCCGCTGAGCCATTAGCTTTAAATCCCCAAAATAATATCAACCCGACCCAGCCTGTCCCTTGCTGCCCTCCCTCAATGACCCCGCTAAGCCGAGGCCCGTGTCCCACAGGGGATGCCCTTAGCGAGCGGTCATTTAGTTTTTAAGTAGTTTTAAGCCCTGGCTGGGGGCCTTAAATTCATTTGAGGCCACCACAGGAACAATCGGTTAAGCAGTAACCAGCCTTAGTGTGCTAAACTGCGAGTGGTCACGTCAAAAAAAAAGTGCGATTGAGTGCGAACATGAAGTAAGCTATCAATCCATATGTACAAGATGGAGTGTAATTTCGCTTTATAAGGTTGCGGAATTTGTTCGAAAGAGTCACCGCGGCCGTGGAACGCAAAGGGCACAAGAAGGATCACGGGTGGGTTTTAGTCAGTAAGAGTCTGACACTCCCTTCCGCTCCGCCCAGAGCGGGAGAAGTCATTTGATGATTTCCAATCAAGAAGAAAAAAAAAAGTGGAATGACGATTCTCATTATCACGCTCCACCTAAGTTTAAACGAAAACATTTTTACAGAATAGTATTAGAATCCGAAAAATCGTAGTGAACAGACAGTTTGACTAACCAATTCGCGTTTTCATTTGAAATAATTTAACTGATTAAGGTATTACCCGTTTCACATAGAGCTATGTATCAAAGTAGTTTGACAACTATCCCAATGGACATAACCATAGACTCATAAGATATAGAGCTATTTAGATGGCTGTCTGTCTATGTGCATAATAAACTCGTTGCCGCCTGTTACTGGACTCTGAGCCAGCTGCCCGAGTACATAATGTACTGTACCTACGGTCGTAACTTATACTTAGACTAAATTCTAAACTGAGTTAGCGTTGTTGATTTCCTATATCAAGGAACAATTTATTACAGAATAAGTTAATCTTTCTTTCAATTTCGACTTATTATTATGTACACAGTTTCATTAATAGATCTAGGAATAGCGTTTTCTGTGTGGATTTAATGATCGGGATCCATAGAATTAATTAGTTATTGCTAAATCTATACTAATACTAGTTGACCCGGCAAACGGCGTTTTGCCACATAAAATAAAAAAAAAAGGGTTGGACCATTTAGGGGGATGAAAAATAGATGTTATCCGATTCGTCACCCTAGCCGATATGCACGCTAAGATTCACGAAAATCGGTCGAGCTGTTTCAGAGGAGTTCAACCACAAACACCGTGACACGAGAAGTTTATTTATATAAGAATAGATATAAAGCTGAAGAGTTTGTTTGTTTACTTAAAACGCGCTAATCTCAGGAACTACTGGTTCGATTTGAAGCCCATCGAGTTATAACGACAAACTAAATCAGTTTCTTGGATATTGAGATCTATTACCAACTCAGACCGAATAATACACGTTTAGCTTTGGAAGCTTGGTAGAAAAGTTTATTAATGGTAATCGCTTAGAACAAGGATATTAGGGTCGCAGCCATGTCGTAGGACATCGCTTGTGGATCGACGGCGCGGTGTGTTCTCGCGCACTTCAAAGAGTTGCCGGCATAGAAGACGGGGCTCGTAAGGGCCAGTGCCTGCCAGTGTTGCGGATTTTGTTCGAAATAGTCAACGCGGCTCTTGTATACAAAAGAAAGCACATAGGTACATTTTAGCCAGTAAAAGTCTGACAGTCCCTTTCGCCCCGCCCAGAGCGGAAGTCATTTGATGATTTCCCATCCAGAAAAACTTCACTAATGCCTATACTCTAAGAGCCTACAAAACCAAGAAACATGGTACTCCGCCAATCCACATAAAAAGGAACATTGTAGAAGTAACAGTATCAAAATCAGACTATGAAAATTAATTATGTTAATGTATTGAAGAAGACACAACCAGATTTACGTAGGACTTCGTAGCCGCGTAGCATTTTCGTAGAACTTGTGTAACTGAATAAGCGCAATACCTGAAAAGGTCCAGTATACTCATCATTATGAACAACTTTAATAATGAGACCAATGGATGGATTAATGGTTTTATGTTTGGTGCATACACATAGTTTATAACCTGTATTAACACACGCAGTATACATTTCATCCCGGGAACATATCCCTTTTTTCTGGATGGGAAATCATCAAATGACTTCTCCCGCTCTGGGCGGAGTGGAAGGGAGTGTCAGACTCTTACTGACTAAAACCCACCCGTGATCCTTCTTGTGCTCTTTACGTTCCAGGGCCGCGGTGACTCTTTCGAACAAATTCCACAACAGGAACATATCCCCTTGGGGTGATATCCGAGTATCGCACGGGCGGTACCGCGAACGGCAGCTAGTCTGAATTTCTTCGAACTGTCGTACCATCAACCGACGTGACAGTTCAGGGACCTCCTAGTAATGATGATTTGTGGTAATTAAAGCGAAAGGAAGGACGGCTGTGCTATCGCAGCATCAGAAAGTAAGAGTGTGACAATTTCACGCTCGCGACGCACGCGCGCTGAACTTGACGTCAAATGCGAGATCGGGTAGCGACAGCAAACAACGGCTTTCCGCGGTAAAACTAGTATTTTCTTTTTGTCTGTATTAACAAAACGTAACACATACAGAGGCTCTAGACAAATGACAGTCAGTCAGCGGCAGCGTCGCGAAGGCAATTGAAAAATTATGGGATTGGAAAACGTTGCCCCTATATTTTTACAACCGTATTCGTTATTACAATGGAACTTGTGTAAGCCCTCAGGATGAATAGCAACAACGATCATTTAAAAAAAAACAACACGGGTGTCATTTTAATGATTTTCAGGTTCGCAATAACGAAAATGGGCTCGAAACCAAATTCCAAATTGACGCCAGTGATAGATATTTCTCTTTTATTAGTCTCATTTCCATTGTCATAGTAGCATCTACGGAATTCTATACACTTGGCCGATATTCGTTGATTACAAGTCCCGATCCTGAATCCACATATACATATGTAGCTTTGAGGGAAGCTTTGTTTTTCAGTATGAAAGGAAAAAACATCAGGAATATACATGTATGTAAATAATCAGGACAAGTTCTCGCCACAACAGACGGTAGGTCCGAGCTACATTAAGTACGTGCATGTTTTAACGATTGCTTTGAAATGTGTATTGATAATTTGGCGCAGGTCAAAAGAGTCGGACGTGGTCATATTCTGCATCTTTATGTATACGACATACTGCACGTCGTCTTCCAAGAAATATGTGAGCAATAGAGTCATTTATATACTTAATACATTTTTCCGAACTAAATTATTCAATTGTTAACACCTGCAAAACTTTGAGGATGCTTTGAATAGCTCAAATTACTTTCTGATGTGCATTTAAATCAATGCAAACTTGAAACATACCCTTGTTTCATTGAACCCAATTTTGAATTGAAACCAGAACTACGACCAGATAAGTTATTAACAAAAAGCCAATCAAATAAAGAAGAAGACTCAGATATAACATAGCGAGTGTACGAGTTCCCTGGCGACTAAGAAGAATATAAACGGATTCAGGTACTGACAAAAACTTAGCATAAGCATAATCAGCCTTTTAATGTTTCCACTGCTGGGACACGGCCTCCTCTCTAGGAGAGGGAATTGGCCGTAATCCACCACACCGGCCCAGTGCAGGACTGCGGGTTGGTGAATGTCACATGCCATCGAATTTTTGGTTCTAGGACATGCCGGTTTCCTCACGATGTTTTCCTTCACCGTTTTGAGAGCAGTGGTGATGACATTAATTACACAAAGTAATGCGCCTGGCTGGGTTTGAACCCGCGACTTACAATTCGTAAGTGGGGCCAAAAGCTTGAATCTTCCAAAATATTGGCTATTATTATTTTTTTGCGGCCAGTACCCGACTCGAGTCGATGCTTGCACAGATCTCGCCGAAATTGTCTCTGCACAATTTCCCGCCACTTTCCATATTGTCTCTGATTACGTAAGGTAGGTACCTTATGTTTGGTATGTTTGGTAATTCGATTACCTAACAACCAAAGTCTATGAGTACAGAACAAGCTTGTTACAATAAAATTAAACTAGCATTTTGACCGCGACTTCGTTCGCCTATTTGTGAAAATTGTGTACCCCATGCCAACTATGATACAAAAAAAACCTTAAAATTTTCTGACTTAGGATTCAAGCTACCATGAGCTATGAAGAATTAGAATGGTGGCTGAGACGTAAACGCCCGCGACTTGGTCGGCAGCATAGGTCATGGAAATTTATTTTAAACAGACACAGAGAGAGAACAGACAGAGCAAATTCCAACCAACACTGGGCCCTAATGATGGATTACGATCGGCTCGTTGTCTCAAAGAGGAAGCGTAGGGTATAAGGAGTGGGAACTTTATAAGCTCATCATCATAATTTGAGCCGAAAGACGTCCACTGCTAAACATAGGTATCCCCCAAGTGTCACTACATCGAGCGCTCCCGTACAGCTCGCTTCCAGCTGTCTTCACTAGGAAATCGTTCCACCTTGTGGGAGCCGTCCCAACGCTGCGTCTTCCACTATATACCATATGTACCTAACATCGTTTGGCTTCGCAACAGACAGACAGCGACAGACACTTTCGCCTTTATCATTATTAGTATGGATTTCTCAACGTTGCCTCAGATTTCAGCGAGACAGAGTGTCAATCAGCTGTTTGTCGTAATCTCAGTTGTAACACAAGACGTATGATTGGCCACACATCGTTTGAAAGTATGGCTTGCAGGAAAACCGTCTGTCCAAACTCCAAGTGGCTGGACTAAGTGCGGTTTCGTTACAGTTTTGTCGATCAACGTGGATACTGGAAGGCTTTCGAAATGATATTAGAGCAGTTTGTTGAATTCTAGAGGCTCTAGCTACCTATTAGAAGAAAACACTAATGTACCAATGATTAAAATCAAAGTCTTTTTATTCTCATATATTATACATAGGAACATAATTTTTTTGTAAGTTACGACAACGTTTGTGTGCATGCAGAGTTTACCTTTAAGTGATTGTTACACTATATTCTGATTTCTTGCTTCTGTTCCATTTGCTTATGTAACCAGTGTATACAATTGTTGGTGAACCAAATAAATAAAATAAAATAAAATAAAAATGAGAAAATCGTCGTATTCATTTTCTGCATTCACATAGCAACTGCAAACTGTCAAAAACACTATTTTCTCTACATTTGAACTATTTTTTGTCTACTGCTCTCCCGTCTTCTTTTGATTTCGAATAACACTGGTCTACTTTCAACTTTGGAAAAGTATTCTTGGTGTAAAGTAGGATTTTTATTAATGGTCACATGCTGAATTCGAAAATAATGTTATATCTACGTTAATATAAGTCCCCATTTTTTCTGGTCAAGGTAAATAAAATCGTTTAAATGTTTGGACTGTTTTACCTACTTATTTTCTAGACAATTTACAAATACACATACAATATACACATAACCTTATTTACAAATTACTCTAAATACTATATATCACTTAGTAATAAATAATTTATCACTATAACACACATTTCTGAACGTTAGATGCATCCTAAGTAAGTAAATATCAGAATTATTCATTTGAAATTATTAAATTCGGAAGATATCAAGTATCATGAAATGTGAAACTAATAAATTAATTTTATATATCAACTCGTATTCAGCATGAGTAGATGAGCAGAAATATAAATATAATATACATATATACAATACTTCGAATACTTTTAAACTGTAGACCACTGAAAATGCACATCTGCTTTTCCGATTTATTCCAAAATCTAAATCTAATTAACTCCAGCTCCATCGGAGCATCAACCTGTCAATAAAGCTTCTCATAAATTGAAGTTTTCGTGCTCGAGAGATGAGCAAGCAAATACGTAAACGCGCTTGAACTAAAACTCATCTGTCGAAGTCTCGAGCACGGAAACTTCAATGTATAACGTACACTATATTATTATGAGTTGGAGTTTAGGTACGTTTTGGAATTTGGGCCTATTCGCATTTTAATGTATGAAAAGTAAAGTAAGTTATTTCTTTGACAGGTTGCGATTTAGATGGAAATGCGAACGTTGTTTAAAAATTTGTAGAATTGGCCCATTGATATAATAATCATAATAGCTCTACATAGGGCGCCTGTTATAATTCAGAGTGTATAGAGAGATAAAACGGAGGAAAATTATGCAATTTAATACTGTATACATAAATAATTTTATATTTTAAAAACAAAACGGCCAATCTAAAGAAATAGTGAGCGGATGCAGTGTACTTACCTTCTTGTGGAATTGACCCAAAAACCATTGTTTCGGCTACTGTCTCTGGGCCATATCTAATGGCTGCCGACTGAGCCAACATCTGACGTGTCAGTTACACCATGAGTACTTATCTAAATTGGGATTAAACTTGAGAACAACAATAGTTAAACAGAAAGAAAAATAGTTTTAGATATTATCTATGCGTTTATGCTTGTGAAAAGATATCTCTGTAAGTAGGTAACTGCACCCTAATTTATTAATATAAAAGTTATGTAGTCGGGCGAATATGATTTAATTTTGGCTGAGCAAGTGTATTCATAGCGTGTTTTATGTTGTCGATAAGACGATTTTTTTTTCCAATTTCGAAAGTAGGTTAGTCAGTTACATAATTGGGGTGCTAATTACGAAAAATTGTTTCTATGGCAGAAGCATTTTGGTTGTGTTTAACCATCGAATCTACATCGATAAAAAGATCACGTAGGAACAAACTTTTTGTAAGTTCCTGTATTTTGAATCAACAGCTGCTTATGGTTCCACGAAACACAAAAGTAAGCTGATAGTAAAAACTTAATTAAAGGAATTCGACATTCGCCCACAAGAATCTCGTTAAAACTTAATATTGCATTCTTTTAACTTAATAGTTAGGTAACTAATATTAATTTCAAATACTTTTGGTTAATATTCGTAAAATATTGTCTTTAATTGAACGGCTGACATTTTGAAGCTCATGAAATGTTGTAATAAAGACTTATTTAGTGTATTTTTGGAGTTATGGTTTCTGGTAAGTGTCACAATAGGTGGTTGCTTGATAATTTTATCCTAGAATCAATTTAGTACGGTACGTTGGCTCTTCTTAGTTAGGTTAGTGTTCTTGACAATGACAGTCAACTCAATTTAAGGTAGGTGGTACCTACGGCTGAGCATGAGACCCTGGGTTCGATTCCCGATTTCCAATTGAAATTTCTCTGTAGCAGGTTTTAAACCTATTAAAATCGTTTGATGGCAAAGGCTCAGAGCTCAGGACATGTATTATTTCTACATTAAATACAACTTTTGGCCCACAATAGGTGCTAATAACATTTAATTTTAGTTCAATAAGAACTAAAATTACGTACCTACTATTAAATACTAGGTACTCAGACTTTAAACATTGGTGAATTGTTGCAACACAATCTTAATTACTCTAAAAGACACTCGCTGTAAAAGCTCTGGAGTGAGGACCGCTTAACGGAAGACCCAGCGTTGGAAAGCATGATGCTTGTGGGGAGCACGAGATGAACTGGAATGACTGGGGCCTCAAGTCTGCTATGACAATAGTGTCAGAATGGTCGATCATTGATTTCATAATTGTTAATTTTGACAAGTTTGGTTATCTACTGATATAAAAGCGTCATTATGCCTTTCCAGTGGTCAATCACTGACACTCAATTGAAAGAAATGTCATAATGGTAATCTCGTACCTACATAATGACAAACGTATGCGATAATCTGCTAAAATTTTGACAGTTCCTTTGATCAGTGACCTATCATTAGAATACCGTCATTGTGCAGCCATTGCTTTTAATAGTTTCGGTTATCAAAAAGTATTACGACACCATTGATCGACCATTATGAATTTAGCAGATTACGAACTTCTAGTAAAATTACAATGGGATCGTTTTGACAAATTTATAAAAATAGCAGACTTGGGGCCCTGGTCAAGGTCAGCGGTATCCGGTGGATGCGAGACGTACACAGGTCCAGTAGATCTGGTGATACTTGGGGTAGCTTACGATCAACAGCGGCCGTCATTCTGGTGAAATAATGATGATGATGATGACGCAAGATAGGTATGTACTTACCTTTTTTTTTGGATGGGAAATCATCAAATGACTTCTCCCGCTCTGGGCGGAGCGGAAGGGAGTGTCAGACTCTTACTGACTAAAACCCACCCGTGATCCTTCTAGTGCCCTTTGCGTTCCAGGGCCGCGGTGACTCTTTCGAACAAATTCCGCACCCTCCGGAAAATATATGCATGTCATTTTATGTTTTTATGGGACAATATTATTTGATCCTATCTATTGTAAATTATTTAGCACTATATAAATGTAATGATATATTTTTTATTATTGCGTATTTATTAGTTAATCTACGGATAAGTTACAAATGAACTGCATTCTTGCTGCATTAATATTTTGTTATAATATTTGATCCTCGTTTTAGTTATAGGCCATTTTGGTTAGGTTACTATCAAAATATTAGATATATAATGCTCATTTCTCTTAGTTTTGTGGCCTAACAAAGTTACTAAGATCAGTCGTATTTTCTACAGCTCAAACTATTTCGCGTAGTTCTAAACAAATTAGGAAAATATCAATTGATTTCATTTATTTTGTTTCAAAGAATGTGGGTCAATAATTAAAAAAACGATGAATCGTTATATATTTTGCTTGCTGGTTTTGCAAAACTGTAACGACCATTTCAATACATGCCTCATGTTATTAACTTGTTATAATAAAAAACACTAGAAGTTATACAAGACTTCATAGACATTCGTCAGAAAATTCCAATAGATACAAATACCCAATAACTTACAAATCTTAGCCACGACCAATAACAACAAAACTGCATTATTAGGTACGTAAAAGAAATATCGGACCACCCCTGTTTTTAACTTTATAAGTCCATTTATATGCATAGCCGTGGTGCTGACGAAATCAAGCGAATAACTATATAATTGTGTATTAAAATAAAAAAGGGGTTAGCAGGAAACAGGATATTGCCTTCCGTGGCGACCCCACGCTACCGGCGACTGTTTTTTTTTGTAAAGTTGCCAACTTGGTAGCATGTCGTAATGTTGGTAGGTAAGATTCAGTAGAATACACAAGTAGGTTTGTCTTTGAAATGGAAAGCGTGGATGATGGAGCAGTTTACTTAATCCACATAAAATGATTGGAGATGAGGTTTTGAACTTGTGGCGTTTTGAAAGTAGGTGATGAGTATTGAGACTTTTGGCTATCTTTGTGATAGTTCATGATTACCTATATATTAGGTACATTGTATCTCGCCTCAAATGAGCGCTATGTATGCATTCATTATTTGTCATGTGCATTCGTTTTTTTATGAGGGTGCCTGCGAGCTCAAGTTTAAAAAAAAATGTGCAATGCATGTGATGTGGCTGTACTAATTTTAAATAGGTACTTAAATGAATCTATAAAATTCGCTTAAGTGCGAAGATAGAACTGTGTAAGCTACACCATCCGAGGCCGGTCAGTGGATGGGTGACCATCCATAACGAGACTCCTCCGCGCTTCGAAAAGCACGTTAAGCAGTTTGTACGGGCTGAAATTTGTAGATCTTTGGCAGTCGTTACGGATAGTCAGAAGCTAGGAAATCACCAGTATAACCAAGAAGTTCCGTGTTACCCAGTTACTGGGTTCTGGAAGTCGGATAGTCAGTCGACCTTTGAAAAATGGCCAGGCAGATGATGATGAATGCTTAGTCCAGTTTCTCTAAGAGAAAATCCAACCTTCATGAAGTTTTTGAATGGGAATATTGTCAAAAGTGATAGGTACATAAATGAATGAATCTGATATTATGTGTTAAGCTGCATTTCTAGCATATAAGATTTACAGATAAATCAAACAAAGAAATATTCAATAAATACTTTAATTTTAAAACAATTCGGGTTTCATCTTACATTATACATTTTTGAATGTATTATAAACATTTTTACACTTTTTTTTTCATCAACCATTTTTATATAAGTCACATAAAACATCTTAATTTAAGTATGCGACATCTATGAATCAAGCATTTAAGATTAATTTCATTGGGTACTTTGTGACAAAAGAATTGATAATATTATTACTTAAAGATTGTGCGTTTTACGCCATTCGCATCAATGTGGTAGAACCTTTTTTGTAGCTTTGATTTGATATGCGCATTTTATTAGAGAATTGCATTTAAGAATGTTGCTATAAGAAAAAATATATTTATGACATGGTTATAAATTATACAGTTTTCATAACTTAAACCTGTAATAATAAAAAAAATATTGTCAATATATTTAAGCACCAATTATCGGGGGAATAAAACATTCTTGCCAGCTTAAACTTTGCATGATATTTAACTATTAAGAATTTCGGCCTCAACCACAATAAAAAAATGGCTAAAAGTTTAACGACGAATGCCTAAACTTAAAAATTACCAAATGAAGTATCCAATAAATAATTGAGATTACAAATCCGAAGTACAGTCAGCGTAAGAGCTTTGTGAATGCACATACATTAATTTTGTCTTGTCAGTTTAGTTAAGTAAAGCTAAAGTAAAACTATATGGTTAACTGCACGGAAATACTATTATTATAATAATAAGATTTTTTTGTATGCAAGAAAAGTACTGCAGCACCAGGCTCAACACTTTAATAATACACTGAAAAACATTACCCTTTTTCATGTTGCGTCGTAATCGGGTAAATAATGCAATATGCTTTAGTTTTTTTGTTTTTATATATTGAATGGCTCGGGTTTTTTTTATTACACAACATGTAACAGTATAAACGCAATACTTATTCAGCTGTCAGTACATTTTCGCGAGTTATGCGCACATAAATGTATGGCCGATATTTTGTCACGACTTCAATATCGGTCCCATAGTGAAACTTGTTCATAATGATGAGTAGAATGACCCTTAAGAGGTATGTGTTTATGCTGTTACATTTTATACCGGGTTATTTGTAAAACACCAACAACCTCTTAAGAGGTCATTGTACTCATCATTATGAACAACTTTTACTATGGGACCAACACTGAAATAGCGAAAAAAACATCAGCTGTTCAGTACATTTATGTTCGTATAACTCATCAAAACGTAGGGGACAGTTGATATTTTTTTCGCGATTTCAGGTTTGGTCCCATAGTAAAAGTTGCTCATAATGATGGGTACAATGGCCTCTTAAGAGGTTGTTGGTATTTTACAAATAACCCTGTATATTGATTGACCACTGCCGCACATGATGGAAAGAGATAATGTGATCGACGCTGACGATGCTGGAGCATGCAAGCCGAGAAGTAACCTATTTACTCTTGACTTAGAGGTGAACAGTTCTTGTTACTTGTAAAGGCAACATCGCAAATACCCGTTTTTATCAAATGTTGCTCATGTAAAATCAGCAGGCGCTAATGATTAAACTTTTCATGCACATACAAAAAAGTCTCGTATTACTTATCACAAAATTGCCAAGTACCGTTTCATTGTAATAAAACAACAATTTAATAAGGTAACTATTTTAATTTTAAAAGTTGTCAACTTGTCAAAATAATATTCAATTTTTAAACGAATCACCCAGAATGAGGGGTGTTTTAAGTATTTTTTCACAGCCTTTCTTCAATCTTTATTATTTAAATACTTTCATGGAATTAAATCTTAGTTTTTTTTTTCATTAAAGTCTTTACAATCATTTGACAAGTTGACAACAATTAATCGTATAACTAATCGTATAGTATGTTTATATCAAAGTAACCACAACACCATTCTTCTGCACCAACTACACTATAAATATTTCTTAAACACTGATATAAGTAATCGATATTTGTATGCCGAACTACATATATCGACATGGGATCTCTATTAATATTGCTAAAACTGTCATCTAATTTAAAAGTTATAAAATTGAAATATTTGTAAATGGATAATCACTGGAAGTACTGATACAATTACGAATATTATTTCTGATAGATAGGTACACCAACTACTGATAGCGAAGTGGAAATTATAAAGTTGGATCCGTTTATAATGACATCGAAGGGAAGTGAAAAATACGTCATACTAAGCGGACGTCATAAAAAAAGCGTAATCTTAGGAACTAAACGAATTCCCATCTTTGTTAGGTATTTCGTGTAATAAGGAGATAAACAAGAAATTGTGTGTATATAGTCGTAGATAAATTAATACAAAGAAACAAATTTGGTATCATGTCCCCAATTATGTTTGGTTATAGTGATCATCAAACATAATTTCTGAAAAATAGGTCATAATAAGCGATATGTCAATAAACGAAGTCATTATATCCGCAATTTTTTTAAAGAAATTAATATGAAAACCAAAATGAGCTCTGTTGTACTTCATATTAAGCGTTTGGTCAATATAAGCGGCGACATTATAAACGGATTTCACTGTAGTTTTACTTAGTCCTCCGCTGTTATTTTATGATTCATTTCGTTGCGGATCCAAGACCGAGTCTCGTCGAGCTTCGCTGACAAAGCGTTTGTCTGGTGGTCGCCTCTGTTGATTCTGGTTTTATGTTGGGAATGTATGGCGGACTTGTTTAACCCATAATACTGTTCTTTTTACCCGATCCCAGAAAAACTCAGTTTAATTAAAATATATTCAATGTACGGTTCTTAAGGGATAGTGCAACTGTGGGATAATTGTTGTTTAGAATAAAAATAATAACGAATAGGTACAGAGTACCTACATCAGAATTTTAGGGCATTCCATAATCAGTGTCTAAGAAATATTAAGAAACAATATATGTAAGTACACTCAGTAGTATGTTTACATAGTTTATCGAACTATATCACAATTAATGCTATACATTTCATGGGTCTATGTTTCTAAAATGCACTGGTATATCTAGGGTTTCTGAAATAATAAGCATGCAGGTCCTCAAAGAATGAGAGGAATCTAAAGCAACGTCAAGGTGATGGCAGCACTGAGACGTCAAATACGGGCAACTGTCAAAATCGCTTATGTTTTCCGACATTTGTTAAATTGACGCCAGACGTTTTCAAGGGAAGAGGTGTCTTGCTAAGGCGACAACTGGTGTCCTGTTATCATTTACCTGATGTTATTTACCTGCCATTAAAACCCTCATTGATTTGTACGACAATTCAGGAATTGTTATCACACTCGTGTGTCACTCGCACGTCGATAAGGGGCTGTACATTAATCACGTGAGGCTCCAAACGGGGGAGGGGAGGGTTCCATAAAAAATCACGAAATATCAAAAGGCGGTGGGGGGAAGGGTGTAGTAACATCATGTGTATTTATTTCAAACGCGCGATACTCAACCGAAAAGCAGCGTTACGAGTATATAATTTTTAGTCAAACGCGTACAAAATCAAAAGCGGGTAGTGTGACCTTGATTCGCCGTTGCCAGGCAACGAACGACGTGTAAACCCCGCGAGCCGCCCGCCGGACTCAGCTTGTCTGTGTCAAATATTCTGCTGTTTTAGCACTGAATACATACGTTAAATTGTTTAACCATACATATCGCAATAAAAAATAAGATTCTTTGTAGGTACTAAAAATACACGTGATATGGGGGAGGGTAGTCTTAAACCTCACCATGTATCCAAAGGGGGAGTGGAGGGTAAAAATTCCACTAAAACCATATCACGTGATTAATGGACGGCCCCTAAGGTGTGCGTATGTATGTGAGAGACAGTTTTACAGGGTGTGACCGTGGAGCCGAGGCACAAACTACATTAACACCCTCTTTTTCTGCCTTCAGTTCCCCAAAATATGTGCCTAAGTAACCTCTGCGCTGCCACCGACAATACCATACAACTTGTGTAGTTGGGCCAAAAAATACTGTCGTTCCAGCGACAAAAAGTAGAAGATCAAGATAATTTCAGCCTTAGTGAAATTTTTATTCGCGATTTGCGACTTGCTTTCAGTAAAATTTGATCTGTATGCTTATTATTTTAGAAACTATTTTTGTTTTAAAAGTGAATGCAAGTCACAATACTGACTACTTATCAAAGCGAAAATGTATGTAATGTATCCAGAGATGTAGCAACCTCTTTGCTGAAGAGGTCAAAACCAATGGATTGAAGGAAATTATTTAGCTTGGGGTAACCTGAGGGCTACAACAAAGAGACATTCTTTCAGCAAAAACCATTGTTAAAAGACCAAAATTTTTGGGATTGACCACGTGATATTTCGGTACTACATGTCGACCACATTTTGATCTTTTGACAATCGTTATTGCTGATAGAATTGTCACTTTAATTCATAATTAGAGACAATTTCAATTCATCGCCACCAACTCAAACATCGACTCTAGCTTTGTGTCTTTTAAGTTGAATTTTAATTGGCCAGGTATGAAAAAGACCAAAAAGGTTGCAATGGAGTTTTAATTTTATCTTGTATGACATGAGATCTCGTTGTTCAAAAATCTGATAGAGGAAACTATGGTAAGTTAGACCACCTTTACATTTTGTTGAATATTTTAGAAAATCGTTACTGGTTAACTCTAAACGATATGCAGTAAAACGCATGTGTGAATGTACATTTTATCAACATGTTGCTTAGTGGTGGTCAAATTTATCTAGTGGTCCAATTTACATAGGTACATTCCCTAAAATATCTCGAATTCCGAATTTAATAAATATGGAACCTGCAAGTGCAACATCTAAGTAAATTTCTTAAATAAATACCTTACTATTAAAACCTTCAAGCATTCTTAATATTCTCGATCTTCTCGTTTTTGTCCGTTTTGTTCCCCAGCGTGGCCTTACAGACGTACCCCTTTAGTGCGAGCACGCCTCTACATTTTATGTGTACCTGGTAGCGAGCGCACCAGTCGAGGTTGTTACAACCTACCCCCGCGTCTGAGAGGGTCTTTACTGCCGCTATGGAGAGTAGATCTGAGGAATAGGAAATTGTACGAAATAAATTAGTTTTAACGAGAAATTTGGGAATTGTTTAAACGATGCGCGTCATTACATACAGCATTTCTCGACCAAGTGTCATCTCTATGGCCTCAAGGTTGCCAATACAAAAAAGGGACCTACATCAAAATCCAAGATGGCGGTCGTAAAATAATGAATTTTTAATTTATGTTCGTGGTTTTTTTTTCAAGGTTATTGCTATCAGGAAACATCAATTTTTCCAGGGAATTCCACTCCTTAGTTGTACTCACAATGAATGTGTTCACGTTTTGTGCGTGTGGGTGGAATGTCCATCATGTAACGGTGGCACATTGCAGTACGTCTTGTGGTCCAATGCTAATTAAAATATGCAATAGGTCCAAGGTAGATCTTGAATTTGGTATTTACCGGGGGGGTCAGCATGGGTAAGTAGCTGCACGTCGTTAGCGCGACAGAAGGCGTGCAGCGACGGCGGCACCACGCAGCACGACGCGAGGTTGATCTGCGCGATGGAGGGCCGCACGCGCGCCCACGCGTGCAACTTGCGCAGGCAGCCGCCGCCGACGTCGGCGACGCCGAGCTGGTGGACTCGACCTGGAGATAAAGGAGGGTGATTATTACAAATGTTAGGTCAAACAAATAGATTTCTACAATAACAATAACGAAAGGGCAGTCTGAAAGTTTGCTTATACGCGCTCAACATACAAGTTACGCGGCACCTTTGTCTGCAGACACGACCGGCCCCGAACATTGCCGACTGCGTGTCTAGTTCGCTTCGGTCTAGACGGGCCAATTTGTGGCTCCCAATAGGGAACGTGCACGGCGTAGACTATGCCATCTAGTGTTGCAAATCTGAAACTTTTACGTTGTAAATTCGCTTCGGTCTAGACGGGCCAATTTGTGGCTCCAAATAGGGAATATGCTTAGCGTAGACTATGCCATCTAGTGTTGCAAATCTGAAACTCTTACGTTGTAAATATTTTACCTGTGCTGCCACCCTTCCTGCACTCTCTATTTAGAGAAACGTGCACGAAGTAGACTGCCATCTAGCGTTGCAAATTTGAAACTTATAAGTAAAATATACTTGACATTGACGCTTCTGTGCTGCCACCTATAGTGTCTGCACGTTCCCTATAAACATACATTACTATAAAAAATAGATGGAGAAAGCTGGCCCTCTGGACAAAGAAAGCCGACTCAGTTGCTGTTGCTGAACTCTACGAAGAGACAGTGTATAGGAATCTTACCTTATTTGACGAAGTCCTCGAGCACCCCCCACAGGGTCTTGATCCCGGGCAGGATGACCGCGCACTTGACGGAGTTAGAAGACAGAAGGCAGGAACCTTACCTTCTTTGACGAAGTCCTCGAGCACCCCCCAGAGGGTCTTGATCCCGGGCAGGATGACCGCGCACTTGACGGAGTTAGAAGACAGAAGGCAGGAACCTTACCTTCTTTGACGAAGTCCTCGAGCACCCCGCACAGGGTCTTGATCCCGGGCAGGATGGCCTCGCACTTGACGGAGTTGGAAGACAGAAGGTAGGAACCTTACCTTCTTTGACGAAGTCCTCGAGCACCCCCCACAGGGTCTTGATCCCGGGCAGGATGGCCTCGCACTTGACTGAGTTGGAAGACAGAAGGTAGGAACCTTACCTTCTTTGACGAAGTCCTCGAGCACCCCCCACAGGGTCTTGATCCCGGGCAGGATGGTCTCGCACTTGACGGAGTTAGAAGACAGAAGGTAGGAACCTTACCTTCTTTGACGAAGTCCTCGAGCACCCCGCACAGGGTCTTGATCCCGGGCAGGATGGCCTCGCACTTGACGGAGTTAGAAGACAGAAGGTAGGAACCTTACCTTCTTTGACGAAGTCCTCGAGCACTCCCCACAGGGTCTTGATCCCGGGCAGGATGGTCTCGCACTTGACGGAGTTAGACGACAGAAGGTAGGAACCTTACCTTCTTTGACGAAGTCCTCGAGCACCCCCCACAGGGTCTTGATCCCGGGCAGGATGGCCTCGCACTTGCGCGCGTCGGCTTCGTTGTCGGCCTCTACTTCGGTGCTGGACATGCGCACTGAAACGGAAGTCGAAGTGCCTGCTATGAATATATTTTAGAACCATCAGGAGGTCAGGCGATTGTTGAAGTGTCAGTCGCAGCCTTTACCTCTATACAATAATCTTTTTGGAATTATTTTTGACAGATATTTTTACAAGACCAAAAATTATGAACCATGCAACTTTTCAGTAAACTCTTAAGAGAAAGACTTCTTTTCAAAAATAGTTCGATTTACATTTAAGCCACTTGTGTGTGGATGAATGTACATAAACTAGATTAGAAACGGCAGAATTTTTCTTTGCGTGTTACACTGTACCCATGTTTTAATAACAATATTATTGAATGTAACTAAAATGGCTTTCAGAAAGTGGAAATAAGCTGTATCAACATATCGTATCTGATTGAAGAAACTGCTCCTTCAATTGAGGCAAAGAGAGCATTTTTCAATGTTTTATTATTGACTAGCAGCGCCCCGCAGTTTCACCCGCGTAGTTCCCGTTCCCGTGGAAATACGGGGATAAAATATAGCCTATGTTACTCCGGGTGAATGTAGCTTTCTAATGGTGAAAGAATTTTTGAAATCAGTTCAGTAGTTTTTGAGTTTATCCGTTACATACAAAAATACAAAAAAATCCCTTCATTTTCCTTAACTAACCTAATCTGGGGTCATCATTTCAAGAATAGTTTACTTTTAGACAAGCATGTCCCATCGTCTACCATATCATGGCTTTCCAGCAGCTGAGATTGTGGTGAAACGCTAGCCTATCGATATTAAATATAACTTAGCACATTTACATAAGGTTCAAATTACAACGACATAAGACACAGAAAGAGAACTCACCATTGCTGCCGAGCGAGATGGGAGACGCCTTGGTGGTGTAGGTGGTCTTCACAGTGTTGTCGTCGGTGGTGTCCTCGCGGTGCGTGTCGGGGTTGTAAGCTAGGATCACGTTGTCGATGTAAGTCGTGTGCAGGGCCGTGAATACTGGAAACGAGAAAGAATGGTTGGTTTTTGGCTCACTAGTATTTTGTACTAGCTGTCCGCACAACTTCGTTTGTGTCACATTTTTCATGACTGCTCCGCTCCTATTGGTCTTAGTCCGTGATGATATATAGCCTATAGCCTCCCTCGATAAATGGGCTATCTAACACTGAAAGATTTTTTTCAAATCGGACCAGTAGTTCCTGAGATTAGCGCGTTCAAACAAACAAACTCTTCAGCTTTATAATATTAGTATATATAATATATAAGTATAGATTTTATTCATTTGTTGTACACCTAACACAGTGTTGTCTTTTTAACCCAAAGGTTGACTGGTAGATAATGCCTTGTTGCATTAAGTCCGCCCATGTACCACTATTTTACATAAAGTTTAAATAAATCACGTTACGTTAGAATGACCAAGATATTATAGAGAGCAGATGCTGCATCGTCTGGAATTCGAGACCATCAGTTTAGCTATCTATTTAGGGAGCAATAAAGAGCTCCACTGACTTAAACCAGAGTATAGTTCGGTTCAAACTTAACGGTGGTTTGGAACACGAAGCGTGTTGCTAGCAATGTCACGAGGCAGTAGGGGTGAAGGATGCGGGACTACTGAGCGAGTAGCGCATTTGACAGACGCCATTCAGTTTGAATCAAACTATAGGTATCTACTAAACGTTCTTCTACCTAGGGAAATCAACCACGTTAGATCCAGGAATGTTTTTCAATTCTTAGCAAAGTAAACACTGAAAAAGCTCAAAACAATTTATGTTACTTAGCGCAGAACAAGCCATCTTGGATTAGTTTTCGTTAATTCCTTTAATGACTTCGTTAGGATGTAGACTAGGACTACCTAAGACTATTTTGGTACTTTGACGAAACTATTGCTATTATATAGCAGACTATTGCTTAAATTAAATGCTAATATTGTCGTATAGCACACATCATATTTGAATTTAAGATGTACTAATAAGTTAGGAAGGAAAATACACCGACAAGGAGGAATTTACCAAGTCATTTTGCATGAAGTACTTTCCAATTATATACCTAACAGGAAAAATGATGAAAAAATAAACCTACATATTATTCAGATCTTTTGTAGGTATTTCTTAATATTGAGAAGCGTGTTTCTGAATTTTCAAATAATTCCAGATTTTGAAGTAGGAATATGTTTTATAGCTACGAGCTCATATCTACATTTAGGAAACTTTATTAAAAAATCATATCAATAAAACTTTTCAATATCTTAGTGCACGTAACTATGTACATACGCTGCACGAAAGAAGAATATTCCACAAAGAAGGTCAACGACCCTAAACGTTTGGACACCCGCCAACCCTAACCTAGAGGCCAAAGTTTAGTTCTACGAATACAACGAACTGGTTACTAAATAATAAACCAAGTTCACGCAACCCATCATGTTTACTATCCGTGCCTGTTCGATACGCGTAGTTTACATGTTACATAAATAAAAGATTAGATAGGTACATGTGTGGCGTCATTATTCATGATTTTAAAGCTTGAGGTTCGGTGCAACACACCCGTTTTAAACAAAAATTATTAGCGACTAGTAGCGCCCCGCGGTTTCACCCGCGTAGTTCCCGTTTCTGTGGGAATACGGGGATAAAATATAGCCTATGTTACTCAGGGTGAATGTAGTTTTCTAATGATGAAAGAATTTTTGAAATCAGTCCAGTCGTTTTTGAGTTTTTTCGTTACATTTGAACCTTATGGAATAGAATCTTTCCTCTTTATAATATTAGTATAGAAATGTGGCCGGGAGGTTTCAAAGCTTATGCGTATACGAGAGCGCAAAAACCCGTATTATTAATTTCAATAGCCGAGTGGATTCTGATATCAATCAGTATCTATAATAATCCTAGAAGCATCAATTTATCTTATCAAAAATACACAGACCAGAATTATCTATGAATCTATGTCGTTTGCTAGATGGACTCGAGACAGCATTTTTAGGCTGCCTCTCATTTGGGCATTACAGTTGGCGACACGTAAGACGGTCGCTCGGAAACCAGGCTATACGATGGGCATAACATAGCATGCTGCTGTTTTAGTACTGCGCATTCATTTGTGGCAAACTTCAGACCGGCCACTTGCATGACGCGAACTGTACTCGAGGAATGGGGTGCAATCATTTCCGATCGAAGACCTCGCACTCAAAACTGTAATTCATCATTCCTTAACTGATCAAGAACTGTCATAACTGGCCACGGGTCTTTTAATAAACACCTCTATGTCATAGGAGTCACTGACAGCCCACTCTGCAGAGCCTGCATGGAGGAGAATGAGACAGCAGCACATCTGCTTCTGAGTTGCCCGGTAGTCGCGGATTACAGGGCAAAGTACTTCGGAAACCCAGGTATCCTCTAAAAATAGCTACACCAAGGCTTTGCTGGCCTTCTTGGGGAGCTGGGGTGGATCGAATGACACATTTGTCCCACCTTCATGCAAAATACGCGCTTAGTCGTGGAGTTGCGGAAACTAGCCCGTATTACATACATACACACGACTGATCAAGAAACCTCTTTATATCAGGTACCTACTTAAACGTAATAATTAAGATAAGGCATCTCAAAGTAATCATTATCGTTAGTGTTTATGCCTAACCCCTGATAACAATAATTTGTACTTCTCATCTTTATTAGGGTTGGTAGTTTGTTTCTATTTAAACCGATTAATTTTTTAAATTGGATATATTCCTAAAAAAAAACTTTTAAGTCCGTTTATCAAATTACCAAAAACATGGGACAGTAATTTATTTCATTTATTGCGTACAGGACGTAAACTAAAAATGAAGATGATACAGTGCGATGAAATTTCGTGTGACGTCACAGTATACAACTGACGTCACTAGCCGTAACTCCTGACTGAATTTAGATATGTTTTATATTTTTCCATTTTTATAGATAGATACATAAAAAAAATTGGGCCCAATGTTTTTTACTGAAGTATCATCCCTATTCCGGTGGTAGCCAAAAGTGTATCCGAACATTAGCTAATTTCTTTAAAACTTTAGTTAAGATCCATACAAGTACATGACAGACATGATTTAAATTGAAAACTGTTAAGTGTCGACTGTACAATTTATTTTTCCGAAGCCAAAATTCAACTTAACGCTTAGAATTTCCCTTATGGATGGGTCATAACTTCATAAGTAATAAAATAACATAACAGACCAGAAAATACGAACATGAAGAGAAAACCCTGAATCATGATCGGAAATATCAAAATATGATGTCATGGTCGGAAAAAAATACAATAAAATTGTAACGTGCCTAAGGTATGGGAATCGTAGGTACATAGCACCTGTTGGACGGAATTTGTTCGAAAGAGTCACCGGGGTCCTGGGCTGGGACGCAAAGGTCAAGATCACGGGTGGGTTTTAGTCAGTCTGACACTCCCTTCCGCTCCGCCCAGATCGGGAGACGCCATTTGATGGTTTCCCATTCTTAAAAAACACAGATTATATAATATCTACAGTTCATGTACCTAGCATTTGGGCCAGTTCCAAACAGCTATGTTTGAGGACGGGGGTTGGGGACCTTTGACCTCTCCACCCAACACATTTACTGAGTAACACAATACCTCGACCGCGGTCTATTCGTGCCGGTGTGACTGATTCTTGAGTGAAGTACTGCATAGTTGGTAGTTTAGGTTGGTTATCAAAGAATATTTGTATATTCTCAAGCGCTTCTCGCCATCAAACTAATTAGTTTGGCGAGTAATTGTAAAAAATAACAATAAATAAATTAAAAAACCCCATTGTAAGAAAAATTACAGATTTTTGACGTCGACTCACAAATAGTTATTGGGCTAGTCGGCCTTTAACGTTCTTTCAGAAATACGGAGGAGTAACGGTATGAAATGGGTAGGCAACCATGCATCCATTTTCCGACCGTGGATAACGTTGCTTGATTTTCAGAATCGACTAATGCAGCTATTACCACGACCTCCTCAATATACATAACGTATAATCATAATATTATGTATTTCAAGTACTTAGTAACCGTACATTGAAATGTATGAAAAACTCGAGCGATTAATTAGGTAATTGAGCAGTAATTCTCAGTCGTCTGTACATCATGTCTAGCTGGCTAGGGGAGACAAATTCATGAAACTATCCAAAAAGAATCCTGAATGCTATGCTGGTATGAATATGGCTTGTTTTAAAATAACTCTTTTTATCGCCTATACGTAAGTTGGACTCATTCTCGCCTAATTTCCAGTAGCACTACAAACTAGCAAGCTTGCATCCATGCATCTAGCAACAAGCCTAAATCTGTCAATAATCGGTGTGCCTTTCCGTATTCACTAATATGATGATAATTGATATACCTAATACTCAAGGATTGACCGTTGTGACGACGACAACGTGATATCAAATCGAATCATCTTCATTAGCTGCCAGTAATCTACGCTGATAATCAGTGCACGTACTGATAACAGAACATTTCCGTGGTAACTTATTAGCTAACAATGTCAATAGTAATTATCTCTAGAGAAATCGGATATCCGAAGTTTCCAAACTTGCTATTTTTGGCATAATTCTAAGATTTGATACCTACGGTTCGCCGACCCGCTGCGACCTAATTGCGTAATACACAAATGAATGCGAACGATAGCATACTTTGTTAGTTTGTCATTTCATGTCATAGAAATACCGTGCCACTTCCGTTGTGGTCTCTAATTATTTTATTCTTCATTGTTTATCAACTAAATAATTTAATTATTTCAACACTGAATATGAAGGAGGTGTAGCAGACTTGGAGCCCTGATCCAATGCTTTGCTTTTTTCCGTTTAAAACCATCTGCTTGACAACGTGAAGAACGCAATTAACACTTTTGGATTATTAACAGGAAAGGCATTGCCATTGACTGTGTGAATTTGACCATAGAGGAGGCTGTCCAGGAGGTCCATAGATTCATGTTAATTGTTGACTAGATGGCACTTCTTCTTTTCAAGTCATTCGTGAGCCTTAAACATTTTATATACTGTAGTTGGGCGAAGAGGAACAACCAGTTTAGGCAGAGTTTATTTATTCCTGTAGCAGGGATGGGATATCGAACGTCTATGTACGTATTAATTTATTGATTTCATAATACCGACAAACTTCTATAAGCAAAGTTAGCTCAAGCTGGTTCAATAATTACACGATTATTATCGTTTCTATTGTAAACAATAAACATCATACTCTACTCATTGTTTTACATAAACTTAAGACGACGTATCAGCATTGGGGGTTAACTAGGCAGATCTTAAGAATTATCTTTTTTACGCTATGATTTCCACATTACAGTAATAGTTCGGCGCGCCTTTATGGACGTTTTATCAAGTTCCGTATAATAACCGGCACGAGTCGTGAGCACAGATAGGCAGTAGCGGGGGCAAGCTCGCGCATGTACACTTTCGGCCAAATTTATTTAGTACCAATAGAATAGTAGAACCAATAGCGTGCAGCCTCGGCGCCCCCTGCCTTCTTCATTCCGCCAAAGAGACCGGAAAATTAACTACTGCGCAGATGTCAGTTTGTGCTCACGCCTCATGCCGGTTACTGTATGTAAATGTATTGTCCGCAATAAACATAACTACGCTAATTGAAAACAATTTTAAGCGATTAAGGAACTTGGCTACTCCGAAAAACAAAACGGCACGCTTCGGTCTATAGAATTCTACATTTATAGTTTCTTAGGCCTATTTGTCAAATATCGTAAGAAGTTGGCAGCACTTGTGAGGATTCGTGAAACGTTTGCAACTGCCGCGCTGGAGATAGAGCAGTGAGCGTGTTTTGCTGCCGAACATACTTGCTGCTCTGGTCGCTAGCGCGGCGGAACTAGTGTCATCTATTTGAATGACAGACTTCGACAGTTCAAAAGTGCCTGTAAATGGTTCATTTGAAATAAAGGTTTTTGATTTTATAAGACAACAAATAACAAAAACACTCACCATTTTCCAAACACTCAGTTAACGCCTGCGTACTGTCTTCATTTATAAAAATCTTGACACCTATTTTCAAATTCTTCCGTTCTTCCTCCGCCATTTTGTTTTGTACGTCATCGTGGGGCCTGGTTATGTTGATAACGGCTTCAGGAGTGGGGGCCGCGGATGCTGATACCACCATGTAGTCAGAATGGTGGCGGGACGTTTGGGGAGGACCCCCTGGGGGGCCAACTCCGTTCTGAATGGGGATGGAAGCAGAAACACCATTTTGGGTCCCCCATTCTGTGAGCGTTAGCTTGATACTTTCTGAAAGCTGGAGAAATAGGTTTCGTTAATGAAATAAGAATTATAGTCGTGGAATTCCCTTATGAAAGGACTTTTCAGGAAGATCATAATCAATTGTCTTATCAAATCACAGTGTACGATTGTGGAACAGCGCTTGGCAATGCAATCAAAGCCTAGATTTAAGTTGCGGTGACTAATTTAAATTGATCACCACTTCAAGAAAACCTCATCCAATAAAAATAATATTCAATGAAAACGGAAATACAAAAGGTAAATATGTACTCCGTACAAATCTTGGGTCTTTTGAAATGGTGATAAATCACTTAGCAGTTAGTCACTTATATTTGAAATTTGCCTGCTATTGGAAATTAATTCTCTAGCATGAGTGAACTGCAAAAGGTTTTCAATCATAATAACAGCAGGTAACGCTTTGATGGACTTTCCTTCCGCAAATCATGCAAGATGGATTCATGACTCATGAGGTACAAGGAAATAAATCAGCTTAAACTACGTCACTGAAATCGAACAGATAGATATAGAGACATACATACGCACGTTGTCTTTGAATTAGGTAGTGTTTACTCATTCAATAAAGGATGTTATCATGTTATCCAATATAGCGTTATCTTTCAGCGTTGAGTTACCGTGAAACTTGTGCATGTGTGAGTCAGTTGCTTGTGTATGTGGCAATGTAATTAGGTTTCAGCAAAGGCATTAGCAATTCAAAATGTATGTTTGTTAGTTCATTAGTATTACTTGTAGGTACGTGCTTGTTGCAATTATGACCATCTATAAAACTACAGTTACACGTTTTAGGTAAACGGTAATAAAGTTGCTTTTCATTCCTTTTTATGAATAGAATAGAATAGAATTTTATTTTGCAAATAATTGGTAATACGTAATAGTTCTTGAAAGATCACATTTAGCCCAGCCACATTTTACCAATCGGCATGCAAACATTAAAAAAAATTATATCACTATTATTACACTTATTTAGATCAATTTTAAATAAATTACTATAAAAAAATCTTAAATCATCAACTATTAAAAATATATGTTTGTATTAAAAGAAAATATAGATCAGTATCATAAGATTATATACCTATCATGTCATTCCATTATCATTACATCAATTAACATGTCATTACCATTACAAATATCATTATTATTATAATTCTAAAATCAAAATGTCACTAATCTAAATGTCAAAGATCAAAATGTCAAAAATATGTAAATTTCAAAAATCAAGATGTCACTAAGTAATTATCAAATATTTTTCTCCGATAGGAACTCAGTTACACTGTAGTACGTATTATCTACCAAAAATATCCGCAATCTACTCTTAAATTGTGCTGTGTAGCTTTCCAACTACTCGGTAATTTACTGTAAATAATGGAGGCCATGCAAGAAACGCTCTTACGTATCAAAGTAGTTCGATAGATACCTGACATAATTTGTTGTTGTCACGCCTATTCCTTGGGAATACAACAGCCATGCGCTCAAAACGAGATAGATTTTGCTTGACAAACATAGCTACTTCGAAAATATAGATACAGGGAAGTGTCAAGATTGTATGTAACTTAAAATGAGGCGCGCAACTGTCTGTCGATTAAAGTTTTAATATATATGTGAAGAAAAAGCTCGTATTTTTAACGAACGGTCACATTTGCAGCTTGACAGAAATACCTCATATTTCCCTATATGTTGAGATGATCAGCGTCTTGAATTTGAAGATTTTATTATGAAAATTGGCATTCAGATTATTCTTCTAAATTACAAAAAATGCTCTTATACGGTTTTCTACCTCCTTTGTTTTTGCACAGACTCGTACAAAATGTTGGCACCAGCGCCTCGCTACTAGATAATACATCTACATTAGATCACTTGATAATTGATTAGATTGCGATATTGTTTACTACAACGTGAGCTGTTCAGATAGTTGTGTAAGTATTCTAATATAAGTACATTCATATTTATGTCTAATATGTGTATTTTTCGTTTTTCCTTCGTTTTTGTAAGCTTCCCCAATTCTTGACTGAAACAATTAATCTAATCGGCAAGCTCAATCGAGGGTGTGTTCAAAAGATCCAACCAATCTCGATTTAGTTTGAAAAATGTTCACGTGAGATGACGACTAATACAGAAGTGTGTTAGAAGAACGCAGCATTGAAACGTTCCCCACAAGGTGGACCTAATGAAGGTCGAGGGAATCTGTTAAATGCGACATTAACAGAACCACTCGATATACCATCGCGACACTTAGGAGAGGCCTTTGTCTGGAGTAGACGTCTTTCGGCTGCAATGATGACTATGATATAAGAAGACATGTTACGTTCACGCCAATAAAGTGGGATGGGAGGGAAAGAGTTGTGATGGCAAACGGCCGATGAATTGTTCAAGGATAAAGTTTTATTGCACAGCTTGAGTTGACTTATTTCAGGTTTTGGCCACTCAATGAATTGCGATAAGCTAGTTTTTATATGACAAGCAGTAAATCAATAACGATATGAGTCACAGCCCATACTTTTATGAATAACTAATAATAGATAGATGCTCACAAAGATATGAAAATGACGCATCATTACTTGACGAATAATTTAAAAAAAACAAGTGTTTTATTTGAATACAAACCAGTCCTTGTACACTGCATGAGAATCATGAATAGTTTGAATTTTATAAAAAAAAAACGCCCCGTAAGTTTAATATTTTTCCTAGATGACTTGCAAGAAACGTAATGACTGCGATCCCATTATTTTCTAGCAGTTTGCGGCCTACCCAATCCTAACTTTGGTTTTGTTCGTCAGATCGTGGATCTCCTTAAAGTTTTGAGTTGTGCTACACAATAACTGACAATTGCTTGCACTGTCTGGAGGACTGGAGCTCATGTGATTTGACTAGTATGATTGTATGGATTGGGTAGTCAGACAGGATACAACGGCCTCATCTAATTAAAATGAAGAAAAAAGTATAGGTAAGCGTGCACCTTACAATAAATAAAACTTTTAATAATATTACGAAGACCAAATATCTACCTACTGCAATGAAAATGCAAGTATTGTTTTGTATTGGTAATTGTTGAGTCAGCTATTTTTTTCTTCATCAGCACTTCTCTATGAATCAATAAAAAATAACTACCTAAGTCACTCATAATAACAGGTAGAAGGTTAAATCAGGGCAAAATGTAGTGTAGGATTTTAGCTTAGATAATAAAATCAAAGCATATTACATATACAGGAATATTTTTTATTGAGTGCACAAACTTTTGACGAATTAAACTTAAACGAGTTTTATTAAACATGATTTTTTTTATTGTTGCAAAAAAATAATATATGTATTACTACAAAATGGAAAGAACCAATCCCAGATATAGAGGTTTGTGTTGTCTCACTAACAGAGGTAATTCATTGCTAAAGTGTCGGGACCTAAGCAAGAGTTCCAGCTATGGAGGTTTCTCACTTATCCAGGTCCCACTTAACCAAGTTTTACTGTAAATGCTATATTTTATACCCACGGGTATTCCCACGGGAACGGGAACTACACGGGTGAAACCGTGGAGCACTGCTAGTAACTCGATAAATAATCTATACTTATAATAAATCTGTAGAGAGGTCAATTCTGTACAAGGAGTATATTTTCAAAATAACTATCAGGGGGTGATTAGTGATCGATACTGGTGCCAAAAACGCAATCAGTAAAATTTTTGTCTGTCTGTCTGTCTGTCTGTATGTTCTTTATAGAAACAAAAACTACTCGACCGATTTTAACGAAACTTGGTGCAATTATTCTTCATACTCCTGGGCAGGTTATAGTATACTTTTCATCACGCTACAATCAATAGGAGCAGAGCAGTGAAGGAAAATGTTGGGAAAACGGGAGAAGTTACTCCATTTTTTAAGCTTCCGTCGCGTGTGTAGCCTTAGTGGTTAAAGTTAAATAGAAATCATGTATTACGGAAATGTTTTACATAAAATTATCTAAAAAATGTCCCAAACAGCATATGTCTATATTTTATGGTTGACTCACAATAACACGTGTAACTCCCGATAGCTTAGCAGTTCGGCACTTTCTGATTATTTGTATGAAACTTTGTCAATTTTAAACCGATCGGGCTGAGAGTTTCAGAATCGGGGGTAAAGTAACTATTCCACGCGGACGAAGTCGCAGGCAGAAGCTAGTTTTAAAATATTTTGACACTAAGTAGTATGTCATGTAATACCTATGTATAAAGTATCATGTTACATAATGTATATATAATAGTGTATTAGGTACCTACACTCTACAGGTAATGTATAATGTTACAACTTGCTATTGTTTTGCGTTAATTCTTTGGATCAAAGTCATATTATGAGTAAAATTATGGTCAAGGCAAAATACTTATTTTTAATTTTCATGAAACAACATGAATGACTTGTAGTGTCAACTGCTTAATCTAAAAAAAACTTTTTACAAAAAAATACAATCGACTTTTACACAAAAAATCAAAAAAGTAAAATATCTTTAATTCAGAAGGCAGTTGGTTAGGTGATGTTGAAAAAACTGTTCAAATTTCCAACAGTAACAATGAATTAATATAATAATAAATTTATTCATTTCAATAAGACATTGTACACTAACTAATGCAATACATACAAAAAACTTTTTACAAAAAAATACAACCGACTTTTACACAAAAAATCAAAAAAGTGCAAAATAACTTTTCGGAACTCGGTGTTTGTGGTTGCTTTTTCGTTTTTTGAACACCGACTTCCGAAATTAAAGTTATTTTGCACTTTTTTGATTTTTTGTGTAAAAGTCGGTTGTATTTTTTTGTAAAAAGTTTTTTATTTTTCACTTTTTAGTGGTACCTACACCCCCTCCCCCCACCTAAACGAACCAATCACATTGGTGTAAAAAAAACGTACTGCTCCTTTGCAGAGTAAACTAAGAGGTCGTCAATGTAGACAATGTAGATATTTTTTTTAGATTTTTGTTTATTTTTCGAAAACCGCTTGGTCGATTTCGATAAAATTTTCATGGGACCATTTGGGAAGTATACCCTTTCCAACAAAAAAAGAATTTTTCAAATCGGTTGACAAGCGACGGAGTTATGCGCGAACAAACATAAAAAAAAAAAAAATACAAACATCCGAATTGAGAACCTCCTCCTTTTTTAGAAGTCGGTTAAAAAGCCTTACGTGCTACGTTTCTTTAAAATTCCCTGGATCCCACACTAGGATTCCCTGTGTCGTGGGGTCCAGTCTCTTCCCAAATAAAGCAAGCATTTTTTTTTTTGAACTAATGGCTATATTAAAATTCCCAGTTCTTGTTGTATAGCAATATTACATTCTGAGTGCTACTTTACATGCTCACTCATTTTTCACATCCCTATACAACAAAAAGGTTTCTAACTAAATGGTGCCCATCCTACTCACACACTCATGTATACAACAAAATTAATGCTTTAATATTAAAAGCCTTAAACTAAATCATCTCCCTGTCATATAGGATGCAACCAAGGAAATTCTCAGCAAACCAGTAATGTTATGTACTCTACAATAACTAGCTCCACAATAATACTCTTTTTTTTAATAAACTTTCGCCACACAACAGTTACACTACCACACTACACTTACACTAACAGCAACACACACAAATTATGATAGAAATGACAAGCTTGGATTGGTAAAACAACAAAATAAAAAAAGCGAAAAATAAAAAATATTCTTCACACCTGTGGTGGCCCACCAATGGTGTGGAAGTGGAAGTGTACCAACTCACACTTTTGGAGGTGGAGGAGGTGCGAAAACTTTTTTTCTGTTGTACATTTTGTATGTACAAAAAAAAATGTTAACACACCTCCGACTGCCGAGATACAAGCACTGTATAATTTGTGGACCACTGTGTCATCTTAATGTTAAATACAACTCAGTCACAATTAATTTAATTAATATTAAGTGTCACTAAGAATTAATCAATTATGATTATATTTATTATATGTGTATTATATGTATTATATCTGGTGAACCATCACAATATATATCTTTATTTTTTGGTTTACTTATATGTTTGTATAATAAACTAAAGACAAGAGAAAAACCCTTACTACTGAAAAATATTTACCAAAAAAAATGTTAATGTCTAAACATACAACTTGTGCTATTGCACTGAAGATCAGTGTTGCTGTTGCAGAGCACATAATACATGACAATATATTTTGTGAAATCAGATATTAATTTAATTTTAACCAATTAAGTAAAAAGGCAGTTGATGGTGTCAGTTCAACAACTACCTAGTCTTTCTGGAGTGTGCTTCAAGTCTAACCAGATACTGCTGAATCTTTGTAGGTAGGTATTTGACTTTTTAAATAAATTCCGTTTAATTCAGTACCTAGAATTGAAGGGAAATATATAATTTTGAAGTATTTTAAGCTTTTATTTTTTTTGTACAACCTTTAGTATTAAGTATAAATTTCAGGAAGTAAAAACTGCCTACCATACCTTTATAGATAATATAGACATAAGATAAGGAAAATGTTAAAAACTTGCCAGTCATTATGATAGCTAGCTAGGTACCTATATATGTAGATAGGTAGCTAGCTACCTACCTACATATTATGACATAGTACACAAAAATAGAACATGCCACATGCAGCAAATTATCTTAGTAATTACTAATGAAGGAAGTTCATTGATTATGTACCTTTATTGTAATAATAATGAATTATTGTAATGGTTCTAATTAAATAGAATGGTGCAAATGCATATAAAGTTGCCAGCAAACTGGAACATCACTTCAAGATTGAAGTCTCATAGATATTTATTTGAATATTGAACCTTATGAATGTTTAAGATGCTTGTTGTCAATAAACTTTACAACAGCTGTGATATAGTCAAACAACATTGTTACCATTGCTGCATGATGTTGGCACAAGAATGTGGAGACTGGCATAGGAAAGAGAGGCTTCTGCCATGTTGGGTTGTTGATGATGATGAAGTACTTTTTACAAACTGTGTGAGGACGATTTACAATAACTTCACTGGAAATGTCCCATTAAAATACAATAATGTACCTGTGTACATTATTGTATTATAATTCTTATTGGGATTGTACATCATTACATTTTTCAGTGAAGCTAGTTAAAAGAACATATTCCTCAATCTATTATAATAGTGATTTGATCCGGTTTTACAATTATTTCTGAGTTTTCAGTTACTTCTTAATATAGATCTGTATTTGTATCACACAGCAACAATGATTATTTTCAAGAATTCTCAGTAATCATAGAAAACATTAAAACAATTAAGAGACGCCAATCAATACGCTTCAATTAAACTGTGTTAATTCTTTTATATTAATCAATCAATTGTTTATTTTTTAAACAGCCTGAAATTGATCTATGGTTTAATATTCACTATATTTTTGGGAACTTACAAAGTAAAAAATGGTTAAACATAGAATATGTGTGATTGGTGATGTTAGGGGTAATGGGAGGCTTGTGATAAAAATCATGATTATGTCAAGTGAAACAGATCTTGTTCTTAAGTGTTATCTCGATCTTGATTAAATATAGGATATTTTGATTTTTTTAAATTGCAGGTTTTACTACTTGAGTACCTAGTAGTGTTATGATGTAAGTTACAAATATGGTGACAACAGCCTAGCTACACAACCAGCCATATTATGTATTCCATAAAATTTAAAAATGTACTAACCTCCTCTGTCACATTTTGTCCTGCCTTCTTCTTGATATCGATCAAGTTCAGCACATTCCCAGTATTTATTGTCACTTTAGACGCACTCTTCAACATCGTGACCAAGTAGATTAACTTTTTTAATTGTTCGAGGTACGTACTCGCACACCGCCAAGGTTACCGGCCAATATCACACATAAAAAATACTCTAAGCGCAATATTTGAAATGCGAACGCACAGCCGACCACTATCGGCAACTGAGAACGACTGAGAACTGGCCTTGCACGCGGAAACTCATAATTTTTATACACAATCAGCTGGGGAAGTTATATCTGTGACGTATTGCAAAGTATGACGAAATAGCTCAATACGGTTGAGACAACATATTTTTAAGGTTATTTTGTAGGCTGCCGAAGATATGGCATTCGAATAATGAGTCGGCTAAACTAGAATTTCAAGGAATTTTCATATTTCTCGATAATATTCTATCACGATTGTTATGTCAAAACTTTTTATAAATGACTTTTTTGACAGACGACAGTTGAAGTCTAAGGTATATTTTACACACTGCCATTAGCCACTAGAAGCAGTCCAATGAGCTTGTGTGATACTAGCTTTATATAAAATTGTGTTTGTGGAAAAGTGTTTTACTTATTTCATAGAAAGATAATTTATGGGAATCAGGAGGATACACTCACACAAAAACTTCGCCTGTTACTGGACAACTAGCTAGACAGGACACAGTGGCATGGGCGTTTAAAAGATAGTACCTCAATTTTTTCTTCGAAAAAGAGGTTCTCTTACCCTATTATATTAATTAATTTCCTATTCAATTATATAACTTAAAACGTAAGACTGGCGTGTGAAGAACAACAGCCCTATTATGACGTCTTAAATCCATCATGATTTCTGTGTCAGAGAGAGACGGAGTTACACAAGACGAATAGCACTATCTCTTTCCCTCACACGAATCATGATAGCATTGGCACGTCGTAATACGGCGACTGTTGTTCCTTAGAACTGTAAACTGATATCGTAAGATCTATCCGACAAAATTGATCTCATGTGTGTCTCATGTCAACTCATGCTCATAACATCCCGGCCTCCACCTCACCGCGCCTTCCTAAGGCGCCGTACAGTGGTATTGGTCAAACTGCAGATGAATAAAGCACCTTATCGTATATAGGCGATACAGGAAAAAAAAGTGTTCCCTTCCAGACTTTTGCCCTACGAGCCACCCCGCACCGCTGAGCCATTAGCGTTTAATCCCCAAATAAATATGGAATATCAACCTGACCCAGCCTGTCCCTTGCTGCCCTCCCTCAATGACCCCGCTTAGCCGAGGCCCGTATCCCATAGAGGATGCCCTTAGCGAGTTGTCATTTAGCTTGTAAGCTTAGTTTTAGTCATGGCTGGGGGCCATTCGTTTGAGGGCATTACAGGAAAGTCCGGTTAAGTAGTAACCAGCCTTAGAGTGCTGAATTGCGAGTGGTTCATGACAAAAAAAAAAAAAGTATTATATTATTCTTTAGTCTAATTGTAACAATCTAATAAAATTACTAAATAATCCTGATTGATGCACCTCTATTTAAAAATGGATTGGTTATTATAATGTCAAAGTCAAAATGACAACTTCAAATAGAACTAAGACTTCATTCTAGGGATGGGCAAGTGAAAAAAATATCGATATAAATCGTATTGATATTTTTAAACACTATCGATAATTATAGAGTGTAAAATATCGATATATCGTCAGTTTTCGCATGATTATTCATACATATTCCTAAAGCAATCAAACTTCGTAATAAAGAATAGAAGAAAATAGTATTTTTTATTAATGCTCGAGCCTAAACATATTTTTAAGTTTTGTGATTGATTTGTTGAAAAAAAAAATCCGAAAATTGTTAGTTGCGTGTTAATTCAAGGTCATATTCGTCTTACACTGATAGTTTAATAGAATTTGTATTTTCGTGCACGCTACCAGTAGTCTTAAATTGCTATATTGCATTTAATAACGATTGTGTCGAGATTTTTTAAATTAACAATACGCGAGGAGCATGCAAGGATAATCATAATCTATTGTAATAACATTAAAAAACGCAAACAAAATTGCGTAAAAAAATATCGAATTTGATACGAAGTCGATAGTCTAAACTAAAAATTGAATATCGATATATCGCGAGTAAAAATATCAACGATATATATCGATAATTGTATGGAAAAATATCGATATTTCGATATATCGATATTTTTTGCCCATGCCTACTTCATTCTAGGGATGGGCAAGTGAAAAAAATATATCGATATTTATCGTATCGATATTTTTAAATACTATCGATAATTATCGAGTGAAAAATATCGATATATCGTCAGTTTTTGCATGATTATTCATACATATTCCCAAAGCAATCAAACTTCGTAATAAACAATAGAAGAAAATAGTATTTTTTATTAATGCTCGAGCCTAAATATATTTTTAAGTTTTGTGATTGATTTGTTGAAAAAAAATCCGAAAATTGTTAGTTGCGTGTTAATTCAAGGTCATATTCGTCTTACACTGATAGATAGAATTTGTATTTTCGTGCACGCTACCAGTAGTCTTAAATTGCTATATTGCATTTAATAACGATTGTGGCGAGAAGGAGCATGCAAGGATAATCTATTGTTTTTTATTGTACATATATATTGTACATTAAAAACACGCAACCAAAATTGCGTAAAAAAATATATCGAATTTGATACGAATTCGATAGTCTAAACTAAAAATTTAATATCGATATATCGCGACTAAAAATATCGACTATATATATCGATATTTGTATGAAAAAATATCGATATTTCGATATATCGATATTTTTTGCCCATGCCTACTTCATTCATTCAATTCACCCACAGACTACACAGCTCACCTGACCGATAGCGGACCGATAGCACGTATAGTGTTTGTTAAAGTTAAGCTTTATTTACTTGAAAAGTAAGAAACTTTAAGTTGTTTTAAGTTAAGCATAAAAACAGCAAAATGGGCGTCGATATTTTGAGTTTTGCTTACGCCGCCACCGTTGCCGCCGGTGGAATAATGGGATATGCTAAAGCAGGTTAGTTTCTTTTACATATTTTTAATACGATTTCTTAGCATTAAGAAACAAAAAATTGAAATGTACCATAGAAAGAATATTTGAAAAATAATTTAGATAATTTATTATATTATATATATATTATACTTTTATGTAATCTGTACAAAATCAAATAGATAAAATTTTAAAATAACTTACCTTTTTACATAAAACGTCCTAGCCAATGGGTGGAAGTGGATATGTGAACCGAATCATAAGTGGCTACTCATGATGTCTTGACATAATTTTGTGTATTTGTACACACATTACTACTTGTACTTTCATTTTATTGTTGCATTTATAATTTTTGTAATAGCATCCTTTCGATCACATCATCACAGTATTAATAATGTTATCAAGGATTTGTATTAAATGATAAATTGAGGTAACCTTATAGAGAATGATTTAATTGAAATGCTATTGTAAATAAAGTTGTGGTAAATCTTACTTACCTAAATTGTAAAACTAGTACTATTCTATTCTTTTAAATTTATAAACAGCCAGGAACTGCCCTCTATTGTGTTACTTAATTTCTTGTTGCATTTTGCTGACTTATTTCTAGAATATTCCATAATTATTATTGTTATCTGTTCTATTTTGTAGAATTGTTTCCTGGACAAGTTTTTAACATAAGTTATGAGGCCATTCAACCCAAATTATGCTCAAAACTGTTAATTTTCAACATAAGAAATTTTATATGAAGTCACAAGGTCAATGATATCAAATTTACCACAAGATAAGACATTACAGGCACTCAATAATGTCCAATGTGTAGGTGTAAACTTCAAAAACACTATTGTATTTAAATTGAATGGCCATGTTTACATTATGCCAACATCTGTAATGTACATGAAGTTTACAATTGTCTGCCAAGTATTGTTTGATCATAATTACCATTATTTATTATTGCCTGGCAACCTATGAGCAAATGAGGGCCATTTTGAAATATTAACATAATAGTGTTCTCCTACGGCTTCACTTTTGCGTTGGTTTGAAATTTTCCTAAGAGAACAAACTAACAGGATGAAAATTATCTTAGGTCTGATTCAGGTCATGGTCTACTCCTGTGCCAAGTTGAATACAAATTGATTCAGCCATTTAGGCATGATTGATTAGGAAACATGTAGTCTTATATAATTATGTATAACTAGCGACCTGCCCCAGCTTAACATGTGTGCAATGCTGTAAAAAGTAGGTATAAAATGGCTGTTGTGGGTTGTCCCTAAGAGATAGACATAAACCATCGCAGAATTTTTGTTTTTGTAGACCTTTTTAAGGTGTACAATACTGTAGTACATTATTTTGATATATCTCATAGGGTTCAGGTCCAGCGTTTGCAATGTAGGTGTGAAAAAATCAGTTTATTTATGACAATGCATTAGAAACCTCTAAAATTATGAGTGTTTCTCTTCTATATTATGCATGTATGAGACATATAAACCTTTCTCTTTAATCACTCTATCTATTTAAAAAACTGCATTAAAATCTGTTGTGTAGTTTTAAAGACCTAAGCATACATAGGGACAGACAGACATCAGGAAGCGACTTTGTTTTATACTATGTAGTGATAATGTTAAAATAGGATAGACTAAGTTTTTTAATAGATGATGCCAAGGTAGAATACCTCTGGGTTGCGGAATTTGTTCGAAAGAGTTACCGCGGCCCTGGAACGCATAGGGCACAAGAAGGATCACGGGTGGGTTTTAGTCAGTAAAAGTCTGACACTCCCTACCGCTCCACCCAGGGCGGGAGGGGTCATTTGATGATTTCCGACCCAAAAAAAAAAAAGGTAGAATACCTCTTTTATTTGATCTATAATAAATTCAATGTGTTTTTCAGGATCCATACCTTCTTTGGGGGCTGGCCTCATATTTGGTTCAATTTTAGGTAAGATATATCGTCAGTTTTAGCAATCTTTTTAAAAAAGGTAAGGTTATATTTTTATTTTAGCTTCAACTCATTCAGCATCTAAGTAAACTTATTAAGTTTGACTTGAATTGCTTTAAACTATGTTTAATACATGGTCACAAAACTAAAACAATCATTATTTGGAATATATGTGATGGGCATATGAGGAAATAAATAAATCCTTAAATTTATTAACATTGGTCTGTCTCGTTTTCAGGTGTTGGTGCTTACCAGCTGAGTCAGGACCCCTCAAACTACACACTTATGTTAGGAACCACATCAGCTCTTGGAGGTCTGATGGGATATCGGTAATTATATTCATTGTTTAATTACTGTGACGTAACTGCCTACAGAAGTGCAGTGACATCTACTAACTAGGTGAAGAAGTAAATGTAAGGGCTTGGCACATGTATTCCGTGCGGTTTTCCGCAGGGCCCGGTTCTGGGGCCGCTCCTGTGGGATATTGGCTACGAATAGGTGCTGCGCGTGCACCTCCCTAGCGGTGTCAGCGTAGTCTGCTACGCTGACGACACGCTAGTCCAGGCGCACCAGGCGGCGGCCGAGTTGATGAAACGCGGGGTTGCGACAGTCGTTGACAGAATAGAATCCGGCAACTACCGGAAGCCATGTGGTTTCATGGCTCTCGAAACCGGCCACTATCGGGATCCCAGATAACGGTAGGAAGGGTTTGCATCGGCATCTACGATGAAATACTTGGGTATCGTCCTCCACAGCTGGAGCCATCGCGCACGATTACGCGTTGGGCGTGGAGGCGCTGCTAGCAATTTGCTGCGGCAGCAGAATTTCAACCGGGCGTTGAAATTCTGCTGCCGCAGCAAATTGCTGGTCTGCGGACGGAGCTCTGGCAGGATCCCACGGAGGTATGGAGACAGCGACTGTTGCAACCAAGCGCTGGTCACGCCACCATTGCGGTGATAAGTCGCTTTTTTGAGGAGTGGTTCGAGAGACGTCAGATGATTTCCTATCCAGAAAAAAAAAGAGCTTGGCACATAGGATCATGCAAAAACTATTTTTAAATCGATTTAAACTGATATTGAGTACCAAGAATGAGTCCAGGAGTGGACCTCATACGGCTGTGCTAATGAGACATTACGTGTGTCAGAATGGTTGAAAATAAAAGTGACTAATCCTTTGTAACCGTAGGGCGAATCTATTGATTCATCTTTTGAGGCTTTTTGATTCTGTTACAAGATCTAGGCCTTCTTGCTCATCCATTTGCATAAAAATTATCACACAGCAGCATACCTACCTTTGTTTATCCACCACCAGCATAAAAAGTTTAGGAAATGCTCGGCATTTTTTTTTAATATTTTTATAGCATATATAGCATTTTGAGGATATTTGCGCGTTTTTTTGTTATCATAACCTAATTTATTATTATTTATTTAAACTGTATGTAGGTACAATAGTGGTGCATGGGCGGACTTAATGCAACAAGGCATGTTGAAAAGATCGCTGTGGTAGGTGTACAACAAAGAAATAAAATCTTAGCTCCACCATTTATTAGTTGAGGGAAGATTCCCTACCTCCCCTATGCCTTGCCCCATGCCCCTAGTTGGCCTAGGACTGATCGACAGAGGACGGGTCGACGGAGCCCCGCTTCTCGGAGCTCCTACTTCTGAGTGGTTTAAAAAAAATAGACCCTGGTTTTCCCTTCTAACCTAACCTATCCGAGTCGGGGTGCCCCAAGTCCCGAGTTCTCTCCGTCGCTCGCTCTTGCAGCCTAAGTTTTCTTAAGACATTACTTACCTTGTTTATTACGCGAAAAAGTAACCTAAATTGGTTAGGTATCCTTGACTTTAATTCGTTTTTCCTATCAATTTGATGGCTTGAATAGTATTGTGCTAATAGTCATTATGCCTAGTAATATGCGAATCAAGGAATTAAGCCAAAACAGTTATGTCAAATTATATTAGAAAAACAAAGAAAAACATGCGAGGAGAAGCGATCCCCTGCTAAACTTTACATAACATGCGAAAGTATGATGTATACAATTCGGATTCGGACTGTACAAACTTTAGGGGGTGATAGTTTGCTCTAATTTAGCACTAAAATTATTCTACATGTGGGGTCTAAGCCCAACCCCCTCTGTATGACAGCCATTTTTGTATTTCGGTTTACCTTTTCGTAGCGTCCATACCTACTAAAAGTTACATAATTTTGGAATATAATGCCCGATTATCGTAAAAAAAAACTTTCCATAATGGAAAAGTTTTCACAATCAGTTAAATAACTGAAATATTTAAAAAAAAAATGCTGAATCATAATTGAAATAAATGCTAATCAGATCAACTTTACGTCAAAATTAACATATTTTTTTTAGTTTTTCAAGGTTAAAAACAGTCCCTTTCTATGTACGTATTTCACGGATGGTAAATTTACCTAAATAATGTACTTCATGTAATATATTATGTAAATAACATATCTACCAAAAACTCGATTCTACGACTATTGGTTTATGAGATATTGTTGTTGGAACATTAGGCTTGCGCAGGTATTCAGATATTTACAGTGATGAGCATTTTTAGAATATTTTTAGTGTTACAATATAGCACACCTATCACCTCCTAAAGTTTGTGCAGTCCGAACCCAGACTGCATATTGTATATTATAAGTGCGTCGATAATTTCTGCGGTTACACCGGGATTTTCAAATGAACAGTCACTTCAAAGGATATAATCATGAACTATTTTTTTTTATTACAGGTATTACAATAGCAGGAAGTTCATGCCAGCAGGTCTAGTGTTCTGCCTGTCTGTCGGTATGTTAGCCAAGATTGTATTCAAACATGTTGGTGCCAATACTCGAATGGCTACCAAAGGGTAATTATGGAAAGAACCTTTTTATTTAGAAACTCCTTGGGTTGCATTTTACACAAAAATCAAAGTTTCCCGAGTGAAAATAAATTGGTTCTTAATTTTAAGCGAAAATGTGAAATCATACTTTTAATACTTTAGGTTGAAGGTTTTTATTTTTTTTTTGCTTTTCACAATGTTTTTCAAATTGTTATGGCGTCTACTGGCATTTAAATGATATTTTCCAATTTACAGTGAAGAAGTTATTGAACAATGAAGTGAAGTTAAAGTGCATTGAAAAGGGTTTAAGTATTTTAAAAAGTATGATGTTTTTTGTTTGTATATTTTGTGGTGTGTGCGCACAATTCTTGGTGCAACGTCTGTGTTCATTTTGTTTGCGATAAGTAAACTATATTATTTATGACAAAGTAATATTTAGTTCCAGTTTAGGATGTTTTTTTTTATAAATGATATCAAAATAAAAGGTGTTGGGAAACTTTTGTTTTTTTTTTTTACATCACCATGCTATCTATGTGTTGCCATTTCTGAATGAGTAGGTTGATAGTTTTGTATCAAGTGGTAGATATTCAGATAAGGTACAATAAAACAACAAAAAATCCGTATTCGTTTTTTTTTTATATATTTTTTTCCTTAAAATTTAGACAGTTTTGGAGGAAAAAAAGTGGTTTTAATACATAGTTTGAATACAATAAATAGTTATATAAACGGCAAGTGATGTCAAAGTTACAATATCACTGATCTCCTAAGTTGCATGGTCCATACAACCGAAATATATTGTAAAGATTTTTACGCTATTGGTAACTTTATTATAGATTTAATATCTCTTCATAAATAATTTTAGACATTAAAACAGCTTAAATTAAAACAAAATTGAATTTTTCATAAGAACAAAAAACCAATAGAAATTTTTGTAAAATGTTTAATTAACTTAAAAAATAAGAAAATAAACCTAATTTCAGAAGACCGCGAACCAGTCGCTCTTGAAGTCAGTTTTTAACACAAAAAAATAAAATAAAAAAATAAATCTTATTTTAACATTTCTTAATAATTACTGTATAAAAGGCACTTCGTGGCAGTTTCTTTTATGTAACATTGATGAATATTTTACAACCTTTTTTAGCTCAAACCTAAGAGTATTTCTCGTTGTCCAAGACCGCAGGACACTTGGACTAATCTGTTCCTAACGTTTCTAATATTCTAGTGTACTTATAAGTTCATTAATAACACAATCACATTGTAATATCACTCACGGAACTGTGTCCGACACTTTCATAAAGCATTGTCTTCGGACACAATTTATTTCACACACAAGTCGCACACTCCCGTATCTATTATTACGAGTTTGATATTCAGAATAAAAACAAGCAAATAACAGTCTGCTTGCTTTTATTACTATTACTTATAACACGATTATTTTTATTTCGAGTATTACGTGTTTGATATTTAAAATGAGCACGAATTACCGATGTGATTTTCGATGACGGGTAGTGTGCGGTTCACAATCTGTAATGTGTTTGGGACTGGAGAGGGACTGCCGTGTGGCCGGCGTCAGTCGGCGGCAAGTCGCTCGCCCCAGTGTGGCAGTCTTCAAGGCTCGGCGCGCTCTTATCGTTAATGGCGGCTGCTAGAAAAAATGACTGATAAATATCTGCAGATGCTTCAAACAGTGATGTGAAAAGAAAATGATATCGAAAATTGTGTACAATAGGTTGTTTCAGCAGATTTGAAGTATGATTCTTAGGATTTAATCCTAAATAAATACTGAAAAACACATGCTTATGATTAAGTATAAGTACATTCGAGAAGGCATAAAATAACAATAGTAACAAAAGAGTAAGTAAATAATGTTATTAGCATAGTATGGCACAAAAACTTAGAAATAAGAGTAAATATATGTACAATGTATGTAGGTAATGTTTCCATAATGTTTGAAGTAGTTTGTGGAAGATTTTGATATGTATGTAGAAGTATTATGTACATAATATGATGTCATTCCAGATCATGTATTAAAGTCAAGACTTTAGAATTTTTTGTTGTGATTTTAAAGTGGATTCATCATCATCGCTTTTATTTTAATTTCCGATGATAGTTTACCTTTTCAAGGGTATGAAATTCGGATAGGCACTATCTATTTTATAAATAACTACTGCCAAATATTAGTAGCCCAGAGTTCGTGAATCAGGCCATTAATCTAAAATAGAAAGTAAGAAACTGGCTATTATACCACAATCATTTGGTTCAGATACCTTTGGCACTAATGGAGAGACAAAATGTGAATCCAATCAACATCATTCCCAAGTCAAGACATGAAATAGGAGATCGATGTCGATGCATGAAATAGAGTGATCATCCATCGTCCATCCTTACCAATAATTGGCAACCTATTGTCGAACTAGTTCGCTGCTCGTCAAGTTCCTTCGGAAGGAAAAATTGAACCGCGCCGGTTCTATTTGTACTTGCTGAGAGTTCGCATCGGGTCGAATAGAATTGTCACTCGACTTCGCTTGAGAGTAGTACGTCCCAATCTTAAAGACAGGCCTAATTCCCTTGTCTTGGTAAGGACTCTTTGTCGTAGAATGTCTAAAGAAGCCATCGAAATCCTCCTTCTTATAGAACCCTCTTTTCTCCGTACTCGAAGCAGGCGTTGGCGGTTTTGTAGTAAAGTCTTTGAAGTCGTAAGGAGACTTCGTTGAGGTGATCGAGTATTTGTTTATTGAAGGAGGGTATGTCGCGCTCGAACTTGGTGCTACAGTCGCCTTTGTGGTCTTTTCAGTGAAGAATTGGTATGGTTTTCTTGTTGTAAACTGGAAGTATGGTTTCTCTGTTGTTGTTGTGGTTGTAATTTTTGTTGTTGTTGTTGATTTTGTGGTGTATTCTGTGCTCTTTTGGTAGTATTTTTGGGTTTGTGCGGGTGGCGCCGAAGTACTAGCTACGTATGGCTGTGTCGTTCCATCGTAACTACGTGTTAAAAAATACAGTATTAGTTTAGTGTGCCCCTGTATGTACACAGGCTGGTTGCAATGAGAATGTGCTGTGTTCTCATTGGCTGGGCCAGTGCTGTGGCTATTTTGAGTTGGTTTGTGCTGTGGTATGGTTGTATAAATATTTAATATTTATGTAGCCATATTGCCTAAGGGATTATCTTAATTACAATTGCTTATTTACTAAAAAAAAAAAAATTAAGTATCAATTAAAGTTTTTCAGAGATCATTTCCTACTAAAACTACTAGACAGTAAAAATTTAAAAGAATATGGTTTTAATTATCACTATAATCAAAGTTATTATCACACTGATAGTAATAACAATCATACTGATAAATTCAACTTTCAAACATAGTATCTCAAAATATTATCATCAGCCTAGCCTTTTCTAATTATAATTACGTTAGGGTCGACCTGTCGGACCTCCACAATCCAGATGGTTGGGTGTTACTTCATGGCTTGTACTATCACTGATAATATCGACAATCACACTGATAATATCAACAATCAAGCTGATAATACTTAAAATCATAACGATAATACCAATAATCTCCCTGTTAATACCAACATTCACATTGATGATACCAACAATCACACTCATAATGCGAACAATCAGTATCAGAAAGATACACACCTGGTAATGTTTCCGAAGAACGAGCTCGTTTCAGGACGCACGTAGCTCGGCGTGTGTTGCGAATAGTCTGGGATTATGTTCTCGTGTTCGGTTATACACCGCCCGTTTATACAATACTGGAATAATATTCAAACATTAAAATCACTGTATTAATATTATTTTCAGACTTTTAAACTATAGTTAAAACCAAACGGGGATATGCTATTTCGAAGAATAGCGTAGTGGTAAGTTAGTGTAATGTAGTAAGATTCTTATTGTAAAATCAGAAAGGAGTTGCTTTTTTAACCGGAGCCTTAGTTGCCTCTTATGGTATAAGAAAGGAAATTTGAGAGACATAAGACAATTTATATCCTTCGTAAGTTATATCTGTTGTGTCTGTACGAAAGATTTTGAAAGATCTATGCTATGTACTAAGTATTATATCTGTAGGGGTATGCGGAACGGGAGTGATATGAAGATTCGAATGCCATTATTGTGACGCGCGCTACCAATAGCATATTCCAATCAAGAATTTGTCTGGGGATCGAACTCGCGACCCCGAGAAAGCCTTATCTTTATATTGACCTTATCGTGTTTGCGACTACGTCATTCGGTATCGTGGTTTTCAACAATAAGTGTTTTCGAACTGGCACCACTCAATTTTTTTGAAATCGTGTGTGCCGCAATAGCGTTATTCGAATCTTCACATCACTCCCATGCAGAACAAGGCGTGTAGCTCATACTTCAACCAGATGGGGATGTCTGATGGGCAACTGGTCGATGTTTGATATTTGGGCTTTTGTCGCGGTATCAGAGTTTTCGTTGCAATTCTTTTTTCCAGTATTTGCACGACGCAGTTCGTGTCCGGCGGTATACATGTCGCTACTTTCGTTTTTGTGATGGTATAGATTCCGCTACATTACATATTAAATAATAATATGTAATGTAGCTTTATAATGAGAATTAAAATGGTGATATACCTGTCCATCGCCACAAGGCGACCCCTCCGCGGCCGGCCTGTATGCGACGCAGTACCCGCTCGCCGCGTCGAAACAGAACAGCTGAGCGCACACACGCTCGTCTTTGAAACACGCGCTGGAAATGGAAAGAACCTTAGTTTGTTGTCTTGGCAGAAGAAAAAAAAATTTTAGACATGAAAACAGCATAAGCAAGTCAAAAGCCATTATATTTTTGTCGCCGGTACGATAATTGTTGCCATGAAAATATTAGGTACTTTTTAAAGAGATAAATACAGATATCTCTAAATAATGTCGTGAAAGGTACTGGCTTTTGCAGAGGAATGAAAAAGGTTGGGGGAAGTTTATATTCTTTTTTTTATGAACTTTGAACCAGAGAGAGAACTGAGAACTGTTGAACTACTGATATTTGTGCTTTGTCTAATTAGTTATCAGTCTCAGGCACAATTTCACCAAAACTTAAATCAGATATAGTCGGTAACACTAGGTTAAATAACAAATATTTCATACATATGTGAAAGGTCCGTGTTAGCAACTCACTCTGGCTAATTAACAGGATAACTATCTGGTGCAAGTGGCCTAAAAGTTACCTATTTGTGAGGAGCATTTCAACGGCTTACCTAGTCCCTCTATCCTTGCGGCACTGCGCGTCTAACGTCAGCAGACGTCCGGGCAGCACTCGCGGTAGAGAGTCGTCTTCGTGTGGCGAGTTGTACAGACACGTCGCCGTGTCACCGCTGGAATACGTTTGTTTAAGAATATACTGACTAGGTATGGAGGTCAATACTGCCTTGATGTTTAACAAACGTGATATTCGGATAACTTAGTAATTCATTGATAAACTTGGTGGCAAAAGTTAAGACAGTTACTGTCAATGTCTTATCTGTATAAAACATACCCGCAACATTGTCATTCAACGTGGCAATGCGGCCATTTCCCGGTGAAAGCACTGTGGACGAATTTTTCGATGCCCTATGAGTTTTCCCCCTTTTTTTACTGCGCTTGTACATTTATATGTATTTTCTATCAGCTTGTATAATCATACCATCTAATTAGTTTATGTATCAATGATAACATATATTAGTTACAAATGTTACAATCGGTTGCCAAGAACCGCAACGCCATCTAGCCCGCCATCGGCGAACTAATAACATTCTGAATGACGGTAATAAAGTTTTCCGAGCCGTTTGAACATATACAACAGCCTGAAGTTTATTACCAGTGATATACAAAATACCGACGGGATTGTCAATATTACCGACGTGATAGTCAATGTTATTATTACGTGATAGTCAATATGTGTTACCGACATGATACTTAATGTCAAACTCACTGAGTCCGGACGGTAAAAAAGAACTAAAAAATTTATTTAATTTTATACTTTTTATAGGTTCAGTGCGCTTTCATTTGAGACCCCAATCGAGTATATTTGCAGACATTCAGTTATTCTTCCCCGCTTTCACCCCCCAACTTTTAAACGACTCAACGGATTTTCATCAAACTTGTCTAAGAACACTCGACTCTTAACCTATATTATTGTACTCACTTCAAAAAATGATGGAAACTCTGCACACTGCAGGGCGACCACCTGAATCCCTTCTCAGTGTGTCGCAAGTCGGACATGATGTAGCCGTCTTCCCAGCGGCATTTCTCCGCGCCCGGCCCGCCGAGGTAGGAGGGGGGCGGGCTGCCGTCGTGCACGGCTCCCAGTCTGTACAAGTGGGGACGATGTGTGAACAATGTTAGCTGGTGATTAGTTTTATGTGTCGATACCTACGTAATTATTAGGTACATTAAAAAGTTAGGCATTATTTGTTTTGTTTTAATTTAAATAAGGATATTTTTTTAATATTTGTTTTTATAGTTGTAGTTATGTGTTGTAGCAAAATACTAATAATAAAATGTTTGTTTACACCGAAACCTCTCTCCAGTGGAAAGCTACATTGTCAGCGAGTAACTAACATACTATTTATATATTATTCCCGTATTATTATTATTCTCTTTATTCATTTAACTCGCTTACTAATTTACGTTTTTAAATATTTCTTAAAAAAAAAAAAACATTTGAAAATATAAAAAAGTAGTGGTCCGCCGGTGTCGGGAGCAGGGTTCAAGCTACCGGTGGTCAGGGTTCCTGAGAAGGGAACCACCACACACACACCACCTCACATTACGAACCATATCGAGGAGTACTGCCTTCTGCATTAGGTCCTTTAACCGTGTAACGCCAGCTTCGACAGATGGTCGTCGAAGCTTTTGTCTATTAGGCCATTGGTCGTAACGACAATGGGTACAATGACAGTCGAGTCCACATTTCACATAACAACAACCTCGTGTGCTAAGTCGAGATATACGTTATTATTTTGTTTCTCTTTCTCAGTTTTCATGAGGTTCTCGTCATGTGATGATGGTAACATCGATTATCATTGTGCGGCGCGCAAATCGGTCTATCACCACTATATCAGTCTTATTGGCAACAATTGTCCTATCAGTGATGATAGACATCCTGGGATGTCTACCATCATATAAGTACATACAACGTGACATGGTAATTTTCGAGAATCGGGTCGGGCACATACTTGTAATACGATACCTCAGAATCTACAAGATTGTATTTCTAAGCAAGTTGCTGATGGATAATCCCTGCTAATTGGTTGTACCTGTGCAAGTACCTACTCGCCGTTCGCTAGACGAGAACAACCTGATGGACTCACCCGGACGGTGGCATGCCCGACACACGTCAACCGTCCCGTCCTTCATAATATGCCTCCGGTAGTTGTTCTTTAAGATAATATCGTCCATAATTGCACAAACAAAACCTTCAGTTTCTTCGAAAAGATCACTGAAACGTAGTCAGGCCACGGACACTGAGAAATCTACATCGGACCCTTCAAAGGCCCGATAGAAGCACCCGATAAGCTCCTTGCTTCGTCATACCTCCTTACGGTCATCTGTAGTATCACAGCTTTGCGCCAGTTCTCTATAGCCATGGACAACGGGGTGTCCCTTGTCCACTGCGACCACATCTTGTTGCATACCCACAAATCTCCCCTTTCTTTACAAGGATGACTACACATTTGTTCACACCAAATTCGATCCTGATGGCACCACTGAAGGTTTCAGTTACCTTCAGTAGCTCCATCAGTCGCAATTGTTGTGAGCAAAAAAAATCAGATCATCCATTTAAAGGTGAGATTTGGCCTGACCACATCTTATTATTCCCACGAGAACGGGAAATACGCGGCCAAAACCGAGGGGCTACTAGTTTAATAAAAAGTAACTTTGTAAGCACTATACACATTACATTACTGACCACATTGGTAAACAGAGACAACTGATTTTTTTTTTTATTATTTTGGTAAGGAAGGTGCTACCCACCCAAGCGATTGTCCCGCGGTTATTTCATCCTGCTACTACATTTTATAAAAACTTTGAACTTATGAACATGGCGATTCGACAAGTGACATTCGACCACATTCGACGGCAAAACGTCAACTCGCGGCAATTCCTATATAGCCTATATAGGTAGTTAAATAAAAATGAGCTGTTGTGCTTGACATAAGTAGGTACTTACAAATGTCCAACTTCATGAGCAGCCACAATGATACCGGAGAAGCCACCGGTATCTTCAATGATGGCAACCGAGTTCACTTTCTCGAGTCTCTTGTTAACTACGCAAGCGCCGCCGACGTACGCGAAACCTGGACATAGAATCATGTAGGTATGAGTTTTTTTGAATTTGGAACGTTAAAAGAAAGAAAAGTGATTATTAAGACGGGAAGCGTTTTGATTGGCTCCCGGTGTCTTATTGATACTTGACTGGATTTCAACAAAATATGCAGATTTATTTTTTAGTCTGAAGAAGTACCTAGCAAAAAAAAAAATGTATGAAGGGGTTACTTTTCAATCGGTAGGCACAACACGTTGTATTGCAAACATTTAAAAAAAAGAAAGGCAGTTAGAGAATGAACAGTACAAAAGAACAGATTTTTTAAATGAATGCGTGATCGTAGGACTAAGGAGTTTAGGTAAAAAGAGGTAATACATATCAAGCTAAGGCTACTTACTGTTCGATGATCTATGCGTGAAATATATTGAAATCACAAAAAATACTTAGTTAAATTACTTATAATACTCACAGTGAAGTGTTGAGGATAAAGGAGACAAAACATGCATTGCAAACTTATTAAAATTTAACATGCAGAAGCGGATGACCATAACTCATTATTAGTAAAATCATTTCCAAAAGCATGCAAATAGGATTACAAATAGTGCATATTTTTAAAGCTCAAAATAACAACATGCAATTCGAATTTATTTTACAAAAATATTTGATATAGTAGAACTAGAAGCATAAAGCACAACAAATACCTATATTGTATTTTCCCGCGCCTCACTCTTCTATCTATATTTTTATATGGCAAGCAAAGCCGATGTCGACTATTCTGCCAATGTCTAAAGTAGATTGGAAAAGCAAGTGTGTTTGATATACTTAGTCAAAAAAGAGTATAATTATACCTAGGTTTATAGGTACTCTAAGTTTATTGTTTTCCCATTTTGACAGGGAAAGGCAAAGGCAAAGCCGTGCAGCCATAGTCTTATTTGGTCTTTGTAGCAATTTTTTTTTCATTGGATTTTTATGACCTGGTCACTTGGGTAGTAACACTGACGTATAAATAATATGGACTTGAAATAGTTGACTATAGAAAAAACAGTTATACAAATATGAGGCATATCGACGCCAAAATCATAAAAATATTGCCATCTCTTTTTAACTTTCTGAATTTTGCGTTTATGATAAAGGATAGTAATATTTCTAACAGTTATTATAATAGCAACCCTTCATTCCAGCGTCATTGAAATACCTATTTGCGGCCGGTTCGCCATTTTATCCTCTCGATGTTTGGTACCAAAGTTGGGTACGTCAACTGTCAAATGCTCTTGAGCTGTGGTAATAATTTGTGAATTTTGGAGTAATTTGCTGTGCTATTGCGTTTGAACTCGGTTTTATAGTGGAAATCGTACTATGACAATTTGAAAACATTCACAATCTTTTATCATGTTATTACTTAAAGAAATATCGATAGGGGCTGCTCTATTGTCCGCCATTTTATCCGCTCAGTAAAGTGACACGTTTTTTTTGTAGGTATGCCAACTCCATAATAATATGATTTATACGTCAGTGGGTAGTAATAATTTTATAAATTGACAGGTGACATAGTGATGTGAAACAATATTTTTATATCCAGCTATGTTTTTGTAAGTCGATTTTAAAATGTTACTAAATCGATATTTCTGAATTGCTACAAAAATGCAGCTCAATTCAATTTTTAATATTTTTCTTCCAAATTATTATAAATTAAAAGAAAACAGTCAATGACTACAGTATCTATAATAAATTCATGCTATTAATTGATTTAAGAAAGCGGTCCATGCCTAAATTATAATTTTGTTATTTTACGTACTCTGGCGTCAATTTATATGACGATGAAGTCAGATAGTATCTAGAAAACAATACATGATGATGAAAATAAACGTTCAAATATTTTAGTCAACATTATTAAGAATAAGTAAATACAGAAAACGTAGACATAATAAAATATAATAAACTTTTATGATCAAACTACATAAAATACAAGAAGATTAATATTTACAAGATCATCTAGATATCTAAAATGATGTATTACAAAGATTTACAATGTATCTAGAAGAAAATAATTGCAGAAAAGACAGAAAATTATTCACAAGGTGCGAATATGACATCACGGAATTGGGTAAAGGTATTCAAGTGGAACATGGATCCATAGTGTATAATCGTGAAAAATAGGTGAGGGACTTTGATGAAAAAGGCGTGCTTTTGGAAAATGTAAGATCTCTGTAACACGCCTACCTGCTGTCCCTCTATTGCACGCATCGTTGGGAAATTGTCTTCTGCACATGTCTAGTCTGAAATTGTATGGAAAGAATAAAACTCAATAAGATGCTATATCTTCCTGTTGTTCTACAGAAACCTACGAAGACTGTCGTGGAACTTTCTCGGTTCACCTCATTCCAGGTACGAAATGACGTAAAACTGAAATATTCTCATACAAGAACATCTTCTTGTGCAAGCGACTATTGTATAGTGTAACTTTTTAATATTCAGCGCCATTACCAAATCCTTTACCTCATAAATAGAAATAATGAAGCACTTAATTAATGTTTCACTCTCAAGCCTCGGTTAATGCCGCGCCGTTTGACAACACCATCCTAATGAACGTTTGTTTTAAAATTTAATTTACCAGCGGTGCCTTTTGTACAGCGACCACCCTTGCGACGTCGGCACATGTCATACCTGTTGGTCAAATTAGTATCTTTGTCTTCATCACAAATTCTTGACCTTCACCTTATCTTGACTTAAAATTATATCAAGACCATAGTCCGTACGTTATACAAGAATTACTTTGAATAATGGCGCTAAATTATGATTTGAATGCTATGATATACTTACCATCTTACCGTCCGTCCTGTAAGTGTAGCGTGAACAATACAATAATATTTATAAAATGCTGTTGAGTGTACACAAAACACAGGCTTATAATTACAGTGACAACATAAACGGAAACCAGTAAGTAAGACTTAGACGTAGATGTTGATGGATGATTGCAAAGTATCAAGCTATTGCAACTTTTATTATTATCTCAAAATTAGAAAATTATACAGATTTCTTCAAACAAAGATTATTTGATCATATTATTATATGTTTTGCATAAAGTTGTATTCGCATGTATTTGAATGCAATAAAATTCCAATAGCTATAAGCTTCTCACGATGTTGGTCACAGACATAGTTATGAAATAAGTTCTCCATAATAATTGTTTCAAAACGGGTCATGCTTCTGACAACTTACTTGACTAGGTAGGTAGGTATTGTAATTTTTTATTCAGTGATGTATCCATAATTTATGTAAATTATAAACTTTAAAACAAAACAAGATGTTGGATAAGTTATGTGCAACAAACAGATTATAACTGTAAAATATTAAGAAACACTACCCATGATATATGACTGTCGACATTATTCAAAGAGTCGCATTGCATACCTATTATTCTCTCTAGTTTTTATAATCCATATATACAGGTTTCAAAGGAATTCATTATTATAAAAAGATTGTATGAAAAAAGCTCAACACTAGTCTCACTGATGGAGATTACACTGCGATCACTATTCCCTCTGCCAAGTGCAGTTATGATAGCAGTCGCTACATCTTCATGACCGCCTTTTCAGCGATAATCGTAAAGACTAACTATCCATGATTAGAAAAAGTGTATTCAGCTCATGACATAACTAGCTTCTGCCAACGGCTTAGCCCGCTTGTAAGTCTAAAATTATCACAAGGGAAAATACTTTTGGGATAGAAGTAGCCTTTGTGCTACTCCAGACCATCCTTTCTGTGGCAAATGTCATCTAGATCCGTTTAGGTGTTCTGGCGTGATGGAGTAACAAACATTCATTCATTTATCCAAACTTTTACACATAATAAATATAAGAGAAAATTTACTAAGACTAGTTGTGAACTCACTTGGTGATGGCGACAGCTATGTCGTAGACTGGCAGCCGTCTTTCCCTGAACAGATACTTGCCCATGTCAGTGAGCGCTGCTGCCGAATCTATCGCGTCTCGACCAACACGGTTTCTTTCAAGATAAGGTGTAGCATCCCGACCCTGGAATATAGAAAACTGGCTGGTTAGTACGATATCTAAAGTTAAAAAGGTCTGTTTCACGATGTATATAAAGTCGATAAAGCCGAATAGTCAATAGTCACCGATTGAATTCGAAAATGGAACACATTTTTTATGAAATTAACTGCCAAGTAATGGGAACTTAATTGGACGGTGGTGAAACAGGCCCTGAGACTTAGAAAGTTAGTTTTGAGTTCGTATTGAGACAAATAGACATGCTAATAATATCGATCGACCTACCTACATTAAAAAAGAACTAGCAAGCTCAGGTAGGAAATATAAAAATAAGTTCGACCGTCACGTTAATATGATAATCGAGGAAGCAACGCTACTTGTTACCCAAGGAGACTTATTAGTCACAATGATATTAAAGGTTGAAAGGTCAAAATCTTGTATCCAGGTAACTTTCCTAACCTTGAATAAACAGAGTTTTGTAATTTTGCAAGTTTGGAAGAAAACTTGTTCCACTCGCTGTTTTATGTTTTGTTTTCGTTAGGTATTTAAGTATAAATTCACAGGATTTTATGCCATAGCAATTAAATAACCACCATTCATCTCATTAATATTGCAGGTGTTTTTAATATATACAAATTGATTCAATGTCTCTTGCTCGTCAGCTGGCTAGTTGGCCAGGTTTTATTACTCTTAGACGTATAATGTACTTTTCTCCTCTAAGTTGTATGTATATACTTTAACATTTATGTAAATGGAACTATTAGGAAGTATTTTTAAATGTAAGAGTACCTAGATATGGAAAAAAAAATTGCACGTCAGTAAAAACTTATAATTAGTTTTCCATAATTTAGCAAAAGTTTATGTTCAGTTTATTTATTTTTTTCTGTGTAAGTTATACAAAAGAGACCCTAAGCTTTATATTTCATTCAAACAAGTAACATTAAATTTGCATAATCTTCACATAAACTATTTTCAACTTTAAGGTTTTTGCTATTTCTTCATAATTTATTGCTTATGTCTTCACTCACAAACATTTAAGACTTAAAATGCCATAATTAAATCTTTATTGATTTAACATGTTACTAAATCGATATTACGATCATCACTAAATGGTATTTTGACATTGGCAGTGGAAAAAAAAGTGTCTAAATTTAAATTACTGTCTTCAAGTTTCAAGTTTAGTGGCGGGATTTTAAATCTTTCTCGTGAAAATAATACTTATTTAGATAAATTTTGAATAATTTTATTGAAATGGCTAGTGAAGCAGTATTAAAATACTTGGTAGATACGAATCGCCCGTATTCATGTGCTGACGTAACAGTTAATTTGCGTGGAGCTTTTCCTAAGTCAGCGATACAGAAAGCGTTAGACGCTTTGAGCGAAGCAGGGAAAATAAAGTGTAAATTGTATGGAAAACAAAAGGTTTTCGCTGCAATACAAACCGAAACTGTAGTAGAAGATGGAGATTCAACAGGTTCAGTACATCTTTATGATTTAAGTTGTACCTATTGTTATGAAAAGTTGCTATTCTTAAAATTAAGTATTTTTGACATTTATTTATCTTATTCTAGATTATGATGCTATATCTAAAACTCTCACACAAGAATTAGCTGAGAAATCAAATTCTTTGAAAACAGTTGAAGTAAACCTCAAGAATCTCATTTCCACACCAACCACTGATACAGCAAAAACAAAAATAGATGAAATAAAAAAAAGAATAGAAGCCACAGAGCAGAAGTTGGAAGTGTTGAAAACCTCCACAGAGGTCATGAGTGCAGAGGAAAAGAAAATACTTGTTACAGAACATGACAAATTGTTGAAAGAATACAGGTTATATTTTTTCCAGATTCAGGTTTGGTACAGAAATCCCTATAATAGGAATGTATTTTTTTAAGCTACCTAAGTACTTAGCCATACATGCCAAACATAAATAGATCAAATTATTTAATGATTTATTTAAAGTTACAATGTTTCATAGGCTTTTTGAATTGTTTTTCAGAATACGCAAAAGAATCTGCAGTGACATGCTGGATGCAATACTAGAAGGCTATCCTAAATCTAAGAAAACATTACTGGAAGAACTTTGTGTGGAGACGGATGAAATGGTTGATTTTAAGTTGATGGCAAATTCTTAATTGTTACTATGAATATGCTGATGATTGTCTATAGTTGAATATTGCAAATTTTACTCTGTATTTTCTGTTTTTTTTTTTTTAATTTTTCTAAGTTAATTGAGAGTTAGTTATTGCAGATTGTCTAACTCAACTCAAAAATACCTTCAAGTTGAAATGTTAAATGACTTCAAGAGAAGTTAAAATGACTTCAAGAACCACTTGTCATGCAAAAACTTATCTTAGACATCATACAGATAAAGTCAATTTCGCTCAGCATGCAACTCACCCTAGAAATAATGATACCAGCAATGGATATCCGTATTCTGGGTCCTTTGAGTAGTTTGTATCTGAGGTCAACGCCGTTCCAAAACGACACGAAGTAACGCTTGATCTGGACATTGTCGCCGCCGTGTAACCTGGGTAATAAATGACAATATTAAGTATGTACTTCCATCAAGCTTATATATAGGGTACCTACTCCTCATCATCATTGTATGTATGGAATGTACGTAAATCAGACTGGTTACCAGGTATTACTTTTACTATGGGTCCTGCACGGAAATCGAGAAAAAAACCAACTGCAACAATAAAAAAATAATAAAAAAAATGCAACAATATAATATGAATGACGCTGTTTTTTTTTTTGGATATAATATCTTGGTATATTATATCCAAAAAAAAAAACAGCGTCGGTAGGTATAAAAACAGTGTAAAAAGTTCTCTAAAAGGCTAAATATTTTCATAATCGGATCGTAACTCCCAGAGATTACTATCCTTTTATTTTTTCAATAATTTTTTACCTGATAACTAGACTAGAAATTAACTTTTTTCTACTTATTAAACTTTTTTTTTGTATAAAGCCTTACCTATAGCCATCGTAGTCCACAATGACCAGAATCTCCGGGTAGATGACATAGGGGGCTTCTCTTTTCCGTCTGGAATGTGTCTCCGTTGAGCGTTTCCGCCTGAATCGCTTGCCCAAGTGATCTGGCTCCATGAATGCTGTAAATATTAAAAGAAAACATACATAACAATACGTGGACTGAAGTAGGTACAATGGTAGAAAAGATAAAAATGTTGCGCCATCTGTTGAAGATTTGGGTTACTACTGAGAACTGGTTCTATAGAAGAACGATAGATGGCGTTAGGGTTTCGAAATCTCATTTACAAAAGTATTAAAACATCTATAATATAGATTACCTATGATACAAAATAAATAGGTACCTATACCAATTATGATCCTAAGGTAATGAAATACTTTTCTTATAAGTACCTATTTCTGTATCAACATCATTCATTTGCATAATTTTTAGACATGGAAATAAGGTGAGATGTACGTAAACCCGTGGTTTTCTTCTATTTTCACGAGAGCTTCAATTTTAAATGCGAATGATATCGATTTGAATAGAGAACGTTAATCTATTATTAGCCTGATACCATGACATGAAGGTTGGCTAGTAGGAACCTAAATTAGGACGGAATGTTGGTTGCTTTGTCTTAGGTTAACAAAAACAATTCAATTTTGCCACTTTGGTTTCAAATAACTCCTCTTTGGTTATGAATTCCAAATACAAGTTTATACCTACACCTACATATATATTTACCTACTCATGCATTTTTGTTTCGAAAACCATAATTCATTTGTTTTTTTCCTTTCGTATTTTTTCTTTGCGTCACTCGGTTTACAAAATGGATAACTTGAAATATCGCGTTATTTACGAGTACTACCGTGGCAGTGGCACCAGTGCTACAGAAACGGCTCGAAGGATTAATGGTGTGTATGGCAGTTTTTGGTTCCAACGTTTTGGAAATTTCGACCTGCAGAACACCTCCGTGGACGGCCGGAGACCAAAGTTGATAATGAACAATTGAAAGCTATTGTAGAAGCGGATCCATCGCAAACCGCGTCCGAATTAGCTGCAGGCTGCGGTGTTAGTTATAAAACTGTTTTAATCCACTTGAAGCAAATTAGGAAGGTGAAAAAGTTTGAAAGGTGGGTACCTCACGAATTGAGTGAAGCAAATCGACAAACGCGCGTGGACTGCTGCATTACATTTCTTAACCGGCACAATATTGAAGGGATTTTAAATCGAATCATTACCTGTGATGAAAAGTGGATCCTGTACAATAATCGAAAGCGCTCATCGCAATGACTGAACCCTGGCAAACCAGCCAAATCATGCCCCAAGAGAAAATTGACTCAAAAAAGTTGCTTGTGAGCGTTTGCTGGACTAGTGCCGGTGTCGTTCACTACAGCTTTCTTAAATCTGGCCTGACGATTACAGCAGCTGTCTATTGTCAGCAACTGCAAACCATGATGAAAAAGCCAACTGCTAAGCAACCGACGCTTGTCAATCGCCCTAGTCCACTGCTGCTTCAGGACAACGCTAGACCACACACTGTACAACAGACGACTGAGATCAGTTTAGTGTGGACCCCCTTCGGGTAAAAGCCTCCTCCAAAGAATTCCATTTTTCTCTATCTGAAGCGGTTGCAACCCAGTCATGACCAGCATTCTCCACAATCTCATCTTGCCATCGGGCGCACGGCCGGCCCCTGCTTCTGGAACCTTTAGGACCTTTCCATTTGGTTGTCCTTAAAGTCCATCGATAGTCACAATACCTTGCAACGTATCCAGCTCACCTCCATTTAAGGCTTTGCGAAAAAACGAGAGCATCGGTGTGTGGATTAAGATCATAATAATTAGGCTTCATGACGAAATGACAATGCTGTTTTACGCTAAGCATTAAGAAATAGTTGTGTGGATAAGTATTTTCCGCGCTTTTATTCGTTTATATTATCGTTTCGATTCGAATGAAAAAAAAATTGGTATCAGGATTTTATTGTCCCGCCAAATTTTTTCCATGTTCTTAATTTGAAACTCAACCCTTGTTATCAATGGATCCCAACAAATGAGTTGGCTTGAATGATAACAACAAAAAACAGATCACTCTTTGTAATTAATGTGGCTTAGTAAATTTTTGCACGCACTTATCCAGAATCGATACTTATCAAGTTTAGTCGATTTGATATTATTAGTCTGTTTGTGGACACGAACAAGTTCAAACGTGCACCTGACAGGCCTTTGCCCAGATGCCCAGCAATAACTGGCTGCCATTTCATCGGTTTTCCCAATATAATGGATTATTCATGAAGCACAGAATTATTAGAAGCTTTTTTCTATCGTGAATTTAAAAAAATGGGTGACGTTAGAGTCTAACCTTATGACCCCGTCCAAGACGGAATAACGAACAAACTTATTAGCAAAACGAGATTCGTCTCGGAAATCTATGATAACCTGACATTATATGAACGATTTAATAATAAACCATCCTATTAATATTATAAACGCGAAAGTTTGTAAGTATGGATGTATGGATGTTTGTTACTCTTTCACGCAAAAACTACTGAATGGATCTTGATGAAATTTGGCACAGATATAGATCATAGTCTGGAATAACACATAGGATACTTTATATCCCGGGATTATGTTCCCTTGGGACAATTTCCGACATCTACGCGGACGAAGTCGCTGCCAGAAGCTAGGAATAGATATAAATATTTATTCTGGACAACTTGTTTTTGCATGATTGTGCTAAGTTACATGCTTCCGAATATGTCTGGAAGATCAAGAATTTGTAGCAATTTTTTATTTACACAATTATTTTTATAATGTAGGTATATAACCTACGCCCTCAATGCCAATATATTTGGTCTCGGGCCTGATTCACCGTAGATCCACTGCTACTAGCAAAGGCGTTCAAGAACAGGAATTCAAACAAACACAGTCACGAAGACTAGCGTGATTGGCAAAAACTGCGTCCGGATCATCAAAATTCTTCATCCATTAAACAATTAAAATAATCCGCGAATCATTGTATGTTGGGAAATATAACGAAAGACAATCGACTGGTTTCCACTGCTCTTTAACAGTTCATAGTTCAGAGAATCACTGGGAAAATTTAGCTATAAAAAAAATTAATTGGTGGTTAGATATTTTTAGCTTGATCATATAAATAGATACGGTCTAGAGGTGACATTTTGTTTCAAACCAGTTTGGTTTCCATCTTGCATACACCGATTTAAGTGACTAGTTCTCCTGGCACATGTAACTAGGTACTTACCTATTTAAGGTGTTAATGATCTCCCCATAATAATTAACTTATGAAAACTAGGCAGTCGTCTACGTGGCTTTGGTACTAGACAATGTAACAGCGATGAGTCAGTGGCCACAAATCAAGGCACTTTCTGTCATTGTAGAAGCACACTAAGAAGTAGGCAGTCTGGGAACCGTAGAATGTTACCTACACAGATCTGGTTCAATACTCCGAATTGGGCTAAATATTGCAAAATGGAGCAAGAGATACTTTGGACTGTGCTTTCTACCTAGTTTTTATCTCGTAAGACCGATGGCCGTACGAGATGAGTTTTTTGGTTGAGCTTGAGACTTAGAACTAGAGCATAACGTGGGTCTCCCAGAGCTAGTTAGTCACACTGGAAGTTCGCAAAATGAAAATCCTGTATTAAGTAGTAGACTTGAAACAATTGTAGAACGAATCTGGGAGTTTGTAAGCAGATATATTAAAAACTACTACCCATAAAGTGTGGTCCCTCTGGTCTCACAGACGATCAGCCAGATCTCGGAAAGTATCTTAAAAATGAAGATTTGTGAATACAGACATTTAGGAAAGATATTACCGACCAAATCGCATTAAAGATAAAAATATATATAACGACTGAAATGTGGTCCCTCAGTCCACATAACAAAGATAAATGACATCCGTATGCACCGCCATGTCCTCCGGGCGATCCACACAGTGTTGAAACAGGTACCTCCCGAAACAGGCGTCCGGTGAGTACCTGCGTCAGGCGGAAGTTGAGGACGCCGTGGTGTCTCTCCAACCACTCTTCTCAAAGAGGGGCTTGTCGCCGCATTGGTTGCGTGTCCACCAGTGTGGTTCCTCAGTTCACATCACACGCACGTCAAAAAGGAGGTTGCGGCCTTGGGATAGTGAACACGGAAAGTGGGAAACCGAATGGTACAATGTAGTATAATGGTACAATATCTATATCGAACAGGAGACATATATTGGAGTTTTGCGTATTGGATGTTTGCGTAGAAATTACGCAGGCTACCGTTTGCCAATTTAGCAGGTCACGTCGTCAAAAATGCTCTCCAACTACTTAAAGCTAACGAGGACTTTATTAAGATTTTAGCGTTGACACTTGTGTCCACAAAAACAGGTAAAATAGTATAAATATGGTAATGTTCTCAACTTAGTAATATCTGTGACAAGATCCACAAGATATTTAAATGTTAATTGCTCTAACTGTATTGTTCTATTAATTCTTTTACACCTGCGTGGTTACCTAATGATGCGATTTATTTAAGCGTTTTAGGTACTATAACTAAAGGTATAAAAGAGGACTCGATTTTTATTTCTTTTTTTTTTTGGCTAATGGAGTTTGGTTCACTACTTAATAGATTTAGCTGAACACAGAGTTATGTGAAACTGGGAGAGGGAGGCGTTTGCTCTGTAGTGGGACAAATTCTATGTATTTATGTATAGGTACATAATATATAAACAAATAAATAATTAAATAATTTTATTTCAGTATATGACAACAATATTTGTACACAACAATAAGTGGCTAAATTAAGTCTAAACTAGGTTTATGTACTTAGGTACCTGTATCTTAGAAGCCAGTGAGCCTTCGTAATTTGAGTGCAGTATAAGCCTCTATCGTTATACCTTTATAAAATAATAAAATGCATCATGTCAAGTTCAAGAGAAATAATGAGGATATAAGATAGATAGATAAACAGATACTCTCGCATGTACAATATATGTACATAAGTATATCAGTGCCTTATTTTCCTATTAGGCGCAGCCGCGGGTCTCACAATGTTATTGTTTTAAATTTAAGTTTCTTTTTATTTGTGTCTACATTATGTGCATCTGTATGTGCCAAATACATTTTCTTTCTTTCTTTCTTTCTCTATTATAAGTATATTCAGTAGGTACACAATATTTTTTTTACATACCTACCTACCTAGATGTAACACCAATGAACTATAGGTATCGTAGGTATAGTCAAGTTTAGTGGCAAAGTTGGTGGGATATTTTTATTTATACCTGATATCTCTTTAGGTACCTATTTAATAGTAGCATTTTGATAAATATAGGTACTTAAGTGATTTATACGGTTAGTTTGTGTCATTTAGGACATGACCGAGCTTCGCTTGTTTTGTAACAGGTGTAATTTATCAAATAGTTCTTTTATTATTTAATCGCATTTGTGCATTTCATTATTTTTAAAAATACTCATTCAGATTTAACATAAAAGAACTAAGTACAAATATTCTAAAATTGGAATCTGACAAATGTAAACAGCATTATTTGTTGATGATAAATTAATTACCAATGTATTATTTTAATTTGTCTCTGGTAGCAGATGTTACGACGAAGTCAAAATTAATTTGTCACTGTGATTGGGAACTGATAAAATTAATAAGACGGAAGAACAACAATACATAGGTACCTACTAACAATAGGTAGATACAATAATAGATATACTTAATTGTAGAATATATTACTGAATCAAAAAATAAGACGGATAGTTTTTAAAATAATGATGACAAAATATGACGTCAGACTTATTTACCTATTTAAATTTTGTTTACAACAACGACCGAGACAACAACAAAGAACGAACGAACGCTAGCTCTTATATTAATTAATTATTGTTGGTCAATTTAACTTCAAAAGTAGGTGATGGTGAAAGTTTTTGCAGTCAATTATTAGTATGACTAAGACCATATACCTGTATGTATTTAGTATTACTAGGTACCATGCTTAAAAACTGTGTTATCAAATCAAAAAGAGTAATTACTTAAATAAAAAAAAGGTAGGTGGTAGGTATCTAAAGGTAAAATTTTCTTTTCCTAATCATAGAAGCAGTTTTCCGAACTTATTCACGATTTTATTATCAGTTTAATTGATAAAACATATGAGCATAATCATTCAAGAAACATAGATATTATGTGGTGGCATTCGAAACCGGTACTATTAACATAATCGATAATCTCGATTATAAAGTATACGTAATCGATGGATGCGCAATGCACGTGACACCTCTATGGAACTGCACGTGTCCACAGATAAATAATAATGGAGAAATATTGGATGGCATTCTCGCTACTGTTTGCTGATTTATTATGGTGAGAATGATTTACTGTATAAATAATTTTATAAGGAGACAACATGTTTACGAGTTCAGAAACTCGTGTTCTAGATGACATGCTCAAGACAAGTAATGAAATGGTTCATCTTGATTTATGTTCTCTTTTTAAATGCCACAGTAAATGCTTCTTGTCATTGCGTGATAACGAATATTTAAAAAGCTGTTGGAAACACATTTAAGTCGATATATTTTGGCAATAGAAGTTCCTTTAAAAATGTCTCGTTTTACATAAACTAATTTTATTTTATTCTCTAAAGTAATAGAAACTTACCATAATCTCCTAAATGATCGTGTTCTGCTCCTGCGGGCTCTCTCTTGATGATCACGTGTTTGGCGCCGTTCAGCGCCTGTGTTAACCTCTGTTGATCTTCCCTTTTTCTTTTTACTGAAAATGTTTATGATACGGTATATATATTGTTCCAATAGATTCATCAATTAATAAAGGTTTGGTGCATAGGGTAAAATCAATAGAAAAAATACCACGATTTTAATATTAAAAAAGCGCGACTCATGCTATTTTTACTTTACAAGTCAAGTTGTTTAAATATGTCAAACTATTAGGGTCTGCCATCCATGCCATATATTTTTGAAATTTACTTACTCAAACAATTTTCCGACACGCATCATCTTTTTATCGATTTTCCTATGAGACTCTACATATCTAGTGATAGTTTACGAAGAAAATTTACTATGAAAGCAGATCCGATAAAATCGAAGCTCGTCATAGTGATAACGTCGGCCGAAATAGGCAGACCTTTGCACAGCAGTGCAAAAATCCAGGCTCGTAATAGTGATAACACAGGCAGAAGTAGGCAGACCTTAGCACAGCAGTGCAAAAATCCAGGCTCGTAATTAGTGATAACATAGGCAGATAGTGTAGTCGATGACTCACCTAAAGGCAGTCCAGTGTCGATGGAGACCATATCGGCCATGCTGGAGGGGTCCATGAACATCTCGTCGTCCTGAGCCGCCGACGTCATGGAGTCCGGGATGGGCCGGATCACCAGATCGTGACCGATTGAGCCCTCCTGCGTAACGGAAAGAAAGAATGTTATTGTTATGAAAGTATACATGAAAAACCGTCGTCAATAATCTCTAAAAAGTTAAAAATAATACGTTTTGATTCACTTAGTTTAATATAGGTACGCATATTTCAGAAGAAGTCGCGCCGGGCGTCGGGAAACGCAGGGCGATTTCCGGCCACCGTAGGCGCGGGCCTGCGGATGGCGAGCTATGGGTGGCTCGCCGTCCGATAGCAACCAGGCCCGGGTCGACGGCGCGTCGTGTTCCACGCGCGCCTCAAAGAGCTGTCAGCAAAGAAGACGGGTCCCCGTAGGGTCAGTGCCTGCTAGGGTTGCGGAATTTGTTCGAAAAAGTCACCGCGGCCCTGGAACGTAAAGGGCACTAGAAGGATCACGGGTGGGTTTTAGTCAGTAAGAGTCTGACACTCCCTTCCGCTCCGCCCAGAGCGGGAGAAGTCATTTGATGATTTCCCATCCAGAAAAAAATAATTAAAAAAAAAAGGTTCCTTTGCAGTATTATCGTTGACATGATTTGACTGTGTTTGTTAGTGTCGTTTATCACTTTGAACGTCTAAATAAAACTCAAATGATTGCTTTGTTTCCAGTTTGGTCGGTCTAACTTGGCGGGTCACGAACTCGATGGCATAGCCAATTGATATAACTGCATTAATCTTTCTTTCTTTCTTAAGAAAACGTTGCCCCACACTAGGATTTACTCCTGTATCGCAGGTGCGTTCACAAACATGAAAACTGACATACACAAGACACCCAGACCCGGAACAATTATCTGCAGGCCATACAAACATCTTCTTCCGTGCGGAGATCGAACCCGCGACACGCAGCGCAGCAGACGAACGCTCAACCACTGCGATATATGCTTAACAGTAATTTAGCATAGAGGTTTCGGAGTACATAGTTTTGTTCTACGACATTTCCATAACGAATCTCTCATTGGCATTTCATTTTTCAGACATTTGAAGGGTCATAGTCTACATATTTATGAAATAACTGAAATAGAACATAATAAGTAGGTAGGTACTTATAACGGTTCATGAGATACAGCCTGCTGACTGACAGATAGACGGACGGACAACAAAGGCTTAGTAATAAGGTTCCGTTGGTTACACTCCAGCCACGAAACCCTAAAAAGATTGCCATCGCAATCGCAATATAGCAATTTTATGAGGTGTCTATAAGGAAAATGGCGGTTATGTAGTAAGATACATACTGAGCATACAATCAAAAAGTTTATGACCAATACAAATAATACAATGTTGCGAACGATTCATATTTCACAGGATCGTAATGAAACTTAGTGAAGAATGTCTTTAATCAGATGCAAATACTAATTAAAATGCATTAATTTTCACAGTTCCATGGTTTTATGGCCCTTTCAACAGTTAAATGGTTAGAAAGAACGCAGAACAATAAATAAATTAGTTATTGATTGATTTATTAATTGTAAAGAATCTAGATTTCACTAGCTTGTATCCGCGGCTTTGCCCGCGCAATTGTTGGATATTTTCTGAAGGGAACATACTCCCGGTATAAAAAGTAGCCCTGTGCTATTCCCGACTATAATCTATATCTGTGCCAAATATCATCCAGATCCATTCAGACGTTTTGGTGTGATTGAGTACCTAACAAACATCCATCCAAACTTTCGCATTTATATTCAAGTCAGATTGTCATATTCCTCCTGTGGTGCTATGCTACTAACAAATCACAACTAGATAATGTCTGTTTGACTATTTATCAACTGGGTCTAAGTTGTCAGTTTCGCGACACGATTTCCTCTCCCATTCTGTCCTGCCATCACTGACTCTCTTTACATAATACTAGCTGCTGCCCACGGCTTCGCCCGCGTGAATATCGGAAATTATTTCAAGGGAACATAATCCCGGGATAAAAAGTATATAATATATCTGTGCCAAATTTCATCGAGATCCATTCAGTAGTTTTTGCGTGAAAGAGTAACAAACATCCATACTTACAAAACTTTCGCGTTTATAATATTAGTATGATTCCTCACACAATCCGGCCATCTTTTCTCTGTCTTCTATAACAGCTCCACATATATATTCATAACTTTTTCTTCAACTTGATAAAAGTCTTTAGACATCGCACCGCTACAATGGATCTACACCGTGGGTGTTAGGAGCTCCTTATACACTGAAGTTGAATAAAAAGGGATAGGTCCTTAAGTTGTTATTATTTTTAACTAGCACTTCGTCCGCGACTTCGTTTGCGTAAATTTCGTTCTGACCCTTACGAAATTCAAACTTCCTTCACTCTTTTATAAGGGTACCTAGAATCAACTTTCAGATTTACAACTTCAATAATGAGTATATTCGATAATCGTGGCAAGTTTTAAGTACCTATTTTGGCCAATGAATAAGACATACAAACTTCCACCCTCAATTTCGGCTCTTTGCGCGTAAAGTTTCCTGAAATATATAGGTACATAGCGGACAGCTACTAACTATAAACCTGCCAATTTTCATCTTTATACGTCAAGCGGTTTTCGGTATTTCATGATGGGTGAGTGAGTGACCTTTTGCTTTTAAATCTTACTAGCAGCGGCCCACGGTTTCAGCCGCATAGTTCCCATTCCCGTGGGAATATGGGGATAAAATATAGCCTATGTCACCCGGGGGTAGTGTAGCTTCCAAACAGTGAAAGAATTTTTAAAATCGGTTCAGTAGCTTCGGAGCCTATTCAATACAAACAAACAAATAAATCTTTCCTCTTTAAAATACGTAGTAGTATAGATAAATAAAATTCTCGTGTCACGGTGTTTCTGCTTGAACTCCTCCGAAACGGGTCGACCGATTTTTGTGAATCTTAGCGTGCATATCGGCTAGGGTAGCGAATCGGACAAGATCTATTTTTCATCTCCCTAAATGTTAAGGGTGGTCCATCCCTAATTTATGTTTTAATTTTATGTGGCAAAACGACGTTTACCGGGTCACCTAGAATTTATATAGGAAAAACATTTTTTTAACAATGTATGTAGGTACATATTTAATAAAAAAGATAGGAAGGATGAAGGAAGAAAGATTAACGAATGTACTTGATTTTTGTTCATTAGAATGGGATTTACACAATACTTATATTGAGAAGAGAAATGGAGATTAAGTATGTTATCCATAGAATTCAAGATTAAAAAAATGTTTACATAATAATCGTGTCCGAATCCTCTTACAAATCGATCCTTTATAAGAGATTTCTATGAATGAAAAACGCCAAATATATGAAAAATTATCCGGTATCTGTACACCTTTAACATTGTTCGCTGTTTCTTTAGTATTAGAAAAGTTGGTGCGCATACGCCGAACGATATTTCATACAAATATTCAAGTTGTTCTTTTCCGAAATGACTAAACCGATTTTAATAAAACTTTATACACATCACATAAGCAAGATACATATGTCTAAAAAGTTAGTCGAACACATTTTCGATAAATAGTGTTACAGTTAAATTAGACCCATTTTAAATTTTCCATACAAACATAAATTTCCAGTTATATTTTTTTAAATAAGACATTTTGAAAATGTTTAACTAACTTTTCAGGTCGATGTATCCTGCTTATATGTGTGAAGTTTCGTTTAAACCGGTTCAGTCGTTTCGCAAATAGTGACTTGAAAATTTGTATGAAATGCCATACGGCGTACACGCTCTTGCACTTGACAGCAAAACAATTAACAGTGGCTACATAAGTGTTGATGAAGTTGTTAATCAAATACAAAAACCTGATAATTATACTAATTAGTAAACTCGTTTATTCTCGCTGTTCTGCTCCTTTAAACAGATGTAAGAGCTACTTTATGATAGTAGTAGAGATAATTTTATCTAAGTATGGGAAAAAAGATTGAATGACATTTATCAAAACTGATTGACTAACATGATTGATCGACAATCAATAAAAAAAGAGCTCGAGTAAAGACTGCAATAATTTTAACAGTTTAGCCCCAAGGCTCTATGTAAGCGTAAGAAAGTTTGATCACATACTTATCATTAAAAATAAATTTTGTTTCTGGACAGCAGACACCGCAATTTATTATCTCTCTCTCTCATACATCTCTATTTGCCGTCATCCCAATAGTCACCTCTAGCCATCTTTCTAACAAGTCATCCGTCGTTTTAATGATGTTCTGCCATCATTAAAATATTCAGTAAAAACAACTGCCTAACTAAACAGTTACCAATTTTTCTGACAACAGATTTTATAGGAAAGACACGTTGTTTCTTCTTTCATTAGTCCTCAAAATTTTAAAATCGTCGAAGGTTATTCAAAAACCTCACAGTTTATGTTCTCGTTCACACCTACCTACGTACTGAGAGCTCGGTAGGCTCTTGAGCAATCGACCTTAGTCTTGTTTAAAACGCCATTGTGTCTATGGTTTCACAGCGCTAGATGTACACCTTCAGAGTGGCTTGCATTTTAATAATGTGATTGTTTGATTTTTTAATTAGGGATATCAGACAGGAGTTTTAAAGAATCAGGGTGTTTTTGAATGTGTCATTTATGTTTTTTAACAAAGGCTACAAGCGAATTATTTATTATTTTGCAAACATAAGCATTCGTACAATATTTATGTTATCACAATATTGAAGACCTCAGGAAGATTCTGGGGTCTGCATGTATGCTATTCAAGAAATTCGCTGATAAATTCATACAAGCAATACCGAGGTAAGACATGCGGGCGTACCATGAGGTGTTAAAACGTGAGTCTTCCGAGCGAGAAAGAGGGATAAAGTTATACACCCTACATAGCTCCATCCCTTTTTCTCGCTCGGAAGACTCACGTTTTAAGACGTCATGGTATGCCCGCTGATAACGAAGATTCATAACTGATACTTAAAGTTTATTGGACAAAAATCTGAAAGCGACATAATTATCTATTATCTTGTTGAAGAAATACCCAGTGTAAGAGGACCAAACTAGGTAACTGTTGTAGAAATCCGATAATTTGACGAAGATTAGGTACCTAAAGACACTAAACTATTTCTATAGTCTATAGTCATTAAAAGTCAACAGTGGACGTCTAAACTTTTTACACAGCTTTTTCTGCAAACACAATCACCATACGTCCTTGACTCAAAAAAGACCAACCATTCGTCAAACAATTTTCGCAGCCTGTCTGCTTCGCCTTTCATGATTAGTTGATTAGTATGCAAATATACTCGAACTCGTGAATAAAGCTATTAGAGACACTTCCTCTCTCATATAGATATTTTCCTGTGTATAAATCTAGTGGGTAACGACCATGTCTGCCAGTAAATACTTAGTTTGTTTTTGTAGTCGTTACTAACTACTACTACTAACTATGGGTTTCTGATTAGGTACCCTGTTTGGGCAAAGTTTTTTTGTGTTTCCCTTCAAGTCATTTATTCGTAGCAAGCTGGGAGTGAATAGAGAATGTGAAGGAAGTACAAGTTCCTTACGAGAATTCATAAGGTAATAGTTTCTAATTTGCGACGCTAGATGGCGCTGTCTACGCCCTGCAGGTTCGTTTAATGGGAACGTAAAAGAGTTAGAGGAGGTAGCACAGAAGTGTCAATGTCAAGTATTTAACTCATATGGTGTCTGTTTGTTGTCAGTAACTTATATGGTGTACGTAATAAAAATAATTGTATTCTATTTATACGGTAATAGTTTCAAATTCCCAACGCTAGGTGGCACAGTCTACACCGTATACGTTCCCTATTTATGTGCCCAGATACTTATGATTGAAACTGCCTACAATTTCGGGGAATGCAGGCGTGATGTTATAAACAAGCCCATAGTAACATAGTTTCTTCATAATCTTTACTAGTCACGTCTCTAGCTTCTTAGTTTATGGTTAGCATTGACATTGGGACGTGTCCGAAATCCAGAGATTGCCGTATCCTGTTGAATGTGTGACGTTTATGTTAATCTCGTCAAATATTTAGACTCTTGCCTCACTTTGGGTTTTCTGTAGGTAGGTATAGTCCAAAAATAATAGAGCTTAACTTGTCGATGTCGATTTGGAGTTTGACAGATGTCATATTTTAACTTTGCCTTCGAAGACAAAGGGACGACAAACATTCAGCCTAGGACAGGGCCACACACAGAATATCGATAACATTATTTATCAATTTCAAGAGTTCAGTAGCTATTAATCTTTCAATTAATATGACATAGATGAATTGTTGAATAGTGAACTTTGGCTTTTATAAACGGCAGGAATTACTATGACATTTTATGCAAATGGCGCCAAATATTACAATAGCTGTTATAATAATTTAATAAATTCATACTTGACATGCATCGTTCAGCAATTGTGTTAAGGCCCTTTAATTAAGCTGCCGGTCTGGCTGTTTTAATTTGTGCGCAGTGAAGGAACTTAGTAACATTATACTTTAGTTGGCAATTCGCAAATTATTACGAGACGTTTTAAACTGCAAATATGGCGGCAAATAAAGCACAATGTGTTTGAATTTGGCATTTAGTATTTTATTAGTGGCCAGTAGGTATTTTATTTTGTACGGTCTCATAATGATTGAAAAAAAGCGTGTTAAATAGATGTTGTAGCTGACTTGAAACAAAGTGCTCGACCTACGTCTAACATATAGTAGGTATGGAAAGAAAGTAGGTAGACTTACCACAACCAGCTTGCCATGTTTAGGGTGTCTTCTGATAAGAAGCGCGGCTCCATTCTCTTCATCCTGGTACAAGTCACCGACTTCTTCTTCATCTTCCTGCAGACAAAAGAAATAAACATAAAGCTCTGTTCATGCACTGAATGGAAAAAACATGTTTCCTAATTGTTGCTGTGTTGTGTGTTTTTATGTGTGTGTATTGTGTTTTGTTAGTTCTGTTAGTTATACAACCAACTGAAAAGCGCCTCAAACCACTTGGTCTGGTCTTACGTAAGTATCAAAATAAACTTGGTAGGTAAGTCCTAGTGTTCATTTGATGAACGATTTTATTACGCCACTACACTTACGGCCGAAACCAATAACCGATCTATCACATACTGGAGATAGAAAAACAAATGAAACAACAGAAAACCTATATAATTTTTCTGTTTTTCATTTGTTTTTCTATCTCCAGTATGTGATAGATCGGTTATTGGTTTCGGCCGTTAGAGCATTAAACCAACGGTTTACAGTAGCGATAGACACAAATGTAACCAACCTTTCCCAATAAGAAGGTTACACTAAAATTAACATGAATAAAAAAAACCACCGAAGCAGTGACAAAACTTCAAATTCATCTAGCAGTTTAACAAGAACGTAAAATAGCGTGGGAACTCACAAATCGTGATGCGAATGCCCGGCGGAGGCTGGGCGGGTCATATTTATTTAGTTATCTTACTTTATATTAGCACTAGCTTTGGCGAGCGGCATCGTTCGCATGAAATTATAAAATAATCCTAAGGGAATGTAATCTCGGTATGAAAATATCCTATGTTCTATTCCAAGACTATCTAGCCGTATACCAAGTTTGATGCGGAATTTATTCGAAAGAGTTACCGCGGCTGTGGAGCGCAAAGGGCACTAGGAGGAACACGGGTGGGTTTTAATCAGTAAGAGTCTGACACTCCCTTCCGCTCCGCCCAGAGCGGGACAAGTTATTTGATGATTTCCCATCCATAATAAAAAGCCAATTTTATATCAAATCCGTTCAGCCGTTGAGACTTGTAGACGTAACAAACAGATAACTGGCAGACAGTTGCTTTCGATAGTGTAATTGTGGATTATGTGTCTACCATAAACCGCAGAGCCAAAACATTTCGTTGTCTGCGACGCTTAAAAACATGCATTTTTAATTTTGAGTTTATGTTTAAAACAAAGGATTTCGTAAGACTTTTACTTTCATTGTTTGTTCGGCTTTAATTGTTCTGTTATGGTGGAAACCTTGGCGAATTTTGCGAGCAAGGTTCGTTTCAAATCCATGACATTGAATGGGACTTACATGTTTTTTTTTTTAATGTGTGGCTTCTCGCAGTTCAACCTAGGGTTGTCGACTGCTTAAACGGGCTTCAATATCAATATTAAAGCCTCCCGCCAGGGCTTATAGACTTAAAAACTAAGCGACTGCGCGCTAAGGGCACCCCCTGTGGGATACGGACCTCGGCTTAGGGCGTCGCTGGGGGAGGGGTAGCAGCTAGGGACAGGCTGGATCGAACAAGGATTATTATTTAGGGGCGTACAACTACAGGCTCAGCGGCACGGGCTGGCTCGAACGAGGGACGAGGTGGACATTGACGGGGAAATCGCGGCGGGCTTCGGCGGCGAGGGCGGAAGGCCTTACATGATTATTTAATTTCATTTAAGTATGACTAAAGAACATTTATGTATTTATCTAGCCTAAACGTGTTACCTAATATAATAATACAAACGGAGAAATCGTTGGGTTGTAGAGGGAAGACTTATCTGATTTAAAAAAAATCTTACACTGATAGAAAAGCAACACTATTGTTTAGTGTTACTTTTTTCCCAGAAAAAAGACCATTCATAACGGGTAAACCACAGAAGCGAAGACATCTGAAAAAACTAGTTACGATAAACTTACACATTAATCGTTATATTTAATTTATGAAAAATTCTCTACCCAAATTCTTAGTTGAAATACTGATATGCAGATTCTAAATTCAAGTCTATAGAAACTTCAAATAAAGAATCATTGAATCCGTATTTACTTCAAGCAAATAGTTTGTATTTTTTTATGAACGAGCCTGTACACAGAACTTTAATAGGTATGTAAAATCTCATTTCACCAAATAGGTACAACTTTATCTCAAGATCTGTTTTGCGCAGTTTGCATCATCCTCTTACCTTCGACCTAGTCATACATGCTAATTTATGATTGCCAGACCAACAGTCTTGAGGCACAAAATAAATATCGTGAAATAAGGAAATTCCCGACAGTGGCCACGAGATTAATAACGTTCTTCTAAGAAATGAAACCTTCATATTTTTTACATTCTGTCTTGGATGTGCCTACTCTGTACAGAAGTTATTAATCTGGCTCTTCAATAAACATAAAGAAATAGCGCGCATAGAAAAAGATTGATTGCTTACTAGAAAATTCATGTTAAATAGAAAATAGAATCAATATTCATAAAGTAAGACAGTTGAAATCTCGCCCTGGAAGGATCGAAGAAAAGTTTGCACAAGTCTTTCGATCTTTCCAACCTTCATTAGAAATACAAATACTGCAAGTTAGCTATTTGCAAATAGTATCATTTTTATCATTAAAAATTACTTAAGTCCAAATTAGCATGTTTAACATCATCTCTTGTTCTATATAGCTTACTCACGCATGCAACGCTCACGGATTCACCTTACGTCGCGATTTGTAGAAAAGAAGGTATAAAATGCCCATAGTTTATTTCACCTCAAGTAAAGAATCGAGGAGATAAGATACTCGAGTCCTTTCGAGTGTTTTCCGGTAACGGTTATCGAAGTCCAGAGTGACCTGCTTTTTTTTATTTACTCACAAAAGTTAAGGTCATTCAGAGTTTTCAGAGATAATCTGTATTCACTCGGGTGTTTTTTGAGAGAAAAGTGATTTGAAATCGGCGCAACCGGAAATGAAAAAACTCTTTCAAATAATAAATATGATCATAAGCATAAGTTTCCCCAACAAACATCAATTAATACTAATTGCAAGGAGGCCGTAATATGCAAAGTATTATTAATAAAATAATATTATAAGTTATGAAGACATAAATAAGAATATGCTTCCGTGGTCCATCTCATGATGAATATCATCTCACGATTATTCACATACAAAGAATGGTATGGCACAAGACCATGTCATAAAGTCACGGAGTTATTTTTGAAATATTTTCACGATCTTTGCATAAAAAGGAAATGTAAGGACGGAAATAATTGTCTATGACACATTTGTCGTTATAAAATATGATCTTGCTATCCTTTAATGATTTCCGCAGCCCTTCAATCTGTTAATGACAATAGAATGCGCGGGAAAACTTGACGGAAAACTAAGATGGCGGAGAATCGAAAGTGCGAAACAATCATTTTTCTTTTCGAAGAAAATTTAGAACAGGGCACATACATTTTCTGGGGAAATTATTTTTATCTAGTGGGTTTACCTAGGTTTTCCAGAGAATTACTTTATATTATTTATAATCCAAGAAGTTACTTAGTTGAGCTATAGAAATTTAATCAGCAAGTCAGTAATAAATTGTAGATTTTCGAATTCAGTAAAAAGATGAATCTTGTTAACGCAATATTTAAACAAGGAAGTAACTATAAGTTACTGTTTGTTTCCCAGTATTGATGCGAAGCCACTATAACCTCTACACAATTATCCATTTTATATGCTCATACGGTAATAAAAGGAATGTGGTAGATGCTTCCTCCTATGTTTATTATATTAGTTTATAATTGCCGCTTCTGCCATCATTATGTGTAGCCTAGCACGAACATCGAAGAAAAATAAGTGCTAGATAGATAGAACACACGTATTTACCTATGTTTTTTTGTTAATCTTATATATAGTATAGTATAGTCGGTTATTTAGGCAAATTTTACGAAATTTGCCTAAATAACCGACAGCTTTTAAGTGCAAATTGAGTTTCAAACAATATTTACGGAGGACACTTTTTATTGTTTACAGAACTCAAAAAAAAAGTTATTCTCACAAGTAAACCAATTTATCAAAACAAACAGTGTGTTTCAAAATAAATACTAAACTGTTCCATAAGGTGCCATGATATTAAAAGGAAGTTACCTAGCTAAAATCCTACCTAAGATTTGATCTAGTTAGTCAAATTAAGTTTCAACAGTTCCAAAACACTATTAGTAGTCATGCTAGCCATATAATATTTGAATTAAAACACTATTGAATTGTTAAAATTGTTACGAATACATACTTAATTTAACCAAATCCATTGTCTACTTAGCGTAGGTTGTAAAGTATAACCAAATCTCCTGAATAAAACATCTCAATCAAGGGAATTAAATTCTTCCAGTCCAGGCTAGTCCAGTATTCAAAGACTTCTAATGCTATCTGTGGTTCTAGGTACTCCAATTCTGTCAGCTCATAATTCAAGTGACACCTTTGGTTCGCAATTACATTCATTCGTATTTTATTGACTGTCAATTGTTTTGTTATTTGTCGTCTAGGTTGCTGACATATCGTTCAGAGTGCCAATTCTACATATTTCTAAGCAACGTTCTCATTTGCATGTAAGTCGCAATCTGTCAAAAATGTATGGAAATTGAGGCTTTGTAGACAGATAGCGAATGCGAAAGTTGCTTAGTAATTTGTGGAATAGGCCTTCACGTGTCTTACATGTGCTTAGAGGAACCAAAAAGGAAGTAAAGGATCAGAATTGAGCTCAGTGTAAGATTACAGAATACAATATCTTGTAGTTAGTTGATATTAATGTAGGTACCTCCACTACCATTCGCATTTTCTGAACCCAGAACTTTGTGAGGCCGTCACTAAAATCAAATAGATGAGACTAAAATTTAACAACACACAACAGTTGCCTATTATGTTGAAGGAAATGGTAATAAGTTATTTATATTACTACCTACGTATAGTATCATTTGATGTCACCAAACTTTTACAAAATACCCCTTTCTGTGAGGCTAAATATTTTGAGCGAAGTGTATATAGTTAGTCTGCCTTCCCGTCTTCGAAAGCATAAATAAATCATCCAACATAAAATCTTCAAAGACAAAAGTGAATAATTAAATTAATAATATGCAAGCACAGGTACATATGTTTTGCATATCTCTGCGATCTGTCATCTGACGTCAAATACAGTACAAGTGACAGGACAATGATCTTAAAAACATCAATAAATCAAAAAGCAAGTATCCTCTCAAGAAACCGTGAGTACAACTTGAAAAACAAATAGTTTGCTAAGAGGATGTTCCTCGTTCGTATGCTAATTGTTTACTGCGGCTTGTTTATTGCTATATGCAATTTTTATTATTAATATTACGACGTCAATATTACCTCTATTACTCTTTGATTCAGCGCCGTTTATAATAAAGGAAAAATATCCGAGATGAATAACTATTCTATGGTTCTTTTGTTCTGTTTCGATTTGTATTGTCATGTGGAACAAAGAAAATATTTTATTACGATTATGGGAGTGGAAGAATAATATTTGACGTTTGTTGGACAGACACATTCGCACATTTTAGATGTGTCGCGTGATACGTCGCGAATATTCATATCTAAACGTTGTTCGATCTGATTCATTTCATTAATTAGGAACAAAGTGTACATTTTTATTGTTACTGTCTTACAAACGACAAAGTGAGTTTGTTTCTTACACTTTCACACTTAAATCGCTCAACCAATTTTGATGAATTTTGGTACAGATACAGAGATTCTGGAGATGGATAATGGTTATAGGTTACTACTTTTTTTTTGCGAAAATCTATTTTAACGTTAGCGAAGGCGTGGAAAAAAGCTAGTGATTAATAAAATAAGAGTGTAGCAACATCAATGACGCCACAAAACTAACAAAGCGAAATTTGTGCTGCAACAAAAAGAAACGCAGCGCCATCTATGCTGCCAGGAACAAACTACTGAACGAAATCCTGCATCGAAATTAAATTAAATACAAAATTAAAGGTGACTCCTCCTAAATGTTTATGGTACGGGGCCCTGCGTGTGGTCCGACTCGCACTTGGCCGATGTTTAAAGCTGAAAACCTGGCTTATTCGTTGACTTTCGAACGTTGTTTCTTATATTTAGAATTATCAGAGTTTTCTTTGCGATTTGAATATATCAATGATCCGAATATTAGCTACTAGCATCGCCCCGCGGTTTCACCCGCGTAGTTCCTGTTCCCGTGGGAATATGGATATAATATAGCCTATATTCACTGGAAATAGTGTAGCTTCCCAACAGTGAAAGAATTTTTCAAATCGGTCAAGTAGTTTCGGAGTTTATTCAATGCAAATAAACAAACAAAAAAAACAATCAAATCTTTCCTCTTTATAATATTAGTGTAGATCGGGCAGTTGCCCGCCCAGGCACAACAACTGTCAAGGTCCTCCCTTTTCAATGACGTTTTGTGGGACTAAACACTCTGATCCGCATCTCTTTTAAAGCGGATCACAACTCAGCAGGTTAACCAAAGTGTATGAACATCGTTTTTTTGCCATCTATGCTTCATTCTCACCTCGGCTGTAAGCACAGACCCAATATACACGTTAAAACTGAAATAGCTTTTCGAAAACAATAATCAATTTCTGTGGGTCATAGAGGTGTGTAATTGCTCTCGTATTACACTCATATCAGCGTAATACGAACGCAATATTGTCGAGTAATTTTCGAGTTCATTCGCGCGTAAACGCAGACCCAGCCCAGTGGCACGACAAATACATTACTAAATGCATTTAGCATAAGCGAAAAAAAAGACAAGCATCGTTCCTGTTGATATCTGTCAATAAATTGAAGATGATGAAGACAGAAAGGTATTTTGAGGAATGTAATCGTTTTTTTTCCAAGTCGGCGAAGTGATGGACACCATTATTTTCATAAACGATAAGATTCGTGTTGTCCCCTATTTCTGAATGAGGGGTTTCGGGAAAATTCATGCCACCAATTAACGTACGTGGCGTTAATTGGTGGCATGAATTTTCCCGAAAATCGCGGCTTGGCGAAAAGTCCTCTACTTAGACAACTTAAGTTATGAAAATTTAACTAACGTCAGCAAACATAAACTTTTCGACAGTTGCCTGGACCCGACGTCTCAGTGCTGCCATCTGACGCACGTGATTTCAGCAAAACACTCATTAAGCATTTGAAGTTAAGAATTTCTCTAAAGCTACTTTAGCCTTACAAAATTTAGCATTCAAAGGGCTTGGCACGTTCGAATCCTCAAATACTTTAATTTAGAAAATGTACCTATCCTTAATTTGTACGTAAAGGAAAAAGCTTCACTTCTTAGGTATCTACGAAACTAGCTTGCTAACGTAAGTAGCCTAACATGTAAAACTAATTTAATCACCTTTTTAATCACGTAAAGCACTTCATAAACTACTGTCGATTAATAAGTGGTTGACGTCATCATTCAGCCGGTGCGCATACGCACGTGATCGCTAATGAGATAATTTCTTTATTAACATTATAATCTATAATCACTCACTGTGAGATACCTATATCTTTAAGGCGATTATCACACGGCACCGCGCGCCGCCGCGGAGGGCGGTGGCGGTAAAGCGGATTTCGTAGCGGTACCCCGCGCGGTAAGGCGGTTTACGCGCCTGTCCGCGCGGTTGGATTTAACACGGTTTTGACAGTTTGATCACAAACACTAACTAGAATGGACGCTGAAGTGGTGGCAGCAATCTGGCTTTTATGGCGCAGAAAGAAAAAAATAAGAAGATATTGTGTTTATCCATTTTTAAGAAGCAGAACTCTATTATTGAATTGCAACACGTCTTGCACCCACGATTATCCGCGCGGTTATGCGGCGCCCCGTGTGTGAGGCGCCGCGCCACCGCGCGGACGGCAGCGCGGAGGGGCGGTGGCGGTGAGAGCACCGCTCGACCGCGCGGTTTGGCGGTGTACGTGTGTTAGGCATCTACGGATTTAGTAGAGGCCAATGTGACATGAGATCCGCTTCACCGCCTACCGCGGCGGTGCGCGGTGCCGTGTGTTAATCGCCTTAGTCTGTAAATATTGTAGTCTGTAAATATTGAATAAATATTGAAACCTATAAACTGTCGTTCTTTAATTTATAAAGTAGTAGGTATTTAAATCGAAAATGTCATATTATTATTATCATATTAAACCGTCAATGTAAAAGCAATTTATGAACTGACAGAAAAATTCTTAATTCTTCACAGATAAAACGTACTGTACGGAAATTAAAATGGAGTCCTAGCATCTCAGTAACGAACACAGCATAAACAAGTAGAAAATGTACTGTCAGAATAAAAATAAAATACCATAAACAACTATGCCACGTGCCGATAGCGCGAAACGTAAATATATGTTAAAATAAAGTAATAGTTCATCTAAATTGTAAAAATATACATAATGGAGGATAATCGTACACATTATTAGACATAAAAATCTATGGTAAAACATAAATAAAATTAAGTAACACTTAGTTTGCATAATTGTTTCGGCAGAATTTTGTTTTTTTTCTGTGTGTTTCATGGATTTGAATAGACTGGATGAAAGATGATCACAGAGAGGGTGAATACTGAAGTGTCAACATATACAATTTGTGCAAGAAAAATAACATGCTGCCAAATAACTTAAGGGGCAAGAGAAATGAAAAGTAAAATGTGATAGAAGACCTAGTTATGTAGATAGTGTCTTTTTTTAAAGACGGCATTGTCCTCTCCCGCTCTGGGCGGAGTGGAAGGAAGTATCAGACTCTTACTGACTAAAACCCATCCATGTTCCTCCTAATGCCCTTCACATTGCAGGTGACTGTTTCGAACATAATCCGCAACCCTGACAGGAGATACTAAGTGTCTACTTCTACGGATGCAATTTACAGTATTTCTTAAGTTCAAAATTCTTGCTCAAATTGCAGATTTGTGCAAGAGAAACCTCTATAAATTCTGGATTAAAATCACAAGAATGACTACTTATTTTGGGACCACGGCCCATAAAGTATGGATTTAGCTCGAAAGCGCACAAAAGCGCTCGAAAGTGCTCGATAAACGCCTGAAATGTGGGACATACAGACATTGTAGTTGTGAAATCAATTGATCCATAATTTTGTGCTTTATTTGATTGAAAGGCCTATAAAGTAGTGTCAACATACATAATTTTTAAGATTTTGTATGAAAACAAGCATTAAATGAACTATTAATTAATTCGAAGAACTAATATATTCTTTAAGGAATACCTTCATAAACTTTTGCTCTTGGAAGACCAAAGAATCATTGGAAGAAGATCAAGAAAAGACTGATTCTAAGCCTTTGGATATATGTACATATGTTATCAGCCTTCCCAGTAGAGCATACTCATCATTATGTTACTGCAATTATTGTTGGGGGGTGGTTCTTTTCACTTTAATACAGGCTCTCAAAACGACCGAAAGCCACCCGTTTCACTTGAATAGAATTATGAGATCACGTCAATTTGTAAATAAGAATCACTCAATTTTCTATTTCGTCGACTAAGCCATTTATTACTGTGTGTAAATGAATTGTTGAGTAAATAACATTTGCCATATAAAACATCCCACTCGAAAAACTACATTACCAGCCTGTATCTATTTGTTTTCCGAAAATCCACGTACTGAAATTACTATTACCAAAAAGTGCACGATCATCACGTAAAAACAAACTGCTCAATTTCATATTCACCTCATAACTATTCAGCCATATCTTATTTATGTAAATTCATACAAAAAGTACAAATTCGACAGGGCGAGCCACGTGCGAGGCGATGTCTGAATAAAAGCGACCACATTATAATAACTAGACGAATTTAAATTACAAATGAGCTTTATGATTCGCGAATTGTGATTGGATTACAAATTCTTTAATTTTTCTATATACCTATTGATAGGTTGTGTTTGTGCATTTGTGTGCTTGGTCACACTCATTTGCCTAGCCTTTTCCTATCTATATTGGGGTCCGCTTCCAGTCATACCGGATTCAGCTGAATACCAGTATTTAACGTGGAGTGGCTGCCTACCAGACCTCCACAACCCATTAACTGGAGAACACTGTACTTCTTGGCAAGACTGGTGTCGGATTTTCTGGCTTCTGACAATCCGTAACGACTGCCAAAGATCTACAAATGACAGCCGGGACCAACGGCTTAACGTGCTTTCCGAGGCACGGAGAAGTCTCGCTATGTTAGATGGTCAACCATCCACAGACCAAACTCGGCAAGCGTTGCTTAAACTAACCACTGTGCCAAGTATTGTCGGGCTTTGAAGCACTAACTCTATACATTGCAGTATTATTTTGAACGCTATCGGTCGCCTTAGATAGAAAATCCCTTTAATGATAGTTGAAATAAGTTATATTTAAATAAACGCCGATACGAGTATCGCTTCGTATGCTGCGCAGGGCCCGAAGACGGGTTTAAAAAATATACACTATAGGTTCTGTGAGGGCTGACATGCAACTCTTCAGAACGCAATTCGCAATTGAATTCATAATAATATAAACTTATCGTTTGCGACTACGGTGCCAATTCGAAAAAATACTAAATTTTCCTCTGATCTGCTTTTGTGAAACATTTTTTCCTCAAAAAGTTCACAGCAGCCTCTGAATTCACGATCTTTTCAACTTTGACATATTTGGCTGTTATTCAAACATTGCAATAACACCTGTTTATGAATAAACTAGAGCAGTTTTTTGGCGGTCACCTTTAAAATAGAAATATATTACAAATACTAGAAGAGTCGTCTTCGATATAAAATTTTAAATCAGCCGATATTAAAAAGTAATCAGTAAAATTATGAACCTGATAAGGTTTTATTTCAATTTATTAACATACTAGAATATTTAATAGAACTGGAATAATTAAATAATATGTATGAGTAATAAATTGATAATTCGATGAATTTTACCATATCATTTTATGATTATATCTACAGATAGAAATGTTTTGTATTGGAACCATCTGTCTATAGTTTTACGCGTGAGTTAAAAAAAAGCTTAATAAAATACATATTTATACGATAGAGTTTCTGCAATAAAATAAATAATAAAAAGAACCTGAAGCTATTACTTAGTTAGCTCATTAAGAAAACTAATTTGCAAAAGAGTTTTTTTTTTGTTTTTGAGATCAGTCCTCCTCTTTTATTGCCTGTATAGTAATGAAACGCATATTAATTTGTTTGTGACAGTAATATTTTGACCTTTCTAATGTGACAAAATAACTCTACGTTTTTCGCCGTCTCGGGCACCTTTTCGTTGAAATGGCTTTACAGTTTACACTACACCTGTCTCAGTCAAATGTTTTCTTTGAAAATGCCACATTCACTTACTTAATCCTGAAAAACGGAAACAGAAGTAAGAACAGAAATATCTAACAGTGTCATGCAATTCAAAACCTTTTTTCATGTTCATGGTCGGTCTATCAGTGTCAGATAGGGAAGGGCTTGAGTGGTCTCTTTAAGTCGACAGGACCTATTGTTTAAATGAATTATCTCGATTCTAGGGTAAATATAAATTATTGAGTCTTATGCTAAATATACAAAAAAAATATATATTAGGTATTTCAAGCGGGTTTAAAACCAGCATTTAGGATTGGTACTTACCGTATTATGTACTATACCTTAGGTACGAGTAGACTTTTTTCCAGAGAATGTGGAGAAATAAACGAAAATGTACCTATTTATATAAAAAAAAACAAATTGATTTGCATATTATGTCTTTGTGTCGTAACAACTTTTTTGTATATTAAAATAAATAAGATAATTAACGTAAACAATTGTGGAATTTCCAAGTAAAGAGATCGACTTACGCTAGCGAGATAAATGAGTGCTTGACATCACTTGAGTCTAGATGACAAGTACAGATTACAAAAAAACTAGCAAGTAATAAAAAGCTACATTTCATTTCACGTAGAATTTTAATCTTTTACGAGAGCAAAGTACCTTAAAAATCGTATTAAAAGGAAAATGTAAACATACTACATCTTCAAAGCTATATTTGATTTCTTAGTAAAAGCTTATTTGGTTACCAGCCTGAAATATACATACATATAACTGTTTTTTTATTTCAAATAACTGCTACAGGCGCTTCAATACATGCAGCATTGAGATTTCGTGAAGCTAGTTAGCCATCATTAAATAAATTTACCAATAAAAAATATCTACTGTTCGAAAATATAACAGCCAAGGTTAAGCAACGCATGCCGAGGTTGTTCTATGGATAGGTGACCATTTTAACATACCGAGATTCCTCCGAGCTTCGGAAAGCCCATGGTCCCGGCTGTCATTTGAAGATCTTTGACAGTCGTTATGATTGTCAGAAGCCAGAAAATCTGACGCCAGTTTTACCAGTTAATCTTTTACCAGTTAATAATAAAAGTTGTAAGTAGGTACCTTGTTTCCCAGTTAATCTGGTTTGATTGGGAGCTGAGCCAAATATAGTTGAGACAAGGCTAGGCCGATGATGATTTTTACTTTATTTGGCCAACATTTGAACAATAGCCTTTCTAAAATAGCAGGCCCGTAAACGATTGACTGCTTTGGTTTTTCGTAAACCAATAATAATATCTCCTCGGTAGTAAAGAAATAAAACAAAACTCTTTCTTAACACTAATAAAACTAAATATAAAATATAGTTTTATTAATTAGTTAACTTAATAAAATATTTTTATTTGTGATGCAACAGACCATGTGGAATATAATTACAGAACATAAAAAGAAAAAAGTCGACTGTGATGAATCGATGGTTCATTTTGTCATCTGTGCTGATTGCAATCTAGGGTCGTTTTAATTAATAAAATCTTGATTTTTCTTTTTAAATGTCAATGATATTCTAAAAAAAATATATATAGTTTGTTTGTTTATATATTTTTAAAAGGATATCTCTATTGTACATATTACTAGCGGACCAGTGTAACTTCATCTGCCTCACACAAGGAGGGAAAAAAAGAACCCCGTTTTTGCAACATGTTTAATTAATGCTTCGCTCCTGATAGTCGTAACGTGATATTATATAGCATATAGCCTTCCTCAATTATGGGTTATCTAACACAACAAAAGAATTTTCAATTCAAATCAGTAGTCTCTGAGATTAGTGCGTTCAACCAACCAAACAAACAAACTTTTCAACCTGATCTGAAGGCCAAATCTCGTTCATAAGAAACGTTCCAATTCAAGTTACATTTAAATTTCAGCGACAAATAAATGTCAATTGGAATTAGAGGATGTGGGGTAGTTATTTGACTGTAAAGTAAAGAAATACCTTCTACTACAATACACCTGATATGTTGTCGCTATGTATTACGTGAATTGACCGTCTTAGCTAAGAAAAAAACGCACGGTTCGATGTGGGATCGAAAAAGGCATAGGAACTTATTCTTAAGGGCGCTTTCAATTTAGACGTTTCGTGTCGGACCGCTGCCGCACGTTTACCGTGCCGCTGGTTACATCCCGCTGCCGTGCCGCTGCAGTACGGTAGCGGTCCGGCACCAAACGCCTAAATTGAAAGCGTATTTGACTGCCGTGCGTTTGTATCCTAGTGATGTGACATCAGTCAAGCCATGGACTGTATTCTGTATTTGGATTTGTATTAATTACTACAAAAAAAAAAGTTATGGATATTTTCTTATTATTATTACATTACAGATGATATTTCTGCATAATATTATATTATTTTAAATTATTATGTAGAAATATCATCTGTAAAAAGATCGCTATATATGGAAGCATCAGAATCTCCACTTAAATTAGAGGCGGATGAGATTGCTCTAAGTTCATCCGATGCGGACTGAACCTGACCTACCTACCTATAGTAATAATAAATAATTAAATGAAAATTTTATGTAATTAGCTCTGACGTCTATTCATCGCACTATTCAACACTGAAATGAACACGTGATGTTTGCGCGGTTGCCGTCCTGTTGTCGAGCGTACGCGGTACCGGTGCCGCACTGTTGCCGCACCGCGCGTTTTGTATGGAAAAATACGATCGTCCGTGCGCTGTACGACTAACGCACCGCTTCGGCACCGCAGCAGGCCGTTAAGAAACGCATAAATTGAAAGCGCCCTAAGACTTTGAACGACCCAGTTTAAGCTTTTATCAAATAGGGTGGTACCTTCAAAACCAATCAAACCGATATGAATATTATGCTATCGTATATTGAAATATGCGTTTATAAATAATTAAACAGTTATAAAATCTGGGCGTGGTTAAATGAAAACCACTATATATCTTGTTGATGGACGTTGAGAGGTTTAGGTTAAATAATACAGTTACTGTTATGTAAAATTTAAGGTTTAACTAGGTTAGGTAAGTTTTCTGATATCGTTGGCCTCCGTTTCATTAAATATTTTTGTTTTTGAACAAAGTAGCATTGACATACGAAGGTTCTGCTTTAGGTGTTATGTATCGGTTGCGGAATTTGTTCGAAAGATTCACCGCGGCCCTGGAACGCAAAGTGCATTAGGAGGAACACGGATGGGTTATAGTCAGTAAGACTCTGACATTCGATGACTTCCCATCCAAAAAAAGGTATCAGCTGCTACCAAAACCTTTTAAAATGTATCATCTGTGTTGCCACGCAAGGTAATCTATCAATCATGCAAGATATTCTCACGAACGAGTATATTCGGAAATAAAAATAATGTCTCATTAGTATTTATAACCAGTTTTCGCTTACAATGGAAACTACATATTTGTTCAGCACACTTACTCGAAAACTGGCATATTTTAATTCTTTTAATGTTTGAAAATCTGTTGAAAAACGTCGTTTGAAAATGTATAGGGTTTTTTCATTGTCATTACAGTCTCTCTGCTCTATATTGGCTTCGCCTTCGGTTTGGGCGTTTATTTCGCCATGGCGGCAATGTTAAACTTTACCCACTTAGGTACTACATCGAAATGTTTTCCGTACTTGTTTTCCCTTCAAATGCGGAAACGCTGCCTCAAGTTTTTTGGTCATTCTTTAACAGTTCGTGGCACAATGAGCCCATAATTAGGTTTCACGATTTGTTCATCTTAAAAACACTGTTATTATTATAACCAGTCAGCTGTAAACATGTCCTTTAAATTTACAACAGATTATCAGCATGTCCTTTATAATGTTTTGAGGACGTGAATCGAAAATAATATACATTTTTTTTTATAATCATATTTTTTTAAAATCGAACTGATCAATAATATCTGTCTATTGATATGCAAATGAATGTCTTTCGACTTGACAATTTTTTTTATTTTAATGTCTGTATAATTATTAGGATATCGTAGTTTTCTTTTGCTTATAAATATTATTGAATATAACAAGATTAAAAATCATCTACGATGTGACAAAAGTCGTAACCATTTAAGAAAGTTTATATATTTGAAACTAAAATGTTAGTGGATATGTTGTGTGTTATAAAGAGCTATATTTGTATCTATACTAATATTATAAAGAGGAAAGATTTGTATTTTTATATTTTTGTATGTAACGAATAAACTCAAAAACTACTACACCGATTTCAAAAATTCTTTCACCATTAGAAAGCTACATTCACCCTGAGTAACATTGGGTATATTTTATCCCCGTATTCCCACGGGAATGGGAACTACGCGGGTGAAACCGCGGGGCGCTGCTAGTATGAGATAAACTTAGGAGGTTTTGATCCGATATCAAATATTAATTTGCTGATTGAAAGGTACACTGTAATAGTATCATAATCCAAGAAACGCACGGTTTCTGAAAGCTAGGCAAATAGTAAAATAACAAATTAACAAAAATAACAACACACACTACACTTAAAGTTTTTCATGATTCATATATTAATTAATGTAATTGCTCTTGCACCGTTGAAATAACTAAATATTTACACTAATATTATAAAGATGAAAGATTTCATTGTTTGTTTTCATTGAATAGGCTCCGAAAAATTGAACCGATTTGAAAAGTTTATTCACTGTTGGGAATATACATACATTATCTCCGGGTGACATAAGCTATATCATATCCCCATATTCGGAAGGGAACAGAAACTACGCGAGTGAAACCGCGGGGCGCTGCTAGTATCGAAATAACTTAAAAAACAACTGGATCAATTTAAAAAAAAAACATTCACTTTTAGAATGCCACATTATCCCTGAGTAAAAAGGAAGCCGGGACGGGCCACCAGTAAGTAATAAAATAATAATGTACCTACAGACAGAAATAGACATAAACACTTAAAACAGTGTTATAATTATGTACGTAGTGTCAAAGCCAGCTTGAGAACCTAGAAACTAGATTCCAAACTCGAATCCTAACCTCGATCTAGGTATTTGAATCGATCTAAGTGCATTTACAACCAAGGTAAACAAAAATATAAATGTACTAGCTGCTGCCCGCAGCTTCGCCCGCGTGAATGTCGGAAATTATCCCAAGGGAACATAATCCCGGGATAAAAAGTATCCTATGTTACTTCTAATATCTCCAAGAATATGTGTACAAAGTTTCATGATGATTCGTCAAGTAGTTTTTGCGTGAAAGCGTATCAAACATCCACGCTTTCACATTTATAATATTAGTAAGGATAACTTAATATAGGTGAGTACTACCTTGTTAGAGTACTGCTGATACCGATTTGAGCTTCTACATCATGTTTTATGTATTTATGGTAATAAAGTCTATTTGTTAGAACTAGAACTAGACCTCGGACAGTCATCTCAAACGTCGATATCTAGATAAAATGGTTATTTTAGTATGAACTATGATTGGTTTGAAGTATGAAAGATTTAGCTAGATGCTTTATGGATCTACTTATGTATTATGTGAAGAGTGGATAAATTATTTCTTTACTAAAATGCTCTTCGGCCTAATCGTCGCTTACTATAAAGTGAAATAAAATAATTAAAACAATTTTTTTCTAAGAATGTACATTTTTCGCAGAGATTTCGAACATGTGTTTATTATTACGACTTCATATTTTGTCAAGGTCCATATCTGATTTTATTAAGTAATTATATTATTTATTAGACAAAGTTTTGGTATTCTTCGGTCTACCAATAAAATAAAACTTTTTAATCACTACTACATTGTTGAATATAAGAAGTGTTACTTAAAGTTTAATTTTATTACCAAAATGGTGTTATAAAATACTTGATAATAATCACAGAGGTCTATTTTCGAGGACAACCAAGCCTTTAAAGTCAAATAAACTAAATTTACTGATATTATATTATAATTATTAACAGAACTGCTCTAGTTCACAAATTAAACAGCGTTATAGAATACAAAACAGTAGCATTTTGTTTACAGTATAAGGTAAGGCGCATATCAGCTAAGTGGAATTTTCAGTGACGCCAAATATTTTGGTCCTGACTGTATTCATTGCTGGAACAGTGGTAACTAGGCTACACCACGGGGAAAATGGTGTTTTGATCAGCAGTGCTATTCTGTAAGAACTCACGTGCGAATTCGATTCATATCTCATTTTCGATTACACTTCGTAACTCACCTGAAGTGAAAAGTATTTGATATTCTGACTGTCCAGTTAAGTTCGCTTCACCTATGTTGTCACTTAGTGGCGCTAGTGTAGTTTTGATCAAGTTACAGAATACCAAATACAGTTTTCACCGCAGAATCAGAAGTGAGAACTGGAGTGAGTTCTTACAGAATAGCATTGCTGATCATATTTGCGGGGCATACTTGGTCGAAGATCACTTAAGGCAGAGAGGTTATTAAGGAGAAAAAGGAAGGCCTTTGCCCAGGAATGGCACACTATTGTAGGCTTAAGAAAAGCCTAATCCAAGATACAGCCAAGCCAAGAAATGTTCAACCTGTGGTCAAGATATTCAACCTATGGCACAACGCATTTTTGTTTGTCTAAAGCAATCCAGAATCACAAATATTTGTTAACATTACTTATACTTCCCTATTTATGCTGTGTTTTTTATTTTTCCCGACTTATTGCGAAAGTTTCGGACCTTGATATCAGCTGTCAGAAAGTATGAAGGCAATTCCGTTTCGTTATATGTTACTTATACTGCCAGAAGTCATCAATATGTTGCTAAACTTAATGCCCAATATTGCGAACAGTGGCTTCCTTTTAACAGTAATGCAATATGCGAGTTGCATGTTTTAGACGAAGACATGAAAACATTACAAAATATATACAGGATATTTCAGAAGTGCGTGGTCATACTTAAAAAGATGTTGTAAATCTGACAACACTAAAAAAAAAAAACTGACTGCTAAAATTGCTGAAAAATTCCAAAGAAGTCACTTTTCAAGAAGTCTCGATAAACGCACAGTAAAAACTGAGTTGAAAGCTGAAATTTTGAAGATAGGTTTACTTACTTTATAACGAAAACGCAAAAAAGAATCTACTGGAAGGGGCGGTAAAGGGAGTGTGAACTGTGTATGTGTTCTTCGAAGCCAACATCTACGCTGATGACGACGCGAGTATCACCTAGTTTTCAATTTTTTAACAGTTTTCCACGCTTTTAATAATGCAGCAATAGGTTAAGCGGAGAAGCGGAGGTAGCTGGTTTAGGTCTAGTGTGCACCTGTACTTATCCCATAAAGCACTCGTCACAATTTAAGGCGTCAAACGCGACACGACAAGGCTGTTAAGATCACTCCAGATAAACCAGAGACAAGCCTAGACCTAGACGGTATTGTACACAATCTAAACGCCAATTTAATGTCTAACTTTTATAGTCGACGTAACTTATGTAACCGGTACAGGTTATGTATTCATTACAGTTTGAAAATCTGGTATATTTGTAACTAGCAGCACACCGCGGTTACACCCGCGTAGTTCCCGTTCCCATGGGAACACGGGGATAAAATATAGCCTATGTCACCCGGGGATAGTGAAGCTTCCCAACAGTGAAAAAAAGGTGAGTATACGTACGCATGCCAGCTTACCGTTGCAGAGTGTAAATCTTACAAAGTTTTTCTGTCACATTTTCCTTTCCAAATAAAACCAAAAGAAAATGCAAACTAGTTTTTTCATCCCCTAAGCATTTTCTTTGTAAACAGAACACACAGCTTCTTGGTTAGATAAGAGCGTGGGAAGCGGCTTTCACCGCCGACGGCAGGTGCCCGCGTTTTTGTATCATCCGCTGTAGAACAATTGCTTTCTATAAGGCTGTTACTTCATCAGAGTGTGGTCGTAATTAAACTATTCTGTTAAATGATCCTTATTATTAATGTGACACTAACCAAAATCGCGAAAAATAATTGTGCTGTTTAGTAAATCTTCGAGTTATGCTCTCATAAACGTATAGGACAGTCGATTCTTTGTTCTCGGGGTTGGCTCCATGGTAAAAGCTGTTCATAATGATCTGTACAGTGATGAAAGACGGTCCAGAATCATCACGCTCAGTGGGGCGCCTAGAAATCTTGAGAGGTTGGCCGGGGAAGGTAACACACCTGTAAAAGTGGAAGGCCATAAGGGAGATCTTTGCCAAGAAGTGGGAGCATAACGTTGGACAATATATCAAGGTGTTTTCGAAGTGGAGATAGAAATTTCAGAGAGTCTGTTTTTCGTGTTAGTCCAGAGACAACAAAGAGAGAATTGAAAAGTTGCTCTAAGTTGTCTGTCTGGAAGAGTAGAACCTATTAGATAATAATCCTATTAGATGTTTTATTATTAATGCATTTTCATATTGATCAAAAATTGTTATGAGTTTTATACAAAAAATTGAATTGACTTTTAGGCTATATCGGAGGCTTAGCCATAATATTCTAAAATGATCCATTGCCACGCTTAATCACTGCCTGATAAGCGTTCCATGATTCTATTATAATTCCTAGAGTTCACGCGCCAGCCCTAATTAATCCGACCTCTTATTAACAGTGTTCGTTATAATTAGTGTTGTCACTTCTCCGCATTGTCTCTATTTCCGAACGATATCGATTTGATTTTCGCTTTTCACTTGTAATCACCGTATATGGGTGAACGATTGTTATCGCATGGGAATGTGAATCGATTATTCAAATTGATAATTTGTTGTGATTATGTTACTTTGATTTTATGTAAATTGAATTCATAAAATCTTATACAGTTTAACATCATCATATAGTTTCAATTAATAATTTCATTTTATTATCAGCTTTATTATTACCTGACAATAAAGGAGCTAGAATTAAAACAAAGCTTTGACAATAACCGCCCTGCACGTAAAATACGCGCTTAGTCGTGGTGTTGCGGAAACCAGCCCGATTTACATATACATTTATAACACCCGCCTAATATAACCACTAAAGCAAAGAAAAGAAAATCACTTACCGAAATCAGTTCCTCATAGTCCACCCCATGGGGCTGCGTCTCATTCTGATGCGCCTTCCACATCCTCAGCCCATCCTTCTTCAGCAAACCCTCTTGCTTCTTCAGCACCAGTTTCAGTTGCCTCCCGAAGGCTTCTAAGTCAATCTTGTGCACGTCCAACTGCTGGCCATCCACTAGCCTTTCAAGATCACTCAGCACTGCACTGTCACTGGCTTCACTAGATTTTGTCACATCGAAATTGACACTCACAGTATTATTTAAATCTCCGATGATATCAACATCTTTGATGTTCTCCTTGGCTCTGATGAACATTTCGTCGTTGAGCAAAGATGGAGGACTGGTTTCTGTCTTCCATGAGTTCTTTGAGGGTTTCTCGTGGGGGATTTTGGTCTTGGTCTGCGTTAAGGTGTTGTGATGGGTCCCAGGGATGTGCCGTCTGGCGAGGTGGTGAGTGAGCTGCACGAGGTGGTATTCAGGCACTGAGGAGTGGTGTTCCACGTGGAAGAGGCTCTGTAGCTCTTCGGGAGTCATGTGCTCGTGGATCTGGAAAGGTTGAGAAGGTTCTGTTAGTGATTTGTTTTACAATAATAGTCGTTGAGCGTTTATCAACTATGCTGGGGTCGATTTCCTTTCGAATCGGATGCAGCTGAATAGAAGTATTTTGTAAAGTGATGAAACAAGACGAATGCATCAGTAAACATCGTCAACATTCACATATTAAGTTTTTCTGAGGTCAAAGCACAGAGCCTGATTTTATAATTCCAATAAAATTGGTTGTAGCATTAATGTTCAATGTTGTTATTCCATTAACAAAGGGACTCGGATAATTATAACATTGGCTTATTCCTAATCTTACTTCGAAATTAAAAATGTTTTCAGAGAAACCCAATCAAGGATAATTTGTTTCTGCATATCGAAATTCCCCACTAAGCATTTTCGTGAGTCGCCGAGATGGTAACCTGGTATTAAAGGAGAATATGATGCGTGCCTCGGAAAAATACCAAAGGGTATACCTTTGACATTTCCTTACCAAGGGTAAGGGATACGTGTGATTAGAAGAATTAGGGTACAGACTGACTGGCATGTTTCCTGAAATCATGCTGTATGTTTTTTGATCAATCATGATTTTGATTGAACATTGATAAAAAAGTAAGCATAAGAAAACGCGCGGCAAGTAACTCAGTACTCCAACGCACGCAAAAACAAAATGAAAAAAGTTTTGCCAGTAGCCAAATAAGTAAGTTGTGTTTTTTTTATCATGATTGATGCTAATAACTGAATCAGAAGCATGTTTTGCGGAGACTATATCTATGGAAGTTCTTGCTTTTGTCGATCATCCTCTTGCTTTCTTATCTTAATTTAGTTGGAGACGATCTTAATCCATACATCTCTAGTAGCATCCATATCATCTTCCACTAACATTTATTCATCGTTTCTTTGGCCACCTTTACTCTTTAATATCGACCAATCATTATTATTTAGGCCACACTCAATACGGAAGCACAAATCGACAATTCATCACACACAACACCAAGACTATCTATGACATACTATCTATCAATTACACGATTATTAACATATTGCAACCACCCACTACTTCAACCATAGTGCATGTAACCACACCTGTATCGTTACAATAACTGTACCACTCGACGCCACATCCGTATCGTTGTGTGTTTGAATGTCACTGGTGCGAAACTCGAAAACCTTGGCAGAGGTCAATAGTACTTGGCTCAGTCCTTTCTCGATAATATTGCCAGATTTATACGGTGTATTGATGACGGTAGTGGCCATATTTGGGGCATTTGTGAAAAAGTGGACGGGTTGAGTAGGAGTAGATGTGTGTGATGCGTTTTTGTTTCGTTTTGTTAGAACGCTGTGGTTTTTCTATTCTTGTCAACCGACTTCCAATAAAGGAGGAGGTTCTCAATAGACTGTATTTTATGTTTCTTTGAATTTGAAAACTATGTCTTTTTGTTTGTTGCAATATTTACTTGGTATCATAGTGCATGTGACTGTTTCAACTACCCTAAGCGGTTAAATTTTTGTTTTTAATATTTTTTGTTTTTTTGTTTTATTAACTAGTGATAAAAAAATACAGACCATATCAAGAAACATCACAAAACCTTGATAGGTTTATCTGGATGTTGAAATACCTTAAAGTAGCCTAAATGATTCTAGATTTAGTGTTAGGATTTAATTCCGACTGTTGACTGACCAAAAGATTTTTTGGTTTTCTACACCGTTCACTTTCAATGTTACATTCACGTGCCTATTTAGCATCTTTTCATGCATTATAATTACTGACTTAACCCACTGCTCCACAATAATAAATTAAATGGAAGATTAATTTCTCAACGTTATAATTTACGAATAAAAAATGACAGTACTCAATTCTGCTCTCATTTCCGTTACGTCACGCGAAAAGGCAATGTGTCAACTAGATCTAATCTAGTTCGACTTATGTCATAACTGGATCAGTAAGTCGAGGTTGACCGGCCGAACAATAGGCGGACTTTGCCGAAGATAGCCGAAGTCGCATCCCACGTACGAATGCTTCCGATCACTTCCGATTTGGTTGGTGGAATGTGGTTTGCTGAATTGAAAGTGGTGATTGCGATTTTAGAAGCGTTATTTTCAATTAGTTATGACAATAAATATACAATATGTTAACTAACAGAGGGCGTTCCCGTTAACCTGCAATAGTTTAGCATTCGTATATGATAAAAAAAAATATTACCATTCAAAAACAAAATGTTTTTATTTTTTTAATATTAAAATATTCACTAAAAATGTTAAATTGATACGTTAAAGAAACACTATGTACACGCGTACTAGCCAGTTTGGGCATTGCTACTACGAGTAGGCACAACAAGCGTTTAAAGGAAATTTAAAGACAAAAGCAATAATGACACAAAACTTCTGTGTTTAATTGTACATTTGATAGTTTAATCAAAATTTCATTTCCTAGTTGCAGTATCCACTATTTGAGTGGTATTATTAAATAGAAACAATTCTTCCTCTCATAAGATAAACTTGAGGAACTGAACAAAGCAACAAACCAACATTTTCGCTGTTATTATAAACCGCAGAGTTCTGTTACATATTTAATTACATTTGCACTGCAATACGAAAATTTGAACCATTTTTCTGTATGCGACTACTGTTTACGTTCACTTCCATGACAACCTTTAAAGAATAACCAACCTTCAACAACAAGAAATAAAGATGAAAATCCTTTGGGGATTAATTTATGCAATTCCAAATATCATTCATTCAGATACCAACCATAACTTTGTTGAATCAAAGTTCAAATTCCTCAAAAGCACAATTCAGAAATTGGAACAATTGATATTGTGATCTAATGATTTAAACACAAGGTCGAGATTAAATTGTTTGTAAGTAAGGGCATGTACAGGGTGTTGCGAAACTGAGTCGATGCTGGTAATGAGTCACGGAATAGTTAGGCTGAACGTTAACGCGCAAGGTTACGTTAGAAAGCTTTTGTGTCGTTATGTAAACGTGCGTGAGCTTTCATTAAAAAAATAGTGTGTAGTATAGTGTAATAGTTTTAATAAAATAGTGTATTGTTTTTGTTTTTATATAAATATGTATGATAGTCTGTAAGGTATATATGTTATGGGTCTTTGTTACCCGAAATAAAAGTTATATTATTATTATTTTTTTTATTATTAGTCAACGCTTTTAGAAAAAAAAAAACGGTGGCAAGTGCGTTTGCTGGAGCAGGCGTTGAGTTCCGTACGTCATTCTTGATTCTTGAAATACGTTAAGACATTAGAAATTTATCTGTATTTTTATTCTACACTAGTAGCGCCCCGTGGTTTCACCACGTAATTATGAATACAGGGATAAAATATAGGCTATGTTACTCGCGGTGATGTAGCTTTCCATTGATGAAACAATGGTCAAAATCAGTGTAGTAGCTTCGGAGCTTATTCGGTACAAACAAACAAACAAAAAACCTTTCCTCTTTATAATATTAGTATAGATTAAAAAATATGTGTAATATTAACCCAAGTGCTGAGTATGCCTTGTTACATGAGATCCTCCTGTGAACTACTATTGTACATACATCTATACTAATTTATACAGCTGAAGAGTTTGATTGTTTGCATGAACAATTATTTCTGTGTTAGATAGCTCATTTATCGAGGAAGGCTATCATCATATCATCACGCTACCAATAGAAGCGGAGTACCAATGAAGAATGTTTCAAAATCGGGGGGTTAGTAACTATTCCACGCGGACGAAGTCGCGGGTTTTGATAAAACGTATCATAAATATTAACTACAGTTGGAGATTAGGTATGAATTCCATAGTATATTCACATCAAGAAATGTGTTTTACTATTCATTCTACGGAACTCTAATTTTACTGGTTAATAGTCACGATTAATTCAGACTTAGACATGTTAGTTCAGGTCAAAAGTCACCATTTGTTTTCGTCAAACTAATCGAATATATTATCTTCTCATGAGAAGGTTTGCGTAACTTTTACATTATTTAAAAATAACCGGCTTTTTAATAAAGTTACGTATTAAGAAGGTCATGATTTCGTGACAATGCATTTGAATTTTTCCTGTCATTTACAAACGAAAATAATATTGTTTTTTAAACTAAACTTCACTGCATTTAAATATAAAAAATAGCACCCTTTATCAGCGTTTTAATATTTTAACACCACTTGTTTTGGATGGGAAATCATCAAATGACTCTTCCCTCTCTGGGCCGAGTGTCATACTTTTTTTTTGATGGGTTGATTTGTTTTGATGGGTTTTAGCGTGTTCTTTCAATTGCCCTTGCGTTTCAGGATCGCGGTGACTCTTCCGAACAAACCCGCAGCAGATTTAAACACCTCTTACTTTGAAAACCAATACAGCATCAATTTACAAAAACATTCTGTAACAAAACACCTCATCTTACTTATTACCATCACAAGATCATCAGCGTTTTATTTGCCGACGCTACAAGTACCTAAGTGCGTTGTGTTTGCTGACGCTACGCCACAACGCGTGCACCAAGGTCGCAGTGCGTTTGCACAGTAATGACCATAGAGCATCAAAACTACTAGAGGTGACCTTCATAACCCAGGACTTCAGACTATCGAATCCAGTTACTGATTCGATACTCCATGGTAAGAGTGGTGTCAGATTTTCCGGCTTTTGACCACCTGTAACGACTGTCAAAGGTCTACCAATGAATGCCATGCAACGGCTTAACGTAGTTTTGGAGGCATGGAGGAGTCTCGGGAATGTAATTGATGGCCACCCATCCATAGACTGACTTTGGCAGTATATATAAAAAACTTTTTACAAAAAAAATACAACCGACTTTTCCACAAAAAATCAAAACAGTACAAAATAACTTTAATTTCGGAACTCAGTGTTTGTGGTTCCTTTTTCATTTTTTGAACACCGACTTCCGAAATTAAAGTTATTTTGTACTTTTTTGATTTTTTGTGGAAAAGTCGGTTGTATTTTTTTGTAAAAAGTTTTTTATTTTTCACTTTTTAGTGGTACCTAAACCCCCTCCCCTCCCCCCACCTAAACGAACCAATTACATTAGTGTAAAAAAAACGCACTGATCCAATGCAGAGTAAACTAAAAGGTCGTCAATGTAGACAATGTAGATATTTTTTTAGATTTTTGTTGATTTTGAAAAACCGCTTGTTCGCATGGGACCATTTGGGAAGTATACCCTTTCCAACAAAAAAAGAATTTTTCAAATCGGTTGGCAAGCGACGGAGTTATGCGCGAACAAACAATAAAAAAAAAACACAAACATCCGAATTGAGAACCTCCTCCTTTTTTAGAAGTCGGTTAAAAAGACAGAAAATACACTATAACGGATGCATTTATACAGTGTGTACGGATTAGCATTGGCGTGTCTATTAAGTCCTGTCGGGACAGTATGCTCTATGGTCTTGGCACAGCGAAGGACGCTCGCATAGATTTCGTTGTTGATACATAATATTACAAGTTTATATGCATAGCATTTCTAAGAACTGCTCTAGAATTTATGTAGCTTTGATAAACAAGAGTTTGTGATTTAATTTGTACTTAGAATTGTATATTTAGGTCATACTTTCATGGTTAACAAATTAGTCTAAAAATATTAAGCTACGTTTTTGTTTGGCAGAGTAAAAGACATCAACGCGCGCAACAAGTTTTTCCATCAACTGAGTATTTGAGTGCAACTTTGTTTCGATTTATATTGAACACGTAGCGCCCCGCGGTTTCACGTTTCTTTCCCGTGAGAAGATCAAATATATTCTATTTTACTTGCTGATAATGTAACTTTCCATTTATGAAAAAATGGTTGACATCGGTTCAACAGGTTCAGCTTATTCGGTACAAACAAATAAATCTTTTCTCCTCAATTAATAAAGAAGAACACCAGGAAACTGATGGGGTACAAGCCTACCTAACCTAGATTACCAGATTTCCTAGCAGATAAAGTAAAAGGCAGATTCAACTTCCTCTGTTAATCCTCCATTGAAATTAATGACATTACTCAAGTTATAATTAAGTGCGTTAGGAAGCGGCGCCGTCACGTTCATCACGAACTGCTGCAGTTCTGAGTCTAAGTTAAATATTAAACAACCATCGTCATAATTCCGTGAGCCTACAACATAACTTAGAAAAGTTATGTTGTAGGCTCACGGAATTATGGATGTAATTATAACTTAGTTATTGTGACTTATATTCCGTTACAGGATGTTAAATCTTTGGGCACGCCGCCATTGCGGCGGTAAGTCCCCTCTTTGAGGAGTGGCTGGAGAGACGCCACGGCGTCCTCACCTTCCGCCTGACGCAGGTGCTCACCGGACACGGCTGTTTCGGGAGGTACCTGTGTCGGATCCAGCGGGAGGACACGTCCGGGTGTCATCACTGTGTGGATCGCCCGGAGGACACGGTGGAGCATACGGTGGAGGTCTGCCCTGCTTGGGCGGAGCAACGCCGTGTCCTCGTGGAGGCGATCGGCGGCGGCGACCTCTCGCGGCCGGCCCTGGTTCAAGCTATGGTCCGGAGCGAGGAGGCATGGGAAGCGGTCGCCTCCTTCTGCGAAGCAGTAATGCTAGCGAAGGAGGAGGCGGAGCGCGTGCGAGAGATGGAAGCCCCTCGCTCCAGCCGCCGCAACAGGAGAAGACGCCCCGGGCGTCGGGAAACGCAGGGCGATTCCCGGCCACCGTAGGCGCGGGCCTGCGGATGGCGAGCTATGGGTGGCTCGCCGTCCGATAGCAACCAGGCCCGAGCCGACGGCGCGTCGTGTTCCACGCGCGCCTCAAAGAGCCGTCAGCAAAGAAGACGGGGCCCCATAGGGTCAGTGCCTGCTAGGGTTGCGCCACCGCGGCCCTGGAACGCAAAGGGCACAAGCAGGAACACGGGTGGGTTTTAGTCAGTAAGAGTCTGACACTCCCTTCCGCTCCGCCCAGAGCGGGAGAAGTCATTTGATGATTTCCCATCCAAAAAAAAAAAAAGGATGTTAAATCTTTGTATGACTTATCATTATGACATTCCGTCTTACAGTTCAAGGCATGTGGCTTTTTCAGTGCACAAAGTGAGTCCCAGCAATAGGAACTCTTATTAATGTCTCACTATTTTAAGAAACTTAGCAATAAATATGTTTCTATCAGCGTCATTGTCTAAATAAGGCTTTATTATGCCGCTGTGGAACTGATAGTTTTTATAATACTCCCAGGTTAGGCTATTATCATTAAGTTAAGCTGTTTAGACCATGTTTGGGATATAAATTCGTACTTATTAATATCATCTGTCTTATAAGGGCGCTAATACATAACTGTCATAAAAAAACAAAGCATATTTTCCACATTCTTAATTCAAAATACTTTTTATTCTTTAGCCTGACACTTTCAAAGTTCTATCGACAAACTTGTCTGCCAGTGACCTGCAGCCAAGGAGGTTGCCATCATCACAATTTATTGTATATTAATATTTATATGTTCAGAAGAATAACTGGGCAATAAGCTGGCTGGAAATCGTCCACTGGAATTTATAGGAATTGGGGAAAATAACGGTTAAGAAAACGAAGTCTTAGGAAAATATGTTAATCCTGTGTTAAGTTGAATAAAACTGTTCACAAACACAGATTCTGAAGGCATTCCAACAACCCAGGAATCTAAACCCTGACCTTTGCCAAGAATGTATCTCTTAAGCAACAAAACAGAACATTGTTAATGAGTTAAATGTTAAATTAACGATACAGACAGTTGCCAAGCGCAACAAAGGAAGCCAATTTGTTCACAATCGATCCACAATAGCAAAATGATTCGAAATCATTCGATTAATTAAAACATCATTGAATCGATTCCGCTGTCGGTCCGTTTAGAAAGCAGGCAACAATAAACTGGCAACACAATCGAATTGGAACTTCAGTTTGAGAAGTTATAGTTGGTTTTCGATTGTCAAGATGGTGGTAATGATAAGATATTCATTACATAATGATATTCAAAAGATAGTATTTTGATTGACGAGTGAATAATCGTAAATAGTTATGTTATAGTAATGTCTTATATTTAAATGAGAAGTGAGATTCACTGTATTGTTTGAATATATGATGCTGCTCATGTTAGTTATACAAATGGTATTTTATAATATATTATTATGTTTTATTGATATGAATTAGAAGTTAGGCTTAAGAAAAAGTAATACATATATTCCTCCAAGTATATTTTGATTACGGCGACCCTTTAAAATTATTTCTTAGCGTGTAATATTAACGTTTTTTAATTTAAACATTCGGAAACAACTAATTTAATAATAAAGAAATAGCGAACAATGTTAAAGGTTATTCATATAATTAATTTATATAATCATTTAAAAAAAAAAAATAAAAAAAAAAAATTGGTTGAGGCAGGCGTTACTTTGCGGAAATCCATTTTAAATTTGAAAATGAAAATAATATATCTAGTTTTATTCGCGGAAATTAAAACTAGATATATTATTTTCATTTTCAAATTTATAATTATTTTTATTATTTTGATTATTTTTCATATAATTGGCGTTTTTATTCATGTAATGGTAATTTGGCATGGGTTTGTTTAATAACAATAGCATTTCAAATCGAATGCAATAGTTGCATTTTAAGGGCGCACAAATGTAAATCAAACGGACCGGAAAACAAACAATACAGATTGCTGATAGTTCGTACTATAGTTCATACAACTCATTAGTAAAGTTGATTGCTATCAATTCACAATTAATTAATAAAGACTGCTCGGTCAACGTCCGAAATTCACGGTACCTAGTACCAAATATAGACCAATGAATGGATTGATTCTGCACTCGCAAACTATTTAATATGCCTGTCAGTTACGACACCAAATTGGTAAGCTTAGAGACAATGCATTATGCCTATCAGTTAGGACTACCAAAAGCTCAAAAGGGATGTTTCCTGATTTAAAAAATATGATTCTAATTAGTCCGTCAGTTAGATTATAGGAAAATATTGGACACATATTTTTTCCTTTATCAAATCTATAAAAACTGACGAAGATAAAAAGCATCAAAGATCAGGAATGAGAGCGTGTGACGTCACTGCCCGGTAAAAACTACAGCGGGTAGTGACGTCACACGAGTTTTTAACGCACTGTATCGTCTTCATTTTTTGTTTATGTGAAAAAAGAAAAAATACGTCTCCAATAGTTTTTGGAAATCTATCTGTCGGACTAATCAGATATTTTTAGTTAACTATCCTATTAATGAGAAAACTGCCGTTGTGCCTTGAGTGCCAATTCTACAAATTTTAAAGCGCTCACATTAACATCTCAGTCACAATCCGTAATAAAACTCAATTAAGGATATACTTTTGAGTTGAATCTTCATAGTAAACATAAAACAGAAAACATGAGCATTCTTTATGAAACCTTACAAGTACATAAACACATAAGAAAACGCACACCATTAAGTGATGGTACCTTTAATGGTACTTATAGAAAGAACAATACAATATCTTGTTACATTATCAGCGAATCATCGTGACAAGCCGACACAATGTCTTTTGTTAACAATGATTTAAATGAAGAGACTGATCAAAGGTGTGTGTGAAGTTTAGAAACTGCCTGATAAATCCTTCTCGGTTCGTCCGACAGAACAAAATAAATTGAGCGATAGTTCATACAATGAAATTTAGATTTCCAATGATAAAAATGGGAAAGAAAACATTAAAACGATAGAAGAACTTAGGATAGAGAAAGAGAACGAACTCATGCCTGTTGTTGTGTCAATTTTTAAGGGGCAGCTATTTCTTATCACATGTGTAAAAGAGTCTTAACATGCGATATCTTAGAGGCCAATTGAATGAGTTTGATGAGATTAATAAATGTCAGGAAAATACTAATTTCTTATAAAATAGCTAAGACCTGACAAAGCTACAACCAACAGGCTAATCAAATGAAACATCGCACCATCTAGCAAAGTTTACATAATGTAACACAGCCGCTGAGAATTTCATTTGTATGTAGATGTATGAATTGCATGCAAAAACTAAAGAACAATGACCCCAGAACAATGATACTGTTCACAATGAAAGGAAAACGCCCGTTCCCCCTACTGATAGAATATTAAGGGAATAGATTCGTTGCATTCCTTTGGGTAGACGTGATTTGATTTACAGACAACCAATCAGTGGGGTATACGTCTAGGAAAAAATGTGAGGGTCTCGTGCTTTAATGATAACTGCAGCACGGTCTTCAAGGTTTGCCGAGGTTGATCTGTGGACTGATGAGCAACCATGACATACCGAGACCCCCCTCCGTGATCCTTGGCAAAAGCACGTTAAGCTGTTGTGCTGGATGATTTTTTCATATTACTATATATAGGCTCGCGTTTAACCACTATCTCACCTATGAGATGGTAAGCGATGAAGTGGTCGAAGATGAAGCACGGTTGCCTTAGAAGCTACCTATTGACGAAGACTCACAGGTTGTAATGTTCAGGAAACAGACCCTGGCAGGGAATTCCGCTCCTGTGAAGTCATGTGAAGTCATCAAATGCCGCACTTAGCGGAGCAGAAGGGAGTGTCTGACCCTTACTGACTAAAACCCTTCCGTGTTCCTCCGAAAGTCCTTTGCGTTCCCGTCTTTTATCGGTAGGTAAGTCTGAAAGCTGACACTATGATAGTTGGGAAATTGATAAGGAAAAGTAACGCATAATATATTAGTTTACACCAGCGAAACATGTCTCAGAAAGGGAGGAGGCTCATATTCAGTGGTTGTTGTAACAAGGATGCCAATCATGGCGATCACAAGTTTAATCCATACAAAATGTGTTTTGGCATGTCATGGTGTTTACTATTGAGTGAAACAGAATTTGTACAGGAGAGCTTTGTACAAAGTCTACTTTGCTTTTGGTAATGTTAAAATTTTCCAGTACCAAGTGACTCAATTTATGTAAACGGTTCGTGTCGCAAAGTTCCACCGAAAGGCCCGTCTATTTCCGTCCAAAGCTAACCTTAACAAGCATTCCTTAATCAAAGCCCGCAAGCCTCAAACTAACAATCTAAACCAAATATGTATATTCACAGTACAACCTCTGTCCTAAAACCATAGCTCGTAGTACTGTATGAAGCATATTATCCCAGCGACTTGCGAAACACGGAGTTACTAGAGCAAGGTCGGCTTCGGGGCCATACCGCTATCATGTCGAATGTCAGCCGGCTTTCCACTCGCATCGAAACGTTTGACGATTATCGATAATCGGATACTTTAATCGATTTTAGCGAAAATTGCGAGACGATAATCGGTTCGGTTAATGGATGGTCTTAAGGTTGGTGCATCGTTAGCTTTGGATTGATGATCTCAATTGATGTTTAGAGGTTTGTTTACGATTTGGACTACAAATAAACTATTTGTTAAGTAACCTAACAAAGAGCATTGTGTAAAAGCGACTTATTAAAAGGTATGGATTGTAAAATTAATCACTAACAAATTTCATTCATTGAACCCTTAAACGCACGATGTGCTCTGACGAGGGTCACAATTGTTCATATTAAAATTAAAATACATGAAATACCTACCTTTATGTGACTGCCAAGGGCTACTAGCCATTGTGTATGAGCCGCCATATAAAGAGTTAAGTCTGATAAGAATGATGTCGCCGGTCCTTTATGATCTACCCTTAAAACATACCGAGATGAAACCAAACTATTTCTATAAGACTGTATACTTGATAAAACTTGAGCGCTCTTTGTTATCATCGAATCTAGATCAAGGCTTCTCTTTCGCATGCATGCCACGTACGAAAACATCCGGTATTACAATAATCCTTAGTAAGCCATAGGCCATAAAAACACTGTCCATGATTTATTACGGACATATGTACAGACTCTATACTTTCGATTATTAATATTGAAGCGTATCAATGAAATTAATAAAGTTAACAACTTAAATTGTGTCACTTTATTGTGATGGCAATAGACACAGATACAAAAGGGTAAGCATGGGTAACGAAGGAAGGATTTGTGGATGGGATCTTAACATATCAAGTTTTCTTCGTGTCTCGGAAAGCAAGCTAAACTGTTGGTCTCGGTTGTCATTTGTAGAACTTTTGCAGTCGTTACAGATTGTCAGAAGCTAGTAAATTTGACCCCAGTCTTGCCAAGAACTACCATGTTCCCCAATGAATGCTCCAAGTAAAATATGGGTATTCAACTTGAAAGTGACCCCGATATAGTTGGGAAAAGGCTTTGTAGCTGATGATGAAAATTCCTTTTTTTTTATTGGAAATCATCAAATGACTTCTCCCGCTCTGGGCGGAGCGGAAGGGAGAGTCAGACTCTTACTGACTAAAACCCACCCGTGATCCTTCTTGTGCCCTTTGCGTTCCAGGGCCGCGGTGACTCTTTCGAACAAATTCCGCAACCCTAGGATTCCGCAACCCTAGAATTCCAAAATCTTGGGATCGCTCATGGAATATCAATTTGATCTAAAGCTACTTTTTTCCAAAATTTACGTTTCGATGTCCTATAGTTAAGGCTGTAGCGGTATCCGTCAGTGAGTCACCGAATAGGTTACGGAACTGTTACGGGTAGGGTTGCCAACATTTTTTTAATGAATACAGTATTTTTCAAAATAAGCTATAAAAAATATATTATGCTATAAATAGATATATATTTTATGGAAAAAAATAAAAATAGACAAACATATTTGTAAAATTGATTGAGTCAGGCGTTACTTTGCGGAAATCCATTTTAAATTTGAAAATGAAAATAATATATCTAGTTTTAATTTCCGCGAATATTAGTGGGTTGCAGGTATGCACCTCTCTCCCGCCCGCTTTATTATGCACATGCATGTTTACAAGGCAAATGCAAGGATTTTAAGCACATGCAGGAAGGCAAAGCAAAACCCAACACCATTACCGACACGTGTTTCGCCTCTCCACGAGGCATCCTCAGGGGACGTGTTGACTCGCTGACCGTTGAGTTGCGACTGAGAATTTAGTTTTTTTTTTTTGGAATGGACCACTCGCAGTTCAGCACACTAACAAAAAAAAAAAAAAACTAAATTCTCAGTCGCAAGCGAGTCAACACGTCCCCTGAGGATGCCTCGTGGAGAGGCGAAACACGTGTCGGTAATGGTGTTGGGTTTTGCTTTGCCTTCCTGCATGTGCTTAAAATCCTTGCATTTGCCTTGTAAACATGCATGTGCATAATAAAGCGGGCGGGAGGGAGGTGCATACCTGCAACCCACTAATATTCGCGGAAATTAAAACTAGATATATTATTTTCATTTTCAAATTTAAACATATTTGTTACATATTTATTTTTATAAACACTATCATTATATCTTTGCACTACTTGCATTATTTAACAATGTTTTGTCTGAAATAAAATTGTCATATGCTTTATGACATTCAATTTTTAGAAATAATTCAAAAGCTCATTTTTATTAATGAGATACTACCTCTGTTTCTCTCTTCCCTCCATTTTGAATACATAACTGAAAAAAATCCTTTCTGTAAATGCCGAAGTGGCGGGAATAGAAAGCAGGAAAGAAATAACTTTAAATAAATTCGGGGTGTAATTTTCAGTATTTTTTAAATATGTTGCCATTTTTGCCCAGAGATTTTATCAAACACACTACAGTCTTTCACTTTTGCAAAAATTTAATTCAATTTTGTTATTTCTGATGTCAATTTGATATTGACAACTTTGACGTGCTGCCAGTGCCTCTAGTTAATATAGGGATCAGTCATTCAGGGAGTCCGGAATTCATTTACACGAAAATTTAATGTTAGCGGGTTTAAAAAAAAAATAATGGGTAGACTTCGTTCAGTGTTGAAAATATAATATTATTGCGTCTTAAATAATTCTTCAACAGTATATAATACGCCGACCCGAAATATAGTACAATACTATAATATAGTACGGTTGGCAACCCAAGTAAGCAACAAAACCAAAATGAGCAATCACTATAAAGTAAGAGTTAAAACAATCAATTATAATTATTATTTCGCGAATTATTTCTCAACAACACAAGGTCGATACAAACGGACATTCGGAATTACAGTGTATTCGTATGAAAAACTTGAGTACCTAATGTTTGCGAGGAAACGACGCATTAGTGCTCTTGTGAAATATGACCGTTGCGGTACAATTTGATATGCTAGAGTAATTGAAGATGGAAGGAATGATTTATTGAAACTTTAAGTGTTCTTTAGTGTGGCATTCTGTTTTGTTTTTTTTTTGGAGCAGTACTTAAACTTAATTTATGGAGAACAATGTATATCTATACTAATACTAGCAGCGCCCCGCGGTTTCACCCGCGTAGTTCCCGTTCCCGTGGGAATATGGGGATAAAATATAGCCTATGTTACTCTGGGTGAATGTAGCTTTCTATTGGTGAAAGAATTTCGAAATCGGTCCACTAATTTTTGAGTTTATTCATTACATATAAAAATACAAATCCTTCCTCTTTATAATATTAATAGATATATGTAATAAACTCAAAAATTACTGGACCACGCGGGTAAAACCGCGGGGCGCTGCTAGTTATGTTATAAAAAATGTGATATCAGACTATAGTTAAGCTAAGTAATATTATTAATATTGTAAGTGTTAACAATTATTGGTAAGCCTTACGAAAAATAGTGTTAGAAATTACTAACAATAAAATGACTAACACCACCAGTCCGAATTGAGAATTTGTGAACTTGTTAAACGTTTGTAGTAGGTACTTTTATGCTAAAATTTTACAATATTTTATGCTAAAGAACAGTAAGAGAAGTTTTCAACTTCAGTCGCGTTTAATGTCAATAAAATAAATTTGATTTCTGTGTTTTGCTGTCGACTTTGACTCAAAGGTTTGCTGACAGAACTATCAACTTTTAGTTAAGCACGCCTTCGTATATGAACTTTATTATAGCTGTTCGTAATTAGTTGTTTCGGTGTACAATAAAGAATTCAAAATCTTTTTAATCGGTCTCTAGTAGTAATTATTACCAAGAAATGGACTTTTAAAGATCATGATGAATCGAAAAGAAGTGTCATCCATCATTCGCATGTAAAACTTTTCTTAAAACAATAAAACACTGGCATATAGAAATCTCCTCCAAAACGTATTCCCATAGCCTTGCAACAATTCACAACACACAGACTACTCGACATTATAACATAATAATAAGAGTAAACAATAGAAAGTACTTATATAATCTATGCGAACTTCGCGCTTGTCTGTGGTATGCTGTCAAAACTGCCACTTTGGTTTAGTTCAACTACACGTATGAAATGGAGGTTTTGGGATGAAATAGCATTTTCTTTGTGCTGTAAAAGGAGAATACTTATGTAATTTTGATGGCAGATGGTGGATGAGTAATGAGGGTTTTGGATTGATTTAAAATCCGTGTTTTTTCATTTGTCACTGGCTGTGTGTACAGAAAAAATAATACTATGGCGCCTATATTTCACAACGCACGATCTTTATTATTTTGAACTTAAAAAGGCAATTGGACAAGCAAGCGCAATTTAAAATTAAAGTTATCAAATTGCAAATCGAAATATTAAATATCGCAAACGGCTTCCGAAAAATCCGGAACCCATTCCAATGATTGACTTTTAAAACAAGTACCTAAAATCTAATTTAAAAATTAATGACTAGGACACTGTCACGGAACAGAATAACTACAAAACAATACCTAAATCCGTTTCTTATCATACAGAAAATAATTGACCACAGATTATAAAAGGCCACTGAACTAATCAAGTAATCTCCCATTCATACATTCGTTCAATTCATTTCCTGTTTTATTTTTAATCACACCAAGGTTGTTGCGACATTCTGCCTTGTTCAATTAAAAGAAAAAATGCCACCATATTTCAATCCGGAAGGAAATATATCCAAATTCTTTATGGTTAATTGTTGTCGTTTCCGAAAACAATTGTGTTTTAAATGATAGTGTTAATTTTAACAAAGGAATATTTAAGATCGCGTGTGACTTGCTTAATCGTCGATTTAAATCACGATTAGTGTTGTTAGTCGGTTTCCGTTGGTAAAATAAACTGCACGTGATTTATTTGAATGTAGAATTAAGTATTCACTACTAAGAAACGCTATCACGACATCGAACGAAATTATGAAATGCATGATATCGCAGACAGCTTATAATTATTATATTTAAAAAAATACAGGCTCGGCGGATATTTTGAGCAGCTATTTAAAGTCAGGACACTTGATGAGAACCAACTTGGCGAAAATGCTTCAGCCTGAAAACCTGTCTCACTTTCGTCATAAAAGTAGGAATTGGTACGTTTCCAATTTCAAATTCTCTTTTAAAGAAATGGTCCTATATTAGTAACATTATAGTGGCCAGTATCAGAAGGGTAAATCTCGTATTTTAAATAAATCTTTCGCATTCGTATCGCAGTCAGGAACTATCAAAAATACACATATTGACAAGGTTTTGACAGTGATTGATTGATCCAGAGATGATATCGCGACTGGAATTTGAACGCTTTTCAAGTAGGAGTGGAGAGGAGAAATGGTCTTCAAACTCTCTATCTATCACTCTAAGGCTAATTCGAAAGACATAATTTATCGTGAAAAGTTAAACTTATAAATCAACTCGTATTCAGCATGAATAGACGAGCATAAACAATTTACTCTAGGGCCCAAATTCGGCATATTAAAACGTAAACTCCAACTCCTCAAACTCCATCGGAGCATCAAACTATCTAAGACCTAATAATATCCAATTTATGATTTTACAAATCCCATTATAAAAAATAAATCATAACCAAAATCCATCCATTGCAACCAAGTAATCCGAGTAACTCAACCAGCTCAAAAATCCAGGTCAGACCGCCACGTAACATGTATGTAGCGCGCAACGCTCGGCACACTTCGACCACTTTCGTTCTCGTTGCACTTTCGTTTTCACTGATTGGCGTGACGTCACTTGTCAGTGGCAGAAATATGGTTTGGTTTTGTAAGCTATTGTTAGATTTTGGGGAGATTAATTGCTTTTAGGGTTTCGGATAGAGAAGGATTTTCGGATGTTTTTTTGGTAATTTTCGCCCTTATCTTATTACGACGTAAAAGAAAGAAAGGCATTCTAGTAGGTTTTCTCCATCTCTGAAAAGAAAATAAAAATACACTATATCCAAGCTTAATCTAACAAAAATGATCCATTTTCCCCTAAAATAATTTATTATTATATCGCAAGTTTTTGGTTCTGTAATAATTACCATTCAATTTTTAATTCCCATCTTAAGTTTTTATTCATCTCAGTTTTATGCTTCTTTCCTTGATAATAACAAAACAAAAGAAACACTCATTTTAATAAAAAAGGAATCACATATCATTGTTGATTTAATAAAAAAAAACCTGTTACAAAACCATACCTGTTAATTATTTCTCTTTGTTACTTATGTAAATCTCAATTAAAGATAATGATCTTTTTACTTTTTCCGGCAAATGTTGATAAGTTTTCGATCTTGAACAATAATTAATTTTCGGTCAAATTAAAATGGTATCAATTAGATTTCCAATCAGCTACTAGACAATTAAAAAAATGTTTTTCATCTTGGATTTTAAACACTTCTTAGTTATGAGGAGTAAATTGAATGAACCTTCGTTTTTCTCTTGTTTTACCATTATTTATAATGTATTCATAACTATACTTATATTGGAATTAATTATATTTAAAAACACTTAATTTTTTAAGCAAAATCGAACAAATATATTTCTTTTAATTATAAAATATTCATCTACGAAATGAGTATTCTAGAATGTTTATGTAATCACTCGTTTATAATTATCGAGTTTGCCATTTTAATAAGTTGTTTTTAATAAAACAAGATATTGTTAATTTTCGATCTCAATACTGACCTATATGACTATTATTATAAACTGTCAATTTATTGAATTTAAAAAAGAAATATCGCAAAATTATGAAAACGATGTGAAAAAAATAATTAAACATTATTTATCTAGTTTTCAAAACATGCCAAGAAGAGGCTCATTCATCAAAAATCGAATATTAGAATAGAAATTAGCATAATTAATACATTTTGTATAATTTATTTATTTACGATTGGATTTTAATTAATTTCGTAAGAAAATAATACCAGCGCCCGCGCCACGTTAAGTCATAGTGGATAATGTGTTATGCAATATTGATTAACCGGGTAATATGAGTTACAGCAATTATTTCATAAACGGGTTTCTAATTATAAAGTAGTTTAGTGCTACGTACTTTATTAGCTTTTTACAGATTTAGTGCCTTATAAAATCTTAATCTCTTATATAAAATATATAATATCTTATTGAAATCAGATATAAAAACTAGATATTTAACTCTATTAAAGGAAGTTTCCTCGAATGCAAACTGACTTTTGAACAGCCAATTAAAATAAAACAGATCAATAAATTACAAACGAAATTATCGTAGGTTTATTTTTTCTCAGTAATATGGATACGTAACACCTGCTACTGATAAATGGGGAAATCCCATTAATACGATGACCTTTACACGGCAAGCACTTAATTACTACTCATAATTAAGCGTCTAATAATACCTAGATGAAACTGAGATGGAAAAACAATCAAGACATCTAATATTAATTTTATGACTACCATTTTCTTAGATCAATGATGATCAAATCTGAGAGCGTAATAAAAATTCAATTTCACAGAATCAGACTTTTAACACATCAATAAAAATGTGTCTTTATATCACAGGTATTGTGCATAATAACTGGTTGATTCAGCAACCATAAAAATACTGTGACAATATTATAATATAATAATACGGTGAAAACAAATTGGCCACTTTGAAGTTCGATTGTTAACAAAAAAAAAAAAGACTTTTACGACATTGTAAATTAAAATTTTCTTATATTTTTCCAATAACGTAAACCAATCAAATACTTTAAATTTATTTGTCATATGTTTTAAAATGTCATATAAATCTTGGGAGTAAGAAAATAATAATAAACGTCCAATAATACGACTATGTTATTTGATAATATACATGTGATACTCTGAGAATTAGAGAATTTTATTACATTGTTTTTTTTTTGTTTGATGAATATTTTAGCGGTGTTTTGAGTCATACAAGTTACACAAATTGGCGTTGTCGAGTATTTCATTTATCGTATCTCACCTGATGGTAAACGATGATTTGGTCGACGATGGAGCACGTTTGCTTAGAAGTAAACGTTATACTGTTGATTCGAACAACCCCAAGTGTACATTATATTATTTTCATGATAAAAAAGCCATTTCATCTACAGACTGTTCTCAAATAATAAATAACACCATCATTTCTCCCATACATAAAAAAAACTCACTTGTCTATTTACATAACATATTATATTAACGTAACATAACAATTATGTGAAATAAGAATTGCAAATAAATTAACTACGAACATACGTTTTTACTTAGAATTTTCTAAAGTGAATAGGTATCCGGTATATTTTATATGAAACATGTAGAGAAAATCCGGCTACGAGGACAATCCGGATATAATGATATCCTAGTGACTCTTCGATTAGTAACAGATTCATTTCACTTCAAAAAACAGTCTTGGTATACTTTGGTATACTTGGTATTCTTTGTGCTTACGGGTAAGGAGTGCAATTTTCCTGATAGCTACAACCTGCCGAAGACTAAGAGTGAATAGGTTACTTCTAAGTAGGCGCTGCGGCCTTGGAACGTAAAGGGCATTAGGAGGAACACCGGCGCATTTTAGTCAGTAAGAGTCTAACACTCCCTTCCACTTCGCGCAGAGCGGATCAAGTCATTTGAAGATTTTTCATTTGCCATCGGGTGGAATAATTCATAAAAATAAGGACCTTTGTTCGGCCAATTCTCCACTCGACTTTTACGCTTCCATTTACGCAAGATCCTTACGAAAAAGAACAATAAGTGAAATCGTAACATGCGTCATTATATTCTCACACAAACATATATTTTTTAATTTTCTAGTACATGTCACTGGTTTCGTAATATATAGCACTAATGACCTGCTGCAAACTATCGTCGCCATGAGAATTTAAGACGAAACGTTCTCATAATTATTTAAAATGATATTGTCTTAAGTTCGTTAATAATATTCGAGTACTAAGGAAGGTAAGTCGGAAGTTAATTTGAGATAGTGTGAATTATTTAGTAGTAAAAGGGAAATATTGTAATTGATAATTTTTGTGGTTTTGGACGAAACCAGAGAGCTATGTATTAAGAGCTCCTTTACGTCATAGCCGTAGCAAACTTTGTTATAAAAAAGAAATGCGCAAGAAACGCCAAAGACATATTTCCATATCTTACGGAAACACACACACACACACACACACACACATAATATGTATCCGTATGTAGATGATGAAGAGTACACAAAAAGAAAGACTAAAACCAAAGGGAACTCCGATTCATTTGATATCTTTAAAATCGGTTGTATGTGTTCAAATTGTGAACATCATTTGAATGTATATATAATGTTACATTCTGGTTTGATCCCTTCTTTAATTCTCTAAACTTATATCAACTTTGAAATTATATGTATGTCACGTTTTCCATTATGTTAAAATAAAATGTCCCACTGCTGGACAAACCGACAAAGGCTTCCGTCCGTTCCTACTATTGCTCCCGTTTCCATGCCACTGTTATCTGGTCATCTCCTTCGTGGTCGGCACCGGCTACGTCTCGCGATTGCAGGGCACCAATTTTATGTTTTACGCGCCCATCGCTCGTTGGGTACTAGACAGATACATATGTCCAGGCTAATCCCATTTAAGCTGGGCAGTCATCAATAAATTGCATACCCGTATTTCAGCGCTTATTGGAACACACGCACACACACACATAAACAATCAATTTGTTACAAAGTGTAAGGCCGCTTTCAATTTATGCGTTTCGTGTCGGACCGCTGCCGCACGTTTAACGTGCCGCTGGTTATATCTCGCTGCCGGGCCGCTGCAGTGCGTTAGCGGTCCGGCACCAAACGCCTAAATTGAAAGCGTATTTGACTGCCGTGCGTTTGTATCCTAGTGATGTGACATCAGTCAAGCCATGGACTCTATTCTGTATTTGGATTTGTATTAATTACTACAAAAAGAAAGTTATGTATATTTTCTTATTATTATTACATTACAGATGATATTTCTGCATAATATTATATTATTTTAAATTATTATGTAGAAATATCATCTGTAAAAAGATCGCTATTATATGGAAGCATCAGAATCTCCACTTAAATTAGAGGCGGATGAGATTGCTCTAAGTTCATCCGATGCGGACTGAACCTGACTGTTTGTCAATGTCTGTTTCTGAGATCCTGGAGATTGATTTGAACTTTATAGTAATAATAAATAATTAAATGAAAATTTTATGGAATTAGCTCTGACGTCTATTCATCGCACTATTCAACACTGAAATGAACACGTGATGTTTGTGCGGTTGCCGTCCTGTTGTCGAGCGTACGCGGTACCGGTGCCGCACTGTTGCCGCACCGCGCGTTTTGTATGGAAAAATACGACCGTCCGTGCGCTGTACGACTAACGCACCGCTTCGGCACCGCAGCAGGCCGTTAAGAAACGCATAAATTGAAAGCGCCCTAAGACGATAGTGCGTGCGCGCATCGTTCACGCAACTTATTGTGATGTAAGGGTAGTTTCCACTTCCGAACAACCACTCTTACGCAGCGACCGACATCGTAACAAGAGTGTGAAGGTAAATGATGACTTGGTTAAGTAATATGAAGTAGAACAAAAAGCAAATGAAGTGAGAGGAAAAGTGGTGCCAGTGATAAATATCGTGTTTCTTTTGTTTTTTCGGTAGATTTGGCGATTAAGGAATCAGTTTGAGTGTGTGACAGATAACATGATTAAAATAAGGGGTGATTATTTAGATAAAGTGCTACTATTCAAGAACTACGGAGGAAGAAGAATCGTTACATCGATACTAAATTAAATTAGATACGGGCAAGAGAATGATCATTTTTATTGATTTATCTTTAATCGACCAGTTAGTCTACTCGGCTCAGGATACGTTGCTACAAGTCATGTCTTGATGGAAAAGAGACTGAGTGAAAGATCTTGGCTATACTAATAGCGATGTCATAAAATAAATCACTATTTATGTAAGGTATTGAATGCTTTGGTAAAGGGAAACCCAACTTAACGTTATCAGAGACGATCGAACTACGATGTAACTCACACACATAACCAAACCAAACCAAATTGTGCTACACATAACAAAAGGCACAATATCCAAAGTTCATTATGTCACCCAATCATCCTATCACACAGATGAAAAATGATAAAAAAATAATCATATAATCACATTCCTTCCCATTTCCGACTGACAGTTGACAGCTATGCGTAGTTTGACATGACAATAGATCTTACGTCATACTACTGCCGTCATTAGAAGAAAAGCTGTATCTATAAAAACGAAGTAGCCGAATTCCGACTTAATAAAATAGCTGAAGGTCTGAAATCGGTTACATCGTTTTGTGTAGATACGTCCTTTCTTCTCATGACGGCAGAATAATAGTGACAGATGGAGTGGAAGCCTTCCATAGAGTAGAAATTGTGATTTCTTATACATTATTATGTATCTTATGATCCGTGACTGTTGGGTAAGGTTGGGTGTTAGTGTGCTGTGACTGCGCAAACGATACTTGGGTCCGTGGTACGTAGGTGGAAAAATGAGTTGCTTCAACGTTTTTCTAGCCGGGAAACTCTCATAGTTCAAATTTTGTGAGTTAAACCGACCTGCAGTGGCCGTTCAGTTTCATAGAGTGAGTTTTATAGTGTGAGTTATATATTTGGAAATTGCGTTTTGTTTTGTTTTTGCAATCTCCAAAAAAGAAGGATGTTATTAATTCACGTTTTTTAATGCTACGTTGCTGTTACCCGTGGTTAGGTTTTTGTTTCAGCAGAAAATACTACAACAGAGACTTGAAATTTGTTTGGTCATTAAAATGTTTTACGAAGAGAACAATTTTATTTTTTCGTTTCTTATCCACAAAATCAGGGTCAATGTCATCTTCAGCCAGCCTTTTCTAATCACATAACCATCATAACACACTAGTTATGTCACCCGGCGCCACCCGATCGGTTCTTAATTTAAAGTTAGCAAGAGAGCTACCTGCGTTCGGGCATAATGTGAAGCGCCGCGAATCTGTAATAGCAGTGTGATTGAGAAACTGACAGATTTTCACTTTTGTTATTATATGTTATTAGATTCTAAGTTAGTTAATGGGTTGTTGGAATTCTGTAGTTAGTTTTTTTATGGCATGATTTGGCATAAGGACTTTGTAAACTATAAGTCATGATTTAATGATAATAATACATACTTTTATTTCAGACCTTGGTGTACATTTTGTTAGTAACAACGTTCTTATAGACAGTGTCTCGTCCTGAAATACAGGCCTCAAGCCTAGTTTAGGCACCAGTCTCCCACAATATACTTACTGTATCCATTTGCTCCCTAAAAACCATGTATCGTATGTGTATTGTGGTGAGAAAATAAATAAATTATTATTATTCGTGTATTCATTTTTAAATCTTATTGATTACATTTTTAAATATTTAAATAAAAAATAAAAAAAACATTTAAAAATATAAAAAATAGTAGCCCACCGGTATCGGGAACAAGGTCCAAGCTACCGGCGGTCAGGGCTCCAGAGAGAGGAACCTCCTAACAATGCGAGCCGTGTCCAGAAGTACCGCTTTCTGGATCAAGCCCTTGATCCAGCTGCCTAACGAGAGCCTCCTAAGGTGTTGGTCGAGGCTCTTGGCTATTAGGCCATTGGCTGACACGACTATCGGTACAATGATTGCTGAATCCACATCCCACATGTCGACAACCTCGCGAGCCAAGTCAAGATATTTAATTTGCTTATCTTTCTCGGCTTTCACGAGGTTCTCGTCATGCGGGACGGTTATGTCTACAATCATTGTACGCCTCTCGATTCGGTCCACCACCACTATATCAGGTTTATTGGCAACAATAGTCCTGTCAGTGATGATGGACCGATCCCAGTACAATGTGATATTGCCACTATCGAGAACTGGGTCGGGCACATACCTGTAGTACGGCACCTCCGAATTCACAAGTGAGTATTTTAGAGCAAGTTGCTGGTGGATAATCCTGGCTACGAGGTTGTGCCTATGCAAGTACTCTCCGTTAGCAAGACGAGAACACCCAGAGACAATGTGGCGTATTGATTCTCCCGGACGGTGACATGCCCGACATATGTCAACCGTACCGTCCTTCACAATAAATCTCCGGTAGTTGTTCGTCATGATAACTTCGTCCATAATTGCACAGACAAAACCTTCGGTTTCTCCAAAGAGATCACCAAAGCGTAGCCAGGCTACGGACGCTAATTGATCTACGTCGGGCCCATGTAGAGCCCGGAAAAAGCGTCCGTGAAGTTCCTTACTCTGCCATACTGCCCTGCGATCGTTAGTGTCAAGCACCGCAGGTTTGCGCCAGTTCTCATTTGCCAAGGAGAGCGGGGTTAGTCCCTTGTCCACTGCCACTACATCTCGATGCATACCCACTTCGGCAGCTAGGAAATATTCCCTGAGACTGCATATCTCGCGATTGTGGAGAGTCTTAGCATTTAAAAAGCCTCGACCTCCACACTTTCGCGGGATATACAGTCTCATTACCGACGACCGTGGGTGATGCATTCGATATGTAGTTAGCAGTGTTCGGACCCGCCTATCCAGGGCGTCAAGTTCCGTTTGAGTCCATTTGAGTACGCCGAAAGAGTACATCAATACCGGCATGACCCAACCGTTGAAGGCGCGCACCTTGTTTCCGCCCGATAGAAGGCTATTGAGTACCTTCTTCAGGCGGCCAAAGAAGCGCTCCTTCAACGATTGCTTCATGTCAGTAACATTGATACCTAACGCTTCCGACATACCCAAATACTTGTAAGTTTCAGTTGAAGAGAGGCATCTCAGGTTTATGGAATCCGAGAGTTGCGTTCCCACGGATTCCATAATCTCTCCACGCTTTACATGCATGATCGCACATTTGTCCACACCAAACTCCATCCTGATGGCGTTACTAAAAGTTTCAGTTACCTTCAGTAGCTCCATCAGTTGCAGATTAGTGGGGGCAAAGAGTTTCAAATCATCCATGTAAAGGAGGTGAGATATAACCTGACCACCTCTTTTCAACCGATAACCTAGCCCTGAATTCCCCAACAGTGTGCTTAGAGGATTCAAGGCTAGGCAAAACCAAAGAGGACTCAAACTATCGCCCTGAAATATACCCCGCTCGATCCTTATCGGTTCGCTATTCCCCTGGACATGTCGACATCCTGGATAGCGAAGGACTGTCCTCCAATGCCCCATACACGACATCAGGAAGGTGCGTAGTGTTGCATCTATTTTATACAATTCTAGCACCCTCAAGAGCCATGTATGGGGCACAGAGTCATAGGCCTTCTTATAGTCTATCCAACATGTCGACAGATCTTTTCGGGAACGCCGAACCTGTTGGCTAATGGCTATATCAATGAGGAGTAGCTCCTTTGTACCACGGGACCCGTTCCTACATCCATTTTGAGAGGCAGACATGATGTTGTTGCTGTTAATATGTTGATTAATTTTATCTCTCAAAATAGATGTAAGAACCTTATAGACCGTTGGTAGACATGTGATCGGTCTATAATTTTTGGGTTCCGCGGTGCTACCAGACTTGTGGAGCAGGTGGGTAATGCCTGTCATAAGAAACTCGGGTAGTGAACCGGACTCCAAGGACTCTTGGTACCGAGATGCCAAACAAGCATGCGAACTATGTAACCATTATTATTATTATTATTAGTGTTAGTTATACTTAAAACTATCAACAACAAAACACGATCAATCACCACTGCGTCATTCCGTGAGAAATGGCGCAGCAATGATTGATGTAACTACAGTCCAGGCGACTAGCGATCATGCTAAGGATGCTGTTGGCACTGCCAAGTATTCTGTGCAGCAGGGATACACATCTTTTACTTAATAAGATCAATCATCTCTTTTGATTTAAGAAGGATCTCAGGAGATCTGTTTAGTTCTTTTGGCGGCGGATCTCACAAATTAATATCCCGTATTTGAGGAACGTTTGCATTCAGCAATGCTATTCTGTAAGAACTCACTCCAGTGCTCACTTCTGATTCTGCGGTGAAAACTGTATTTAGTATTCTGTAACTTGATGAAAACTACGCTAGCGCCACTAAGTGAGAACATAGGTGAAGCGAACTACTTTTAAGTGAAAAGTTACTTAAATTGACAGTCAGAATACCAAACACTTTTCACTTCAGGTGAGTTACGAAGTGTAATCCAAAATGAGATATGAATCGTATGCGCACGTGAGTTCTTACAGAATAGCACTGCTGATCTCAGTTGCTATAAAACCTATGTGAGATACCTCTTATTTTCGTACATTTTTATAAGTTTTCGACATTGACACCGCTATACAACTTAGACCATATTGCGATTTGACGCTTTTTGAGTACGAAAATTGCCTAATTGCCTTCTGATGCCTGTCCAAATCTGCTCTTTAAGCTAATAGTGACAGATCATTCTAAACTGAGTATTGATATAGATGTAGTATGAGATTTTAGGTAAAATATGTATAAGGCACACAGCCACAGCTATATCCAACATAAAGATTCCACACAATCATAAAAAACTTATCACAAAACAGAGTGAAAATAAATACTTTACAAGAAGCTAATTTTAAACACAGGTCAGGTCATTAGAACCGAAGGCGACGACCTACACCAACAAAAAAGTACGAAACACAGTCTTCAGAAGAGAGGTACAATAAAAATACAATTCTTACTGGTGGTGTGGTCTAAAATAAGCATTGACGTAAGTGAGGTGTTGCTGGCAGGTGAGAAAAAATACCTGTTTATTTTTTTTATTTTTTTCATAATAAAAAAGTAAATAAAACCAATAAGCTAGATATTTTGTGGATTATTTTGGCTGATTCTGTTTTCAAATATTTTCTCTACTTCTATTTATGAGTGGTTTATGTTTTCTTTTTATTTATTCTGAAGATCCGCTCTTAACCTTGATTCCACGTTATAGGATGCGATGGACGAGGGCTGTGACAAAGCGAGCGAGCTAATGTTATTTTGTTCATCCAGTTATACCCTCAAACCGAGCACCCGGAGTTCTGACGACCTGATCAAATTAGGCAAGGACGAGAGTGTACCAAAACTGTGACGTGGTGTGCTGTGGAAGAGTTCTACTTACACCCAGTGCTTGTTGATAAGTTCAATACAAAGAAAATCAATCACACAAATTGTTGATAGTAGATTTTAAACTTCTACAACTTGTGAATAAAATTGATATTCGTGTGATCATAGCCTAAGTTTCCCTTAAACTTAGTTCTAGATGTAGAGTGAAATAACTCGTGACCCGACATATTTCATGAAATTGTTGCGTTGTTATAACACGACAAAGAATCGCAAAAAAATCTTGAGCATATGATAATCAGGTCGACGACCCGCCGCAGGTAGGCTTCGTCACACTCCAGATGACCATCTAAGGACCCGTGAGTACTGAATCGCGCAATATGGTGCCAGACGACCTGAATTATATTTCATAACATAACCTCTTACATAAGTATTGAAGCCAGATTAGTAGGATATATAGCCAAAGATGTTTATCTAAAATCGTCGTATTTGACCATACATTTAATTCTTCAAGATCTTTCATATAATTCTTGTCTATTGTGTGCCTCGAAAGTTACAGAAATTATAGAAGAAGAAAAAATGGTATAGGGTGGCCCAAGCCCAGTGTACCTACAATCAGCGCTGTACTGTGAGTACCTCATGGTACAGCCTTATGCTGTGTGGGAGTCATGTACTCACAGTCACGCTATGCATCTGACAACTAAATTCAGTTCCGCCCTGCTATAGTCTGAATTTTGTTAAGTATTTAATGATCCTTGCCTTTGAGCATCATTCTTAATAACTAAGGCCTTAATTTACAAGCTTGAGGCAACTAACTGATCAGCGAAATTGAAGGCGAAAGTTTTCACCGGCAACAAGCTCGCGTGCAAGTCGGTATAATGTTGACTGATATAATCGCTCGGTCGTGTCCCGCAATGAAATTAACTTGCATGCGAGTTGCTTGCGGGCTTAAACCTAATGAAGCTATCGTATATAAGAATATAGTTAGCCATAAATATTACAACTCGCTATGGTGTATAGCAGTGGCGTGCAGTGGTTCGAGTTAGGGTAGACCAGAGAAAATGTAAAAAAAAAAACACACCACATTATTCAGGGTTGAAATGTGGTGTTTTTTTTTAAATGCCTATTTAAAAAAAAACTCATTTAATTAAAAATCAACCCTGAATAATGTGGTTATTTTTTAAAATTTATTTGGACATTTTCTCTGGCTTACCCTAACACGAACCACTGCACGCCACTGGTGTATAGCAAACAATAAGACATGTATCTCCTCACCTGATGCACCCATTGCAAAACCTATAATCCAAACACCCACATTGCTCCAGTGACCTTTAAAAGTATCAGAGAATCATGCAACGTTGACCAGCAAATGATGAAGTAACACTTCGTGATAGCTTAATGCTCTGCGCAACATAATGCTTGCAGTTTTAATGATTCTTTCCTTTCTCAAGATGTTATTGTTATGATTGAGTACTGGCTGGATGAAATCGTGAGGTAATCCATGTAACTAGATTGGCCATGAGTAAAGATTTGTTTTTTTTTTTTCTAATTGTATGATGATATGATGCCTAATTTTTTTCCCCCTACATTATACTAGAGCAGAAACTTTATACCTACCAACTTTTTTGTGCAGATGAGAGTACAATTTGAAATAGTTAAAGTTAATATAAGAGGGAGTGCAAAACGCTAACAGAGCGGTCGAATTTTGACTGGGCGACCACGAGTTAAAATCAATGATTGTGGTCCTAAAGTTCTTTTATAATTTTAAACAATGAATCACCTTTTCTTTTTATTTATTAAAGGTTTGCCTTCTGTCAACAATGTTTATTTTCTATAAGTTACAAAATGCTCAGAGTCACACTGTACATATCAATAGTTCACAAAAGTGAGTGCTTATTTCTCAAGACTCTGTCCACGTTATTAAGAGCAGTTGAAAAGAATGACGAGAGAGAGATGCATTCGATTTAAACGATTTAATCGAAATAGACATCGAAAACTGCTTTTTGCTGATGAGGTTACGAGATCTTTAATCGCGACAACTGAAACTGGAAAAAATCAAAGATTGTGAATAATTTCCAGACCTTTTGCTGTCATCAAAGGTCAATGTCCTTCAGTGAGAGTTGAGGGGTGCTGACGACAATGATGAAGACACCAAAAATACAATGTCAAAATAAAAAAGGTCGATATGAAAAATGTTACCATTTCTGTGTTTTGACCCAAGACGACGCCCTTGCGTGAGTCATAATCTTACCAAAAAGGTTATTTCAAACTTTTTAGGACATAAACCCTAAAATGTGCACAAAGAACAAAACATCTGAGGTGTCCCTTCCATAAAATACGCTCAAATATACACATCACGCTCGTTGTCGCTTTAAAAATGCATTCACTTTATTTTTATTTCGGTTGAGTAAACGTTGAGGCCTACAATATTTATTTTACTAAAGAAATTAAGGTATTTTTCCGTCAATTTCTTTTAGTTAAAGCTCATTTTGACGTCTGGATTTCGTTTCATGCTCACTTCAAAGTTCTTCCAAATATCTTTGTTTTTCACAGTCTCTATGTTAGCAACTCAGCATGACCACATATTTAAAATACATATTTGTCAAGAAACTGGTCTTTTGAAACTAAGTATTCCGGGAAACGTGTTTCTTGCTTTATGCAAAGCTGCTCTTTGACCTCCCGTTTCGCAACGCTTAATGGAACTCATGACCAAACTAGTAGTAGTAGTTTTGGGATAAAGAGTAGCTTAAGGACCAAAACATTTATATAAAATAGAAATTTTCCGCAGATCAATGAAACAAAAAGCCCCGTCACAGTAGTTTAACCGGTTAGTCATTTTGTTAGCAAACGCGTCTTCAGTCCTATAAAGTTACGACTCCTTTACTGAAGACGCGTTTGCTAACAAAACCAGCCACCCATAAAAAAACCAGCCACATCAATTATAAACGTATTAAAGTTACGTGGACAGTAGGCTTGCAAATCATCACCGCAATCGAGTCGCAAAGGTCCGAAACATCGAGGTCAGACAAAGGTCCCTTGGAATCGATTTCTAAGATGTTTGTAATCTATAGAAAGCAAGAAACATCCGATATCTTGAGCAAACAACAAAAATTACAAGTTGCGACATCGATTTAATCGAATGCAATTTGAATCAAATCGATTATTGTCTGAACAGAAACGAATCATTTACCATCTTTAAATGTAACGAGAATCTAAGTACGTTCCATTTTTGAACCGTGATGAATTTGAGTTACGACAGTAATACGTTTTTTTTTTAAACCACAATATTCTTAGGCTCAGCGGTGACTCAAAAGCAGTTTTTTCGCGGTATCATAATAGATCGCTTTATCCAGCACGTCTGCCCTTTACCCAGTAACACAAATAACGGCGCGTGCGCAAAAACCTTTCATAATCGTGCGACGCACTGTCAAACGAAAGACGACACTTGACAGGTGGATTTAGGCGCCAAATTGGTACGTATCCAAGATGGCGGTTGTGTCAAAATGGGTGTTAAATAGATGACATTGGACGCGATCGACGAGACAATGCGTGGCTCGAATTGGAATTAACACTAGGTTTTATCAAATTATCGTTGACGTTCCGGTCAAATTCTGTATCTTTTGTTTTTGGTAATTTAATTTTGTCTTTGATATTCAAGGTTGGAGGCATGTCTTTCCGTGTTGTAAGGACACTGTAATACATTGTGCTAAATCAAAGAAAGTTATTCAGTACACAGACGGAAATAGGAAGTTTCATTGTTTGTGTTATCTAATTTCCGGTGACATGGTAGGTGGAGGTCAAGTTTAAAGAACTTTGCGACCTTAGTAATAACCACAAAATGGATCCTAGGAACCTGATAAAGTACTCTTGTTTTTTTTTTATGTGCGTGTTCGCAACGAATAATAGAACAAAACAGTGACGTTTTACTCTGGTACCTATTTCAGAGATCATGTCTTCAAATATTTTAACGCGTATGAAATTTTCGGAAGGGATAACTAACGCACCCGTCCTTTTCAAGGTTAAGCCCTGCTTGCTGAGGTCGCTCCGTGCATAGGTGATCATCATAACGTACGGGTGTTCCTCCGTACCTCGGAAAGCTCATTAGGCTGTTGGTCCCGGCTGTCATTTGTTTGCTTCAACGTCGTTATGAGTAGTCAGGACCCGGACGCCATGAAATCTGACACCAGTCTTGACAAGAGGTTTAGTGTTACACAGCTACGGGGTTGTGCAGGTCAAGATAGGTAGTCTCTCCATATAAGATACTGGTACTCAGCCACATCTGCTTAGACTGGAAGATTATGTATAGAAATATATATAGAAAGAAAGAAAAATGTTTTTTTAGGACTCGCACATAACAAACACCAAAAATTAAAAGCTTAATGTTAATAGGGTATTTTACTGTAAAAATCTAATTAGTCCGTCTGATAGATTTGCAAAAAATATTTGACACGTATTTTTTCTTTTTTCATGTAAACAAAAAATGAAGACGATACAGTGCGTTGAAAACTCACGTGACGTCACGTCGCTGGTAAAAATTGTAGCAACGTAGTGACGTCACGTGAGTTTTCAACGCACTGTATCGTCTTCATTTTTTGTTTACGTGAAAAAAGAAAAAATACGTGTCCAATATTTTTTGTAAATCTATCAGACGGACTAATTAGATTTTTACAGTAAAATACCCTATTTTAAACTGTGCGAGGTCAAAAAAGGTCCCTATCTCAGCATATGCTACAATATTTAAAAAATAAACAATTACCACAGCGCTTGTGTTATATGTTTATTTTTTTCAGAAAAAAGCATTGCACAAATATTCCTGCATGTATTATCTAAATAAACAAATGGACCACGTAACTTCCGGGTCATTACATACCCAAAAGCCAAACTTGTTGAAAATAATTTCTAAAACTTAATTAGCAACACAAACAAAATACATAGCGATCTTGAAAACAAACGATCTGTAAAAATTATGCGGAGCGAATTCTTAGTTTGCCATTGACACGATTATACTTAGCCGTAACTGTTTTTGTATGAAACACTATGGTATATAATTAAATCTGAATTACAGATACAAGAACCGTAATAATGTCAATGTTAGGAGCAGTAAAAAATATAAACTTATACTCTTGATGTGGAGTCGTTGATCGTAACGTTTTAAAGCTTATACAAGCTCCTGTATCATGGTAAACATTAAGTAAGGTAATGATTATCACTATCCTGCTCTATTTGAGATCGACGCCGTATGTCTTCTCCATATCGATTTTATTTTATGTCTCTTCTTGTTTGGCACTTCTTACCATGGACTGCCATAAGTGCTTTTTTTCTGTATTCTTTTTAATGAGTTTTGATTTTTATTTGTGCTTTTTTGTCACAATTTCTTGTACCAAATAAATTTTCTATCTTCAATTTCCATGCCTACACTTTTCCGTTGATCTTGGTAGGTTCTAGTCTAGCTCTTCATGCCTAAAAGGCAATTCTTCTTTTCATTTTCTGATATGAAAAGTAATTCTAAACATTGAGGTAGACACACTATAGAAGTCCCATCTGCTATAATTCTTCCATGGATCCTAGTTTGTTCTAAGTTATTATATAATAATACGTATCCAGATTACAATCTTTAGTACTTCTCCATCTTTCAGGAACGGCCTACGAAAAGCCCTTCATAAAAAGTGTGATCTTTTTGTGAAGGGTTTTGCGTAGGCCTTTCGCCCGGCAAACCATAGAAACTTAATACATCCTACCAATCAAACAAATATTTGATATGACCAATCAACACACAAATCAAAATCCGAACCAAGTCAGTGTGATTGAGATCGATCATCACGCCGCATTCGTGATGCACAAACGTGCTCATTTCGCCTTATATAACTAGTCTTCACACGAAACGATGGCATCGGTGTATTACACAAGAGTACTTTAATTACATATTGTTCTACTGCTTCTTCACAATTACACGTACAACGACTTATGGTTGTAAAATAAAAAAGGCACAATCGAAAGAAGATAATAAATCAATAGTGACAATGAGAGGTTGGGAGGTCATTTTGTGGAGTAACAATTACATATACAAGTACTAATATAATATTTCTTTTATTTTGTAGCGCCAAACAGAGTAGTGGCTACTTTCTTGGTATTAAGACAAAGCCGTTGTAAAAGGCGCCTTGGAGATTAGGAAATTGGGTATAAAGGGAGAAATGAGAAAATATTTCCCAACATCTGTTTGTTAATAAGATCACAATTAATAACTGACAAAAATAGCCATTGTGGTTGGCATAGACGCGAGTCCTGGAGATTAAATTTATTTTGCTATTGCAGTTTTGGTCTTTCTGCTCAGAAAACCGATTTTATTTATGTCTCGTGCACACGACCGCTCTAGTAGATCGAGGAGTGTAGAATTCGCTTTGGTCAAGTCCACGCCGATCCAAATTCTGGCATCAGCCAATAACGGCCTTTTTTATGAGTGGCGTCTCGCACTTCAACCCAAGGTTGTCGACTGCTTAAGAGCGTGTACGCCATATGGCGTTTCATACAAATTTTCAAGTCACTATTTTGCGAAATGACTGAACCAATTTTAATGAAACTTCACACATATAAGCAGGATACATATGTATGTAGGTCTAAAAAGTTAGTTAAAACATTTTCGAAAAGTCTTATTTAAAAAAAGATAACTGGAAATTTATGTTTGTATGGAAGATTTAAAACGGGCCTAATTTAACTGTTACACTATTTATCGATTTTTTTTTCAACTCACCTATGTATCCTGCTTATGTGTGTATAGTTTCATTAAAATCGGTTTAGTCATGTCGGAAAATAAGGACTTTAAAATTTTAGAAAATGAAGCAATGCCGTACGGCGTATACGCTCTTAACCGGGCTTGCTCGTGGCCACCTTAATATAATTAATATGAATACCTTCAGTCAGGGCTTATAAAAACTTACAAACTAAGCGACTACTCTCTAAGGGTACTTCCTGTAGGGTACGGCTGTAGGGTAGGCTACGGCTTAGGGTGTCGCTGGGGGAAGAGCAGCTAGGTACGGGCTGGATCGAACAAGGATCAATAACTGACAGTTAGCTCAGTCCTTGTATATGAGTGAACGCTCACGTATGAGACCGTACCAGTCACAAGACATTTGAACATAAAATAATTTACAAAAAAAATTAGCCAGGAAGTGCTTCACTTATATTATTTGCAAACGATTAAGAACTATTTGTACGAATACTGTAATCCGAGCAGGATGTATGTCTTACTACGCGTGATTTAATAAAATAAACATTAATTTTCGTAGAATTTTTCCAGGAAAACTAAGAATATGACTAGAAAAGAATAGACTAATATATTCTTCACGTGGGTGTTATAGTAATCTAGATATATACGGTAGATCTATTGTAGTCACTGAGTACTATACGGGATTTATTATCAAATCGAATGCTGCGATTGAACAAAAAAGTGCTCACTTTTTGTCATGGAAGGCGTGTTTTTTAATTATTTGTTTTTTACTTCATACCTTTTTTGCTCTGTACTAGCAAGCTCGAGACGATGATAGTATACGTAGTCGTAATTTTTATGGAAAACCATATATTTTCGTTTTTATTTATGAACCATGGCTCCTACTTTTTGTTTTTATTTTCACTAGCCTATTTTACCCGGAATAATTCAACGCTTCTAAATCAGTTAAGCCGTTTAGAAATTATGGTGGATTAAAAAAACTCACAAACATACATACATACACATATTTTTTTTTGTAAAAAAAGGTCGTGGTAAAAATATATATAGCTGTACAAATTTTGGTGAATGAAAACACAATCCAAAATATTGTTGTGAGAAAACTCCTATTGAACATTTAAATACATATTAGCCTGGCCCTTTCCCTATTATATTGGGGTCGGCTTTCAGTTGTAACAGGCTGCTGCTGATTTTACATGGAGCGACTCCACGACCTCCTTGGCAAGAGCGGTGGAGTGGTGTCAGGTTTTCTGGCATCTGACTATCCAATAATGACAGTCGAAAATCTTCAATTAATAGCCGTGACCACCGGTTTAAAGTATTTTCCGAGTCACGGAAAGGAGACTATCTTAACATGCCGAGATTCCTCATCTCGGCATGTTAAGATATTCACCCATCCACGGTGCGACCCTGACAAGCGTTGCTTATCTTTGAGACGAAACTGTGCGGCTGTTATTACTTAGCCTCCTACATACACGTATAAATATCTGCTTTAACTAGTCCAAGTATCTCAATTTCCAGCCAAACCTCATACAAATGTAATTCAACTCACACAATTCGTGGGAGCCTCGTATAATTTCGTAACTCATTCATTGCGATTACTTCCTTGAGCTGGAAATCAAAACCACGACCCACATGCGGCGGTCAGCTTTCTTAACCACTGACCGTAAATGTAGAAAACATAACTGTGTGATTATTCAGCTTAGGATTTGCAGTTATTATCATTGCTAGATAGACCAACGGATTGAAAAAGGTTTAGGAGATGAAAGAAACGTAGCAAGGATTATTTTCGAAATAGATCTTCACCATATTCTTGCCAGTGTTACTGGGGCCGGTGCAACACCCTCTATTTCCCCATAAATCTTTCAATTCAATGGTTGCAGAAGCACAGGACTGATAGTTGAAGAACACCGTGTGGATTTAGTATGGAAGAGTCTTACAGATCCTACCGCACACAACAGGGTTTTTTTTTTTGGTTAATGTGACGACACTTGGGCCTTTGTACGGCCGGACGTGAGTCATGGTATTTTTGACTGATTTGTAAACAGGAGAAGTCTGCTAGAGGTCCGTTTACAAATATATTTTGGTGCCTTATTAATAATTCTGTCTGCAATAAACTGACGGGCTGCGGTTATAAACTTAACTAATCCATTTATCGGCTTTTTATCGTACGCAAAAGGTTTGTTTATGATATCGTTCTTTTACAAAAAGGAGGTCACAAGGGTATTCGACCAAATTGGCCGGTTAAATACCTAAAGCAGATGGATAAAATTGAAGAGACTATCTTCTGTGATAAACAAAAACGCGTAACGAAATACCAAGAAAAACAGGAACTGAAGGTGAACATTGAAAGAATTTTGCAAATCGGACTAGTAATTTCTGAGATTGTGTGTTTAAGCAAACAAACACTCCAGCTGCTTATATATTTAGTATAGATTATGATCGTCAACATGGCATTCACACCAAACGGATATTTTACAAAGTTCACACATCTTTACACACTAAAACATTAATAAATTATTCTATTGCTGCAACACTTACAGACAACCACAACATTGGAAGAAAAGCTGTTTCACATTAGTAGTCCGGTTAAGCAAAAACAACCTTTCGTGTTGAACTGTGAGTGGTCACGTCAAAAAAAAAAGTATAATTTACATTAATTTTGCGATAGTTTATAGTGCAGAAACTAGGCCTTGTGTCACTTTACAAAATTAAATTACAAAATATTCAGAAAATTCGGCAGAAAAACTGGCTCTCTGTTGATTCAAAGTGAAATAAATATATGTACTAAACTAAACACTATGTATTTAAAATATATATTTATTCAACATCAAGGTTTTCACCCTACACATATTAAAAATTCCATTCCTGTTATTTTAGTATCGGATACGCATAAGAAAATATGCAATTATAATTTTAATGAGCACTAAAACCTCGTAAAGCCAATCAAGGGGGCTTAAGGTTCACAATAAAAGCTTCAAAACGTGTTTTTTATGGCTTTAAAAATAGTATGGTAGCAAAAGCTATAAATTTTGACATAAATTATGATTCCCATCTGACCTGAGAGCTTGTTGACAAGGAGTTGTCAAACCGATTCCTTGTTTAGGGCAATTTTCATCAAAACCGTTAAATACCCAGAACAGGACCAAATTTTCTGTTTTTTTTGTATATAGTATTGAAAACAACCTAGTTGATTCACCATCCTCCTGGCCAAGGATATGTATTTAAAGACTTACCTTGGTTTCAATCATTTCAATTTGCGTACTGATAAGGTGTTGAATAGGCAATACTGTTCCATCTTCGACCACATCAACTTAAAATCAGCTAACATAATGGACAAACAAGAGACAACCAATCATGAAAATTAAAGGAAAGCGGTACATCATATTAGTTCACCAGCTGGCTAAGGAATGTTAAAAAAAACTAAGGTACAGTCAGCCGTTACGCTCTGTTATTCAAAGATTTCTAGACCAGAATAAAAGAAACGCCAAACTCTATTTACTTTTCAGATTCGGAATCTCAATTCGGCCAGCGCTAAAACTTTAGGTAATTGATACAATAGTCTATGGTTAATTTTAAAATACATTTAATAGGTACATATGCTGATAATGACTATGAAGGTCGTACTTTGACTTCTGTTTGTCTATGTTTTTCAAGATATTTAGAGTTATACATTCTGTATGTCAAAATGAAATTAGTACCTTATTTGAGGTCAACTGCGTACTCTTAGGTTATAAAACATTTTCATGTTGAGGTCTTGAAATTTAGAGGACATCGACATGTGATCTTGTCTTCGTCACTCGATCGGGGCTTCAAATTAATTTGGTGTGAAGCCTAGATTCTATTTTCGTGAAGGTCTTTGGATATCGATTACAGTAAGTTTAACATTAAAATTCAGACGCGCGCCGGGGCTAACTATTCCTATTTTCTATCCATATTTACTAAGATATGTATGATTTGATGTCAAAGACATCACCCACAATGTAACAATCAAGAGGCAATCATTACCTTTTTAATTTTATTCAAGTCACGAATTCGCACTGCAACGTTGAGACTTCAAGAAAATATAATAACCTTAGGGTCTTTGGCCTACCTGGACAGTGTCACTGGTCAGTTTCCATAAACCATAGAAACGTAGGTTGCACATTCCATATTTAAAACCGGATTCATTTTTTAAAACGATTGTAGCTCTTTCACTTATGTATGTGAACAAGTTTTAGTGCTATAACCGTTTAAGACGATTTTTGTCGACTGTAAAAGTCGATTAATTTAAATGAATATTAGTTATTTAAATGAGAATTTTGCTGCAAAACTAACAATTTAATACAAAATAAATTTATTTTCTGTCAACGAATAGTTAATACGTACTAAAAAGGCCATAAGTTTGTTCAACACTAAGGTCTGTGAAAACGCAAGTGGTTTTAAAACCCAATGTTATAAGACCTCTTCAATACTTTAAGATGAGTCACTTTTACTTTAAATATTGATAAAGGAGAGGTCAAAATGTGTTGGCTTTATTTGTTTGTTTGTTTTATGTTTGTTTGTAAACCACTTATTTAAAGAGGCAAAGTCAATACGTCATTACTAAGGCAAATAAAGTTATAACTTCCATAAATAGTTCTTGAACAAAAACTGCACATGAATCACGATTAGGCTTCTATACATAAAATCTATAATAATCTGGTAATTAATGAAGGTATGTAAATGAATTAAATTATTTACCATATTCAAAAACTAGATTTTGGTGAAATCAATCGCTTTTAAGTTTAAATCCATAATCTTAAATGAAGGTATTTCCCGATAAGCACTGTGTGTTTTCTAGACAAACCCGAAGAAAATCTTTCATTCATGAGCAGAATTTTCTCTTAAATCAACCACATGCAGGTACTGGCGATAAATGTGCACATCCTGTCAAGGCCCCCGGACGACTTTCGACGCGAGCATTAAACACAGGACGTCAAACGACGAGACGATAATATTGATAAAAACGTGATACTGCAGTGTTTAAGGGGGATATAGCAATGGCTCTATTACGAGTGCCTATATTTCCTTTTGGTAGGTGGCGATGTTCTGGAATAAGTATTTCCATCTTTAGGAAAAGAACAACTTGGTTCGCATTTAAGGATTTAAGTGCACCCAAAGGTGGTGTTTTCCATAAGAAACTTTTAACGGGCAGTAATGAGTTTTTAATCCTCTTTATAATAAGTGCGCTGCAATTATCTTTGCCGCGCAATTTTTGAATTTGGAACATCTTAGTATTCAGCGCCAAAGAAATTGAGCGCAAATATTGTTTGAATTAAGGCTGGCTGGTACAACGGCCCATAGTCGCACCGCCGGCTGAATAAAAAAAAGAAATCAAATTAAAAACGCGCGAACTACAGCCCCCGTTTTCGTCAATTTTCGTGGGTTGTTAGAAATTCATGGTTTTGTTTTGAAAAATGAGTTCTTCAAGTGACAGTGAAAGTATACAATTAACTCCTGAAAGTATTAGAACTGACGCAAGAAATGTGATGGATGTTTTACTAAATAACAATTAAAAAATTAGGCGCCTTTTATTTTCTCATTGTGGGTGATGAAAAGTAGAGTGTAGTGTGTGAAGCAAAATATATTTTTGGCTCGAGCGACGTAGGTACTTTGAATCCCTCGCTACGTTCAGGATTCTACTAAAGAATCCCTCACTTCGCTCTGGATTCAAATAAGCGCCCTCGCCGTAAAAATAATATTTTGCTCCCTTTTTTGAGGAATGCTTTCTTTGTTATCATTACCGACCATCACCCGGGCGAAGTCGCTGGCTGGAACTAATTTACAATATTCTCACATAACTTAAAGAACAATAGTAAAAATAAAATATGACCAAAAGCATTCGGAAGTCGCTCAGCGGGCTATGGAAAGGGCTATGCTCGGTGTGTCTCTGAGGGATCGCATCAGAAATGAGGTGATCCGTCAGAGAAGCAAGGTAATTGATATAGCCCACCGGATTAGTAAGCTGAAGTGGCAGTGGGCTGGCCATATTAGTCGTAGAACCGACAACCGTTGGGGTAAACGAGTTCTAGAGTGGAGACCGCGTCTCGGCAAACGTAGTGTAGGACGTCCTCAGGCACGGTGGAGTGACGATTTGCGCAGGACGGCTGGCAGAAACTGGATGCGAGAAGCCGAAAATAGATCTAAGTGGCGTGCAATTGGAGAGGCCTATGTCCAGCAGTGGACTGCAACAGGCTGCTGATGATGATGATGATTCGGAAGTAATTCTCGACCGGTTGGCCATCGCAAGTTATAGGCACGTGAATCGATTCACGATATCGATACATTCGATTTCCGATTGCCGATACAATCGAATAACGTTGACAGGGGATTAAAATAGTCGATTAATTAATTATTGATAGACTGTTTTGTTTGTATGAATGTGACATGTTAGACCTTCGCTGGCCTTCCTTGTACAGTAGCTAAGAACTGGTGGTTTTACGTGTTTATTAATAAAATAAGGATTTGTTAATAATAACTGTATGCCCAGTTGTCCACACAATAATTAAACGAAAGAAAAACCACAGGCTTCATTTTACATTTGAGTTTCGATTTAGATGTTACGTTTTGTGCTGTAGAGACTTAGACATCCCCATTTGGGGAAGCTCAGTCTATTGCAGAATGTAAAAATATGCCATTGAATTTCAGATCTGAGACTGGCTGGAGAAGGCCCAGCAGAATGATACATTAGGTATAGGTTGTATAAAAATGTTGAATTAAAACATAAAGCAAACGTTATAGTCTATGCTGCTTTGCGTCTCATTTAAGAGCAGTGTGCAATAATATTATCAACATTATTAAATCCCTATTGACCACAATCACGTTATTCACATGACATTAGGTACATTACCAACCAATAAGACCAATTTCAAAGCGGAAATTGGCAACCAATCAGCCATTAATAGGCCAACATCACGTAACTCCAATACACCAACATTGGTTGCGAAAACACAGTTTTTTTACCTTAAAAAACCTTCAAGTTTGATCTTGGACTGGATTAGAAACATTTTGTCATTGTAGTTCTGATGTCACGTGGACGTTAAGTAATTTTTAGCTGGTATACATAATTCATTGCAAAAACGCTCAGCACTCTATACCAATATACATTAAGATGTTTTTCCCTCAGCATTATCAATGGGCTCGAGTTTTAGTGTCTCGCTTAATTGCCAAAGCATGTGTGTGCATTTTTATTTTGTTTTCTATTACGTAAGTGTGTGCTGTTTTGTTTTACTATCTGATAACGGTGTCCGAGGCTGTATGAGCGATGAAAGATAGGTGTGAAGTTCCGGGTTCTTTATCTCTGAAATTGATTCTAAGATCTTGTGGGAGGAATGAAAAGAAACATGATTTTTGTTAGAGATGGGAGTGGGTTTTTGTCGCATTGTCTACCGTCATCAAGATATTACATTTTGAATAGGGTATTTTACTGTAAAAATCTAATTAGTCCGTCTGATAGATTTACAAAAAATATTGGACACGTATTTTTTCTTTTTTCACGTAAACAAAAAATGAAAACGATACATGCGTTGAAAACTCACGTGACGTCACGTCGCTGGTAGAATTTGTAGCAACGTAGTGACGTCACGTGAGTTTTCATCGCACTGTATCGTCTTCATTTTTTGTTTACGTGAAAAAAGAAAAAATACGTATCCAATATTTTTTGTAAATCTATCAGACGGACTAATTAGATTTTTACAGTAAAATACCCTATTCCATGCTGCTCAAACTGGCTGGGTCTTGCATTGATCAGCTCATTGTTTTTTCGTGACTGGCATCTCGCTGTTCAACCTAGGGGTTGTCAATTGCTTAACCGGGCTTGCCTGTGGTGGCCTTAATATAAGTATTAAAGCCTTCAGCCAAGACTTATAAAAAAACATATAAAATAAGCGACTAGGCACGCTAAGGGCACTCCCTTGACACTCCACTGAGACATGCAAAAATAACCAACAGAGTTACTTTCGTATTTAAATATTACTACGCGTGACATAATAACAACCTGTCATACAAATCAATTTTTTTTTTTCATTTCAAGCAAGCGTCCATCTTTATGATGCTCTAGACGTTTGTGATGGCGGTGTCCGCCATATTGAAAAAAAACAAAAAGTGCAAATGAAGGGTTCATTCGAACTGTCATGTTTATGATTAGCAATATGCATAGGCATCGTATGAATATTGCGAAGATCAGCATAACTTAGAATAAAATCTTTTGAAAATATGATTGTCAAGACAGCTAAACCGCTGCGCTGATTTGGAAAATATTTAGCATATTGGTGACTGTTTTCATCAGATTTTTTTACGTAATCTTACTCATGTTAGACTGGGTTTGTTTCAAATGAGATTGAGTACAACAACTATTAAGACGCAAATGAAAACAAATTAGGCTCAAATCAGAATAACAGCTGATCACTTACCCTTTGGTTAATCCAATGTTTCTCTGTCAAACAATCAATCGTTTATCACACTACAAATCCTAGGACCTTCAGGCAGACCGTTAATATGGCCATTGCTGGACAACTAGCTACTATTTCCACAATTTCGTATTTTTTGCATGCTCGTTTAGCATTAAACTGTTAGTATATATGATTTATATTGCCGTGGCGACACGTGTAAGTTGTGACCTTTGAACAGTGGGTGACGGACACTATTCTTTTACTGTTATTTTTAGATGTAATCCTCTTTTCGTTGGTACCTCTCTTGATTAATAGTCATGGCTGCTGATATCTATGTTATCAGTTGGGAAGCACCCTACATAGTGTTGAGCTCCAGTCCAGATACAAGGTTGAGGACCTCAGACAGTAAAACTCTGGTATCAGCTGCATTGTGTTAGATTGCATGACAACCCAAACAACTATAGTTGGGAATAGGCCTAGGTAGATGATAGCTATCATCTAATTGTTTTTGGATGTGGAGCTTTTAGAGACTTTGAATTTCTGAGGTCTGCTGACCACTCGCTATTCACCATCGTGCACCGATGCTTTTGAGGCAAAAAAGAACCAAAGGGATGGTAAAGCACTGCATATACCTACTACTATGGCTCTATTTAAAGTTGCCTTAAGTACTGGTTACTGGTCATTCATTGGACAGTGTACTCCGTGACCTCGAATCATTGGAGGTCACAGCAGCCTGGTCTTCCTATTTATTACAGCTATTGAGCCTTATCCTTTAATAACTTACCGCTAAGTACATTGTATTTGTAAAATGATGTGCGTCCTTACCTGAAATGACAAAATATCTCATTAATATAAATAAACAGGTATAAACCTAGACCCATGAGTGAAGCTAGACACCATAAGTTGACGCGAAGGTTTGAATCAATCATCTTCAGCATTGAATACAGGAAAATATGTTTTTGTTAGCCTAATGACGAAAATGCATGTTTAAATATTGAATGCACTTCAATATAAGTAGGTATTTCAGAAAGGACCTAACAATAATATATGTTTATACTGTACGAATTATCTTAAACGATTGTCTATACTAATATTATAAAGCTGAAGAGTTTGTTTGTTTGTTTGTTTGAACGCGCTAATCTCAGGAACTACTGGTTCGAATTGAAAAATTCTTTTTGGGTTGAATAGGCCATTTATCGAGGAAGGCTTTAGGCTATATATCATCACGCTTAAGCCAATAGGAGCGGAGCAGCGATAAATAATGTTTTAAAATCGGGGATTCCACGGGGACGAAGTCGCGGGCAGCAGCTAGTATAAAATAAAAAAATGAAAGGGTCGCCAAATCGAATTTCGAAAAAGAAAAAAATCTGGGCATTTCTTAACTTCCAGGATTTGTCAGTAGCTAAACATTTTATATAGACATTGAGTACCTACACAAATTACCTCTGTTTAGGTGTATTAACAATATCCAAACCAATTTGCCAACGTTCATATAATACTTTAAGTACGTAAACAAAATAAAGGGTCATGAACCCCCAAATAATTCGGTTTTTCCTGCCCGTGTGAGTTCGGCAGCATTCGGCAATGTTCGTGCTTTCCGCCATTTTGTTTCATAGCTGTCAATATTGCGCGGTTCACGCAGCGTTACGAAAAGTAATGCAATGTAGGGTATGGCTGAGTACTAACTGTTGAAGAAGTTGCTAGTGTTTACCCACGCGGAAAGTGCCTGCTGCACAATATACTAATAGAGAGATTTTTTTCTTTGTAGACTTCTAAAGACAGCTTCAATGAGATAATATATGTAGATATACTTTAATGACAAATATGTGTTTCAGTGGTCTTGACTGAGAATGTATTCCACTTACCCTGCGTAAAATTAATGGGTCTGTAACTCTAAAGTTCGAGCGATTATCAGTGGCTACCCTTCAGTACCTGGAAGGGTTGTTAACTTTTGGAGTGGCATTTGACCTTAGTTTTCAGATTCCAATCTATACTAATATTATAAAGCTGAAGAGTTTGTTTGTTTGTTTGAACGCGCTAATCTCAGGAACTACTGGTTCGAATTGAAAAATTCTTTTTGGGTTGAATAGACCATTTATCGAGTGATAACATCACGCTGCGAGTAATAGGAGCGAAGAAAAAATGGAAAAAACGGGGAAAATTATTTCTTCTTTGAGGGCTTCCGTTGCGTGCGCTGCGAAAACGGAAAGAAAAATATGTAGGAAAGAATTATTCCTCTTAAAATGATCTAATAAAATGTCCGCGACAGTATATGTCTATCTTTTAAGATTAACTCACTAGAACCGTTTTTATGGTAATCAAATTTGGTCGAAAGGGATGAAAGTTTGTATTAAACTTTGTCAATTTTAAACCGATCGGGCTGAGAGTTTCAAAATCGGGGTTAACTATTCCACGCGGACGAAGTCGCGGACAGAAGCTAGTAACTAAATACGTTGTTCGAGTCTTAATCTTCGCTTAGTCCTCGTTTTATAACGAAAAACTAGTTAATTGCAAAGTCAATACAATGCACAAGTTGATAAGGGTTATGCCTTTTATATAAACCTTTTAGCAAAAGGTCAACTTAAATGCCTCTAAAGATAAAGACAATTGTCCTACAATCGCACCCAAGCCAAAACTATCACCTTCAAAATACACACGAATCTAACCCTTAGACCTCGCACAATAGCGCATACAACAGCCTATTCGTCTATCTAGTCTAGAAAGGTGCAGTGTTCGAACCATGACCTGCTGGGCCCTACTTCCATTTCCTCGTTGCGGTCCAACTGTTGTGGCCTTGCGATACGGCCGGGAGGCCGATGGAGAGATTGCTGATAGATTAGGATTGATGTTGATAAATGGTACTTTAGCGCTTTATAATCTTATAACGATAATTTAATGGATCAATATCATTACACCGTGTTTGTGCTCTTCGATAAAGTTCAGAAACAACAGCAACAATATTGTCTATCTTTTGTGCGTCTGAACACTGTCTCCCAAGATACAGGCTCCTGGCCTAGTTTGGGAATCAATGTCAATAAATTTATGTTGTAATAAATATCCTAAAACTGTGCATACCAATACCAATGTTGAAATGTTCAAGTTATAGTAGATACTGTCCATATGGTCCATCTATTTTACGATGTAAATGTGTGGGCGAGCCTAATGTCATTGTTCGGATACTAATTCAGCTAAAATCAGCCAGAGCAAACAGAAAAAGGATTTCTTTTAAAATCCAGGTATTAGTGCAATCTATTATGAGCCTAACAGCGTAGAGCAACTTTGAGAAAATGGCCAGAGCGGTTTTGAAGGGATAATCTCCAATTTCCCAGCACCATAGTACCAAAAGCACATTTCTGGTTATCATTGTTCGGATACAAATTCAGCTAAAATCAGCCAGAGCAAACAGAAAAACGATTCCTTTTAAAATCCAGGTATTAGTGCAATCTATTATGAGCCTAACAGCGTAGAGCAACTTTGAGAAAATGGCCAGAGCGGTTTTGAAGGGATAATCTCCAATTCCCAGCACCATAGTACCAAAAGCACATTTCTGGTTATCATTGTTCGGATACAAATTCAGCTAAAATCAGCCAGAACAAACACAAACACAATTTCTTTTAAAATCCAGGTATTAGTGCGATCTATTGTGAGCCTAAGAGCGCAGGGTAACATTGACAAAATGGCCAGAGCAGTTTTGAAGGGATAATCTCCAATTCCCAGCACCATAGTACCTACAGCACAGCACTGGTTCTTGCTGATTAATTATACAAGTCTAGACATTTGTTGCAGAGAACTGTCGACTTGTTATCATAGTTAGATAGTGTCCGATAAAGCACTGTTAATGAACGGGGCTCGCTTTGTGCAATGGATGAGGAAGTGAATTTGACGGCGGAAGGGTCAGAGAAAATTGTATCTGAAGAAAGTATCCAGGATTAGAGTAAAAAGAAGCTATGAGTATACACATATCCAATTTTCTTTAAGGTTATTTTCGTCATTTGCATTCGCATTACATACAAAAGAAAAAAAGGAGTTTATTGATAAATCAACAAACTCCTTTTTTTCTTTTGTATGTATGAAATCATCAAATGAGTTCTTCATTTGATGATTTCCCACGTAAACCCACCCGTATTCCTACTAATTTGAGTTCCAGAGCCACGGTGACTCTTTCAAACAAATTTGCAGCCAAACAGCCCTGGCAGATACTTTCCATGAACTAACTCCTGCATCCAGCATTATACTAAGCCCTGGACTTTTTGCGCGGGTATAACGCATTTAATCATTCCGTGTGTTGTTGTTTTATTTTTGGCTGTGTCATATTAAGTGCTAATAAGTTTTTTCTTTGTATGTATGTAAATTATCTACAATATTCATATACAAAATGAACATGATGGCGTTCATCTTTCCCACTCAGTCCAGTTCAAATAATTACAAATACACAAATTATAACGTCACTTGTCATATTTCACACAATAATAACGTCACTTGTCATATTTCACACAATAATAACGTCACTTGACAGATTTCAACAAATATGTGACTATCAATTCAACGAAAGACATTCGCTAGGCTGTGGACGTCTTGGACCTTGCATATCAGAGGTAAAGGCTAGGTACCTACACATTCCAGCGCGTCGCCATTTGTACAAAACCTCATTACGGAGAAACGTGTCAGACATCTTAATAACTAGATACATGTATGTAGTTACTAGGTATTACATGCCGAAAGTATGTAAAATATAACCACCTGCCTTTTAACGTTCCCACTGCTGGGACACAGGCCTCCTCTCTATAAGAGGGAATGGGCCGTATTCCACCACGCGAGCTCAGTGCGTGTTGGTGAAAGTCACATGTCTTCGAATTTTTTTGGTAAATTACACAAAGTAATGCGCCTGACTGGGTTTGAACCCGCGACCTAATTCGTAAGTCGGAGCCGTTACTACTCGGCCACCACTGATCTACAGCTTCCTGCTTCAATGTAAAATAAAATCTTCCATTTATTGTCTTTTTTATGCTGCTTATTCACTTCTTGATTTAAAAAACCTTCAAGCTCAGGCTATTATATCGTTTATCGCTCCGTGCCTGGCAATGCACAGCCCAAGGCACATATTATGAAGAAGTAGAATTTGGAATACATATATATTTAACTAAAGTTCAACTCTAACGCGGACCAAAATGGGGTTAACGGGCCAACAATGAATAACTATTGTTGACTAGCTGTCCGCACAACTTCGTTTGTGTCACATTTTTCATAACTGTTCCGCTCCTATTGGTATTAGCGTGATGATATATAGCCTATAGCCTTCCTCGATAAATGGGCTATCTAACACTGAAAGATTTTTTTTAATCGGACCAGTTGTTCCTGAGATAAGCGCGTTCAAACAAACAAACAAACAAGCTCTTCAGCTTTATAATATTAGTATAGATAAGAATTAGATTCACGAAGTAGTAATAAAAAAAGCCACAATTCCAAGACTAATAGCCTATTTAGTCTGGAAAAGAGTTAAAATCAAGAACTAATAAGCAAAAACGGAGCTTCACGTTCAAAATGTAGTAATTATTCTTAGTAATTAGTCTCAATACACCTACTTCAACATAGCATGTCATCATGTCACTATTCCAATAGAAACATGCAAATTGACGCATGATCCATCATTGACTGGACCAGAACTGTCAGTTTGAAAGTAATAAACGTCAAAGTCAAGCGTGAACCACGCGTGTTTGCGCAAACTTATGAATATGCAGAAACACGAAAGTTTATCATTGCTTATACACATGCTATGGTCATTTTTGGGAGTATTACTTTTGAATTGAGATTACGACATTAACTTGAATTAGCTACAATATCGACTCTTCGAAATAGTTGTGGTCAAAGGGAATGCTACACAATTTATTATTTTTATTGTAAAAATGTTTTTTACATCAGTTTACATTAAATCATCAATCAATCTGCGTAGGCTTTTGCCCAAGTAATTGGGGTCGGCTCCCGGTTAAGCCGGATTCAGCTGAATACCAGTATTTTACATGAAGCGGCTGCCTACCAGACCTCCACAACCCATTAACTGGGGAACACGGTACTTCTTGGCAAGACTGCGTGTCAGATTTTCTGGCTTCTGACAATTCGTAACGACTGTCAGATCTCCAAATGACAGCCGGGACCGACGGTTTACCGTACTTTCCGAGGCACGAAGAAGTCTCGTTACGTTAAGATGGTCACCCATCCACAGACCAACCTCGGCAAGCGTTGCTTAACCTTGGAGATCAACCCGAGCGGCTGTATAATTTAGTCACTCCTCCGTTCATCAGTTTACATTAAATCTATCTCATTAAATCAATCATCATTTAGGTCGCGAATCAGACTGATAAAATTGTCATTCACATAAATCGTCCTAAGATAATGTTACAGCAAAACAATCAATCATTTTTACTATCCCGGAAAAAGATAAAAATTTAGAGCAGACTTAAACACAACGGGCCACAAAACTTGAGCTTAAAACACACCTGCGGAACTGGAAATAGTTCGTTGCTACTTTACTTTCCTGTAAACTGTTATTGAACTACTATCGTAATTATTTGTGTCACTCCTTGGAAATAATAAATATTGATGAATTGAGAAGGTTGGTATATTCTAGTTTTCAAGATTGTCAAGGTAATAATTAGTAACAAAACAAGGTAAAGACCTGCATATGACCTTGACTTTGCACATGTCAATAACAAGGAATTCGCACCTGAACATACCTAAATCGTAGCATTTGGATGCTCACCCGGATGTATACAATCACCCTTACCCAACTTGTGTCCACACTTTTAAACAAATCAGTTCTCCGAAACAATTTTATTGACCACTTATTATTTTAAACACCTCAGACTGTAACGGATCTTCTGCGGTTAATATGTCGTCATTACTTTTGTATTTGAACATTTATACTCATTTGTAGTTCAAAGGATTTTGCGAAATTATAAATTTAAGATTTAACAGATTCTCAGAAAACTTAAGTGTAAAACGGGTTTCATAGATAAAGTATTTCTAAAGGCGATATTAATTAGTCTAGTTTGAAGAACACCTGTGTTGTTAGGAAACAAACTCATTTGTTTATGGTGAAGCTGGTCCATGGACGGGTCAGTAACACCTTAACATCTCTCAGTTAATGTGGCTTCAATGGCAGCCATCCATCTATGCCGATCCTTTTCCAAACCAGAGGATCGGCTTCTGGTATAACCAGATGCGGAATGAATATCGATATTTTAAACTGTGTTTGATTATACTGATGAATATCTTGTTGGCACTTGCACGCTTTAAATTAGTAGCTTTATTAAAAGGGACATTTTTTGCTGTAGGTAGTTGTTTTTGTATGTGTGGGCCACCCAACAACCTGTATAGATATACAGGTTGTTCGAGAAGTGCATGGTCATATTTAAGGCTGGTGTTCTATATCTACTTTACAGCCATGAATCAACTTGCGGAAATTGTTCGAAAGAGTCACCGCGACCCTGGAACGCAAAGGGCACAAGAAGGAACACGGGTGGGTTTTAGTCAGTAAGAGTCTGACACTCCCTTCCGCTCCGCCCAGAGCGGGAGAAGTCATTTGATGATTTCCCATCCAAAAAGAAAAAGAAAAAGCCATGAATCAATACCACGCACTTGTGGAACACCCTGTCTAAATACTCTCTATTAATTACCATATTTCTGAAGGGAAACTTCCTCTGAACATTAGACCTGGTTACGTTGTAGAGACTTTTGACTTGTTGTAGGTATATTATCTTCATTATATATTGTTATAGTGTCCCACTGTTGATTAAAGGGGTCCTCCACTTATTTCAAGACACCTCATGCTGTGCCACCTCAAACCATGTCTTTTTATTACGTTTGACAAAATTTCCACATTCAGTTGTTTAAGAATTACGTTCTTGACATATTTCTTTACCTTTCCCAATATCGATCTATTCCCTTTGTTTCGCACACGAAACATTGCGCATCAACTACAATACATCAACTCAATTCTGCCAACATTTCGCAACAACCCATCAGCACCTAAATAAGCTACTTAAAGTACAACATTTACGATGCAACAGTTGATTGATTCGAATCTTTATTACCCAATATGTCGTTACCTCTTTGACACCGATTTACGATGTGAATCGTAAAATTTTAGGTTTTTGGACAACACAATTTTTTTTATTTTCTGATGTGCATTTCTGTGCTTTTCCTTCTTCCTTCTGGTTGTGTTGCGTCACTATTAATGTTAATTCGTATTCGCTGTCATTTATTTTCATTATTTGGATGATTTGCATTTTGAGTCATTACAAAAATGGGATTTTATAAATCAAGATTTACGTAAATCAAACGGTGTTCTCTTAGATACTGTTTTCCCCAATAACTTATTTTATACTAATTTTCTCACTTAAATAAAGATAATTTTCCCTTCCCCTCTTGATTTAGCCCGATATTTAGTATGGTCTTTAGTCTCATTTGGACTACTGACGAAGCCGGTGAAATAGAAGGAATAATATATCTCCGCAGAAAAATCAGGTGGTTAGACAGAACGGATAACAATTATTTATTTACACTCTGATACTAAAATGATGATCATCAATCCACGGTAAACACCCCATGATCCAACATTGACAAATAGTTATACTAACTTACGGTTAATGAGAAATGCCCATAGACAAAAAACTTTGTATAGGTATTAACTATAAGGCCCGCATTAGCTAAAAAGAGCCACCAAAAAGTCACAGATCAATATCCTGTACAATCATTACAGACCCAGTGGCATTATATTAGAATTATAAGTACAAAACAAATAGTATTAGTGTGATTGATGATTTTTTTAAACCACAGTAACGGTGTCTTAAGTTTAGCCTCTTGAACTCCAGGAAAAGAGGTCGATACACTGGATAAAACTCTATGATATATTGTTGTGGTAAGTCTATGATTTATGGTGCGAAGTTTTAAAAACATGGATGTGTCATAATGGTCAAGCGAAAACATGCGACTTGAAACGTATCTGTTTTATGGATCTTTTATAGGAACACTTATCTTTTTATCTACATATCTGGGAGAATTTATTTTATTAGTAAGCTCATAAAAAGCTCTTTGTGTGGAGTCTACTGAGAATCAAAACGTAAGGGATTGAGCTCACCCGGTTGTGCATGGTACCATCCATATAATTTGATTTTTCGACAGTCGGAATCGCTGATAGAATGCCACTTTTGTCACGTGTATCTTTGAAGTGTAAGTACGCACCACAATATAAAGTTCTGTTCAATGAACTAACTGAGAGTTTAGAATTATAAAAAAAACAGTTAAATCTCTATATATTTTACGATGTTATAACTTTAACCTTATCCTAAACATCAAAGCAAAACCGTGCTTGACACACGATCAATTTCCTATTTATTAATGATGATTTAATAACAGATTAAAGTTAACGGCATTTTATCCGATTATCAATGGGAAATAAAAATCACACTAAAAACTATAAGTCAGGTCATTATCGAGTTCATAATATGTCAACGCACTAATATTTTAGTAGGTAAAATCAACGGCACGGTCAGTGAACATAATCTTTCGATGATTTGTGACTAAGGCAAACTGCCCACTGAGTTATAATCTGTGGGAAAACCATGAAATGGACGGATGGTTGCAGAGGTGTCGCTTATGTATTGAAAGTAGGAGACGACCGCCTTTCATAATTTATCGGTAACTTATTTATTTATCAAATTTAAGGATCACCAACGAGTGTTACAAAATACTAAAAAACATGCAGAAATAAAAAATGGTACAGTTAACATTATCCTATATTGCACACTCAATCATAGGCAACCACAGCTTGCGTATAAACCGAGCGTACACGGTTCTAACAAAAATAAAACACAATGGAAACGTCAAATAATAAAAGTAATGTCAAAATTAATCAAAATATGTGAATATGTCAAATAAATTATGAATGAAATAAAATACTTTAAATGATCTGGATTAAATTAAATTAAATCAAATTAAAATTCTAGACTAGATAAAATATGAAATAATATTCTTATTCTGAAGGATGTATTACCCAGAATACGAAAGAGCTACTCAGAGATTCACATAAAGGAGTACCTCGTTCAGTTTCAGAGGAAATTACCATAAATGACGAAAAAATATGACTATTCGTCCCATGAATCTTGCGCCTTGGATGTAGCGCAAGATTCCTTGGCCGAATATCATTCAACCGAAATTAAGGCAAATTATGTTCTTATAACATTTTGCAGAAATCTTTCGACTTACTGCTTTTAAACAAGAGAAATAAGTATAAAAAGTAGATAAGGTACACCACTTCCTCAATCATTAATAATCTCTCAGGTTCTAACTAACGATCTGCCGATATTGACCCCACTCTTACCGCTGCTATAAATTCAAATATGTAAATGAATGAGGAAATCTCTTTTTACAATATGTAATCCCAAGTCCTGACGTATGAGATCCACATTAATTTGTTCTAAATTATAAGAACCAGGCACCTGATATTAATATTATTGAAGATTTATTTGAAAACATGTGAATATTCTTTGAAATAAACGGGGCAGGAGATGTTTGACAAATTATTTTATTGGCAGATGAGATATTTCGTTTTGTACGTGTTGAAGTGTGGAGAGGGGGCAGAAAATATGTGTTATTATGTCGATATGGTCAAAAACGTTGGATATCATAAATCATATGACAAGATGTAACATAAGACCATCAATGAAAACAATAATTTAGTTAGCAGTAAAATAATATTGGAAGAAATACTCAGCGCAGGTCCTCACCGTAGTTGCGGAATTTGTTCAAAAGAGTCACCGCGGCCCTGGAACGCCAAGGGCACAAGAAGGATCACGGGTGGGTTTTAGTCTGTAAGAGTCTGACACTTACTTCCACTCCGCCCAGAGCGGGAGAAGTCATTTGATGATTTCCCATCCAAAAAAAAGGTCCTCACCGCAATCATTTTCAGGGCAGGTGATGTTCAGGGTAAGTTAGGAACAAACCGCATTACACTTTTGGTCTTACAGTGATATGATCTTGCCAGATCTAGATTCATCCAAAAACTTCCACCAAGGGGTTGAATTTAAAATCATGATGGAGACTCACATGCTGATTTATATCGAGCTTCCAGTTTTAATTAATCTACCCACTCTCTCAGGTCACTGAACGATCTCAGGTTCATATTAAATCGCAATATATTATTCATAAGAAAGACTGCTTGCTTCTAATTTAGTATTAAATCAGTTAAGAGCTATAATATCATTGGACTCATTCATATCTGAATCTACTCCTATAACAGTAAGAGCCTTATTAATAATTCATTATTCAAGTACATTTGTTATTATTTTTTGTTCATACGCATCGTTTAGCATAGTAACTTTAGTTACCATAGCAACGTATTTAAATAGGCCATCGCTTATAAATTCTTAGTCATCCTGTAGACCTAATAAATAATGATATGGGTTTTTTCTATGACTAATGACATAATAGCGGCAACTGAATGGCAATATTAATGGTCAAATGCTACTTTAGAACGCATTAGCATTATTATATTTATTTTGTAGGCCTATCTTATTACCAGTTCGTGATTCTAGCCTGAAAGAGTAAGAAATTGCACTTAGTAAGCGAAGGATAACAACTTGCCTATTGGCATTCCTCCAAAGCTCTTTCAGTGAAAGAAAGGATTCCATATTTGTGAGGAGTTTGTTGCGCCACTTGTTCTTCCCAGCTAAAAGAAAGAAGAAGAAAGAAAAACTGTTTATTTGCGCCAAGCATGACGCACACCAAATAATTAAAACACTAGGAATTGGTGACGGGCGGGCTTTTTGGGGGACTGCATTTATGTAAAATTTGACGTTCAAAAAGTGCTGGCTCTCATCTTAGTTAGTTAGTTTTAGAATAAATGACTTTTGATTTGACCTTTAACCATGAATACCTCAAGACGCGGCCGCTGCTTAAATAAGGCTTTATACAATGTTACATCTTATTATCTCTCATTCTCAGAGATTTGCCTTATTTTGAGTCAATAGACTGGACTAGTACCAATATTTTCTGGAAACCTCACAATTTGGGCTGTTACTTTAAAAAAGACCTACAATTATCCGTTTATTGCTGTTTAAATACTTGAATATTTCATGATACACTTTAGTTCCACCGGTATGAATGGAAATTCAATAACCCCAGTGTTGAAGCAATAACTTATTGCAAGCCTTAATAAGTCGCATGCGAATGGCTTCGCACAAACAAAAGTCAAGGAAAGTATTGTCCTTCAACTTTACGATCCTGCCCTATGGTTCGTGTGTGGCACGACCTGATTCATGAGCCCTTATTGTAAAAGAACAAGGTTCAATTTGCGTTGGCTTAATTGTAACGGCTTCTGCAATATTTTCTGCGGGCATTGGGCTGTCAATATTTAAATGAATTATTGCACTGGATGTATAAGTTATTGAGGCGTAACCACAGCAATGATGTATCGAAGTCTTTTCGAACTCACAAATTCAACGTTGAACCGAGCAAAACTGTTCATTTCAATTCTTTTACAGTAATTGATTTGAATTTATGCTGGTCTAAATTTCTACAGATTCAATGGCTATAAACTCAAAGGTGTGGCAAATAGTCAATATTTGCCATACAATACTAAATTGACATTGCTAAGCTATCTCACTAGGTGCCTAAGCAAAACATCACAACTTAAATATGTTTTTCGATCAATAATTTATTTGGTAAAACAAACTTGGTGACAGTAGATTACATACTTCAATTAGGTAGTCAATAAGCCAATCTAAACAGAATTCCTTTCAAACCCTCTACCAGATACGTCTCAAAATCTACACGAGAATTTCACTGCACCCATTAAGATCGCACATATGGCCTTTTGCAACCGAATAAGGCCACGATGTACGATGAGTATGTTACGTAAACGGCACAAAAACTTGCACAGAACTGGGTCACAATACGACATCTCGATTGATTTAAAACCCACAATGTAGCGATTTTTTCAAATTAATCGAAATCACTTGCCAATTATCAATGAAAATGTCAAGAAGAACTTGTGGTTTCGAAAAAGAGGTACGCCTTGGTAAGGGTATTGTCTCTGATGAGTAAGCAGAGGGTCTTGTGCAATAAAGTTGAAATTCCAAGGGATGGTTTTTTGACAGACAGCATTCTATTTTTACATGGGTGCAGTAGAATGTATGAAGTAATTATATCAGAAGAGAGAATTCATCAGAATAATTTCGCACATATAGACAAAACAAAAACTGGTAACCAGCATAACCTTGCAAAGTTCTTACGCAAAGCCACCCGGATGAAAATCGGTTTCCCAATTTTAATTGTAAACCTTCAATAACTAGTTACCGTAACAAAATGTCATTCCAACAAAGTGCATGTAATTCAGTAATAACAGCGAAAAATTACTGAGCAAAGTCAACAAAATTAATATCCACAGACTTCCGATCAATGCAACTCCGCCATTACTAATAACAGGAATCGAACTGCGCCAATTAGTAAACGGAAAGCTCTAATCGATTCACTCATAAAATCGCATAGATTTTATCGATTGTTGAGATATTTCAAAGAAACAAGAAAATTGAATGAGAAATCTGCGCAGTTGCTGTAGTTTGGGAAACTATTTATAAATATTTGACGTTTCTATCATAGCTTGTGTTGAAAAAAAAAACATGGCCTAGAACAGTGCCTAGTGACATTCTTTAGTAAACTTATTTCTTAACCATTAATCAGCTTATGTCTATAAACACAAACAAAAGCTGTTAGTAAAAGCAAATATTCTAGCAACTGACATGAAAAAAGAATATTAAAAAAGGGATGCTCTTATGTGTCAAAAGCTCTTGTCGAATCTGCACTACAATATAGAGAGACATCGTACGTTTAGGAATGCTCATCAAATAAGTAAAGTTGATCTCATCTCCTTACTCCAATTTCCCTGATCTTGCCAACAAAGAGGCAGGCTATCAAATCCTACACGGAATCACTTTCCCATTCGTCTCACGTTAGATGTACGATCAATAAATCTATTCTAATGTCAGTGAAATAAATGGCGTCCAATTGCTATTCCGCTCAGATGGACATCTTATTTAAGCTCATCTTGTTTAAACAATGCTGATCTGTTTATTGTTCGTCTCTATTTAAATGTAGGGGAAACTAATTTATGGCTGTGTTAATAATAGAGTAGATTAACATTAATTTTAGGTTTTGGTTTGATACTCATTGGCTTCCTGTATCAGGGACGGTGATTTTAGAGCAGTAACGTATGAAGCGGGATTATCTGTATAATTATCCTCTTCCTAGGCGTAAAACAAGGCAATTAAGCAGTAATGTTATTCATGCATCTGATGAAAGAACTAGCGATCAGTGACAAGACTCTACAATACAAGACGGTAAATCACTTCTTGAGAATTCAGCAAAATGCATAAAGTCTTATCTTTTCAGTTGAGTCTGTACTTGATCACCTATAAACATGCCTCATTACAGCCTCTATCACAAGCCAGCAGTCCCCGTACCTCTAAACCATTCCCGAAAACGCTGACTCAACCACATAAAAAGGCGTGAACACACGAGCAACAATAATTGTGCCGCAAGCTTGTCACATTACTAGCAACCGGTTGCTTATGAAATCGATCGCGGGCGTGGCCACGAGACCAACTTTATGCCTACTGGCTCGGTGCTTGATGTTGTGTCTTATGATGACTGTTATGTGTTTACTATGGCTTTGTGCAGATTAACTTGGCTGTGCTATAATGTGATATAATCTTTTGGTGTGTTAATGTTTATAAGAAATGTGTTTTTGCTAAATTGAGACATGCATGAGAGGTATAAATTTGGACTTGGTAACAGCTATTTTCATTGAACATAAGTTTTGACAAAAAGCGTTTATAAACGTTCACATCCTCTAATCTCTTGGACGTGCTTATGTACTTCAAACTAGACACTAATCTGTAGAAACAAACTTTTTGTCATTAACGTAATCACATGCATCCTGTTACCTAATTAGTAGAAAAAACTGTAGCTATTGACGAAGAAAAAAAGGAACAAATACATACGTCAGACTAAATAAAAGTCTCATAACATAGAATTACTAAAGCACCACAAGGGATTATAAACATGAATGAAACATACATATGTCTAGACGAATCATATTCATAGATACAAATTAAAAATCAATCGCGTAATACGTTGCATCGATAGGTATTAATTTAATCGAGTGATATACAAAAACAGCAGACTGTCGAAAGGTAACCAAAACTTATGTTGTCTTTGTACTCATCATCGTATGAACGAACTCTGGAAAGATCCTGTCAAATTATTTTTGAAAACAGATTATAGACACCACAATTACTGAAATACCGGTACTAGCGAGTCACAGCCAGGAGGTAGCTCTTTCCAAAAGTTCGTTGTTACTTATTCACAAAAAATACCTTACAATAAATCCTAACAAGGTGTACGACCGATGTGAACACATCCAAACATGAAAAAATAACAATAATGTAGTGTGTTGAAGTTTTTAAACTGCTCATACGTGCGTCATAAATATCAGTTTGAGTTAAAGACTCATTGATGCCCCCTCAAAAGTCAAAAGGCCAACGGAGAGTGGGTATCGCCATATTGAAATGAACTCATCTATTACCACAGCTTTGCGGTTTGTGGCCATTTAAACTCACAAACTAAACGATTCTCATCTATTCTGTAATAAAATATTGTAGATTTGCATAAATTTAGTTGTTGCCTTGAAAACAGCGAACACCGTTCGCAATTTTGCAAAACATCTCGCCAACTAACGTTTAATAACGCAGATAGAGAGAAAGTAATGCGGTAACTCCATGAATTATGTATGTACGTGCGAGCTACTGGAATGCCGTATAACTTCCGAAAAAAAATCCGTATTACGCCAACAACTGCACGGCAGCCGATAAGTCACGTGTTTGAACAACATTACAAGCATGGCCGCCGTCCTTTGACAGCTGTTAGATTTTCCCGCTGTTTTTGATACCTACATTTTTATATTTATTGTGCATAAATAATAATAAAAGGTTTTATTGTTTCTCGTTCAATAGTTCTACTGCACGAAAATTTAGGCAGCCCCGGTAAGTTATAAGAATACTTGTGATGGGCATTCAGACGGCGATTGTTTTAATTAACAAAATTTTGTTCAAGGTAACGGACACAGCACGTGGTAGGCATTGCAGGGAGCCAATCAGCATTTTATGACACATAAAAATTAAGGTGTACAGGTGTCCGTTAAAATTATCTCATATTTATAGATTGGATCTATAAAATAAGATGTTTAATTAACACGTCGCGCTCTGCAACTTGCGAGTAATCAAATAAAATTTCAGATTTAATTATATTTTTTAGGATAAAAATACAAAACCTGATCAGAAATTATTATAATGTGAATTCGTATTTAGCTTTGAGACTTGTTTTGGGCTCATCAGGCAACCAATAATTTTACATGACATTTGCATATATAATGAGGTACCTACACAGAGAAAGAAATCCGGTTTTCGCAAAAAAATCGTACAAAATAAACTGTAGATCACGCTTAAGTACTCAGAATGTCAAGCGTCGATTTCGTTAAGATTTTATGACTTTCCATAATATTTTTATTTGTAATTTATCGTCTAATTTCTGATAAACCGGAGATTATGGCAATTTATTTCATCAATTTCATCATACATCTATTCATGCTCAGTGAATCGTAAAAGGTTCTTACGAGCAGGATTACGAAGTCAAATAGCAAGTAGATAGGAATTGACGTTCAAGTCGTAATTTAAAAAGTTGTTTTTATTTCGTAAATTGACATTTAAGTGACATAAATTGTATGGGGAAGTTCAAATTGTGAATAAATAAAAGATAAAAAGTCTTCTTTACTCTTGAACTTTGATTGACCAAATTGCATAGACAATTTCTATTTTTCAGTCAATACTTTTTTCACATGTTGTGAAATAAAACACTAAATAATAATTCGACCCCATTTCATTATGACAGCTGTCACTCAGACTCCTACGTCTATAAATCCATCATACGTATGGTAAAATAATGTACCTGAATGTTTTTTTCGAATAAATATTGTCTATTATTCTACTTAAAGGGTAATTATAATAATTAACTTACCTTAGTATTAAGCGTGTGTGTGGAGAAGAAGGAGCATAGAAGAACAAATGTGGACAGCCAATGGGCCGACACGAATGGCGTCGACTCCATAGTGAATCTGTAACAAAAGAGGATACATATTTACTCATTTGAATTAGAAGGAAATTTTACACCGACGATACAAGAGCAACTGGGAAAGTGCTTAGAAAAAGCAGATATTATTAATGAAGACAGACCAAAGTCCAGCAGTGGACTTTGTTGCTTAAATTGTTTTAAGTTATTTTTCATAGCAAGACATACATTCAATGCCAGTACTGGTCGTAAAATGAACCCTATCATCTCGATTTGTAATACAAAAAAAAAAGAAACAGAAATAAGAGCTGCCTCTAATTAGAAGAGACCCATTTATCTCAATATTCATCAAAATCTTTAAATTGACCTGCTGAATTTCCCAACATAATAATCATCTTAAGTAAACACTAAAACATTACGTAACGTCTAACAACTTCGACCATAAACAAGGACCAAAGTGCTGCCATACAAATAAATTTCTGCGCGTCGGGGTTGCCACTTTTCCCTGTAAATATTCTTGGTACCAAGCAAGCTTAGATCAAGAGATAGTCCCTTATCTTGTGATCGCAAATTCTGTTGCAAATTACACTTGGTGTAAGAAAATGTGTCCTTATTACGTGTAGCGTTATCTTGTTTCGAGTACAAGATACTTATTGTTGGTAGGTATGTGCTGAGATTTTTGGAGATTCCTATCGGTACATTTTATTATAAAAAACCCCGTCGTCTCCCTGTCTGGCTGTTCTGAGGTATTGAGTACTAACTGTAAAATACAGCAGGCTTTACGAGCCATGTTTGGTATCCTAAGTTCTGAGAGTTGTAAGCCTCTTTTTACAAAGTATAAAATCCTCACACTTCCATCACTTTATATTTTGGATATAGCTATGTTTGTCAGAAATAACCCCCATTTGTTTCCTCGAATATCGGACATCATATTACGTAATCGCCGAGATATTAGTAAAATTCGTGTTCAGCCAGCTAAGACAGCGCTACTGTATAAAAGCGTTGTATGCTGAGCCCCAATAATTTATAGTAATATGCCTAACTGTGTTAAAAAAATTAAATACAGACCAGTTTAAGAAAATATTATAAAAGTACTGACAGAAAAAGCTTAGTACCTATAATGTGAATGAATTTCTGAATGACAAAACGCTTTAAATGTTTTGTTGCATGACTGTTGTTAATTTGTATGTTAATTATTGATTGTATTGTTATTACTGTTCTCTGTATTTTTTTTATGATTTACACTTTTTGAAATCATAACTGTTTTTCAACCACATTTGTAGACCAGCCATGGTCAAACATGTTGAGCCAAAGTATGTTTTGTAACACCTATAATAAGCATCACTGCATCATACCATGTATATTATCTACACATGTTTTTTCAAATAATAAATCTGAATCTGCTTTTTTTTTACTCTTGTATGAATCTGCTAATTAACAGCCTGGTGTCCCCCTTTTGCATCGTTTAGTAAATCTGTAAGTTAGCTTGCAGTAATAAACACCGACGTCTTTAGTACGTTTATGATAAGTATTCTGTTTTAAAAGAAATATAACAGCCCACAAGCTAAATTATATTATCCGAATTATACAACTCCTCGAAAAAATCCTGCCTGCCTTAAGACCAGTGCAGTGCGTGAATAAAACGAGACAAAACCTCTTCATTTACAAGTCGCTTCTTAACCTCTTTTTTTTTCTGACACTAAAAAGGATTTATACCAACATTACTAAAGAGGATTTATGTAAAGTGTCTTTGCCAACCAGCCAACACTAAAGTCGCGCAGATTGACACATCAAGTGTCATGGAGGATCGGAAGTGAGCGGCGATTGTGTGCAGAGATTGGGGTGACCTCAGCATCATCAGATAGCTTTCAAAGCATTGCCACTATTATCCTGTACCTGAGATTTTTAGTAAGATTGTGGAGGATTATTTAATTTAGTGTTATTACACTTTAAGTGGACTCGAACAAGGCTGGTGATTACTTTTGTGTTACTTTCGACGCGGTATTTATGACCCAATTGGGTATTGACTGAAGAGAGTATCAGTCAGTAATAAATAATAATAAAGGTACAATTCAGAACTTCCCTCTCTTCACTCGGTCAGTTAATTCAATATAATCTACAATCATTTCACAAAAAAAAAAGAGAAGTGAAACTATGTATCTGTTATTAATTAATTAGTATAGAAAACTTCTTGCAATTAAATTCTGGGAGGATCAGTACAATTATAAACGTATTTGCTATGGTAAAAAGTCTATTCAACTGCGATAGCTAAAGATTAATTTATCTTCATGTCAATCCAAGCCTCATAGAACAGTGAATAACTACACGGTGTCACTCGGATAGCCCATAAGAGAGAAGTCGCGCATAAAACCTAGTTGGTAATAAGCTGGAAACGGATAAAATAGCTTACGTTACTTGTTTAGAGACAACTCTGCCATATTATTACCAATCACATCTACTTATTGTTAAGAAGGAAAACTTCGAACGACCTTTTTTATGTGCTGCTATTTTATGGCATAAAATAGCAGCATATAAAAAGGGTCGTTCTAACCGCCAATCAAGCTATATCGGTTTTAGACACCTGTGGACTGTGACCCATCAACGACCAATTACAAACCTATATAATTAACATAACGATATCTAAAACGTTAATTAATCCGTGTGGACATTATGATAATATTCGTCATAGGAAACGTTGATTAAACAACCATTAAACAACATCCCATGAAAAATTTTCAAGGATGATGAGATAATGTTGTTTTTTTTACGATTTTAGAGAAAAACAAAATAAACATGTATTAATAATATAAAAAATAAAGAATATAATTGACAAACATACAAAATTAAGCTAAAAATGTATACCTAAAATTCATGAAATAGATAATATGATATTAGCACCGGTAAAAATATATTTTAATTCACATTTTGCTCAGGAATTATTACTTTCGTCCTACCTAAATAGCATTAGTTCATGACCCTTTCAAACTTTATTAATACTCCTACATGAAAATAAAACTCAAAACAATACTTTCCATTGCTTAATCAAATAAAAAAAAAAACAAACAAAAACATAAAACCATAGGTTTAAATTTCGTTTTTGCCGCCAACAGTGGGACCATAAACAAACAAAAAGTCTTCTGAGGTCGACGTTCGCGCTCAGAAGGACAATGTCTTTTCTGAGAAACGGACGCGGCCGCGAAATATTAATAAAGCTCCGTTTGCGGCCGGGACACGTTTCCGCATTGGCTTGCGGACCGGTCCGGTCCCGGACAGGTGAAAATAAAGCAATGGTTACTGTAATTGTGGGTAATTAAATCTTGTTTATTGTCGTGCAGAGATTTTTGAGATAGTTGTCGTTTGAAAATGATGAAATTGTTGTGTTTTCCAATTTCTTTTCTAAATAGGATTTTCGTCTGCATATGACACGTAATGTAAACTATTGAATTCGAATAGGATTTATTGTATCCGAAATTATCCTCAGTGCGATTCTGTAAACATCTAATCGTGTGAGGTTAGGTGAAGTGGACATGAAGAGAGCTATCAATGCATACAAACAAGATGGAATGAATTCACCTCATGTTGCGGAATTTGTTCGAAAGAGTCACCGCGGCCCTGGAAAGCAAAGGGCACGCGAAGGATCACGAGTGGGTTTTAGTCAGAGTCTGACACTTCCTTTTGCTCCGCCCAGAGCGGGAGAAGTCATTTGACCACCACTGCCACTTCTTCTTTGCTGGGGAGTTTGTTGCGCCACTTTTTCTTCCCAGCTAAAATACTAGGAAGAGGTGACGGGTGGGCGTTTTGGGAGACTGTCTTCAAGTAAAATTTGACATTCAAAAAGTGCTGACTCCCAGCCTAGTTTGTCCGGACCGTCGCTCTTTACCTCTACGAAGTTAGAATGGCCAAAAATAATGCAATTCTCAGCAGACAGTATGGTATCCATAGTATGATGTCATCCACAACCCAAAAGTTCTCGATTTAATAACCTCCGAAGAACCGCCTCTTCTCTTAAACCTCCTTAATGTGTGTTTAAAACTGATACTAAAGTTTAAAGCATCCTTAATGAGCTGCAAGCATTAGCACTCCTCCTAATTACTTTGTGTTCTGCTCGTTTTACTTAAGTTATACTTGAAATGAAATGTAAAAGGGTTCTCTTGCTTCTTTTTTAATGGGCTTCTGCCCACAACATACATTACATAGTCCATGAAGTGCAGTGTACCTAATTTTCCTGAATTATTACTGTCTCTTCGATCTATCTGTCTAGCCTTTTTTGTACTAATACTGGGCAAACGCAGCATGATGATAATGATAGCTAAATAATAACAATTTTCGCAGTTCTTTTTTCGGCTAACATGATCACGTAATTAATAAGGGAACTCAATTTGCTTAGTAACTAGCAAAACTCTTTCAACCTATAAATAATAACAAAAAAAAAAAAAACAATTTAGTGTCCTCTTATACCATCACAGATGACAACATACAAGAAACACGGCCATTAATTTTAAAATGATTTACGTCATCAAGATGGCCTTTTATCACATTCATTCACCTTTATATACATTTCACAAGAGTCGCTTTACCGAACACAAAAACTAAAATACTTTAATATGACATACGCACGTCGTAAATTAATTTATAATGGCGTCTTTTATCATCAAAATCAGAGATCTAAATGGGTGCCAGGTGCTTGATAGCTTGCGTAATTTTTATGTTTAATTTTTGTGGCAACTCTGCCTTTTTCTGGTCACTATTATTGAAATAAGTGAGATGTTTTTTTCTATGACGACTATTTACTAGAAAATTTTGCGTATTATATAACTTTATCCTTCATTATCAGGAATTAGGAACATATTATATATTATGTACCTACCATGATGCAATGCAAAAAAGTATTTGACAAAAAAGCAAAACTGTTATTTTTTTCGATTTGCAGTTTCGCTTTTCCGCATAAGAAAGCTTATAAATATACCTACCTATTTGACATGAACCTATTACCAGGTGACTAGAGCTTTTTTCAACCGTATCTATCCCACACATGAGCAAAGGCCTCCCAAAACTTCAAATCTCAAACCTTCTAATAATTAACCAGCAATTGCAATAAGTAGACAAGAGCATTTTTTATATTTTAATCATCCTGTATTGTCCCACAGGTGGGCAAAGGCATCCCCCAAGTAATTCCGAGAATTCTTTTCCCGTGCGACCAGGCAGCCCTCATAGTTCGCGTCCAGGTCGTCTCGCTACCTCTTTCTGGGCCAGCCTTAGTGGCACCATCCATCTTCGGGCGATGTGGCATTGTGTGGAGACTTTGCCCAACGGTCACCGTGCTTGCGGCTAACGTGACCTGCCCAATCCCTTTTGAGCCAGGTAGCCTGTTTTGGAACGCAGCGTAGTGTTTCGAACCCTGTCCTGTCTTTTTACGCCCACAATGCTGCGTTCTATCGCTATTTGGCAAACTCCAAGGCGACGCGTTTTGCCACTCCGTGAGCGACCAGCGGGCGTACCATGAGGTGTTAAAACGTGAGTCTTCCGAGCGAGAAAGAGGGATACAGTTATACACCCTATATAGCTCCATCCCTTTTTCTCGCTCGGAAGACTCACGTTTTAAGACGTCATGGTACGCCCCCAGGTCTGATCTGGCACCTAAGGATAGGATGGGCAGAATACACATGTCTTTGAGATCGGCGGATCGCCCTTCATTAGCGTCTTCATGGAGCTTTTCCATGCGTTATCGATGCGGCGATCGATTTCCTACTCTTGCCTGTTTTCGAAAGAAACTAACTGGTGGGCCAGTTAGTTGAGTAGATGTCGACATAATGTATTTTACAAGAGCTTATCATTTTAAAAAAGTTTACAATGAAACATGGCGTAAGGTACAAGTAGCTTAATAAATAAAAACAAAATGGCCGCCTCGACAGAATAAATCACGCGAAGACCGTTTGCTCAATTACGTGCGTGTTTAGGACCGAAAAATATTGCAGCAAATTTCAATGGGTGTAAATTATTGCAGTTTTATTGTATTCTCGTAATAACATTTATTAATATGCTGTACGAGTACGATACGTTTTATTTTTAAATTTGTTTATTAATTGACAACGGTGTACCGTTTGTTGAGCTTAGTTGTATATAGTTTTTTGATAACTGAAGTCGTGTCGACTTTTTGCAGACCAAATATTTTAATTCAAGAATTTTTCGTTTATTTTTCGAACATTTCGCATTTTTTTCAATCGAATCTTTTAAACTTGCACAATGCGATAGCATAGCTACGCTTTTGCTGTGTGTAATTTTCATCCCGTAAAAATACGCCGATTTTGTGAGATAGGCCAAAACTATTAAAAAGCATATCTATTCTAATATTGTAAAGAGGTAAAGTTTGTGAGGTTGTAGAGGGTGATCTCTGGATCTTTTGAACCGAGTTTGGAAATAATTTACCAATAGAAAGACATTATTTGTGAGTGTCATAGGCTATTTTTAATCCCCGTATTCCCACGGGAACGGGAACAACACCGGTGAAACCGCGAGGTGCTACTAGTATATTATATTCAAGTCTGACTGGGGTTACTTGGATACGAAATTTGTACCTCCAAATACTTCTTAAAAATTGTTTAAACTGTATGTGACTAATATGAAAATTATTCTGGCTAGTTATTAAACAAGTCGCTCATGAACATAGACAAGACTGCCTCACCCAGCTCACATTATCTGTTTCAACACATACAATAAATAATCAATTTAAATGTATACACCAAGAAATTACTTTAAATCCGAACCCACGGACACAAAGCACTTACGTTTTATCGTTGAACAGTAACATTTTGACACAAGTGTGTATTAGTATTAAGGGTCAGCATATACTGAGACGCTACGCAATGCAAAGCTATTCGCACTTTCATACGATATAGAACTCTATTTTCCGCACAAAAAATACATGTTTCAGTGCGACAACTTATTAATATCGAATATTTTAATTTTCGATAAATTCGAATTTTAAATTATGCGGATTGTATACGAATCCGAAAAAAGAACACCAACGCTGTCAAAACGGTGAAGTAAAACATATCGTAAAAACCGGCATATCCCAGAACAAAAGATTCCCCAGAGGGGACATTAAAATTTAATTATATTGAAATTTGCACGTTATGATGAAGTATATAAAGTTCTTTGTTGCATCAAAATACGTGAAACGTCGCGTCTCAGTGTGAGATGACCCTCAAGTACAAAGTAACCATAGAGTTTTATCGCTAGGCCACATTGTCTATGGCTTGCGAAACTTAAGTGTTTACGAGTACTCACTACTAAAAGAAGATTGTTCTGTGTTCAACAAAGTAAATTAAGGGTGTTTTTATGCAACTGCGGAACTGTAAACTGTGTTCCACCTGGTGAGGTTTCTTTTGAAAGAGATCTTCAGATATTATTTGTTCTATAAGCCTTCTATTTTATATAAACGTATTGTTTAGTATCTAAGAAATACATTTGCCGGAAAGAAAAGTATTATATGTCCTTCTCTATATTTCGACCTATCTCCCTATCCAACATTAACAAAATTGGCTCAGCGGTTTAGGTGTGTCAACGTAACAAACAGACAGACAAAAGCTAATTTAGAATTTACACTATAAGTACGTATTGATAAATACCAGTTGTATTTATAAAATAATTTCCTACAATGCAGTAAATTAAAATATGTAATAAGAAATATCGATCCTAATAAATAACTAACATTATTTCGATTCTCCACAACTTCAAGGCAGTTTGGTTAATTAATTAAAACTAAACAAACATAAAATAATTATATAATTATATCGGAGTGTCGATTTCCTCAATTCCTAGTAGCGATTGCGTTAAAAACGCAACTAGATATTTTTGGACTGCCATAACGAAATAACATATTGTGTCCACGGGTAATCTTACCCAAAATTAGCATAAAATCGTATATTTTGTAATAAAAAATGAATTAATAATCATTGCTAATAACAGTGCTAAGTATGCATATTTAAACATAATAAAACAAATTTTAAAAATGTTGTAAATCAAATAGATGTATACGATGATATGTTTATAATGGACGAACATAAACTATGATAACCAGCTAACATCCTGCTTTATGTATGTCTGTAGTAGCGCGGAAACTTGTAAGAGCAAAATACCGTCGTGAAAATTGATAACGGCTTAGGCTCCTACAGACAGGCGAGACGAGGCAATACGACAACTCTTGTATAGAAAATTAAATGTAGAACAACATTTACGAAAGCGAGTCGTCGTAGTCTTTCACCTGTCTGTTCCAGCTCTTACTATACAATAGTAGTTCATTGAAAGGTTAGCGTCAAACAGCATCTGTCTGGGGGCATTGCTGAAATGAACGTTTTTGGCGCAGCCGTGAAGCCACACACCACGTATATTTATTTTTTTATGTTACTTTTTAAATAAATGTCTTTTTTTTCTTTCCTGTGTTATATCCCTTTGCGATACACATTGTAACATCTTTGAGGAACAACTGATTTGCAGAAAAAATAATAATATGAAATCTAGGATAGGTAAATTATTATTAAGTGATACTTTTCAACATCTTCGAGAAACTGCTTGTCATGGACTATTTGAGTATATCCGTAACGACAGTGTGTGTCATTGTTAATTTAGAATTAAACTTCGATTGCCGTTAAAGCATGATATTATTTTATTTTAAGTCTAGGAAGCGGAATTCGAAATTAATTACTGTAGAATTAATATTGTTATTCAATTCTATGTTTATTATTTTTGTTATATAAAATAATTGAACATGCTAGAAATATTCTAGACAGACAGACAGTCTGACAACAGAAGCAAGATTTGCTGACTCGTGCACTGAGGGTTCCGTAAAAAGTCGTAAATATATATATACATATATACTCCACGTTCGTCTTACTTTTTACGTACGTACGGGAATCGTGTCTTAATTGCTTCCGAGTATACTTTACCTACTTACTGAAGTTTATAAACTATTAAACACTACTATGATGAAACGATAAATAAGATTGAAGGAGACATTTAACTTCGTAGTTGAATGAAAAAAAATTTTCTCCCCTACGTCATGTTCATTTTTTCAATTGCACATATAAATTTGTAATCGAAAAAATGCTTTCTTTTTATGTGATCAAAGTACAAATTATGAGTTTTTCGACTTTTTTCATTACTTGTGCTGTAAGATCTTGCTTCGTGCCAATTTTCATGGTTCAAGGACAACGAGAAGTACTCCATAGGTTTTGCGTTAACTTAGAAGTCTTATATTTTAAAAAATATTTTATGTTAATTTCAACATGATACCTCCACACGTTCCTGAGAAAAAGGGTCGTGACTGACCGACAGAGATAGAGTAATCCAACAAGGGTAACGCTTTTTCCTTTTAAGGTACGGAACCCTAAAATTTGTCGTTTTAATTTGCAGTTAATAATCTTTAACAAATGTTTTGAAGAGGTAAAATGTTCTTTTGTAAAGAAAGTACTGATCAAATTCTAATAAAATGCTGGCATTCATAGAAAGCTACACCACTGCTGAGTAGCATACTTTTTAAAAGCCACGAGAAAATGGGCTTTTATTTAAATTATGCCACACCCACATACGATTTTGCGTCAGTTAATTTAGGGGAAAGCAATCAACCCCGAATTAACGTACCATACGAGTATGTAGGTGTCCACAGACAAATGCATCGCGAATTCGCGACAAAGCAGCAACCATGCTTCGATACGTTTTCATAGAAAATGCTATAATATTGCCCTATCCACGCGCGTTCTCAATACGTCACGCTCTATTTAACAAAACCTGTAGCCATTTAATTCTTCAAATCGTCATAAAATTAGAGAGACCTACAAAAGAAAAAGAAACCGCGTTATAATATTACCAAATATCATTGCTAAGAGCGTGTGAACGGCCGTTACGACATTATATACAAAATGTCCGAATTTACGAAATATCCAATTTGGTTGGATGAAGAGACGACTGTGATGCATTTTATAATAGAAACAACGAGCTAATTGTTTATTTTTTAGTTGTTGCTGTCATTAAAATAATAAGTGTTAAAAAGTCATCCTAACAAATTTTATAGATGAGAAAGTGTGTTTGTTTGTTTTGTTGTATAACTGAGTTGTGGGAACACGAAAATGTTCTGGGCACCGAAAGTGTTAAGAGGTGTTTTTTTAACTCACACTGGCTGTTTATACACTCACAAGACCGCTGCAGTTTTTATTTTTTATTATTTTTCTTAATTTATGTACAATTTTTAGAAGCTAACCAAATTTAGTTCCCTTTTTAAATTAATTCCCGTCCTGGAGCGCGTCTTCCATACGCTACTGGAATCAAACAAATACTACTCTCTGAGTAAGAGAATAGAAAACGTATTATTTACGATTTATGGTACAGAATTTTTCATGTGCAAGTGCGACTTGCAGTTGGTCAGTTTTTACAGAGTATATAATTTGATTTATGTACCTACGAGTTTTGTAGTAAAGCAAAGTTTTGTCAAGAATTTGTGCAACTTATCATTGTTTACATAATGTCTACGCGGATATACGTATTTTTTTTTTTTTAAAATATTCGCAATAAAAATAACTACAAATAATTATGAAGCATGGAATTGTGAAGTGTGTGAATTGTTCTTAAGAATGATTTACACAAGAAGAAATATTTTAATTGCAGTAATTAAACATAGTTGCCATAGCTGAGAAAGGTATTTTCTTGTTAAACTAGTTTTTTTTCTAATGTGTTACACTTAGTAGGCAGGTATGTTTACCAAAAAGGTGAACAAAAAACAAATAATTAAAAAAATTTAAAGACGCCTGCCATATCAAAAAGTAAACTAAAATATTAAAAACAAGGTACACAATAATCTTTTCATTGCAGTTGGGGGGCCTGTAAAAATTATTCGAAGGAATAGTCCCCCGATTGCGCTACAACGCCTCTAACAATACCACAAACATTGATATCGGTTAAGCCGTTTAGAAGGAATGGTGGAATAAAGAAACTCACTAACATACATTATGTACATGAACCCTGAAAATATAACACTCCTTTTTTGGGCAGTCGTGTATAAAGTGGGTATTGCTCTTATTTAGAAATAATTTTATATGTTAAATAAAATAGTAAATAAGTTCAGTCAAATCAGATGTAGCTCACTACCTTGTCTGACTTCCACAGTAGCTCTACGGTAACCCTTGGCAAGACTGGTCTAAATTTTTCTGCCTTCTGACGGTCTGTAAAGACTGACAAAGATCTACAAGTGACAGCCAAGATCAACGGTTCGACGAGAACAAGTTACTACAACGTGACTGAACTACATCGTCGACCACATCATCACTCTCCGTCAGGAGAGATTTTGGTTTAGTGTGAGTCTATCAAAAATAAAAACAAACAACATTTTGTTTTTCTAATGTCACCAAATCATTCATTCAGCATATCCATATGCTGAGTTCTGTGCACCAAAAGTGATAACGCACCAAGAAATAACAGAATTTACTAACAGACACCTAATCAACGTACAGTCATCGTCTCTAACCTGCGCCCACTCATTAACGTTATGACACCTTCATTCAAGTTAGCACATAATGAGCCGTCAACAACCGTGTATGGGTCCATAATATTTTGTAACGTACTATATTTACTTTTCTACTTAGTTGGCTCTTATGATGGTAAAGACTGATTAACATTAGGTGTCTTTCATTGATAGTATAGCATCTATCCCGAGAGAGCTCTTAGAGAGTGGTCATATCGCAACCTCATTTTTTTAGAATATTTTTTGTGACGTGACATCGTCTAAATAAATCGATGAATGCCGGCTGCACGCACGAAAAAGGATGACTCATTGTAACGTTACGCTCATTTTTCTTTCTATTTACGTGTAACTTCTCGCAAACTATTTTTTTGGGATTACTTGTTTTTTTTTTCTTGGTTAGTATGTCAGATGTCTTTTTTTTAATTACACACTAGGAAATGTCAAACAATCTACTGAAATTCTGATGTAAACCTTCTTCTTTTGTTTGCTTCTGCTCCAGCGATATCTATATATAGTCTATAATTGTAGGTTTTTGTGTTGCCTGGTTTGTGTATGAGAGTTTGTATGTTTGTAAACGTACCCACGACTCAGGAGAGTTTCACAACTTTTTTGTTTTCTTTAATAAAAAAAAGATATTGTGGATGTTAAGGAGCTCCGTAACCGTAATCGAAACTATCGGATATCCGCAACAAAAAAGTATCAGTCACCGTAAGCGAATCCGATATAAAAGTTTCAGATAATTTAGGATAGGCACGGCGTTCAAATAAGAGAAGTTATGACAGGTTTTTTTGGCCGGCCGAGCCGACACACTACCGCGCCGCCGCCGCCGCCGGTCCCTTGCTTGGTCGTTTGTTATTTATATTGCTTAGTCAGATAAAAATGTAATATCTGTAACTGAAAGTATCCGAAACTACGGTACGATAATCCGAAATTATTTTATATCCGAAACCGGCATAATTTATTTTCTATATTCGTAAACATTCGTGACAATTAATTATAGATATTACGAAAACTAACTGCTTCATTCATTACGATCAATTGAGTAACATTTTAGTTATCACGTTACAAGCGAAAAGAAAGTGAGGTTGGAGGAGGAATTACCTATTGTGCTTGATTTAGTTTTGTTTTAAACTCATTTCGTTGATGATAGATGGCGCTGTTCATGTGCTATTTAACGCGACGTATCTCCATATGTAAGTATTGAATATATATAAGCAAACGTTAGTATTGGTTGATTAGGGTATGCTCCCAGAACTATTTTTTACATATAAATAGCTGCGCCATGCGGTTTCACCCGAGTTGTTCCCGTTGCAATGGAAATACGGGGATAAAATAATGTGGCTTTCTTCAGATAGAAAAAAAATCAAAATCGGTTTAGTAGATCCAGATATTACCACCTACAACCTCACAAACTTTAACTCTTTATTAAATTAGCATAGAAGTATAGACAATAGCTATAGCAAGGACTTTGGAACTAAGGTGTGTTTTATAAATATTATGATTTAATGATATACTGTTCTTCAATTAATATTGTACTTACCCCGATTTCTGCAAATAAATTACGGCTGAGCAAAACATTAAACGCGGCTCGGTGCCCTGTTGAAAATTCATTCAACCAATAAACGCGCATTCACTGATTTGTCACATGATTTTCGTTCCACATACTGGGCCTATCTCTGAAGCAAACATCGACCAATTTCCGCTTCAAAACGAAACATTTTTGTACAAAAAGAATCCTTTTTAAACATTTCAAAAAGCCGTCATCTAATTAAGAATAAAACACCACACAAAATAATCATCGTCAGTACAATTTCATGCTTCGCGCGCCAAAACATTATCCGCTAATTGGACCCCAAGATAAAAACCCTTTGGCGGCCGACTGAACGACAGCAAACATTAAGTATGTACTTTCCTTTGACGATTATTTATTCGAGATTTTAAAAAATACAGGACATTGAACTTTCAAGGAAGTCAAGTCCAGATATCCAGAAGAGCGAATTTACTGCGATACAGAAACGATGTCATTGTTTCAAGTCAATTAGCGATACATTTTATCGTTGTAGCGTGTGATCAAACGGTACTGAATCGATAATATGGACACGTTCTTGTTGAAAGGGTTTTTTTGTGACTTTAAATAAACCGCCTCGTTATCGGGTAGTACAATTCTCAAACACTGTTACTTCTGTCTGAAGGCAGTTTAATCTAAGGTCCTACTCTGGACGGAGCGAGTTGAAGTATCAGACACTTACTGACTAAAACTCACTAATATTCCTTCAAAAGCCATTTGAATTCCCGCGGGAACTCTTTCAAACAATCTCGCTACATTGGAAGTTCCACAATACTGGATCTAAGGTCTCATAAGCTTGGTTACTCAGTGATATGCTAATCATACATGTGTAGATATCCCCCCACTCACAAGACGTGTGAATTTTCTGATGAAACTAAATACTATAATTTCAGATGAAATTAAACTTAGAAACAGTAGTTGAAACCTATTAACCTAATCACTATGTTTATTATCAAATAAGATATTGCAAACATATCTACTCTCGTGATCCGTACATGAAATAGAATGAGACAGAAGGCACACTATCAACAAAAGACCTTCTATTAATTATTCATAACTTCTTATTTAGACTTTATTTAGACACACCAAACAAAAATTGATAAGTACATTAACGTTTTGGAAATACTTTCATTGTGCGTAGGTACAACACTAGAACAAGTGGAATTCTTTACACGAGTCTGTGTTTCCAGATACTTACAACCTAAGAATATTCAAGTGAAGAGTGAATAGGCAAGTGTACCTACTCCATCGCATCGTCGACCATGTGAGATAGTGGTCAAACGCAAACAAAAAAAAACGTATGTAGTAACATGAAATGATTTCAATGAAGTAAAAAGTAGTGCAAATACTTAGGTTATATTATAGCGACTAAACGTCAGGATGCGCATATGAAAACAATATTTTCCCTTGTCTGCTACTTATATTATAGACTTGTCACAATGTTAAGATGTGAATCGAAAATGATATTCATAATTAAAATTACCACAGACCTCTAAACTCTGTGAGCCTTCTGCAACTAACTTACACTAAAAAGACCCGACCTCTGACCTCTTGATCAACAACACAGAAAGACTTTTATTAGTGATTGACGTCCAACTTGATGAAGCTAGCAAATAATAACTAACTAACACCAATATATTGCATTACGACTAAGGTAATCGGTAATAGACGTTCGTAGAGATTACACTTGCATAGTTTGAAACCGGTCCATTAGCATGATAGGAACTTGAAGAAAACCGTCGGATTTAAGCTAGTCCCGTAGTCAGTGTGGTTTAAGTCAGCAGCTTTGCATAACTAACTAGTAAAGGGCGGAAACACTGACTTGCAATATTCCTAAAAAAAAAACAAAAGCATAGAGAAAAACACATTGAACTGTCAAATTGCGGTGGCCATTTTGAAATTCGAATCAAAGTATTAGCTCCTTATAGCTAACTCGGTAGTTTCTTTCCACGCACAAATGTTTGCTTTTATAAAAAGGTAAGGCCAAAACAAACGGGTACAAAGCCTTAAAAGGAAAAAGCGCTTTCACACAGATTCGAATCGGACTAAATAGACGACAAACTGGACGAAAGTGAACTTCTTACCAAATGGCTGTTAAGGATTCATCACACGGCTGCGTTTTCACATGTCCGAGCATCGAATATTATAAATTCTGTTGCCTTGTTCGCCTTGTGAGGAGAATCTAAAACTTATCTGGCACTTTCTTTATTTTATTCATCTATGAAAGTTTGTTTATTTGTAAGTCGTTTTTCCTCGACAAAATGGCTAGATAAAAGAGTTGATTTCCATCCTTCGTTTTAACTTACCAACTTGTAAACAATTTTGATCAAAAGGAGTAGGTAAGTTATATGAATTTTTAACCAGCTTATGTTTAACAAATAATCCTGGAAAATCCCTGATTCACTGCAAAGCCGGCGGCGTATCATGCAAAAGTGAATGTATCGTGAAATTCATTATTATAAAAAATAAATATTAATGTATTCACAAGATAATGCTCCTCTTTCGACAAAATCCTCACCATTCAAGATAACAGTTTAAAAACGCGGCAACACTCAGTAATATCACACAGTATTACATTTTGTGTACAAATCATAAATTCTTATCATCATATTGCTATAAAGTATCAAATTTAAATTAAGCTGTACGAGCGTATACCTTTGCCTCTTTGCCGCCCAAAAAAATGAAAAGTCAAAATGGCGCGGATTACTGTAAATATGGCGAAAGCGTTTAATGAATTTCGTGTCAATTCCATTATTGCATAACGGGATGAACAATTTTCTGTTAAACAAACTCATTGGGGATTTTATCAAAGGGTCAAGAAACATATAATGAGCATCGGAACAGTGGGGGGCGCAAGAGTGTTGATTCGATTCGGTATTTTGACGGTAAAAAATGTGCGGGCCAACGGCAAGGGTCACAGTAGCTATGGTTCTCGATATAATAACATCTGGGAGCTCGACTTTCGAATCGTTAATCGGTATTAATCGAGATGATTTCATAAATCGAGATGCGTGACTCAGTTCGAAAAAAGAAAATGTATCGATTTCAGTTTGGGAGAAGATTGCAGCCGTATTTTATGTAGAATAATGCACAAATTATCGTAAAATGTTACTGACAGACCCAATATGGAAGAGCAAGTTTATTTATAAAACGATACTAAAATGTTCTATGGAAAGTACATTACAATGTTTTATTCAAAAGGTATGTAACAATAGTAACTAGGTGTCTATTATGTATGTATGTGGAAGCAATAAAGTTAAAATACATAATATGGAAAAACCAAACCAATTCTTTGCATCAAGCAAGTGAAAGTCAACGTTCATTTAAAAGTTAGCTAAAATTAGTTGAATTTAAGGTCACACTGGCCTTCAATTAACTGATTTGGCTTTTGTCTATCGTCACCATAACTTAAGACTGACGAAATATTTATTTAAAGTTTTTTTAACTCATAGACAACTAGGTATTTGACATTTTCAAACGTGTTCCACGAAGTGACATAATTTTACAGGAAGTAACGAAATTAAGCATAAACAAACCGGCCATTGTCAGGCTTTTAGATATGTTTTATAATAATAAACACGTTTAGTTCCTTAAATATGGCGAAAAAACCGCTACAAGAAATTATCATTAAATGGCTTTGTTATGAAAAATCGTATTAGATAACCTTGAATTTTCCTATCAGCTGTTAAAATTGTCATGTGGTCGTAAATGGCATGTCGTCCACTTAGTAGACGAATGACGCGGAACAGAGCCGATGAGCAATAAGCAAATCGAACGAAATGGACCTTAGATTGAATGAAATAAAGCGTGAATGATAATGAAAGGAAAACGCAGCCGGTTCCGCACGAATCTGGCCGTTATTGAGGGAAACAGTTACTTAATGTTAATGTCTTTGGAATTGTAAACTGTTATAAGTTGAGTTATATTTATTACTAGCAGCGGGTACTACGGTTTCACCCGCATAGTTCCCATTCCCGTGGGAATACGGTGATAAAAATATAGCCTATGTCACCCGGGGATAGTGTAGCTTCCCAACGAAATAATTTCTCAAATCGGTTCAGTAGTTTCGGAGCCTATTCAATACAAACAAACAGTCAACTCTTTCCTCTTTATAATATTAGTATAGATAGCACTTCACCCGCGACTTCGTCTGCGCAGATTTAGTATAATCCCCCCCCCCCCCCGTTTTACCCCCTTAGGGGTAGAGTTTCATAGAACCAACATGCCAAATTGCAAGCTATAGGTTTTATAGTTTCTGAAATTTCGTGATTAATCTGTGACTGGTATTTCGCTTTTATATTATATATATATATTATATAGATTGCCATTCCCCTCAGGGTGTAATATTATGATCCACAATAAACTAATTTGAATAAGTATTATTCTTTAATTAAAAACTTTGTTGAAAATATAGGTTGAGACTGTAGTTGTTTTTATGCAAAACTTTTTCACTGGTTTCTTTTTAGGTTAACTCAGAAACTATTTTCAATTTGCTTCTTTTAGTAGGATTACGTAGTAGATTAGTTTATCATAGACAATGCATCTAACAGGTGTGGCTAACGATAGTAGAACTTAATATAAATCTTTTTTTTTTAATCTGACAAGCTATTGTGATACAATTGCCAACCAATTTGTCAAATAAGTATTCATTTAAGATCTATACTTTTTGCCCCAACTCAAGCCGGATATCAGTTTTCATTAAGTATTTTCAATTTACAAAAAAACGTTAATATCGCAAATTGAAAAACGCCTTATCTTTGACATGTTATCTACAAAATTAATGGCGCATAACTTTTAAAACTGAAGACTTTTTGACGTAACGTGAGAAGATGACTGGTAATAATGAATTATATCAAATATCAAACAGTTAACGCGCGCTTTTTTGTTCCAAACAAAAAGATTCTTGGTTTATGTAATTCTAATTGTGTTTGAAACATGTGACTTACGCTAACAGAATATATTCTAAATCAAACAAGGGTACTTGTGAAATTTAATTGGTATGCAAAAATTCAATAAATAATTTAGTTCAGAAACGCGACCAAATAATGACATCATTTTAGTAAGACTCGTATACGTTTTTCAACACGTACCTACTTGAGCTTATAATTCTTCCTCTATAGTTTCCGTAAGCAGTGACTGACATTGAGCCCACCTTTAATTTATAATAACACTAAGTTGACGGAAAAAGATCAACTTTTGACGAGAATAGGGCCAAGAACTAATCAAGGATGGCCTTTCAACACATCAAATGTTTCTAATCTTAAGCAGTCATGGAAATTCGGACTCACTTACATAAAATTAACTTTAATTAGGTAAGTAAACTAAAAGCTTAAGGCCACACAGAAAGAGATAATAAGAACGCAAGAAATTCTAATTATTTCACATCGAACAGTACCTACACAGCGATAAAACGCATCCTACACAAAATAAATTCAAGTAATTAGGAAAGCTGAATTTGCATTCAGAGAATGATAAAATTCCGTACGTCTTAATAAACTTGTAACGCACTAAGGAACGACCTACAGCGAAGTGGACCCTTGAATTTAAGACGCTTATTTCGTCTTTTTTTTTCAAATACCAGAAAAGGGACGTATTAACTTTACCGAATAAATGTCTTTTTACGATTCGTGGTGGGTGAAGACACTTTTCATTTTGGAAGAGGAAGAAAAAGAACACGCGATGTTAACGAAAATTCAAATTGACACATTTATTTTTGGCTGAATTAAATTGGAGATGTACCAAAGTTCGACCACACACTAAGGTCTAAAAAATCCATGAAGTGACATGATCTGAATTAGAAATAAAATTGCATGTTAATTTTATACAGGGCACACAAAAGTTGTATTTGTATGAGACAGAGTAAATGAACGAAGCAAACGTGTTGCTGCGACTTCAAGTAACATGGGACCAGAGAAGGAAAATGATGTCACAAGATACATTTAGGTATTAAGTGTATATTTGTGAGTGTAAAAAAAAACAATATGAGTGTGACGAATCGTAAAACGCGCGTTATCTAGCAATTTTTTTTTTCTAGGAACTGGTGTAGGTAGACAACTAGCAGGCTATCATTTTTTTTTTTTTTTTGGAATGGACCACTCGCAGTTCAGCACACTAAGGCTGGTTACTGCTCAACCGGACAATCCTGTGGTGGCCTCAAATGAATTTAAGGCCCCCAGCCAGGGCTAAAAACTACTAAAAGCTAAATGACCGCTTCGCTAAGGGCATCCCCTGTGGGATACGGGCCTCGGCTTAACGGGGTCATTGAGAGGGGCAGCAAGGGACAGGCTGGGTCAGTTATTATTATTTAGGGGATTTAACGCTAATGGCTCAGCGGCGCGGGCTGGCTCGTTAGGCAAAAGTCGGGGAGGAGCAGGCTATCATCCAATTCGTACTATTATATATAATTATGTACCTACGCACAGATAACAAACAAATATGTAGATAGAGTTAGATACTTTTCTAAATCTATCTTTATATGTGTTTGTTACGTTTTAACGTATACTTTATATTTTGTATACAGATCTCCAGCCGCCGCAACAAAAGGAGACGCCCCGGGCGTCGGGAAACGCAGGGCGATTCGAGACGCCCCGGGCGTCGGGAAACGCAGCGCGACTCCCGGCCACCGTAGGCGCGAGCCTGCGGATGGCGAGCTGTGGGTGGCTCGCCGTCGGATAGCAACCAAGCCCGGGGCGACGGCGCGTAGTGTACCACGCGCGCCTCAAAGAGCTTTCAGCTAAGAAGACGGGGCCCCATAGGGTCAGTGCCTGCTAGGGTTGCGGAATTTGTTCAAAAGAGTCACCGCGGCCTTGGAACGCAATGAGCACTAGAAGGATCACGGGTAGGTTTTAGTCAGTATGTGTCTGACACTCCTTTCCGCTGCGCCCAGAGTGGGAGAAGTCATTTGATGATTTCCCATCCAGAAAAAAAGGTCTTATATTCCGTTGGTACAATTTTCGACTTTCACATAGGTCAATTGCTGGCTGAAGCTAGTTTCCCTAATTAAACGTCGAGTCGTATACTCATCTGCAATTGCCACCCATCGTCAACCAACAAAAACCAATCGATCTGTTAAGTCATGCAGATCACGGCTAAACAACTTCCTTATTGAATTTGTTCATTGATGCCAGTGTTGCCACACACACGCGGCAATATTAATCGTTATTTAAAATTGAAAATATAATTTATTATCTATCTACGCTTATTGAATTCGCACGTTTTATGTGCATATGTGCGGTTGTTTTGTTATAACTGTGACTAGTTTAAAAATAAAACTTTAAAATAAAAGTTCGTTTTCCTGTATGACCAAAAGTTATTAAATTGTCTTCGATTTCAGAAGGCCACATCAAATATAACTTTATGTGCAAGTATGTATAAGGTATGATATTTTTTCGACTACCAAAAATGAAATACTTACTTATAAAAATAATTTTAAGTAGCTGCTTTTCTGCTCTGAATGTGTTGAATCGGATTAGCGAATGAAATAATTTTTGTGTAAAGGTAAAATGGGAATTCCGATATTAGAGGAGAGTCATTAAAAGAAGCTGACTTTGAAATGTCTTAATAAAATGCGAATAAGACGTACTTTTAAGTGTCATTTGAAAGAACAATAAAGTTGTTGGTATGTTCCATGTGTTAAAATAACTTGCTGGCCATATTTACAACTATGTGTACCTACTTATATTATCTTTGTATAATAAACATGAAATATTTTACTTGGCTTTCTTCGTATTTTTAAACAGCTTTCGTAGTTGCAATTAAAAAGTTGTTGTGTAACGGGAATGCGGGACTCACCTGGAAAAAAGGAAAATATTAATTAGTTTGGCATGGCGGATAGCGAGGTAAATCAAAACACAGCAATAAGTTAACTTAGATCATAAACATTTAAGAAATCTTAGTTAAAAAGCTTTCGAAGTTTTTAATATAAGTTGGTATCTAAAAGATTTTGTAAGCCAACAATATCTTGCTTGAAACGCTTTTCATCACTTCATTAAAAATATTCTAACGAAACGCACCGCGGAAGTCATACTGAACCACAAAACGTCGCAACATTAAATTATATTATTTTAATTTCTCTACTAATTAATAATCAGAATCTAAGAAACTAGAATATTAATGCAATTAATGAAACTTAACACCGGTCATGTATTATGTTTTAGTGGTTTAGGAGGTCGATGCCCTCTAAACACAGATTAAAAATGGACCTATTACGTCAATACAATTAAGCAAGATAATTTTCTGGGCCCTACTAATTGTTACAACCAAGATTGTGGTGACATTAACGCCTCTGGCGGAATAGTAATGTGCAACGTATGTTTAAAATTACGTAAATGAGTGGACTATGCGAGTTGTACTTGTGACCTTTTGGAACCACCAGTCATTGGTCACAGATTAAATACAAATTCAACAGATCATTAGTTAGAAGAAAGATAAATTATACACATTCGGGTACATGTAAAATAGCGTACGTGTGGTGAATATTCGGACACTGAAACAAACCATTGGTTACTTTTTAAATTGAATCTCCTTAAAATGCGAGTTATATATATGTTAACATTTTAACATGTAGTCTTATTAACCCAAAAGGTGGCTGCTGGAGATTTTACCTCTGCCTTTTTGCATTAAGTCCGCCTATCTAGGCACTACTGCTGTATCTACATACATATTAAATTAATCAGTCAAATTCATTCATACTAAAAACAACACAAACCAAGAAGTACTCTGTAAAAATAATACTCGTACAAAGATTCTAAGAAAAGCTTAGTTGTTATTTAGTACCTATCATAACACTACCGTGCGTCAATCAAAGCAAAAGTGATGTTTTTTTATTTTTGGACAATAAATAAAATATTTAAACGACAAACTTTACATGTAAGCTTGTGCCAGTTTTCTCAGAAAAGTTAAATCGTATGAATTTAGAACCTACTAGGTACGTTTTTTTGTCTGGGGATTCTGGCAAATCGTACCTATACCCAAAAGCGTTGGTTCTGTTTCTAGTGAAAAAAGAGGTCATACAGGAAAAAATATATTTGGCAAATGTAAACTTTTGCTTTTGGAGGAAAACTTTTCTGGTATGCAATACCTACCTATTTCATATAATGATGATGAAATACTAGGTATTGCGTAGTGTTACTTTAGTTTCAGGTAATTCATAGGTACGATGGAGTCTTTATAAAAAAAAACAGTAACACACAGTTTTGCAAAAAAAATGATGTTTATTTTTAGCAAATTATTTCACTGATAGAAAACTACATTACAAGTGCCCAGGGTTTTTGTGAAGGAAATATGCACAATTCCACGGGAGCGATACAACAGAAAAACTAGCAATATTTTTAGAACTTTAACAACCCTTCTTTAGCCGTCTCGATTCGTCTCCATCAGCATCATAAAAAAAAAGTATAAACAAACTCGAAGGTTTTATACCAAACACAATGGAACAGTTGCGTAAGTGCGTAAATAATTACCATAAAAGCATTACTGATGTTGTATGCTAGGTATAAAAATGGCGACCCTCTGCCATTGGACACGGTTTAAAAACACAATGCCTTGGACAAAAACATGCTGTCAATCTGATGTACACGGGGGTTTAATTATAAATTTATCTGACGCTAGTTAGTAAGATGACTGATAAACTTAGCAAGTTGTAGTTTTTCTACGGGGTAGCTTAATAGGCCTCATCTAATAGTAAAAAGTCACAACGGTTGCCAATGTTCTGGTAATGTTGACGTATGCCCCAACTATGTATAACATACCAATGGCCATCATGATTCCGATTTCAGAGAGGAGGAAGGATACAGGAGTAATTGAATGTTACTGACAGTCATAAAACCACTCTCCTTCACACAACAAATGGAATCGTATCATTATTTTGTCCATCGTTGAGTCACATTTTGAGCATGTCCACTGCCAATATCAGTGGTTTGTAACGTGAGGAACATTTGGCCAAGGCAACGAAACGCACACATATGCTAATCCAACGAATTAAAAACAATAGAAACATCCATTTCCCTGCTAAACAGAAGTCCGTGGCAAAATTTATTAGGGTTAGCAACGTTTAGAAAGCGCGCATAAACTAATTATAATGCAATTTCGCTTCACATTACACCGGCCGCTTGGGCAACGGCGGCCATTTTGACAAGATTTCGAATGTAACGCGCCGATTTGTTAAGTGGGCTAATTGTCAAACTGATTGCTATTGATATTTTGTTATTGATTTAGTAATTATTTAAGGAGTTTTGGATATTTATGGACCAACAACATGTGAATGAATTAACAGGCGGTCGGTTACTAACAAAACTCTAATCACTCATTCAATGAGTCAACCCAAAGCCAATTTCTACGTTGATACCACGTGGAGCATTCATTGGAATATTTGATGATGTGTTTATATCTCTTTTACTTCTAACTCTTCTTATCCGACTACCCCAAGAGAACGATGTCTGTCAAATCAAAATCAGTTGATCGTCTGGTTGCCCAAATAAAATAATAGTGTTGCTTAAGATAAGGCCCAGGCCACGTTGTCGATTACAGCCCACTACCAGAGAAATGAAAACTATTTCCCAGCAGTGATCACATTAGCTGATTACTTATGCTTATTTTTTACGTAATTTAGATTCAATTTGGTAAATCACGTTTAACGCTTTAATTAACCTTTGAACAGGCAAAAGGCAATCTACTTTTACTCGAAATATTTGCATGATTCGTATCAGACATCGAGCAAAAATAATATCGCAAATCAAGTACGAACCGATTCATGTTTCCGGGATATTGTGCCGACAAACATCGAATTTATTTTATGTTTTCCGTTTACATGCAGTATTGGTACGTGAAAAAATGTATTGAGGACATATTAAAGTAGTTATGTGGAAGAAAATATGTTATGCAAACTTAATAAAGTACAACCTCAAGAATATGGTTTGAAAAGACATTATTTTACTCAGATGAACCCAGATTGAGTGGAAGTGTTCCCCCATATAGTTGGGAAATGGCTAGGAAGTTGATGATGATAATATGATACTATTTTCATATTTTTTTACCCTTTTGCGATTTGTTATTATAAATAAAGAGTATTACTATTCAATAAAGTATCGATAAATATAGCTAAGGATCATTGTTAGTACAGTTTGGAAAGAAGTGCAATTGCCTGCCGGACTCTGTGTTTCCTGATACCTACAAAAAGGGAGTATTTATGTCAAGAGTAAGAGGTTATTTCTAGATCAGTATGCTCTATGGTCGAACACATCATCGCTTACCATCAGGTGAGATTGAGGATAAACACGAGTCTAATAATTATTGAAAAAAAAAAACATTTTAACAAAGGTGTTGCCGCGCACAAGAGTCGTACATGAATTTGAGTACCAAGCTCCATTTTATACGAATTTCTGCCACTGAACCAATTTAAAAGTACAAGTCTGATTCTGCATAAAGGCACACTTCCTGTCTCAATTAGAACGTCAAATAACCCTAACTATCAATTACCTATTGCAGCTTTCCTAATACCACAAGTCCTTGTACTCTGAAGTTGTACTCATAAAAGCCAAATAAATTACCGCCAGTTAACTTTACGAACGCTTGTTAAAATATAAAAGACCATTCACAATTTCCTCTGAACACGTGAGGTATGATTAGATGGTAACCTTCATACCGCCATCGGTGGATGGGGAGGTGGTAGGAGTCAGACAGTGTGTCGTTTCTTACCCAACAGACGTAATTATAGGACAAACAATGGTTTTGAAACCGTGCGGTACGGCGGCGGTCGCACGATCTTGAGATTTGACAGGGGCGCTAAAATGACGCTTCGGATAATATTTTTTGACAAATTACAAAATGCTTTTTTATAAAAATAATATTTGCAAGTTTTTTTTTAAATGGTAAACTCATAAAGTTCTGGAAATTCAGGGTACCTATGCTTTATTTAGGCTATTACGAAACCCTAGTTCGTAAAAACAAAAATAAAATAGGTACATATTTAAAAATATAATGTATTTAGGGCCAATTTTCATATATTCAAATAAACGATGAATACAGTGGCGCTTTGACATATTTTGTTACATAAAATAAACAACCATCCATATCTATTCTTCAGATAAAAATATGTACTGGCAATTGAAAAGCTTTCCTTGAGTCTTCAAGTGATTATATAATAATAGGTTAGCGGTAAATAAACTCTGGATGTACATAGTTACGTAGATACATATAATAAATATTATCCACACTTCCATCTCAATTATAAAACCTCGTTTACTCACAAATTACGCCTAATAAATCAATAATAACAACATTACAACTTCATGCAACACACACTACTTACAAAACCAAGTCAAGCTCTATAAAGCAGGTGTAGAAACAATTTATTTAAAAATAAATTGGTACTACAAATGAACTATGTGATACAATAACTGCATGAATATAGATAATAAATAAAGTTACTGACTATCAATAGAAGCTGTTATTATATCAACTTTTATTATACCAAATTGACATGTTATAACTCAATTATTGCATGTTAATAGACGTGGTAGGAAATAGGCTTGGCTGGGTATTAGAATTTACAGCCTTCGACCTATTTTATTTCTTATTTCCCGTACAGTCGATGCAAAACACGATTTCAAGTATTTCTTAATTAATCATGTTAAATAGTATCTATGTTTTTTTTTGTAAGTGTATCCCTTCTAATTCTAACACTCATAAAGATATATTAATTTTTATCTCGAAAAAAAAAACACTAATACAACATAAATAAGCACATAGTGTGAGCAAAATAGGTTAGGAGCATAATATCAGCATCCAAGCTGCTTATTGTTATTATTATTTTATTTCGCGCAAAAACTAGTGAACGCATTTTTATAAAATTTCGCAGTAATATAGCTCATACATCAGAATAAAACATAAGCTATAATTTATAAATGGGGAAGTAGTTAATACGGAAGACGCAATCGCTGGCTGCTGGGTAGTAAAAGAAAATAAATTACCTAAACTCCAAGCATCATCTTAGCCGCCCAGAGGTAACGAAACATCGGTGTAAAGGTTGTGACAACCAGCCGTGAAAAGCCTCTAGCTGCACATTTTAGCGGCGCGCACTAGATTTCGCTTTTCGTAGTTGATTTATTGGTCTTCATGCTTTTTTAAAAGATTTTATTCGGTCATGGCTTTTGGTTGCTAGTTATTAATAAAAATATTTATTGGGTATTCTGCACCCAAATTAAAGTTTTATCATCTTGAAGAAATGGTGGTAGTTTTCTAGCGTATCTATTCTATACTCACATATAAAGCTGAAGAGTTTGTTTGTTTGCTTGCTTGAACGCGTTAATCTCAAGAACTACTGATTCGATTTGAAAAAAAAATCAATTTTAGATAGCTCATTTATCGAGAGAGGCTATAGGCTAAATATCATCTCGCTAAGACCAAAATCACATATGAAGAATGATTCAAAATCGAGGGGTTAGTAACTATTCCACGCGGACGATGTCGCAGGCTAAAGCTAGTCTTGAATATTATGACTTAACTTACCCTGTATATCCCTGTATTATGACGGTACTAGCGACATGATGGCAACTCGGTATGATTTATTATATGTTGTGGGTGAACCTTAAGTAAACAAACAAACTCGGCCATATTAATAACTGAAAAGGGTACTTCGGACTTTATGTAATACTGCCTCTTGGTCCAAAAATGATCGTTTTGGAGCCGATGATTGAGGCTATGAATGAAGAAACAAAGAAATGAACAGTTGAGGAAGAATTTAGCTTACTTAACCCAAAGACTTTTTTTATGAATGGGGAATCATGAAATGACTTTTTCCGCTCTGGGCGCAGCGGAAGGGAATATTAAAATCTTACTAACAAAACCCGCTCGTGTTCCTCCAATGAAAATGCCCTTTGCGTTTCAGGGCCGCAGTGACTCTTTCGAACAAATTCCTCAGCACAAAAAGGCTGCGTGTAGGAAAAGCACATTCTGAAGGTCAATAGTCAAATATTTACGCACTTTCAGTCACCCTTTCCATCCAGAACTTACGAAATAACTCGGGAGCTCTATATTTTTCCATAGACATATTCACTGTCAGTATCTGTCACGCAGAAGACAGAATATACAAAACTTAGCTATGAAGATCTTCTTACTAGACAATAGATACTTTTTCAGTAGTTTTAACAATCTTCGGGGGTTACACCACAAACTTTACGGTGTTTCTTTAATTCTTTATTGTACACCAAAAACAACTTATATTATACTATACATAATAAATTGCATGTACAAGGGCGAGCTTAACTCAAAGTTGAGTTTTCTTCCAGCAAAACTTTGAGTAATAGAGAGAGAGATCAGCATAGGGTAGGATCCAGTGAACTAGATAATATAGATCTATATATTTACATACATAAATATAAATATATATACATATTTATATTTATGTATGTAAGTGTGTGCGGCTGGAAGTGTGACGCGGAGTACGAAGGAGAAGAGAAGTGGCAGTGCGACAGGGTTTACCCCTCGGAATGAAGTACTCAAAACGTTCACGAAGATATTTAGGAAAATAAGGATTGTGTAGGATAGAGTAGAGAAGGGATAAGATATTGGTATCTCGCTGACGCCGAATTGTTTCTAAGAAATTCCTAATTATAAAACTCTATAACACTGTTTGTCCAACCTGGAATATAACCCATTGATCTTGCGACCAATGAGGGAGTCAAAATACTCCTACATAACATACAAATATAACGCAACGCTATGTTATGAAACAATTTGTTTCCAGAAAGGTACCGTATTTTTCTTCGTGCTAAAAGTAGGCCAGTATATAACAGTACAATCAAAATTAAATGTAAACTTTATGGGGTCCAAATGACCCGACATGGCGGGTCGTGCACGTTTGGTCCGTAGTTTGGCTGTTGGCGCATCTTTTGGTTAATTTTATTGAATGGCCCCCTACTGCCGTTAGCCAACAAGTAAGTGAATACTGACTGTAAATTGTACTGTAACTGTTACTTGGTTTTGGGGCAGATATTATGCTTTTCGCGTAAGATGTGGATGACGTGGGTTATGTCATAATGTATTGACAGAGCTGCGAGTAATACCCTCATTTTTTTAAACGCGAGCATCTACAGGATCTCTATATTCAATACTGGTACATGGTGTATATCCCACCCAAAAGCACACATGTTACGGGAATAGTTTCATCGTGTTTACAGTTAAGAGGTGGAATTTTCTGCCGGAGTCTGTGTTGCCTGATAGCTACAACCTTGTGGTCTCTTAATCAGGAGTGATAGGCTACTTCTAGGCAAACGTGTTCCACCCTATGTAGTCTACATTATCGTTTTCCATCAGGTGAGATTGTGGTCGAACGCAAGCCTATTAACAATAAAATAATATAAAAAAGCATAACTGATAACTTATTTTTGTCTAATTGTTATGCAAACAGGAAGTGAGTGTGGTTCAATGATGCAGTTTTGAAGACTTAGTTATTTATGATACTTCTCTTGTAAGTTATTGTAAAATAAGTTTAATAACCAAAATTCGCATAGTCAGAAAAGGACCCGTTTGTTTCATGAAAGATGATATAGGTAAGATGTTATCGCCGCATACAAAAGTCTAATATAAATAAATTAATGAACAAGAAGAGATACAGAACCCAACCCAGAAATCAAAGTTACAATTTAAATTTTCTTGCAACTGATTGTCACACGACGTCAACAAGACGCCGAACCATTGTGCAATGCTGTTAGTCTACCGACAACATGATCGCATGCGCATAAGGCATAACATAAGATCCGATCTCGCAGTGCATTCATATTTGTGTAAAAAGTAAGTATAAAGTTAAAATTTACATAACGTCACGTCACCGCGTCACAGCGCGTGAGATTGTTCGTAAAAAGATTACGAATTGACCCAGTATTCTACATTTAGTTACCAAAGATTTTCTTCGATACTGCTCAGTCGATATAATTCTAAGAATATTTTCTGAAATTAAGAGAACTAACACTGTAATTACATTTATTTTTCACAAAGTAAATTTAAGGGTGTGAAAAATAAAAAAACTTAATGGCCACAGACGCACATAGTGCCAAACTAAATATGAATGCAATTTTATTGAACTTGCATCTTTTTGTCGTCGTTGTAAGTCTCTGGCCGCGTTTCAACCTGCAAGCAACTAGCATACAAGTTGAATTACAATGCAGGGTATGAGCGAGGGATTGAGCACAGAGACTTCGATAGCCTGCAATGTAATGCAACTTGCATGTTAGCTGGTTGCAGGTAGAGGTCTGCCCTGCTTGGGCGGAGCAACGCCGTGTCCTCGTCGAGGCGATCGGCGGCGGCGACCTCTCGCGTCCCGCCCTGGTTCAAGCCATGGTCCGGAGCGAGGAGGCATGGGAAGCGGTCGCCTCCAAGCATTACTGCTTCGCAGAAGGCGAAGTAGACGCGGGCCTGCGGATGGCGAGCTATGGGTGGCTCGCCATCCGATAGCAACCAGGCCCGAGTCGACGGCGCGTCGTGTTCCACGCGCGCCTCAAAGAGCCGTCAGCAAAGAAGGCAGGGCCCCATAGGGTCAGTGCCTGCTACGGTTGCGGAATTTGTTCGAAAGAGTCACCGCGGCCCTGGAACGCAAAGGGCACAAGAAGGATCACGGGTGGGTTTTATTCAGTAAGAGTCTGACACTCCCTTCCGCTCCGCCCAGAGCGGGAGAAGACATTTGATGATTTCCCATCCAGAAAAAAAAAACGGTGGAAGCAGCCTTACGTTTCCATCTACGGACAACTTGCATGCAAGTTTGATCGAGATTGATCACGTTATACATACCTAGGTAGCCCGTAATTTAATGCGACTTGTATGTGAGTTGATTGCAGGTGGAAACGTGGCCTTAGATATAATCAGACACTTATTTTGGATATTATTCTCGCATGGGCACGTAAAATTCTTGAGACTGCTCGACCCCGGTGATTGTCAATGTTATGGCGAAGGTACTTCTTGTAATTTATACAAACAATAGGCCTGCTAGGGACATTAGCGTCACATAATTTTATAAATTCGCATTAAGACGACCTTGCATAGTTCGCGGGGTATGTATGTACTCGTTAATACCTAGTTGAGTGACACGGTACGTATAATAAGGTATTTAAAATCTGCTAGAATAGCTGAGGACTGGTTCGTCAAGTAGCGGTTTTCTTGCTGCAACGCTGTATATTAGTGACTGCTATCGATTTTTTTCTGGGATTCAGCAAAAGAAGTTCCCTAATAAGATCAGCATATTTATTCACAAACATTCGATTCCATCCCGATACGAATGATTGTGGTTCTGTAAGTTTCACCCAGGAAAAATCTAGAACGCATCTAGTTGAAACTGACCAATAAAATTAACGTGTTTTGTTTTTAAACTATTTACAAATAAATATCATTTAAGCTGAACTTTCAAAGATGACCTTAAACAAGTGTGTACAACAGTTTTATCTCTTCATAACATAACTCTCGATATTTAAGGCATAAGAAACCTAGTTAGATCATTAAGACACCGAAATAAAGAAATCTCGTAAATTACCCAAACCAGGACATAAAACGAAGAAAAAACGTCTAGAAAATTAGCAGACTTCTCCAACATTAATATTTAATCGTGCACAAAGCTCTTTAAACCCATTCTAGACTACTTAAACTCGTGCCTAATTAACGCGCCTCAAATAAACCTCTGATGAAGCCATCAGCACATAATTGTTGCGTGTATGAGAACCTCTAAACAACCACATAAAGACCAAACTAGAAATTATATGAACTCTTAGATTACCTAACTTGCTCGACAAAGAGTCGTTAAAACTTCTCTCATAGTTGAATCAGTTCCGTGATTTTCGTTGGTAGGTGTTTAATTATTTATTACGATGAGAGTTTAAGATAATAGGCGGCTGATTTTGTTAATTAATACGATATAACATTCCAAGTAGCTAATATGGAATTATTCCGAGAGCAAAATAAGAGGTTGGTTAGATATTACTTTTCAGGCTTCTTACGGATCAAGGGTCTACCCACACAGTAGCAACTTAAGGGTCGTGCAATTAGTGAAAGGAGGGTAAGATATGGGAAGAGGCTTTTGTAGATGAACAATAGACAGTGCTCTGTGTAAATACTGATATTCAATTGAATACTTATGGTCCGAGGCTTCGCATCAAATCAATTTCATTTGGGAAGTTGGACTGAACATAGGAAAGGGATAGGCAGATGACAAATAACACATTCTCTATTTCACACCTCTTTTTTTCGACCAAATGCAATTTTACAACAAAGAAGACGGGGACTCAGTACCTGCTAGAGTTGCAGAATTTATTCGAAAGAGTCGTCGCGGCCCTGGAATGTAAAGGGTACTTCAAGGATCACGGGTGGGTTTTAGTCAGTAAGAGCCTGGCACTCCGTTCCGCCCAGGGCGGGAGAAGTCATTTGATGATTTCACATGCAGAAAAAAATAGTTTCCGTAGGAACTCCTCAAATCGTCCTGTCTCTACTCTACCATAAATAAATAACACCTAAAATAAATCAAAATAAGACTCTCCATTATACATATTCAGAACCTCTAAAACTAGAATAAAATAAAAATTGTTGAGCTCAAAGTGACTCGTGTGCGTTTGGAAAGTGGCTGACGAGTCGCGTCTGAACGTTTCATTGTGTCGCCTTCACATACGATTTGGTCACATCCTATTTGACAACTCAGAATAGGTGCTATTGTATTTTAAATATTTGAGTAAATTACATAAGCTTAGGGGTAGAAATATATGGTACGCATATATTATACACGGAGGCAGGTCGGCTATTAAAAAAAAACGATGAATAAACCCTAATTCCTAATCAGGAAATACGGGAGACAAAACCAACCAGTCTTCGATGACCATTGAATGACGTATGTGTCCCAAAAGCATCGCGAAAACGAGCGGTATATATACACTGACTGGCTTAATTTGAAGGGCTAATGGGAAGAACTGGCTTCGTCACATTCACCAAATTTGTCACTATGACATTTAAAGTTTGAACTAAAGTACCTAGTTATTCCTTATTCAATCCAAAATGTAGCCCATTTTTTTAAGGGATCCATCGAGTAGGTACACGTATGAAAAAACAATTTTAAAAAAATGCGCCTTAACCGATTCTTCTTTAAGCTCTTCATTTATTAAATGACGTCAGAACTTTTAAGAAACAATCAGACAAGTATTGAGTCTTTATAAATGCATATCAACTAATACATACATTACATCTAAACACTCTTAACTGGACAAACTGCTCTCAGGAGTCCATTATCATTATAATTAAACTAAAACACGAGTTACAAGTTGTTCTCCAGTACAAAACAGACCACACTCATCCCAGCATTAGAATCAGTAATGTATGTTAAAGAGTTAAAGCCATGCGTGGGCCATATGCATTGTGAACAGGCTTTGTGTGCGTCCATGCTGAATGAGACTGCATTTATAACAAGTACCTACTCGGCCTACCTTCAAAGAAACGAAGGATTAATAGGTTCAAGAAATGAGTTTTTGTTTCTTTTGCTTTTATATGACCAAGTGTTATTTGGATTGAGGTTGGATTTGAAATGACGTTTGGACTGATGTGGTTGGTGTTGGGGGACGGCAGTCAGTAAACGTCTTCTATCGGAAATGATGATGAAGATGGAGAATTAGAATTTTGATTGTGCTAATTAATATTTAAAGTCATCTCACATATTTGATAATATATAAAAACTAGCTTATGCCAGCGACTTCGTTCGCGTGGAGTTCCATACAAAATGTTAACCCCTTTTTCACCCCCTTAGGGGACGAATTTTCAAAAATCCTTTCTTAGCGTATGCCTACGTCATAATATCTACCTGCATGCCAAATTTCAGCCCGATCCGTTCAGTGGTTTGGGCTGTGCGTTGATAGATAACTATGTCAGTCAGTCAGTCCCTTTTGAGTTACATATATATATCATTAGATGGCAGTAGGTACACATATTGTAATCATTATGATTGTGTTGAAAAGCAATGGTGAGAATGTAAATACAAAAGTTTTATTGTGAATGGCTTGAGCTGACCCGATATAAATTGGAAGGAGAAATTGACACAATGCAAGGTCAGCTTATGCTAGCTAAGTGAGGTAGGTGGGTAGTACAACATTAATCAACGGGGCTTGATACAGGGTGCATTATAAACTCGAGTAAGGTCGGGGCATCGTTGCGCCCACGCAGGTTTTGTTTACAAAAGCTTTGTAACTCTGACCTCCTTCGTTAATGTGATATTCTTTTTTCTAGATCAAATATTAGATAAGTTACAAGATCATCTCGTTCATGAGATCTAAGTGGGTTAAGAAATAAGATTTAATAATCTGACTAGCTCCTTCCAGCGGGTTGATCCGTTTGAAACTAGAAAATTATCACAACGGACTTTAGTCTCGAGATGAAAAGTAGGTATCCGAGGTCGCATATGGTCTATATGGTTTGCGCAGTTTCATCCAAATCCGTTAATCTGTTAAGACTACGTTTATGGTTTGCCCAGTTTCATCCAAATCCGTTGATTTGTGAAGAGGTAAAAAAAAACAAAAATAAAGACGGATAGAGTAGTTTTCTCATTTATAATACTATCGATAATCTCTCAAATGTATTGGTCGCATTACCAGTTCAGAAATAGTCTTCTCCAACACGTAGTCATTTATGGCCTGATATTAAAATCATATAGAACTAACAACATAAGCCGGTACTCAGTAGCGATCAATGTCACTTAACTATTTAGACAAGTTATTGCTGCAGTGGTTCCGCTCTGTATTGCCGAGATTTAGGACCGACGCCCACTGAAGCGTAACGTGTTCGACTTATATTAGTAGTGTGATATATTATGTCCTGCCTTTTACGTATGAGTTTGGAAAGGAAAGGAAGTATTTTTAAATGTCTTGGAATCTGTATCAATTGTCCAGACAAACACAATACCTGAGTTCGGCAGCCCTCCTGCGATGACTTGTTAATGTCATCATAATTCCATTATGAAAAAGAGTTACTTCTTGTATAGATCCGTCTCTCTCACAAAACGGAATCTCGATGCAGTGGTACGACTTATTAGGGGTCAGTCTTCTCATTATAATTGCCAAAAGCTAATGGTTCAGATGCAATAATGATGCTACAAGAAGCTGTTCACTCTGTATTATAAAAAAGAGAAGCTTCTCTTCAGCTACGTCAGCGTAAGTTCGTAGTTAGGCTTGATAGATATGTTAATAGTTATTTTATATTTAAATTATTGATGTACATAATTATATTTTTAATCAATTTTACATTATTACATCTAATTATGTGCATAAAAAGCGGTCTTATGACTGACAGCGAAATCTAACAGACAACCTTTTGATAGACTAAGCGAACGTACAATAAAAAGCCAACAATATTAGCCATATTGATAGTCCGAAAGTACAACAATCGCAAGATTTTAAGGCCTATGTCTTAATTTTGACATTAATCGTCGTATAGATCAAAACAGCTACACCCCAGTGTACTCAGACGCTTTTGGATCGACTAGTTTCACATCGACGTAAGCGCTGCGTAACTATGTTAATGTAGTAGAACTTAATTTATTACTGGCAATAAGGGTGCTATTACACGCCAGCAAGTTATTCAATCAGATATATGGGAAATACTGGCTGGATGATATGCTATTGAAACTGGAACTGCATTGCTAATTAGAGAATTTTATTAATTGGACCGCTGCACTCTGTGCTCAATGTGTGTTGAAGTTAAGACACTTTTTTGTTGACGGGCCTGTTGGTCTAGTGGTTAGCGGCCCTGACTGCTAAGCCGGAGGTCGTGGGTTCGATTCCCACCCAGGACAAACTTTGTTTGATTTGACATGATTGTTTGTTCTGTGTCTGGGTGTGATTTATCTATAACTAGCTGCTGCCCGCGACTCCGTCCCCGTGGAATCCCCGATTTTAAAACATTCTTTATCGCTGCTCCGCTCCTATTGCCTTAAGCGTGATGATATATAGCCTAAAGCCTTCCTCGATAAATGGTCTATTCAACCCAAAAAGATTTTTTCAATTCGAACCAGTAGTTCCTGAGATTAGCGCGTTCAAACAAACAAACAAACAAACTGTTCAGCTTTATAATATTAGTATAGATATGATTGTATGTATTTATATATATAAGTATGTATATCAGTTGTCTGGTTACCATAACACAAGCTCTGCTTAGCTTGGGATCAGATAGCCGTGTGTGAGTTGTCCCAAGATATTTATTTATTTTTTAAAGGATTTTCGTAAGAAACTAGATTTGAGAAGCTCTGTCGTGAGTTATTCGGAAACTTAACGTTTGACATCAATATTGTTCATATCTGCAACCCAAATTAATTTGTTTTAATTATTTCTTTTTATTATTGATAGCCACGCGTTTGACCACTATCTCACTTGATGGTATGCCACAATGTGGTCGAAGACGAAGCACGCTTGCCTAGGAGTAGGTAATTTAAAAGGAACAAAAATATTGTGGACACTTTTGCTGCAATATTATAAAACTGGTGAAATGCCATAAGCAATAAGGGGAAATAGTAAATGAAAATGTATTATACCTACCTCTTGCTTCAAACCATGTTAAACAATACCTACTTTTAGTTCATATTGTAAATTACCTATGTATACAGAACTACGTTTTACATAATTTTGTTACCTCCCAAAAATTTCACTACGACAAAACAGCCATGTTCCGAGGCAAAAGGAAGTTTCATAATATTCATATCATACCAAGTAACTAAGTACATACACAAGACAAGTACTTACATAGTAATAACCATTCAATTACATGCGTCCGTCACCCACATGCTCACTAGTGTTGGGACATTAGGTTAGGAAGTAACAAGCGCGAAGGAAATAGTGTTGTGACACCGCCATTTTGTTGCAACTGTCAGATGATATCTGTCAACGTTCTGTGATTTTAACCGACTTCAAAAGCAGAGGAGGTTCTCAATTGAAATGTTGTTTTTTATTGCATGAGAAAGTGTTAAGTTTATTGTAAGGTGTTGCATATAACAATGTATGACCGTCTTGTAGTCGCTAAGAGTATGATGACTTAATTTAAACAACGAAATGAAAGCATTTTTAGTGTATTGAATTTAATCCATTAATCTCTTATCTAAATTAGAAACGCTATTAGTTAATGTTAATACATATTTGACATTTCTAGCAATTGGCATTGGCATTAATGAATTATACATTAGATACGAATTTTGATATTAATTCTATAAATTGCCAGGTATTTATTACTACCCGAAGAACTGTCACTATTAAGTACCCATTTATTCAATTGCTACTGAATTTACAGCCAGTATTTGCTAGTACTGTGGTACTAATGGAACAGATTGACTCATAGATCCTGTGTGAAATTAAGTTGTCAATACTCGACAAAGTACCGATTTAGAATAGGTACCTACTGAAAATATAACTTTTGTAGCGTTCGGTATATTTCCCTTTCAAAAATTTTTGTAACTGAACTGACACCGAGGTTTTATTTGTTAAGTCAATCGCACATCAGCGGCAACAATTTGATAACGACATCTTCTATATGTTGTAGGAGTAACAATGGCTTTCAAAGTGAAAATGTTACCACGTAACTACATATATCAAGTGCCAAGAAAAAAAAAACATCGTAAATACCCTAAAATAATGGAGACTGATGGGTGTGAAAGATAATTATAGATTGTATGTAAAACTATCCTATGATTAGCCCGCCATTTTGAGAAATGTGTCAAAAATGTTCCAAAATGCCATGGAGCTATTTTTGACAGCCGCCATTCATCGATTGCACATTTACTTTATTGTACGTTATTATAATATTTTCGATACTTACAAATAAAATTCTATGGCCACTATAAAACTTTTATTTTTAAAATAAGGTATTATGTACAACTTGATTTTACGGACACATAAAACCATTATCAGGCATTATAAAACTATTACACAGCGGTACACAGTTTGTTCCGGAAAATTAAATTGAAGTCTTCTTTCCAACGATATTCCTTCCGGATTTAGAAAGGAAAATGTTTGTACTATAAAGGAAATTATGAGATGAGCAGCTAAAGAAAGTTTCGTAATAGAAATTAAATCTTGGTCTGGCAGGCGTGTCGGTGGAGTGACTGATGATGTATGGAATATTAGCAACCATTATTTAGAATAATCCTCTACTACACGTACACAGATAATAAAAAAAAAAAAATTGCCTTTCTTCTGAATTATATATTTTATTTCTTGTTTTTATAACTTCAGCAATACTTTTAGACCTGCAATAATAATACTGTAAAAAAAATTTAGACGAGAAGAGTCATTGATGAGGTGTGTTGTAAATGGAGGGATCACCATTTCCCCAGTACAGGTTTACCCAGTTTCAGAATCAGGGGTTGAATTTTAAAGTATTACAATTGGCTGTTATATCTTTTTTGAATAACGTGTCTGTATTTTATTATAGCTCTACACATAAGAGTATTGTAGGAACCTATGTATGTATACAGGGTTATTTGAAAAACACCAACAACCTCTTAAGAGGTCATCGCGAAAATCAGCTGTTCCCTACATGTATGTTCGTATAACTCATCAGAATATAGAGAACAGCTGTTTTTTTTTCGCGATTTCAGGTTTGTTCCCATAGTAAAAGTTGTTCATAATGATGAGTAGGTACAATGACCTCTTAAGATGTTGTTGTTGGTGTTTTTCAAATAACCCTGTATAGAATAATAAATAAATAAAAAAAATGTTATTTTGATGAGCAAGCAAAAAACTGCAGTGTTTTTATGCTTCATTCGCTAATTGCTGGGACATGTCTGGGACTTTGACAGCTGTCAAAATCTTCAATCTCTTACTTTTTTGCTAAGCTAAAAGGTTGTTGTTTTCTTAAAAACAGTACACAGTTAAATTATAATTTAGTTCTCGTGCCTACAGCGCCAGCGATACATTCCATGTACACCTACCGAGATCATGGACATACTTAGTACAGATAGTACACACGCAAGCAACTATTGTTCTCCATTTTGTAACAATGTGCCTCATGGTAACACTATTGTATGACTTTATTTACTAATAAATATCTATTTCTAAACTGTTAGTTAGAAATCAATTTTGTGCCCATTGTTTTAAGGTTTAAATTTCGATTGTTTTAGTCCATGTTTCATATTTTAGTTGCAATCTTCGTGAATGTTTGGTATTATACAGGAAATGCCGCGGATTCGTGTAATGTTATGAATACGTTGAATTGAATTAAGAATATTATTTATATTTATTAAGCAATCCCATTATTTAAATGTGTAGATAATATTTTACTACCAAAAATACAATTTTCTGAGAGACTTGATCAATACAAAAATTCAATAGCAAACTCACATACACATTATTTGTTTGTTAAGGCATCGACGATTTCAGGATACATTTGAGTTTGAGAAATAATAATCAAAATAAAAGTATAATATTTTTGAAATATGAACAACCCATTAAATCATAGATTCATAGGTAGGTATTAAACAACTTTTGTGTTTATTTCAAGCATTCGAAATCTCCATGTCAACAGGAAACAGCACTTGCCTTTATGTGCAAATTATTTTCTCACTCATAGTCATAACAGAAAACCGAACACAAATGGAACAAATATCAAACATACCTGAATAATTAAAAATAGCTAACCCGTGCTAAATACATAACATATTTATATCTAGGTACGTAACAGTAATAAAACACAGGTTTTATGACAATAACAGGTAGTAAATATAGTACAACAAGGCTCAAGGTTTAAATAAACTAAATTCTTAAAATCATTTTAAAATACCAAGTGAGTTCGCGGCAATTAACTAAGCTCTTAATTATTGTGTTATCTACTCTAGATAAATACTACATATTCATATTTATAAGTCGTTGAAAACTTTTTTATGTGGCTGGTTAAAGAATGTCGATGCTGCCTTGACCTAATTAGAAGAAAAAAATATTGCCAGAGAAAAGCTGACAGCATTTTTAGTGACGAAGTAGCACTTGCACAAACCAGAGTCATCTCCGATTTAGGACCTCTCTAATTTAGGGCCCTTTTGGATGAAATACATTTGATTCAACCTCATGTTAGCAAGTAACTAAAACTTGTTCAAAAATAGCTCCGGTTTGTGCTAGTGGGATTAACTCTGACTTAAAAGATGACAAGTGGACCTTAAAGAGTCTATAGGCATATACATAGGGAGGAGAGAAACCAAGGGTAGAACTTAGGGCTAAAATAATCGTGGAGGCGCTAAGTCGGGGCGAAACTCTGCTGCCGCGGCAAATTGCTGCGCAGCGGACGGAGCTCCGGCGGGATCTCACGGAGGTTTGGAGACAGCGACTATCGCAATCCAGTGCTGGGCACGCCACTATTGCGGCGATAAGTCCCCTCTTTGAGGCGTGGCTGGAGAGACGTCACGGCGTCCTCACCTTCCGCCTGACGCAGGTGCTCACCGGACACGGCTGTTTCGGGAGGTACCTGTGTCGGATCCAGCGGGAGGACACGTCCGGGTGTCATCACTGTGTGGATCGCCCGGAGGACACGGTGGAGCATACGGTGGAGGTCTGCCCTGCTTGGGCGGAGCACCGCCGTGTCCTCGTCGAGGCGATCGGCGGCGGCGACCTCTCGCGTCCGGCCCTGGTTCAAGCCATGGTCCGGAGCGAGGAGGCATGGGAAGCGATCGCCTCCTTCTGTGAAGCAGTAATGCTAGCGAAGGAGGAGGCGGAACGCGTGCGTGAGAGGGAAACCTCACGCCCCAGCCGCCGCAACAGAAGAAGACGCCCCGGGCGTCGGGAAACGCAGGGCGATTCCCGGCCACCGTAGGCGCGGGCCTGCGGATGGCGAGCTATGGGTGGCTCGCCGTCCGATAGCAACCAGGCCCGAGTCGACGGCGCGTCGTGTTCCACGCGCGCCTCAAAGATCCGTCAGCAACGTAGACGGGGCCCCATAGGGTCAGTGCCTGCTAGGGTTGCGGATTTTGTTCGAAAGAGTCACCGCAGCCCTGGAACGCAAAGGGCACAAGAAGGATCACGGGTGGGTTTTAGTCAGTAAGAGTCTGACACTCCCTTCCGCTCCGCCCAGAGCGGGAGAAGTCATTTGATGATTTCCCATCCAGAAAAAAAAAAAAAAAAAAGGGCTAAAATAATAATAACTGCCGTACAGTTAAATCTTCGAGGTAAAGCAGTGCTAGCTGTGGTCAGTCCGTGGACGTGACCATTGATTACACGCAGAGACTCCTCCATGCTTTGGAAAGATCGTTAAGCTGTATGTCCCGACTTTCATTTGTAGATCTTTGACAATTTTCGTTACGGATAATGAAAAGCAGGAAAAATGTACACCAGTCTTGCCAATCGTGTCATCTGGTCACTGTTTTGTGATGATCATGGCATGGCATGTTTCATGTAAAATACAGAAGCAGTTTACTCAAATTACAATGAGCATCAGCACTTTCAACGTCTGAATTCAACCTAGACTCCCAAACATCCTCTCGTCACCACGCCTTGTGTTTTCTCTGAAACTAGCATCGCCCCGCGGTTTCACCCGCGTAGTTCCCATTTCCGTAGGAATATGGGGATATAATTTAGCCTATGTTCATCGGAGATAGTGTAGCTTCCTAACAGTGAAAGAATTTTTCAAATCGGTCAAGTAGTTGAGGAGCCTATTCAATGCAAACAAACAAACAAAATTAAAAAACAAAACTAAAAGATTAGTATTTTAGCTAAGTGACGCAACAAAGTCCCAAGCAACACATCTGTCTGTTAAGTTAGAAGAACTTGAATATACATATACCTGTGGATCCTGCTTATATATTATATCACAAACTGTTCCAGGAATATAAAAATACTACTTCAATATCAATAGTATGTATCTTTCTTCATGTTGCTGGCATGACAATTCAGGTCTAAAACGAAGGCGTTGTTAATTACACGGTTACTTCTAGAGTATGGGGTACTAGAAATAGTACGAGTATAAAGCTAAATAAAGCACTGTAAAGTTGAATCCAACACAGATGGAAAAAGGTTTGATAAATTGATTTGTAATATATATACTTATACCCTTGACCGAACCACAACTGATAAGCACAGCCTCCGTACCTCATTTTGCAGCCTTGTGCCCAGCAGTGGGCGTGGTGTACATGCATAATCACTGTTATCTCGACTTAATAACCGTGGGCGAACTCGTGAGATGGTTTTAACTAATTTATGATTGGCAAGCTGAACTTTTCCGCTGGAACGATTAAGTAGTATTACTTGCTGGACGTCGATAAGTCTTTTTTAGAGTTCCTAAGACTTTTTTTTGTTTATTTATTGAGGAACGGAAGAGAGCAGTGGTGGCCGAGTGGTAACGGCCCCGACTTACGAATTGTAAGTCGCGGGTTCAAACCCAGCCTGACGCATTACTTTGTGTAATTAATTTCATCAGCACTGCTCTCAAAACGGTGAAGGAAAACATCGTGAGGAAACCGGCATGTCCTAGGACCAATAATTCCAAGACAATTCAAGACATATGACATTCACCAACCCGCACTGGGCCCGCGTGGTGGATTACGGCCCATTCCCTCTCCTAGAGAGGAGGCCTGTATCCCAGCAGTGGGAACGTTAAAAGGCTGATTATGTTATTGAGGAACCAAAGATGTCGAGGCAAAATTGCAGTGTATAAAGACATTAGGTTTAGGAGGAGTGCACTTCTTCCTGAGGACCAGTCTTTTACAAGGAGCGACTGCCTAGGACATGGACAACCCAGTAAATCGGTTACACAATACCCCTTGGCAAGTCTAGTTCCAGATTTCTTAGCTCCTGGCTACTCGTAAAGGCGCGTTTACACGGGCAATTCAAATTGATCGATTAATGGCAATACTGTTCGATTGTGACGCAATGTCAAGCAATTTATGGCAACGGCAACAAGCATCAACTTGGCGAAATGTTTTGCAATGACAACATTGAGCGATATAAAGTAACAACAAAAAAAAACAGAAAAAACCATATCTATACTAATATTATAAAGAGGAAAGATTTGATTGTTTGTTTGTATTGAATAGGCTCCGGAACTTCTGAACCGATTTGAAAAATGCTTTCACTGTTAGGAAGCTACACTATCCCCGGGTGACATAGGCTATATCTTATCTCCATATTCCCACGGGAACGGGAACTATGCGGGTGAAACCGCAGGCCGCTGCTAATCGAAAATATGGAGGAGCAGTAGAAACAATATTGCCGTGTTTCGGCATAATTGCTTTTGCCGTATTTTATTGAAGTTACTGAATATTTCTCCACTAATTATTCCAGATTTATCCATACTTATTACCGAGCAATAATTGCTCAAAAAAAAATCCGTCTAAATAAACGCGTCATTACGACTGTCAAAGATCTACAATTGATAGCCAGGTCTATTCTGAAAAAATATTGTTACAATTTTGTAGTTTTAAACTTTTGACCTTTTTGGTTTATCAATTCTATGCATAAGACGCTACCGGTCAGTCACAACCGTCACTAATATCTACATTAACCTTTAAAACTAGGTTCAACATGTTTCTTACTAATTTAAACCTTCGGACGGATCCTTACTTGGCTTACCATTCATTTTCTTGCGACAAACTGATTCTTGATAACCTGAGATTCTCGTCTAAGCGGTCACTTACCTGTAAAAAGAAAAATAACAACGTAAGTGGTGTGTTTTATAAAAATAAAACGTAGAAATACGTATTAAACATTAATATAATAATGATATAATGGCCTCTGTTTATCTTCCGACAAACTTTCACGACAAGAGTTTAACGTTATTATGGATTAGTATTGTTATTGTTGAGATAAGTGCAGTTTTCTATTGCACAACAAGACTGTTACATGATTTGGACCATTTGGAACCTTCTTATGACACCTGGTTAAGATATTACTAAACTGAAACTCCTTGAAACACACTTTTTAATATTTTAAACTTGCTTGCTAGTATAGTTACACGGTCTTTGTTTGACCCTTCCATAGAAACTTAAATAATGACAGGACGTCCGGCAAACCGGAAGAATACTTTATTAATAACAAAAGCAACCTATAAAACAACAATAAACCAACAAAACGGAAGGAAAGTAAAAATTTTAACGTTAAAAATACAACATAATAAAATAAGATCATAGTACTGTATTATTAGTAGACGCGATTAGCCTGCACTCCTGCAGTCAATGATCGAAAGTGAACGTATACGCACACAAGCACGTGCCGCGTATATATTTCGACACGTGCTTTGTGTCTGTGTGTGTATCTCGACACGTGCTGCGTCAATGTGTGTTGCGTTTGCGCCGCAAGGAAGTAGCGGTGCGCAGAGACAGGGACGATGGAAGTGATCTTGTCACGTAGTGATTTCTCCCATTTATTTTATGATATCAATGGGAAATTGTTGGGGCTCAGTGTGGCCATTAAATTTAGTTTGTAACTTCTGAGTCTTCGTACTAATTTTAGCGATAGAGGGATTATTGATTATTATTTTTGTATTTTATTTATTTGTTGTACACCTACCACAGTGTTGTCTTTTTAACCCAAAGGTTGACTGGTATTGAATGCCTTGTTGCATTAAGTCCGCCCATGTACCACTATTACACACTACTACACTGTACTATTGTACATACAGTTTAAATAAATAAATAAATTATAGAACCGTTTTAAAGTGCGAAAAATTCAATAGCTTAGGTTTGTAATTTGAAAACTTGATAATATTTTAGTAAGTAAGTCTAGATTTCGTAATATCAGTAAAAGTATGACTAACACATTTAATAAAGTCATGCATGCTCAAGATAAAATCATGTAAAAATTCTTAAAAAGATAAAATACTATACTATCGCTTCCAGCAAATTCGATATCAATCGTCGAACCAAGTAGCAGATAGATCACGACCGACAACAGTTACGGTGAAAATCTCGACACGAAACGAATTATATTATCGTTTTAATATCCGATTTTATATCGATTACGTCCGCAGAAAATTGTCAAGGAAACCGCAATTTTATTCATTTTGAGACACCGGAAAATGGGAAAAAGTTGCAGAATCCGCCGGATAATTTTGTCAACGTAATAAGCACTCTATTTTTAGGTGCATTGTTTGCATATTTAAATAAAATTTCGAGAGAAATTTCTAATGTTTATCAATCATGTTATGCAAAAAGGTTAAGAGATTAAAATGATAAATAAAACTGTTATTTAAATAAAATCTCATCTTTCTCTTGACTGAGGCCTTGAATTCAGTCTAGCTCGCTGAGTTATTTTATTTAAAATTCTTAATACCTATGATTAAAAGTGTATGCTTGTAAAGCGATTTGAACACCGTCAAGCATATTTAATTCTTGAATCTGCTTGAAAAGTCAACTAACGTGAAATAGGTTCCACAGAAGACAGTTCAAGATTAAGTAGTAGTTGTAGATTAAGAGTATTAGGTGAAAATAGCTGAAAGAATTATTAAAATTATCATGATAAGCTACTTACAATTATCATATAAACTCTTTTTCTTTCTTTCGCATTTATTCTCTACATCGGAAACCGCGAATCTTATCCCCAAATCTAGATGAACTAATTTTCTATCTGCTCACAAAAGTATTTTCGTATCTATGATGCGGCGTGATGTACCAAACACAGGAACAGTATCTACTCAAAATAAAGCTGCAAATTTAACTTTAACAGTCTTAACTTAATCAGATCCTACATCGCAAGAGCTATCAAGAAAATACTTAAGATGAATCTGTCACAAGGAGCCGCCAACAACTCGGGCAAAGACCTGAGGAATCAAGATCAGTCTCTTTCTATAGTTATCATTACAGCCATAAAGTAACCGAGTGTTTCTCGTATTTATTTGAAACGAACGTATAGTAGAGAAATTTTATGCTCATATGTTTGTAGTTTTACATGCAGAGCAGTGACCTAAGCTAGCATTACATCCTACCAGTCATAAACTTCACTGCGTCACTAAAAGTAGGCGAACTGAAAACCGCTGCTGGGTGTCTACTGGTTGTCTGACGCCCAGCAAACGCTGAGGTGGTAACAATTTCGGTATGGGCACCCTCAACACTTTTTTATTCTGTATTTTCTTTTTAATCTGTATTTATTGGTGTTGTATTGTCAGTGCCAATTTTCTTTTTCGTTTCTATTATGATATGCAGTCTCAAATAGAATCAAATGAACTATAGTGATGCTTTTCGTTACAGGTTGCGGTTTCGTTACCTAATGGATGAGAAAGTCCAAGGACTGAGCTCAATGGTCATAAAGGCAAATGTCAAACAGTAGATAATATAAACAGACGATTATGACCACTAAACTATTCTTTAATTTTACTGGTTTAGCCCAAATAAATCCTAATTAGTTTAAATAAATTGTACATTTTACGACCCACTCACTAAATATATATTATTAATGACCTACAGGTATACAACCTATCAAAACCAAACTATGTCAGTGCTTCCAACCGAACGGTCAAATCCCAGGCTCTGTTGTAACATGCCGCGGGCACATTGGTTCATTTGCTGCTGACCTTTTGAACCGGCTGCTCACCTGCTGCGTTGGTGTGGTCACCTTGTCTCTGGTATTTTATTAGTTAAACGCATTAGCGACTGAATATTCTGAAGAAACGGAACATGCGCTCTCTGTATGTATTTATTTTTATTGCCTTTTGAGAAAGAGTCTCGTTTATACATTATGAAGACTGCATTTTAATGATTATAATTGTTTATTTCAGGCATTAGCACCCACAAAGTTGAAATTGACTTTTAAATGAATAGGATTAGATTTGTTGGGTTGGGAACATCTCTGTTTTTTACTAAGTATGCAGAGAACTTTTCAAAATGCTTCAAGTTGCAACAAGGGCATTATTATTTTTGAGCAACAGTAGATTTTTTATACGTATAAAGAAAGATATAATGATTAGTGATTTTTGGCCAAATGCATTTGTTATAAAAATAATAAAAGTATGAATCACATGATCTTTCGATAGACACTCTCAACGTGAGGTTCACCTCTACAGATAGCCGTCATTGTCTGCAAGAGCTAACAACATATGGATCGAAATCATTTATAAATAACGCTCTTTAGACATTAAATAGGTTATTCTATTCTACTAGGATCTCAGCTCCATCAACTTTCTACTTCAATACATCAACCCTATTCTCAGTAAAACCGACAAAGAATGGAACAATGTGGCGTCAATATGCAAAAAAGATACAAGATATAGTGCTACAGTCTAGGAAATGCAACGTACACGCGACCTGTGCTTGTGTGCGTCAGTTGTGTACGTGTGTATGTGGATGAACTGTGTAAGCGCACGCATGAGTTTGTGTGGGTAAGAAACAGCTGATCGACGTGTTTTATGCCATAGAGAAAGATGGAAGTATTAAACTGTTTGTTTTTATATCATTGGGAGGTTTTTTTTCTGTTGATTGATTGATTAATCTCGCGTTTGACCATCTCACCTGATGGTAAGCGAAGTGTGGTGGGAGATGGAGCACGCTTAAAATTATATTATGTATATTGCCTAAAAATAAACTATTCACTCTTGAATTGAAGACCCAGGTTATACCTAATGTTTACATTTGTTTATGAGCTTTTTTTCCTTTGTGATGTCGTCTTCTACTCTTAATATTATTGGTTGGTTTCGTCTGCTGTCGAAATTTTCCGAGGGCATATTTATTTGTAGGTATAGCATAAATTGCATTGTGTATCGGGCTGATGTGCGCCATTTTATTTGTATGTTATCTTTTGAACGTGTTCTTAACAATGCATCTTATTAATGGTCCTAATGCGTAATTTTAATCATCACTACATTACACTGCAACTTAATATTAAATCTTATAACATCTGAAAAACGTAACCTAACCTAACTTTTGACCTTCTGAATTTAACAGCCACGGAACAGCTGTCAACGAAACATTCCATAAAGTTGGCAGCAAAACATTCCAGAAAGTTGGCAACATTGCGAACTTCAACAACGGTATCCACGTATTTGGTACGTTGACATAACTTCTTAGCGATCCTGCCTACGCGTCATTTAGCGACAAATTATATAAATACGGATATTTTTTGTATAACATCTAGAAAAAAAATAGGTAAACAGACTTCAAGTCAAGGTATGGAATACAATAAAGTGAATTTTTATCAACGATAACGAAAGTCCAAAGATGACGGGATTGACGAACGTTTCTGGATTGACTTTTGACGCTGGTAAAACGTCACAATAGCTCCAGTAACGAATTCATGGAGGGATATTCTGCTACTGGCCCATAAATGATGGATCACTTTTAAATACTATGTTCTGCATACCTCTTTTTTTTCTGGATGGGAAATCATCAAATGAGTTCTCCCGCTCTGAGCGGAGCGGAAGGAAGTATCAGACTCTTACTGACTAAAACCCACCCGTGATCCTTCTCGTGCCCTTTAAGTTCCAGGGCCGCGGTGACTCTTTCGAACAAATTCCACAACCCTAGCAGGCACTGACAGCTCTTTGAGGTGCACGTGCACCTTAAACCAGTAAATTGTTGAAATTAACGGACTATTGTGAGGGTTGGCTAAGTTCTAAGCTGACACAAAACTTGACAGTAATTGAAACGCTAAGAAAAAGAACGACGACAAGTAGAGACGATGAAATTCGTCCCATTGTTTTGGAGACAAAACACAACACGAGTTAATTGGAATTAGATTTAAACAATGGATAACCTTGGGTTTCTAGATTAGATTGCATACAAGTTGTAAGTAATATGAAACAGACCTTATCTAAATCAAAATCATTGTGGTCAGAGTAGACTTGGAACTGAAGCAGCTAACTTAATCTACATAGATTGTTTTGGCTTGAGTCATGAAATTATTAGGGACTAGCAGCGCCCCGCGGTTTCACCCGCATATTTCCGTTCCCGTGGGAATACAGGGTGAATGTAGCTTTCTAATGGTGAAAGAATTTCTGAAATCGGTCCAGTAGTTTTTGAGTTTATTCGTTATATACAAAAATACAAATCTTTCCTCTTTATAATATTAGTATAGATTGCCAATATCATCATACAACTTTAAAAAATTAAAATGATTTTTGGGTCGGATTTTGCTGAATACCAGTATTTTTAGAGAAAGGGGCTATCGATCAGACCTCCACAACTCATTAATTAGGTAACATGGAACTTCTAGGCAAGACTGGTGTTAGATTTTGTGGCTTCTGGCAATCCATGACAATTGCTAGAGATCTACAAATGTCGAGACCCGTGAAGCTCTTACTATTTAGCCACGAGCTGCAGAAAAATCAAAATGAATTAATAGTGCTGTACCCCCTTCACATACATTTGAATAGTTACTAGCTTCTGCAGCGGTTCTGCCCGCGTGATTGTCGATAATTATTTCAAGGGTAAGTGCATCCACTTATTGATCGAAGGCATCCACCCGGGATTATGATAAATTATTAAATGTATGTTCTGCCATGCCATGATCTACTCTTGTGCCAAGTTTCATTCAAATCCTAGCATTATCCCTTACCCAAAAGGTAAAAACAGAACCCTATTATTAAGACTGTCCGTCCGTCTGTCTGTCACCAGGCTGTATGTCCTTTCATAGGCTCAAGAACCGCGATAGCTAGACAATTGAAATTTTCACAAGTTATGTATTTCTGTTGCCGCTATAACAACAAATAATAATACAGCAAAGGCCATTTTTTGCCTATTTTTATGTTTCGTAGTCAATGGTACGGAACCCTTCGTGCGCGAGTCCGGCTTGCACTTGGCCGATTTTTCTTGATATTCGCGCTACGCTACTGACATTAAAATTTATGATAACGTATTATAGGGAACGGGCAGAAACTATTGGTGGCAGCACAGACGCGTCAATGTTAAGTATATTTTACTTATAAGTTTCAAATTTGCAACGCTAGATGGCACAGTCTACTTCGTGCACAAAACGGAGGTTGCAGGAAGTATAGGTGGCAGCACAGGTCAAATATTTACAACGTAAAAGTTTCAGATTTGCAACACTAGCAAATTGAAAATACGATGATATAAGAATCAATTGTTAGCATTCGTGGGCGACTTATTGCACAGGCTACCCGCTCTCTTGAATGTGTTACATAAGATTGAGTATTGAATGTCGGATGGAAGCGAATTTAACTGTGTTTGTTTGTTTACGTGTTGCTGTTTTGACAATTGTTTGTTTTGTTTATAAAAACGAATGTTTGTTGCCATGGTGACGGTCTTAATTAAATGCTTTCACCGACTTTTGAAGATGCTGAGGAATTAAATCATACATCTTCCTAAAGGTTTGCAGGCCAATTCTCGTACTCAATGACGTTCATATTAAAGTCATATCAACAATATCATCTCGCCAACAATCAATGTTGACAAAATTGACAAAATTTAAGAAAATTATTGATTTTTCATTTGGAATGTTTGGAGGAAAAATATGAGAATTGTCCTGTTTCAATTAATCCTCAGTTTACAGAAAAAGTTTTTCTTCCTATTACTACAAAAGTGTACAGTATCATCTTTCAGTTCTATTCACCTAAATTAGTGAAACTATGCAAAATTTACTAATACTTATATAATTATTTTGCTTAGAGCCGGACGTCCAGATATCTTGAAAATACTAATTTATCTGCGCCGACTTCAAACGCATCTTCACAACAAGCCAGTGAGTCAGTGACAGACATCTTCTTTCATAACCTACCTATCATCGGAGATCTAACTTTCAATTTATTGAAAGTCTTTTCTCCTTGATCATTGACCACGGCCGCAGCTGGACGTCGCTAGACCACGTTGTTCTTGCGACACAGTGAGAGGTCACATTTAGGAGACCGATTGTTGATCGCTGGCTTTGTGCCGGTTCTGACTGGGCCAGTTGACTGGAACTTTTGTTAGGAGAGAGAGATGTACCTATTGTATAGGTAAGTCAGTGGTGAGTGATGAATTGGCTTATGAGTGACAGTTTGACATTTATATAACTTCAGACTCCATTGTTGATCGACTCGTACCGAAGTCATTTTCCCTTGAATATTTCTTAATTTTCCAACCCGAAAGAAAAATCAGTCGTAAACCAACTTTTTAACATTAGAGCATTAATCATTTTTTGCTTTGTCATAGAAGTCTTGTATCAATTTGGAAATAAACGTATTTCCAAATTGATACAATACTTATACGACAAAGCAATGTCTAAACAAGCCATTTACCTACTACAACTATCCTACTGTATCACTGAAAAAATGCTTATTACCAACCAGTTACCGATTATGTAAACTAAATAGTGATGCACCTAGAGCTGGGCAAAAAGCGGTAACGTTACACGTAACAGGTAAAACAGCGGGTGAAATGTAACGCGTTATTGAGTAACGGTTACGGAGGACAGCGATTCGATCGTCACGGTTTGTTCTTATTGCGTCATATATAATTAGATTACGAGGTGATCGGTATGTAGTTACCTACTTTATTTTTGCTTTATGGAAGATTATCCAGTGCATAAAATGTAAGATTGACGACAATAGTACGTGTTTATTGAGATTTCAAACACAGCTGTCACAACTGACTAACTGATAAACTCCAATTTCAAAATTGCAACAGAAAAACAAAGGAAACAATTTGTGCCTATTGTTTTTTTTTACAGTTTAGGCAATTGACATTCAAAGAGGTTTTTATGCATCTGTTTATTTCACAATGCCTGCTTTTAAATTGCCTATTTTCTGATTGGATACGCACATAACACCATATAATGCACTAAATAAAAAAAGTCATTGAATCATAAAAAAACAAGTAATTTTATGCTAAAATTGACAGTAAAAAAGCTAAACTGAATTGTGAAAACCAAACTTTCAAATATGTTCGACATTCTATTCTAGAGGACATATCTACTTACTTATTATTTAAATGGATTTGATTTTCTTTAATTTGAATAATCATTGTATAAGTATTATATTATAATATTGTTGATTTGTCCAAAATGTTATAATAATCTAATTCTGAATTTAAAATTTTATAGTTACAACGACCTTCCACCAGTTGTGGGACAAAACTGATCGAGGCTCTAATATTTCAACTAGCTTCTGTCCGCGACTTCATCCCCGTGGAATCCCCGATTTTAAAACATTATTTATTGCTGCTCCGCTCCTATTGGCTTAAGCGTGATGATATATAGCCTATAGCCTTCCTCGATAAATGGTCTTTTCAACCCAAAAATAATTTTTCAATTCGAACCAGTAGTTCCTGAGATTAGCGCGTTCAAACAAACAAACAAACTCTTCAGCTTTATAATATTAGTATAGATTTCGAATTACGACCTACTTACGAGCCCGAACACCATAGACCATGTAGTGTGTTACTTACAAAGTAGTGTTGACATAGTAGGCCTGACTCGGAATAAGCCAATGGCCTGACATTTCCTAAGGGTTACTTGAGGTTAATTGTAAACATTATAATCGCAGCTTTTAACATTACGAACTATTGATTTAATCGCCTAAAACCCTAATGTTGGAAGTTGTTAAACATTTAATAGGTAGTGACAAGGAAAAGAAAACCCATTTACTATATTGAACGCTACACAAACATTCGAGGGATTACGATTTACTATGCTACCGGTAACAAAAAAATGCAGACCTTTTCATTAATTCAATAATGCAGTGATTTCAAATCGTTTTTATTACTATTGCAAAATTTTCACCTCAAGCAAAACTAATTAATTGCAATTTAAGTTCACGGTCAATTGTCTTGCTTATTTTCAGCTTCTTTACGAAATATCTCATTTTTGTTTTAATCAACTTAAAGAATATCCATGCCAAATAATAAAAAAACAATTTTTCCGAATAGTACACGGAAAATATTGGATTTCGCCATGACCTTATAAAGTAAACAGAAAAAATGACATCAAATTAATCCATCAATGGACGTGAAGTGTGGTTAAAGTCAACAAAAGAAAAAAACAACAAGCCACGTAAGTTTAAAATTCGAACGTGACAACACCGAATCGGAACCGTCACCAAGAAAACAAATCATAGTGACAAGAAGGTGTGAATCTTAAACTTTGCAATACAATGCTGGTTGCGCAACACTACTGTTTACTACAAACTGGTTATAACTTGCATTGAAATTGCAACATATCGTTGTGCACATCTGCGATGCCCACGCTGCCCGCTCAACCGTTCAGTTGCACAAGGAGCACGCTCAAATAATTTCCACTAATATAAGTTGAACGTATTCATGTCACTATTGTTTAATCTATTTCTTTAATCAATTTGATTCATACGTTTCATAACTATTATGTCAAGTTTAGCTCATAGCTATTGCTGGCGAAATCGGGATTACTTTTGTTAACAGTACGTCAAATTTTCAAATAAAATTTCCGCAGATGTTCGAATCCGATGATGACTGGTCTTTATAGCTTAGATTCAGAGTTTAAATAACTAAAAATATGATTCAATCGTTTAGAAATGTCACCACGAATTAAATTTACTCTATGATTACATATATCTAACCATAGAGTAAACGTCGCATATTCGTCCTAGAATAAACTAATAGTTAGATTAAACTAGTAGTTAGTAGAAGTTAGACAACAAATTTTCCAATTTTGATGTCTAAACTACACTGAACGAAAAATTGATGTCTAACTTCAAAATTATGTCAAACAACCACAGACAACGTTGAAAATCAGAAGCTTCCAAACTTTAAAAAAATACTTGTTCTACCATAGATGACCTTAAGTTCGCCGGGGCTTTGTACTCTAAAGTGACTTATTCATATAAGAAGACAAGCGTGCATTACCGTATTCATAATGTGAGCATGCTTACGTGTGTAAAGTGAGTCTCGGCTAGAGATAATATCGCTCAAACTTGCTCGCAGCAATTCTTTCACTTTAGTATTTATTTATTCCGGTTCGTTCAGGGTCTGTTTGGTCATAAAATGTAGTTGTAGGGACAGATTTTAAAATGGTCACTCCATTTTTAACCGATTTCAAAAAAGGAGGAGGTTCTCAATTTGTCGGAATCTTTTTTATTATTTATGTATGTACATATGTTCCCCGATTCCTAGAAGACGCCTGGTCCGATTTGGAACATTCTTGTTTCATTTCAAAGGGTATATATAAGGGTAGGTACTTCCCAGGCGGTTCCATGGTCATAAGATCTTGACGAAATCGAGGGATCTCTTCAAATTTTCTAGGCACACTTGAAGCGATTTGGGTAAGTTTTTGTTTATTTTATGGATTTGGTTTGGAACGGAATTCCTTAACAGTAAATATGAACGAATGTGTAGAATAACTCATTAAGGGTATGAAGGATTGAAATTGTACGTTTCCACCGTATTTGCTTACTATTAAGTTTTAATCTATTGGACACTAAAAAGTGAAAAAGAAATCGATGTTTCTGGTGTGGATTCTTGGTTTTGACACCGACCTCCAATATTTAATTTATTTTGTACTTTGTAGTGGTTTTTCGGTTGCTTTTTTTGTACAAAATACTTTTATTTTTCACTTTTTGGTGCCCTAGAACTGAAATTTAATTATTAACTACCATGTACTCTAGCACTATTTTTACTAGGTTGATCCATCTGGCCCCAAACTGACAAGGAGAGGTCAAAGCAAAGCACTGAGGCGAAACAATTTTAAAGTGTAAATGAAATCAAAATCATGACTGATATATTTCAGTCAGCCAGTCAATGTTTAATAAAAAATCACGTTACCCTTTAGCTTCTTCGTCGAACCAAACAAAAACTTAACAAAACATACAATGATTTGACGTAAAAAATTGACATTGTAGTCCCATTTGTCCAATTAACATTTAAAAATAATAATAAAGGCAAAGGTCATGAATTCGGAAGTAGGGCCGCTCTGTCAGTTACGACACTGACCGGCCAACTTTCGTCTTCTTACGCTCGACTCGCGCAATCTGCGTTACACTTATCGAGATACACTAGTTGAAATCGTGAGTGAATTATACCGTTGCAATATGGTTTACATTTTTCTGTGGGTTTAGATTTGCATTGCTGAACTAAGGTCAGTTGAACAGTACCAGCAACACCACCTCGGAAAGATGCGAACTTTGGCGAGAGACGCTCAAACCTCCTGATTATATCGTCGAGCCTTCGGAGAACCTTCCAGCTGGAAATGTGCTGCCGAAAAAACTCGAAATAGACTCCGCACGCACGTGGGTCGCACTAGCGATAATACCACCACAGGTGGGGGTTCTCGGAAGGCTCCGATCTTCAGTGTTTGTGTGGCGTCGCACCGCAGTCCATCGCCAACCTTTTGTCTTGCGCTGCATGCGCTCTCTCGCCTGTACACGAGAGGACCTTATGACTGCATCAGCGGATGGTGTTGCCGTTGTGAAGTACTAGGCCTAACATAACATTCTGTCAGTCTGACATGCTGAGAAGTAGTTGACTCTGACATCCGTTGCGTTTTCCATGGTATGTACTAACTAATTCCATGCATTTGCATGCCAGTAATACAAAGTTAATCCTCAATTTTTTTTCAATTGTTCTACCAACACAAAGAGAACTACCAACATTGGAATTTAAATGACCTACATCAGCGAAACTTGAAACAGATCTCAATCAATTTCAGCTCCATTAAGATTACATCGAAAGGCAAAGTAGTTTTAACATTCAAAATCTTTTCAGAGATAGCTTAATATATTTCATGCAAACCAAAGTACGTTACGCAATAATATTCGTGCACTAACCTAGTTTTCAGTCACGAGAACAAACAGAAAGACAAAATTGAACTTTAATGTTTCCGGAAGTTACACAGAATGCCCGGTGAATGTCACTTTGACCAGTTAATGTAAAATTAGCTAGTTATACAACAGTTTTGTAAAATGAATATAAAATTGTTGTGACCTTTATGGATTTGTTATTATTGTACGAATTCTGTACGTAATCTTGTAATCATGTGAAGTGCATGTATTCAGAATAAGAATAAAATAAAGTACGTACACAATGACATGGAATGTTTTGATTTGGATTTTTCAGGGCTGATATTTATAGTAATATTACAAAGAGGAAAGATTTGTATTTTTGTATGTAACGAATACACTCAAAAACTACTGGACCGATTTCAAAAATTCTTTCACCATTAGAAATCTGCATTCACCCTGAGTAACACAGGCCATATTATAATCCCCATATTCCCACGGGAAAGGGAACTATGCGGGTAAAACCGCGGGGCGCTGCTAGTATATGTATGTATAAATCTGAAGAGTTTTTATTTCAGTGTTAGATAGCCAATTTATCGAGGAAGGCTATATCATCACGCTAAGACCAATAGGTACGGAGCAGTCATGAAAAATGCGACACAAATGAAGTTGCGCGGGTCAGCTGGTTTGACATTAATCAAGTAAATTTGAAAATGAAAACAATATATCTAGTTTTAATTTCCGCGAATATTAGTGGGTTGCAGGTATGCACCTCCCTCCCGCCCGCTATATTATGCACATGCAAGATTACTGGGCAAATGCAAGGATTTTAAGCACATGCAGGAAGGCAATGCAAAACCCAACACCATTACCGACACGTGTTTCGCCTCTCCACGAGGCATCCTCAGGGGACGTGTTGACTCGCTGACCGTTGAGTTGCGACTGAGCATTTAGTACAAGGCACCCCCCTTTTATACACTGCCACCGTTGGTTATTTGTGTACAACTACCCACAAACATTTGCAGTAAAGGGGAAGAAACCAAATTCGTCTGGTCATTCAACAGTGCAAAATTATTATTATTACTATGTTTAAAAATCTCTAATTGTTCTAAAACACACAGCCGGAAACCCTTATCACAAATATGTAGTATATTAAAACTATTGTTGTCGCGCAAAGAATGGCCGGTATCAATTAGATGTTTCGCGAAATTCGATTTGTCCGAATGGCCATTTCTATACGCGGCAACATGTTCCCCATACCTTATGTCAAAGTTTCGGCCCGTCTGACCCACATACACCCCGTTGCATTCATCACAGACCAGCCTATACACCCCAGACTTTTTACTATTTTCTAAAATATCTTTTCCGTTACAAATACGGCGTATATTCTGGTCCGTTCTGAACGCTACATAAACGTTGTTTTTTCTAAGTAAATTACTAATTCTATCTGAAATGGGGCCCATATAGGTCAGACTGGCCACATATCTATTAATATTAGTACGCGGACATGCATATAATAGTGAACGAACCCTTTCTTTCTGCTTTTTACTAATTAAATTGTCTACCATTGACTTTGAGTAACCGTTAGAAATTTGAGGATTTGAGGATTTTTTTTTTTTTGGTTTTGAGGATTTTGAACGTCTTGGTGCGGATCCTACAAGGAAGTTTGCCCTCGAGATAAAGGATGCCATTAAAAACACGTCATACATATCAAAAGACCAATTAAAAAACCTTGTTCCTATGAATCCGAGGGCTCCTTTGTTGTATGGTCTACCCAAGACCCATAAAGATAACATGCCTGTACGTCCAGTTGTTTCTTACATTGGTGCCCCAGCGTACAATTTAGCTAAACGTCTCAACACTTTGTTGAGAAGTAGAACTTCTTTTAATCCCAAATATAGTTTGAAGAACAGCTTAGATTTAATTGAAAAAGTAAAAAATATCCAAATTCCTTCCAATGCAAAGTTGTTATCCTTAGACGTTGACAGCTTATTCACGAATGTTCCAATCGATGATTGTCTACGTATTCTGGGTATCCAATTTGAGAAGCAACGGTTACATCCTGGGGAAATTGCGGATTTACTTAACCTCACTAGTATTTGCATGAAACAAAATTATTTTAGATTTAATAACCAATATTATATTCAAAAGGAAGGGTTGGCTATGGGGTCGCCTTTAAGTCCACTAATGGCGGAGGCTTTTATGGATAACTTTGAATGTAAACATATAGTGAACGAACCTAATATTCTGTTTTATTATAGATATGTAGATGACATAATTATCTGCTGGAATGGTACCGTTCGACAAATAGACCTTTTTGTTAAAAAACTAAATAAAACACACCCAAAAATTAAATTTAAATTAGAATTAGAGTCCCAAAACTCCCTTAACTTTTTGGATTTAACTATCACAAAACACAATAGTGACTTAGATTTCCAAATTTATCGAAAGCCGACACACACTGACACGACAATACCAGCCTCTTCTTGTCACCCTCTTCAACATAAATTAGCCGCCTTCCGCGGCTATATTCATAGATTATTTGCCCTCCCCCTTTCAGCAGAAAATTATGTTAAAGAACTTAATATTATTTACCAGATCGCAATTTCTAACGGTTACTCAAAGTCAATGGTAGACAATTTAATTAGTAAAAAGCAGAAAGAAAGGGTTCGTTCACTATTATATGCATGTCCGCGTACTAATATTAATAGATATGTGGCCAGTCTGACCTATATGGGCCCCATTTCAGATAGAATTAGTAATTTACTTAGAAAAAACAACGTTTATGTAGCGTTCAGAACGGACCAGAATATACGCCGTATTTGTAACGGAAAAGATATTTTAGAAAATAGTAAAAAGTCTGGGGTGTATAGGCTGGTCTGTGATGAATGCAACGGGGTGTATGTGGGTCAGACGGGCCGAAACTTTGACATAAGGTATGGGGAACATGTTGCCGCGTATAGAAATGGCCATTCGGACAAATCGAATTTCGCGAAACATCTAATTGATACCGGCCATTCTTTGCGCGACAACAATAGTTTTAATATACTACATATTTGTGATAAGGGTTTCCGGCTGTGTGTTTTAGAACAATTAGAGATTTTTAAACATAGTAATAATAATAATTTTGCACTGTTGAATGACCAGACGAATTTGGTTTCTTCCCCTTTACTGCAAATGTTTGTGGGTAGTTGTACACAAATAACCAACGGTGGCAGTGTATAAAAGGGGGGTGCCTTGTACTAAATGCTCAGTCGCAACTCAACGGTCAGCGAGTCAACACGTCCCCTGAGGATGCCTCGTGGAGAGGCGAAACACGTGTCGGTAATGGTGTTGGGTTTTGCATTGCCTTCCTGCATGTGCTTAAAATCCTTGCATTTGCCCAGTAATCTTGCATGTGCATAATATAGCGGGCGGGAGGGAGGTGCATACCTGCAACCCACTAATATTCGCGGAAATTAAAACTAGATATATTGTTTTCATTTTCAAATTTAAAATGGATTTCCGCAAAGTAACGCCTGACTCAATCAATTTTATTAATCAAGTACTTCACTTATGTTCCTTTCTCTTAATTAGGTAGGTGAAAAAATATTTTAGGTTAGTTATATTTATTTTACTGTGTTTTTTTAATATTTGTTGTTATAGCGGCAACAGAAATACATACATCATCTATGAATTTTTGTGAAAAAAACTGTCTAACTATCACACTTCATGAGATACAGCATAGTGTCAAACGGACAGACAAAAAGACGGATGGACAGCGCAGTCTTGGCAATAAATACGGAACCCTAAAAATAACCTAGAATAGACTCTAATTTGAACCAGCGAGAACTTCATCTTTCATAGGCTGAGATAACAACTATATATAAATAGCAACTAATTAGTCGATCACAGTCATAACAATAAACTAAAACTAGTTTCAAAACCATACATTTAAGGGTACCTAACTCATAAAAAACCTGTCTTAATCGTATAACATTACATTTTCTTATTTATGGACATATCATAGCAATAATTTCATTGTTACGCCCATTTGCATAAATAAGATAAAATCAATGATATTGTTGCGCAAAAACATATTGAGCTTGCGTTAGGTATATATGTATACCTCAGTTCTCGGCTACACGGGACTTAAACATACCAATGAAATGTGAATGTACTGTAAGTTTACCTTTGTTTGATCGTTCGGGGAATATATAGAAATAATCCCCAATTTTTCAGTCAAAAACTGTAAAAAAAATATCCAATATCCCTTCAATTTGACAAGTTTACTTTCATTGGGATGACATCTTGTCGTTTTTAAACTGTGAGAGTATTAAAACGACATAGTATGCTTTTATATTTTGGTGTAAATAATTTAATATTACAACGAACTTTATCTAGTTGTGTTGTGAAAACTCATAGAGAGGCATAATAATCATTCCTTAGTACGTTGCGTCAAATTCACGTTTAATATCGATGATAAATGAATATAAGTCAAATAAACGTTATATTATACAGACACAACAAAAAAAATTTCGTTATGATCAGAAACGTCAAAGATATTTAAATGTACCTTTTTTGACAGATCCTCAGTGTTCTTTCTCTTAAATTGAATTAACATAGAGGCAGAGATTCCCATCTCAGCAAAAGTAAAATTATGGTAACGTACCAAAATCCACAGAAACTTCTGTGTCCTTAACCTAGGGCTGCCAACATCGAAATTGCCGACCCCGGACAAAATCTTAAAAACTCCGGACATTTGGGTGAATATAAAAATCTATTACAGCTTTTTTACAATATAAACTATAGCATCGACTATTTCGCCAGATTTTCAAATAGATTGTATACGGCTTACGATGGAAGTTTTGTTCAAATATTCAATTAATGGCACAAACAATGCAAACGATGTCTGGGTTTTACCAGGAAACATTTGAAAACTCCGCCCGGACGCTCCCAGGACACCCACCAAACTAGGACAAATCCGGGGAAACCTGGACGGATGGCAGCCCTACCTTAACCTATTACATTTATTTAAAAAAAATAGTATGTTTTACTCATAAAAAACCGTAGTCTCAGGCAGAGCCTAAGTGGGCTGCGGAATTTGTTCGAAAAAGTCACCGCGGCCCTGGAACGCAAAGGAAGGAAGGAACAAGAAGGATCATACAAGGATTTAAGTCAGTAACAGTCTGACATTCCCTCCCGCTCCTCCTTATAGAGCGGGAGAAGTCATTTGATGATTTCCCATAAAAAAGGCAGAACCTAAGTATATTTCATTCTTAATTAAAACAACGACACTGCTTTTAAAAACCGTACTATACATATGAATAACACAATAATAAACGCACCACAACAAGGAAGTGAACAGTCTGATTCATGGCTATATTATCGAAATAGCCGTTTTTTCGCACAGCAACGACGTACACTGAACTACGTAACAAGCTATACAGTTCCACTATAAGGTGACCTTACATTGTATAACTACTCGGTTCTATGTCAGGTCAGCTTATATTGGAAATGTGTAATCTGGTGTTTCGTGTTGTGTGCGACCAATCCTATATGAATGCATTTAAAACCATCGCGAATGACCGTAGAAAATAGGATTTATTATTTATTTTTAAAAGTTATGATAAATCTTGAAGTACCTAATAGATTCTGAAATTGAATGTTTTAATCAAAGCGTTTTTGTGATGTTTTGGTTGAAACTTTGTTATTTTTAAAATAGTCGTTATATATAGGCTATAATATTCGATACAATAATCATGAGGATGTAATTTAAAAGTAATCATATTTAAATCTCTTTAACTTTTTCTTCCACAACAGTCAGATTTTCGTATATAACTTACATAGGTGCACACAATGTTCACGACCACAAATACCATAACAATTATATCATCAATGAACATCAAACTTCAAAATTGACAATAAAACGCGTCCCGTTACAGGTCACTATAGTACATTGTACTACCTAAATATATGGTTATAAATATATTCAGACGCACATTAATGCATAGCTGACAGAAGTGTGAAATCCAGCACATCTCTATTTGTGGGCACCGTTAAGTACAGCCAAAGAAACATTGGGAGAGTACAAAAAATAGTATTTACTTATGTTAATTTTACATAATAATGGGCAGGTAAATAGTTGTATGAATCCCATTTCTTTTATACGACAGATACCTACAACTGAACTTATATTACAGATCATAACTGAATGCGAAACAAAGTCAATATCAAACACAAAACAGAGCAAATCTTCAACTTCAAACTTTTACATGAAGACAGTCACCCAAAAAGTCCGCTCGTCACCACTTCTTAGTGCTTTAGCTAGAAAGAAGAAGTAGCTTAACAAACTCGCCAGAAAAACAACCAACTGTTAACTTACAAGAACATGAAAACTGCCAAACAGAAATTAAAAACTGGGCTTCTTCTTGCTTACAAGTATGTATCCATTTCTTAAAGTCAATTAGAAAATCATCAACATAACTATGGCAACTGGAATCTGCAATGCTATTCTGTAAGAACTCACTCCAGTTCTCACTTCTGATTCTGCGGTGAAAACTGTATTTGGTATTCTGTAACTTGATGAAAACTACACCAGCGCCACTAAGTGAGAACATAGGTGGAGCAAACTTAACTTGACAGTTAGAATATCAAATACTTTTCACTTCAGGTGAGTTATGAAGTGTAATCGAAAGTGAGATATGAATCGAATTCGCACGTGAGTTCTTACAGAATAGCACTGCTGATCGAAACCGTTGGTCACATCTTCTTTTGTCAAACATGGAATAACTCGAATAAGTGTGTGACCAAACAATTGAATGCTGCTAGCTAGCCTCTCGTTGACTTACTAATCCTCTTGAGACCTTCTTATGACTACCTCGGAAATACTTGACTACTAAAATTCGAAACCACGATAATATTGTTCAAGGAAGGAGCATTTAAATGAAGGTAAACAGTTTCATATCTTCTTCTGCAACTTAAGTCTCGAAAACTGTTCTAAGCTGATGAGTTCTGGAGAGTTATTGTTTACAAGAGCTTTTAAATCTGCAATATCTAAGGTCAGGCAGCATAGTGCAAACATCTGACAGATTTGAACTTTTACGCGATTTCGCCCGTGTTGTCTAATCTACAGCGCACATTTTTCTGGGATAACAGTTAGTAGTTAGCCTGTTTAATTCAGTGTTATTTTGTTATTCAGTAAAAACGTTCTTGTAAATTGTATTAGTACTACCATAGGTTACATGATACAAACAAACTTTTCAAACATTAAAATACTACATTATATAAATATATCCGTATGCATCTATCTATACCTATGGAATCACCTGAGTCACATAATTTTTCATCAATAAACACTCAGCAATGTCCAAGTCACCATTTCCTTGAAACGATCTTCTATTTATTAACCGCACCTATTCAAAAAATATTTTCTTTTCATTCGGTTGAATACCTTTACAAGTTTTTATTTGACACGAGCGTACGCTTAGCAAAATATATTGACCGTTAGAATAACTATTTGAAAAATAAGCCTCTTGACATGGATTTTACCCGCTAATGTACTTGAGTTTGTCTATGTTCATCATCAGTTGGTTTTAAAACTTGTCGAATAACAGCAATATGCATAATACATGGTCCACCAATAGTGGTTTTCGTTGGTCTAGCATAAGATAAATGGTGACTCATCGCCAGAACCGCTTTTATCAAACCAAGACCCAAGTTTCTTCCAGATTTTAGCTTCACTGCTAAAAATAGTTCATATCAGCTGGAATTAAGGACTCTTTTGGCAATCTTACGCTCTAATAGAATTGATAGGCTCACATACCACATATGGTTGATGATAGAGCACGCTTACCCAGAAGTAGCCTATCTACTTTTGACTTAAACACCCCCAGGTTGAGTTATCAGTAAACACAAACTCCGACAGGGAACTCCACTCCTTTGCTGTGCGCTGCAGTTGTGAGCTAAAAGTATCTGCCACAGTTAAAAAAAATAAGTCAGTCAGTACGCTTAGTGGCGAAGCTGTCTCAGTTGCTATTAGGTATGTTTTTACTTTTTGGGGTTCCGTAGCCAAATGGAAAAAAAACTGAACCCTTATCCGGATTCGTCATGTCTGTCTGCCCGTCTGTATGTCACAGCCGTTTTACTCGGAGACCATAAAAGCTACATACATGAAAATTGGTAGGTAGGTGCTACCTGTTAACCGCTATTCAATAATTGTAATAATATATTATGGAAAAAATATATTTTAGGAGTAGCTCCACACATGTAACTGAGGGATGAAAAAATAAATTCCAAAAAACATAATCGGGTGGGATAATATCATTGCATAGCTCTTTCAAAATGAAATAAAGGTTTCTAAAAAAAGTTTTTTTTTAAGACAACAGTTTTTGAGATACATGTGCTTCCGATTTGTAAAAATGTGCCCCCCTCCCCCACTAACTTTAAAACTATGAAGTTGAAAATTCTAAAAAAAAATGATCAAATATAACTTCACAGACACTTCTAACGAAAATTGGTTTGAACATCACAGCTTATATACTTTTAGAGATATGAGATTTTAACAGAGAACTACGGAACCCTTCACTATGCATGGTCCGACACGCACTTGGCTGTTTTTTTTTTTAATTTAATTTTTGCTTCTAATTTACCTTCTTTCCTGGAACAGTTAATCCTACTTAGACGATAGGATACATACAAGATAACGTGAATATATGCACCTTTACTTAACTGCTCTACTTAGTCCCTTTAGCACGTCTATTGTTGTCCTTTCCCGTTATATTCCAAGAGCTTATATTAGGGACTCACGACACGTCTACAGACATACAAACATGTACATATATATTATGTATGTATATTGGTGACGAGTGAACTCAGGTCGATGACCTAAGTACAGTTATCTTACGTTGTAATGTCCTTACGGGTTGGTACATGTCATTTTATTTACATTTTGGTTACATTTGCGTTTTGTGTCAATGTTTTTGAGTTAAAAACTTAATCAGCTTTATTATTATGAAAAATATTCATAACGGTAAGTTCAATTTGTTTGTATTATATTCTAAACTTTAACTTGGGTAGCATTTGACATTTGCAGATAGAAGCTATTAAATGATAACATCTTTTTCTCAATATCAAATCTATTTGTCAATATCTCGTACCATTAGCAAAGAACAGATTAGAAAGGACGACATTAATTGGACTACCACTAGAAAATTGCCCCAATCATGAACCAAAAAACATTTCTAGTCAGAACTAAGTAACAAATAAACATTTCCGCTTTACATAACATCTAGATCTTCTTCAGAACCTATTTTGTAAGCACAAAATGTACTAGTTGCACATACAACAAATCATTCTTTTGACAAGCCGAAATTACGTAAAAGTTGCTAAAAAATGATCAAAAGACTCCCACAGTCGTAATACGTTCATAGAGCAAATACAAGTATAGAGAGGTCAGACCTACCGTGTCAGCGGGTCGAGTAGTCGGCGAAAGCATTGCAACACCGATTATAGCTTTTAAGAAGCGACCATTGCTTCATACACACATAAAGGTTACATGTTATGTAAGGTCTGCATGTGCATAGTTCTGTGGTGTATCTATGAGGTAATTTTGTAGTGCATTCAGGATTTATGCTGTCTGTACTTTGTCTGATTTTTATTAGTTGAAAGGTTGAAGATGTGCTTGCCGATTTTAGTAACAGGTTGTTTAGTATTAATAGATCTGTCGGTTTAAATTATGTAAAGGATGATCAATTGACTATTACATATTTTTATGTAATTTTCTGATGGAATGTACAGTATAAATATTTGGCTGGTGACTATGTGCGATGTAGGAAAAGTCTTGCTGTCCTTTTCTTCGTTTTACTAGCACAACACTGTTGCTCAAAACTTCGTCACTTCCACAGTATTGCTTTGGCGCAAAAACGTATGGAACATTATTTACGATACAGCATTCACAACCAGGATAATTATTTATTTAATTCTTACTATCGACCCACTACTGAACGTTTCCTAAAATTCTAGCGCTATACTTACCCTGACCTTAGAATCGTTACGCTTGGGATATACACACCACACAGTTCCGACTTTTCGAGCTCTAACCATAGAGTAGACTAGTAAAGTACTTGTTGTTCGCGTAATCTAAGATTTATTACCATTATAAATATGTACTAAGAACTACATTTTACCTGCAAGTCACATTATATGCCTATTTAAGTTATGCAATACTGGAACGATTCTATTAGGACTTTCACTTTCAGATAGACTAAATAATTAGATCATTTAGGAAGTAGAATATATTAACAGACTTTACTTAGTGTTATAAAATATTAAGGTAGGGCTTCTGCGAAGCGAAGGAGGAGGTAGAGCGCGCTGGAGAGGAAATCCTCACGCCCCAGCCGCCGACACAGAAGAAGACGCCCCGGACGTCAGGAGTCGCAAGGCGATTCCCGGCCACCTGCTGCGCGGGCCTGCAGATGGCGAGCTATGGGTGGCTAGCCGTCCAATGAGAACCGAGCCCGTGTTGACGGCTCGTCGTGTTCCACGCACTCAGCAAAGATGATGGGGCCCCACAGGGGCCACTAACTAACGAAACAGCCGTGATTGATGCTAAAAGCTTACACAGGCAGGCGTGATGCGACAACACGTTTTTATCATTTTTTTTTTTCAACAAATACATATTTCTGTAGAGCAATGTCCAGGAATAGCGGTTGTTGTATTGCTGTTAAATTATCGCTGATGTCTATATGCTGTATCAACTTAATTAGTGGCTGACATAATGGAAACACTCGCAATCTGACCTCCACAGACTGGTGTAAGATTTGCTGACTTCGGAAAACCGGTGACGACTTGCTTGATTTGACACCTTGCTATTCGAAAAACGCAACGCGCACTCGTGACCCTTACTGAACAATTTACCCAATAACTAAAACTTTCTATTCATTAAGTCATTTATTACTGTAAAAAAAAACAGCGCATTCACGAAATATACGGGCGTTTATAGAGCTATCTAATAAAACGATGATATTACGTCAATCCGTTTGTTAACTGTCAGGTGAAAACTGTTGAACCAAATCGTTACTATCTATTGCTTTTGAAATATTGTTTTCATTCAATCTATTTATGTATGTATTCCATTATAGTATCAGCACATTGTATGAAAATGTTTTATTGTAAGGGTTGCGTTTGACCACTGTCCCATCTAATGGTAAGGGATGATGTGTTCACACCACACCACAACACACCTGCTTTTAAATAACCTATTTATTTTAAGACCTCCAAGTTAAAGCTGACAGGAGACACAGGCTTGGTTGCTTATATAAAATTCAAATAACCTTACTTTAACCTTTTGAACGACATAGCATAAACGCATCGGCGTGCCCTCCCGCTAAGCCACAAGTTCACCGTATCGTTTGTCACATTTTTGTGACGTTGACGTACAGGGTAAGCTGTCATTTGTCTCATATATGTCACATATACTACTACATTGGTGATCAAAAGGTTTAACTGATATAACAAATTGTATTTTTTAATTTCAGCCTGTTCTATCTCACTGCAAGGCAAAGTCCTCCCTTTCATCCTACCATCCTGGCTTTGGGCAAGTGTGGGCCAATGCTGTCAATTTGCCAAAATGTGACGACATTTTTCAGAGATTCTTAAAAACGCTTACCTACTGAAATACCACTTTTCAAAATAGCCTGACACGAAATGACGACGCGACATAGAAGACAAACAAACGAACTAACATTTAAAAACAAATCAGCACCGCTAACAAATCATAATAAACTGAATTTTCTCAAGAATAACGCACCAAACACTACGGATTGGTCAACTATTGCAACTGACTTGCGACGTTCTCTTTGGTACCAAATGTTACGTTTTGCAATGTGAAAAAAAAGACACTCAAACTTCACAGCACAGTCTAATTTGACTGACATTTAGGAATAAACCCACTTAAATGTATGAAGATGGTTTATAGTTTAAGATTTTATTACTCAGAACGACAATCATTTGAAGATTACTTATTTCACATCACCTGCTAAGAAACGTCTTTACAAATATATAAACTAATATTACAGAGAGGTAAAATAGTGTGTTTATTTATCTTTTGTGTACAATAAAATGAATTCTTTTTGTTCATCTTTATCTTAGATCACTCAGATTCGATTGATAAAAATCTTTCAGTGGTGGAAAGCTGTATCTTTTACATTTTTTTGCAATGTAAATGCAAGGAGAATTCATAACATAAAACATGGCAGATCCCTTTTATTATCACATACACAGCTATTTGTTTTAGTTCTAAAACAAAACGTAACAGACGAGACTATTTCTTTCCAAATCCTCTTCTCAACAAAAAATATACTTAAAATTAAAACAAACGGCTATCGAAAACCATTATTTGAAACGTTATGTTATTATTTGTTGTAGCTCGTTTTATTTGATCTTCTATATTATTACAGACTGTTGTAACCTTTCGCAGAGAAAATTTAATTCAAGGTTCAGAGATCAAATAAATAATTTGGGCGATTTCTATTTACTTCTTTCCGATGGCTGATCTTTCGCGTCTCAGCAATAACGTTGAATTCTTCCACCAGAAATTCACGATTTCTTCCGAATTGATAATAATTATGTGCATTTGCTGCATCGATGTATGAAATTACAGGGCTCATTAGACTTGTTTTAATTAGGCAGTTAAGTATAGACCACTGCGCTTTCGAAAACGAATATCAAAATGTAGAAAAAATCACTGATTTACTATAATACAACCTACCCAAAGAGGAAAATATAGAGTATCCCAAAAGAAAAATCAGCGAGTCCCAAAAGTAAAATAAGCAATTTTCTTCCTGTAAAAAGAAAATCAATGCTTATTATGTGTATAAAGGCATCCCAAAATTTAACGCGTCAAACATTCCTACATAGCAAATTTTTCACGTGTAATAAAAATAATGTAGTTTGAGTCTATTCGATAGTGTGGTAACATAATATATCGTCACGCACGTGCCACCCAAATGATTAGGCCTTATTGTAGAAAGCCGATGACAGTAATATTCACGGAGCTCACTAGCACTAACAATATGAAGTTTGACTTATTTGTATTAAGTGTCATTTATTTGGCACCAACATGCGTTAAATAACGTAACGAATGATTCCATTGTACCACTTCGTAACATTATTTTAAGTCTTGTTGTTAGTTGTCTAAGGCCAACACTATAGTCAAAATCAGTACTCACGTTCACATTTTGCTGTTTACAGAGACACTTTTAGACTCAGCTTGATGATATTGGCTTTAAATGTTCGTTCTTCGAACCCAGGGCAGTCAACTGCGCTACCATGAATGAATGGGTCATATCTACCACTGCTACCATAACATGAGCAATTCTTAGATATTGAAACCAAAAAGAGGGAAGATATCCAACCCAGTCTATCGGAAAATCAATTGATTTTCCTCACAAAACCGGTCAATTCATGTAAATGAATTTCTTGTTTCAGATCCCCGATGTAACAACAAAAGTCTCATCAGACCACTGACCTCGCTGCCAATCCTCTACTTATAAAGAAATGATAGCATGGATAATGTCCCCTAATTTCCTTCAGGGTTGCCAGTTTCTCAAGCCGGCCGCGTTGGCCAACCAGCGCGGGCGAGGTTGCGGAATACAACGCTCTGCTGAGCAGGCCCGGTCTATACTTTTTTATGCAAGATTAGGGTTGACCTACATACCTGGTTTTATTTATTCGCTGCAATAAAATATTTAATAGCGTTCCTTAATCATAACTTAGTGGCTGGTGGTTACCTTTTACCTAGTTACGCGGGTTTTGGAGGACAGAATATGCAGCATATTTGAACCAACAAGGACTGGTTCAAGGTGAAAATAATACCTGGAACTTGATGGAGGCATTTACCTAATAATGGGACAGTATAGGCTGAACACAAAAAATATGTTTTAAAATGATTCCGGAAATAGCTAAATATGCAACACAAAGAAATACAGGTTTAAGTTTCGTAAAACATGAGTTCATTTAAAAGCTATGTACTTTAGCAAATACATCCGTTATTTAGACGCTCCTTATTTTTCTTATCTTGAGATGAACAGAACTTTGTAAAGATTAATTGATATGGATGCTCAACTATGCAAGGACGAAGTAAAAAGAAGTCATTGTTGTTTCTTTATATAAGTCTACTTATGTACCTAGTCGTTCTACGTGCTGGAGTTCAATATTTGTATATGAGTGTGATTTTGAGATGCCAATATGTTTGTGTCTCTTTCTAATTAGGTACTAAGTAGAAGTTGACAATCGAAAATTAGCACCTGGCCCGCGACTTCGTTCGCGCAGATTTAGACAAACGATTTTCCCGCTTTAATACTACTGATACTAAGAAGGGACATTAAGGGGTAATGTCCCTTCTTAGATCAGTAGTATCGACTGTACGTTGATATAACAGTCAGTCAGTTTCCGTTTTATTCATACACTAGCTGCTGCCCGCGACTTAGTCCCCGTGGAATCCCCGATTTTAAAACATTCTTTATCGCTGCTCCGCTCCTATTGGCTTAAGCGTGATGATATATAGCCTAAAGCCTTCCTCGATAAATGGTCTATTCAACCCAAAAATAATTTTTCAATTCGAACCAGTAGTTCCTGAGACTAGCGCGTTCAAACAAACAAACAAACAAACTCTTCAGCTTTATAATATTAGTATAGATGTAGATAAATATAGATAAATGATTGAGTTACTGAAATCCTTTGATAGAACGAGCTTTATTCCCACTCTGGACCAGGGCCAGGTTAATGGCGTGCTATTGAAAAAGCCTATGCCCAGCAATGGACTTGAATGCCAGTAGAAGATAGTCCCACGAAAATTCCCGATCAACCAATTTTCGCCCCTATACCTTTAGTAAGATCCCCAGTCGACTATTTTCAATCAAATAAGGTTGAAATTATTAGCTTAAAAAGAACTTTTGCAGGTATACTTGCCTACTGTGAAGTAATTCTGAAATTCAATTTTATTTTTTTTGTGTCTACGTAATTCTTTAATTCGCCACCAAATACCATTCATATCTTACACCCTCTCAAAGGATCATTTGTATATTTCGAACCAAACATAAGAATTGACTACTTATTGACCACAAAATTTCTAAAACTCAAACACTATCACGTAATAACATACGTAATTTGAGCAAAACAAAAAGTGTTAAAGCCGCCATATTGTTTTCCAGCTGACACGTTTGAACGTCAGAGTAGTAATTTTAACACCCGTAGAGTGATGGAAACGCCTTGCTAATTATTACAAATTAAAACCGGCCAAGTCGGAGTGGCGGCATAAAAGGTTCCGTACCATAGACCGCAATAATCACGTTTCTAGTATGGACGCCCAACTGAATTATTTAAAGATCATTTATTTGCCCAAAACATGAGTATACACACACATGGCATGCTAAATGTATTACAGTCATGTTTTATCTTAACAGCGTACAAATACATAGTAGCGGTCTTTGACTTTCGAATTTTTCTCGAACTTCGAACTCCACTTCTGAACGATTGGGTAATATACCCAATTTGCAAAAAAATATACCCAGTTTTCAAAAATTCAAGCTCGATCAAGGAACAGAAAAGAATATATTACTAGATTTTCCCATTAGATATTCAGTATTCGACAGAAAACTGTGTTTTTCCCCCGCTTAATGGCATTGGGCTTAGCTCTTAATACATAGATCTTTAATATAACAGGCGGAATCTGTATGTACATATCTTGCCTTAAAGAGAAAGACGTTAATATGCGTCAGCACAAGTGTACGTGTTATATCTCCAAAACTACAATATAGGTTACGATAAGTGCGTGTCAGATAATATATTTAAATACGAACATTTTATGTCTCATATCTTTCTAGAGATAACCCCGATCTTTAATTGAAGCAATTGATTGTGTTTCATCTTGAAATTGTATTTATAAACGTGCTTAGCAACGATTAATTTTTTGGAATTACTTAGTAGGCAGATGGAAGGAATGAATTGTGTCAAGAAGATTGCAGAATATGTAGTTCCAATTTATGTCTGTTTACTAGTAAAATAAGGTTTTAATGTCAAAATTATCATAAACGGTATTCATGTCTTGCATCAGATTTTCGTGTTGTTTTTTTTTTTTCAAAAAAATAATTTGCACCATCCAGGCAAAACCCGACACTGATCTAGTAGATTCACAGTGAAAAGTGGTTTAGTAATCGTTCACTGAGCAACCCCAATTCTATTTTTACACAAAAACAAAATGCATCCTAGTGTAATAGCAAAACAAGCCCTAAATAATGACAACAATGACATGCAACTATTACCTACATAGCGTTTCGTGCAAACCTATGCAGTATCTCAATTTTTTTTGTGCAAATCGCATCGATAAACGGTTTGCACGATGTTTTGCACAAGTCAGATCACGCGCAGGCTTTTGTCATTGTTACTTGCTTTCGGATTTCCTTATTCAGAATTTTGTTATGTTTACACTGTGAAATGCAATACTACAATGCAATGTCACGCAGTTACCACTTTAAATAAAACTAATAACTTGGTGGAGATCCCACCAAATGAAGCTTGTCCAGTCTTGAAAATACTTACAGTAAAATTAACTCATGACCTGAGGTTGCGGGTAGTCAATGGATGCGAGATGCACAAGACCGGCTAATATGGCGATACGCGCGGAGAGGCCTATGCCCAGCAGTGCACGTCGAATCGACGTTCGGCTGATATGATGATGAAGATGATAGTGAAACTCATAGCCGAAGCGTGTGTTTCCTGATAGCTAAGCTAGGAGTCTTCAAATCAATGGCGTAGTGGTTACTACTAAGCATCATAATCAGGCCTTTAACGTTCCCACTGTTGGGACACAGGCCTCCTCTCTAGGACAGGGAATGGGCCGCAATCCACCACGCGGGCCCAGTGCGGGTTGGTGAATGTCACATGTCTTCGAAATTTTGGTTCTAAAACAAGCCGGTTTCCTCACGATGTGCAACCATGCTCCACACGAAATCCCATCTAAATTTGGATCAATATTAAAAGGTAAATACATTTGCAGGACTTAACTTCTGGAAGAACAGATCTGATTACGATTGTTCTTGCACTGAAGAAAGATACATTATAGCTCCATATATGCCATAGGTACGCTCTTTGTGTCACGGGAGGGACGCCTCGCGAAAAGCTAGTAATTAATTATAGAAAATTTTCAAGTGGAAAAGACATATGTAGGTATTGCAGAATAGCAAGAACGTAAAGTACCTACAATAACACTTTATGAGAGAGCTGACTAATAGCTCTAGCCCACATGAGAGGCCTAATGATTTCCTATTTCCTTGACAGTTTTTTTTTTCTTTTCAATTGCTACATCTTCCGTTAATACTGTCATTCCCATTAGGAACTCTTTGGACACTAGTGAAAACGTCAAACTTAGACTATTACGTAAATATAGAAAGAAGTTTTGGCATTCTGCCTAGAGAAAGATCGGTTTAAAATATTTAAGTTTGGAATTCGATGGTACCGAAAGGTTTTTTTTTTATCTTCAATATTTGAGGTTATTTATTCAACAAGATTTAAACTGGAGGCCTTAATATGTCGTTGAGGGCACATTACGACCATTCTGTGTAACTGAAGTTATTCTCATTCTTATAGTGGCCATTCTGTATATAGCATCATAATAAATAAACAATATCTTTATGTTTCCAGCCAGTCGTAATAATTACAATTAATTAATTCACTATACCTGCTCTTTCAACATTATTACCAGATTCGCGAGTTTTTAGCGCCATAATCTGTATAATGGATTTTATATATTTTCTAAGTTGACATCAGTATTCACAAATCTCACCCCGTGACCTGGACATAAGGTTAAGTTCAGACTGACACGAAGACTGGCGATTTTTAATAAATATTTGCATGTTGACGATTTAAAATTAGAATGGCCTTGACTACTGTCGTAGTAACTGAACAATGATGGCAGAAGCAGCACATTTTCCACAAAATAATAATTAATGACATTTAGGAAACTAAAACAAAGTAATTTTCAAGTGCAAAAAAACGATCATAGTCTGATTTTAATCGCGTTATATATCATTTGGTTGCTGGTTGCTGGTTGTTGCCATGACCAAATACTTGGTGTCAATTTAAAGTCGCGTCCGTCTGAACTTAGCTTAAAATTAAGACAATTTAAATAAAAAAAATGTAGTTTTGAATGTTGAACGCTATGAATAATTCATTATTTATAATACGATTATTAAAAATTAATTGAATCTATTAATTCTGCAGAACGAAATATTTTTTGGAATAAATCGCGTTGTTGTCTTGTCTTTTAAAATTGTGCTTTTTAAGCCTTTTTTGTGTCTAAATCTTGTTTGTTCCTAATTTATGCAAATAAAATTGTAATTCAATAATTATCGAGTCGTCCATGTAGTTTTGTTTGTATTTGAATTAAAAGAATAAGCATATTAAAAAATAATACAGATACGTATAAATAAAATATGTACGTGTATATAGGTACTAATTGAGTATTTAAATAATGTAAGTAAGGTGTCACTATACGAATGCTGATACGAGTAGGATTTTTATTATTATTAATAGTCTCGCGTTTGACCACTATTTCACCTGATGGAAACCAATGATGCGGTCGATGATGGAGCATGCTCGCTTAAAAATAACATATTCTCTCTTGACTTAAAAAGCGGTTGTAGCAATCAGAAAACACAGATTCGGGCAGTGGCATTCAATAATAATTAAATTTCAGTAGATACATTATCCTACAAAATAGGCTACAAATAATAAACACAACGTAAACACTTCACCAAAACCGGCTGTCAAACACATTAGTGTAAATCATTAAGTTTTGATGACATGTCACGAGAATTAAGGGTCAGCACACACCGAGACGTAACGCTTGGAAAACACACAGTATATAGGTACCTAAAATTGCCGAACCTTGTATGTAGAGTGTACCCCATTTATGTAAAGGTGGACTTCTAATCTAACTGGATGCAACTGAATACCAATATTTTACACTAGCAGCGCCCCGCGGTTTTACCCGCGTAGTTCCGGTTCCCGTGGGATATGGGGATAAAATATAGCCTATGTCACCCGGGGATAGCGTAGCTTCCAAACAGTGAAATAATTTTTCAAATCGGTTCAGTAGTTTCGAGGCCTATTCAATACAAACAAACAAACAAATCATTCCTCTTTATAATAGTAAGTATAGATGAAACGACTCCACTACCCAGTAACTGAGTAACGCGATACACATTGGTAAAACATTTTTCAGATTTCTTGGCTTCTGACTACACAGTCTATGTATACAATATAGACCTTTTAACCTAGACTTTATTGCTAAAATAAATATACTTTTAATCTAACTATATTTGGCATCAAAAAATTTGTCCGCATCGCTATCGACTGGAAGTGAACCCAAAAGACTGGCGGTGTTGCCCCGTTGTAGAGCAATATAGAACTTTAATTAATACACAAAAAAGACGACATTACAATGAGATAATCCAAATTCAAATTAGAATTGGTATTCTCTAACTGAAATATCGAACCTTTTTTCGTAGTAAAAATCCATGTTACGTTTCGGTTTGTAATCCTTAAGATTTAATGGCACGTGAGCGAACACCATTAAAGATTATCTCCGAGATGAGGTTTAAACATGTTTTTGTGGAAATTATTTGTCTATGAATTGACCAGTCACCGAGTTGGCTTGAGACGCAAGGCCAAAGTAAACTATCAACGCGGTGGACAAAATAGAGACTACATTTTGACAAGAGTAGTATATGGTACTCGTACTTTACTGAAAAAATGGAATTAGTCCGTCAGACAGATTTCCAAAAACTATTGGACACTTATGTTTTCTTTTTTCACGTAAACAAAAAATGAAGACGATATAGTGCGTTGAAAACTAGCGTGACGTCACATCTTGCTACAATTTTTAGTGGCGTCGTGACGTCACCAGGCTTTAGAACTTTAATACACTTTATCTTTATATTTTTTTTATTTGATAGGTATGACAAAAAATACGTGTCCAAGTATTTTTTGAAAATCCAACAGACGGACTAAATATAATCATGGTTTTTTCTGATATGTAGTAAAATACCCAATCGTCAAAGATTACTTAGATATATTATTTTCAGAAATGTGAATTATTCCCAACTACTGCTTTGTAACTTCTATTTTTAGACCGAAGGCCACCTAATGCATTTATTAAATTTAAAAAAATGAGTTTAAATATTAATCTTCATTAACATATTGTGATTAGACTATGCAGTATGTTTTTTTTTCTGCAAGCTAACAAATATATTAAATAATATGAATAGACTGGTCTATTAAAATATCTGATCTAACTTGAAAAGAACGCAAAATGCGAACTGTTGGTATTTTTTTCTAAATTTGAAAATGAAAACAATATATCTAGTTTTAATTTCCGCGAATATTAGTGGGTGGCCCAGTAATCTTGCATGTGCATAATATAGCGGGCGGGAGGGAGGTGCATACCTGCAACCCACTAATATTCGCGGAAATTAAAACTAGATATATTGTTTTCATTTTCAAATTTAAAATGGATTTCCGCAAAGTAACGCCTGACTCAATCAATTTTTTTCTAATGCTAGATACTTTTCAAAGCTAGGTCTATTGGCAAAGGAAATATCGTAAACTGCCCTATTAATGATGATGTAACGCAAAATTGTCCAAACAACTGAATCCGCTTGACACCACCGGTCCTTAAATATTTATTCAAGTCAGACGAAGTCAACACTGTGAGCCAAACGACGCCGGCATTAGGTATCGTTCATACCAAACATTATTATTTTTATAATTAAGTATTTAATTAAAATATAGATAGGTATTTGAATATCTGATGTTTTCAACGAAATCTATACTATATAATATAATAATACAAAGAGGAAAGATTTGTATTTTTGAATGTAACGAATAAACTCAAAAATTACTGGACCAATTTTAAAAATTCTTTCACCATTAGAAAGTTACATTCACCCTGAGTAACATAGGCAATATTTTATCCACATATTCCCCCGGGAACGGGAACTACGCGGGTAAAACCGCGAGGCGCTGCTAGTTATAATAAAATTGATTCATGAGCTACAACTCCGGGGACTTTAAGTTAAAAATGAATAGTTTACATCTAACGTGCTCCATCGTCAACCACGTCATCGTTTTTCATTATGTGAGCCTATCTATACTAATATTATAAAGCTGAAGAGTTTGTTTGTTTGTTTGAACGCGCTAATCTCAGGAACTACTGGTTCGAATTGAAAAATTCTTTTTGGGTTGAATAGACCATTTATCGAGGAAGGCTTTAGGCTATATATCATCACGCTTAAGCCAATAGGAGCGGAGCAGCAATAAATAATGTTTTAAAATCGGGGATTCCACGGGGACGAAGTCGCGGACAGAAGTTAGTCAATAATAAACTATTGAGAAGATTTACCAACAAGATTCAAGATTCAAAGATTCAAGATTCAAAGCATTTATTTCAAATAAACCCTTTACAGGCACTTTTGAATTGTCAAGTCGAAAGAGGTGAAGCTATCTGCACGTTCCAAAGCGTAGATCTCTATGGAGAAGAACGTGCAAGAAACTCCACGGACACTCTTTTAAATCATGTTCTGTATTACATAACTTTGGTTACATCCTTGGTGCTTCTATGTGTGAGGACAATGCAGAGAAAAAAAAAAGGAAGCTATAAAACAATTCAAAGTATAAAGATTAAAACAAGTCAGTGGCAGTTAAGAGGTGACCAGTCTCAACCGACGGCGCCCGTTCACGAACATGACGCGTGTATCGGCACCATTTAGCTCAACCATTTTGAAGGGAACCGAATGATCCGACACACGCGCCACCATCAGCGAGACATTTGAGCGAGCATGACATACTCTCAACTGCCATTTTAGTTCAAGTCACAAAGTAAACTATAACCTGTAAATGGCTCCATGGTACTCACATTTACAATATTTGAAAATAAACTGCTTCTACATTATACAAAACTATGGTTCACAATGACCAAGCAAATACAAGTAAAAAAGAGAAATTATTTTTCTCAAAATAAAATAAAATTATATAAAAAAAAGAATAAATAAATGAGACAAAAAAAAAGGGCGAGCATCTCTTCCAAATAAAAAATCCTAACTTGTTTACCCAAGTGGTTGAGGCTGTGGAGCAGGACCGGCATTTAGCCAAGCATTTTTATCAAGGATATAATCTTCCAGTTTATAATATGCCTGCCTACATAGTGTGCGTTTTATGCATGTTTTAAATTTTCTCTCATTTAATTGAAGGATATCGACTGGTATTTTGTTATAAAATTTTACGCAATACCCCATAAAAGAAGTGTGTACTTTAGCCAATCTAAACCTAGGTTGATCTAATTTGTTTCTATTTCTAGTATTAACATTATGCCTGTCGCTGATCTTATTAAAAATATGAAGATTTTTCCGAACATACATAATGTTTTCATATATGTATTGACAAGGTACCGTCATGATGTTAATTTCCTTAAACAGTTCCCTTAGAGAATCGCGCCAGCGGAGATTGTAAATGGCTCTAACTGCTCTTTTCTGCAGAATAAAAATAGACTCTATGTCTGCAGCCCGTCCCCATAGCAAAATACCGTAAGACATGACACTATGAAAGTAGCTAAAATAGACCAGTCTCGCGGTATCTACATTAGTAAGTTGACGGATTTTTCTGACAGCATATGCTGCTGAACTTAGCCGTCCTGCAAGTGATGCTAAATGAGGTCCCCATTGTAGCCTTGAGTCGAGCGTTATCCCCAGGAAAACTGTGCTTTCGACGAATTCTAGTTTCTCTTTATTCAATACTATTTCCTCAATACTACTTTTAACATTCGGTAAAACAAATCTAATACATTTGGTTTTTTTCTCATTTAATACTAAATTATTAGCAGTAAACCAATTTTGGACCTGCTGTAGGGAGTCATTTACTTCGTCAAGATTTGCAGAACGTCTATTTATCTTAAAAATTAAGGACGTATCGTCAGCAAATAACACCATTTGTGATTGTTTTTTCAAAAGATAGGGTAGATCATTTATGTACACTAAAAAGAGGAAAGGACCCAGTATTGAGCCTTGTGGTACCCCCATTTTGACTCCTAAACCACATGAATTTACACCGTTTATTTGAACTTGCTGCTGTCTGTCATTTAAATAAGACTGTATTAAACTAAGTGCTAGTTTACTAAGTCCGTAATGTTCTAGTTTTAAAAGCAAGGTTTCGTGATGAACACAATCAAATGCCTTGGAGAGGTCACAAAATATTCCTATGGCATCTTGGGCCTCTTCCCACGCTGCAAATATATGTTTTAGTAAGGTGACACCAGCGTCAGTCGTACAACGTCCTCTGGTGAAACCATACTGTTGATCGTGTAAGATTTTGTTGGTGTTGAAATGATTGAGCATCTGATTGAGCATCACCTTTTCGAAGACCTTGCTGAAAACCGGCAACACGGATACAGGTCTATAGTTATTGGTGTCTTTACTATCGCCGGACTTAAAAAGTGGTATAACCTTACTGTATTTCATTATATCCGGAAAGACACCTTGGTCCACACATAAATTAAATATTAAAGCCAAGTATGGTGCTGTGGTCTCAATTATGGATGTGCACACTTTGACGGACATACCCCATAGGTCTTCGGTCAATTTGATTTTAATTTGCCGGAAAGCTTTTATGACTGTCATAGGGTTGATATGTTTGAATTGGAATTCAACCGGGCAGTCTGGAACGTTTGCTCTTAATAAAGCAATTGAGACCTCGGGTGACGAGTTTAGAGCTTCTGTAGTTTTAATTGGTATGTTGGTAAAAAAATTCACAAATTCTTGAGCTACTTCAAAATTTGAGCTTATGGTCCCATGTGAAGTCTCCAATAAAAAATCAGTGTTCCGTACTTTATTTCTATTAGTTTCATTATTGATAACTTTCCAAACTGTCTTTATTTTATTATCAGCCCATTTGATCTTGTTGCTAATGTACAGGGCTTTAGCTACCTTGCAAGTGTTTCTAAAAACTTTTGAATATTTGTTTACGTACTTATTAAATGATTCCGTGTTAATGAAAGGCTTAAGGCCATATAGTTCGTATAGTCTTTCCCTGCTTATCCTAATACCTTTAGTCGCCCAGTCACTGAATATAAACTTAGGGAAAGTGTCTTTTGACTTCTTTTCAAATGTTGTATTGAATTCTTTTAATACCACTGAAAAGAAATTGTCGTAAAATTTATTTGCATCTTTAATGTCATGGCCTAGATCATTTAACTTATTTTGTAAAATACAATTGAATTTCGCTAATTTGCCAGTTGTAATTGGCCTATATTGTATTTGAATTTTTTGTAAGACAGCTTTAAAATTAAACGTTACCAATTGTCCACTATGGTCAGACGGTAGATAATTAACTATGGCTTTATCTAGATAATCACAATCGCAGAATACATTATCGATACAAGTTGATGAAGTTGGTGTTATCCTAGTTGGTTCTGCAAAAACATTAGATAAATTGAATGATTTAAAAAGGTTTAAAAATCTACTGCTTACTGAATTATTTTCTAAAATATTAACATTAAAATCTCCACAAATAATCGTAGATTTGCTACCTGCTGCAAGTTTCGCAAGGATGTCTTCCATTGTTGATTCGAATAAAGTAAAGTTTTGAGGGTTTGGAGGTCTGTACACACACACTATAACATGCTTATCTAGCTCAACACAGGACAGTTCGATGCAATGTTCCACTGACAGGTTAACAATGTCATTACGTTGCTTAAATTTTAAACAGTTTTTTACTAATATGAGGGAACCACCGCGTAACATTGATTTACGATTAAAACAGCTGCCCACATTATAATTTTCGTAATTAATTAGCATCTGGTAATCCTTCAGCCAATGTTCACTAAGACATACAATATCAAACATTGTTCTTTCTAAAAACATCTCAATTTCTAATAATTTGGAAGAGACACCCTGAATATTTTGATGAAATAATTTCAAGGTATGCTGCTGACCCCCTTTTTGACATTTATTAAATTGAGAGCAAGAGGACACTTTAATGTTGGTAGGTAAAACTAATTGGTTATTAGTATCCTCTGTTGTCATAGATACTAGTTTAAATTTTTATCCAGAGTTTGCCCTATATCATGACTTTGCAATGAGTCCTCTATGTTAACCAATGAATTTTCCCTAGTGATATATGGAACCTCCTTCGTACAATTTGTGTAAAGATTTATAGCAATAGTGCTACAGTTATTTTGGTTCACCACCTGATTCTTAGTATCATTACTAAACATTGTGGATTTAATTACAGAAGACTTCGACATACTGCTTATGTCTGAGTTAATATAATTAGCTAATAGCTTTGCTATTGTGTGTCTAAAATAAATTGGCAGATACACAGTATCCCTAGTAGATTTTAAATTTTCCACAAAAATGTTGGTGTCAAAAAACATAAACTTGTCACTATAGTGACTAGCCAAGAAGTGCATGTGTTTATTTAGCCTATAAATGTAGTTATTTTGTCTAATTGACAATTTATCAAAATATGGAAAAGCACACAATATTATTTTATTACAATTTAAATTTAACATCTCAGTTACATTGTCTGTGATATCTCCTTTTTTTACTTTTAAACTATTACCTATAAACACAGTAATAGTGGTATTAGAAGTATAATTTTTGTTTTTTATTAATGCCATAATACGCTTGTAAGTTAAACCTGGCATACAATAATTTTGAGTAGAATTACTTAGGTTGTTACCAACCAGTTTACCTAAACCTCTTCCTATACTGTCTGAGAACATAACTGAATGATAACCACTATTCACAGCTGAAAAGCTACCAATATCAGGCTGTTCAACTTGAGATAAATCTTGTACAAAATTAATATTATCTTGTTCAGTGAAGCAGTCTTCAGACAAATTCTCGGCCTGGGACGGTACCTCCGTTGCCTCAGGCTGGACAGCATCAATGTTTGATACTGACTGGCAAGTACACTGACACATAATTAACTCATTTGCAGCAAGAATGTGTTCTTTTATTTGATTCTGAGAATGTACATATTTATTGGATAGTGAGCTCAGACGAGCTTCAAGTACCTTTATTTCAGACTGTAAGTGCTGTGTGTCAATCTCATTATTTTTTAACATTAAATCAGTATAATTAATTTATTTTAAATATATCAGTCCAGTCGTGGGGCAATAGAAAAACAATGAAAACACAATCATCTGACACTTGTAATCATCACATGACATACACAAAAATTATCCTGTGTTGTGTCAGTGAATTTGTCCTTTTCGGTCAAATCACACAACAATACAACACACACAAACACTCAGCATCAAATCTTTTTTAAGGGTTTCCCAAGTTATTTTAACACACGAATTTATTTGTATGACAACATTCAATCAAAACAAAATCACAGTCCTCAACATAATGCTCACATCGTCGCTGGTATTTTGTCTAATTAACTTCAAAATAGTTTTTTTTTGCTACCCGTTTTAGTTTGTAAGGCCCACTTTACCAAAAAAGTTTATTTTTATTTTTTATTCTGATTTAGTTTTATCCCCGGGTCAAATATTTGGAATATTTGTTATTTTATCCCGTGTTAGTAACTAACTCTGAATGAAAAGATGAAAGAAAAATAATTTAAACCTCAGTGGTCATTTGGTAGCGAAGTTTACGAGGAAAGCCATAGTTGCAGACGACATTTTTCAGTCAAACGTGTCACTTGTGGCATCAGTTTCACATTTCTCTGACGCATTACGACTTGCGAACTTTATGTTTATATACAGAAAACAGAGAGATAACCTGACTATTTTTGTTTTGAGTCATAGCCACATTTTATGGGGATTAAAAATTTAACCATTTTATTGATTGAAAACGATTTGAGGGACTTCCAGACATTTATTACACCGATCTTTAGATAAACTCGTGCAAGCCAAGTACATAATGATGAGTCTCAATATTTGTTGATATAACTATGTCAAATCATAAATAAAGAAGCCTACAGTAATCTATACTAATATTATAAAGCTGAAGAGTTTGTTTGTTTGTTTGTTTGAACGCGCTAATCTCAGGAACTACTGGTTCGAATTGAAAAAATATTTTTGGGTTGAATAGACCATTTATCGAGGAAGGCTTTAGGCTATATATCATCACGCTTAAGCCAATAGGAACGGAGCAGCGATAAAGAATGTTTCAAAATCGGGGATTCCACGGGGACGAAGTCGCGGACAGAAGCTAGTCGCAAATAAGTTCGCGACTTCATACACGATAGAGGCACCTTTATAGTTCAAAGGTTGTCATACAGGTTCTACAAGTGACCGGATTATAGAACCAATAAAATATTTAAAATTACATTAGAAACGACAGATCTTTTTTCGATAAAAGGTATATATTATTTTGTTTTTAATCGAAACGCCATGTAGCGATCGATATTTTTACTCTGATGTATAGGTACCATTGAAAACTCGATTGGTGTTTGCGAATCGAAGAAGTTTAAATATGTAAATATTGATTTTGTAATTATGACGTATTAGAAGGAAAACTTATTACAAATATACATATATGTACGTATTCTGTGACATGAATGGAAGACAATTTTAAAATATTATTTAATAAAGTTTATTATTGTGAACAGACAAATGTTTATATTATTGGATTGTTTTAATATATCCTGAGTATTTATCTTTTATTATTTCTTCTTCCATGATTAAAAATAAAATATATAATGTATGAGTTTCATGTTACTATAGATCCTTGCAAGATAATCTTATATTATGCTTCACTAAATAATTCATACAGTATATGTAATAAATAATAATATGTTTTGGACTTACACTTAGCTATTGCCATCTCAATTAATTGCTGCAGTATTTAATATTCAAGTATTGTATATATGAATTGAATAAGATATTTACAATTTTCATGTTCGACGCTTTCGACTGAGAAATTTTAACTAAACTCTTCTGTGCAAGATCATGAACCTTTTGACTTTATCTCTATTTATTCGGGGTCAGCGACATTTCTATGAGACGTCCTCTCGATAGTCACTTCCTTTCTACTCATATCATCTCTCACTCTCATTCATAGTTTGAATGATCTTCCTCTACCATGTAACGCTTTTTTTTAATGGGAAATCATCAAATGACTTCTCCCGCTCTGGGCGGAGCGGAAGGGAGTGTCAGACTCTTACTGACTAAAAGCCACCCGCGATCCTCCTTGTGCCCTTTGCGTTCCAGGGCCGCGGTGACTCTTTCGAACAAATTCCGCAACCACCATGTACCACCTAAGGTCAATATTAGAAAGAGTTGCCAACATTCAAAATTGTAATCGAACAATGTGATTTTCATAAAAAAAAACTAAACACATGATTAGTAGATTCTTTATTCAAATATACTTATTATTCGGTACAATTCTGAAGTCACAGGCTTAGTACGTACAATTAATTTCGAGTGCGATTAGTTTTCAGGAGTCCCCAAATATCTACAACTAATTGCTCGAGATGTAAAAAATATATAAGTACTGCAATAAATAATATATACCAAATATCAAGTTTTTTGCCAATAATTATCGAAGTTGAAATGTTGAACAACAACGGAGTTATTACCGATTGCGTTTTTATTTACTAACACTGTTTAGCGAAGTAATTGCCTCACTATCTTGTTGGGTAATCGTCTACCAACTACATATGTATGCTGATTTTTGGTATAAATCGTTTTACGTTCGAGCGAGTATGAAGTGTGCAACAATAGTAGCACCCAAGGGTGTCAGGTTCCATATCTTTTTGTTCATAAATTAAGTATTTTTATGTCTGTAACATCTGATTTTATTAACATTTAAATATTTGTTTTCGAGATTCTCAGAAAAAAAGGTTTTCGCACCTTTGCGATTTTTTTTTTGTGGATGATTTGTTTTTCTATTTATTGTTATATTATGTTTGCTTAAAAGTTTAGATAAATCTTTACGCAACGTTGACGTTTCTATGACCTTCCCAATCAGACGCGAAACCTATTAATAAAGTTATATCTTGAGAAAAAAACCGGATCGGTATCGAACAGTCATTTCATACTAATACACAACTGGCCAGACGTATGCTGCATTTTATTTAAGTATGTATATTCTTTTATTAAGGCGACTATTAGCGCCCCGGGCGGACATTTCAACAAAAATCCTTTCGCAACTTTCAGTAACAGTTCCGAGTTGCATAATATCTTATATATCTACTCACCGTGTAAGGGTTAACGTAGAAAGGGAGGGCCTGGGGCACTGACGTAGAGAAAATCACAGTTGAAGCACTTGTCAGCCATGCACATAATCCTTCATTGGGTGAATGGGCACAGGGTCTTTTTTTAAGGTTCAAACGCACTCGCGACACAATTTTTCCGTGTGTGGGGAAAACTAATGCCGCGCGGCGCGTCCGGCGCTTGCGACGGCGAGCGGGAGACTGGCAAGCGCGCGCGCCTCCCCACGTAATAAAACCTTCGCTTTTCAAGAGAGGGGCGATCGTGCGGCTTTTTGAAAATGGAACCTGAACCTTACCTGCTGGAGCGGGTCCCGTTTCCCGTTAGGCTCGGGTTTTCATTCTGAGGTTATTGGATCCGTGGCTTTTGGCACTGTTAGCTATTTTAAGATATGGTTATTCATTTGGTATAGGTTGGTTTTGATTTCCATACCATTGTAAGAACTTTTGTAACCATATTTATCTGCAAATAAATCTTTAACTTTGATTGTATCCAAATATGCTCTGGGTAAGTTGATCTGGGTGATGATTTCAAAGGAATCTGGGTCTTAATATAAATATTATTAATCGAAAAACGTTGATTGACCATATTTTGATTAAAAAATGTGTTTTGATTTGTTTACAGAACACTAAATCTACAACTTTAAACACTAAAAATATTCAGACTTCACTATTTATCATCTTTCTTTTTTACCAATTAAAAAACTTGAAGATTTTAATTTTTAATTCACTTTTTCTTTTTTGTTATTAATAAGTAAATATATAGCATGTGTCACAAATCGTGCATATACTGGTTTTGTTTTGTATATTAATGAATTTTTATTTTATAGCGCTGAATGTTACCTAAAAAATAATACAACAGCTAATGCTCTTCTATTTCTCTGTTTACCTTTCCTCCCAACTGTGATAGTCATATTTATATATATATGTATGATATGTATATAATTATAGTAGATATACTGCATATATTTTTATAAGTATATTGTTATATTTTGATTTGTTACTTTAGTTTAAAGCTTCATATTCTCTTCTTCTCTTGTTCTTACACACTATTGTCAACATTTATTTTTCGTTTCTCCTTTCGCAGGTCTGCTGGAAGAAATTTCGTTTGATTTAAGTAGGTACCTTTGTACTTAAATTGTAATGTTGTGCCTTATTTATTGTATAAGTGTACATAAATAATAAAATAGATAAATACATCTTTATCCAAAAAATAGATCACGGGAAAGACCCAACCGGAAACAAAATGTAGATTTTACAGTGGAAAATAACATAGTTACATTTTTCCAATAGTAGCATTTTATAGAGAATCGGAAATAAACGAGTACACGTATCTTGCAGTTTTAGGCACACCTAATTAATACTGTGTTTATTTCAGATTTTTGTTTTATTGGTTGTTTTAAAGAAAAACCTATTAAAACAAAAACCTTACAATATTTTACTACAAAACGTTGGGATTTACTCTTCACCTTAGCTAACGCTTTTTTGAAGTTTTTCGTAAAATTTCCTTTAAACTAGCATTGTTATTAGGATCCGAATTCTTAACTCCTTAAAATTCGGAGCATAAACATTTCTTGGAAGTAAAGAAAAATAAAACAAAATAATATCAATAAATTAATTTAAACTTGCTAAAAGCACATTAACATATTTAAATAAACTTTATACGTTAAAAACAAAGTGATAAAACTGAATTAGGCAAAAATCTGGATTTTTTTAAAGTCGTCCCTGTAAAAGACATCAACGGGAGTCCATAGACAAAATTTTGTTTTCAATATTTTATACAAAAAAAAAAAAAAACTTCAAGCTCTAGACGACGACGAGAGATAAAGTGATATTCTAGTATCAATATTAGTTGTCGAAAAGTCTTGTATTGTACGAAATCACTACATAGTATAAAACAAAGTCGCTTCCCGCTGTCTGTCCCTATGTATACTTAGATCTTTAAAACTGCGCAACGGATTTTGATGCGGTTTTTTTTAATACATAGAGTGATTCAAGAGGAAGGTTTATATGTATACTACATGCATAATATAGCCGAGATTTAATATCAACATGGCACCCGTGCGAAGCCGGGGCGGGTCGCTAGTGTTTTATATTGGCCATTTTTGACTGTTTGACAATCGGTATCGCTGAAAGAATATCACTTTATCTAGATCCCCTTAACATCTTATTAAATAGCTGACCCGAGGGCTGGCTTTAAAGTCGAGCATAGCTTTACCATTGCCATACCATTGCATAGCTGAAAATCAGCGTCTAGTGGTACACCTTGTGTTGCCATCTGGCATTATGCTGAGCTGAGGCCCTTTTGGCATTAATAATTCGATTTATGTTATTTTGTTTAATTATAAGGTGTTTTTTTTTTGTATAATGCCTATAAACACATTTTTCTTTCTTTCTTTTTTTCCATACAACGTGGTAATACCGCCAGTCGTTTGAACTCACTTCCAGATAGCGACACGGTGATTTTTCCGATACCATATTTTAGTTTGGAGTTTTATTTTAATTTTAAATGTACATAATACCGATAATCGACCACCAGTATTCTTAAATTTTCATATATTTTCTTTATCAACGTCAATCATTTATTTTATTTAAAATTAGATATATATTTGAGACCCTCACACAGTTTGGCAAACTTTAATTTGTTTTCAATGACACCATACTCCAAAGTTTTAAATATGTTACGCGTCAATGTTTGGGTCACAGAAATTCATAATATATACCAAATAACTGAATCGTTTCAATATTTTCAGAGCAATTTACCAGCCACAGACAGACATACGCATCAGTGCTCCTATAAGGGTTCTGTTTTTTCATACGGACTTTCGGAACCCTAAAACATAATATCTTTCCATTAACTTGTTAACTGCGAGTGGCATACGTTACTGGTCAGTTATTAGAGTTATTAGACAATAATATAGACTTTAATTATTGTACATCATTATATCATGTCTATCGCATATCAAGTTACAGCTGAAAACTAACGGAAATGAGCATTTACTTTATTTTACAATAATTGCAAGTTATCAATCATGGTTAACCTTGCCCCTAAATTTGTTTTGTAGATATTTTTTGGTTATGTAACATCAGGAGCAAAATTCTGTAGAGGCAATCGGTATCTATACTAATATATAAAGCTGAAGAGTTTGTTTGTTTGCTTGAATGCGCTAATCTCAACAACTACTGGTCCGATTTTAGAAAATATTTCAGTGTTAGATATCCCATTTATCAAGGAAGGCTATAGGATATATATTATCACGCTATACAAACGAAGTCGGGTTGATCAGCTAGTATTACACATGACTGCTCCGCTCCTATTGGTCGTAGTCTAGATATAGATTATTTCATAAAACTTTAGTATTGGATAATGTTCATCTTGCACAATATAGCACAGCTGCCACCTTATCAGTCATTTCACAGGCTAACAACGCTCCGCATTTACCCCGTAATACCCGTTTCATATAAAATATAGCCTGTGTTACTCGCTGTAACTTTCCACTGGTGAAAAAAATGGTTAAAATTGGTTGAGTAGTTTCGGAGCTTATTCGGTACAAACAACAAAATTATTTACTATTTATAATATTGGTATAGATGCGGAGGCTCCGTACTATAGAGACCCTAACTATTATACGCATCACTTCGTAAAATGCTATCCACAATACAAAATTCGTTTTGAAATAATAAGTCGTCCATATTGATGATCTGAAAATAATTTATTCATGATGACAGTGCTTATATCGACTGCCCCAAAAGGAGATTAATGCTTAAACTACATTGGCACAATTATTTTTTTAATCCTTGCTCCACACTAGGATTTTTTCTGTATCGTAAGTGTGTTTACAAACATATAAACTCACATACACAAACAGCCAGACCCGGGACAACTACCTGTATGGCATATAATTGTTTGCTCCGTGTGGTAATCGAACCCGTGACATACAGCAACACAAAACAAAACACACAAAAACTCATTGAAAACTTTAGTACCTAATCCTAGTCAGCATGCTACTTTGACCATACTATGTATTTTACGTCCTACCATGTACACTCAGCTTCAGAAGTGGGAACACGTTTGTATGTTGCTGATTCAATGATAGGACTACAAGGCATACGGGTACATGATGGGCATCCCACCCATACGCACGCTGCATTGGGAACACTTTCATAAGAAGTGGACGTCCCTACCGGAGCCTGTGTTTCTGGTAGCTACCATCTCTTTAAATCAAGAGTGAATAGCTTACTACTAGGCAAGCGTGGTCGTGAGATTGTGTTCAAACGCAAGCCTAACACTAACAAAAATCGGTAGAGACCAACACAGTGCCAACAAGCCACTCAATACATACCCAAAAAGTAAATACCAGTTACTTACCAGTAGAGTATCGGTAACAAACTAGTACTTGGTTTTCAGGCTACTCCTTAACCACATAACACCACACCCAGTCAAACAAAGAACAGTTCACAGCGATGCGTGCGCGCAAGTATGTTCACAACCGGTCAGGGGTAGCTATTCAGGCCGCCACGATCAGTCGGACGAAATAATGCTCACGCGACTATTATCTGTGGTTAAATAATCAGGTGGTCCAATTGTAGCAAGTCTTCATTAGAAGACGTTTATCGTGATTGTTTCGTAATAATTGCTGATAGGTTGGTAGGCCTTGTTTCTATTTAAGTCTGAAAAACTGGATTTAAAGCTAAGCGCACATTACAGCCGCAACGGGCCGTAATTTTGGCCGTTGCATTTATAAGTATACTATCACTTCACCATCATCTTGATCTGCGCAGATTTAGCAAAAACAATTTTCACCCCCGTTTTACCCCCTGAGGTTTTACGTTCTTAACGGATGTCTACACCCTATAAGGAACTTACCAGCCATATTTTAAGTTGGTAAGTGTTATAGTTTCTGAGATTTCGTGATTAATCAGTGTGTATTTCGATTTTATAGAGAACTAGCTGCTGCACGCGACTTCGTCCCCGTGGAATCCCCGATTTTAAAACATTCTTTATCGCTGCTCCGCTCCTATTGGTTTAAGCGTGATGATATATAGCCTAAAGCCTTCCTCGATTGAATAGAAAAATTTATCAATTCGAACCAGTAGTTCCTGAGATTAGCGCGTTCAAACAAACAAACTCTTCAGCTTTATCATATTAGTATAGATTAGTGAACTTGAGACATGAAGGAGAATGACCATTTTCACTTTAGACTTTTTATATTTCCCTGTTCTCTTGCGATTTTCGTTCACACGTTGGATTGGAAAATTCTCGCTCAGTGTACCTATCCCAATCTTTTATAGTTTAGAAGTTGTTCTTTGTCTTTGAGCCTTGCAGTCACTATATATATATATAACAGTCTGCGAGTTCATGTCCGGAAATTCGAACATAAACAAAATTCAGACTACCTGTATACGGTTACTTTCCCGAAAGCACTAAATCAATTAATCTACCTGAAATAATTTACTATACGGAAACCCTATAAATAAAGTATAGAAATTGCGAGACTCCATATCGATATCAAGCTGTGACAAAGCCATATTTTATCATCAATTTTAGATGGACAGTCATCCGCTACTCAAAATAACAACCAATTTCTTTATAAAGACAATAAAAAAACAACAGAATTAATTTTACCCGTATCCGAACATAAAATTCTTCTTTCTCGAAATGAAGTAGCTACCGGAAGTCAGTTTGGCGTGTTGTTCGCTTCCGTTTTAATCTTCCTTTTATTGTGAGCGAGCCTTGATTGTCTCGTACAGCCTTCAATTAAATGATCAGCTTTTCCTATAAAATCTCTAATTTCACGGTGATACTTCCTAAATGTTCATGTTGATTTAGTGGTTGCAGTGCGATTGTTGACCGTGAGATCTTGGGGTTTATGATCACGTAAGGCAAAATGTTATCGGGTTTTTTCACAAGAAAATTCTTAATAGCTGCTCTGAGTAATTTTTCCTTTTGACTTCAACATAACATTTTCCTTTTGCTTCAAAAAAGTGGGTAGCCCACGACGAACTGAAACATAACTCAAAATATGGGCAACCTTGAGGTAGCCTATTTTTCGTTATTTGAAACGTTCCTTGTAAATGCGTTAAAACTGACCTCATCGTATTTTTAAACCCTGTTTCCAAAAAGAATCTTTGCCATCAAAGTTTTCACAACCTGAAATCCCTTGTAAAACCGGACAACATAGAAACTTTTTTGAAAAAAAACATACGCGGCCACACGACGACGGTGGTAAAACTTGAACTTCTAGCTTTGACCTATAGTAAAACCGAGTTTCAATAGAATAAGAAGCCAGATTATACTGGTGTCGTTCCCACTGAATAACGTACGGCCACTGTACCTATCACAGATGAGTTAAACGACATTACTTCCTTATTTCTGCAGACCTTGTGGCACCATTTCTCGGAATATGGATGATATGACTTTTTCTGGTTTTTCTGGTTTTAGATCTCATCGTTTTTTGGGTTGACATCATTTTGCGGTTATCTCACATACATATGTATAGGTACCTACTTCATTGGTACCATTTTTCTTAAAATTCATTATATTTTACAACCCATGTAGAGATTTTTTTGCACCATGAAACTGACTAAGTGTTGAATAGTCCCGATTCTATGACGCACAAAAACAGGAAAACGAAATACAGATGACGACGTATTAAATTAACTTGTCACTTTTGGTTGAAGGGAAATCTGATGTCACATTTTGATGAATAGCGTGTTTTCCAAAAAATTACGGAGAACCTATTAAAAAAAAATCGAAACAATATAGACGTTACCGTGTGAGGAAAATGAAACACAAACAACGACATATTAACTTGTCTCTTTTGGTCGAAAGTAAATCTGATGTCAAATTTTGATGAATAGCGTATTTTCCAAAAATTACGGGGCGCGTATTTAAAAAAATATCGAAACAATATAGATGTTACCGTGTGATGAAAACTTGCGTGTCATGACGTCACCATTCCTGAACTTAAATGCACTTTATCTGTGTCAATTTTAATTGTTTTAGTAAAGCCATAAAGACGGGTCTAGTAGTTTTATGGGTTCGAATCGACCAAACTATTTTTTTACATCCAGGATCAAAATTCTATTGATAAACTAACAGCACTTTTACGTTTATATTGGACTATACCTACCAATGTCTTGTTAATCAAGTTCTGTAAATAAATAACATCGAAATATCACTCTTACTTCTACACTTTCAAATTTGAAATATTTTTTGCATGGCTGATTGTTTCTTGTTCCCGCAAAAACTACTGAAACTTTTTAATTTGAATGGAAAGCACACATATACATAGTTTACAATCTGGATTACTAGACATAATAATTTTCATCCGCGCAGATGAAATCGCAGACACAGCTTGTAAAATAATAAAATCTTCTTACTTGAAACAAATATAATTACATAAATGTTACTTTAACAGGCAAAGTCTTTATCTAAACAAATAAACTTAAACATAAACCTCAGCTCTTTACATTAAAACAAACATATTAAACAAATAATACGCGTGTTCAAGTGTTCAGGAAGATGTGACAGCTAAGACCTGTTCATATAGTCTATGGTTAAGACAAGGCTCACACGACTTGTCGTTGATGTGTGAATATAATAATTACGATATTTCTCCAAGGAGTTCCGTGTGCCTTTTGTCTTTGATAGAGTTTACTTATAAATATCAAGATTTATTCTAAGAAGATGGAATGCCGCAAGGTTGTCGACAGATGTTTTATCCAGCCAAAGACCTACCCAACTTCCATAGCATTATAGACAACTTTTTAAGATTTTTTTGAGTTCAGAATACCCTATCCTGGCTGTCAAAGATCCACAAATCTCGATATTTATTAGACCCATCTACAGACCAATCAGCGGTCAGGTTTTTGTAAAAAGTAAATATTTTTATATTTTTTCTTAATTGTACAGCAAACTTCTAGTACACCCTGTACAACTAACTCGTATATTCCAAAATAGGTATTGTCCTCTAACTTGACTCTACCTCGCATTATCAAATTGTCAATTATAACTTACTAGCTTCTGTCCGCGACTTCGTCCCCGTGGAATCCCCGATTTTAAAACATTCTTTATCTCTGCTCCACTCCTATTGGCTTAAGCGTGATGATATATAGCCTAAAGCCTTCCTCGATAAATGGTCTATTCAATCCAAAAAGAATTTTTCAATTCGAACCTGTAGTTCCTGAGATTAGCGCGTTCAAACAAACAAACAAACTCTTCAGCTTTATAATATTAGTATAGATTTATTTATTGATATGAATGGCAATTATTTTCCGTTGTTATGGCTAATGAGTGGAATAGAAATATTTCAAACGGAATTGGGTTATATGGGCCTTTTATTTGTATATGCATACATTATTGTACATTCACAAATGGCTTTAAAAACTTAACGCTTATTGTGTGTAATGTGTAATGTAAATCAAAGATTAGAGAAATCTTTCACTGACATCAATCAAATTAAAAAAAGTGAAATCAATAACAGTGCATGTATTTGAAATGTCAAGTTCTAACACAATAGATTTTTGTTAGGATATTAAATTACTGAAACAATGGTACAATAGATTCAAATTATCGGCATGCGTCTCATCAATATTGTTTAGCCGTTTATTGTATGCGTCTTTCTTCCAATTTCAATGTTGATTAACACTCGTCGTCGAAAATGTACCAATACACAAACAGACAGACAGAGTAGGTACTTTCGCATCTTACTTCTTATTATTCCTTTAAATGCGAGAGTCTGAATGGATGGATAGATGTTTTTTATTCAATCACACTAGAACAGCTTAACGGATCTGGATGAAATTTTTCACAGATATTGATAGATCTAGTCTGGAATAGCACATAGGCTTTTTACCCCGGGTGTATGTTCCCTTGAGAAAATTTACTCGTATAATATTACCACTAATATGGATGTAACTAACTCAAAATAAAAATCAATAGCTTTGCCAAAACATTCAAATCAACACTTCGACAGCCATAGCTAAGTAATAATAATTGCAGTGCATCAAATTATAATAATGAAGAACGTACCAGCAATAATAATTATATTGGATCGTTATGATGTTGTTAGAATGCTTCGTTTAGCCTTAGGCGTCGGAAACACGACGGAAGTGACTTGCTTAGTGTTCAGACCGCAGGCATTAAGGCGCGTTTGCACTGGTATAGTGCCACAGGTTTAATTTAATAATGAAAACCCATTTACATTTTTTGCACGACAGAACCAATTAAACAAAAGACCGCGAGGCTTGCTTCTTCTTGAAATTGGTTTGTGCTTGTATAAATTTTCACTTGATCCTGCTACTGCATTTTCCAATGATGAATTATTTTACGCCGAGTTTCCCCCGGCAAGCCCTCAATCAAAGTTAGATAAATATATAGGCATTGTCTACATTTCTTTTTTTACGAACCTCTCGTACGCTGGAAGAGGTTTTGAAATAAACCTCATCTATTATAACAATCATTTTCTATTAATTCTTCTTGCGCTTAAGAAACCCATACATGTGTGTACATTAATTGTTAAAAAAGTAAATAAATAGATAGCAAACTTTGACCACCATTTTTCTTTTATTAGGAGTTTGCTGACCAGTGTAAACGCTTCCTTATGAATTCATTTATTTGTATAGAATGCGTAGGAGTGATGTTTGTTTTCATAATAGCTATGAGTTTTGTGGACTGGTGACGTCAGAAAATGATTAATATACTTTAAGATTACTTTATTTTTCATCTGACTTGTCGTAATTAATACATAAATTTTCAGTTTTGAATGTTTGATGTTTAGTTTAGAGGTTTTGTACATATAGATATCGAGCGCGATGATCCAAACGTTCCCTTACGTCAAACTTTATAGAAAAATGACAATATTTTCAGCGGACGCAACGCTGAGGAATTTCAGCACCCACTGTAGATTACATTAAAGCAATTGAGTAAGAATAAAAAACTCCCATAGGGCACAGAAGGACGCCTAATAATGCCCCTAATAAACTCGAAATACCTAGGTCAAATGACACATACACCTCTGTTTGACCCCTCAAAGGATACAAGGGTTACGATCAGTTATACTTAGACTAAAATCAAAACAACTATGATTAATCACGCTCTGCTTTACAAACTGTGGAATATTCTAAAATTACATTATAATGATTTATTAGTACCCCAATTAATTTCCATTTATTGTACCCTTTTGAATAACTCAGGGCATCCACTATAACTTGGTACGTCTTGTTAAGGCTGCGTGTTAAAAATAGCAAATTGTTACGTCAAATTCAAAACATAAAGATGTTCCATATTTCACTTCATGTCAAAACAAACTGGCTACTCATAATAAAACATAAGTACGTCTCTTCAATGACAATAAACGTGAATAACTTTGTAATAAAAAAGTTCGATTAGCACAAAACATATTTTAGTTTTTTTTCGTCCTTCGCTAAAGAAGATCACTTGTTTTTATTTAGTAGGGACTTCAATTATTTTGCACTTATCAATTAGTCTTAATTAAAATTCAAAAATCATTCGAGATCGTCTTAATGACCGAAGAAAAAAAGCGATTTGATAGTAAAAAAATCGGTCAATCTACTTAAGGCTAAAATCTGCCACATCACGAATGGGTTCAAAGACTTTGAAATCTGTAGAAGAAAAAATGACCTAGAGCCACTATGACAATAGGTACCTATAGGATGAAGACAAATCACCTTTTGCCCCATCTGTCAAACGTATTACGAAGATAAAACAAAGATGGCGGCTTATGACGATAATTATTATCTGTCACTTACTTGATCCTGGATGACTTCATAGGTGGTTAGACTTCCTAGTTAATGATAGATGTAGATGACAGAAATGTTTTTCTGCATCATGTAGATATTTGTGAATGGCCTGAAGCTACTACACTAGCTATGATGTAGGTTATTTAAAATTTTCCACTCCATAGATAAGGTACCTACTAACATTTGAGTTTATTCATCATATGATACTCCAAAGGCTCGAATCGGTGACGATTTCATCAGAATAAGCTAGAATTAACATTGTTTTCCTCATTATTGTTGTCTTACGTTAGAGCTCTTTCGGTACTTTTGAGCAAGCATAATAGGTAGATACTTCATGAACTTATTTGGTCAGCACTACTGGTTAGTGAAATTGATTTAATGTTATAAAACCCAGGAAGAACCATTGACGTATTGTTGTATAGACGCGTCATTCGGCAACAAAAAAGCTCTGAAAAAAAACAGCACAAGCACTTACGGTAATAATCGGTAGCAAGAGGTCACGTATGTATAATACGCGCGTGGGTTATAGGGTCGCAGTAGTTACCTTTTATGCTGCAATATCAGAGCGTCTATATTTAGTAGGAAAAATCAATATTGTATATAAGTTATGCCCAAAGACCGAAAACGCTCATTGAGAGAAAAACAACTCACAAGACGTTGTGGCATATTTCAAAATTCCACATCGCAAATATCGCGACTTGTCTCCCAAGGAAACGGCCACAACGCTTTGTGGAAGTGTAGAAATGCCATGACACGTTCTGAGCCCAACTGATGCAGCCGCATCATGAATAAGTATGCTGTACAGAAATGGTAATGATACTATCGGTCACCTCTAACTTGACTACTACGACGGAGCCGCGACGACAACGGCTCCTATTTCTATCTGCAGAATTTAAAGACAGACAGAATTGAAAAAGGAAACTAAACCTTGGGCGTAACACGTACACCAAAGCAATAACCATTTGCCCCACCTTATCTGAACTATTTCAGTAGCTTCCAGTCTCATCAGGATGTATGCAGTTGAACACCAACCGATGCTGAAGCGACCACTTTGCTGATCTGCACAACATAGTCACAGGGTAACAGGATACTCCAGGAACAATGTACTGTTTTTTTTTTTTTTTTTGTTGAAGGGCTCGTGTTTGAACACAATATCACCTGATGGAAACCGATGATATGGTCAACGATGGAACACGCTTACTTAGAAGTAACCTATTCACTCTTAGACTTAAAGACCCCCAGGTTGTAGCTATCGGGAAACAAAAACTCCGCCAGGGAATTTCACTCTTATCCAACCGACTTAATGAGCCTAATTTCTTTGTCACCATTCAAAATACCTATTGCTGGTCAAACAACCTAACGGTTGGTTAATGAATAATTCATGAACCGTCGGTATATGTCATTAACTTCAGGTTAAGGACAAAACACAATGGGTGCTTATACGATGGTGTTGCCGAATGAAAATCTGCATTTATGTTGTATTCGCTACACGTAGGAAATCAACTGAGTTATTAGTGCAATGATTGGTTAACACCTAGTTACACAGATAATAAATGATCAGGTAAATAGATACTGTTGGAATCCCATTACGGCCCAGGTAGCCTGGTCAATTGGTTCCGTGTTACCCAGTTTGTGGACGTCGGAAAGCAGTCAAACCGCGTAAAATATGGTGCTCCGTTGTGTCCGGTGAACATGGAAGCCGAAGGGTCACTATGTCACCCACACGGTAGTCCTTGGCAAGACTATTGTCAGGTATTCTGACTTCTGATTACCTTTACGACTGTCTATAATCTACAAATGACACCAGGGACTCACGGTTAAACGTGCTTTTCGATTTACCGATGAGTCTTGTTAGGTGGTTGTTTCACACGGATGGTTTGTAGTCGGTAAGAGTCTGATGCTCCCTTCCGCTCCGCCAAGAGCGGAAGAAGTCATTTTATGATTTCCCATCCATAAAAAAGGAGGTTTTATCAAGGTTGGTCCGTGGATGGACGACCTCGGAACACCGCTGAGGCATTTATTTATTTTTTAAATACCGCAGCATATGCTGAGATAGGATCTTTTTCGGCCTCGCACAGTTAATATTAAGCTTATATGTATTTTTTGTTGCTTGTTTGTGTGTCCTAAATAAACATTTTCTTTCTTTCTTTCTTTCTTTCTTTCTTTCTTTCTTTCTTTCTTTCTTTCTTTCTTTCTTTCTTTCTTTCTTTCTTTCATTCTTTCATTCCTTTTTTTTTTTTTCGACACCACGCAGCGTAACACGACGCCGACGCTTCGTGTAAAATAAAATAGTGTATTGTTTTTGTTTTTACTTATATAAATATGTATGATAGTCTGTAAGGTATATATGTTATGGGTCTTTGTTACCCGAAATAAAAGTTATATTATTATTATTATTATTCTTTATCTCAGCAAGGGAAGCTTAAAGTTGATAAAGGCACATTCTACTATTTTTACTTAGCCATGAGCTACTATATCCATAAGTCTAGCAATAAACAAAATACACTTACTAAAGTCCATCTTCCGGCTTATTGCATAGCCACTCGATGTAAATACCTAAATGAGTCATACATCTACGATACTATATCGCAATCCTAGCCTTGATCTTACTTGTGTCGTACGTGTACAGGTTAAGGGCACGCAAATACGCATAATTACAGAAATAAATAATATCAATAAATAATGCCAGATCATGTCCTGTTATATTGTATTTCCATATTATGATGTGTGATTTCTAAGACACCTATTTTTAGAGTGCTTCTTCCGTGATTTGTGTATTTACACCAACTGTCTTATACTAGCGATCCATTCCGGTTTCGCACGGATGCAATTGATTTTCAGTGTTTTTAACCGACTTCTAAAAAAGGAAGAGGTTCTCAATTCGGATGTTTGTATGTTTTTTTTTATGTTTGTTCGCGCATAACTCCGTCGCTTCCCAACCGATTTGAAAAATTCTTTTTTTGTTGGAAAGGGTATATTTTCCAAATGGTCCCATGAAAGCGGTTTTTGAAAAATCAACAAAAATCTAAAAAAAAATATCTACATTGTCTACATTGACGACCTTTTAGTTTACTCTGCATTGGAGCAGTGCGTTTTTTTAAACCAATGTGATTGGTTCGTTTAGGTGGGGGGAGGGGAGGGGGTGTAGGTACTACTAAAAAGTGAAAAATAAAAAACTTTTTACAAAAAAATACAACGGACTTCTCCACAAAAAATCAAAAAAGTACAAAATAACTTTAATTTCGGAAGAGTAACCACAAACACCGACTTCCGAAATTAAAGTTATTTTGTACTTTTTTGATTTTTTGTGGAGAAGTCAGTTGTATTTTTTTGTAAAAAGTTTTTTTTTTCCTGAATACTAACTTTTCCTCTTTATAATTCTATTTTTAAAATTCCGAACATCAAAAAACTTATGAGCTATATCAGTTAAGCCCTTTTTAAATCGGATCTTTCATGTTTATATGTGAACTGGCGTTTACTCGCGACTTCGTACTCGTATATCCCGTTTTTTCCTGTTCCCGTAGGATTTCCCGAAAATCCTCACGTATTGCTCCCGTAAATTCCCCAAGAAAGCTACATGCCAGATCAGAACATTCAGCTTTCTACAACCAGTCGTTTCAGCTGTGTACTGTCTGTCAGTCACTTAGTAATGGAAGAGTTTTATTTATATTGATTAGTGTAGGTCTGATATATAATCATATCAAATGTGAGAACACTACCTACATCCAAATTACGATTACGAAACGACCCTAAAGATAAAGTTAATTGTGCAAAATTGTGCAAAAGTTATGTGTGCAAAATATGGGATCCGCATTATGCCCACGGACTCGTCATAAGAATGTGCCAAATATAGAGGATATTAATCTTACCGAACTAGATCTTGGTCGTTTTTTAGTCATCTCTTCTCACACTAAACTCCCAAATCAGCCTTTTCTGTGCATGCAATAGATACCTACTTGCACAACAGCGCGATTTGTAAGACAACGCAATCGTACAACGCCATCTATCGAACAACTAGGTTTATATAACAGTTTAATCTATAAAGCCCCTTTTCGCAAATCAGTTAGTTTAACCCGGTGTTATTATGTAGGTATGGAGTATTTGTTATTTAACTTCGTGTTAGCAACTAATTCGGGTGTAAAAGTTAACTCTGGTTTGCACAAACGGGCCTTAGGAAGTCAGGTTTACCTTATAAGACTTACTGAATGTTTCAGAAATTCTCTTAAAAGTACTGGAAAAAGCCCTCATCGAACTTACTGTAGTGTTTTGTTTTGGGAAGTTCTTTTTCACATCCTCATAATTTCATCATTACATATTTATAATAATACTAGCTTCTGCCAGCGACTTCGTCCGCGTGGAATAGTTACTTTACCCCCGATTTTGAAACTCTCAGCCCGATCGGTTTAAAATTGACAAAGTGTCATACAAATAATCAGAAAGCGCCGAACTGCTAAGCTATCGGGAGTTACACGTGTTATTGTGAGTCAACCATAAAATATAGACTTATGCTGTTTAGGACATTTTTTAGATAATTTTATGTAAAACATTTCCGTAATACATGATTTCTATGTAACTTTAACCATTAAGGCTACACACGCGACGAAAGCTTAAAAAATGGAGTAACTTCTCCCGTTTTCCCAACATTTTCCTTCACTGCTCTGCTCCTATTGATTGTAGCGTGATGAAAAGTATACTATAACCTGCCCAGGAGTATGAAGAATAATTGCACCAAGTATCGTTAAAATCGGTCGAGTAGTTTTTGTTTCTATAAAGAACATACAGACAGACAGACAGACAGACAGACAGAAAGACAGACAGACAGACAAAAATTTTACTGATTGCGTTTTTGGCACCAGTATCGATCACTAATCACTCCCTGATAGTTATTTTGAAAATATATTCCTTGTACAGAATTGACCTCTCTACAGATTTATTATAAGTATAGATTATCTACTATAGTATTTGTATGTTCATGTGCCACACTAGACCTAGACATGGTCATGGTGGTTTTTTTTTTTTTTTTTTTTTTTTTTTTTTTTATTCCACAACTAAAGCGTATCCCACTGCGATAACCTCATTAGGTCATCTGCGACTGCGCAAGTTGCGCAAACGCACGCATACTAATGTGCCGAACAGCGAGGATCTGACTTAACTGGAGCTAATGCATTATTTTACGTTAATTAAGATTGAATGATAATTAGTTATGTGATTGAACTAGCGTTTAGTGTGTTACCGCGACTTTGGCTGGCTTATTAAGCGTGTACATAATATACGTTTCACTAATACTTTGAATCATCTAAACCACCTTCATGACAAACTTACCTACCACTGTAAAATATAATCTATTGTCCTTGATTACAATGGCGCTGGTGTAACGTGTGGTTAGAACATATTTGTATCATATGTCCCTCACTGGTTTTTTTTTGTCATCTGTCACCAGTGGCAACGATTCCAGCGTCGACAACTGACAACAGTTGGAATCTACCACTGTAAATTATATTGTATGTAGTGTCCTTGTTTTCCTACTTTACAATAACGTTGGTGGAGCGTCTGGTTGGAACATATTTGTGTCATATTTCTCCACTGGCATTCAATTCTCTTTGTCACCAGTGGCAACGAATTCAGTATCGACAACTGGGAAAGTATACTGTGTAGTAAAGTAATACGTCGCCAGTAAGTTGCGTGACGGGGCCACGCACACCTAAATGACGACGCCTATTTAGCAGGCTAGAGTCCCGTTCGTTACCGGAATTAACCAGACAAATCGCTCCACCAACTAAGAACGGCCATGCACCACCACTGAATCAAGAAAGAGCTGTTAATCTGTAAATCCTTCCGGTGTCCGGGCCTGGTGAGATTTCCTGAGTTGAGTCAAATTATAGTATGTCCCCTGACTGGCAAATGTTGGAATCTATTTCCTATTCTTCACCAGTAGCAATAAATCCAGTGACAACAACTGGAAAGAGATGACCATCACAGGTTAATCACACACTGTTCCATTATCTAAACACAACCACACATGATGCAATACTTTTGCTCAGCATAAATTTCAGCCTCACAATAACAGAGATTTACTTAACAGTTTAACTAACGCTTACAGTAGTACATTAAGTTAAGCTGTGTTTAGCTAATATCCATAATGAGGTTACTTACGTTCGAGTGCATGCTTCACTGGTTCCGTCTGTACACTGTCTAATGTGACGTCTGTCTGTCTGTCGGTCTCTTTGTAACACAGTAATAAGGTGGACTTTGACGGGTTGTTTTTTATATTATGCTAATAGTAAGTTATCTAGGTCAGCGATTTTTCAGGTTTAGTCATCAAAAATATCAGTAACTAGCTTCCGCCAGTGCATTCGCCCGCCTAGATTATCCAAATCCAAGTATATCAGAGCCGATATTAGCATAGTCTTCTACGCTAATATCGGCTCTGATATACTTGGACCTACGGAACCCACTGGGCCACCGTCACCACAGGCACCGCGGCCAAAGGACCGACTAAATAGAATTATGATTTTCATATCTAGTAAAATAACCAATTGCAATACTGAAAGTCAATTCCATAATGACCACACAACAAGACCGCACACATACTTTCGCAAGTCAGACCAGAAAACAATTCACCCTTTTACTTACACTAATAAATTATCTCACAAACTTCAGAATGCACTCGAACATTATAATTTTCTAACCCTTCCTACCATTACCCTGTCAAAGCGTGCAATCTGCACATAACCCTGGCATGCAGGGGAATTATCGATGCATACATATAAAGCACGAGCTTCGCCAGCGGCTTTGTCCGCGTGAATGTTGAAAATGATCCCAAAGGACCATACTCCCGGGATATAAAGTAGCCTATATGTAGGTACTATTCCAGACTATTATGTATCTAATCTGATCTAAATTAGTCCGTTATGTCCCACTTGCAAAGGTTTTCCTAGTCTCACTTTCACGCACATGTTGGTCCTCTCTCTACCGTTGCGAGCCACTCCTTCCGGTAAGGCTCAAGTTCGTCTCTCCACCTTTGCATAATAGAATAAGCATAATCAGCCTTTTAATTTTCCCACTGCTGAGACACAGCCCTCCTCTCTAGGAGAGGGAATGGGCCGTAATCCACCACGCGGGCCCAGTGCGGGTTGGTGGTCCACCTTTGCCTTGATATCAATTAGTGCTTCTTTAAACCATCTGACATGCGACAAACCCAGTTCCCACTTAATATTAGCAGCTTTCCGCGTAATATCTCCGATTTTAAATAATCTATCTCTATGCTGAATTTCATCCAGATCCGTTCACCGGTTCCGACGCGATTGAGTAACAAACATACATCCAAACTTTCTCATTTATAATAGTAGAGATTATATTTCGACATAACCCTGCGTTTCCTGGACACGACCTAACATGGGGATATAGGTAACACGAGCACAGAGCAAGTTTTTGTGGAGAATCAAAATGTAGCAATGATTGGAACGAAGTTATTTTGCTGTGTGTTGGTGATTTATCACTGTTTTCCTTACATGGTAAGGAATTTGGTTTTGTTTATGTCAGGAGGAAATAGTTTTTTGCTATAATATCGAAACTTACTTTATAACCGTGTTACATAGCTAATGAAATCTACAACAGATTTAGAATACTACAGGTAGATTTAGGTCCCATCTGGTCTGCTACAACAGTGTTCTGCCAAGCTTTTAAACCACTAGCTAAGTTAGGTAGACTACAGAAATCTAATCCATAGAGAGTAAAGTAAGCAAGCGAGCCACATATGGTTACCGTCCCCTTTAGACATGTTCAATACAAATTGCTCTACGCTTCGGGCCTGCGGACGGCAAGCGATGGGTAGCCCGCCGTCCGCTAATGACCAACCGGCCTATTCTATCAACACTGGCCGTACTACGAAGTGCCAATGCTATCATGATTGACTGTGAGGGAAAGGGATAGTAGATTCGTCTTGTGTAACTCCGTCTCTCGCTGACACAGGAATCATGATGGATTTAAGACGTCATGGTAGGGCTGCAGTTCAACGTGTAAACTTAAGTGGAGTGAGTGACATCTTATTTGCATGGTTTGACAGCTCAGTTCATGTTCACTTACGCCTAAGCTTACACTATGAGATGTTCACAGAATTACAATGGAAGCCCGGTTCGACTGCATGTTGTGTTACTCGCGCGCCTCAAAGAGATATCGGCATAGTTAACGCTAACGGGGCCCGATAAGGCCAGCTGCCTGCCAGGTTTGTGGAATTGTTCGAAGGAATTACCGCAGCCCTGGGACGCAAATGGTATTTGGAGGAACACGGGTGGGTTTTAGACAGAGTCTGACACTCCCTTTTTTCCGCCCAGTGCAGGAGGAGTCATTTGATGATGTCCCATCTAGAAAAAGTCATTTATCTCACGTGTTCTAATCGATTTTTGTCTTGATAGATTATTAACTAATAATAATAATAATAAAATTCTTTATTACGTGAAATAGTTTTACAGGTTATCTCCTTACATATCTTTAACTTAGGTTTAATGTGTCGTGTCCAAGGAGTTCTTTGGCATTCGTACTAGGATTACCCTGTATGACAAATGCCGTCACCTTCCTCCACGCCCAGTAGCATCAGATGTGTATTTAGCTAATATTTTATATATACTACACTACTATTAACTAAATAATTCAGTGTGTAAAGGACATGATATCTGTGTCATTGTTAAAAATGGTTGTCGCCATATCGTCACGATGAGTAATACTTAGTATTTTCCTTCATACTTATTTATATGCTGGACAGCGAAAGTGCGAACAGGATATTGAAGCTTAAGAAGGCAAAAATGAAGCAACCGAAATATTTTACTTTTATAACTCTACCAAGCCTTAAACAGTTTTGCTGTTCCATCGTTTATGCTCAAAAGATTTAAATGAATAACCACAATGTTGGAATGGTTTCATGATATGTGAAAAGATGATTTAGTGGTGTCTAAAAGAAACTACTACATCAAGGGTCAGACATCAAGACAATATTTTTAAATATGCTGAAAGAAGGATAAATCGCTGGACTTCTTGAAAAGGAGAGGATGAAGAAGAAATCGGAGGCCTTCGCCTCCAGCGTGACACTACTATTAATTTATTCAACTAAAGTTAATTAAACGGTACAAGTCTAAACTATACTATCTATTATAAAGCTAAAGAGTTTGATTGTTTGTTTAGTTGAACGCGAAAAATTATTTATGTGTTGGATAGCCCATTTATCGAGGCTATTGACTAAATAACATTACGCTATGACCAACAAGGAGCTTTAATGAAAAACGCGGTTCTTTTTGTCTCCCTCTTGTGTGACGCAGATGAATTTGCGCGGGTCCGCTAGTATCCAATAAAGGCTAATTAGATTGAATGATCCGAAAAGAGATGTCCGACTCTAGGTGTCGTTCAGGTTTTAAAGAGGTCATGTTACCCTGGGTGTTACATGTAGCTTTGCCTGAATAAAGTGGCATTCCGTCAGCGATTTTTTTTCGAATCCAAAATGGATTGACTGCACTACCGAATTGTCAAATGATCATTAACAAACATTTCGGACTTTTAACAATCGTTTTTTTTTGTAAGATGGATATGCTCTTGACTCTAGTCTAGGTCGCAGGTGACAGAGACAAAGTCGACGATGGAATGAGCTTACCCAGAAGAAGCCTGTTCACTCTAACTTTGAAGAGATCAGGGTTGAATGTGTTCGGAAATACTTATTATGACTGATATAAAGTCATTCTGTGTAGAAGCCTGTCCCCTCTACACTCTACTCCTTGCCCACCATGTTCGACGTGTAACATGCATGAGCCAGTGACGTAAGCGAGTGGAAGATGCGCTGCGCTTGGGCAACGATACACATTTGCATGGTAATAACTAGTGATGTACCGACCAGCCGCCGCGCCGCGCCGACTAGTTGGGACAGCCGTGTGCGGCTTTTGTGCTCGTCGGCGATAAGTTACGACACCGACTTTTCGTAAATTTGCAATAAGTACTTTATTGGATTTATGTGTATTATTTTAGAAATTAAATCAGGGTTACAAGATAACTGCGTAGGTACTATACATATAACTATACGTAATTTGTAATTGAGTTAATGAAAATTACTAAACGAAAACGACGTTGTTTACAGAATTGTACTGCTGAAGTACAATTCTGTAAATATCTCACCGTGTAAGCCTAGGTGAAGAGAACTGTCATCCCATATGAAAAAGATTGAATGACAGTTCATTTCATGCTCACTTCAACTAAGTTGACACGGTAAAGTAGACTGGCTGGAAACATTTACGGTTGACTGTTTGAGCATCGACTAGTGGTTTAGTCGACTAGTTGGCTAAGCCCATAGACGTTCCATCTCTAGTAATAACCGCACAGAATTGTCACTTTGTATGGCCAGCACGCTTTTCCTATATCTAGGGTAGACAGACCTCCTAGTGTTGGTAATATGTTTACCTATTAGCAATTAGATAGGGTGTGGATGCTTCCGACGTTAATAAGTATCTATGTACACTGTATCTATCAGTGGTGAAAAGGCAGAAGAAACCGCTTGTCAAATAATCATGATACATGGAGCCACATCTGCTTGAGACGAAAAAATTACTTCAATTTAGCCAGGGAAAAGAGTTTTGCGCTCTTTCCGCATCTGTTGATTGATGGCAATAAATAAAATACAGAAATAATTACCATACTGTTTGTCTAGCTTGGTCATTATGATTCGAGTTTTTGAAAGCCTAGGAACATCGCCATGCCTTCTAGATGTGGACTACTTATTATTATTACTATTTTTTAAATAAAAACGTTGCCCCACACTAGGACTTTCTACTGTGTCGTGGGTGCGTTTACAAACATACAATGTCACATATAGAAACAGCCAGATCTGGAACAACTATCTGTAGGCCATATAAATATTTGTTCGTACGGGAATCGAACACACGACACGTAGCGCAGCAGCCAATCGCTCAACCACTGCGCCAATCCTGTCTTCAAACTACTGGGCCCAAAATATCAAACAGTTAAATATCAACTTGAAAAGAAGTCTTATTCAGCCTGTCTGTATAACTAATGTAGGTACATACACATAAACTAGATTCTAATATCAATATTGCAATAGGTGTTCCTATTTAAATTATCAAACACTAATAACTTGTATTATTTCTAACTAATTTTATAACCCATTATAATATATATTATAAATATTACCCAATATTGTATATTTCTAACTAATTTTATAACCCAGACAGAATTTAAATTTGTTACCATCTTCGCTGACAACCTTACGAAATCATAGCAAAGGAGTTTATAAGTTGGATACAACTATCGATTTATGTTAGGGTAGGGCGTTATATTGGCATACTAGCAGTGCCCGCGGACTCCGTTCCGCGTTAGAAATATTTTTGTACTCCTAATTATAAATATACATAAAAATTTGGCTTTCAGCAAAAAACCGATGAACGCACTAATCCTGCAGCCGGATCTTAGACTAACCGGCCCGTTTGTCCCGCGCAATACTTCAGTTATTGTGAGTTATCCTTATGAGATAGGCATATGCTATTGACTTTTTTACAGATTTTGATACGTTCTTGTATATTGTTCAAACTCAAACTCAAAACGTTTATTTCAATTAGGCCATTAATGCCACTTTTGAACGTCATCAATAAAAAATATCATAAATTAAGTGACTCTAGCGTCCATTCGCAAAGGTAGATTCTTATGAAGAAGAACGGACAAGAAACTCCATAGTTACTCTTTTCAAATCAATGATTTACAATATTTGGTAATACAAAAAATACTTCATATATGTGAGGACGAAGCACCAAGTATACTAGTTATAGAACAAAGTATTACCAGCAGAGGTAAACTTCTAAATATCTCATGCCCATGGTATGGTATGCCCATGGTGGTGTTTTGTTCTATCCTCAATAATTTCCGCAGCACACGTGATGAAAGCAATTTTTTTACAATTTGGATTACATTATTCAAGTTTAAGTAAAGATGCGTAATTAATTTTGGAAATTATTATAGCCTATGACACTCCACAATAACGTAGCTTCCTATTTGTGAAATAATTTTGAAAATTCGTCACAAACTCACAAACGTTACCTCTTTATAATATTAGTATAGATTATGAATTAATCGATAAAGCTGTGGTAGACGCAGATACATTTGCAATAAAGCGCAGTCCTTTCCCTAATATGTATCTCTTTGTAGATGGGTTGACCAATAACACGCAAAGTAAAGGTACATAACAAATTCTAAACCGCTTTTTATTACCAGTAAAGGTTCGATAGATGTCGATTCAGTACAGTCTTATACCTACAATTTTGTTTTTTTTTTCTTTCATTTAGCATGTCAATAAACGCATGAGATCTTGCCGGAGCTCTGTCCACCGCGCTGCGTTTTGCCCTGGCAGCAGAGTTTCACCCCGGCGTAGCGCCTTCATGCCCCACGCGTAAACGTTCGCGAAGGCTCTTGCTTCAAGAGCCCATGGAGGCAGTCCGGCGAGGAGGTACGCCGCATCGCAAAGAAAGCGCCTGCACCAGGGCCCCATAAAGGGCCATTCACCGCACAATACCCGCGTAGAGCCTCCGGCAGGATATTGAGCCGGAACCGCTTGAAGGCAGCTGCGGCCCGCCCCAGTTTGTGAGCCAAACTTCGGAAGTGAAGTCTCTTCATTGAACGCCTTGTTCAAGTTCGGAACTTAAATAGGGCTTAGAACTTTGAACAGGAAACTTTGGGCACTCCGACAAGGATAGGTTAGATTCAAATGGGACGGAGCAGCCCTCGCTGCGGGGCTCTATCATGGAGGTTTGTATTAGACGCATTAGCTGTATGTCATTTAGGCCGCTGATTAAAAACGATGTTCTTAATGATAATTAAACGGCTGATTAACCAGCAAGGTGCGACACAAACACACGCTGTCAATGATCTAACCTGACACTGACTACTAAAACTAGTCTGTTGGCCTATTGACCTGCAAGCTTAGTTACTTCATAAAGAAAGGTGTTCTTGTGACCCTGGTTGTTTTTGTGACAAATATTTTTTAGGTATTTAATTTAGTGCCACCAACATTGCAATTAGCGATTAGCTACCTATTGGGCCCAACAATCTAAGGAGTTAAACCCATTGACTAGAAATGAAAGGATATTATAGAGCTTTTTCTTTAATATTAGGTACCTAGGTATAAGTATAAAAATACATATTGTAACGTTTTTCCCTCACAGTTAAATAAAAGAGGAAATATGACGTACAATTATATTATTATAAAAATATCTTAGAACTAAACTTACTACTAACACTCGTTCACCTAACCACTACCTATCTAACGCTCTCAGTTATGGTCAAAACACGGAAAAGTTACTTGTTTAGGCCTCTGGGCTCTTGCCAGAGAAGCCAGGCAGTAGGTCCGAAGCCGATGCTGGTGCAGCGCCGGCTCGCAACCTCGGTTGCCGCACAGCGCGAGGCCCCTCAGTAAGGCCCGCACGCGGGCTCCAGCGCTCCCGCGGAGAGAACTTCGTAGACGGTTCTCAGTTGAACCCCGTCGTTATCCTCGGAGATGGTTCACCATGGAACTCCGGCGTAATACTGGTAGATGGTTCTCAGTTGAACCCTGTCGTCACACTGCCGAATCCTGGCTCCTCAGCCCTTTATATAGCCAAGACTCACGTTCTATAATTCATAATTCAAAACGTATGTTTTCCGGAACAATTCAAAATTCAATTCAGTTAGAATGCCAGTGAGGTTTATAGCCAGTATTCCGTTTACAAATAATCTAAGTGAGAGCGTTCATAAGAATTTTAGAAATACAGTTTATAACATAGCTATACTGAAGGAAAACAGAATATAGCTTAACATCTTATATTAATCTATTAAACACAAATATAAAGTGAATTTTAGTATTTACAAACAGTTAAACCTTTTTAGTAAAGCTATAGAGCAATTACATAAAGAAAAATATTACAGTTTGACAACTCTGACATAAAATGTCACAACAAGAAAATAAATATTAAAAATATTAAAAAGGTGATTTTATATTCAGTGAAATCGTTTAGAATCAACGCTTAAAGCATTCAATAACGAATTCCACTACTAATACAAGCACTTCATTAATTTCAGTATATGTAACTGAAGATAATCTAAAAAGTCAAACCGTGAACATAATGAGATGTTACAATGGATAAAAGCATAAAATACCTAAAACGTAAGTGTTTAATAGTACAATATGATAGTATCTGCAGTATTTAAAGTACAGATACTATATTTCCCCATCGACCCCGAGAAAATTTTTGGTCTAGAACAAAAATTTTGTAAGGTTAAAGTTAACAACATTCACTTAACTTACATACCTCATTCAATCACACAGACATCTTACGAAGTTAGGTCAGGTAGGATTCACTAGTAGTAGGATCACTACTCGACCTGTTAGTACATAACAGTAGGCTTATTTTCGGAGTCTGTTAGCCGCTCGCGTCGAAAACCCAAAAATATGAAAAAGTTTTAGCAAAGACTTATTTTTACGGAGTTGCCAGTCGCTCCGATCAACCTTTCAGTTGATATACTAACTTGGAGAGTTAGTACATTAGAAGGTTAGGTAATAATACCTAAAAGCACTTCTTAATAGTGTATAAAACAAGAGTTATACTAACTTGCAGAGCTAGTAAATTAGAAGGTTAGGTAATAATACCTAAAAGCACTTCTTAATAGTGTATAAAACAAGAGTTATACTAACTTGGAGAGTTAGTAAATTAGAAGGTTCGGTAATAATACCTGAAAGCACTTCTCAGTTGTATCTGACTAGTTCAGATAAACTGATAAAATTAGGAAGAGCCTCCCGAATGGTTTAAGAACCAGATGAAAGAAAGACAAGAAAACTAATAGAGTTCATATAAGCGAAAACAACTCTATAGTTAGAAGAAGGGAAAAAAATAGATATGAGTCATGCGTATAATACTAAGGATGAATTTATTCACATAATTATATACATTATATTTTAAAATCTTTAATGTGCCATTTAGCTTGATTGCCATTAGGATCTTCTAGTACATAAACTAATGGAGATAGCTTTTGTAACACCTTACACTTTATATATTTCGGAGCTAGTTTTGCGCTGAAATAATTTCCAGCCTGACTAATTACATAGTTTCTTCGCCAGACTGTATCACCAACGTTATATTCTTTAAAAGAATGACGTTCATTGTAGTGAGAAGAGTTACGAGTATGAGCAATATAGAGGGCTGTCTGTACTTTATCAAAAGTTGTAGACAATAAAGCTATGTTAGAAGCATAGATATCTCTAGGTAGAAAAACAATTTCATCGAGGTTAGAAGTTGGCGTATAAAGTGAGCCAGAAGTAACCGTTTCACGACCAAAGACCAAAAAGTTAGGAGAGAAACCAGTGGTAGCATTAGTTGTGCTGTTCATTGCAAATTGTATTTTAGGAAGATAAATGTCCCAGGATCTATGGTCTTCACCTACCAAAGATGATAACGCTGTGACTATAGTACGATTGTACCTTTCAATAGGATTAACCTGAGGACAATAGTGAGGAGAAAAGAATATATATGGAATTTTATATTTCTTAAGAAAGTTGTCAAATTCATGGGATCGGAATTGCGCTCCATTATCCATAATGATTGTCTGTGGTACACCATGAACCAGAAAAATAAAATTTTCTAAGTAAGATATTATGTTGGCACTAGTAGCCCGTTTTAATGGAAAGATTAGGGAATATTTAGAAAAACAACAGTTAACTACTAAAATAAATTGATTCCTTCGCCTAGTCATAGGCAGAGGACCCATTATATCCAAAGATATTGTTTGAAAGGGCCTGGAGCAAATTTTTGGTTTACCCATAAGGCCAAAGGGAGAGTGATTAGCGTGTTTGTAAGCTAAGCAAGTATCACAGGAAGAAATTATCTTAGCGATGTCCTTAAACATACCTGGCCAGTAATATAAAAGTGATAATTTTTTGTAAGTTTTAAAAATTCCAAGATGAGGTTGATCCAAGGACCCATGGTTATCTTTGACAAGGGATTCCCGGAGATCAGGATGAGGAACTTCTTTCCACGTGAAATCTTCCGTTAACGCGTTGGGAGAATGAGTATAGCGCAATAATTTATTTTCCCGAACAGTATAATTGGGATATTGATCAGGATTATTGCGACATTCCAGAAGTATTTTGTTATAGACTTCCAATGCTGAAGATTCAGGTTGGGCCCCACGTTGGGCGCCAAACTGTAACGTTTTTCCCTCACAGTTAAATAAAAGAGGAAATATGACGTACAATTATATTATTATAAAAATATCTTAGAACTAAACTTACTACTAACACTCGTTCACCTAACCACTACCTATCTAACGCTCTCAGTTATGGTCAAAACACGGAAAAGTTACTTGTTTAGGCCTCTGGGCTCTTGCCAGAGAAGCCAGGCAGTAGGTCCGAAGCCGATGCTGGTGCAGCGCCGGCTCGCAACCTCGGTTGCCGCACAGCGCGAGGCCCCTCAGTAAGGCCCGCACGCGGGCTCCAGCGCTCCCGCGGAGAGAACTTCGTAGACGGTTCTCAGTTGAACCCCGTCGTTATCCTCGGAGATGGTTCACCATGGAACTCCGGCGTAATACTGGTAGATGGTTCTCAGTTGAACCCTGTCGTCACACTGCCGAATCCTGGCTCCTCAGCCCTTTATATAGCCAAGACTCACGTTCTATAATTCATAATTCAAAACGTATGTTTTCTTCCGGAACAATTCAAAATTCAATTCAGTTAGAATGCCAGTGAGGTTTATAGCCAGTATTCCGTTTACAAATAATCTAAGTGAGAGCGTTCATAAGAATTTTAGAAATACAGTTTATAACATAGCTATACTGAAGGAAAACAGAATATAGCTTAACATCTTATATTAATCTATTAAACACAAATATAAAGTGAATTTTAGTATTTACAAACAGTTAAACCTTTTTAGTAAAGCTATAGAGCAATTACATAAAGAAAAATATTACAGTTTGACAACTCTGACATAAAATGTCACAACAAGAAAATAAATATTAAAAATATTAAAAAGGTGATTTTATATTCAGTGAAATCGTTTAGAATCAACGCTTAAAGCATTCAATAACGAATTCCACTACTAATACAAGCACTTCATTAATTTCAGTATATGTAACTGAAGATAATCTAAAAAGTCAAACCGTGAACATAATGAGATGTTACAATGGATAAAAGCATAAAATACCTAAAACGTAAGTGTTTAATAGTACAATATGATAGTATCTGCAGTATTTAAAGTACAGATACTATAATATATAGGATAGATGTAATGTCAACTTGCACAATCTTGAGGGTAGCGCCATTTACGAGTACAGTTCTCGGGGTGACATGACCATGGTCCATGGTCTCGGGTGTTGGTAAGCTGCCGTAGTCCGGGGGTTCTTAGCACCCCTCGACCGCACCGTTAGTGTGGCCAACACCATGACCAGGAGCAGTACAGCTGCCGGGGACTGGAAGCCGTAAATCTGGGTTGCTAATAATTTGGGGAGGTTTGCCATAGTCACCACGCTTGGCAGCCGGGTTGGCGACCGCAGTTCCTGTAATGCTTTCTCTTACAGTGCTGCTGCCCATTATACAGTTCGACGTTTGAAAACATTCCAGTGTCGTTCATGGACACCACTACGTATCGTTTACCGGGGCCAAAAAACAGACGAGATAATGTCACCTCATATTCCGGCTAAAAACCCTTAGTAGCCTCTTATGACACCCACGAGGAAGAAATGGAAAACGTCTTATGTGTATAGAATAAAAACAAATGAAACAACAGAAAAATGATGTAGGTTTTCTGTTGTTTCATTTGTTTTTCTATCATGTGATAGATCGGTTATTGGGTTCGGCCGTTAGTTGAATTTCGATCTATGAATCTCAGAACATCTTCTGACCGAAGCTGATCTTTACTGAACCAGTATTTATTCATCTATCCGTGTCGCCAACTGACACTTGCTCTTTGCAAACCGCGGGCCGAGGCAATCACTACGTAGACGCGTAGATAACTACGCAAATACCTATATAAATTGCTTGTCCACAACCAGGCAACCAGTCGGTAATTGCCCACCGTGACATATACCGACCTATCGCCTTTCTCGGGGCTACATACACGTGTGGAATATATTATCTGTATGTGGATTTCCTCACCGTTTTCGCCGGCAAATCAAAGGTTTGAAGCTGTATAGAAGAACACGTACTCGACGTGTTCTTTTGACAAGAGAGGAGGCTAGAAAGAACTAGCCCTACTTACTAATCAGCTCTTATTAGGACTGGAAATTTCCCACTTTAATTTCTAATCCTGTGAATCCAACAACCACTTTGCCAGAATGTTAAAATTATTTTTCTCTTCTTCTGAGACAATCAGGTAGAAAGAAATGCCATTTAGAAGAGAATCATCACGCCGCTGTCCAAATTCAAATCAAATCAATCAAATATATAAATATAAAAATATTTTTTATCTCGCAAAAAAACTTGCTAATGATATAGGTATTGTAACTCCACAACGAATGGTCCAATCCATAGAAATATTATATCTATGGTTTTATTATATCTATGGTCCAATCCTACCAATAGAATATCGCTTACGAAATTATTAATAGCAACTTACATTGTGCAAACAAGTTTTTAAGTATAGACAGTAAAACGACGGGTGTAATGGAGAATGACCCCGACTAGATGAACTGACGACCTGAAGATGGTGGTATACTGGATGCGGAAGACGAAACAACTGTTATGGTGCAACTTGAAAGGCTAACGATTATGATATGAGATTGGTCTAGGGTTTAAATAAGGTCTAAAATACATGTAACCTACGTGTTTAAACTCAAATATCGAATCATTTTCAAACCTTGTAGTAAAGCTGGTTTAAAAGCTTATAAGATTATCTTTTGATTATATTGGTCGCCAGATGGTAACTAATTATGCAAGACAAATCAAATATTGTGGACGAAATATCATAACGCTTCAGCTGAATCCGGTTTGACTGGGAGCCGACCCCAATATGGTCGGAAAATGGCTAGTTAGATGATAATGAAATATCATAACGAAGATGGGCATTTAAAGTTATTAGGACGAATGTAGAAAACATAGCCGTTGAGGAAGGATTATGAAATAGGTTTGCAAAACAGAAAGTAATGAACAGTTGCAAACTGAAAGGTCATTTCGACAGCCGGACATTCTACTGCTCCTTTGCACATCTCCGAAACGCTGATTCATCACAGGTATGTAGGTACCCCATTCTAACCGCAATACATAATCGTGCAACAGTCAAATCCTGAAAAAATCTACTCAAATCGAACCTGAAATACTTAGCGGTCGTATCTTCACTTAAATATCAGAACAAGACTGTTACTAACATTAGCAGCCCGCTAATTTTGCACTTTCGTCTCACAAGTAATTACAACTTGCGTAACTGAGGCCGACAGTCGCTTCTGCAGTCACGACCAAACTGTAACACAAACTTACCTTTGCCGCCGAAAAAAAAACTTCACTTTCTAAATTCAACTTTACGTCAACGCAAAAAGAAAGATGGCGGAGTTTCTCACCGCCAAAAGTTTAACGGTTAGAACACAAAGCAGTAAAAATTATATCAAAACTCCAAAGGCGGTGGTTGCATAACCTCGTGCCCAATAGAATAATAATAGATGTCGCAGAAAAAAAAAAACGAAAGTGCAAGAATTGGAGCGGGCAATGGATACAATGGCATAGTAAGCACGATTGTGTATCAAAAACTTATAACAATACTTGATAATAGTCTGTATAGTCACCAGAGGGTTACTAATATGGTCTTCTGAAAGGAAGACGCCTGGTTTTACGCAAGTATTTGAAACACATCTAGCTCAAAAATTATTGCTGTGTTGAAATTAAGATGGCTACATTGCAACTCCTGACCTACACAACCATATCCGAAATGTTAAGTTAAACCTTTCAAACGTAGACGTCTGTCTATAAAAGATGTACCTATTTCAACTCCAGTCAAATGAGTTAAACGCTACGAATTAACAATTTGTATTAATAAAATCTTGAAGTTTGTATTTATTTATTAGAAACAAGAGTTTTTATATTATCAGAGACAATGGAAGAAATAAATGTAATTAGAAAGCTTAATTAAGGCCATACTATCCTTACCTACTTATGACTTTAAACCAATCTGGTATGTGATCCAATGACGGCTAAAACTCCAGACGGTAGGTGCAAAAAGTATAATAATAATATGGTAGGTGCCTAAGCACTGCTTGAATACACACTCAGCAATGAATCGCTTTGCAGACTGATTGCTAATATCGTATCGTGAGGGAGTTTGTTGCACCACTTCTTTTTGCTAAAAGGATAGGAAGTGGTGCCCAGCGGTCATTTTGGGGACTGTGTTTATCTATGTAAACATTCGAACTCAAAAAGATTTAATTCTCAGCCTAATTTGAATAAATGACTGTGTTTTGATTTCATTTTTGTGTGATTAATTTTTTACGAATAATCATTCTAACATAATTATTTCCTGACATAGGACTTACTTGTAACTGGACGCTCCTGGAAGTCCCTACACACCTGCCAAATGGATATTTAGAAGTACCGACACCATAAAGTTTTAATGCGAAAGTCTGGGAGACCTCTTTGCTCGATCAAAAGTGGAAAACATCCATGACCATTTTTACACAAAATTCAAACTGCTGTCGGATTGGTCATTTAGATGCGGTTCGCGCATAATAGTGGACCGGTTGCATTGATTGAATTGTTAGTTGCAGTGGTCTGACAAAATATCTGCCATTGGCGTTCATAGAAGATACGACCAAAACACAACTATCTACTTATTAACTAGATACTTATTGTATGTCTTTTTTGAATTTGTCAATTAATAATACTGGACACAACAAAACCACCGAGGCAATGAAGCTCCACGAGTCCCGGAGAAACGATTGTTTGAACTGTGGAACCTGCATTAAAAACAATAATCCAAAAACGAACAACGAATCTGCAACAAAACAAGTAGATATGTACATAATTTCCCCGTATCTTTGATTTCAAATCGGGAAATCCTACAATGGGCGATCGCTGATGTGCAAATCGGAAGCCATTTTTTTTATATTAGCCAATTTATTACTGGTACGGTTAGATCATTATTTAATTTATTACATCTAGTTACCTAAAGAGTAGACCAGGTAGTAGGCTGTTATGTATTGATCTTTATTGATAAAACATTTATGTAAATGCTGTCTGAACTATGTAACTAAGTGAAATCGACCTAGACTTAAATAATAAAACGCGCTGTGATTGATAAACATTTCTTACGAATATTTTTTTCAGTACCTTTTAATCGGATTTATAAAAGTAACTTTGATATTTATCTTACTTGAAATAAGACCCAAAATAGCAATACTTCTCTTTTCCTATTGCAAAGTCGTTTAATTTTGATAAATAAAATGTCATAATTCATAAAGCACAGTACCTAAATATTGAAATTGCGATCCTTTTGTTGGAAAAGGGGGCAAGGCTCACGGTCAGATGAAATGTTTTTATTCGTCTTACCTACTGCTAACGCAATTTACGCAATATTTAGTTTAGCCTGCTTACAAATGTCTGATACAAAAACTTTTGCTGCTTGCTTTCAGATATTATTATCGATGTACTTGGCAGTCACTTCTACCCCAAGACCCCAAGATATACATACATACATAGGTACCTGCTATACCTTTCAGCAGAAGTAGTAGACAGCAGATATAGAATCCAGATATTAGCAAAGTGGAGAACTGTTTCTGAAAATAAGTTTTACAAACACATGTTTACATCTACGCAGATTTTTATAAAGCTCCATAAACCCCGTTGAGCAGGAACCATTGCGGTACTAACATCCAGCGGCGAACCCAGGATAGTCGTTTTGTAAAGCGCAGATTGAGTCGAAATAAGTAAAAACGCATTGACCTACATAGTCATCAGATAAAAAAAAAAAAACAATAGGTATTATATGAACTCATATAACCTGTCATAAGCTAACTTATAGAGAAAGAACATGATAAATATGACATTGTCTTGCGTTCAACACAGCGAACAACTAATCTTATCGTCTAAATAGTCATTAATAGAATAGTAGGGACGCCTTTTTTCTTTTTTTTTTCTGGATGGGAAATCATTCTCTGGGCGAAGCGGAAGGGAGTATCAGACTCTTACTGACTAAAACCCACCCGTCATCCTTCTTGTGCTTTACGTTCCAGGGCCGCGATGACTCTTTCGAACAAATTCCGCAACCCTAGCAGACACTAACCCTGTGGGGCCCCGTCTTCGTTGCTGACAGCTCCTTCACAACACGACGCGCCTTCGTCCCGGTCCTCCGCGCGATCCACATATCCCAGAACAGATAAAAGAGGTCACCTCTTTTATCTGTTCTGTGGTACCTACCTATAGTATGCCTTCGAACAAAGGTTAGATTTAAGTTACTTCATTAGGATGTACAATACCAAAAATATCTCAGTTTTTTGAGCCACTTAGTCTAGGATCCGCCAATAATAACATCCGTGACATGGCTCTACTCGTTTTAGGCAAAAATATTACTTGGATTAGTTTTACGACATTCCCTGATTCCATGCCTACCATTTTTGGTTATAACCTTTGCAAATTAAGTCCATATAAGCAGACCTGTTTTTTTCGAAATTCAAAACGTATTGATTACGCTGACCTTTTAGTTTCGACTAAGTATTCCTTGCTTGGTAATAACTAATCGACACGTATCAGGAAAATGACTTCATAAATTAAAAAATCTGTTTATTGTGTAACTTCAAATCTAGTAAACAACGCATTTTTTTTTTAATAAAACTAAGCAGGTGTTACTGGCATAGCCAGAAGAATCACCATAAGCCAAACCAGAACAGATTGTCTCTCTGGTTCTGGAGTGGAAGCCGCGTACGGTAACACGCAGCGTTGGAGAAACTTTTTTTTTTACGGGGTGAAATCCTCATGGATGTTCTCCACCCTGGGGCGGGCGGAGGGGTCTGTCAGACTCTTACTGACTAAAACCACCCCGGTGTTCCAACTTCACCTACGCCGGGGATCGCGGGAACATATACGACATCCGTAATCCCCGGCTGGTGCCAGCCAGCCTCTGCGGGCCACCTCGTGTCTGCGGAGGGAGTCAGGTGTTTGACTCCCTCCGCGTCGTCAGAGAGGGGCGCACGGGAACACCAAGCGCCACCTCCTCGGGTCCGGATGAATGGGAGGCGACAGACGTCCCCAAGTCCGCCACCCCTGGACCCAGTTAGGGGGGCCGGAAGAGGGCAGCGTATCCTCCGACGCCCGGTGCGCCTGCTGCGGATGGGGAGATAGGTCAAGATCTCTCTTTCCCGTTCCGCAGCCTCCTTCTGCGAGATAACTGTTTCGCAGAAGGAGACCACCGTGTAGCGTTGGAGAACCTACTACAAGGTAGACCGATGATCTAGTGAAGGCTGCGGGAATCCAAAGGATGCAAGACGCACAGAACCAATTTATTTGAAAAAACTTGGAGGAGACCTACCTATGCCCAGCAGTGGACGTATTTCGGCTGAAATGATGATGATGAAGAAGGTATTAGGTACTAAAACCTTCTTCGGTTCCAATAACGGTCTTATTTTTTAAATGTCCAGCCCTTCAACTTGTAGACCACCATATCGTGGTGAAAGTTTTGGCTAGGGCAGCTAAGAATAAGAATTTACACGATACAAACTTTTGTACAGACTTTAACTCTGAATATAAAAACCTACACTTGTCTACACACTGAATTTGTCTACATTGCTTTGTTGAACAGACATAATTCTATCAAAGATTATGGAAGTCTGTAATTGGCACGGTCCATAAGATACACTATAAGTACCCAGACATTTTGCTTTAACATGACTGGACAGACAAATTAAATAATAGCATTAAATCACAAATCTACGGCATAACGTAAATACATGAACAACCACATCTCAAAACATACCTTACCTTCACAACAATAGCATTCACGTTCATTTACCAAGCTGGTGTTTACCGGAACAAAGCCGTAATAAACCATTGGAGTCAAACCCGCGGCTATCCTAGTACTTTCACTGCCTGGTCCTAATAGCGGAGCAGGTCTGAGCACTTCCTGAGACTTATCTACTGGTCAAGATTTAACTAGGTAAATATATATATGCCTACTTACTCGTATATCTGACGCAGCAGCGCCCCGCGTTTTTTTTTTTTATTGGATTCGAAATCATCAAATGACTTCTCCCGCTCTGGGCGGAGCAGAAGAGAGTGTCAGACCTGACGAAACATGCGTCGCGTATTATCGGTCGCGTAACGCCAGAACAGACAAATGTACCTATAGAAAAACACTTGACCGTTCACACTCAACCGATGATACGTTAGTGCGTCGAGTGTGAACGGTCAAGTGTTTTTCTATACATTTGTCTGTTCTGGCGTTACGCGTCCGACAATACGCGACGCATGTTCCGTCAGATATGAACCTTCCCTTACTGACTAAAACCTACCCGTGTTCCTTCTTGTGCCCTTTGCGTCCCAGGGCCGCGGTGACTCCTTCGAACAGATTCCGCAACCCTAGCAGGCAGCCTATGCCACCTGGGTATAGTGTAGCTTCCCAACAGTGAAAGAAGTTTTGAAATCAGGTCAGTAGTTTCGGCGCCTATTCAATACAAACAAACAATCAAATCTTTCCTCTTTATCTCAGACCTTCTAGACTTAATATTAGTACCTATAGATTGCCACAAAGTTCAGAAATAGGTAAAGCTAAACTGCTTCCTAGGTCGACTTTGAATGTCTTTCATGAATGGGATTAAGAAACTCACATGCGTAGGTAAGTAAGTGAAATTTTGTCTCTATTATTTATTCTTTTACCTAAATAAACTTTCAATGATTTTTGGGGTATCCTAATTCTAACTTATATTAATAAACAAGAATGTCTGTAGGTATGTTGGATATTTGCTAATTAACCATCCAAACATACAGAAAAGATTTGATGAGACATGGACCATGAAAACTTTAGCCTTTTACTCCGATACTTTTAATCCGGTAGTAACCTTGGAATCATTCAAGAATTTCACTACAGCAATCCAAGTGAATCCACGGATACAGCTAAAGTTACCAGAAACCATTATCGTATAAATTGATGAATTGATGAAACAGACTATTTTAATACCATACAAAACATAGGTACCCAATACTTTAATAAATGCGAACTGCGTTTGTTTTTTTTTTTTCGACTAGACCAATTTAGCCAACCACCACACTATACCAACTAAACCGAGAGATGCCTATAGCCTTTTTTATGGATGGGAAATCATGTACTTAATGACTTCTCTCGCTATCCACTTTACATACCATATCCCATACCTACGGGACCATATCCCGTAATCCGTGTTCATTCGTTGACGGGCCTGTTGGTCTAGTGGTCAGCGGCCCTGACTGCTAAGCCGGAGGTCGTGGGTTCGATTCCCACCCAGGACAAACTTTGTGTGATGAGCATGATTGTTTGTTCTGTGTCTGGGTGTGATTTATCTATAATATGTACGTATTTATAAATTATATAAGTATGTATATCAGTTGTCTGGTTACCATAACACAAGCTCTGCTTAGCTTGGGATCAGATAGCCGTGTGTGAGTTGTCCCAAGATATTATTATTATAAAGATATTATTATAAAATATCAGGAAATAAAAGGCTCACTGTAATATTGTCGTGTAGCACTTACTTACTTATTCTAATGCCCTTTTCGTTCCAGGGCCGCGATGACCAAAGTAATACCTATAGCCTAGGACCTGTAGAACAACATAGGATACTTTTTATCATCATAATTAATGAGTTTATATCTACTACCACGCGATAAAATATCGTTAGATAGAATATCGTTAGACACTGCCTCAAACTCTAAGAGCCTCTTAAGCCATGCCGTGTTTTTAACTACGACGGAGACATAAAAAAAGGTCATAAAACCCAGTAAATCAGTAGCAAAGTAGAGACGAATCGAAAACTTAAGTTTCTAAACAATTTTAATAGCAATCAGTAAAGCTGCGGAAACAAAAATGATTGCTATAAGCAAGACTCAGCACAATACTTAGTGTCATGTCTAATGCATGCCTTGTTGACAAGTTGATTAATGAGGCTATCCCTACGATCAGAAGCATTGGTAGGGGTGGGGGGTTTTGGGCTAAAGGCCTCAAGCCCCCCTAAAAGATCCAGATTTCTTTGGTAGTCGACATCGACAACACAACAAAATCATTGAGGAATTTACGAAAAGTAATCCAAGGAAGCTTAGTATGTTTTAAGTAAAATATAATTTCACCTGCTTTTTAAAAGTTAACTTTGCTAAAACCCACCCTGGGTTTTAGCAACTGTGCAGCAGGGTCAAAGCCAAACAAAAATCTTGGATCCCTGCAGATTGGATGTATTACAATTCAGATGGTATCTTTTCTACTGTAAATTGTAATGAGATATCAACTCCCAAATAAAATCCATTAAACATTAAAACCAAAATTTTTAACCGACTTCTAAAAAAGGAGGAGGTTCTTAATTCGGATGTTTGTATTATTTTTTATGTTTGTTCGCGCATAACTCCGTCGCTTGCTAACCGATTTGAAAAATTCTTTTTTTGTTGGAAAGGGTATACTTCCCAAATGGTCCCATGAAAATTTTATCGAAATCGAACAAGCGGTTTTTTGTTAATTTCAATAAATGATAGCAAATCTGTTGGGATAGCTGAAATCGTAGGTATGTTTGTTTATTGTTTACACCAATTTATACCACGTACGCTGTGATGGGTATGTTTAGCTGTGAGTGAACCACTAAAAAGTGAAAAATAAAAAAAACTTTTTACAAAAAATACAACCAACTTCTGAAAAAACAAAAAGTACAAAATAACTTTAATTTCGGAAGTCAGTGTGTTCAAAAACAAAAAGCAGCCAAAAACACTGACTTCCGAAATTAAAGTTATTTTGTACTTCTTGTTTTTTTTTTTTTGTTTAGTAGTCTGTTGTATTTTTTGTAAAAAGTTTTTTTATAATAGCAACTTTTCTGTAAGTGCAACTTCATTATAGAATATTATATTATTATTTTAAATACTGATTAACATATTCTAAATTCTCTATAAGAATTTAGTTAAGAATATGTAGCTAACTCAATAAAAATAACTGGGTTAAAGTTTTTATAGATAAGGCCCATGATACTTAAAACAACTACTTTTCATCATAATAATATATTTACATAAATTCTTTACTTAAAACTTATAATACAACAAGTGCCCTGCAATGCGTCATTTACCAGTAATATACATATGTATGTTGGCATTAATAAAACATGACAAAAAAAGATGCAGTGCTCCAAGGCAGTCCAAGAGAGAGGGGTACTCAACAAATATATTGCAGCAATCAAGACTAAGTGGCTAACACAACAATATCACATGGCTTAACATCTGACATGGAAGTGAAACCACTAAAAGCAAAATTAAAAAGTTATGAAGAAAATGCTTAGAGCCAATGAAATTAGCTTCCTCCTAAACACACAAATGGGAACTGGGTTTCCCAACTGGATTTAGTCTATATAAAACGTAATTTTACCATATTTTGTAATTAGTCAATATTGAATAGCCCTATCATCTTTGTGTAGCTTGAGGACCAGACATAGCAGTAACTTTCTCTCCGATCTCAGTAAGCAACTGAGCTGACTTCTGTATGTTCTCAAACTGGTACCCCATGTGGACTGCTATCAGCTGCATCTTCTTCAGATTCTCTTCACTGCTCTCTATCTGATGCTCGGATGAAGCCATGTCTCTGGCTGCTTTTGACAGTAGCTGAAAAGTAAAAAAGAAAATTAGAGCATAGATTAGTACATCAGCAGCAATGCAAGGTGGTGGTGGTGTTTGGTTATCTTTGCTTTGCAATGGACTATGGAAACCACTGATTTATCAACAGATGAGGAAGAAAGAAATGTAAATATAGGTGCATTGTGCAAGCATTCTTTATGGGAGCTCATGACATCTGGTTTCAAATGTTCTTGTAAATAGTAATGGCGTAAGGTGGGGAACTTGGGGTGAATAAATTAAATTCGTTGCCAATAGGTAAGGAAAAGTCTGGTACTGACATTCGGTTCGAGGACAAGTCAGATCCCGTTTTAAGCTTAATAAACAGCTAATTTCAAGCAAATACTATTTCTGTATATTTGAATTACATAGTACCTCATTAGACTTAGATCCCCTTTGTATCTGGCGCGCCAAAGAGGAAATGTTATTCATATTGACTTGCACCCTTTCTGCTAAACGTTGTTTTGATTCGGCAAACAATGATCGGGCACTGCTCGACGAAGCTGAAGTCATTGCGTGGCCCAAGCGAATTTCCTTTTAGTATTACGCTGCTATTGGTGCTCAATGAAGCATTGATAACGGAATAATGTGTTTATATTTTTTACAAACTTTTGGTTCACGAAACAAACGATCGCGAATGAAATAATCCAAATTGTCAGTGTCATAGTCAATAGTGACAAAGACATTTCGAAGGTTTGATTGACGTACAGTACACCGTTCAGTAAAGCAGGACAGCTGCTATCACGTTAGGGTATATATGTTCTGTGGCTGCTATTGTTCAATCTTTACGGAACTCTCGATTAGAAGTCGCGTTTACACGAGTCTTCAAAAAGACTTATTTTTTTACTCTCGTGGTTTTTTCACTAAGGTGTGAACATTTTCGTGTATTTTAATGGTTTGCAACGTCATCGACACCACCACAAAAAACGAACGTAGCAAAAAAAATCAGCTACACCGCAACAATAAGTAACACAGTGACATCTATACTTTTTTATGTCATCTATCCCGCTAACAACGAACGAAATCCTGCATATCAATCCTGCGGTATCAGTTTTCCGTGCGATTTGAACATGCATATCAATCAACCCCAATATCAAGTATCGGGCAGTTGCACCATAGTTGCCCACCGGAAAAATAAACCGTATACGGTTGGAGGACTTTTCCTTTTCAATAGTGGTTTGCGGGACTTGACAACCTCTTTGGCTTATCTTGTTTATGTTCACTTTAACCTCTTGTTATTTTTTATCATTTGTTTTTATCATTACCTTTACTGATGGCGGCAACATTCGACCCGTTTCAATATTGCTCTTTTCTTTTTCTGTATTGCACACAAAAACAAAGATATTTTTAGAAAAGGGACGGCTTATGTATTATAAATTGTGAACCTAAACCATAAATAGATTTGCATATAGCTCGTTGGTGCTGTTTTGTTAATTGTAGTATTTTATTTTAAAGATATTCATATTTACAATGCTTTTGCCATCATGCCATCCGGCTGTTGGCGTGAAAACATTGTTTGTGCGCGCGTAGTGTAGACAACGCTTTAGTAAAAACATTAAATAAAAAACTAAAACGACTGTACTATTAATTTTAACAGTAAGTTAGAGTTACGAGATAAATTTAGGTAGCTAATTTTATTTTATTTTTATTTTTAACCCCCTCCCTACTCTTCCGCTTCATTTGCTACATCTTCAGCCGCATGCTGACCACATTCCTCATTATTAATTAATAATACTGTCATAAAATGGTCTGGCTTCCAATGGAACGTATTCTAAAAGTTTTATTATGTCTCTGACTTTAGCTTCTTTCAACTTTATTTGACCATGATAACAATCAACGAGCTCTCCTCTTTGAATGAATCTCGCCATTCCTGTTCGGTATAAAGTTCTGACTTGTCATCGACTGTGACATCCTTTTTCATCACAATCATCAACTTAGTGACATTCCAATAAAAAGTCATGGACTTAGGGACTTTTGACACTTAGGGATTTTTTTAACTGTAATTACTGGACTTAGGCTAATAAGTGAATAAAAAATACAGACTTAGGGACAACTTACAAACATCTTAAAGAATAAATAAAAATATTAAAGAAAGAACAATAGGATTATTATTACTGGATTATTTTAATACTGGATTGGATAGTTTAGAGTTAGGTTAGGTTAATTTAAATTAGTTTTAATTTTTTTTATTACAATGCTGATTTTCAGAACTGAAAAAAATATTTTCTTTTTCACAAGTCACATGAAAAATTGATTACCTATTTTGTGTAAAATGGCAACTCTGGATCTTTGTGGCATCCTATTCAGTATCGCGTACTTCAAAATGTCGATTTTAGAAATCTACTATATTTTATTCGTTCCAACTATAGCATAAAAACGAGATAGCGCTACAGGGATCGAATGAAACATACGAATCCAATACGATAGAATGAATCCAAATATGAGGGCTGACTTTTCGCTCGTCACGGAAGGTTTTGTGTTGTAGGAAATTTCTGTAATCTAATTCAATTATTAGCCCCTTTTCCGAAATGTTTCCCTTTAAACTTAACCATTTGTTTCTAGTACCTCCTGCTGTGTTTTCTTTCTTGTTTTGTTTCGCCGTTGTATAGAATAATGCCTTTTATTTACAAGCCTATTGTGAATCAGTATACTCGTCTTCTTATTTACGTATAAAACTAGTGTAATCTAAAAAATGGATAAAGGAGTGACATGTGATCATCTAAATAAATTAGCTGATAACCTGGGAAAGGAGCTATGGCAGACGAAAGAGGTAAATATTAATTTTTTTTCAAGATTAGGTATAACCTAAAATGTAATGTCATTTGTAATTAGCATTCTTGGTTCAATCCTAGTGATTATTGTGTAACGCTTGGACCACCGAGGACTTCGTGGAATAGCGCGGAAACTGCACATAACCCTGGCATGTTTATCTTTTTGTTACTTAATACCTCCTCACCACGGTGTTTACATTTTTTTTTTCTTAATGGGAGCCTATAAATCGCTGTTTATGGTTTATTTATTATTGTATGCAGTCTGCTATTCTATCGGAATGATAAACTGCATTGTTATAAAAAATATAAAGATCAAATCGGCTGTTAACAGTTTCAGTGACCAGAACTCGGATAGGGGTTGAACAATAATAACACACACACACTGGTAGAGATTGCCTTGTTGCATTAAGTCCGCCCATGTACCACTATTACTTACAGTACATAAAGTTTAAATAAATAATTTGTTTGTGTGCTCACAACTCACATTCGAGTCTTGAGTTGTGGACTTCAAAAAATAATATTTTTTGACCCATATCTGAGTTCTGGGCATCGAGAGAGCTAATTACCAATATAATTATTTAGTCTAGGTATTCAGACAGACTACATGTCTCATAAAACACCAGCACTCTGTCTTATCTTGCCAATAATAATGTGTTACTAATGAGAATTTTAATTGCAATTAGAACTAGTTCAAGAACTGGAACACTCAATGAACCTTTGTTCGATCTTCAATGTTGGAATTTGAATATTATCGTACAGAGCTACAGACATGAATGAATGAGTGAACATAAATGCCAGAACAACATAAGTACGAATAAAATCAGGATAGACACAATTTGAATAAATAAGATGGCAGTAGTAAAATTGAGAAATTAACCTGGTTTAATCCGGCCAGGAATAAACCAGGTTATTTTCCAATTTTCATTAGGTTTCAACCCATCTCATGCCCATTTAGACTAGTATAAGAAATTCTTATATTTAGATGACTTGCTATTGAAGAGGGCTACAAACAACGATGGGCTACTTTTTGTTAATTTATCCATTGTTGATGCACTGCTGGGCTAATAAAGCCTGCACCAAATCCTTTCTGATATTATTCCCTATGTAGGGAAGTCTATACTACCTCTACTGGGGAATATTGCCTGCACTCTACACATAACACTATGCCCCTATGTGGTCTCTATAGACTACTGAGTAATAATAATAATGACTTAGCAATATTCAGCTTACATTGGGCATTCAGCCAGACAAACAACATCACAAATTACAAGCAGCCAGTTTTTCTTTAATTGGCCTTTTCATTTAGCTAAGGCTTGCACCAATACAATAAACTGTTGAGGAATCATAGTTTTATTCTGAATTAGGTAAATTCTATACTCTAATTATGTAATCACTATCATTTATGTTTTGTTACGGTATTAATAGATTCAGCATTGATAACATCATAGATAACAAAAAAAAATTGCAACAAATTGCTGCACACTTATTTATTTAAAAAATCTGACTAGTTTAAAAGTAAGTAGGTTCCTATATGTTTTAGTTTAAGTCTCCTTCTCTGTCTTTTTACACACTGTGTCTACGTTTCTTATTCCACTCTTCTGTCGCAGGAAGAAATTTCTATTGAAATATAATTTATATTGAAATTGCTCTTGATTTTGTGGGTGTGCTGTGTACATTTATTTGTTTATTTATTTATTACATATAGTATAAGTAAATAAATAAATGATTAGACTTGAATTCAAATTCTTGTAAGATTGTTTTATGCTGATTTTCATGATTTCATCATTATTGAATTCAAATGGTTTGGTTATATTTGTAAAATTAGGTAATTTTATTTGTGTTCAATGTTTTCACTAGAAGAAATTATAGTTTTGCTTAGTGAATATTATTGTCTCCTCGACTCTGATTCCCACAGATGGTTAAAAACGGAATGAGAGCAATAATATTTTTTATTTATCAGACAACAATGATCCATTATGTTAGTAAACAATAATATAACTTATTGCTAGTGTTAGTAGTTAAAATTTAATTTATGAATTATTATAAATTATTATTCAAAATAAAGAATTACATGAAAAATGAAGGCCCAATGCCTAGCCGATAGAGCCCTAATAATTTGTAATTTAAAATTTTTGTGGTTATAGCTGCCGCTATTACACAATCTGTGAAAATTTCAACTGTTTATTTATTACGGTGGTTCCTTTCAGGTATGGAAAGCTAAAAATGATCTCATTTGTTACAGACACTAACATGTTTCGACTGCGGCTGTCCTGGCCCCAACCTGTGGATCTGTCTGCAGCCCGACTGCCATCATATCGGCTGCTCTGAAGTTAAAAATGACCATAGCACACTGCACCAAAAGGTATTGTATTAAAGCTAAATAATATAAATCCATAATTGAAAATGCTAGGCAGATTCATTGAAATAGGAAATCGAGCAGCAAGGCCCAGTCATGTTTATTTTTATTTGTTAACCTTATTTGTGCCCCACTGCTTGGTAAAGCCTTTCCAATTTCTCCATCCATGAAACATGACCGCAGATCGCAAAAGATTTATCTTCGGTCAAGTTTAACCCGCAAACGTGATCAGTTCGTCGCCTCTGTCTCCGCAGCGACGTAATATTCACACTAGCATTTAAAAAATACTAGAGAGAAAAAAAAGCAATGATAATAGCCATATGCATGGACTGGGACAGACCTTATGCACGAAATGGGACAAAATTTTGCTCACCCAGTCCAGGCTGATAAATAAAAAGGTGTTATTTCACCTTTTCATTATTAGCAAGAGTTTGGTGAGATGGTATATTTTTGATTTAATGGACAGTTACGTTGCCTTACTTATTTATACAGGGCTACCTACTAAGGTTTAGTTACGCTTACCAAGAATTACGTTTGCGCTAATCTTTATAGTGTAGAAATATTTTAAATGAAGGTATTTGATTTTAAGATTGATAATTACCATGCACAAAAGTAATAAAAAAAAAAACAATAGAACATAAAATCGTTTTTTTTATTACTTACTTCTGCAGTCGTTTTTATTTTTAGCTAAATGTTTATGTGTGTTGTGTAAGGGCTTGTTTCTAAGTAATACATAGTCCGATCTTCAAGGTTAAAGAACGCTTGATGAGGTCCATTAATGGATGTACCATCCATTTTATACTGGGGCCACACTACTGTCGATACCGGCTAACATTCTTAGCTTTTTATACTTAGCCCGAAAAAGTGACAACCAGTCTTATGAAGTGTGACATCCAGTTACTGGGTTGTGGAGCGGAGATAGGCTGCTCAATGTAAAATACTGGTACTCAGCTGCATATACTTAGACTGGAAGCTGACCCCGACACACTTAGGAAAAAAACTGTATAGATTGATTGATATATTGCGTCTCAGTAGAGTGTAGACAGTCATCAGCTAGCGGAATTTGCTCGAAAGAGCCTCCGCGGCCCTGGAACGCAAAGGGTATTTGGAGCAACACAGATGGGCTTTAGTCTGAATCTGACACTGACCGCTCCGCCCAGAGCGGACAAAGTCTATTGATGATTTCATATTCTGAAAAAAGTATATGCAGGTATCAGTAGGTGGGTGCTGCGAGGTGCTCGCAGCACCCACCCACTGCTGCTTTTACTTTTTCTAGCCAATTTCAAGGTTCAATGTTGTATATGGCAGCACAGCAACTGAATTCTTATCTATACTAATATTATAAAGAGGTAACGTTTGTGAGGTTGTGAGTTTGTGACGTTCTCGTGAAGGGGTAATCTCTGGAACTACTGAATCGATTTTCAAAATTATTTCACCAATAGAAAGCTACGTTATTGTGAAGTATTTTATCCCCGTATTGCCACGGAAACGGGAACAACGTGGTTAAAACGCGGGGCGCTTCAATTCAGCTACATTCGATTGGTCTGGAAACCTTCCCCAACCTTTGGATAAAAAGCTAGGATGTTGAATTTGTTGCCCCAAGTAGGCGGTGTTTAAATTATTCGTTCCAGATAGCTAAACTGAGCTGCAGTGAGATAACTACTGCTTCAAAATCATAAACGTTATCTTGAAGTTAAGAGGCGAAATACTGCAATGTTTCAATGAATAGAATGTTGTCCTGTTATATTTCTCAGAGGTACAACTTATATAATAGGTAATTAATGATTTTCTTCATTGACCATTATGCGGATGTACTTATTAGTAATTATTGAGTATTAAAGTAACATTCCCTTTTACTACCGAAAGTTGTAACCACAATTATTCAAGCACAAAATGATTTGCTTTGATTACAACATTCCAACTCTTGAAATATTCGATAGAGGAAACAAACAATTTCAGAAGATACGCGATGTTGCTTTTACTAATGTGATTGGTCGATTCCTCATTCCTGCACGTTTCTCGTTTGTTTCCACTGAAGCGGAGTTTAATTTGAATATAAAATACCTAACCTATTTAAAAACTATCACTAAACCGATACAGAGAGAGAACGTATTCAATTAATGTACAAACACACCTAGTTGTCTTGTCGAAAGAAAATTTAATGTAGGTACCTCCGCCACTAGCACAGAGAAGCTGCTAGATTGAAACACGTATAAGATCCGTAGATGCATCGATTGATGAACTTGGATAAAGTGTCGTCAGTTCAGACCATAAAATGTAAACTGTTCAGCAAAATGATGCGTCATTTTATCGCCCCAACGCCCGACAAGTGTAAAATTAGCCACAAACATAGGAAATGGGTATTTATAGTAAATTCGCCAGTCATTAAAAATACTGCAGTTTAATGCACTGCTTTGGCACATATTCTGGAATTTCATGATTTTGGTATAAATTTACGTCCAATTCAATGTCGCCACCCAGTCAATAGTCTGAAAATGAAACGATGACTGAAATGGTAATGATTATAGTCTTCAGCTAAGCTCCAAATAGCATGGGACGATGTTCAATTACAAGAGTACATATCATCCTACTTACGTCTTCCTCCGCTTTAAAACGCCTTCGTGATCTGTCTTTATACAGATCACGAAGGCGTTTTAAAGCGGAGGAAGACTCAGCCCCGTGCTAAGAATTAACCTGTATTACTGGCAACAGACGTTAGATCCACCATCAGACTTGTAACACGCTCACAATCATTGGATTAGCATGGAGGACTTCGACTCACTGATTTCCCAGTTTAGGCAAGCCCGTTTATAGGGAATCAGTTTAACTACACACGTAGAAGATGTTGAAGAAGAGGCTTTGAAGGTAGTTACTTGTTCGTCCTATCAGAACTCTTGCACTTTAATGCGTTAACAGTAAGCTTCGGACAGTGGACGCTGCTTGTGGACCTTTCATATTCCCCAGTGCTGGATCTAAAATCCAGTTATTATATCGACTCGTAAAGCAAGCCTGTGTCTGTGGGTTGGAATTACAAACTGACGACTTCTTTGAAAATAACCAAGATGTCAGCCATCTTTACTTAGTCTACAACTTCGATTTTGGCTGAGATAATAATTTTAAGTAATAAAGACTGGTATTAAGACATTGAAATCGAACTGAAGTCGCCTTTCACAAGCACTTCAAGGGTTTGTGTTGGTTGGACCATACAACGAATAATACCTAATGTACTTAATGTAACCATACAGTGATCAGATGTCACACAAAGGACTTTACGAAGAGCTTTGTACACTATTAAAGAATAAAATGAAAGCTAAAAATAGTTCTTAGTAGCTTCTTTGTGCGTGAGTTTATTTGTGCAAGTCATAATTATGTGTGTGAACTGAATCAGATATGGAGCAAATGAATCATTTATATTGAAGCCGCTTTTGTAGGTAATGAAGATTTTTGATACGACAGTTACTATGTTTTTATTATACGGGTTTTCTGACGCATGAGTGGCGTTACCTAAATGTAGTTACTTACATTCGTTGCACCTTGAGCTGTCAATCCTTACCTTATTGCTGACTCGATGATAATTTATTTTGCAAAGCGTTTATAAATAACACTTTTACAAGTCACTTTAAACTAGAGGGGGCGAGTGTTTCCTTGCTGACTGAGAAAAAGCACCGATACCAACTCCAAAGGTCTAAACTCTGTTAAAATCCATTCTATACAATGGTAAATTATATAATGGTCAATTAACTGGGAACCGTGGAGGTTAATGTCTAATGTGGTCTTTTGACCAATAGTTTCTTTTTTAATAGGTTTTCGTTCACGGGTTCCCGCGTTCCAGAGTCGGGCAATGTGTTATTGGGATTTTCGTCCGGAATTTGTCAATAGCAGCCTGGATTCTGGATTTTTGACCTGTTGATGGCAATAGGCTTACACGGGACTTAAATCATGAAATCTGTGTGTGGGACACACCTCTGCATAAATCTTTTTCCTGCGGCTTCACTCACTTTAAAGTGAGCCTATAACTGTGCCCAAGGTCCTTTAGAGGTTGCTGATAGAGGTTCTTGAAATGAAAGGCGAATGGTACACGGTCAAAATAACATTTTTTATTGGACGAACATCGCTTTTATATTTCCGCGGGGTATCGCACAAATGGTGGTGGGGGTAATGAAGAGTTTTTACTCTCTCTTCTACTTCTCTCTACCAAAATTCATCAAAATTGTTTTGGCGTGAAAGTGTAACAAACAAACTGATTTGATTTTCACACTAACATTAATAAGGATTTCCTTCCTTCTATAGTAGAACTGACTGGCATCTCTGGACCATCTATATGTACATTTAAACAAAATGTCTAATTGCCACTTTTGTTCCAGAACTACCCTCTGCACTGCGTACACATGAACGTGTCCACGGAGCGGATATGGTGCTACCTGTGCGAGAAAGAGGTCCACATCAGAGCGGCCTTGGCGTATGTGGTGAGTTTTATTTGTACTCAGCTCATACAAGAATAATTCGAAGAATTGAATACTTCATCGAGTCATTAGAGAGCCTGTCGACTGGACTTGTGTTATAGTTGTTACTATGGCCGACCTGGTAAACTCGAAATTGACTTATTGATTATTTATTGAAACCCTGTGAATTTTCTTACCGCAGCTGAATACAGGGCCGAACGTGATTTCGTATAGTTCTTACCACAATTAAATTACTCATATTTATTTTTTGTTAATCTGAGACTATACCGCTATATTCTCCATCCACACAGGCAAGTCCAGATTCGACGTGTGAGAGTCCTACGCGTCTGGGCACCGTTTCTCTAGCCATGGCGGAGGACGAGCTGGACCCCGACACGCACGACGTCCACTATGAACACGACGCACGTGCTAGAGGTGAGCTATATTACAGCAAACAAACTCGGCGTGCGACAGTCGTACATGCCTGGGCGCCGTGGCTCTGGTCATATTAGAGGACGAGCTGGACCCCGACACGCACGATGTCCCCACGCATGATGATATGTATTAAAATAAACATAATATCAGAATCGAGCGTGGTTGCGTAGTTCTGCGCATAGTAGAGGACCCTAGAACAAATCGACCCCTAATTTGAGCCTACGATAACTTTCGAACCAATTATTCCCAGAGCAAGCGATGCGAGCTCGGGAACCTGACTCGGAAAGCATGAGCATTGCGGGTTCGGAAAGTTGAGACACGCTGATACGAACTGGTTGTGATTAGGTTAGAAAGAGATAGTGGGGGGCTGGTGTACAAATTCCCCATCATAACCCATATTTTGTAGAGTAGGTACTCGTCCCGGTTAGGGAGAGGACACTGAGGACAGCAAGAGACAGACTCGCTCGTTTTTAGGAAACTATATCATCATGATTTTTGTTCTATCACCAGACGGTAACGCGTCAGGGCTGGTGGGTCTGCAGAACATGGGCAACACGTGCTACATGAACGCGGCGTTGCAAGCTCTCAGTAACACGGCGCCGCTCACGTCCTACTTCCTAGAGTGCGCGGCCGCTGTCGCCGTGCTGGCGGCTGATAAAAAACCTGGGATCAGCAGGTTAGACCTTCAAACTACTGTAATAGAGTTCAACTATTATGTCTTAAACTCTTTTCTAAATCACCACTAGGATTTTCAATCAATTCAATGAGGTTTACTCAAACTCAAACCATTTATTTCAATTAAACCCTTTACAGGCACTTTTAAATTGTCAAGTCGAAAGAGGTGAAGCTATCTGCATGTTCCAAAGCGTAGATCTCTATTGAGAAGTACGTGCAAGAAACTCCACGGACACTCTTTTAAATCATGTTCTATATTACATAACCTTGGTTACATCCTTGGCCGCTTCTATATGTGAGGACAATGCAAAGAAAAAAAAGGAAACTATAAAAACAATTCAAAGTATAAAGATTAAAACAAGTCAGTGGCAGTTAAGAGGTGACCAGTCTCAACCGACGGCGCCCGTTCACGAACATGACGCGTGACCATTACACAGTGCGACACCATTTAGCTCAACCATTTTGAAGGGAACTGAATGATCCAACACACACGCCACCATCAGCGAAACATTTAAGCGAGCATGATATGCTCTCAACTGCCATTTTACTGCTATGTAACATAGCTTAATGTTTCTCAACACTTATAATTCCAACAGCATTAGTACATAATCTGATAAAACTATAGGCAACGTGCATAGCGTTTAGACTATGCCATTACCAGGGTTGCGGCATTTGTTCGAAAGGCCCTGGAACGCAAAGGACATTAAAAGGAGCACGGATGGGTTTTAGTCCGTAAGAGTCTAGCTCTCCCTTCCGCTCCGCCCAGAGTGAAAGAAGTTGTTTGATGATTTCCCATTTGAAACTTTTTCGTTAACATTACTTGACAGTTTATGCACGTTCCCTACTATCAAATGTGTGATTAATTTTCATTTTGAACTGTCAATTGACAACCAAATTTTTCTTTGTCGGTTACGTCCTATAGATTTCCCGTATCTAAAATATTTGTTTTATTTACAGAGCATACCAAAAATTAGTCAAAGAGATGTGGAGTAGGAAGACAAGAGGCTACGTTGTACCTAACGGCATCCTGTATGGCATTCGTAATGTGAGTAACATTTTAGTATTACTACCAACCTACTAATATTTTAGTCAATCCATAATATTCTTTAAAAAGATGCATTTGTAGAGAAAACAACTACAGAACATAGAGCTGCTAGAAGTGGCATTGCCAAACCCGCGCTGGTTGTCTGACGCCCAGCAAATGCTGAGGTGGTAACCTTTTCGGTTCGGGCACGCTCAGCGCATTTTGCTGTACTTTTCTTCTTTGTGTTTGTAACTGTTGTGTTGGGTCTGTCCTGAGCCCAGGCTGGCAGGATTGTTCGTTAAGCAGTAACCAGCCTTAGTGTGCTGAACTGCGAGTGGTCACGTCAAAAAAAAAAAAAGGGTCTGTCCTGAATAAAAGTTTTTATATTCTATTTTCTATTCTATTCATTGTAAACCTTTCCTATACTAAGTAATCGTGTGACCGTTTATTCACACTGTGACAGAACTTGTGCGAATCTCAATGATGCTGCCGGCGCTAAGATTCCGTACTCTTTACTATAAACCAAGTATTGTGTTCGCGATCTAGCTTTATCCCGCGTCATTGTTCCCGTGCCAGTGTACGGGAACAATGACGCGGGATGGGACCAGCTGAATCCGGTTTTACTGCAAGACGACGGAGAGGACCCCAATACAGTTGGGAAAAGGCTAGGCAGATGATGAATAATATTGTTGTTCGTTGTCAGGTGCATCCGATGTTCCGTGGTTACCATCAACATGACACGCAGGAGTTCTTGCGATGCTTCATGGACCAGCTGCATGAGGAGCTCAAAGAACCGGTAAATATACTAAAAACATCAAGCTTCATTTTTTTCTATCAGCATACATCTTTCATGGGGTACTGCCCCATGAAAGATGTATGCTAATCTATAAAATGGTTGGTCTAATTTGTCTTTATTTCTAGTATTAAAATTGTCTATCACTAATTTTACTAAAAAGATGTCGATTTTTCCTTACATACATAATATTTTCATAGATGAATTGGCAAGGGTCTGTCATAATATTGATCTTTTTAAAAAGTTCTCTAAGAGAATCGCGGGGACGCAAATTATATACAGCCCTGACAGCTCTCTTTTGTAAAATAAATATGGTTTCTATGTCAGCAGCCCGACCCCACAACAAAATACCGTATGACATAGTGCTGTGAAAGTAACTAAAGTAGACCAAACGTGCGTTTAGAAGCAGCCGCTACGTAATGCCAAAATACTACTTAACTTTGTCCCCAGGTGTGGGACAGCACGTCAGAACACAAGCTGGGCTCGGATGCGGACGGCGACCACACGGACACGCGGCCCGCGCGCGTGCGTCGCCGCGCCGCCTCCTCCGGAGGTGAGTTCACTACGCATGTACGTGGGCACGCTATGGCCAGCTGTGGGACAGCACGGCAGAACACAGGGTGCAAAGTGTTAATGTTGAAGTAAGAAGTTGTAGGATGTCCCATTGTTGGGCACGCCACCATTGTGGCGATTAAGGAGGGGCCTCTTTGAGCAGTGGTTGGAGAGGTGCCACGGGCGTCCTCACCTTCCGCCTGACGCAGGTGCTCACCAGACACGGCTTTTTTGGGAGGTACCTGGTATGGATTCGGCGGTAGGACACGTCGGGATGACAACACTGTTTGTATCGCCCGGAGGACACGGTGGAGATCTCCCCTGCTTGGGCGGAACAAGGCCGTGTCCTCATCGACGCGATCGGCGGCGGCGACCTATCGCTTCCGGCCCTGGTTCAATCCATGGTTCGCAGCGAGGAAGCATGAGAAGCGGTCACCACTTCACCACTTCTGAGAAGCAGTAATGCTAACGAAGGTGGAGGCAGATCGCGCGAGGGAGAGGGAAATCTCACGCCCCTGCCACTGCAACAGAAAAAGACACCCCAGGCGTCGGAAGCCGCAGGGTGATTCCCGGCCACCTACTAGGCCCGCGCGGCCTGTGGACTACTCACATCGCGTGACTCGCCGTCCGATAGCAACCAGGCCCGGGGCGACGGAGTGCGTATAAATGAAGATATCACGATTTCAATGCATTGAAAGGAAACTTAACTAAATAAAAATGTTCTATTTGAAATTATGTAACATGTACATTTGTAATAGGTATTTATTTCGCTTCCTACAGCAAGCGACGCCCCATTCTTCGCAAGGATGAGGCGAAAATCTCCGGCGCCGTCGTCTTACAGCGAATCAAGAACTGAAGGCTATTTGAGGTAAGCACTACATCTCTTACCTAGGTATGATACTGTCAAAGAGTTTTGTGTTTCAACGCTATTTAAATTTTGATGTGTTATTGTAGAGTGCAGCAACAAGAGCCCATGACGCCGCGACACCGGCGCTCGGCTAGCTTCGCGGGCACGCACCATCTGCAGTACAGCATGTACTCGCAGCAGCCCAATGGTTAGTATTGGGTCACTTTAATCAGCTCAGCTTTATGAGATTACGACTTCATCGGAGGATAGCCCAGGAGACAAACCGCCCCCCCCCTCCCCTCCTTACTTCATCCACCCGGCAGAACATTTACCCCCTAGACAACTGCAATGGTTATCCTGGAAATATCGTAAGCAATTGCGGACCCAGTTTGGCCGCTGCAAAAAAATCTGCCCATATAGGTTATTCTCCACCCATCTCAAACGCAATACCAGTTTGGAGCCCCCTCACAGGATATTCCTCAAGCGATAATGAGGTCGACGATGGAGCGGAGCATATTTGTTACGCTTTCACGTTTAAATCGCCGATCCAATTTTTATGAATTTTAGAACGAAGATAGATGGGACTATGGTGGCGGTTATAGGCTACTTTTTTGCTAAAATAAAACTTGTAAAGGTGGAAACTTTTCACAAGGGCGATGCCGCGGTCATTGGTGTCCAGCGGGCGTACAATGACGTCTTAAAACGTGAGTCTGCCGAGCGAGAAAAAAGGATGGAGCTATATAGGGTGTATAACTCTATCCCTCTTTCTCGCTCGGAAGACTCACGTTTTAACACCTCATGGTACGCCCGCAGGTCTAGTTTCAACATACAGAAAACTAGTGACACGTTGTTCTTGTCCAGGCTCAGAATCCATCCGGAGTCAAAACCAAGGGCTGTACGGGTCCGAGTCGTCGCTGTCGTGGTCGAGCGAGGCGGAGGAGCGCTACGAGACCTGCTCGAGCGGAGCGAGCGATGCGCCCGATACTAGGAGCGAGCAGCCGTTAGTATATTATATGAAATATTTATCTTGTAGTAAAAAAATACGCCTGTGAGATAAGACAATATGAATGTAAGATTTCTGCGCGCTTTTTTTTTGGTTTTTGTATACACTTTATGTACACTAATTAGTGTCTCGCGGCGATATTATCGTCTTGCCACTTCATTCTATAACAACTGTATGAACATGTCTAGCCGTGCAGCTATATTCGCGATGAATCAACGAAAAAAAATCCAACGACACGCCTCAAAACGTTTCAACGAAAAAAATAAACAACGATTTATTGTGGACATTCGGATTTTTCATATGCGAATATCTCAGTCTCCGGTCACATCGCGGGGTTGCACTTATTGGAGAAACAGATTCATAACCCAACTATGCTTAACTCATAAATTTCTTAGAATAGAATAGAATACTCTTTATTATGTACACCATATAAGTTACAGAAAATATGAATGAAGAAAACATTACATAGGGTGACACAACGGGCGGCCTTATCGCTAAAAGCGATCTTTTCAAGACAACCTTTTCTTTTACAGAAAGAGCGTGGTCCCGCTGGGCGGCGGCGACGGCACGTCGTCGGGCGGCGTGCGGTTCCGCAGCGTCATCTCCGACGTGTTCGACGGCAAGCTGCTGTCCTCCGTGCAGTGTCTCATCTGCAACAGGGTATGTACCGCTCATGTAGCCATTGGGGAACGTGCACAGCGTAGCCTATGCCATCTAGTGTTGCAAATCTGAAACTTATAAGTAAAATATACTCGTCATTGACACGTCTGTGCTGCCACCTATAGTTTCTGCACGTTACCTATAGATAGACAAATAAACAGGACTTTTTTTTTTTAGAAGCGAGACTGGCCGTATCATAAATGCCAATCGGCGCGACTGCGATGCGATTGTGTTTCAGTACAACTGAACGCAACGATCGCGTATTCACGCAATGATCGCTTTGTATTCGGACAACACCCAAGACTCACCAATCCTCCTTATCAACTTTTTTTCTCGTCCTCATTTGCATTTAATTTCAGTTAGCACTGTGTTCCATCAAATTTTGAATTTCAAATCTCCACGTAAGAGACAATTTTGGTTTGAGCTAAAGCTGGTGCAGAGCACAGGAGTTTTTTGGCATTGAGTAATGAGTGTTGTGGATACCTTATTGAACTTATTTTAAAGTATATATTTGGCTGTAGGCTAGGTTCACGTAGAACCGAAAAGAATCATAACATACTCGACTAAGGGCGCTTTCAATTTAGACGTTTCGTGTCGGACCGCTGCCGCACGTTTACCGTGCCGCTGGTTATATCCCGCTGCCGGGCCGCTGCAGTACGGTAGCGGTCCGGCACCAAACGCCTAAATTGAAAGCGTATTTGACTGCCGTGCGTTTGTATCCTAGTGATGTGACATCAGTCAAGCCATGGACTCTATTCTGTATTTGGATTTGTATTCATTACTACAAAAAAAAGTTATGGATATTTTCTTATTATTATTACATTACAGATGATATTTCTGCTTAATATTATATTATTTTAAATTATTATGTAGAAATATCATCTGTAAAAAGATCGCTATATATGGAAGCATCAGAATCTCCACTTAAATTAGAGGCGGATGAGATTGCTCTAAGTTCATCCGATGCGGACTGAACCTGACTGTTTGTCAATGTCTGTGTCTGAGATCCTGGAGATTGATTTGAACTTTATAATAATAATAAATTATTAAATGAAAATTTTATGGAATTAGCTCTGACGTCTATTCATCGCACTATTCAACACTGAAATGAACACGTGATGTTTGCGCGGTTGCCGTCCTGTTGTCGAGCGTACGCGGTACCGGTGCCGCACTGTTGCCGCACCGCGCGTTTTGTATGGAAAAATACGATCGTCCGTGCGCTGTACGACTAACGCACCGCTTCGGCACCGCAGCAGGCCGTTAAGAAACGCATAAATTGAAAGCGCCCTTACTCCTCCAAATTTTTCACAGGTGTCAACACGAGTGGAGACATTCCAGGACCTGTCGCTGCCGATACCATCGCGCGAGCACTTGGCGGTGATCCGCTGCCAGCAGCCGATCCTGAACCACCATGTGCCGCATGGGGCTCAGGAGTCATGGGTCAGTATTGTACCATAATACGTTTCTCTTCGACTTTGAGAGCTATGTCGACAATATATCGTTATTCTAAAGAAAACATGTTCGAAAATAAATATAATAACATATTTATTTATTCTCTCGCACGCATTATTAATTCGATTAATACAAACTTAAATTTATTATACAGTCAAATAAAAAATGGCTATCTGCGGCTATACCTAGGTGTTGGGGTAAGAAAGAAATATGCCCACAAAAAAAAAGACAAAGACCCTCATGACGATATAAACTTGAAGATCTACTGACAGATCAATCTTTTCATATAAAATAGTGACGGATTACCGCTATTTTTTATGTATGGGAAATCATCAAATGACTTCTCCCGCTCTGGACGGGTTGTAAGGTAGTGTCAGACTCTTACTGACTAAAACCTACCCGTATTCCTCTTCATGTCGTTTGCGTTACAGGGCCGCGGTGACTCTTTCGAACAAATGCCGTAAGACAGTATACCCCTAGCGGTCTCAAACGCTACTACTCAGCTTAAGCTCGATTCGAAAGGCGACAAAATCGAAATCAAAAGTTTCATTTTAACAGTCGCCTCAACTCACACACAACTCTACGCCCGCCTGTCACAAAGCAAAGTACAAATTATACTTTCCTACGAAAATATCCACCAGCTGACAACACAGCTATACAATGAGGTATATTGTTACGCAAACAGGTGTGGTGGCTCCTGAGCTGGCTGCGGTCGTGGTTCTACGGGCCGGTGGTGTCTCTACAGGACTGTCTGGCGGCCTTCTTCAGTGCCGACGAACTCAAGGGCGACAACATGTACAGGTATGTCAGCTAATAGAACATTGTAGCTTAGCTTAATTTCCAGCTGATACGAAAAATAAGTTTAAGCTTAGAAATGGTAGAATAAGGTTGTGAACTGCTTATGTAGATGAACCCACGATTAACGACTGGATTTGGACTGTCTTGCTGTAATAAGAGGTCGCAAAAGCTACTATAACTAAGTATCAGGCTTTATCACCAAAAATACTGCACATGCAGGGCATAGTGCTGCCCTATATACCTTTTGTTTTTGTTATCGGGGGCAACCTTCAATTTAGGTAGCTAGACTTTTGGAGAAAAGAGGACCAGAGTGGGTTGGATTTTTATTTCTGTTAACCACGCCGATAGGTACCTTGAGTACAGAAAAAGAGCCCCGTGACCTAGTCTAGTCTTCATAGGAAACTTTCTATCTCGAGTTTCACCTGCTGGCAAAAGCAAGTGTCAAATATTTACTAATAGCTGCGCTCCCCGGTTTCACCATTTTTCTTTTTGCTCGGCTCCTAAGAGTCATAGCGTAATTTTTCTTTCCTACTAACCTTGTTTTGACAGTAATGAACACAACACACCACTATTTGTATTGGGGTCATCCTGTTCAGATAGTGTGTGTAAGTTGAATGAATAAATAAAGTCAATAACAAAAATAATAATAACCAATTTAGTGCAGTCGTTCTGAAGTTATACGCGTACATAACATCCATTTTGGCGGTTCATTTGTATTTATAAAGAGTTGCCTCCACACAGCTGCTCCCGCTGCAACAAGCTGCGCAACGGCGTGAAGATGTCGGGCGTGGTGCGGCTGCCGGAGGTGCTGTGTGTCCACCTCAAGCGCTTCCGCCACGAGCTCATGTTCAGCGCCAAGGTGGGCGCGCGCGTCTCCTTCCCCATCAACGATCTTAACATGGCGCCTTACACGCATAAAGGTGAGGGGTACATATTCTACTACAGACTATAGGTATATCTAATACTCATATAGGGAACCTGCAGAAACTATAGGTGGCAGCACAGACACGTCAATGTCAAGTATATTTTACTTATAAGTTTCAAATTTGCAACACTAGATGGCATAGTCTACTTCGTGCACGTTCCCCTAATCGGAGGGTGCAGTAAGTATAGGTGGCAGCACAGGTCATATATTTACAACGTAAAAGTTTCGGATTTGGAACACTAGATGGCGTAGTCTACGCCGTGCACGTTCCCTATTGTCAATGTCATGCATACCTGTTATTTGCATGGTTACTGAAATGCCAATTTTAAATGTTATATGATTTTAATTTTTAAATGATTGTGCTGTTGGTGTGCTTACTCTAAATAAATAAATAACTACAGGGATTTAGCGCTAAAACAAGCTACGTAACGGTTCTACCGTAAGCTGCATCTGTGCAAACTGATCTGATATCAACGCCTTAGGTATGTGCGCGGCGAGACGGTCTATATTTATCTGACCCTTTTGCACATAAGCACAAAGGTTATATGGTATGATAGTAGCGTTGTATCAGAAGCAAGCTGTGTGTGTTTGGTACTATAGGTGGCAACACCGAAGCGTGGTTGTCCATGTCCAGTAATTTTTTTTATTTTTTTTTTTTATTGTGGAATGGATTTACTCTTGACTCTAGTCTAGGTCACAGGTGACAGAGGAATAAGCTTACCCAGAAGAAGCCTGTTCACTCTAACTTTGAAGAGATTACGGTTGAATGTTTCGAATTTGCAACGTTAGATGGCATGTATGTTCCCTATATTTCTCAATACTAATTTCATCACGTTTTGCAGACTGCACGTCAAAAATAACCCGCTATGAGCTGTGCGCGGTGATCTGCCACGCGGGCACAGCCGGGGGCGGGCACTACACGTGCGTGGCGCGCAACGGCCGCGCCTGGTACACGTTCGACGACCACTGCGTGCAGCCGCTGCCCTACCACGCGCTGCCGCACTGCGAGGCCTACGTGCTGTTCTATCGGTAAGTTACGACGCCAGGGCTCCTGCCCAATCTGGGAGGACACGATGGAACATGCGGTGGAAATCTACCCCGCCCAGGCGAAACACCGCCGTGTCCTCGTAGCGGAGATTGGCGGCGGCGACATCTTGCGCCCGGCCTTGATCCAATCCATGGTACGAAACTAGAGGAGTCACCTCCTGTGAATTAGTAATGTTAGCGAAAGAGGCGGTGGGCCGCGAGAGGTAGAGGCAAACCTCACGCCCCAGCCGCCGAAACAGAAGAAGACGACTCGACCGTCGGGAGTCGCAGAACGATTCCCGGCCACCGTAGGCGCGGGCCTGCGGGCCTGGTTGCTATCGGATGGCGAGCCACCCGATACATCGTGAGAGAGAGAACATCGTGTTCCACGCGCGCCTCAAAGAGCCGTCAGCAACGTGGATGGGGCCCCATAGGGTCAGTGCCTGCTAGGGTTGCGGAATTTGTTCGAAAGAGTCACCGCGGCCCTGGAACGCAAAGGGCACAAGAAGGATCACGGGTGGGTTTTAGTCAGTAAGAGTCTGACACTCCCTGCCGCTCCGCCCAGAGTGGGATTAGTTTCACAAGTATTAAAGTCGATACACATCTTGTTGATGAACTATTAAACTTAACACACGCTTTTCTCTCACAGGAAAGTGAACCCACAAATGGTAACGTTACGGCAGAAGGCGACTGAAATATTAGAGTCGACAAGCGTCGAGGCTAACGATATCAAGTTCTATATTTCCAAGCAATGGATCAATAAGTAAGTGGAAATTCATGCGTCATTTTAGGGCTGCTATTGAGAATTTAAAAAATATATGTATTAAGCTGAACGTGATTCGATTCGGGTTCTTGGTTTCGTTTCCAAATTTGTTCTTTAGCTTGACAATGGCGGTCATTGTCCCACAAACATTTGATATAATGAATTTCAAAATTGGTGAATACATATTTTGTTCTTCGTGCTGCTTTACCTTTGAACAGATTTCACAGAAGGTCCTCCTTTTTTTAAAATCAGTTCTCAATTCGACTGTATTTTTTTTTTACCTCATAAATTTTTACTGGGTGTGCCGATTTTGATGATTCTTTCCAAATTCGAAAGCTGGTGCTTATCGTGTGGTCCATTTGAATGAGATCTGATGATTTCAGTTATCCTTAATCATGCGTATTTAATTGGCTTCGACTACATTGATGATGTTCTCATTTTCACTACTCAATGTAAAATGAACATAAAAACCCTGTACCATAGCTTGGAAGAGAATCGTAGTATTTCAAAGCGGTTCCCTTTCTAGTTTGGTGAAGATCTGATGAAAAACTTCAGAGATAGGCAACGGAACTCTTTAAAAAATGATAGCAATTCTTCCGGGATTGCTGAAATCGCATGTCGATATTGTTTATAATACGCACGTACACTGTGAAGGGGTACGTTTAGCTATGGAGTACCCACCTACCACTAAAAAGTGAGAATTATAAGTTATAGAACATTTTAGTGTTATTTATCACTAAAATGTTTCACGACGCGATGGTTCTTTATTGATAGACGCGGCGTGCTGGAGCCCGCTAACCCTGTGCTGCACCTCGCTAATTCGCCACGAATTCAAATAAACCTCGCGTCGCGTCTGTTTGTGAAGTGAAACTTAGATCATTGAGTGTCAGTTCAAAGTAGTCTCGCCGTGCTAGCATGTGCTATTCCGATACGAATGTTCATTCTTGAATAGTTCATCAACTTATGACTTCCTTATCAGATTCAACACGTGGGCGGAGCCGGGCCCCATAGACAACAGCGACTTCGTGTGCTGGCACGGCGGCGTGCGGCCCGACCGCGCCCCGCACCTTCATCACCTCGCCGTGCTCGTGCCACAACCTCTGTGGGAGTTCTTCTATCTGCAGTGAGTATATATTATCATCATTCTTCCGAAAAACGTCCACTTCTAGACAGTCGGCAAGCCTACACCTCGGCCACATCAGTCGATCCTGAGCTTCTCACATCTACCTTTCCCGAGACCTTCACCAGGCCATCGACCATCATCCCACCTTGTTGAAGGTCTTCGAACACTGTGCATTCTATGACGATCGCCACTCTAGAAGCAAACAGGAGTAAAACATCAGTTACATCTTGGAATCTTGGGGGAAGACTCACGATGCAATAGGCATTTTCCTCTTAAAAGCATTCGATGGCATTGACCACAATACCCTGATTTATAAATTACACTACTACCGACTTTGGGGACAAGCTCGTGAACTTAATTTTTCATATTTATCAAACATGCAACAAAAAGTAACAGGTAACGGTTCGACGTCCTCAGATTCTCTAGTTAATATGGGCGTTCCACAGGGTTCAATTTTAAGCCTTTTTCTAATTTTTACTAATGACCTTCCTTACATGATACCTAGTTTTTCCAATATAATTTATTAGCGGATGATACTTTTCTTATTTTTATAAATAGGATATCTTGGATATCTTGCATGCCAATTAATTTTCTTTCGAAATGGTTCGGGGTTTTAGAAAATTCTTTTACCAATAGAAAGCCTCATCATTTCTGAGCTTATTCTCAAGGCAATAGGAATAACGCGGGGCGCTGCTAGTGAGAAATAAAATTATTTGTACGTGTAACAACAACAAATACATAACCCTAAGGGTATGGTTTTCAAGTACTGATGTGCGGTTTGTAAATATCGCCCTTAGTCCACAGACGTATGCGCACGTTAAGCGTCAACCCCGACTGTCAATGAAGTGTCATAGACCACACTTAATTGAATCTCGAACTAATAGCAACCCTGTGTGTTTCAGCTTCGGCGGCGGGCCGGCCGTGTCGCACGTACACGAGTGTGGAGTGTGCGCGCGCGCTGCGCAGCGGCTTCGGACACGCCGAGCTAGAGAACTGGCCACCTTCTGTGAACTCCACGCGAGCTTCCAGGTACGTAAACTGAATTCAGAACCATAATGTAGTAGGTAGGTCCCTGGCGTCAGGAGTTGCAGGGCGATTCCCGGCCACCGTAGGACTACGGATAACAAGCTATGGGTGGCTCGCCGTCCGATAACAAAAAGGCACAGGTCGAAGGCGCGTCGTGTTTACAGTGGAGGTCTGCCCTGCTTGGGCGGAGCAACGCCGTGTCCTCGTCGAGGCGATCGGCGGCGGCGACCTCTCGCGTCCGGCCCTGCTTCAATCTATGGTCCGGAGCGAGGAGGCATGGGAGGCGGTCGCCTCCTTCTGCAAAGCAGTTATGCTAGCGAAGGAGGAGGCGGAACGTGTGCGGGAGAGGGAAACAGCCTCCGTAACAGAAAAAGACGCCCCGGACGTCGGGAACGCAGGGCGATTCCCTTCTTTCTAACAAATTCCGCAACCCTAAACAGGCCAGTGCCTGAATTTGTTCGAAAATTGCGGAAATTGTTCGAAAGCGTCACCACGGCCCTGGAACGCAAAGGATCATGGGTGGGTTTTAGTCAGTAAGAGTCTGACACTCCCTTCCGCTCCGCCCAGAGCGGAAGAAGTCATTTGATGATTTCCCATCCAGAAAAAAATAAGGCGCGTCGTGTTCCACACGCGCCTCTAACAGATGTCAGCAAAGAAGACTGGGCCATAAGATCAGTGCTTGCCAGGGTAGCGGAATTTGTTCGAAAAATTTCCGATCCATAAAATGGTATAGGTAGGTAATAAAGATTTAGTAACAAACCCAATGTGTTAGTTAGATGTTAAATTCAGATTCCGTTCTGGACCTTTTGAGTAAATGGCAATGTAAATTATTCAATTATGTAGTTGATACTGAGTTGAGCTTGTATTGCCACTTCGCCTGTTTCACCAATGTCGAACTTAGGCTAAGTGGCTATGGTAGGTATTATGGGGACCGTCAATCAAAGTCTAAAGCTTGGTGCAGGTGCAGAAAACACCAAACCGCGTAAATTGAATAAACTCATTTTAAGTTATTTGTTAGAGCTTTTTTCCTCGCTGAACGGCAATACTTATTCTCTTGGCTTATAATGACCCAATTATTATATAAGAACATACCACATTTAATTTCTTATATGGACACCGGCTGATTTGGTCGCACAATATTATAAAGATGACCATCATAAACCAAGTTGTAATACACAGGAACAAGAACGACCCCACGCGATCTACGGCATCAGCATGCACTGGTTCCGACAGTGGCAGGCCTTTGTGCGCAACAAGACGCAGCAGCCGCCGCCGCCCGTCGACAACTCGGGCATCGTCAGCAAACAGGTATCTGTGCACTTTTGTGAACGACCCCACGCAATTTACGGCTCCAGCATGAACTAGCTCGCTTCTCTATTCGTTGTCATTTCAGAAGCCACTCCCTTTTCTAGAAATATCATCTTTCACATAGTTCATTCATTCATCTGTTCACATTCCTCATAATCGACGTTTTGCTCATTCCTTCAGTAACCACCACCTTGACGGACGATTTCTACACAAACTTTCATTTACATTCAAAATATAAAATAATAATAAACTTCAGTAGAGCTACATAAGTTTTAATCTAGAAAAGAGGTAGAATAATCAATCATCCTCCTGACTATTATTGAACTTATGTAGATGTGTGTTACATTATTTTACAGACCTACACCACCAGGTGAATATTCAACTAGAAAAAAACCTCAAGCTGGTAACAAACGATAATTCATTTAATATAAGAATAAATGTTTCCAGGAAATCGACGGCACTACGACGCTCACAATCAAACCAGGCTCGGACCACGCTCAGCTCAGCGAGGAACTGTGGCGGTTCTTCACCAGCATCTACGGAGGAGGGCCCGAGGTGCGGCTCAAGTCTCCCACCAACACAGCCCAGCAGGTCACGCTCACCGACAAAGATAAGACCTTCGACGCACGAAGACTATCAAGAAAATATTCCGAGTCGGATAAAGAGGAGTACTGCACCAAATCAACCTCAGAAATGAACATCCGGGACAGCCTACATGGGGAACTACAGAAGAACCAATCCCTACAAAACATCAACCGACGATACAGAGTCAAATCAGCTGCCGAATCAGACGAAGATGTCACCTACAGGCGTACGAGCTTCCAGTACAAACGGACTGAGCCTAACGGTAACTATCAAGACTCCGACGACGACGACATGGACGTCAGCCCGCCACACAACACGGTCTACGTCAACACAGTGAGAATGGAGAACGGGGTCGACAGTTCCGACCACGACGCCAATGACAACCCCGTGCTTCACAAGAAGAACGCTGACAAACTTACTGACACCGACTTACCAAATCTAGATAGTATATCGCTTAAAAGCAAACCCTCTAAAAGCGGAAAAGTGAGAAAAATGAAAAGACGGACAGTGAAATGATTCTTTCTCGCTTGCCAGTTTGTTCACAGGCTGAGGCGACGGGTCGCGTCAGCTCGCAAAGACTACGTTTAGAAACGTGTTTGAATATCGAACATTCCTTTTTTTTTCGGTGACTGGTGTTTAAATACGTGCATTTATAGGTTGGACGAACCTTAAAACTATGGGACTCTTTGGTCTCTCTCCGTTTCGTATAAACGATATTTTTCTAAAGCATTATAATATTTAAATCTGCGGCCTCTGCGCCCGGCTAACGGGAGGGTGTTAGTATTTTTAGTACAATTTTAATTTAGTTCAAATTCAGGTATAGTAAAATTAGATACTTGAATAAAAATGATGTTATATGTGGAATAATCATTGAACTTGTATATTTACAATAATGAATGTATATCTGTGTAAAATTCAAATGAAGTTAACCATAAAACCTGTATAGAAATTTCGTGTTTATAGATAGACTATTATCCTGACTGCATTTCTTGCGTTTCCTCTTGTTTACCGTGGATTAGGTATTTATTTTGTTATTTCTGGTTCTAAGTCTATGTGTTATTTGTTAAAGAATTGATCAGCAATAAAATATATTTCATCTTTATTGGCTGCATAAACTTGTTTTATTATTTTTGAGGTTATACTGTGATATTATATAAAAACGTATAGACAAATCCTTAGTATTAGTGCAACATAGTATCTATATACTAGACTCTGACGCATCTTCGCTGTCACGTGTATGACCAAGACGACCGTCAAGCCAGTGCATTAGATATCCCCAAAAAAGTAGACATTCAAAGGTCATTGACCCGCTAACTAACAACGTCATTGATAAATTAATTTTCCGCGTAACTACGTAGAGGTGACGCGCGCATAGTTTCTCTTATTTCCTTTGGATGGTAAATAATGGCTGTTTAATACCGACAATTGAGTAATAATGTTCTGTCGTAAATGTGCGTAAAATCAGACTAATGATACAATGACAACGAGATTTATTGCTAACAAGTGTTTACCGTCAATATATTTTTTAAATATTATATTGTATACCACCATTTTCTATATTTTCTTCAAATAACTGGTCTAAAGTAATCTTGATTTGCGAGAGTGGAATTATAAGAAAATGTTTTTGCCACGGAAACAGGCAGGTTTCTTCAGGATTGTCTACTTTCGATGATCGTTTAAAGATCATCGAAAGTAGACAATCCTGAAGAAAAAATTGGTAGGCGAAAAATCAAAACAAAATGGATGTTCCAAATATTTATTACAATGAAGACCATTACATCATGTTATTATAAACCAGGTACATTGTTTATAATGTATGTATTATCATTAATCCTGTGAGGGAAAATCGTTTGCGTTAGTATGTACAGTCATTATATACGGCTTTGTATGATGAAAATCAAGATTTAATTTTTTTGCTATTGGTTTTCCGAAGCGGAAGGTACAGCCAATGTCAAAAGTCAATCAAAACGTCAGTTCTAAACTATTATGAGGTAGGTTTTTGTTTTTCATACCAACTACAACCATTTTTTGGCTAAGAAGCTCTGATGGGAATAGTTCATAAATCTTGATTTCCAACATATTTATTTAAAATTTGAAACGTTACGTTCTTTCTAAAATATTCGTTATGTATTACTCCATAAAAGCGTAACAAAAATAGATCATTTCAATTAAAATATCATGTTTCTAAAAATATTTATTTTTTATCATTTTTAATTCAATAAATCTTCTACATTTTTATTTATTTATTATAAGGCCCCTATGTATGTACCAAAATTACGTATATCGTATATCTATTGATATTTTTTTTTTAATAATTTTAATTTTTTGCTACGAGTAAGAGAATACTACTAGAAAAAATGTTTTGTGCAGTTTTTACCACCTTTTTAGGTGTTTACAAATGAAATTTAAGGTAACATTTACTTATAGAACATCTATCAGCAAGAAATATTTCAAAACGCAGTTTTTTATAAAGGCATCGTAAATTAAATTCAACATGATTTAAAAACAATATTATTCTATCACTCACAGCAGCTTCGTTGCTGTAACCAAAACTTACATAGAGAAATTAAAAAAATATTCGAAACTTTACAGATGTAAGCACAAAATAAAAATATGATAATAATTATGTATTTGGTATTACACAACATAATTTCGTTTTTACAAAAATATAAATACAAATGAGTTACACTCATCAAAGTTAAAAACTAAAAAACTGGGGGTACATGAAAAGTTAACAATTATGCATAGATATTCCCCAATTAAAATAAAAACGTAAACACTCATAGTGTCGCCAAAACAGATAAGATTTTATCGTCAATTGACATCTGTTAACTATAAAATGTAAATAAATAAATACAGGTGATGAACTTTCAATATTAAATATTCAAGTCACATGACAACAAAAACGGCCGTAGATGGTAGTCTTTGATATGTTAACTATTTTAATAATTATTTTACAATCTAAAAAAAAACTTTATAAAAATATATTGCATTGTGTCGTTGTATATTTATGTATCAATAATAAAATATGAGGAAAACGTATAAGCTCCGATTTCATTTAATTAGGGCCTAGTGGCCTTATCATGTAAATTTCACTTTATTTCTTTACTCCTGACGTAAATTAGACGTTTTTATAGAACTTACATGATAAATGCTTTTTTCTCACACTGTATTATCCTGTTGTGACAAATGTCCGTTATTCCATTCATAGGCAATAATTAGATGAAACCGGGCGTTAATTATACACTATGTGTAACATTTTGTACTTAGTAGTTTGCACCAATTGCTGTAAAACTATTGTAAATCGTCAGATAGGTAAATATCACTCAGTATAACTGCCTATTTGAGAATATAATGTACTGCTATTGTATATGACTAGTGGTTAAAGGCATAGACTGATTCCGGGAATTCGGTTTGTGGTTTGGCCTTACTTTAGAAGACATTGGCAAACAAGGTAAAAATACAATTAACAACAACATTACAAGTATGTGCTTACATTTTAAATTTATGAAAGCTGGCGATTATGCTTTTGAAAGTCAGACTGAATAGGGATGTTTCCTGAGTAAAAAATATATGATTATGTTTAGTCCGTCAGTTAGATTATAGAAAAATATTGGACACGTATTTTTCCTTTATCAAATCTATAAAAACTGACGAAGATACAAAGCATCAAAGACCAGGAGTGGGGGCTTGTGACGTCTCGGCTGGGTAAAAATTGTAGCGAGTAGTGACGTCACACGTGTTTTCAACGCACTGTATCGTTATCATTTTTTGTTTACGTGAAAAAAGAAAAAAATACGTGTCCAATATTTTTTGGAAATCTACCTGACGGACTAATTAGATTTTTTTAGTCAACTACCCTATTGTAACTACACAAAACGAAGTGAATTAAATGAATAGGTAACACAAGAGAAGATAACTCGTAAGCCAAATTTTAGCAAACAATTGAAACAAACAAACCGATTGATATTCAGTCTACAACCTCGGGAAGGATTTAGCAAAAATATTTCCAACAAATACATACAACAGTCTAAAAAAACTTAAACATTAACAGTTTCATATAAATTGTATTTATAAAAAACATTTTTGCGGAAATCTTTTCTGATATCTGCATTAAGGAAATATGTATAATCATCGATATACAAAATATATGAAAATTTCTTATTTTTACTTATACCAAATGTGCGATAGGAAAGGTCCTAACATTATTATAGATAAACTTTTTTTTAACTTTTATTTTTTTTTCTTGCATTATTTTTAAAATTCCAGATCTTTCGAATGTAAACTTTGTATTAACTCGATCCGAAAACTATCCAACATTGAACTCAAAGGCCACTCTTATAGAGCACAATAAAATAAAAAGCGAAATTAATAATAATAATCATACATATTTAACTTGTATATCAATAAAGATTTCGATATGCAGCACACACTTATACATTAAATTAAGACAACAGGTGTTAACTGATTCAACCAGCCCTATGGTTGTGTATTTCTCAAATAGAAAAACTAATTTTCTCACTAACCTAACATAGTACAATCTAGAAAAGAATAAGTTGCATTTGAGGTAGATTAAATTTTTTACAGTCCTATTAACCTAATAGATTAGAATTATTCACATAATATTCTACATACCTATCAAGCGTGTACATGATCTCACATAATAATTATGCTCTCCTTGCATTACTAGACGCCGAACATTGACCATTATTATTAAAACCTTTACATTACCGAAAATTATTAAACTTAAAAATATACTTTAAACATGTTACTTATGTGTCAGAAATGAGACTTTCTTTCAAAATTATTCACAGCACTACTGAAATCGGGGCTATCGTGGATTAAGAAATGAAAACCTTATTAGATAAAAAGGTCAAATTACGTTATCATACAGTTCCTTTATTTAGGGAAGCAAAAGAGTTTGTATGGTAATAGACAATTAATCACTTTAAAAATATTCCAATTTTATTTAAGGTGATAGAAAGCTCGGAATAAAGGAATAGTTTTAAAGGTGAAATCGTCTGTTTCGGTTGCTTCCCAATATAAGGTTAGAATAGCTCGCGGGTTGAAGTTCTAAATGCTGCAAAGTAAATTGCTTATTACATTACCATTAAGACAAGAGACGAGGTAATTCTTGACTAATATTCTTATAATGATGCTCCAATCTCGGCAGCGCTCTAAAAGTACTGAAGTGAACAGCGCGCGTGCACAACTCGCGATAAGACAACGACGAAAGATGTTAAAAACTAATTAAATAACCGAAATCAATTAATTTTATTATAAAAGCCATCATGAGAATATAGGAATCAGATGTCGCGCATAAAAATCGAATGATAGACCTATTCCAATTTCCAATTTTTATTTGAATAGGCGCCAATCTAAATTAAATTCAAAAGAAGCCTTCAGATATTGACAAGACCCGTGGGCAAAAAAGTGTTCGGAATATCTTAGATTAGCTGTGAAAATTTGGATGACAAGACATTGCCTATCCAAGCCAAATCAAATCAGTTTTGAAATTATTATGGCCGTGTGTGGATGAACAGCTGATGAACACCATTTTAGGGTAGGGTCCACTTAGGTTTGCGGAATTCTAAGGTTGCGGAATGTGTTCGAAAGAGTCACCGCGGCCCTGGAACGCAAAGGGCACAAGAAGGAACACGGGTGGATGTTAGTCAGTAAAAGTCTGACACGCTCTTCCGCTCTGCCCAGACGACGACGGTCAGAGATTTTTGAATAGCAGCAGGGACCAACGGCTTAACGTGATTTCGAGACACAAAGAAGTGTAATGGGAGCTCATCCGATAGTCCCGAGCGGTGATCCAGTTATTGAGGTTCTAAAGAATCACTCGGTAATGGAATGCTGCAGATGAAGAGAGAACGTCTTGCGAGTCGTACACGCGGCGAGCATGCTTAGTTTGTTTCAAAATGCAAGGCATCTAATTCAAGTTATAATATCCTTCCATTTCGCACCGAACAAGTTGTTTAAATTCTCGCTATTATAACATCAACCATCTGACACTTACACATCACTAAACGAATTACATAATTTGGCTCATTATTCTAAAACGTATGCCAAGAAAATTGCTCCTCTGAAGTAACAAGTTGCGAAAATTATTTCTGTATGAAAAATAAAAAAAAATATTACGGTCAAAATAATGAAATTTTGGCATACCTATCGTCGTTAACGGCAGATCGGATGGAAGTCCAAAGTGTGACTTATAGTTCCTGCACACGCGAGTCTAACGAGCAAATGAAATCCGGGTTCTGATCGGGATCTCAGTCACGAACGTCGACTTCTCCTATCCACAATCCTATCACTTTTGGCACATTTTAGTTATAATGAAAATGATAACGCTGTAAATTACCTACGAACACGAAGTCGTGTGCTTTGCTCATCAGACACACACCCAATTTGTATCGATTATATATTATTCTATAGGAAGCACGAGTGCCTCTGAGGTATATTGATCATTTTTATTGCATTTTGTTTCTAGCTCAAGTCTGCTGAGTTGTAAGGACTTCGATATCATTCTGTACAGTAGAATGAAATGGAACCCTATTACCATACAATATAAAGCCTTCAATTGTATAACTCTGTTATGAACACTTAGCACTTACACTTAAGGATGATATATCAATCTAGTTACAGACAGATCTGATGTTAATCTACTCTGGCAGAATATTACATTCACTTTATTGATTCGAAAGGAATATGCTCTCTGTTGTATTACATTATCGCGTCGGAAGCAGCAAGCCTCTCTAAAACATATTATAATAGCTCACTGCTCCCAAGAGCCATACACCCTACTTATATTCTGCTTACTATACTCGTTCCGGGCCGGACGTGGACGCAGCCCGTCTCTACTAAGCACTAACTGTATCCCACCTAACAGCTCACAGAGTTGGTCCCAATTATACTCCATACACGTCATGTACGCTATAAATAAACAACATATAATTCCGAAAGTACATACACGACTAGATCACATATTCATGTAGAATTCGGAAGTAATTTTGGTATACCCGAGACGTACAAATATACAATTTGGCAATATAAACCGGAGGGCGCGCGCCCTCTAGCTTCCGTACCTATATGCTTACAAGGTGAAAATATTAAAGTCCAACAATATTACAAGTTGCATTACTAACTGCACTCAAGACTATTTACAGCTTAGATCAACCTTACCTAGTGAGGTAGTTCGGTATTCACATAAGCTAAATGCAGAAATCTCACCTATATCGACCTTCTGATGCCATGCACAATTTAATGTAGAACTGCATGCTCTTTCTGTGTTGTTGCAAGTCGAAGATTAAAATGTAAATGGCATAAAAATGTGTGGTGAGGCGAGGTTAGTGAGGCGGCGGCGGCGGCGGCGGAGGCTTAGGGCTCTGCGCCGTCTGGAAGGCCTGCGTGAACGCTGGCAGTCGTTGCTGGACTTGGCCTTCCTCGCTCGTGAACGTCGGCTCACTATCCTCTAACAGCTCTAGCATCTGGCTCGACAAACCTGAAGGGCCCTCGCCCGGATCCATCAACAGGGACTCCACATTCCCTGAATGGAGTAAGTGTGCTTCCATTGAGTCTGGCAGCTCTTGCGTCGTCGACAAAAAGGGCAAGTCGGACGGCGTCTGGGAGTACGGCGGAGCTACCATGAACATCATAGGGTACTCAACTGGTAGCAGTGTACATGCTGGTGACGCTGGCTCCTCTAGCTTTATATCTAGGGATTCCTCCAACTTTATTTCAATAGGTTCTACCTTTATATCAAGATCTGGTGGAATTTCAACAATAATATCTGTGGAGGGTACCCTGGTTGGACCTCCCTCTGATGTGCTCTCTTTGGGTGAGGGTGGTTTCCAAATAGTAAAATCAGTACCTTCTATAGGGTACTCAGTGTATGTTTCTTCAAATGCAGATGCCTCGGGTGGGGGTTCACTAGACGTACCGACGGCTGCAGATTTCCATGATTCCTCAGGATGTGCATTTTTTACATGCCTCACCAAATGATCTTTACGCCCAAACTTTTGTGGACAGTAAGGACACAGGAAATCTCGTCTCCCAGTATGCACTACGAGGTGACGTCGAACATCTTTAGCCGTGAAGAACTTTCGATCACAATAATTGCAAGTGAACTTTTTATCAGAATCATTTTTAACAGTGCGACTACCGGTATGAACTTTAAGATGGTATATTATATCTTGTCGGGTGGTAAAATTTTTATCACATATCTTGCACTGCAGGTTGCCCTCCTCAGCAGAGTGAAGGGCAGCATGCTTACGATAGCTCAACAGGGATGTGTAGGATTTCCTACAATCTGGCCTTTCACATGTATAAAGCTTTTTAACAGGATTATGCACTCTGACGTGGTTGGTGAGATGATCCTTACGATTGAAAGTCTTACCACAAACATTGCATGCAAAGGCTCGAGCCTCACTGTGTATTAAATTGTGCCGCACAAGCTTGAACTTGGAGTTGAAGCGCTTGTCGCACAGATCGCAAGAAAAAGGCAGTTCACCAGTGTGCGAGAGGACATGCTGGCTGAGCTTGCCGGGGCTAGAGAAGCGCTTGTCGCAAGTGCCGCAGACATGACGCTTCGCATGGTCCTTGCGCGCGCGCGGCTCGCGGGGCTCGGGCAGGGCCGGACCGGGCGCGCTGCCCTCGCCCTCGCGCACCCGCCGCGGCAGCGTGGGGATGCGCCGCGCAATCTTGACTGTACGGAACAACTGCTTGATGCCGCTAGGGCCGGACGCTCCGAGCGTCACGTACTGCAGCTTCGTGGGCAGCTGCGACGCGGGCGGCGCTATGAACGTCTTCTGCGGGGTGGCCGGGCGTTCCCCGCTCGGCTCCTCTTTGAACTCGGAGCCGCCCTCCTCGCCTTCCTTAGGGTTCGGTGGCGGGCTGGCCATCTCGCGCACATTTTTGACGCGCTTGCCCTATATCGCCGTTCGTTGATCTCGCATCGTGCTCGTATCGGCTCCGCGGTGGCGCTGGCTCGTCGCGATGGCAGAAAACATTTCTGTCACATTGACGGTCTGCTGGAAGCCCTTTTTCGTATTCGTGTCACATGGTTCTCGCGGAATTTCTCGTGCCCGCAGTCGATTTTCACACAGCGATGGGTCCCACCCGCGTCCCTAAGACACTTTTCGATTGAAAAAACTGGATAAAGAATGAAAACTAATGGAAAAATTACTTTTTTCAAAGAAATACGTAGCGCTTGACATCGAAACCACGAAATGTCAAAATAATGAAATGAAGCCAAAAGCCATGTCAAAAAAAATCCGCCGAATCGTCAGCTGTGGTCCATTGACCTACATCGAGTGCTTTCAGAATCACAAGTGTTTTCAATATTTTCAGTGAACAATAGTCGATTTGACTAATATTGTTAAGTGAAATAATTTAATACCTATACATGCTACATACAAGTTATGATTAGGTAAAGTTTTCAGGGTTGCTTTTATGTCTTTTTTCTTATTTTAATCCAATTTCATTCATATGATTATGCTTCAATGTTATGCAATATCGAGGTCCCTGGAACGCATCGAATGAAATCCTGTCAAATCGAATCGGATTCGGTTCTTTGATTTTAGTAGGTTTCTGGAGGCTTTAGTTTTTTACATAATTTAATCAGTTTTTAGCTGTCTACTTTTGATTCTATAATAATTTTGATTTCCTTTGTAGGTCTACATAATTATCGCAAACTTGTTTGCTGAGTTTTAGGTTTGTATCTCAGATTGGGCAAAAGTTAATGAGTTGTTCCTTTGTTTTTTCATTCAAAACTGCATTGCTTGGCCTTTTTTTTGTAACGGTGTTGAAATCCTCACATGTCTTCCATCCTGGGGTGGACGGAGGGTTCTGTCAGACTCATACCGATTAAACCATCTGGGGCTACGCGAGCACTTAAGCAACCTTCAACGTAGCCGACTAGTCGACCCACCTCTGCGAGCACCATCTACAAGCTAGTGTAGTCACGCTCACAGAGGAGCGCACAAGATATAGTACGCACCATCACCTCGGGGCCCATATGATCGGGGGCCGCGGACGTTCTTGTGTCCACCGTCCCTGGACCCATTTAGGGGTGTTAGAAGAGGGTACTATCTGGTCTCTATTAAAGCCTGCTACGGGTCAGGAGAGCACTCGATTTCCCCCTGTCTTGCTTCGTCTGTGGCAATCGTAGAATGAAATAATTAGCTCAACATGATACTAGTTAGTATTAAAAAAGAAAAGCTGGCGTCTAATGCTGCCAAAGTAGGTTGAGGCGAATCTCAGAGGTAGATGTGTAAAGCTGAATGTCCCCAATTTCAAGCTGGTGAAAAAACACAAGGATTTGGACAAATCAAAAGCCTCGTATCTCATTAAAAAAATCTTTGAACAGGCAAATTTCATTCATTCTTTCTCGATTCTGATCTTGTTTCATTTCATTCATTCAAAACACTGTCAAAAATTGTCAATCGCTCTGCCTCTAATAACCTAATTCTCAGTTTTTATTTAATAATTTTGGCAATTTCAAGCCAAAACAACTGTTAAATACTTACTTTGTTAGTTGTAGGAGCATACAAACAAATCAGGTAATTGTATAATATATGCAAAGTCACTTTTGTAGGTAGTCAGAGTTAATTGGCAGAAGAGTATTGTGTCCTCTGCATTTTTATTTGGAGGTCTTAATTTTTTTTAATGCATGTTCTAGTTTTGATATTTACTTGGTAGGTGCAGTGTTAAATAGTATATTCAATAATGGAATACCAGTGTCGAGAGGTCATATTCTAAATTTAGAACTGCAGTGTGAAGTGGTTGGTTATATTCAATATACCTCAACATTATCAAAAAGTTTTGATCAAACTACTACTATTAAAAACATATTTAAAATTGTTATTATTGCTAATATAATAGTATAAAATAGCTTCCTCATTGTTCTTTTGAATATTATGTCTAGTGTTTATAAAATTGAGTCTCAAAATCAATTACCCAGCTCTTTTGCTATCACTTTATCTTAAGAGGTGAAATTGTTTGATTATTATGCTTGTAAATAGTGATCTTTGAAGGTACTGATCTATCTAGACTACTGTTATCACAAATTAGCAACTGTGTGATGTCAGGGCTGGTTACTCTACACTCAGTTGAAACTTTTGTAAACAAACTTCCTCATTTATGGTTCTGTCTATTAGTGAAAACTGTATCAAAATCAATTGCATGGTTTAGAAGAAGTAAGAGGGGTAACAGTTAGAGGCAGACATCAATATTGTTTTATACTATTTATAGAAATGCAAGGTTCCCACTATAATAAGCTAATCTTTAGATGCAGACACGAGTTATATGAGTCATTTTTTTTAATTTCCTTTTCTTATTTGAATTTAATTTCAATCATATGATTATTAAGGAATTTGATGAGATTCCATCAGGTGCTAATGTGTCATGGGGAAATAATAGACTGTTAAATTGTAATAAATCTTTATTAGACTTTTCAATATATTATGAAAAAATTGTTTTGTGTACAATAAATCCCATTCAAACTCCATAGTTTCCAATATATCCATGTCTTTTTAAGTTGTGCATAAAATAAAAAGTGACAATAATTAAAAATCCTGAAATTTACTGAATCCAAACTGCAGAACATAGATTGCGGAGTACAATATTATCATAAATTAATTATCAGCAGTAAATAAAAATGCTGATAAAAATAATCCCTTTGCTATATAATCATTATAGTTAGTCATCATTGCAAATTTTACTGTATTCTTTCATAATTCGTCCATTGTATGCAGAAAGGGAAATAAATCTCTGTCAATTTATTGCTGTAGCAAACTTAATGGTATATATATTAAAAATGTTAGCAAAAGGCTTCAGCTAATTTCCGTTTTTGGATAGCAAAGTTCGCAGAGTTCCAAATATAGTGTGAACAATAAGCATTTACGCAGAATATTAAAGTTTAGTTTAATTATTGGTTGAAACCCAGTTCAATTTTCTCAATAGCAGCTTAAATTCTTGATTTGTGCCCAATTACTAGTAATAGGCTTGCTCCTTTTTCCATGGGACTTAAATGTAAATGGAAAAATGTGGATTACCTTTTATTTTGTTACAACTTTGCCTAAATTTCATGGACAACAAAAGTGATGACATTGTTATTAAAATTTAGTAGCCCGCAATATTGTCCTTGTTATAGTCAGAAAACTGCTCATATACAACCTTGTTGGTAGTTGTTTTTCTACAATGCAAAAGCTTTATCTAAGGAACTATGTACTCAACTATTAAATTGAAATCGAGTGTCAGACTCTTGCTGACTACAACCCATCAGTGTTCCTCCTATTGCCCTTTGCGTTTCAGGGCCACGGTTACTCTTTCGAACAAAATCCACCACCCTGAACTTGCCATGCCCTAGGCTAATTGTTTCGTTTTACTTGCAGTCCTATGATCCGAGATCTACTGGTTCTGTAGCACATTAATGGCCCTTGGCGTATTAACTTAGGGCTTCAATAGCAGTTTAGTAGAGTATGTTGGTCAGATCACTCATAGGAAAGTTTGGGGGCCACAGGTTGAGCAAAGCTGATCTAGTTGATGACTTACTACAAGAAGGGCCATTTGGTTTGCCATAGCTATTCAAAATATAATGAATATATAAAACTGTGTTGCTAATTCCCAACTTGTTCATTGCAGCAACATGTCTGACCAGCAAGTGGCATCAGCGCCGGCTTCTGCGGCCGTCTCCGCGACTAGCGTGGGTGAGGAGCAGCGTTCTGGCAGCATTGCAGGTACTGGCTTGATTCTTCTTTTAAGGGTTGCAGACCAAAATGATCAAAATGGAAATCTTGTGTGATCTTGTCAACCTGTTTGCCTTTCACACCTGATTATTTGGGGAACTGCAAATGCTATCGATTTGGAGAACTAGTGTCGACTTACATCAGCATTTAGTGAAAGTATTTTTGTTAATTGTTTTTTTAACATTCGAACTGACATTTTCAAGTCTGGTGATTAGATCAAATGTGATACCACTATGTAAGAGCCAAAAATACATGTGTGTCCCAAGTGCCTATCCACCTGAACTTTGGGGGATATAATTAATGCCACCGATGCTGCAATTACATTATCCACCTTCTAGGACCAAACAATCTAAGGAGTTAACCATCATCGAATAGAAGAAGCAGCAGGTTGGGAATTGTAAAAATTCAAGTCAATCAACAAAGTGGTAGTGGGTTAGCGTTCCTGTGGTATATTATCGGGTTCTACATAAAAAAAATCAGCTACATCATTTAAATTCTCCTCTCCATCCAGGAAGCGGCGGTAGCGCCGTCGGCTCAGCCGTGTCCGAAGAGAAGCTGTACGGCGGCTGTGAGGGCCCCAACGCCATGTACGTGAAGCTGATATCCTCGGACGGGCACGAGTTCATCGTGAAGCGGGAGCATGCGCTCACCTCCGGTACCATCAAGGCTATGCTGAGCGGCCCCGGCCAGTTCGCCGAGAACGAAGCCAATGAGGTCAACTTTAGGGAGATTCCGTAAGTTTACCGTTTAGTTTTAGTTTTCCTTGATTAGCCATGAAGGTATATTATATCTATATATTCATATAGTAAACTAGCTTTTTACCGCGGCTTCGCTCGTGTTAAAGTATTCTTTATGTAGGAATAGACCTATCAATGTCTGTACCAAAATTCATCAAAATCGTTTCGGTGATTTATTTATTTTATCCTAACAAAAGTTATCAACACGAGGTTTGTAAATTTCTTAGCTAATTTCAACATTCTGGCCGTAAATCAATATGGTTTCAGAGCGGGAAAGTCAACAAAATACGATAGTCACACACCTTAAAAATAAGCAGGAGTCTCTTGATATCTTATAGACCTCTCGAAGGCGTTCGACACCGATTCTGTCTCCAAATTGATTGATAAGCTGAGCTGGAATAGATTGGCATTCGTGGCATTGCTCATCACAGTGTAAACATGTCGTGAAGTTTGGATCATGTATGAGTGATGAAGAAAATTTGTTTTATGGGGTCCCCCAGGGCAGTGTCCTAGGACCAACCTATTTCCTCATATTATGTCAATGAGCTGTGTCAGTTATCTGTTCCGAACATAAAAATGATTACATATGCGGATGACACAGCTCTCATAACCCACGAGGAGGACTGGTCTGAGACTCATGTATAAGCAGAATTAGAGATGGTTATGATCACCCCCTTCACCCTGTGGATTCTTAGCCGAGCACCTTTTTCATTTGAGATCAGGATGTGTGTACTAACCGAGTGGCCAACTGCGTGTAACTGCGTCCAAATAGAACGCAGACAACTGATGGACTTATTTTAATTAATGTCTTAAAACGGTCCACTTTGCTCTTGCTGAATAAGTTCTCGGTAAGTACATAACCATGTGGGAACTCTTTTTGGAAATTTATCTGCCGGAATAATTCGATTTTTGCATTAAAATACCCAGTTGTCATCGACTCATTTAGACACCACTTAAATTACCTAGCTTGGAAATTTGGAATAATGGCAAATAAATAAAGCTGCGCAAAGCCAGATGGACGTGCAGGCGGTGCAAGAGTGTTTTTTAAACAGTGATTTATTACAGTCAGGTCTTAGGTAAACACAGAAACGCCCCCTTTTGAGAAAGAGTAGCCTAATTCTAATACTTTATTTTTCTTTTACAGTTCCCACGTTCTTCAAAAAGTATGCATGTACTTCACATACAAGGTCCGCTACACAAACTCTTCCACGGAGATTCCCGAGTTCCCGATCGCACCTGAGATTGCGCTGGAATTGCTCATGGCCGCCAACTTCCTGGACTGTTAAGAGTACAGCAATGTACCGGTAGATGACGCTAGTGTGACGTGAGGTTACGAAAGAGGTTCGTTGAAAAAGAGGTTTATTCCGCAACCGTCCCAATTTTCGCCCCACTTATAAATTGTTGCGAAAAATGAGGCGAATGCGGAACAAATCATTAAAGGCTTCAATTTGTTCTATGAATGAAGCCTAGATTGCCTCATGTTTCCATAAGATTAGCTCTAGCTCAGTAACATTTAAACCAATTTTAATTACTTTTAATCTTATGTCACACTAGCGGCATTGTGATCAATGGCCGCGTGTGATCAAAGTGTATGTTTTTAAACGTACTCGACCACGTTAATGTCAACATCAATATGAACTAAAACTGAATAAGCTCCGTCTGATGACAATAACGGAAACCCCTTTTTATGACATACAAAAACGTTAACGCGATCGAATAAGTATAAAAACTTGCACTATGGCCTCAGAAAATGATCACACAATTGCAATTCAGTGTGATATTAACATTTTTTGTAATGATCGTAAAATATCACGAACAATTCGATCATTACCAGTTGGTGTGTGGTAGAAATATCGATAGACTATAGATTTTTCACACAGTAAAACATTCAATATTTTTCTTGTAGTGATTCGGACTCCAACCGACGTTCCGAGTTGCTTTGTGGATCCATACACTTCGATTTGTTAAAAAAAAAAAGCAGAATTCAATCTGTAGTCTCGATCTCGATTATACAGGCTGGAGTATAGTCAGAGTACAAGGTGTACTCATTATTATGAACAACTTGACAAAATGTAAGTACCAATCAACAGTTTTTGTTGTATTGTTCCATAGTAAAAGTTGTTCATAATATTGAGAAAATGTCAGTTTTCAGGTAATCTGGAACACTCTGTATAGTTATTATGATAGGAGATCTACTGGTTAGGTAGTCAGAAAGTTTGGTAAAAAGGACGAAATGTAATTAATTGAAATAATTAAACTTTTGTTTAGCTAAAAGTCTGATGTTAAATGTATTATTTTAGAGCCGCTTGTAATTATTGATACATAGGTACATACAGTTAAGAACGATTTTGGAATTAATCGTATCACTTTTAGTATAATTATATACTTTAATTGCCTCTCTCTATATAAAGTCAGTATATTAGGTACACAAGCACCTACCTAATTATAAAAACGCAAGAACAATAAATTGTAGAATCCAGATTAGTAATTTCTCATACGATTCTAGAAAATGTGTTGAAAAACTCAGACAAAATAAAGTATTGATTGATTTTTAGCTTTCTTTTCTTTACCAATTCTCAGGTCTTCGTGACATTTAGAATACCACTAAGCACGTTTCTGTAAACTTATCATTATGCATATTTAATCTGTAGTCTGGGGATATCGCATTTATAGAAAACTATTTTGTCCAATCTAGAAAAAATCTTTTTCTGTAGATCACCAGTATCTGTAGCGGTTATTCTTCTGAAAGTGTATTATTAGTTAGCGAATTTTATATTTTTTGTACCTAAATGTTCCTTTTCAAATGATACAATTTGTATAAACACGAGATGCTAGGATTTCATTATTTATTTTGTCAAGTTTCACTAAACATTAACCAAATCGCAATTTTTTGCTTTTTATTTTGTTAATAAACTGTCAATTCTTATTTCGTTGTTTTAATTACGAAAACCTTGATTTAAGAATCAAACCTCCAAAATAATGTTGGTATCTACTAAGTAAATACTCAGTACCAATTATGTTATCAGTGGTAGGTACAATATAAAAAAAAAAAACAAAAAAAAAATTAGTGCATTTCGAGCGATGGCCCGATTTACCATCAGTAATCAGTGTAGTGGCTTTTTCGCGCCATTCAGTGGTTACCGTTGAAACGACAACTTCGCGTAGGTATGCCCCTGCCTAGGTTTGTCAGTAACTACTTGTTGTGGAGATTAGACCAAGACACACATTGGACAGGCAGTCGCCCCATGTATAATAGTACCTACTCAACTGCATCCGGACTGGAAGTTGACTTCCTACATATTAAAGATTAGACTAGGCAGATATTGATGGAAATATTCAAATGAGTATTTGTCTAAATAAAATTTGTACTTAGCATAATCAGCCTTTTATTGTTCCCACTGCTGGGACACAGGCCTTCTCTCTAGGAGAGGGAATGGGCCGTAATCCACCACGCAAGCCCAGTGCGGGTTGGTGAATGTCACATGTCTTGTTACCACTCGGTCACCACTGCTCTCCTTTGTTTTTGTTAATAAAATCAGCATTTTTGATGATCACCAACTGCGTCTGTAAATTAATGTAACATAAAATAAAACAAACAGGAATGATTGACTTGTCCTTTATTCAATGCGTAAACAAAAACCGGTCCACCATTATCAGATATTTGGAAAATAATCTCGGGCAGCTCACTACAATAATATATGGACTACGTACTGCTTACAATAACCATTATACTTTGGAATGATATCCTGCTTAACACTAACACATTAGGAAAATCAACTTTACAAATAAACCGAAGATTCGTCAATAAATAAATTCTGATTTCATAATTACAAAACTAATCGATTTAACGTACGCTACAAATTCCATCTGAGATCTAAGCTTATAATAAAAACTTTGGATAATAATTAAAATAATTATTGACAAATTGTTTTGTACATTTTTACAAAGAAAATAAATCAAATCCGGCTGAATACTGTGTGAGAATGTATAAGGAATTAAATGCACAATATTACAATAAGTTGTGACTTGTAAACGCACCTTACCTAACGAAAAATATACACAATATACTCGCAATAATACATTTTACATTAAAAATAATACTTTCTAATCAATTTCAAACGACATCAGTTAGACAATTATTGATCTATGGAAGAATTCATTCTTACACATATGCACCAGTACTGGTTGAGTATAAAATCGGCAACACCGTTACACCAAAAATATAAAATTTGTATGAAAATAACTACAAAACCTACTCATTAGGTGCAAGTTTGAGGAATGTGCTCACTGTAGGTACTGCGTTACATAGCCGTCCCTATTACTTATTAAAAGTATTTAAATTTTATTGGCAATAATATCACAAATCAATATTATCATGATTTCACAATCAACAGTTCTGAGTGACGTTATGACAGATGTGTGTATGTTTGTATGATGTCTTGATAGAACAGAGATATGTCGAACAATAATATTCACGAATGGGCAACACGACATATTTATTTGAAGCACAACAATGCAGATGATATGTAGATAGATATCACTAGATGATCAACATATATTTATAGAGTTATATTCATGTAACTAGCGCGTTCTTTATTTGCCAATTAACTTCAGAAGCGATTCAATTAAATTTCAACTAAGAAGCAGAAATTAACTATGCACTGCAGCTAAATACAGATTCAGTTACCAACAGTGAAAAGGCAGAATGCTTGAATAATTTAGGCCATCTTTTACTTAGGCGTAGGTTTACCATAATTAGGGTACTTAATTTAAAGATGAATTGACTTCATATAAACTTTCCGAGCAGGAGACTTTTTTAAGGATCTTAGTACCTATTGAATTTATTCTTACAGGTATACATTTTGCCTTCCCACTGGCGACAGTTGTAGAATCACACTGTTTACAAGAATATAACATTTAATAAACGGTTATGTAATGAACTCCTATTTAAAACGATCGCGGATGGATGGATACAACGACAATTATTTGGCTCACTTAATTCGCTACAGTTAATATTGAGCATTCTTTTGTCTTTTCCAAATAAGCGTCGCACTATAGAATTTAAGCGGCAAACGAAATATCTATGAGCATATCCGGGTAAGTACACTAGTTGTTCTAATATAAGGTCATAGCCTATGTAAAGCTGTTGACGTCTTAACGACGTAAAATAAAAACTGCCACTACAAGCGAAAAACGTCAATAGGTCATTCACCCCTGGTCGGTGTGACCAATGTTTTGATCTAGAGGGATCATCTTTTTGCTGACAGAATATATTGGTGGGGAGTCTAGTTTGCCAGCTAAGGCTTGAACTCGACTTTTGACGGATTCCATGGGGGCTGAATCTACTTTGACATCATCAGAGCTTGAAGAGGAGTATTGGAAGGACGAGGCTTCAGTGTTGCCATATATGTGTTGTGGTTCTCTCACGTTGCCGTAGAGGTTGTAGTTATGTATGAGGGTGGAGACTCTGTTTGGTGCGGCGGGAAGACTGCTGTGTTCTTTGGGCGGTTGCTCGGTGACGGTCAGCTGGCTGGTGGTCACTGGTTGGTTGATCTTGAAGTCTGGCTTCGGAGGAGGAGCTTCATCCTCTTGCACCGATGACTGGTTGCTTAGCACCGGGTTCTGGGGAACGCATATTTGGTTTTGGGCCGCGAACACCTGGTTTTGTGACGTTAGCGTCTGGTTTTGAGGTATGACGACCTGTAAGAAATAATTATGACTTTTGATTTTTTTTAAAGCTTGCCTATTTTACACGTGCTCAGGAAAAGTAGAAAAAGATACCTACTGACTACATACTACCGACTACTTAGGAAATGCTGCATGCAAATATAAGAAAAAATATGTTAATAGAATCGTTAAAAACATGCTGGTTTATCTACTTAAAAGTGAAAGTATTGATAAAAACCTATATATTTATTAAAATTGAAAGTCATCCAATTAAAATGTATATGATACCTAACAATAGATACTATTAGAGTTATAAGTACAAAAATTGATACTGAACTGATCGAAAACTGTTGCACCACTAATTCCATTTTTTAATTAACTGTAGGTACCGGTTTAAAACGTCAGTGTTTTAAAATGTGTTCAAATTGATCGAAATGTGTAGGTTAAAGGTAAAATTTAGCCAAAAAAAGGAGATTGTTGCAAAAAAATAAAATAATCATGTGTTTAACAGTATGGTTTTTATTTGCATAGGTATATGAAAACATTGATGAATTTACATAAGAAACAATTAAATCTATGATTAACTTTATTGTATTAACACATAGTTAATAATTCACGATAAAATATCCGTGATTTGTTCGTGTTGTGTTACTTTTTTTTTGGATGGGAAATCATCAAATAACATCTCCCGCTCTGGGTGGAGCAGAAGGGTGTGTCAGACTCTTACTGACTAAAACCCACCCGTGACCCTTCTTGTGCCCTTTGCGTTCCAGTTCCAAATTCCGCAATCGTGTTGCGTTCCTACATACCTACATACTACTACATTATTTAAGCAAGTGGAACAACAATTTTCGAGCAGAACAGCAACCAACAAGAAACAAAGCACGACTTACCTGTGAGTCAGCATGCGACACTAACCTGCGCAGAGGGGCTGGCGGGCGGCGCGTCGGGCTGCAGCGCGGCGCGCCAGTCCACGAGCGGGTGGCGCGCGCGGATGCAGTCCACCACGTCCAGCAGGTTCTTGGCGTCCATCGCCAGGATGTGCGCCGCTGCTAGCATGTTTCTGTGACCACGGTACTTGGTTAGGGGGTTCATGAAGGAACGATTTTGGGTTCAATTCTCAGGTAGGGCAGAAACCGTACTTGGGATTTTCGTTTTAGAATTCATTCATTCATTCATTTCTCACTAGCATCCCGGAGTTTGGAAGTTGGTGATGTGACACCCTCAAAATAAGATTCGATTCTGTCACTTGTTCACCGACGCGAAACACGGACTACGTTAATAAATACTGTGTGTTGTTTTGGAACAATTAGAGATTTTTAAACATAGTAATAATAATAATTTTGCACTGTTGAATGACCAGACGAATTTGGTTTCTTCCCCTTTACTGCGAATGTTTGTGGGTAGTTGTACACAAATAACCAACGGTGGCAGTGTATAAAGGGGGGTGCCTTGTACTAAATTCTCAGTCGCAAGTCGCAACTCAACGGTCAGCGAGTCAACACGTCCCCTGAGGATGCCTCGTGGAGAGGCGAAACACGTGTCGGTAATGGTGTTGGGTTTTGCTTTGCCTTCCTGCATGTGCTTAAAATCCTTGCATTTGCCATGTAATTGCATAATATAGCGGGCGGGAGGGAGGTGCATACCTGCAACCCACTAATATTCGCGGAAATTAAAACTAGATATATTAATTTCATTTTCAAAATTAAATACTGTGTAATCTAGTAATAGACCATTAATATTGCTATTAACTGTTGTCCAATATAAAACATTATTCACTACAAGTTGAATTTTCATCCCGAATCTTCAACCTCATCGTGAAACGCATCAAGGGGACAGTTACCTTCCATCTGCGTCCCTCAAAGCTCTCTGAGACTATTGAGTCGTTACTTATAGTTTGCACCGCATTATGTTGCATAGCACTTACTTAGTGTACTCATGCTGTAGCGTAGTGTTGTGGTACTGTATCGCGAGCCGCATCGCTTCAACTAACGCCGCCATGTCCTTGCTCAGCACTTGGTGAGCCATTTCCACCTCCCTGCGTATAAAGGACAAACAAATTAATATCGTACTGATATTTATATTTAAAATATGTAATCTAACTTATAAGCTAAAATACTCCTAACTAGAATATGAAATAAAAAAATTCGTCCGCTTCGTTATCGACTTGAAGTGAGCCAAAAAGACTGGCGGCATGGATATTGTTTAAAACATTTACAATACTATAGTCTCCTTGTTGTATGATGGTTTATCATAAGACTGGTATTCTAATATCAAATTTAAAAAAAAAAACAGCGGTTCTAGTGTGTTTTTCTTTACTTGTCATATTTGATTATCAAACACGATACGCCCCATTTGTTTACCAAGTGCAACAAAACAAAATAGGGTGTAGTAGTGGTTAGGGTCATCTTACCCATGCGGGCCCTGTCTCTGAGAAATCCTGTGTTAGGGCTCTTTTGAATAAAGATTCAGATGGTTTGTCTCTAGCGATCATTTGATGTAGTTATCAAGATAATACTACCACGACCGACATGTTGTTGTTCATAAATCATATTGCGTTTATTTTGTTACACGTTGCCCCCAAATGCACCCGAGCCTAGATCGTGTGTCTCTTTCGCGCCTAAGGTAAATACGGAACTGGTAGTGGTCTACTGACATGGTTGTCATTACTAGTGGCTACATACCTCTGCGCATGCTGCGGGAAGGGCACGACCACCTTGTCGACGGTGGCGCACAGCTCCCGCAGCTCGGCGCCGACAGCCCGCACGGCCGCCAGCACGCCGTTGGCGCCGGCTCCGCCCGCAGCCGCACCCGCTAACCGCATGACGCAGCGCACCACGCCGGTTGTCGCGCAGTACACGGGATCCGTGTTGGAGGAGCGACCCTGATGAGAAGAGTAGTTTTGTTTGTTATCAATCTCAAAATTCAATCAATCGTTTATTGAAATTGAGCTGAGAGTCAGCACTTTCTGACGTCAAAGCTCTACGTAATGACATTCCGTCGTATGAGCGTGTCCATGCTCATTTGAATGCATGGGCGTGTTAAAGGGGGTGTTTAGGGGGTCCAGGGGCCGTATTATGACATATTAAAACCATCATGTTTTCTGTGTGAGAAAAGGATAGTGCTATTCGTCCTGTATAGCTCCGTCTCTTTTTCCACACCGAAAACCTGATGGTTTTAAGAGGTCATAATATGGCCCCTGACACTCTTCTTAGCATACAACGAAAATAAAAATCTCTAATAAATATTAATAAGAATTGTTTTAATATACGTATGTATTTATTTATTTATGTACATGGAGGACTTACAGCTAACAAAAACAGACAAAAATGGAAACATAGTCATCAAAAAGCCAATTACAAGTCCTCACGTGTAGACACACTAATTATGTGTAGTGTGAGCACAAAAACAACAACCAGTAAAAAGCAACACAAATACTTGGTTTGCAACTATATGAGAAAATAATAATATTAAACTGAAATAAATAATACATATAAACTACCGCTACTCGAAAAATTTGAGGCTTAAGCACCTTTTGGCTGAATTTATACTAATTGTGAATGGATCAAAATCATACTCCTTGCATATCTGATTAAACATTTTGCTTGCACGCAAAATATAACTGTTCTGCCTGTACTTCGAAGATGTATGAGGTACACGTATAGGTGGATTAAAGCGAAGTGCTTTACATGGCACATTAAAATAAAATTTGACAATAGCTCAGGGCTATCAATATTGTTATTGAGAATTTTCACCAAGAATAAGCAGTCTGTCGTCGATCTACCAATGGCAGCAGATGATACTTTTTACAAAGTCTAAGATAATCGGCTGACTGGAATGGAATTTTTTGATGGAAACAGAGATATTTCATGAATCGTCTTTGAATGTTTTCCACGCGGTCAATGTTTTTATGATAACGTGGATTCCATATCTGTGACGCATACTCCAGCTGACCCCTTAAATATGTGCAATACAATATCTTAAGTGTTTTTGCATCAGTAAAACACTTAGAGAGACGCATTATAAACCCAAGCAGTTTTGAAGATTTTTTGACAATTAAGTACATCAATGTGTGTGTCAAAAAGCAACTTACTGTCTAAATGGACGCCCAAGTCCCGAATAGTATCACACCTTGGCAAGATCTGGCCCGCCAAAGTATAAGTAGTGGCTAAAATTGCACGTTTTCTAGTGTAAGTGATCACCGAACACTTGGATGGGTTGAGGTGAAGTTTATGTGCCCGACAATACTCTTCGAGCCGATTCAAGTCAGCCTGGAGTGCTAGTCTATCTTCGAGCGTTACAATAGCGGCAAAGATTTTCATGTCATCAGCAAAGCATAATAGTTTGGATGAATGGAGGCACTGATCGATGTCGTTCACATAGATTACAAATAACAATGGACCGAGCAACGAACCCTGAGGCACGCCGCTGGGCACCTTTACCCAACTAGAGATATAATTATTGAGCACTACTGCTTGAGACCTGTATCTACCTGTATACCTTGATCATGTATTGGTTTTATTTCTATATTGTTCTCACATGAAGAAACAAGGATGCGGTAGCCAGGGTTTTTGCAATACATAAAATGTATTTTCTTGCTCGTTCTTCTCTATCCACGCTATGTAACGTGAACGGTAAAAAAGTCGCTTCCCGCTGTCTGTCTGCCCCTATTTATCTTTAAAACTGCGCAACGAATTTTGATGAGATTTTTTTTATAGATACCGTGATTTAAGAGGAAGATTTATATGTATAATACATGCATATTATAGTAGAGAAAACATTAGTATATATATTGTGCCCGTGCAAAGCCGGGGCGGGTTGCTAGTTTATAATAAATGCTTCTATAATACAAACCTTCTACCTCGATGACACGCCCGTCAGCGCTTACCTTTATATACTAGTGCTTACCTTTTCTTCGCTGGGGGGTCTTTCTTTAGATACTGTATTCGCTGGACTCGTTTCAGCAGAGGTGGCCGCTGTAATATGAAAGTTACTTAATTTTTTTAATGTTTTTTTTTTTACTTTAACAATTTCACGTTGTTTTAGGCTGTATTACTAGATGGTGTTTTGTAGCAGGCACAACTAAATTATACATACAGTGATTTAAAATCGTTTTAGTACTATCGCAAAGTAATACTCTTGCAACACTGATAAATAACTTAATCAGAGTTGCAACAACAATTAAGTGCAATTTAAGTTGATAGTATTTCATTTTTTCAATCAACTTTATGAACATCCCTGTCAACTTATTAATGTTCAATTATTATATTCGCTATTGGCTTGGTAACGGGATCCAACATTTATTCAAAAATTTACAAATGAAAGTGAAGTGAAAACAACGCGAACACTAGCGACGAATATGTCGTGTTAACATTTTCAACAATAATTTGTCGCTACATATAACGACAAGTTATATGTAGCTAGTTTTATGAGAGTACAATTTCAATAAAAAAAACATATTCATCATATCATTTCAGGAATGCATTGTAGTCATTTAATTTTGTTTTTAATATTACGTCCTTACAACCTTTTCGTTTTGAAACTTACCTTCTACAGTAATACTTTGTGATTATATTGTTATATTATAAGTCTATAAAACTGACGAATTAGTTTCTATAAGTACCTATTGAAATTGTGTGTAAATATTGTTTTAATGTTAACACTTTAGAAATATTAACATGTCATCACACTGTATGGTGGAATGTGTTTATTAAGCACTAAATTTACTTTGTAACATCTGTACCTACCACATGTTATGCAAATAAATGATTATGATTATGAGTTGTGGCCACACGAACAAACTATCGTTCGACCCATAACATCATGGCTAAGTTCTGGGCACCGAAAGTGTTAGGAAAGAAGAAAGAAACATTTGTTGTCAACACTAGCCATAATATTATGAATAAAAAAAATGTATAAAAAAATATCGCAGAAACTTGTACAAATCTTTACAATTCAATTTTACAAATGGTAAAAGTAGTGTAAATAAAGAGAAAAAAATAAAATATAAAATAATAATAAAAAGAGAAATTACGACAAAAATTTTACAAGTGAAATCTCGAATTAAACAAAATTAGACATGAACTTATAAGTAATAAATAAAATAAAAAACTGATTTATTATAAAAAATAACAGTTTATAAGATATAATTTACCTGAAGGTGGTTGACTAGACACTCTCGGTTCATTGGTACTGTCGGACTTTTGTTCGGTTCCCGGTTCAGACTCAGTCGACAGTTGCACGTTTGATAAACGCTTTTTCTAAAAGAAAAATTATGTCATTTAAAAATATAGTTTTTATCTTTGGTCGCAGTAAAATCGAGTTATTTAGACAAAGGACCCGTGCGGGATTTTTCTTGAATTTACCTTATTTTGTAAACAGACTGGAAATCCCAGTTAATTCATAGACATAGGGAAGTTCCTTCATTTTTTGTTAAATCTTATAGCCTATGTTTGGTTGTTATTTTTTTTAGAGCTGATATATCAATTGTTAGATATTTTCTATACAAAAAGCTGCACATCCGCTATTTTTATGCCATGGTTTAAATTTATATGACTACTAGCTGACTCGCGCAACTTCGATTTGTGTCACATTTTTCATGATTGCTCCGCTCCTATTGGTCTTAGCGTGGTGATTTATAGTCTATAGCCTTCCTCGATAAATGTTTTTTTTTTTGAGAAATATTTTTTTTTCAATCGGACCAGCAGTTCCTAAGATTAGCGCGTTCAAGCAAACAAACAAACAAACAAAATTCAGCTTTATATACTAGTATAGACTAAAAAATCTGCCCTTAACCAAATAAGACTTGTCAGTTTGTTTGCGAATAGGGTAGTTGACTAAAAAAATCTAATTAGTCCGACAGATAGATTTCCAAAAAATATTGGACATGTATTTTTTCTTTTTTCACGTAAACAAAAAATGAAGCCGATACAGAGCGTTGAAAACTCGTGTGACGTCACTACTCGCTACAATTTTTACCGAGCCGTAACGTCACAAGCCCCCACTCCTGATCTTTGATGCTTTGTATCTTCGTCAGTTTTTATAGATTTGATAAAGGAAAAAATACGTGTCCAATATTTTTCTATAATCTAACTGACGGACTAAATATAATCATATATTTTTTACTCAGGAAACACCCCTATTAAAGGCGTAAAACCTGTGGTTTTAAAGTACATGAGCTGTTTATAAAGTCTTTGGTCTTTACCAAGTTCTCTTCTTGCATTTGCAACCAACGTCTGTCCTCTTCACTCTGATGTTGCTGTCGCGCTAATTCGGCCAACAGCCGCCTTTCTACTGCTTGTTCGCTGTCGCATTCCGGACTCTGTTACATATGAAATAAGAGCTGTAATCGACTGTATGTGTGCACAAAAAGTTTTGTTTTAAATGTGCGAAAAGATTTGGTGAATTTTAAACTTACTGCAATGAAGAATTAAAAGTCAAATTGCTTTGAAAACTGAAATATACAGCTTGAGCGTGCATTAAAAGGGACTTATTTCTATACATTTTTATAGAACCAACATTGCTGTTAGTGACAACGCCAATTTCCAAATTTTGTACAAATATTAACATGTTTTTAGTAAATAAAAGTAAAATGTTATCAACCAGACATGTAAGTATTGAAAAGATTTTTGATAATATTACAGCCACAATGTTAGTTCCTGTTTAAAATAAAATAAAAATGAAATCAAATGTTGAAACAATCTATTTGATATTTCACAAATGATTCTAAAATAAAATAATAAATAAAAATAAAAACCGACACTCTACCGGAGAAACCCAAATGACACAAAAATCTGAAAACAAAAACAAAACCAAAGACAAAAGAAAAATAATTCGAAAGAAAAAAAAGATTTATTTACATATATTAGGTATTATATGTACCTCAGGAAATGGGATTGGATATCTACAACACTGAAAGCCGACTATGAATGCATAAAAAAAAAACTTTAGACCGCTTTCTCGGAAAGGACATAAAATGAATTGATTTGAAATTGAGTTCAAACTATTTTGGGTTGTGATTGTCTCACACACGAGTTCCAGCATTATGCTGAGCGTTTGCGCGCATGTCACAAATTTTATTGTATGGTATGCGTCATGGCTCAAATAAAATGTACTATAAACTAGTTCTAATAAATAAAAAATGTAATTGGACCGCATCAGTAATCAATAAAATTAATCATTAAAATAATTGTGGGATCCGGTAAATACAGCATTTATTTACTTATAAATACTTGCTACATCTTCTATGCTGCATTCCTCACGGTTTCCTGACGTATCAAGCATGCATACTCTAATATCTACACACACGTACTAAATACTTTCGCCTCTCGTGTTTATGTTAAATGCAAAACTTAATTCATATTTCTTCAAATATTTTGGTTTTTACTGTACATAATTAAATGATGTTCCTTTTTTAAGGGCAATTATTAACACCCAGAAAAAACTATTCGATAAAAGGTGATTTTAAACCAACAAATCTTTTGCATTTAACCCCCAAACACCAACAACATGCCTTTTAAATGTAATTTAAAGAAAAAAGAATCTACGCGAACACAATCCAGTCACCTGCACGGGCTGTGCCACTCCGTGGACATGCGACACTCCCGTCGACACGCCCTGCACGGCGCCGTGCACCGGCATCACGCCGTGCACGGCGCCGGACGGGCCGGACACGGCGCCGGACGGGCCGGACACGGCGCCGGACACGGCCGGGCCCGGCGGCGCCACTGCCGGCTGGCACTCCATCCGGGAAGCGAAGATCACTGACGTATCCGCCGGCTGCACCATCGCCGGACGGTAGGCCGGCCCGGCCAGCTGCGGCGCTTGAGAACTGCCCACCTGAGCTCTGTACATCATCGGCTGAGCCCCAGAAGCACTGTGCGTGTATATCTGCTGTCCTCCGTACGCCATTGGAGGGACCACACCCATTGGTTGCGACGCAAAACCTTGGCCTTGTTGAAAAGGCTGTGGGCTTGCGGAGCGGAGAAAACCTGGAGGAACTTTGGAGGGTCGAGCCTGTCCGGGGGAGTACGGAACTCCCTGTACCACTCCTACAGGGACTCCATAAGCTGCTGAGGGATGAGAAGCCACCATACTACTTTCGCGTCTGTACTGCGGTCGCGCCATCGCTCTCTGCGCTGCGATCGCCACGCAACTCTTCACATTATCTCCTCCAAAGTCATATATCTCTTCCACCAAAGCTGGTTCAGGTTGTGTGCGCATCTTATTCATCACACTAGCTGCTAGTTGGGCGTTGAGAGCTCCTTGAACAGCAAACTGTCCCACATCTTGGTCCCTACGAGTCCTAGGAGGAGGAGACGCGGGTACGGAGTGCTGTCTCGTAAACGGCGCGATAGGGACTGGCGAACCGCGATGGGACACACTTCCCCTAGCGTTACGTTCTAAGGAACCCATTCTAATCGGAGCTCTTTCAGCACTGGATAAAGTTCCTCTAGTATTTCTCTCTAAAGACCGAACGCGGCTAGCATAAGTTTCGGACACTTCGGGCTCAACAGCCGGAGAAGGCGATGAAGTTTCGCGGGGAGACACGGGAATGTTCTGACAAAGATTGTCACAACTCTCCCGGGCACCTACTACTACAGTCAAGGTCTCATCGGGGGGCTCTGAAGGGGTCGGGGCGGGGACAATGGGATCAAGTTTTTGAAGACTAGCAGCAGGGATGGGGGCAGTTTGGAGAGGAATGTCGATCTTTTCATCGGGTCTAGGGTGTATGATCTTTTCGACGATGTCTTGGGTCTCTGGTAGGGTCTCGGCGAAGTCTACGGAGACAGTGTTGAATACCGAGGCGGGGGTGGTGTAGGCTTGCGGGTGGATGGCTCTCGCTTGGTTCTCTCGCAGTAGGTGAGCTAGGACGAGCGGGTTCTGCGCTACGATGTAGGTTTGCGCCGCGTTGCCACCGGCCGGCTGAGTTGTCGTGTCGCTTACTGTGTACAAAGAAGTTGCTATTAAAAATAACTGTCAAGAGTTTAATAGGTTGGAAAATAATCGGGTTCTTGGCCTATATAATGCTTACCACCGACAAACTTACAAGTCCCTATAGCACATTCAATTATGAGAAGTGGCCTGTGAACTAATAGATAGGTGGCGAGCCATATTATAATGTAATAGTAGTAGTAGTAGAAGACCTCCTCCGAAAACCACGAGAGCCCACTGCCGACAAACTGCTGTGCAGTTTGGCAGATGTTATTTGAAGATTTAAACATGTAACGCATTTGATAAAAAAAGTTTAATTACTAACATACAGTGCACATTTTGCACCTTTGGTTCAACAAGGACTATATATGTATATTATACATAGATAGCTAACTTCAATATTTGACTATAATCTTATCCTTGTTAGTAAAAGGGCACAATAGGGTATTTTACTGAAAAAATGTAATTAGTCCGTCAGATATATGAGATTATGATAGCTTTGTTCACCTCTTTCGACTTGACAAATCAAAAGTGCCTGTAAAGGGTTGAATTGAAATAAATGCTTTAAGTTTCAAGTGTGGTAGATTTACAAATATATTGTTTTTTTTTTTTCATGTAACAAGAAACGCTTTATCTTTATATTATTTTATTACGATTTCAAATGAAAAAAAAATACGTGTCCAGTATTTTTTATTGATGATTTTAGTATCTAGTAAAATACCCAATTCTTGACAAAAATTGATAAATGTATTGTTTGTGAAATTTTGAGATGCGATGGATACAAGGCAAGGCATTATAATAAAGGTGCCTAATACAAAAGATCATTATTAAAAATACAATAACGGTTGTCTGTGGATAACACTTACCTGCGATATTATTGGAGGGCCTCTGCGGCTTGGGCGGCGGCTCGTCGCTGACGGAGGCGGCGGCCACGCGCCGGTTCTCGCGCCGCATGGTCTCCCACGCGGAGCTGCGCTCCTCCTGCAGGATCTCGCTGCGGGACGGACCTCACGTTAGGCCAATGACTACGACTATGTTTCTCATTCTATAGCGTTAACCCTCATTAGCTTCATCGTGGCGGAAATATAAATAAGTGACCAAGCAAGTATGCAAAAAAGAAATTAGTTTTCCATTCGAGCTCTTAACTCATGGCCGCAGTAGTAGGTGCTGTGAATGTGGGGATTTAATCGCCAGGAGTCCCACAAAACCTTCTGCCCTCAGTCTTTACCACACGGAATTAATACACAAAAAAAAAAGAAGAAAATGTCAGTTCTTTCCCTGATTCAATTGCGACATCAAGAGACTCGAGCTCTAAGCTCGGCTTTAAGTCAATTTGGAGATAAAATCGTAACATAGCGCAGGCCACCACTTTTTAGAGCTTTCTTGGGATATGGAGTTTTTTGGATACAAATTACTCCTTCCGCTCTGGGTAGAGCGAAGGTAGTATCAGACTCTTACTGACTACAACCCATCTGTGTTCCTCCTAATGCCCTATGCGTTCCAGAGCCGCGTTAACTCTTCCGAACATTTCCTGCACCCTGGCAGGTACTGGCCCTAACAGGCCCGACCACTATGACATCTGTTTGAGGCGCGCGTGTAACACAACGCGCCGTCGACCCGGACCAGCAATGCTATTCTGTAAGAACTCACTCCAGTTCTCACTTCTGATTCTGCGGTGAAAACTGTATTTGGTATTCTGTAACTTGATGAAAACTACACTACCGCCACTAAGTGAGAACATAGGTGAAGCGAACTTGACAGTCAGAATATCAAATACTTTTCATTTCAGGTGAGTTACGAAGTGTAATCGAAAATGAGATATGAATCGAATTCGCACGTGAGTTCTTATAGAATAGCACTGCTGACTACCATACGACCCCCGACGCCCAGGGGTACTGCTTCTTCTGCTGCAGCGGTCGCAGCGTAAGGTTTGCTTTATCGGATCCCTGTGCTGGAGGCAGCCACGAGGCTGAGGGTGTACTTACAAGAGCGTCTCCTTGAGCTGGTGCGCGGCGGGTCGCTGGCTGGGCTCGTAGGCCCAGCAGCGCGACATGACGGAGTACAGGCGCGGCGGGCAGCGCGGCGGCAGCGCGAGCCGCTCGCCGTTCTCCAGCTTGCCGATCACGTCGTTGTTCTTCACGCCGCTGAAGGGCTTCACGCCCAGCATGAGGATCTCCCACATGCAGACGCCTGTGGAGAGAACATGAGGTTAATAAACGATAGGACTGAAGAAGGACATTGCGTGGGCCTTAAGCTTTATCAATAAGAAGAATTGGCAGCGGAAATCCTAACCCAAACGATAGGAGTGGATCTTCATCCGATGGTATGATCTAATCAAAATCTGTTGTTCAAAACATTTGCACGCCATGTATGTGGCAAACATGTCTGAACCAATTTCCTTTTTGTTATCTTGCATGCACTTAGCATTATTGCATGTATACACATGTTTGGGCAAATAAATCTTATCTTATCTTATCTAAAGAATAATAGAAATATATTCGTAGAATTTTCAGATATTTTTTATTGTTGACTAGAGATCCGTCCCGGTTTCGGACGGGTGAACATTTGTATTTATTTTAATATAGCCATTTTATTCAGGCATAACGAAGTAATCGAATGGTGATTTTTTTAAACCAGTTAGTAGTTTTTAAGTTTATTCTTTACAAACATACAACTTTCCACTTTATAATATTAGTATTGAAGTGTAGAAATGCTCGCGTGAGGCCACCATCTCTCTGATGGTAAGTGAAATGGAATATGACATGAGCAAGATAAGAATTGCTTGACATTGAACACAGCTGAATCCACCAAAAAATTCTCACAACTAGTTTCAGAATTTTTACCTTAAACCGCGTAAGAGAGATATGCATGCGTTCGGGGTGTACGTACCAAACATCCACACGTCTGAAGCGGAGGTGAACCGCCGGAAGTTGATGGACTCGGGCGCCATCCACTTGATGGGCAGCTTGCCGCGCGACGCCTTGTAGTACGACTTGTCCTCCACCATCTTCGAGAGACCGAAGTCTGCCAGCTGTGGAGCAAGACGGAACGTTCATACACTACACGCGAGAAGCAGATGATGTCTTCCTATAAAAGCACTGAAACTTATGGAGCTCTGAAATACTAGAGGTTTTCCAGAAACCAAGTTGGAATTCCTCATGCGCGTCATAATATTTTGGAATGTATTTTTTTTATTTTATTATTATACAGGGTTATTTGTAAAACACCAACAACCTCTTAAGAGGTCATTGTACTCATCAATATGAACAACTTTTACTACGAAAAAAAATCAGTTGTTCCTTACATTTATGTTCGTTTCGTTCGTTCGGTTTGGTCCCATAGTAAAAGTTGTTCATAATGATGAGTACAATGACCCGTTAAGAGATTGTTGGTGTGTTACAAATAACCCTGTATATCCGTAAGATTGTAAAATCGCGTAAAAGTAAACAATTTTTCCTTAATAAGACACAGAAACTATTTAATTTGCAAGGGATATTTTCTATGCAAAACGATTTTTTCATTATATATCGAGAAATTATAACCTAATAAAGATTTAGAATTCGTAATTTTCCGGTTTAATACCAATAGATAAGCTGTTACTTCCCTAGAATAACTCCTTCACAAGGGGCGATACAAGAAAATACTGTTTTAAAAAAGCATATTAGCAAATTTTTTTGACGGGGTGTCCACACACAGATGCACACGTGTGGACTCCCCGTCAAAAAAATCCCACCACCACCACCATACCAGCCAACCAACCATAAATCTTTATGGTTTTAAAACACGCTTTCCCACGATTCCTTTACTGTTTTGAACAACTTTCGAATATAATATATAACTGAAAAAGTCTAATTAGTCCGTCTGATAGATTTCCAAAAAATACTAGACAGGTATTTTTTTTGTCACATAAACAAAATATGAACAGTGAGTTGAAAACTCGCATAAAGTCAGTACGTGGTACAATTTATACCAGCGACGTGACGTCACCAGCCCCCGCACTTGAACTTTGATGCACTTTATCTTTATATCTAATAATTAAAAAAAATACGATTTCAAATGACAAAAAATACGTATCCAATATTTTTTGAAAATCGAACGGACGGACAAGATACAATTATGATTTTTATAACTAGTTAAATACCCAATTAAGCATCGAGGAACATGAAGCAATAGGGAACGTGTAGAAACTATAGGTGGCAGCACAGACGCGTCAATGTCATGTACTTACCTATATTTTACTTATAAGTTGCAAATTTGCCACGCTGGATGACTCGGTTTACTACGTGCACGTTCCCCTAAACGGAGGGAACGGGAAGTATAGGTGGCAGCACAGGTCAAATATTTATAACGTAAAAGTTTCAGATTTGCAACACTAGATGGCATAGTCTACGCCGTGCACGTTCCCTATAGGAAAGTGCTACTGAGATTTGCCTAACAATGGACTGGTGTAGTTCGATTATGTAATTCAAATGAAGAACATACCTTAACACAAGTGGGCGTGGAGACGAGCACATTCCTGGCGGCGATATCTCTGTGGACGAACTTCTTGCTCTCGAGGTAGCTAAGCGCTGTCGACAGTTGGTAGATGTACAGTACCAGCGTGCACGTCTCTAGTCTGGAACGATACAAGAAAATGGTTACAGAAGCTACTAGCAACTCGCTTAGGTTTAGCACGGGTCGCTAATATGAATACGATTCCAGTTGGCATAATCAGCCTTTTAACGTTCCCACTGCTGGGACTCAGGCCTCCTCTCTAGGAGCGGGGATGGGCCGTAATCCACCACGCGGGCCCAGTGCGGGTTGGTGAATGTCGCATGTTTTCGAATGTTTTGGTTCTAGGACATGCCGGTTTCCTTACGATGTTTTCCTTTACCGTTTTGAGAGCAGTGGTGATGAAATTAATTACACAAAGTAATATGCGCCTGGCTGGGTTTGAACCAGCGACCTACAATTCGTAAGTCGGGGCCGTTACCACTCGGCCACCACTGCTCCCCGTTGGCCTGCTTCCAGTTGGCATGAATCTTCAACAAATATCGCCATATTTCATCCAATTTACACAAAACCTTCAATAAACTAAAACCTCCTTATATTGGAGATTAGGTATCCGTTTAGAAATCCGTTCAGTAATTTTTGAGTATATCGCGTACAGCAAGACAACCAGACGCGGCTCGGAGGAACTTTATTTTATAATATGTCATATAGATATTCATGGTAAACAATAAATATAATACCAAATATAGACTATGTATTTTTTTAACATTTGAAGTTATTTAGAAGGAATTTTCAGTTTTATTTTCGGGTCATCCTCATGCTTGTTGGCAACTCATTTCACATGCTATATCGGACCTATATTTTCGGTAACGTACAAACTATATATAATTCTTCTTCATCTACATAATAATTATGATATAGTTTCTACGACATGGCAATTGCACTAGAACCGGTCAAGGGAAACCGTTAAAAAAAAATGAAAAATATTGCTTTAAACGGATGTAATGTAGATTTATGTGATGTCAGGTCTTTTTAGTGTAGGTTTGTGGTAGTATTGATACTGCTACAAAAAAGGAGAGGGGTGGGGAGGTTATGTGTAGAGTGATGTATCAGAATGTGTGGCGGCGGACCTGTGCGCGTTCTGCTGCAGGTAGGCGCGCATCTCGCCCAGCGTGGCGAGCTCCATGACTATCCAGATGGGCGGCGCGCTGCACACGCCCACCAGCCCGATGATGTGCGGGTGCGAGAACTGCTGCATTATGTCTGCAACCAACACATGCAGCTGCTTTAATGTGTTACAACTATAATTAACTGTCTTTTTTGTATGTAACTGGTTACTATTAATGAATCACCTTTGTACCTATTTTCTGTTTCCTTCTTCTTATATTTTTATTAAATGTGTGTACATAAATTGTTAAATAAATAAATAAATTGTTCCACTGTTCGAAAAAGGCCTCCTTTTATTCATTTTAATGATCCAGGTTTTGTTCTACAATATGAAATATTTTCGACCTTCAAATTGTCCAAATAAAAAACCGCAATCTGTCAGACAAAAATGTATGTAGGTAGTAAATAAATTGCGCATAATAACATTGCAACCATAATCTTCACACCAGAACAGAAAGTACTATGGTCGTTTTTGCTAATACTTGGAATCAAAATGAATGCCTTAATATTATTGCACTGTTGGAATTACTCCTCCCGCGCGAATTTTAGTATAGGTGCCACGAAACAAAAAAAAAGTTTGTAACAGACGGTCGCACACATACACACGCGTGAAAATATAAGGGATCTTTCCTCTACCATAATGCATGTATTATACATAATTATAAACCTTCATCTTTAATTACTCTTTCTATTAAAAAAACCGCATCGAAAACCGTTGCGTAGTTTTAAAGATTTAAGCATACATAGGGACAGAAAGCTGGAAGCGACTTTGTTTTATACTATGTAGTGATGATAAGTTAATTTTAAGACCGCGTTACGCATTAAGTGTACACCTGTAATGACAGTTGAACGGGAGATAAATAAATAAAGGCAGACGCACAAGCCTCCTCGAGGAACTTCTCTGCGGTGTCGAGGTCGGCGTCCATCTTGCAGGTCTTGACGGCGACGGGCAGCAGCGCGTCCCCGCGCGCGCCGCCCGCGCGCTGGCGCCGCAGCGACGGGTGGCTCCACGACGTCACCTTGCACGTGCCTGCGCCGCGCACACCGTACGCATTGCGTTACTTGTCGTTTCAATGATAATACAGTAAAACTTGGTTAAGTGGGACCTGGATAAGTGAGAAACCTCCATAGCTGGAACTTTTGCTTAGGTCCCGACACTTTAGTAATGAATTACCTCTGTTAGTGGGACAACACAAACCTCTATATCTGGGATTGGTTCTTTCCATTTTATCGTCATAATTACCTCTATTATTGAAACAGTGATTATATTTTACCTATTTTACGGAGACTATATTTTAGGGATTAGTTCTTTCGATTTTATTCGTCACAAGCACCTCTATAATGAGACAGCGAGTGTAATTTAACTCTTATATTGGGACTATATTTTGTGTACCAACATTATGTGGATGGAACTCTCCGTAAATGAGACAGATATCTATTTATACCTGGATATATGAGACACTTGGTAAGTGGAACACCTCTTTAAGTGAGACAAATTTGCAGGTCCCTTAAGGTCCCAGTTATCCAAGTTTTACTGTAATATAATTTGACAAGCTACACACATCAAGTGTCTAAACACTTGTATGGGGAACTATAAAGGACTATTCAAAGGAACCGTCTCAGACTGCAGCGAAAATAATAAATATTATTATCTATCTTGTTTTTAATTTTTTAGTTCACTTTTTGACATGGAAGGCGTGTTTTCTTCGGAATTCCTTAAATTTCTTACTATAATTATGTGAATTATTCATGCAACTAGGAGTTGTCGACAAAGGCTGCAGCTATTACTTTGGAAAATAATACGTATAATTTACCTTTATGTACATCTCCAAATTGTCCTTCACCAATGATGCCAGTCAGTTCTATTTGATTTCGTACTAACTCGTAATCTCGAACTGAAACAAGTCACGTTTTTCACGCTGTAAATCTATGTAGGTATTTTATAAAATAGACTAGCTGACCCGCAATTTCGTCCGCGTCACATTATTCATCAATTCTCCGCTCCTGTTGGTCATGTTATATATATACCTATAGCATATAATAGCCTTCCTCGATAAATGAGCTGTCTAACACTTAAAGAATTTTTCAAATCGGGTCAGCAGCTGCACAATGGGACCACACGACAAGCACCAACTTTCGAATACAAAAAGAATCACAACATCGGGACACACAGTACAAAGTTATGAGGTAACACGCACAAAAAATAAATGCAGCCGAATTGAGAACCTCCCCCCTTTTTGGAAGTCAGTTAAAAAGAGAGAGTGTGAGTTGTGTGAGTTACCGGCGGGCGTGGAGTAGTCGGCGTCGTCGTCGACGATCTCCGCGTAGTCCTCCGACAGCAGCGTGGCCGTGTTGCCCTCCCACGAGCTCGTCTTGCCCTCCGACGAGCTGCTGCTCATCTCCGCTGCCGACATTATTATAGGTTCACGGACATGGGGTAACAGGTCGTTAAGTTAGAAATACCTTGTCTAGTATTTTATTCAACACTATTGGTCTTAGCGTGATGATATATATATATAGCCTTCCTCGATAAATGGGCTATCTAACACTGAAAGACTTTTTCAAATCGGACCAGTAGTTCCTGAGATTAGCGCGTTCAAACAAACAAACTCTTCAGCTTTATAATATTAGTATAGATAATAACATACGTTTATTTTCACCACAATATTTAATAGAAATACAGGGTTATTTGTAAAACACCAACAACCTCTTAAGAGGTCATTCAGCTGTTCCCTGCATTTATGTTCGTATAACTCATCAAAATGTAAGGAACAGCTGATTTTTTTTTCGCGATTTCAGGTTTGGTCCCATAGTAAAAGTTGTTCATAATGATGAGTACAATGTCCTCTTAAAAGGTTGTTGATGTTTTACAAATGACCCTGTATATACCTAAGTACATTAATTGCCAAGTAGTACAACACTGTAAATATTTTTGGGACTGGTGCCTACACTAGGCCTTTGGCCTGTGTTTTTTTTGATGTAACATGACGATGACGATTGTTTAAAAAAAAAATTAAGGAATTAAAAACATAAATGTTTTTGTTTAAATTAATCATAATTTAAATACTGAATAATGATTAGCGAATTCCAAATTCTTTCTTTTTTTATGAAGAATCTGCTTATCTTTAAAATAATCGAATAGCTTTTATATGAGTATGATCCAATTGCACCACAAAATTTAATCGAGATTTATTCTGTAACAAAAATGTTGACTCGGCGATTGAAACCATAACTGTGGTTTGTACCAGTGGCCTAACACTGTTTGATATTGTTACGAGCTTCGGGTTCGTTACAATAAAATCAGCCGATTAAATAAACAAAGATGATACTTTAATTTACACCACACTAATTACACTATAAACTCACTAATCACAAAACACAATCGCACTATTAATCACTTGAGTTCGCAGTCGAAGATCGCTCTCGAAGTTATCACTTGTATCGCAAATCCAATACTGACCAGGGCTTGAAAACGATACCAATTCACATTAAAAATAACGTTACGTAACGGTATTTTCATAGAGATACTTGCATATCGGTAAGATTTGGTAGCGTTACTTAGTAGCATAACATTATAATAACGTTAAAAATTATAACGGTATTTTTGCTGTTATTGTAAAAATAGTGGTAACTAGTAACGGTATATTTTGGTTATTTTATGCGACGTTGCCGTTTTCTCCAAGGCCGCGCCGGCGCGGCACGGCGGCGGCGCGCGCCCCTCTGACGCGCTTGCCGGCGCTGTTGCCATTTCGTTTGTCGTCTTTTCAACTCTCACGGCAGTCGCACGCGCTTACAGATCACGCTCGCGAATTGTTACTTCAATTTAGATTAGCTACTACAGCTGATTTAGTTCTTATGTTTTGAGTCACGATTCCGAAAAGTTCAAGATGGGGCGTAAGAAAAGAAATGTCGTCTATAGATATTTTGAAATAAATGATGACAATACCTCAACTTCTTTAGTGCCAGAGTGTAGAAAAAAATTAAATGTTAGTTTAAAATACTTAATTTTTATCTCTTAGTAGCTCAATGCCGATTTTCTATATGATCGACTGCATGGCGATTATAAAAATAAGTACCATCAATCTTGGTCTCTTATTCTTATAAAACGCCCCGCGCTAAACCTGTTCAAGGACAAAATGTTGTTACCATGCGGTCGACTGAACTATAAAAATATACCTAACGCAAGATTTCGTTTGAAGAATAAGATACCTATTTTTATATTTCTATCTTCATTTCAAACTAATTGTAATAATGTTATTTCACAGTCGACCACTTCAATTGGTGCGACTGTCGCCGTCGTCGGTCGGCTACCTACTAAGTATACCTACCTAAACTACATCTTAGGGCCACAACACATTTACACACATGACGACGTCCAGGCACGTCCAGGGTCGAACGCCGCTACGCAGTGGTTAAAAAACCGAATTAACCAAATTATAGTAAGCAAATAATAATTTTTAAGTCAGCCTTTTGGATCGCTATGTGCATAATAGAAATAACTCAGTCCCGCGACCTCGCACCACTTCACTGGTACCACATACATGTGTTTTGGCCCTTAGAGTAGATTTGCGTGCGTCTCGCTCAATCAGTATCTACCCCGTGTGTACAATAAGTACACAAGTACACAAGTAATACACGTTACTTGTCTATGCATTTCAACTAAGTATAAGATGGCATTGGCACAATATTGTTGTGACGTTTAACAAAAAATACTTTGTGCAAATTAATTTTCAATAATGTTTATTATCGTTATTATCTTGTTAGTAATATTTTGATGTGATTATTATTTATTTAAGAATGAAAATAAAAGAGAGATTATAAGAAAAACATGTGCCCTGACGTCGGACATCCAGGAAAAGGCTCTCTGGTGTATGCTGTTTGCCGACGACATTGTATTGGTTGCCGAGAGTGGCCTAGAGGTTCAGAGCAGATTGCAGGTGTGGTGGAGTGGAGTGTAGAGAGTGTTGGCCTAAAATTAAGCATCACCAAAACTGAATATTTGATTTGCAATTTCGGCGGTCTTTTCAGTCCTGTGCCCTTAACTCTCACCGGAACGCACATACCGATCTGCTCCGACTTTCGGTATCGCGGGTCGCTTATCCAAGGGAATGGCGAAGTAGACCGAGATGTAACACATCGGATCAACTCAGAATGGATGAAATGGCGACAGGTTACTGGAACAACTTGTGACGCACGGATCAAGCTGAAGGGTGAAATCTATAAGTCCGTGATAAGACCTGTCATATTGTATGGATCAGAATGTTGGGCTTTGAAAAAAACGGATGAAAAAAGATTGCATGTAGCAGAGTTGAGAATGATGAGGTGGATGTGTGGTGTGACGAGAATAGATAAAGTGAGAAATTAGTATATTAGAGGAAGTTCGAAAGTGGCGCCAGTGGCTAAAAAGTTGAAAGGAAATCGTTTGTCTTGGTATGGTCATGTGAAGAGAAGGGACGAAATGCATGTTACTAAAAGAGTTATTAGTTTAAATATGGATAGATGGAGAGGGAGAGGGAGGCCAAAGAAAAGATGGATGGATTTTGTGAAGAGTGATATGAAAGAAATGGGGGTTAGTGATAGCGTAAAGGGTGACAGGACAGAATGGAAGACAAAAATGTGTTGCGCACACCCCAAGGCACACGGGATAAGGGCAGGAAGATGATGATGACGCCACCTACCTATCTATATTTTACGTGTGCTTGTAGTTTGCATTTGGGTTAAGCATAGTGCTAGTGCAGGTGAACAGCCTGTTGTTTTTTTGTTGTGGTACTATCCTTTATTTATTTCGTGTTTAGATAATTCCAACCGTTCGTTGTGGGTTATTCAAATAAAAGTACAGAACATTTTTCTGTTTTGACTCAGTTATTATGAAATGAATGATTGCGTATATGGCACAAATAATGTGCACACAATTTCGCATCGAATGACCCCCCCCCCCCCCAATATATGAATTTAAAATTACAAGATCAGGGTCCAAGCTACCAGTGGTCAGGGCTCCCGAGAGAGGAACCTCCTAACGATACGCGCCGTGTCCAGGACTACTGATTTCTGGATCAAGCCCTTGATTCAGCTGCCCAACGAGAGCCTCTTGAGATGTTGATCGAGGCTCTTGGCAATTATGCCATTGGCCGTCACGATTATCGGCACAATGACTGCTGTGTTCACATCCCATATGTCGACAACCTCGCGAGCCAAGTCAAGATATTTCGATTGTTTATCTTTCTCAGCCTTCACGAGGTTCTCGTCATGCGGGACTGCTATATCAACAATCATTGCGCGACGCTCTAGTCGGTCTATCACCACTATGTCAGGCTTATTGGCAACAATAGTCCTGTCAGTGATGATATACCAATCCCAATACAATGTGCAATTGCCATTTTCGAGAACTTGTTCGGGCACATACCTATATTACGGTAGTTCCGATTCCACAAGATTGTATTTAAGAGCAAGTTGCTGATGGATAATCCTGGCTACAAGGTTGTGCCTGTGCAAATAGTCTCCGTTAGCCAGACTAGAACAACCGGAAATAATATGGCGTATGGATTCCCCGGGCCGGTGACAAGCCCGACATATGTCAACCGTACCGTCCTTCACAATGTATTCCCGGTAGTTGTTCCTCATCATAACTTCGTCTGTAATCGCACAGATAAAACCTTCGGTTTCCCCAAAGAGGTCACCAAAACGCAGCCAGGCCACGGACGCTAGAAAGTCTACATCGGGCCCATGTAGGACCCGATAAAAGCGTCCGTGAAGCTCCTTGCTCTGCCATACCTCCCTGCGATCATCTGTTGTAAGTACTACAGGTTTGCGCCAGTTCTCGCTTGCCAAGGAGAGCGGGGTGAGGCCCTTGTCCACCACGACCACATCTCGCTGCATACCCACTTCGGCTTCTTAGAAGAATTCCCTGAGACTGCATATCTCGCGTGCAGGGATAAACCCTGCATAAGGCCACGACCTCCACACTTCCGCGGAATATACAGCCTCATCACCGAAGATCGTGGGTGATGCATCCGATTTGCGGTCAGCAGTGAACGGACCCTCCTGTCCAGGGCATCTAGTTCCGTCCGAGTCCATTTAAGTATGCCGAAAGAGTACATCAATACCGGCATGACCCAACCGTTGAAGGTGCGCACCTTGTTTCCGTCTGATAAAAGACTATTTAGTACTTGTTCAGGCGGCCAAAGAAGCGCTCCTTCAACGATTGTTTCACGTCAGCAGCATTGATGCCCAACGCTTCCGACATACCCAAATACTTGTAAGTGTCGGTTGAGCAAAGGGATCTAAGGTGTATGGAATCCGAGAGTTGGGTTCCCTCGGATTCCATAATCTCACCTCGCTTCACATGCATGACTGCACATTTTTCCACACCAAATTCCATCCTGGGCCTCAAGTCTGCTATTACAATAGTGTCAGAATGGTCAATGAGGTTGATTTTGACAAGTTTGGTAATCTAATCATATAAAAGCGTCACTATGACTTTCCAGTGGTCAACCCATGACACTCCATTGAAAGAAATAGCATAGAATGGTAATCTCGTACATAATTACAAATTAATGACAGATGTATGCGGTAGTCTGCTAAAATTTTGACAAACCCTTTGATCAGTGACCTACCATTTTTTTTGGATGGGAAATCATCAAATGACCCCTCCTGCCCTGGGTGGAGCGGTAGGGAGTGTCAGACTCTTACTGACTAAAACCCACCCGTGTTCCTCTTGTGCCCTTTGCGTTCCAGGGCCGCGGTAACTCTTTCGAACAAATTCCGCAACCCTAGCAGGCATATGGGGCCCCGTCCCTGGTGCTGACGGCTCCTTGAGACGCGCGTGGAACACGACGCGTCGTCGACTCAGCCACCCACGCTCACCGTCCACAGGCGATCAGTGACCTACCATTAGAACGTCGTTGTGCAGTCATTTCTTTTAATAGCTCGGTTATCAAATAGTATTACAACACCATTGACCGACCAATGATCGACACTTATGAATTTAGCAGATTACGAACTTTTAGCAAAATGACAATGGGATCGTGTTAGAATGATAAATTTATAAAAATAGCAGACTTGGGGCCCTGATGGCGCTACTGAAAGTTTCTGTTACCTTCAGTAACTTCATCAGTTGCAAGTTGTTGGGTGCAAAGAGTTTCAAATCATCCATGTAAAGGAGGTGCGATATGACCTGACCACCTCATCTAAACCGGTAGCCTTGGCCCGAACCCTCTAGCAATGTACTAAGAGGGTTGAGAGCCAGACAAAACCACAGTGGACTGAGACTGTCGCCCTGAGATATGTCGTGCTCGATCCTTATCGGTTCACTGTTCGCTTGGATCTGTCGACATCCTGGATAGTGAAGGACCGTCCTCCACTGCCCCACACACGACATTAGGAAGGCGTGTAGAGCTGCATTGACTTTATACAACTCCAGCACCTTCATGAGCCATGTATGTGGCACTGAGTCATAGGCCTTCGACAGATCCTTGCGGGAGGGACGAACCTGTTGGCTTATGGCCATGTCTATGAGGAGTAGCTCCTTAGTGCCGCGGGACCCCTTCCGACATCCATTCTGAGAGGAAGACATAATCGAGTTGCTCTCAATGTGTCCATTTATTTTCACTCTCAGGATGGATGTAAGAAGTTTATAGACCGTCGACAAACAAGTTATCGGTCTATAATTCTTGGGTTCCGCGGGACTACCTGTCTTATGAAGCAGGTGGGTAATGCCAGTTGTTAGAAATGAACCAGACTCTAAAGATGACTGGAAAAGCTGCTATACCACTTAAGCCAAAAGTTGTGCAGTCCGTCCGGTCCTGGAGATTTCCAGTTCGGTAACGGATGGACTGCTGTGGCTGACTGACTGATATTTGTTGGTGTTATGATGATTTTTTCCATTTGTGGTATAGCTTCACACACGCGCTCGACATCACGCATCCAGTCACCTTCGGTATGACGGACGGGCACTGACCAGATGCTTCGCCAGAATTTAGTCGTGGCGATATCATCCGGGCGGCATACGTCCGTCACACTTTGTTCAGGTCGCTTCTAAGCTCTATACACCAGTGGCGAAGGGTGATATGTTGAGAGAGGTAAGCCGAAGCAAAAAAAAAACTTGAGTGGTGTAAAGGGACACCCGGACGGAACGAAGTTCTTGTCTTGTCTTGTCTTGAAAAATCATACTTACGCATCTAAATGTTGATTTAAAGTTTTAGGTAATTTCAGTCTCACTACATTCATCTGATCTCTCTGCAGTTATGTTTTGTACGATTGTATTTTATAATTTCTTTCTCTCACGATATTCACTACATCTTTGTGCATTTGTTTTTTTTCTTGATGTTATAGTTTGTACCTAAAAGTAGTCGATGCTTTAGTATGAAATAAAGAATTATACATGTACATACACACACATATATATATATATAACAAACATAACCGTTTAACACACCCATCCAAATCGTGACCTCACTAACAGCTGCTTAACTCAACCCATCCTTTTCGCAACTTTGTCAACAGTTGTTAAAACACCCATCCAAATCGTGACCTCGCTAACAGCTGCTTAACTCCACCCATCCTTTTCGCAACCTTGCCAACAGTTGCTTAACACACCCATTCAAATCGTGACCTCACTAACAGCTGTTTAACCCCACCCATCCAAATCGTAACCTCATTCACAGCTGCTTAACCCCTCCGATCCAAATCATAACCTCAATAACAGCTACTTAACCCCACCCATCCAAATCGCGACCTGACCAATAGTTGCTTAACACACCCATCCAAGTCGTAATATCATTCACAGCTGCTTAACCCCTCCGATCCAAATCACAACCTCAATAACAGCTACTTAACCCCACCCATCCAAATCGCGACCTCACCAATAGTTGCTTAACACACCCATCCAAGTCGTGACCTCACTAACAGTTGCTTAACCCCCCATCCAAATCGTGACCTCACTCACAGCTGCTTAACCCCACCCATCCAAAACCGCGACCTCACTATTAGTTGCTTAACTCCACCCATCCTTTTCGCAACCTTGCCAACAATTGCTTAACACACACATCCAAATCGTGACCTCACTAACAGCTGCTTACCCCTTCCATCCAAATCGTGACACAAAAAGTGTCGTTACAACTTCGTTCCTAAAAAAAACATTATATGCTTACTTCCATCTCGCTCACGCGCACGCATTTTGTATTACTGTCTCTTAGCATAACTCGGCGGATACCGGCTTACATGGACTTCAAAAGAGACCTTGACCTCTGAATTTGTTTCGGTGTTTCTTCTCAGGGTAGTCAGCTAGGAAACACCGGACTCATTTAGTTTTTATAACGGCCAAAACAGATTGACGTGTAAAAGTGTTTTTACAACCTACTTACAAAATAAAAATCATTCATCAGTTATCCTTTAATATTTTTCCATGGTTTTAATTGCATCGCCAATCGATTTACTACGCAATAGTTAGGTAAAAGGTACTCCTTGTTTTTGTTGATTAAAAAAAACAGTTAAATAAAATGACAGTTGACAGTTTAAAACACGTTAGTGCACATTGAAAAGTTTTTATATTACAATTTCAATTAGGAGCAAAAATTGAGATTCGCCGACTTATTTCTTTCATCTGCCTAGCCTTTTCCCAACTACATTGGGGTCGGCTCCCAGTCAAGCCGGATTCAGCTGAATACCAGTATTTTACGTGAAGCGGCTGCCTACCAGACCTCCACAACCCATTAACTGGGGAACACGGTACTTCCGCCGACTTATTTCTTTGTAAAATAAATATTCGGGCAAAACCGAATGGTTTATAATTCATAATTACCCGAGTAGACTAATTCCAATAAAAACAAAAAAAACTTGAGCTAGAGTGTCCTAATCTTACTCAACAGTACACTTAAACGAAAATCTATCGAATTAAAAAACAACCAGTTGAATACTGTACATGATTCTTCTTATAGATCGTCGGGTAAATCCAATAAAACAAAAAAGCGCGTGAAATATCACTCGCTCACAAAAATGTTGTTAACAGACCAACACACGCTCAAAGCGTCTTGACCAGTTGAAACTCGGGGTTGGATTCGAATGTTGTTAGAGCAAAAAATTATGCTGAGATTTCTAGATATTTGATATTATTGGAATATCCCGATTTTCGGAGTTAGCCGAATGCACCTTACCTGTTTTTGTTTCATTATTTTAATGTACATTTAGTGATACCTATTCCGAAACCCGAAACAATTATCCGAAAAATCAAAGTCGCTTTTGTCTCTGGTACTATAACAAATGCTGTCTACCTATTCGGACTTCGGACCCGTCAAACAAATGGTGCTTTTAAATTTTCATCGCATACGATACCCTATTCACAATAAGATTAGACATTGAAATAAATCTTTTGCTGTCCGTTCAACCGATTTTGACTTCCATTACGTTGGTGGCATGACAAATGGCAGCTGCAGTAAATAGTTGGTATTATAATCATGCTTGATGATTTTGCTTTTAATGCCATCTTTATGCTTACGGAATAGAAATACAAATCGGTTGAACGGACTTTTAAAAAGTTTTGTTTAAATGTCTAATCTTATTTGTAAATGAAAAAAAGCACAGCTCCTTTGGGTGCATTAGTGACTAACTTACAATTACACTTGCTAGTATGGTGGCCATCACTCTGTTGTTAGTATCTACTGCTCTGAAGCGTTACGTACCGAACATGTAGGTACTATGGCAACTAAAAGCGGTCAGTAGGTATGCGGCGATAGAGACATCCCCGATCGGAGCGGGCGGGGGAGTGTTGCTACTCAGCAGCGATCGCACGCGCCGTACTTACGCGGCTCGTTATCGAAAATAGTTATTCGCAATTTAAACAAAAGCCATATTATGCATTTGTTGAAACTTTTGTGTGGTAGCAGAGTTTATTATTACGAATATACAAGTGCAAACTTTATAAACTTAAATTCAATATGTCGCTAATCATAAAGAAAAAATACAATTACTCGTGCAGCCATATACTTAGTTGTTAGAACTTTTGTTGTAAGGTATAACTAATCTCTTTAAGTATATAAGAATTATTTGAAAAACTTAAAAAAAAATTTGAATGAGTTACGGGACATTTTTAGATTTCTATTGTTCCATAGTACCTATCTGTTAGCATTTTCACTAATGTATCCTTTAGATAGTACTTACAAAGAACCCGTATACTGTTTTAATTTAAATTTTCTAATATTTGTATAACACGAAATAATAAGAAATACCTACTTATTACCTATTGCATCACTCTAAACTGTTAGCATTTTTGTAAATAGCAATGAATTTACGAAACTTATCCACTCAGCGAAAATTAAAAACTTTTGAATTATCGAAGGGCATAGACTTCTGGCTACTGGACTAAAACTGTAATTCTCCTTGTAGAGAAAAATTCTCATTTCTCCCATCATCACCAACACAGTTATTAAATATAACACTCTGAACAGGTCTTCTCGGAGGTGTATGCATTCTGTAACCGTTTTAGGTATTTTTTGGTCTCACATTTACTTTCTGTAACCATTCCAGCTTCTTCCTTGTTCTCACATTTATCTTCTTGCTTAATTATTTTCTGCATTGTCCGTATTTTAGTTTTATCGATGATGTCTAACATTTTTTTGGAATTGGACGAGAGCGACGGTAACAAAACTAACTCATAACGATAAAATGTGCCAGATGTAACGTTATGATAGTAACGTTACCAGTATTTCAAGCCCTGATTGAACGAGAGCGACGGTAACAAAACTAACTCATAACGATAAAAATTACGATAGCGAAGATTTTACCGTTACGTATTTTTAACGATAAAATGTGCCAAAAATACCGGTAAATATAGTAACGTTATTTATTAGATAACGATATCTGCCTGTAACGATACCATATGTTTAACGGTATTTCAAGCCCTGATACTGACTCGGTCGGCTCATGTGCCGGCCTTATATAGGGTGCCGAGTAGAACTCCAGAAAGTTCGCGTACATATCGGTCGCGACCGACTAAGGTCCGAGAATTCTAGCATAGATAAATCTCGAAGGTCCTTGACTTCACTAGTTCTGCTACTCGATACTAGATGGCGCTAGTGGTACCGAATGCCGCTATCATCCTAACTTAATTCTGGCGCGCAACACTGCCCCCTCCTAAGACATGCTCGTCCCGAGCATTATCAGCGCCATAATAACGCGCCAGTCGATCAACGTGGACGATCTTAGGAGCGCTTCTTGTACCTTTCTGTATACGGTAGGTCACGTCATTGATCTTCGTCACAATCCGGTACGGTCCGTCCCATTTAGCTTGAAGCTTAGGAGATTTCCCTTTGCTGCGAACTGGATTGTGCAACCACACTAGTGAACCTTCCTCGAACCCTTTATCGTTCATTTTGCGGTCATAGCGGGTTTTCATCTTTTCAGACATTTGCTGGCCCGATTGTCTGACGTGCTCATGAATGTCGTTCATTTTGTTCCGCAAGTCATTCGCATAATCGGTTATACTGCGTGGAGCATCAGGTGGTATTCCGGTAATCAGGTCTGCAGGCAACCGCAATTCTCTTCCAAAGTTTGCGAAAGCTGGTGTCACTGACGTGCTTTCATGAACAGCACTTCGGTATGACAGCAAAAACGGTTGTATGTGCTTGTCCCAATCCCGTTGCCGGTTTTCCACAACTTTGGCCAGATATCTCTCCAATGTCTGATTAAATCGTTCTACCATCCCATCCGATTGTGGGTGGTAAGAAGTTGTCCTCGTTTTATGAGTACCCATAACTCGGCAAGTTTCCTGGAATATTTGGGACTCAAAATTCCTTCCTTGATCGCTGTGAATCTCCAAGGGTACTCCAAAACGACAGAAGACTTCATGAACTAGTTTATCCGCAATTGTTGAAGCTTCTTGGTTTGGAATGGCGAAGACTTCCGGCCACTTAGTGAAATAATCCATAACCACCATGAAATACTTGTTACCACTTTCACTTTCCGGAAACGGTCCCGCAACGTCTAGCGCTATCCTTTCCCATGGTGCACCAACATTGTACAATTTCAATGCACCTCTGCTACGAGTCTGAGGTCCTTTTACAGCCGCACAACTTGTACACTTGCGACACCACTCCTCAACATCGTCACGACAGTGGACCCAGTAAAACCGTTCCCGTATCCTCAGTAGAGTCCGTTTAACTCCCATATGGCCTCCTGAACAACCATTATGGTACAGCTGTAGAACATCCGGTACTTTAGCTTTAGGGACAACCATTTGCAAATGACAGTTGTCTCCCCGAGCATTTTCCCATTTACGGCACAGGACTCCATCCTGAATCACTAAGCTGTCCCATTGGGCCCAATAGCTTTTTGTGATTGAACTCATCGCTGAGACATCACTCCACGTAGGCTTCGGAGCACTGGCCTTCATCCACTCCAGGATCGGCTTGATGTCCAAATCATCCTGCTGTGCACGTTCCAAGTTTTCCTTCCACTCGTTACTAAGATCTGTCTTGATCATCCTCACAGGTACGACTTCTTTACCCTCTTGCCGAGTACAATGCTTGCAGTCTTCAGGGCAAGGTCTTCTTGATAATGCATCTGCGTTGCCATGAGATTTCCCGCTGCGATGTTCAATCACAAAGTCGTATTCCTGAAGTAGTTCAATCCATCTCGCAACTTGCCCTTCTGGATTTTTGAATTGCAGTAGCCATTTTAGCGCAGCATGGTCAGTTCGTAAGTGGAATTTCCTCCCCAGCAGATATTTGCTAAAATGCTGCAATGACTTGACCACAGCAAGTAATTCCCGTCGCGTGACACAATAATTCCTTTCTGGCTTCGACAGAGACTTGCTGAAGTACGCTATCACAACCTCTTGATCGCCATTCCGTTGAGATAACACACCGCCAAGTCCTATGTCGCTTGCATCTGTGTCAACTATAAATTCCTTGCCCGTATCAGGATACCCCAAAATAGGTGTTTTACACAGACGTTCCTTGAGTTCCTGGAATGCAATGTCGCAACTCTCGTCCCAGCAGAATTGTCGCTTCTCCTCAGTTAGCTTGTGCAGGGGTTTGGCTATATCTGCAAAGTTCTTAACAAATCGCCGATAATAGGAGCACAAACCCAAAAATGCTCTAACTTGTGTCTTGTCTTTTGGAATTGGCCAGTCCTTGACAGCGGCGATTTTCCCTGGATCAGTGCGGATACCTTCTTCCGACACTACATATCCCAAAAAGCTAACTTGCCGTTTGAAGAATGAACACTTCTTTGGACTCAACTTGAGGTTTGCACTCTGGATCTTCTTGAGTACGCGTTCCAGGTTTTGCAGATGTTCATCAAACGTACGGCCTACGATGATGATGTCATCCAAGTAGACCAGACAAGCCTCGCCAATTAACCCGGTTAGTACTAGTTCCATCAACCTTTCAAACGTTGCCGGAGCGTTGCACAATCCAAACGGCATGACTTTAAATTGCCACAGACCCTTTCCCGTTGAGAATGCAGTTTTCTCCTTGTCCTTAGGATCAATTTGAACCTGCCAGTAGCCACTTTTTAGGTCCAACGTGCTAAACCACTTAACTCCAGTAAGCATGTCCAACGTGTCATCAATTCTTGGCAAAGGATAGCTGTCCTTCTTCGTAACGTCATTCAGACGACGGTAGTCAACACAAAACCGCATGCTGCCGTCCTTCTTTCTTACCAGCACAACAGGTGAACACCATGGACTCGATGAAGGTTCTATGACACCATCCTTAACCATTCCCTCAATCATGGTTTCCACTTCTTTTTCACGCGCTACCGGCAATCTCCTTGGCCGCTGACGGATAGGCAACTCTTCTCCTGTGTTTATTTTGTGTTGAACTAAGCCAGTCTTCCCGATGTCAGCATCATTTGAAGAGAAAACATTGGCATACTTCAGTAACATCCTCTTCGCCTTGACCATTTCATTTTGAGACAGAACGCTGCGACAGTCATCTAAAAGTGTGGTCACTTTCGTTTGGGCGTCCTTGCTGAGGTTCCCAGTCGATAGATTTTGGCACCGACGTAACCAATCCACTTCCTCACATGTACCAATCAGCGTGCCCTTATCTATCATCTGTTCCTTATCACAAAGGTTCAGCACAGGTACTCTTGAGATGTCAGTGGCTCTAACCAAAGTACGTGCCACTTTCCATGGAAGGTCGCTTTCTACCCTTTCCACAAGTACACACCGATGAGTCTGCCTAGGATTTCGAGGAAGCCTAACCGGCACAATCGTTTCCGATCTCGGAGGAAGAACAATCTTCTTTAGGCTGTACACATTTCCTGGTAACGCCCCTTCCATGAAAAGTTCCTCTTGACCACATTTCAAAACTCCTTGCTTAACGTCGATCTCACAACAATTCTTCCTCATAAAGTCTAGGCCCAGGATGCAATCGTCCATTATATCAGCCACGATGACATTGTGAAGATAGATCCTGTTTCCTAGCTTCAACTCCATCTCTTTCTCTCCGAGGACGGGTATGCGCTGACCGGTGGCCGTCACCAAATTTATGCGGTCTCGGTTGTATGCGGAGTCCCCAAGGAACCGACTTACTAGTTGGGAACTGACAACCGTGCGTGAGGCTCCAGTGTCTATTGTCAGCTTACATGGCGTTCCGTTGACCTCACCCTTGATGATTAGGCTGTTCCCGTCATGGGTTTGTGAGATCGAAATCCTTGGGGCTCTCTGAACATCAGCCAGCACCCGCCCCGCAGTCCTGGCTTTTACTCGTTTCCCTGCAGTTGCTGGGCGGTGCTGTTAACCGCCCTACCCTCTGGAGATCGACTATCTTCCCTATCTACAGTTCGCTTAGGGCAACTGGACCGTAGGTGGCCCCTTTCCCCACAGCCATAGCATCTAGGGCTGTATCCTTTAGACCGGTCGCGAACAGTAGCCGCTGCAACCTCCCTGACGCGATGGGAACGATGATCTTGCCGCACAGCTTCCATCTCTCGTGCATGGGCCAACGCGTCCTTAAGTTTCTCATGATGCCCGAGCCTCACGGCAGCCCTAACTTCAAGGTCGCGGATGCCGTCGATGAATGCCTGCACCAGGTTCCCTTGAATGAGCGCAGGTACAGACTGGTATGCTTTTCGGACCAGCTTCTCTATTTCAAGGGCCCACTGCTGCAGGTTTTCACCGCTGCGTTGCACGCGATCCTTGAGCTGCGCACGAAACACGTGTTCCAGATGAGCGTCGCCATACCTAGCTTCCAACGCCTCAACTAGCTGCTCGTAAGTCACTTCCTTGCCGAGAGCTTCCAGAACAGTTAAGGCCTGGTCGCGCAGTCCAAGGGTGAGAGCCGTCATGGCTTGATTTTTATTCCACCCGTTTGCCTGCATAACGGCTTCAAATTGTATTTTGTATGCCGACCAGGAAGATGTTCCATCGAACGGCGGCACTTTGAATCCCCGTGGTGAAGGAGTAGTTGCTACGGAGGTTGCAATTCCATCTCCTACTTTAAGGTTGTCCAGCGTTTTCTTCATGTCAGCAATCACGTTGTCAACTCGATTATTCATTTGGTCGATTCGTGTTTCAGCTTCCGTCAGGCGGTTCTCGTGCTGAACCACCTTATCCTTTACAACCTTAATTTCTTTGCCGAAAGTGGCATGCAGATCCTTCATGAGGAACATCTGCTCTTCCTGGCGGCGCGCCTGCTCCTCCTTGTCACGTTGGAGCTGTTCTTCCAACCGACGGGTCTGTTCCTCCTGGCGGCGGGCCTGTTCCTCCTTGTCACGCTGCAGCTGTTCTTCCAGCCGGCGGGCCTGTTCCTCCTGTCGGCGGGCCTGTTCCTCCTGACGACGGGCCTGTTCCTCCTGACGACGGGCCTGTTCCTCCTGGCGGCGGGCCTGCTCCTGAAGCATCAGCATCAGAGCAGCAAAGTCTGGTGCTGATGATGATGCTGGAGCGGCGGTGGACGGGCCGGCTTCTAAGGTCGCCAGCTGTCTCTCCGTAGCCTGCGGCGTTGCACTTCCAAAACGCCTCTGGTCCGTCTCTTGCTGGCGTTGACTACGGGTACGGATACCCTCCGTGTCGTCCTTTGGTAGAATCGGCATCATTTAAATCCACTCTAGTCTTCTGACACCAATTGTTACGAGCTTCGGGTTCGTTACAATAAAATCAGCCGATTAAATAAACAAAGATGACACTTTAATTTACACCACACTAATTACACTATAAACTCACTAATCACAAAACACAATCGCACTATTAATCACTTGAGTTCGCAGTCGAAGATCGCTCTCGAAGTTATCACTTGTATCGCAAATCCAATACTGACTCGGTCGGCTCATGTGCCGGCCTTATATAGGGTGCCGAGTAGAACTCCAGAAAGTTCGCGTACATATCGGTCGCGACCGACTAAGGTCCGAGAATTCTAGCATAGATAAATCTCGAAGGTCCTTGACTTCACTAGTTCTGCTACTCGATACTAGATGGCGCTAGTGGTACCGAATGCCGCTATCATCCTAACTTAATTCTGGCGCGCAACAATATCATCAAATTAATCTTAATAAAAACTATTTTGTACTTTGATATTTACACTGTGCTACTTACTTTTACACTGACAATTGAGTTGTTTCCAAACGGTTGCTTGTAACAAAATATAGCTAGTTTAATACCTAATAGCTAAAATTATCCTACGGGTCTCATATCTTTTTATAAAACAGAAAAAAAGAAAGAAAAGAAAATTATTGAGGACTCGCACAAAACAAAACAAAAAAAAGCTTATTATTAATTTTAAACTGTGCAAGGCCTAAAAAGGTCCCTATAACATCAGCATATGCTGCGACATTTAAAAAAAAAGTAAATACCAGAACAGTGAAAAAACAGTGTTATTATTCGCATCACAGACGCAAACTGTCAAAAACATTACAAGTTAATTTTGAATAATTTCTTCTATTTATTTGGTGCTCGAGTAAAAGATTATCTTTGTAATACTCACTCGTTCTATTCCATAACGACGTTTGTGACTCAGTGACCAGTCTACAGTATCCATCTACTAAATCTGCTAAACTTTCTGCAGCCTGCAAAATAAAAACATGATCATATATAAGTAGGTAATTGCTGTAAGAGTCATCACCAGACCTTATTAATAACTGCGCGAATAATTTCTGAAAAATCCTCATCACGAAAAATGTTCTTTGTATTGAATGACGGGGAGTTACTGTGGCGTTACTAGCGCGTGACGTCACAAGCAAATAGTTCCGTTTTTATTTATCATCGATTATAAAACGATTACAATTTGGTAATTTAATTCTAGTTAGAAATTAATTAACCTTTTTTTACCGTGTTTTCTGTTTGAAAACAAACCCAGTAAACTATATTATAAGCCTAAAGTAACTACTTAATCGCCTTTTTTGTCGCTATAATTTTATTAATTTACATGATTGTACACAAAAACATACACATACAATAGGATAGCTTTTGTACGAAACCGTGAGCTAAAGTTTGTAACCAAAACATATGTAGTTCTAATGAATATTTGAATCATTATCTTTAATACTATAAAAATAAATCCTGTTGTAAAATTCCTCATCTGCCTAGCCCTTTACCCATCGGCTACAAGTCAAACCAGATTCAACTCAATACCAGTATTTTACGCGAAGCGGCTGTCTATCAGACCTCCACAACATGCGATTTCAGCAAAATGCAAAATCAGACACCAGTCTTGCCAAGAAGAGTATCGTGTTCCCCAGTTAATGGGTTGTGGAGGTCTGGTAGGCAGCCGCTCCACGTAAAATACTGGTATTCAGCTTAATCCGGTATGACTGGGAGCCGACTCCAATATAGTTGGGAAAAGGCTAGGTAGATGATGATGAAATAGTAGTGTGCTGACCTCAACACTGCTGCACGTGATGGTGAGCGTTTCCGTCGCCCCCTTCACTCGTAACTGTAGCGCCGCCTTACCGCACGACCCGCTCTGAAATTTATTATTATAATTATTATTAAGCTATATTTGAAAAAGTATTTTTGTAAATGTAAGAAAATATTTTTTTGTCTAGTCTTATGCGACTTATTTTTAGGTTCAAAAGGCGTTTGCTGCTAGAGAGAGCTTACAATAAAAAAAAACTTCCAAGGAGCCGTTTGATGTCTTCGTCAGTTATTTAAACAACTTTACACTTTATACCGCTGACAATAAAATTAACTTTTCAATGGCATAAACAAATCCTCTTCTCTTGCATATACAACGTGTAACAGAATAAACGCAATACATCTTAAGGGTATATTGTACTTATCATTATGAACAACTTTTACTATGGGACCAACACTGAAATCGCCTGCCCCATACATTTATGTGAGCATAACTTGACAAAATGTACTCTACAGCTGTTTTTTTTTTCGTGATTTCTTGGTCCCATAATTGTTCATAATGATGAGTAGAATGACCCCTTATTTGTATTACGTTTATTCTGTGACACGTTGTATATGCCACCGGATAATTGCAAAAACCGTATGATTGTAATATATCGCGTGAAATTGTAAACTAAAACCTCACAATAAGACACTGATAAAATTTAAATGATTGAATTTGGAACTGTTCAGTTTATGGCACAAAGTATAATAGTAATAAGGTTTTATTACAATGTTACGGAGTTTGCAATTATCCGGTGCCATATACAAGGGCGATCGTCGCTCACCTGCGTCTGCGACTGCTGCGTGCAGTTGGACTTGAGCGTCTGCACGGCCACGATGTCGCTGAACGACGCGATCTTCGTGTAGGTGGGCGGCTCGCCCGCCTTGTGCGACACGTACGATATGTCTGGGCGACAACACAACGCTCTTGTCACACAAATAACAATAATAATGCAGACAACTGAAGTGCAAGAAAGAGATGGGAGCTATCACAAACGAGATCACAAAGGAATGGTGTCATCTTTTTTTCGCACTGGACCAGTGACTGACAGATGACATTCGGATTCAAACTAGGCGCCCGCCAGATGGTAAGTCGTTTTCAGTATTCAAATCCTCAACCATTTGACAATTCAGAAGTGCCTGTTTATGGTCTAAATTAAATAAAGGATTTTGATTTATTGATAAGAAATACATTAAATTGATAAACAGATATGGCTGATTTCAATCACTAGGCGACCACTAGTAATACTAATAAAACAATAATATAAAATAAATGTAAACAGTCAGTTATATTGTTTCCTGGCGACCCGCCCCGACTTCGCACGGGTCTAATGTAGCTACTAATGTTTTCTCTACTATAATATGCATGTATTATACATATAAACCTTCCTTTTTAATCACTCTATCTATTAAAACCACATCAAAATCCGTTGCGTAGTTTTAAAGATCTAAGCATGCATAGGATCAGACAGACAGCGGGAAGCGACTTTGGTTTATACTATACTAGCTGCTGCCCGCAGCTTCGCCCGCGTGAATGTCGGAAATTATCCCAAGGGAACATAATCCCGGGATAAAAAGATATCCTATGTTACTTCTAATACCTCCAAGAATATGTGTACAAAGTTTCATGATGATCGGTTGAGTAGTTTTCGCGTGAAAGCGTAACAAACAAACTTACATTCACATTTATATATTAGTATAGATAGTTTATTCTTGTTAGATATGTGAATATAATGTGGGTATAGGGCGGACAACCAAACAACACGCTAGTCAATGACACACTGTCTTTATTCAACACCAGTTACTTAGCCGGGTCGGAGCCGCGGTACGTCACACACACACACACACACATACATAACAATTCTTCACAAACTCACCTATAAAGGGTCCGATGGCGAGCTCGACGGGGATGGCCCAGCCGGTGCCGAGCGCGCCCGTGAACGTCTCGCGGTCGTAGCCGTAGTGCGTGTGCATCGTGTCCAGGTACTTCAGCATGCACTCCGTGTCGCTCAGGCTGGCCACCTGGACGTGTACGTGAACGGACTGTTACGTCATAAGGGTCTGGACATTTAAGTGAACGGACTGTTACGGAGGGTCATATTGAGATTGCGATTGAGTGGTTCACCCTTAATTCATCATCTGTCGCCCATTGTGTCACCCTACGTAATGTTTTCTTTGTCTATATTTTGTAACTTGTATGGTGTACATAAAGAGTATTCTATTCTGCCTAACCTTTTCCCAGCTATATTGAAGTAGGCTGCCAGTCAAACTGGAATCAGCTGGGTATCAGTATGTTATGTGTCACGACTGCCTATACGACATCCACAACTCAGTAACTGGATACAACGGGACTTCTTGGCAAGACTGATGTCGAATTTTTTAAGAAAGACCTGTTGTCGATTCGTCTTCTCGGCGAGATGGAAAGTTGCTTACATATCGCTCACGGCAGTATTCTTTGCTTCGAAGCAACGGACACTTATCTATCATATGGACGAAATGGGAGCTAGGATAGGGAGATTATCCAAAATAAAAACAGGTCTCCCATTTCACTTTGGACTGAGGATTTCATAGATGTAAAACCATACTTAAGACTCACGTTTTTCCAGTAGGGCAGGCAGAAACTGCAGAACGCCACCTGCTACGATTCTTATACAGTGTGAAATTTTAATGGTTGTTTTCCCGAAGCGAAATGAGTTTGTATCGGTAATACAATCGATTTATATATATAAAAAATATTAGACTCCATAAATAGCAGATTAACAATTGTGATAAACAAAACTCGAAAGCGACTTGAACCAACAGTAGTGCATCGCGCGATATGTAGGTATGCGGCGGTACGTGCGTCTCATGTAGGTATCTACCTACTTTATGTCTAGTGCACTACTATTTATTCTCGCTCTTTCGAGTTTATGAACACTTTTTTAATGATTTGAAAAAATAAAACATTTACTTTTTTAGTTTAACTTTGTGTTTCGATAGTACTACTGATGGGTAATCGTCCTGCCGCGGGAAAACAACCATTAAGATTTCACACTGTATACTTTTCCTAGTCATATAATTATGATGTGATGCAGAGTATTTAAGAAGTGACCGCAAAAATCGACTAAATAGTTCTAATCAAATCATTTTTCAAGCAGTCTGATGCAGTTGATGACATTTATTCTAGATAAATAACAGATTTGATGCCAGCAACAACATCAGGCTGCTTCAGTGATTTGATATTTATTAGCTACAAAACAGTAGTATTCAACAAGAACACTAACTTCTGTAACACCACGCACTTCTGAAACACCTCGCACTTCTGAAAAACCCTCAAAAGGGACTTTAGAAAAAACTATATGCTTGCCTTCTTGAACTGCTGCTGTATCGCTTTCTTGAGCACTTTGGGCTTGATGGCGTCGAGCACGGACTTGGGCAGGAACTTGTGCAGTCCGAACTCCTTCTCCAGGTACTCGATGTTGGACTTCTTGTCCAGAGATATCTGCATATCCTTACAGAAGTATCTGGAATTGTACACGAATTTGATGTTAGAAACATGTAGAATTGTAGATCCTATTTTGCGAATCTATCATTCTATCGTACTGAGGTTTGTTGTAAGAAAACCCAATTAGGGGTTAATCTCTGTACATAAGGTATCCCAGTATAGTTGTATTTGTGACCCGTATGTTTTTGTGTGCAAAGAATAATAAAAAAGACTAAATGGACACCGGAAGAACTGGCCCGCATTGGCAAAAGACAGGAACTGAGTGGAAAAGCGGGTGGAAGGACTTTGCACAGCAGTGGGCCATAACAGTCTAGTTAGATTATATTACATCTATATGGGATACTTGAAGTTTTATTGAAGGAAGTTGCAACAGAGTGAATTACAAAGTTCAATGGGATGCCGGAAAGACTGTTCCTCAATAAAAGGCAGATTTTGGTGACATAGAGAGGCTGAGGCAGCTGTGGGACATACAGGCTGGTTAGGTTACATTTATATGGTACGTGAGATTACGTTGAAGAAAAAAGTGGTGAATGTGGTGATGGACGATTTCATCATCATCGGTCATATTATTTAGGCCAAGACTGCCATAATATATCCAATCACTGCAACTCCAGAGGGCGACAATCAACCAAAAAAGCGCCGAGTTAGTTTAGTTTGACGAGTCCCGGAGAAACGATTCAACTGCCATGGACCCCGCAATGTAACTAATCAGAAAAGACCAGCTGAGGGGTAAGAATTTGTTCGAATGAGTCACCACGGCCCTGGAACGTAAAGGGCAAAGGGCGCAAGAAGGATCACGGGTGGGTTTTAGTCAGTAAGAGTCCGAAACTCCCTTCCGCTCCACCCAGAGCGGGAGAAGTCATTCGATGATTTCCCATCCAAAAAAAAGGGTAACAAAACCTAAATACATCATCATCAGTCAGTCTAAAGGGGTCTACTGTTAGACATAGGTCTCTCTTATGTTACCACATCGACCGATCCTGAGCTTCTCGCATTCAGTGGATTCGCGTGGCCTGCATCGGAATGGGTAACGAATCGACTCTTAGGGTCTTGTCTACACTGCGTTGTCACCATAACCTTTCATCAGGACCTTTAATAATGCAGTTGTAGGTATGTATAAGGTTGTACTTACTTAATTTCTAAACAACATATTTGTATCGCCAAATCCTGATCTACCATAGGATGATTGGCGTTGAGGTAGTCGTGTCGCACCTGAAACATCAAACGACATAAATGAATAATAAAAACATGTGTCTCGAAAATTTTCTTGTTTTAATATTACAAAAAGGTAACCAATTTATATCGAAACTACAATGGGGCTATGCACTTTTGAAAGCAAACCAAACGTTAAAAAAGCGCCCTCTCGTTACTCGTTCTTATTGATATCGACGACTAGCAGCGCCCCGCGGTTTCACCCGCGTTGTTCCTGTTCCCGTGGCAATACGGGGATAAAATATAGCCTATGACACTCCACAGTAACGTAGCTTTCTATTGGTGAGATAATTTTGAAAATCTCGTCAGTAGATCCAGAGATTACCCCTTACAACGTCACAAACTCACAAACGTTACCTCTTTATAATATTAGAATATCAGCCATTATCATCTGTAAAACCTTTTCCCAACGATCCAATATAGTTGGGAAAAGGTACGGCTTCCATTCAAACCGGATTCAGATGAATACCAGTAATTTACATGAAGCGGTTGCCTACCAGATTTCCACAACCCAGTCATAGTATAAACAGGGGAAGTAGGTTATCTTCATACAAACGCACCGCGCGCGGCTTGTATGTGTGCGCCATAGTATCTATGCGTCGACGCACGCACACTTTAACAAGTCTCGACCCATTTCTCAGTGCGCCAGTCGGGGCTAACACTGCACGAGGTTCGCGCGTCACCGCTAAATAAATAAAAAATGTCTGACAGTCGCAGGAGAACGTATTGCTGTGTGTTTGGGTGTCTCAATAATTCATCGATTCCAGAATTATCTCTGTTCAGATTACCAAATGAACAGGAAAGGTAAGCTAGTCACTTATTCTAGCATATAATTTTTACTTGATGATGAGATAGCTACTTACTTATTTTTATTAGTTTTCTATCACTCAGAGAAAGTAGGTAGGTAGGCCTAATTTCCTACTAGAATATATTAGGTAGGTACTTTTGATCTATCAATTGATTTGCCGCTATTGCTTTGTTTACGTTTAGTTATGCCGATTTCTCAGTATTGTAGGTATAGTAACTAAGTAGGCAAGTACTTACAGTTGTAAAATCAAACCATTGTTGAACTTTATTGAGTAATGATCACTGAATTAGTTATACAGAGATGTGTTAAAGTGACAACCCTAAGACAGTAGGCAATTATATCGCGAATTAGGCCGGAGATAACCTACTTCCCCTCTTTATACTATGACCCAGTAGCTGGGGAACACGGTACCTATTGGCAAGACAGGTGTCAGATTTGACGTACCTGGTCGTAATAATAATGGAAGGTGACTCGGTCGGCGTCGCACAGGTCGCGCAGGTTGGCGGGCAGGTAGCGCACGCGGAGCTCCAGCCGCCACTCGCTCGCCGGCCATTTGGTCAGCAGCTCCGACACCGGCGTGTCTTGGTGGATCCAGCGGATCTGGAACGTGTGGCAGATTAAGAAGGATGAATATCAAAGTCGGTTCATTATCATCATCATCCACAGCGAGACTTTGGCCACTGCTGGGGCATAGATCTCTTTTGTCTTGTGTTAACTCAGTGATATTAAAAAGTTAAAAGAGGTTGCGGGATGTAATAACTAAATAAAGCCGCCAGCTGTATGTTTTTTTTTAGTTTAAGGTTTTCTTCATATAGGCAGATATGTAGGAATATTTTATCTTGATGTACATTAAAGTACATCTGAAAAATTAAATAAAAGTTATGAAAACTGAGACGCAAAAATCTGAAACTTGAATTTGATCATAAGTTCATCGTAAGAAGACTTGTGGCAGCGTCCTTTACGTAGGTTTAGTTCAAGATGTCGCCTGTTTAAAGTGTGTCGTAAGTGTCTTAGGGTGGCTTCGCATTCGCCAACTGACTTCGCCTGATATCAGTGAGAAGAAAGGTGTGGTAGATACGTCATTATGAAGCAAAGGTGAACAGTATCACGTGTCTCAGCTCAACAGGGCTGCATTGTCCGTTGATGCAGCGCATTCGGTCAAAGAACGCCTAGTCGAGATACGAAGGATGCTCTACCTTAGGCGAATAATTCTTCTAAAACCACAGGTTTTTCCGCGTACCTTGCCAGTTGTGAGTCTCTTGGCCCGCAGTGCGAAGCACGAGGTGTAGACTCGGTCGCCGGCCGCTAATCTGGCTGCCAGCAGCCGCAGCACAGACCTCACATCTTCGTCAGCTGAAGCTCGCACCACGTTGAACCCACCGTTGGGGAGGTGGACCTTCAATGTGGACTGGTCGCCTGCACCGCCGCCTGTAGAAAGAACGTGTATTGATATACTTCGTTTTTTTTCTTCTTTTTTTGACGTAACCACTCGCAGTTCAGCACACTAAGGCTGGTTACTGATTAACCGGGCAATCCTGTGGTGGCCTCAAATGAATTTAAGGCCCTCAGGCAGGGCTAAAAACTACTAAAACTAAATGACCACTTCGCTAAGGGCATCCCCTGTGGGATACGGGCCTCGGCTTAACGGGGTCATTGAGAGGGGCAGCAAGGGACAGGCTGGGTCTAGACCATTCATATAGTTAAACTAGCCTATATTTATATAGACTATTTTTTCTGTTGATCTACAAGTGATTAAGCGAGAACTTGAATGAGTGTTTTACTCTCAATACCCACTGTTTTCAAAAGTAAACGCGGTGAAGTAATTGGAAACTGTGATTGGTTGGCTTGTCTACGGTGATACGCTAACCAATCACAGTCGGTCGGCCAGTCAGTAGAAAACTAGGAGTCAATAGACTTTCTTTTTAATTTTCACGTATATTTTACGTCTAAAATTCTAATAAAGTGCTGGTCCGATTGAGAAAACATTTAACTGATTCAAAACTCAGTAGCATAGACTTTTTATCTCGGAAAAAATATGATTTCTGTAGTATGGGCAACGGAAGCGAAGTCACTTCAAGACTAGTCAAATACGTTTCAACTGGTCCCATATCTTCTTAAGTAAAAAAAAGGAGGGAAGAATATCTCCAATGTAATATTATATCTTTATCTAAAAACATAAAACCAAGTTTCCACGGCCACCCAGCTTCTTCAGAGTCGATTGACATTTTTTATCCCGAGCCACTGATTGGTCGAGATAACTGCTATGAACGGAAGTTTATGGCAGACACTTTCTCAGCAGTTAAGGTATTCCTGTCACGTTTGTATAATTTATGCATTGAGAGAGATTTTACTGAGAATCGGTGATAAATCGACTTTAAAATGAAAGTCGGCAGATAATCTTTAATTTTTCTGTGAAGTGAGCGTTCGGATAACATTGAATTGGTATGATTATCTTATTTTCCTTGCTTGGGATGGAGAAATGCTTTATCCGATATAGCATTTTTCTTCAGACGAGTGTGGATATTGTGATATCAACCTAGGATTTTTTATTGAGACAATAGGTGTCCATTAACTTTTAACATTGTTTTTGGTTATTGAGAAACTCCCTGGCGTTTTTATGTCTGTTGAAAAAAGTGACCTCTACCTACATTTTATATTGTAAGTAATAACTTACGTAGGTACCACTTGCCTTTCAATAACAAACAGCTAAAACATTTTGACTACCTACCTCAGTACCTAAAGAAAACCCATTTAATTTGTAGGGTTTCCCAACCGTCACTAGGCTTTATGCCATGAAACTTTATAGGAAGACAGTTGAAAATAATATGTAAACGTTATACAATACAAAAGCAATAAACACAGTGATTTTTTCGGCGTCTTTTACGTTTTTGTGTTCCATGTATTAAAAATACATGGAACACAAAAATTTTTTTGAGCCCGATTCGCATTTGCCCAGTTTCATTTCCTTGAATAACCCTTTTACCCCAAAAACTTCCCTCAACCTAATAACTTTCAGCTGATCCTATCAAAAATAGATCAATTTCACAAAAGCTGGGCCTACATAAACTAAATGGCTGTCACCGAAGTAATGGGGTTAATAAAAGGCAGAGTAAATTAAAACCGCTGTGAGGAGTGTCGAACTGGGCGCGGTGTCCAACCCCCGCGGTTATTATGTACTCTAAATATTGGTAATAACGGTTATTATTGAATGGAAGGTTACATTCTGCTATTATTTCAATTAACCTGGTTTTCATTAGAGAAGTGCTTTCGCAGATTGAGCTCGTAATGTTTGAATGTTTTCACTAAGTACGTTAGGTATAATTAGAAAGCGAATTCTCCACAATTTTATCAAATTAAAATGTTTTTGTGCTATCAGTAACCAGCCTTCGAAAATCAAAAATATCATCAATCATTCTAAGCAATGAAAGAGTAGACACAAACACTTCGGGATTTCAGTGAGCTTAGTGCGAGTTTTTAAACGTATACATTTGTATTGAAAATGGATAAGCACCATCTGTCTGGCCACAATAACGAAAAACAAAACTCTTATTTTTTTTAAAAATTATCAATTCATTAAAATATAATTTATTTTCTGACACAGGATAACGCGATCAAATACGTTTAAAAACTTGCACTCTTCTCTTTCTATGCAAAAATCTTTTATTTTTTCACCCTACAACTAAGGGCGCAAGACCAACTCTTAACCAATTTCGCATGTACAAAGAAAATTAATTAAAACTCCTTTTACAAAAACCTTTTTAAACAACATAAAACCACGTAACTTTAACATTCTTTTTAGAAAAAGAGTTTCCAAGGTAAACTGTGGAACTATACTCACAACATTTTCACTCACGCTACACGTCCCTACTTTAATTAAAAGTACAGGTAATGTAATGCTCAGCTCATTAAAAAAGGACAAACTCCCCGACGGACGTTTAAGCTGTTATATATTGGTGGAGAAGTGAGGAACCAAACGGAAGAGGAATGGGGAAAAAGGGGAGAATGGCCGTGCGTGTAATCGGATTTCTGGAAACAAAGGCTTGTGTCTTTTTTTCTACAGTGACGGTGCGGTATTGTTTCCATTCGTTTTGATAGTGTCTGTGTGTGCTGTAGGTAATATTTTACGAGGCTGTCAAGCTTGGGATGGGAGTGTGGGTTTCATTCAATGAATGAAAGTGGTTTTTTTATTGATATTCAGAGGTAGCAACAGCTAGCCACACGCTTGGCACTTGCCGCAAACATCAAACCACTACAAAGGTTTGGGTGATCAAACATTGTCATACACATGCTTGCGTGAGCGTTGTATGTTTTGGACAGGTAACCAGCTATAACATTTGGTTTAACGTAGTTTTATTAAAAATAAAAGAAAATAAGCTTGCAGCAAATACTTTTTGATTTGTACCAAAAACAAACATTCGATCGGATCGGCTACAAGCGCTTGCAAACCCACACAAACGAGTCAAACTCCCTGTCCATACGTTTGGATTTCTGACGGTGTGTTGAGGTTTGGCAAACGTGTGGCATCGGCTTCAAAATTCACAAACGTTGCGTTTGCGTAAGTTCCTCAAGCGTAGTTTTTTCGCCCAGAATTCACATTTGAATTTACTGTTTTTGAAATTAGTTGCCAATAAATCCAAAGACAGGTACAATGTGCCGGGGCATGGATTGAGGATAATAATATTCATATTTTATCTGTGACGGACTGCCACCTTCCGCTTGTACAGCCACGCTTGATAGTTATAACAGTAGATATCTTACCATGCGCTGGCGCAGATGACTGGTGCCTCTTGGGCGAGCCGCCCGGTGGTGCGGGCTGCATGGCGCGCGCTAGCGGTCCGTCCGCGCACCGCCCGCCACCTTCCGGCTCATGGCTGTAGCAAGAGAGAATAATCTGTTAGGAATGCTTAGTTAATACACAAGATCAGTGGAGAGGTCCATTGATCAAGGTGTTTTCATGAATATACATATGTCCATACACGAGTGGTCGCGCAGGCATAAGTATATTGGACAAATGTCCGCAATTCTACGTTCAAGCGCGTGTTGCGTACGAGTATAAGACTATTTGTGGAAGAGCTCTAAAATATCAAGGTAGCTGACTAACTAAGATGTGCAGAATATATAGGTGCGAGTATGTCTCGTAGGCGGATCAAATATGATCCGCGGAAGCATGCACACGAAAAATCGCCTTCTCATAATAATTTGTCCCTAACTTCCTTCTCACAACAATTTGTCCCTAACATATACACCACACATACAGCGCAAGCTTAAATTCTTCTATGTATCTCCTTAAACATGTAAAATTAATTATTAGTGTAAAAAACTCCTTTTCTCAGTCCATTAACTTTGTAAACGTTCCGCGACGCTCCGCTACGTACACACATTATTATTCATGAGGATGATAACGCACATCTAAATATACGTACATAGAATACATTCAAGCAGTTTACTTTCATAGCTTTTTTAGCAAGTTATCGCTTACCGTCTTATTCGTTTGCCGATGTAAAAGTAAAAACATCGTCACTGAAGGAATATAGACACAGTTTTCACGGTTAGATTCTAATGTGAGTTTATTTAGTAAACGATTTTTGATTTGGCATATCGATAATTGAAGTGTATGTGATAGTGAGAAACATAATTACTTAGGGTACGTAAATATTTAGAGAGATTTGGAATGAAAAGGCATTTTTATTACAAGACGCATATTTGACCAAAGGAATGTAAAGTCAATTTTCTACAACATTTACCTTTGAGTTTCACTAAATTGTGAACTTATTTATATTTCTGACCGTACAAAATGTTTAGTTATTTATTATAAACAGCTCAGTCCTTTCAAGTTATTTTTAGGGAATACAAGGGAAGGAAGTTTTTTTATTCTTTGTGGGAGCTTCACTCAAAAACTACTGAACGAATTTTAATGACACTTCTGTTCTAACTATTTTAGGACTTTGACGACCAAAACGGGTGCACCGTTGTTGGAAATATGTAAAGGCAGCAACGACAAAATACCGACGTTGAAGATTTTTGACCTTTGGGGAAAATGTAGCTTGTTAGATTATAGTGTAGTTCTCCACATCACTATTGAGTTAGGTAAGTAAACAACAGTAAAGAAAAGACTAACAGGTAAGCAACATTTTCTAGAAAAGTTCTAATAATATAACTTGAGATTGCTTAATCGGTTCTCATTCAAAATTTCAAGTTCGATCAATGAACACTGGCTTGATTTAAGTAGGAGCTCATTTCCAATCACAATTCAATTTAACAAAGGTTTTTAACACAAAAGTACCTATTCAACACATAAACAATCAAAGGAAACGGCAGCCTTTTGTTTCTCAACTCAAACAAAATGGCCGACCTCAATCCGAAACTATTGCAAAGGAAAAATGCCCATAGAAAAATATCAAATAGTTTCTGCCTTACGGAATTGGTCAAGGGTTTAACAATATGGCGCCGACACGGCCGCCATTTTGTCCAAGGGCACAAATAGTGTACTTACTTAGGAAATATTGGGCACCTTTGTACGCAGTGGCGTGTTATTATTGAGGTCGGGCTTTTTTACGAAGTAAATAAATCTGGGGAAGTATTATGTGTCTTTATATTTCTTTTCAGATTTGGTGTGGATTAATGGAGTTTTCTGATTGGCAAGACGACCTCCTGATTCGGTCACGTTAAACCTATTCTCTATTGTATTTTTTTTTTATATTAAGAAAACAAGTTTCAAGACATACCTAGAGCCAGATAGTATAGTTTTCAGTAACTTTTCGGATATTTCCATGTTTTCACAACATAATGTGATACGTTCGATGAAATACGGTGTAAAGTATTTTTTTGTTATTTTAAGTAGTTTGAAGGATTTGTTGGCGAGGATAAGAAAGACCACCGGGAAGAGTGGAAGGTTAGGGGGGTGAATTTTGCCAAGCAGTGAGACAATATAGGTTGATAAAAAAGTAGTCTGTAGTTAGGTGTTCGGTGTTTGGAATGAAATTCCCTGCTGAGCTATGATTCCTGATAGTTACAACCTTGGGTCTTTTAGTCAAGAGTGAACAGGTTACTTATAGGCGTCCATCCATCATGAGATAGTGGTCCAATGTGAGCTTAACAATAATCAGTAACCTATTCAAGGGCTTGATCCAGAAAGCAGTACTGCTGGTCACGGCGCGTATTGTTACGAGGTTCCTCTCTCAGGAGCCCTGACCACCGGTAGCTTGAACCCTGTTCCCGATACCGGTGGGCTACTATTTTTATGTTTTTATATTATACAGAAATATTTTAAAATGTAAACTGTATGTTTATAAAATGAATAAAGACAATAAATAAAGTGTGTTTGCAAATGCCGGAAAAATTAAAATTATTAGAACTAAAAGAAAATGTATCTTACAATACAGTCCTCGATACAAACACGGAAACAATTGAAAATATAAACAAATACCAAAGTAAACAGCCGTACCTTTATATCTCACATTCTACGGAAACTTTCCTACTTAACTTACCCCAATATACGTTGTTTTATTCCGCAGCGAATTACAGCATAAGAGGATTATCTACGTGGTGCGTACAACATGCCGGGTACGCGAATATCACGTAGCCCGTGTTTTATTAAAAGATGAGGATAAAACACGAGAGGTAAGACAAGAGATGAGGTAAAACACGAGAGGAAAGAAAAGGATTAGCTGATGTTAATTCTAGATTGTTTCTACCGTGGGTTTTCTTTTTCAAACAATGCGGCGTGTTATTTTTTTTGCATGTCAATAGGCTGACGATGCACCTAAATGTGCTGATTTATTGACACTTATTAGCTTGCTTTACAAACGCTCGTGTTATTCAGTAACTGGGTTTTGGTGAACTGCAAGGCTCTTTATAAAATACTAGCAGCGCCCCACGGTTTTACCGGCGTAGTTCCCGTTCCCGTGAGAATAAGATGATACAATCTAGCATATGTTACTCAGGGTGAATGTAGCTTTCTAATGGTGAAAGAATTGATGAAATCGGTTCAGTAGTTTTTGAGTTTTGAGTTCATACAAAAATACAAATTTTTCCTCTTTATAAAGGAAAGGATATAAGAAAATTCAGGAAAAAATTCAACAGAAGAGCGGGAAAATCTTTTTTCTTTTTTTTTCTTTTTGGCAAAACAACGTTTGCTGGGTTAGCTAGTATTAGTATAAAATAGTGTTCATCTGAACCAAACCTGACTAGAAGAGATAGACCTGACAGAACCTATTTCAGAAGTCAGCTTCTATAAGTTCAGCCTTTAATATTGGTTCTATCATGAGGTCAGCCCCCTCATCACTAGGAAAAAATTAAGGCAGATTGATTGATTAACATACCTACAGCTTCAAGTCAGTCTTAACATGTAACATAAGGAAATCAGTTGTAACACAGTCACAACTGATTTCCTTATTTTGGTATATTATATCGTCGGCTTACTGCAAGAACCCATTAAGTGACTGCACAAAACTTTGAGAAATAATTTAATAACTTTAGATTGCGCGTTTTAAAACTACTACACTACAATTATGATTTTATAAGGCATCTAATGGAATCATAAGGATCTTTGTTATCTGATAAATAAATGATAATAATAAATAAGTAGGTAATAAGATGATTTCTCAAAGTTTTGTATTGTCACTTAATGAGTTCTTGCAGCAAGCCGACGATATGGGTATTAATGGTGCAAACGTAGAGTTCTATTACATGCAATAATTTGCAGATTCAAAGTTTACCTACCAGTAGATCAGTACTATACAACAAAACATACCCATTTAATCAAAAGGGCTGCTAATCACTGTAACCAATCAATTTCGCTCAAAGACCCCTTTTAATCAGTCGCCATTTCTAATTGACCATTACCTACTAGTTATCGTGGTTCTGTCATTATGCAGATAGCTATTGGTTCTAATTCAATTACGTTATTGGTCTAATCTATAGTAGTGTTTATGATGTATTTATGAAAGTAAATTAATACTTGATAAGTATCACTTCGCCGACGACATAGTCTGTGCAGATTTTCTTCAAAGACTTTACCCTCTTTTCTTTGATTTTTCATAAATACTTTATTACTGCTCAACTATGTACATCATAAAAGGACGCCATGTTGAAAACTTCATGTTTTTTAGTCTTCAGTAGTTTTGATTGTGTCACCTAACTACTACTTATACTAATTTTGATATGGTTTTCACTTATAGAAGAACAATACACGAGAAAAGTTTGTGCACATACTTTGTACTGATAAATTGCATGTCCCGTGCGTAGTCGGGGCAGGTCGCTGGTCCAACCACAAATTGTGGTCACAATAATCATCTCAGCTCAGTAAATAAATTAACCCTTAAACAGTCCATTCCTGAAAACTAGGACATCACAATTCGGTTCATAATCAAATAATCCAGAAGGTCTGAAACATCTCCAAAAGTTCTCAATGCCAAACTATCCAAATGTTTTACAAAACACGATCCAAACATTAAAGCAATTTCATATCGCTCCGATTTTGATCAAAGGCCGAGATCCGATCCTCGATTGGTTCGGATGAAATTGACCGCAAGGCATCCGAGCCCTTTAATAAACCAGGGGCGGTTTAACCACATTAGTCACCAACCAAGAATATTTACAGCCAATAGCCACAGGAATCCCACTTCAGAAGGCCTATTCTCGTGTGTCGCAATCATCTCCGCGACAATCACTATAAAAAATTGTCAAAATGTAGGAAAATTTGGTGTTTTTGACAACGAAGTGCTCGCGAGGCGAAGCTCCTTAAAAATATTATAATAACACCTACGATGACAACTTCAAACAGATTAAAGAAAATTAAGGCCTAGACAAAGTGACAGCCTATCAACGATCAGTATTGTCAATGTCTACATAAAAAAAAAAAGTGCGGTAGCGCAATTTTACAGTTGTTAATTTCAATGATTTTGGACTTTCGAAGCTCGTTACCGTTATGTCTAGTCATAAGAATCCGCAAGATTTTTTATGAATATTTTTATCTCCTTTAGCATTTTTTTCGAGATAACACCAGGGCCTTTAGCTTTTTAAATGACCCAGCATGACTAGGCAGAATTTGAAATGAAAATGAAAAAACACTTACATATATCACTTGGTCTTTTGACATTTGTAATGTCATGTGTTTCTTTTTAAATTCCGAGTTTCTATTTTTAAATAAGCTTAACCCTTTTTTTTTTTTTTTCTGGATGGGAAATCATCAAATGACTTCTCCCGCTCTGGGCGGAGCGGAAGGGAGTGTCAGACTCTTACTGACTAAAACCCACCCGTGATCCTTCTTCCTATCCTTCTTGTGCCCTTTGCGTTCCAGGGCCGCGGTGACTCTTTCGAAAAAATTCCGCAACCCTAGCAGGCACTGACCTTATGGGGCCCCGTCTTCTTTGCTGACGGCTCTTTGAGGCGCGCGTGGAACACGACGCGCCGTCGACTCGGGCCTGGTTGCTATCGGACGGCGAGCCACCCATAGCTCGCCATCCGCAGGCCCGCGCCTACGGTGGCCGGGAATCGCCCTGCGTTTCCCGACGCCCGGGGCGTCTTCTTCTGTTGCGGCGGCTGGGGCGTGAGGTTTCCCTCTCACGCACGCGTTCCGCCTCCTCCTTCGCTAGCATTACTGCTTCGCAGAAGGAGGCGACCGCTTCCCATGCCTCCTCGCTCCAGACCATGGCTTGAACCAGGGCCGGACGCGAGAGGTAGCCGCCGCCGATCGCCTTAACCCTAAGTTGTGTTTTCTCTTAGCAAAGGATGATGATATTTCTGCTGAGTAAGCTATTTTTCATTTTCTTTATTTATCATAATCTGGATGTATGTATATTTATACTTTACTTATTTTTTATTTTAAGTTTTATGTGGACTGTACCTTTTCCTCCTTTATACGCTTCCCTGCTTTCTTCAAGTTAAGTTTACCCTCTTACATTACCGAACATTGTTATGAAGCTAACGGTACTAACTTCGTTCCGGCATTTAGTGTGTTAAGAGCCGAACCTTATCCGGCTTGCATCAAAGGATCCTAATACCGTGTTGGGGTACAATCTTGAAGCCAGTTTAGTGTTTGGAGTTCCTATACAGGATCATAATGGGTTTGGAGAATTTAGCTACGATGTTAGAGTTATAAAGTTTATTCAAATTAGGGGTATTCGCAAATCACGTGATGCTTTTTTTCGCAAATTTAGAACCCCTCTCCCCCCTGATGATACATGTTGAGATTTATACTAAAGCTCAAAATCACAAGTATTTTTTTTGGTTCAATGTATTAAATACCACTCATTTTTTCATTTGCGTACATACTTAGATTAAAAATTTAAACACATGATATCTCATGGATGGCCAGAATGGTAGAGGACGATCAAAGAAAAATATTGATGCAATTCATGGGTTTGTGAATGGTGCTACGGCTAGCAAGGAGAACAATACAGGTCTGTATGACTAGTTAGCAGGAAGAAAAAGATTGCAAATAAATTGAGATGTAGTCCAGAAAACTGGCGATAAATTATATTAAATGTGTGTGAAAGGCTGGAGGTTGATGATGGTTGTGTCAGTTACATTCAAAATGTCCTTAACAAAATATCATCATCAGCAGTTATTTTTATGTCACCAGAATATTCATCATAGTATTTTGCTTTAAAAAGAGCATGGTCGTTTTTCGTCGGTTGTTATCATAGCGATGCATCATTATAATATAGACAGCAAAATTATCATTTTCATGCATAAATTCATATTTAACCAGTACCTCTACATGCACAATGCTTTGTTTGCAAACAATAAGTTCAGAGAGAAATGGAAGTGATATAGTATGAGTGTATAATAATGTGATTATTCATTGACATATTCTATCATTTTTATCAATTCACTTTTATATATTTCTAAAAACAGGTAAGCTGGGACATGAATATAAGATTGATATTCACACATTTAGAATTTAGATAAGATTCCAAGTATAGTGTTAATACCTAAAAGATTTAAACATAAAATTACAGATTGAGCATTTCTAGGAATGGATGAAAATAATCAAAGTGCTGTTGAAAGAACGAAAACTTAGAGATTAAATTAGAAAGACTTAACATATGTTGAAGGATCAGACAGAGTTACTGGAGCAAGAAACGGTCTGGTACATCAAACTTAATCTTTTTGAATGACTGAAATTGACAATTCAAAATTAAATGGTATACCTAAATAAATAAAAATTGTTTCCCTTCGTCACGCCATAACTTGAGAACGCCATTACCGATTACATATGATTGTTTTAAAAGTTTTCTAATACTTTTCAAATTCAAATCCTTTCCTTCTAAAAAATAAGGTTCTTAGAAAAGAGAAGTTAAGAAAAGAAAATATTCTATTCACTCATAAGGAAAATAAGTGATTAATTAATAACACAGAAGCCATCAATCAAAATAATGATAAAGGGGCAATAATTCCAAGTAGCAACAGCACAGATGTCTTATTTACAAGATTAAGATAAAAAGAACAAACTCCTAAATTTAAAACTAACTGACTTTTAATTCAAACAAGCTTTTTATAGACCATTTCCAAGTATTGAGTCAGGTCACCTTCAGAAGTTAACTAATACTGAAGAAGATGTATGGCTCACAAATAATGGTTGTTTTGACCTTAAGTGTCAATCAGCTGCTGTGCTTTTTGTTGCCTTTGCAAAAAAAACTGTACAAGATTGACGAACTAAATGTTTTCATTCACTTGCGTGAAAGATAAGTACTTATCATTCCTGTTAAACTTTTTAGGGATATGAAACAGGATAATACTCTATCCATGAATAATCAAAACCTGTTCACCGGAATACACATGAACACGTGGCAGACTTTTACACAGATTTATCACAAGCGCATTTATCTCTAGTGATGATATACCAAATTATATCAGAACCCGTAGGGGTAATCGCATTTCATAATGGGATAAGATAATATCGATAAAGCTATTAGAAGGGATATCTAGAAGCTCATAAAAAATTACGATAATGACTTGATGAGAGTATCTAATGATCAGAGACGAAGGAGGGAAAGTTTCACAAGAAATGCCTGTTTTAAAGTTTGAGGACAAAAATATACTCTAGGTCATGATATTCCAAAAGGCAGTCGTATAGACTTACAAAATGCATTTGCTACTGAAGTCAAGATCAATATATATATGAAGAGAAAAAACAAACCAAAAGCCCGTTAAGAAATAAACTAAACAAAATATAGTGGAACAACACGGAAAAATATGGCTGAAATAATTCTTAGGTTCAATTTAAATTCCGATGCTAAGCCCAGCTTAAAATACAGGCTACGTTTTTCAAAGAGAAAAAATCCACGCGGTCAAAGAAAATTATAAAAAGAGAAAAATGAAGACGAGTTGAGCTTGGGCTAAAAGCTAATATAATGAAAACAGAAATGTATTACTGTAAAGTAGAAGCCGAAGTTAAAGCAAATAAAATGCAGGATGACTTTCACTATGTGGACGTTGAAACGGGTGCATAAACTTAGAATCAGGAAAATCCCATTTGTAAGTTCCTCAAAGAGTTATATTTCCTAATCGTATCGATTTTCAGAAGATGTGACGTTTCAGCTCATCAACGTTATTGATGATAGAGGGAAGTTTTCAAATGACTTTTTATAATGCAGCACCAAAAAAAAAAAACATCCTTTTCGTAATTGCGGTTAGTTCTCACTTTGTTATCATAATTTTACAAAAAATAGCAACAACAGCTCCCCAAAATTACGGTCCTTTTCTTACTTCCTCACTATAAACCATAATCCACTGTTCCAATGAACCGCAGCCAAAATCCAGGTTTCCCAATATCTAGTACATGGGCATGGGAAGTTGTAATTATCGCAACAAGGCCTGGCCATGGCTGGGGGTGACCATCCCTCGCCCCGCATCCCCGCTTCACCCCCGCACGCATCGATTGGCGGCTTTCGGCGAATGCAAATGCACAATGCCCCTTGCATTCAGAATAGGCGGTGCGGGTAGTTAGACACGTTACGTTAGGGTTAGCGAGCTTTGAACTTTAGATTTCGAAAATATTATTTAATTGAATGAAAACGTTTTCGTGACAAACTCACACTGGCATGATTCTTCCATTATAGTCTCATATAATTATACCGCATAACAAACAAAATGTTTCCTAAGACTGCTTTAAAACATATTCCTTTGTTGAGATTTTTTCTGGCTTTTTTTTTGGTTTTGTTAAGAACAAATCTACTTTAATTCTGCTTTGTTTTTAAATCACATTACTTCATCCAATAATGTTGTTGACAGTTACCGCAGCATCAAACATGAACCTATTGATTTCTAACTCTCAGTTCTTCTTTCATACCAGTGATAAAAAAGTCAGTGATATTTTCAGTTTTACCTTTTTTTGTATGTTCACCAAATGACTCGTCTTACTCTGGGCGGAACGAGATTAATTGTCGGACTCTTACTGGCTAATACCCACCCGTTTACATTCCAGGGCCGCGGTAACTCTTCCAAACAAATTTGCAGCCAGTTTGTCAACCCTAGGATTCGGTTACTCACTTTTGTTTCGTATGTCTGAGCCTGTGGTTGATTTGCTTTTGTTTAGATTTTGCCTGTCTAATCAATGCGCACTAATCAGTGTTCTTTTGTACTATTGTTGGATCGTGGTGGATTTTTGTAAATAAATTATTTTAGTTTTTGTTTACTATTCCGTTTTCGAGTACATTTTTCAAGACCTATAGGTAAGTTATGCTTGTTAAAGAATCTTTGGTATTATTTTCTATGAAATTTTGCAGATTCAGTTTTGTCTACTATCATTTTAAGCTTTTGTGTTTATGAAAGTGTATTTTCAATACTTTATGGCCTGTTTATTATTTACCTATTTAAATTAAGAACATTTATCAGGAATCTTAAGCATGTTTCTTTTTCATTTCATACTACAGGTTTAGTTTTGTGTACTTTTAGTGGCTTGTTTGTAGGTAAGTTATTCTTGGCTTGCATATATTTTCCTTTTGTAGTTAGTATAAAGATAAGGTTTGATTCAAGAATGTTTAGCATCTACCTTCAATGATACATTATAGGCGTCTTATAACGTCTCGTGTGCCAGAAACATCTTGTTTTACCGGCAAAACGAGTGATGTACAACATTCCAAACCTCCTTACTCGAGCTTCCTCAGCGTTCTCAAGTTGTCTAAACTGCCTAAACGGTTACACGACCTCGGATGCTGTTCTAAAGTTTGCATTTGCTTCTTGTTGAGATAAAGTCTGTTCTTTATCATGGTGGGAATGCTTTACACTTTAGACAGGCCAACTACTGAACTTTAATACAGGTATTTTTTTGTGTTTACTTACTGATTTCATTATTTCGACCGTTAGAATGGTAGTTTCCAAAGTTTTTAGCTACATTGATTAGATTTTTCGGTTAAGATTTATTTGTTATCTGTGTATTATTCCAATCTTATAGAAATAAAATTGTTATCGTTATCTTATTTTTTGTTTATATAAAAAGTTGTGTAACTATTATTTATTTATTATTATATAATTAATTGTACACCGGGGATAACAAAATAAAAGAAAACTACAAACTAAAACACATGTACAATGGGCGGCTTTATCGCACACGCGCGCTTGTGTACAACATTTATGTGTGCAATAAAGACTATTCCCTTACTATTCCTTCAAAAATATTTCGTTGTTTTCTATTTTTGGTTTTTTAAATTCTATGACTACATAGAATTAAACATACACGTACTCGTACATTGTCTAGCATGTTCCAGGAGTTTCAATCCTTAAAAATATTTACTTAAGCATATATTTTGTGTCAATTTTCGATAAAAGCTTTCTCGAAACAATAATAAAGATACGATAATATTAGTAAAACAATGCACAAAGCTTTAGTTGCCAAGCGATGTTAAAAAGCTGAAGTGCATATTTGGCAAGGGGCCCGCGCCGGCGGTGGCAACGATACGGTCATACGGAGCGATGTAAATGAAGCATTGTGCGATTGTGTCATTGTGGGCCATTCCAGCGTTTGCGTTTGCGTTCCTTAAGTACCGTTACTGTTTTTGAGGTAGTAGGAAAATAATTGATTAGGGATACATTACCGGCGTCATCATCTGCCTAGCCTTTTCCCAAATATATTGGGGTCGGCTCCCAGTCAAATCGGATTCAGCTGAATACCATTTTACGTGGAGCGGCTGCCTATCAGACTTCCACCACCCATTAACTGGGTAACACGGTACTTCTTCGCGAGACTGGAGTCAGATTTACTGGTTTCTGACAATCCGTAACGACTGCCAAAGATCTACTACTATGGTTCTCATATGATTTGACCAGTGCGGATTGTATGGACTTTAAAAGAGACCTCTGAGTTTGTTTCGGTGTTTCTTCTCAGGGTAGTCGGCTAGGAAACACCGGCTTCATCTAGCTTAAAATGACAAGAAATATTGGACGTGTAAAAGTGTTATGTTTAACCTACTTACAAAATAAATATCATTTATCATTTACAAATAACAGCCGGGACCAGCGGCTTAGCGTGCTTTCCGAGGCACGGAGGAAACTCGGTATGTTAACTTAAGATGGTCACCCATCCACACCTTGAAGATCGACCCGTGCTGCTGTTAGTGTTTAGCGACGAGCTCCTTATGATACATTACCGGCGTATGGCCACTTATAAACGTAGGTACTTCAAGTTCTTTCAGCACACTCAGAGGTTGTCTGGCGCTAATAGCGATATACCCATAGACTTTTGTAACTATTTTCGTTGTAAGTAAAATTAAGTTTATTCTATCGATGTATCTATGAAGCAAGGATGGAGTATTTAAAGATCGTAGCAGGTGAATTTCAGTTTCCTTGTAAAAAGACGCGAGCTTTTATATTTTATTTACTTTTACTTGGCATTGGAATCGTGTTATCGAGTTTCTGAAATGTAGAAATTAAGATATGCAGTAGTTCAATATAAAATACTAGCAGCGTCCCGCGGTTTCACCCACGTAGTCCCCGTTCCTGTGGAAATACGGGGATAAAATATTATAGCATATGTTACTCACTGATAGTGTAAACATGGTTGAAATCTGTCCAGTAATATCGGAGCTTATTCGGTACAAACAAACAAAAATATTTCCTTTTTATAATATTAGTATAGATTGGTAGTACTCAGCTGTTCATCCGGTTGGACTAGAAGAAAGACTAGGCAGATCGTATGATTGATTCTCTATCGGCGCTTTGTTGTGATTGTGCAATCATACTCAAAGATATCAAAAGTTACTTCATAATTTTCAGGCATAGTACTTAAGTATATAATTATACTTCTGCTTATTTACCTGCCTATCAGATATCTAAGTATTTGAAGAATTTACATCATGCGCTGTCATTGGTAAGCTTTTGTACAGACGCAGACAGTAAGGAACCGCTGTGACAAGAATGACTAATTTCATACGAGGACGCTTGTCATAGTGCGTGGTTACACGAATATGTCGAACACGGATTGAGAAAATAAAATCATTACCCTTCCTTTTGGCTTTGCCGTAGTAAAGTAAAAATAACTAAGACTGTCGGCAGCTGACGTTGTTTTCCGTATTATATCTTAAACCACGGTTCTTTCCAAACGAAGGGTTACCTTATCAGCAATTGACAACAAGGTCAAAATGAGATTGACAAGGGTTGCGGAAATATCACCTGGGGCCTGGGGCTCCAGGCAAAGTGACATTCTACCGGCCATAGCAATAATTGACGAAATGAAAAAATGATTGGGATTGAACACGTGATATTTCGGCAATCGCTTTTGACAATCATTATTGCCTTGCCACTTTGCCTAAATTCTTTATTATATATACACCATAGCAAGTCAACACTGAAGAAAAGTGCATGTAGTTAAGTTCATGCACCTACCTATGTAGGTACATGAACTTAACTAAAAGAAAACATTTGAGTGATAGAAATCACAAATTCAAAATAGAGAGTAGGATCCAGTGTACATTAAACTACTAAATATTCTACAGCCTCCGGCTGGACGACTCACAGTCTGCGATCGACTACTGTATGTTTGTTTGATGTGAACGTAGCTTTAGTGCCCTACCTTAGACAAGCCAGACTGATTGCGAAATCTCTCACAATAATATAAACCATAAGCGATGTTTTTCTCTCCATATTAGTAGGCCATAAAAGTAGCTCAAACTAACAAAGTATTTGCAACGTAGTCATAAAAATCGACACATAAAATTGTAAGAACTGAAGATGTTTACAAATAAACAAGTCATAAGCCGGGCGGGTGCGAACAGGTGCGCAATTATGTAGGCCGTCGAACATGTCCGAACTGGCTCGTGGCCTGACTCATCGGCACGGAGCAGGAAGTGCACAGAAGGTTAAGTTGATGCAATGTTTGATTATGGACTTCGCTCGTTATCTATTGTCGTGTAATGTGACGCAAGTACTTGCAGTATTATTAATATATAAAGAAATTTAAATGAAAAAGATAAAATTATTTGTTTGCTTATGTTAGCGAGACCTAATCTCTAGAAGTACCGATTGACCACTATCTCTGAGTGACACACACCAACTTTTTACTTCCCAAAGAAATACCCTGTTCCTATAGTATAGGCTACGGGAGCGAAACCGTGGGGTAAATTAAGCACTTAAATACAACTCTATGACACAATCGAAACAACCGCATACATAACAGATTCACGCCACATTTCACTTGTTTAATTCGCGGTCAAGAACTGCTGAACCATTCGACTGGTAAAGAACAATGCCCACATATAAGAACAACCTTGGCCTACAGTGAACACTCATAAATAGTTTATGGAATTATAGTTTAAGTTGTTATGAACACCTTCTAGTACATACCAGTTAAGAAAATAAGTCGCCATTTGGAAATAAAACAGTTTTTATTTTTTCAAAACATTCATTTTTTCACAGTCACAAACTCATTCTACACACTTTCAACCACTTTTGAATGGAAAGTATATCATTTGAACACAATAATTATGAATTTCAAAGTTATTTACTCATTTCAACCTTATGAATAATAGGAATCTTCTTTAAGTGTAAACTGCTATAGCTCCCTTTATACTTGTTTGACACTTTGACAGGCTGGAAGCCAGCTTGAGTAGGTAGATTGTACAGTTTAATGTCAAATCTATCATCTGTCAAAGGTTAATATGGCCATATTTAAAAAGAAATATGGATTAGTTGCATCGGATTTTGGTCTTTATCAATTTAATTTATATCTAACTACGGCAAAGCCAAACAGTGATTTTATCATTATAAAGTATAGTATCTCTGGTCTCAGGTATTTTTGAACATAATTGTTCTAAAAGTCGAGTGGGTCTCATTAAAAAAAACTAAAATGGCCGCCAGTTTTCTCAGATTAAAATACTGAAACCTGACTAACGTTTAGTTTTTCCGTAATCGATTAGATTGATTAAATAATATATGAATTTAAATTAAATTGGCCATAAAACGGCAACCCCAAACGTCACGTGAAAATAAAAGTTGCGTAATAATAAGTAAAATGACTTATTTATTTGTTAAGATCACGGCGTCTTAGTTTGAGATAAAGCTTTGATGGATAATTCCTGTTTAAAATACTTATATTTTTGTGTTATGTTTCTAAACGTGTCTGAGGTGGGCCATATCTGGGCATCATTCTTTGGTTTGGGACAAAATGATTAAATCAAAGACATACCAACATTTCCATGGCAGATGCCACATAATCATATAGCACAGCGCACTGCGATCCGTAGGAGTATACACTCACTTTGCTTCGTCACAGTTGATTTATTTAAACTTGGGTAACAACGTATTTATAATATTACGAATCCAATGTTATAATAAATAAGATAACAACTACGGAACGTTGAATCAAATCACGACTGTCACCAGTAAGATTAAAACTACGATTAAATAAACATGCGTTTTCTATTCCTTATCGCACTTCCAGCAGGAATGGTCCTTCTGATTACTATCTACTCCGTGTCACCTTACTGCACATAATATGTTATTGAACCCTATGATGAAGGCAGTAGAGTCGATAACCCTACAGTCATTGACCACTGTCAATCATTCGTTTTATTGCGATTAATTTAAGGAAATGTTTTATTATTGAAAGAAAATCATATTTATTATTGTTCAAAGTTTTATTGTATGAGGAAATTAGCTGGTACTGTTAGGTTTAGTGGGACGAGATTGGCTCGTTAAAAACTGGTTAAGGCTTTTCATTCATAAGGTTATATGGCAGAGTAATTTTCCAAGTCAACGGACCTGGGCCTCAAGTCTGCTATTACAATAGTGTCAGAATGGTCTATCATTGATTTCATAATGGCTGATTTTTATAAGTTGGGTAATCTACTAACGTAAAAGCGTCACTATGACTTTCCAGTGGTCAACCACTGACACTCCATTGAAAGAAATGGCATAGAATGGTAATCTCGTATATAATGACAAATTAATGACAGACGTATGCGGTATTCTGCTAACATTTTGACAGTTCCTTTGATCAGTGACCTACCATTAGAACGTTATTGTACATTCATTGCTTTTAATAGCTCGGTTATCAAAAAGTATTACGAGACCATTGACCGACCAGTGATCGACCATTATGAATTTAGCAGATTACGAACTTTTAGGAAAATGACAATGGGATCGTGTTGGATTGACAAATTTATAAAAATAGCAGACTTAGACCCCTGAGCAATTACGTATTAGTATGGAAGGGAGACTTTATATCATATCAATCAGCCTAGTCTGCGAGGTCACTTCAGTTTAGCCGAAAGTGACTGAATACCAGTATTTTACATAAAGTGACCGATCTGACCTTCACAACCCACTGATAATGTAGTATTTCATTGATGAAAAAATGGTTAAAATCAGCCCAGTAGTTTCGGAGCTTATTTGTTACAAACAAAAAAACTTTTCTCTTTATTATATTATTATTAGATTGTCGTGATGGGTGAACTTTTTCTTATGCAATATATATAATACTAGCTGACCCAGCAAACGTTGTTTTGCCATATAAAGTAAAAACAATATTTAGGGGTATGAATGATGTTCTATAAATATAAAAGAAAGTCGCAGGTGAAATGTAAAAAAAGCTTTGGTGAAATAATTTTTAAAATAGAAAACTTAAAGCTAAAATACTTCTTAGCTGTATCCCACAGTTTCACCTGCCTGCGCCATTTATTCTTTCTGGCTCAGTGATCTTTCTTTCGTCTGCTAAGGATAATAGCTTAATGTTAAATAATTATGGTTCTGGTATCCTGGTACTTTGTAAGTCTTCACTCACAATTCCAGCCCCAGAAATGCTTCGACATGTTTATGGTCTGCTGGTACGCGTGAATCCTTACTTCTTAAGTTTTCGGCATGTTTCTTTCTGGTCTTCTAGTACTTGTGAATCTTTAGCGCATGCAATTTTTGACAGCTACGAAACAAAGGATCATTTATGGAAAATGATTCATCTTTCATAATTATGTATTCGTTGAGTTTGTTAAGAAAGCACTTCCAGCCTTATTCTATGAAGGCGACCTTTCTAGATTTTATTAATCTTTTGTTTTGGTTGCTAGGTTACACTCTTGTTAATTTTGAATTATCTACAACGCACTAAATATATTTCACCTAAAGCCATTTTCCACTGCGTTTACTTTAATAGAGTTTTCATTGTTTTTAAGATGTATTCTGCTATTCGGGGCGGAGACAAATCCAAAGAATCATTAACCAAGAAAATTGGTCCAGCAGATCTCGAGTTATAAGTGTTGTAACAAACCCGACTTTGTTTTATATATATAGATTAGTATGGAAGAAACATTATTTAAATTTGGAACGTCACACGTTCCAAGTTTACGAGTAAAAGCGTAAAGGTATGCAAGTACAACTCATCATACATAATTAAAATAAAACTTTCTTATCAACCAACAATGTAATAAATACAAGGATGAATACGGAATACATTCTGATACTGATATCTCCAGCCAATTATAGAGACTGCTAATTTTACTTAATAATTCGAAATTTTGGATAGAAGTTTGTTATTCAGTCTCGGCGGAACGGCTGAACAGATCTGAGTGATATTTGGCACAGAGATAGATTGTAGTCTGGAATAGTACATAAGCTTTTGTCCCGGAAGTATTTTGCCTTAGAATAATTTCAGATTTCAAATCGATCCCATTAGAGGCACTTTTGAATTGTCAAGGTCTTTCCAATAGATGAAGCTAGTTCTACAGCAGCCAGAATGTTACTCAGCGAAACACACTTACCCACCTCTAACGCGGCAGTTACACATTCCAAAGAGTGGATCCTATCCACTCTTTGGAACGTGTAACTGGAGAGGAACATGCAAAAACTCCATGGAAAAAAGGTGCAGTGTAGGTTGGTGTCCAGTAAATCAGTGTATAAGAAAAACATGGTAGTCATTGACATAGAGAAGTTGCTGATAGATGCTCGTATGGAATACATTCCGATACTGATATCTCCTGCCTATAAACAGATTGCTAATGAGCTACACATTTGATTAACTAATTAGTCGGTGTCATTAGCATGCTTTGCTTGACATCGCTGAATAGTTGCGAAAGTTTTGATTTTATGCGATAAGAAAGTGAGAATTGTTTATTGAAGATATTTTTGTAGGAAGGATGCGTTCTTGGGTATCCTGGCTTTGAAATCATATCAAAGTTTAGGTATTCTTAAGTTAAGATAGGCACGTCTTGTGTGTGTCGTTAGTCATTTTAAGACACTATCGGGTACTAAGTTCTACATTTATTTAAGTCGTACTTAGTATCACAATTGTCACGGTGGCACGGTTCTATCGTCGTCCATTCGTGGATCGGTGACCATCCATTATATACGAGATCCCCGTGCTTCGGAAAGCACGTTAAACGTTAAGTTGTTGGCTGTCATTTGTAGATCTTTGGCCGTCTTTTCGGATGGTCAGAAGCCAGATAATCTAACACCAGTCTTGCCATGATAAATGATAAATGATATTTATTTTTTAAGTATGTTAAACATAACACTTTTACACGTCCAATATTTCTTGTCATTTTAAGCTAGATGAAGCCGGTGTTTCCTAGCTGACTACCCTGAGAAGAAACACCGAAACAAACTCAGAGGTCAAAGTCTCTTTTAAAGTCCATACAATCCGTACTGGTCAAATCATATGAGAACCATGTAGGTTAATGTCTGAGGTAGCCTTTTGAGGAAAGTGCCATACAGATTTGAGTGGACCTGTCCAGACAGTGCAAGCATTTGTCAGATACCGTGTAGCTCAAACTTAAAACTTTAAGGAGCTCAACGGCTTGACGAACAATACCAAAGTAAGGACATTTGGGTAGGCCGCAAGAATTACTCAAACTGCCAGACAAACTGAAACAAGACCCTAATATGGCGATCTACATAGTTCCCATTCATAATATATATAAAATGGGCTGCAGTTACTCAGTTACTGAGTCGTGGAGGTTACTTACTAGGCCTCAAAGTCGCTCCATTTAAAATTTTGGTACTCAGCTGCATCCAGTTTGACTGGAAGCTGACCGACCAAAAAGATCGTAAGATAAGAACTGTGTCAAAATCGTGACTCAAAAGTGTCGAACTTGATGTTTATCGCTAGATATAAAATACTTCGTCACGATTCCATCAAAACATACGATTAGGATCCATTTCACGTAACAAGACATTCCGACGAACAATCTGTGTTTGTGTAATAAGATTACTGTATTACGAACTTCACATCGAAAATACGTCCGTTTACAGGAAACGTCGAAACATCGATCAAAGTTATCGTATGTCAAGGCAATCAGTTTACAAAGGTACAACACTAACAAAACCGGCAACACACCACAAAGCTATCCGATTTCCAAAACCAATTCTCAGTATTTCGGTACTGAATTGATACTAAATCAATTGCGGCACATCTCTCGCTTGCTCGAGTCGAGCCGAATATCGAATATACCTTTTTACAGAGTAAGGAATAAGCCCGCAGAGGCTATCTAAATATATATAACTCAAAAGTTACTGACTGACTGACATAGTGATCTATCAACGCACAGCCCAAACCACTGAACGGATCGGGCTGAAATTTGGCATGTAGGTAGATGTTATGACGTAGGCATCCGCTAAGAAAGGATTTTGACTAATTCTACCCCCAAGGGGATAAAATAGGGGATGAAAGTTTGTATGAAACTTTGTCAATTTTAAACCGATTGGGCCGAGAGTTTCAAAATCGGGGGTAAAGTAACTATTCCACGCAGTCGAAGTCGCGGGCAGAAGCTAGTAAACTTATATAGATGGAGTTCCATACCCTTAGGGTAACGAACGTAACCCTATTACAATGCCTCTGCTGTCCATCAGTCTGTCAGCGGGCTGTATCTCATGAAACGTTACAGGGAGACAGTTAAAATGTTCAATGTGTGTGACTGTGATTGTCTTCTTATAACAACAAATTATAAAAATGAAATAACATTCAAATTAAAGTGAACATCGACACAGCGTGTTTTTAATGGTTTATGAAGGCCGTTTGGCCGGTTTCTTAGAACACTTAACCCTAGAAGATGACATAGCTAAGGCTGTCTGCGAGGTCGATTAACCAAAATTAGGAATTGTCAAGAGCTTTCAATTTCTATAATCACGCTTGGTATTTATGTTAAGTTTTAACAGTCCCTTGTCTAGCGGTGACCGCCGAGGCATCTACTTGCTCTGTGATCCTTTTAATTAAACGTTGCATCAAAACGGAACGTACAATATCGATACTAATTGGGAATCGATTGAAATTTTGTGGAACGAAATATCGGAGGCATTGAACGCTGAGAATCCACACACACACCTACAAGTTATTGAACTTGTGTTGCTGTGTCAGATATTTTTAAACATAGAGCAGAAACTATGTTCGAAAACGTCGAAGGGATAGCATTGTTTATGGTAGATATTTTGTTTATTGTCTTTGTTTAGCTGTTTAGTTTGTTTATAACCCCAATAGTTCAAGAGAAATTCTATTATTTATTCGTTTCAGCTGGTCGCTACCGAAAATGAGCATCTTCAAAAGGTTTTATGAAGAACTTTCTACTTGCTTGAGAGAAAAAAATGATGGTTTCGGTTCCCAGTATATCGAATTAATAGACCATTAAAAGGCGACTAAGACATAGTTCTAGGGAGGAACTGGGTTCCTATCTCCTATCGAAAAGACTCCAGAGGACAGAGTATAGAAGACTAACGCAGGCGGAGCCGCGGTTAGCGGCTATATATGGCCTATAACTACTAAACCAAACGAGGCGTAAAGTCATCAAACTCCAGAAAATGCTATCAACGATAGCCTATGCTTTAAAATCGAGACAAAAGCCATTAGTCCGCAGACAGAATGGTTCCTAAAACAGTCTGCACGCATCAATAAGCAATAAATCTTTTGTTCTAAAATAGACGTAAACCGTCGATCGTCTTATTCATGCACTATGTTCGTCTGTTAAGCCAAAACCATTGATATTTATAGCACTATTCAAATTGTGGACGTGAGACCTACGGGAATTCATTTTGAGCTTTTTTAAAACGGTATTTTAGAGTATTGAACTCTATTTCGCTAGTTGCATAGTTACTTACTTTTTACGCAGTACGCTAAATACTCTAATATTAAACTGAATTGTGAGAGTGAGACATGTACGAAGCGTTACAGACGTATATCACTATCCTTTTTTCCTAATAGAATCATGATAGAGGCACGTCATAGTTGCGGGCTGCTTCGAAGGCTAAAGGGTCACAGGTGGTAGGGAAAACAAATGCTGGTAAAGTTCCAAAATTTGGCGCATATTAAATGTGAAGAGCCCACTTACTGCGACTGTTCTTTAAACATTGCTTCATCTATACTTCTATACTAATACTAGCTGACCCATCAAACGTTGTTTTGCCAAATAAAATTAAACAAAAAAATTAGAGGTGGACCACACTTAACATTTAGGGGGATGAAAAACAGATGTTGGCCGATTCTCAGACCTACTGAATATGCATATAAAATTTCATAAAAATCGGTCGAGCCGTTTCGGAGGAGTATGATAACTAACATTGTGACACGAGAATTTATTATAAAGAGGAAAGATTTGTATTTTTGTATGTAACGAATAAACTCAAAAACTACTGGACCGATTTCAAAAATTCCTTCTCCATTAGAAAGCTACATTCACCCTGAGTAACATAGGCATAGGCGGATATTTTATCCCCATATTCCCACGGGAACGGGAACAACGCGGGTGAAACCGTGGAGCGATGCTAGTATTATTTAAATATGAAGCAGTTTTAAATTAGTAAAGGAAATTCGAAAAAACTATTGTGACCAAAATAAAAAAGAGTTATCCAATTTTATCTATTAAAAGCCTTAATTAAATACGAAATGCGGCCTTTTGTGAGTGACAAACAATATTAATTGTTACTAAACAATGCATTAAGGACGCATCCTTGCATCCCGAACATTTTAGCGACAGGCGCGGTTTAAAAGGGATCGAGAAATACTATTACAGTTTACACACATTTCATCATTTAAAGTTCTACTACGCGGACATTTCTAGAAAAGACGGTGGAGTTTTTTTAGCGATTTGACTGCCTTTTAAGGGTTCCGTAACCTACAGGTGCCAACAAGCTCTATTAATAAGCCTGAGCTGTCCGTTCGTCCGTCTGCTTGTCAGTGACGTATATCTCATGAACTGTAATAGGTAGAGAGTCTAAATGTTCACATAGGGTATATTTCTATAACCGCTATAATAATAAAATTAAAGGGTGGATGGTTTTATACAAGAAATGTGATTTATTCGGTGTATGGTACGAAAAAGGTTTATTTTTAAGTATTAGGCTAGCAATTTACCACCATCTTACCTGATGATGGACCACGCTTGCCCAGAAGTAATCTATTCACTCTTTATTTACCGACCCTTGGTTGCAGTTGCAAAAAACACAGACTCTGACAAGGAAATCCACTCCTTACTTTTCGAAGTTATATAAATGTTATCTATCGTGAAACAACAAAAAAATTCAACTCTTAATTTTCAAAACCTTCATTATGGTATCTTGTAAGTGTTTTCATGAATGAAACAATATGCGACGTAATGAATAATGTTAAACCGGTGTAACACCTTTTTATTATCAGTGCAGTTCGAATATTAAATCGATAAAATGATTTCAGCTATCACTTATCAGTATTGCATTGTATCCTATTTTATCAAAGATTATCATGTATTGCATACCAATGATTTCATATGGAGTAGTGCAATGACCTCACAAGTTGTGAAAAGTGACAGCGTGTGGGCGAAGTGACCTTGTCAATGTTACTCAGTAATGATTTTAATAAGATATTTATGTCAATGTCGTGTTATGGAAATTAAGTATTTTATTATTATATTTAATTCACATTTTTCGGCTAGTCCACAGATTATTAGGAGCGTTGAAATGGAGAGAGGATGTTAATTATGTATGAGAATAATAAAGAAAAGAACGTTATTTAACACAAGTTTAATTTCAATAAATGCTTTGACGACGTAATTTACAGCTTTCAACTCCTATAAAAGCGCTGAAATATGCTACTTGTTAAACCGCGAAGCAATATTTTGCTGTGTAGTGGAAGTAGTGTTGAGACCAACCTAGTTAAAACTTCAACCGTAGCGCGTCCGCCTATAAAATCTCGCCGTATATTTTCATCTGAATGAGCACGTCGGGTCTCGCGAATTTAAAATGCAATAAATGATATCTATGAATATTCAGAGCACGGCTGCGGGTCGCTGTTAATTTGACGCATTTTAGGCGATCCCTTGCACCATCTGGTCTATAGATAAGGTCGTAACTGCAATAACGTCCATTGTTTTTAAATGGGAACAATGTGAATTTGTGATGAAGTAATCCTTCCCTAAATCGAGATACTGTTCTGTTAAAATTTGTGGAGTGTTATTTATGTAAAAAATGAAGTTACGACCTTATTCGTCCGAGACTAATTCCATCCACTGCAGGCCGTTAATTTATTCAGAGAACTCCATCGTTAAGGATTTGATGGCATCGCTTGTTATTGCGGTTTCGCAGTTAAAGTAATTGGGTCAAATAAAAAATCCTGATAAATGATAACTGTCAATGTTTGTATGAAGTGTGTCGGTCACGAGGTCCATGACACATGACATTATTAATCTTTTCTTTTTTTAAATTACTTATCGTTTATTTTATAACTTATGTGCGTAGATACTAAATCACTTGACAAACGTATATATGTATATGTAAATAGTATTATGTGGCATTAATTAACCACTTTTCACAACTATATTAGTTACAAGCTTATAGCCGTGGCTTCGCTCACGTAATATATAGAATTTCGCGAAAACAGAAACATAACCTATAACCGTTTCCAGGATGTAACTATGTCTGTACTAAAATCGATCGATTTACGTAATAAACAAAGAAATAGACAAACTATCATTTGCATTTCTAATATTAGTTATATTAGGATGTGGCTTTAAAACAACAAAACCCCTTTAAACAACTTAATAAAGTTGCTATCGAACATATTAGCGACTAGCTGTTGCCCGCGACTTCGTCCCCGTGGAATCCCCGATTTTAAAACATTCTTTATCGCTGCTCCGCTCCTATTGGCTTAAGCGTGATGATATATAGCCTAAAGCCTTCCTCGATAAATGATCTATTCGACCCAAAAAGAATTTTAAATTCGAACCAGTAGTTCCTGAGTTTAGCGCGTTCAAACAAACAAACTCTTCAGCTTTATAATATTAGTATAGATTTTGCATTTATGGCTTGGCATCAACAGAAACAAATGACAGCTAACTATTCAAGTTGTTAGAGCGTAGATCGAAATGTCAGATGACGTCATGAGTCGCAATCATTGGTGGAATTTGTGTAATAATGAGAAATAGCGTGTGAATTACTTGGGCTCCGTGATCCGCATATGTTATTTATTGGTCATTTATTCAATAAGCTTTTGATATCGATGTGAGATAGGCCGTTTTGTCTGTTATTAGGAAAAGGATGGGTTAATGTTTAATGTCATTTGTATTTCAACTAGCGACCCGCCCGGGCTCTGCACGGGTGCAATGTAAATACTAATGTTTTCTTTACTATATATGCATGTATTATACATACCTTCCTCTTTAGCCACTCTATCTATTAAAAACCGCATCAAAATCCGTTGCGTAGTTTTAAAGATTTAAGCATACATAGGGATATAGGGACAGAGAAAGCGACTATATTTTATACTATGTAGTGATACAGCCATATAGATTTAGAAAGCGGGTAGCATCCGCATCATCATATCAGACGAAATATGTCCACTTCTGGACATAAGCCTCCCCAAGTGTCGTTAAATTGATCGATCATGTGCGTCTCGGATATAGCGGCTTTTCGCCGCCTTCATCAAGTTATAGGTCCATCTTGTGGTAAGCCTTCCAACAACATCTTCTGGAAACATCATATGCAGTACCTTTGCTTAGTATGACTTTAAGACGAACTAAAAGGATTTCATGGAAATATTGTTTAGTCTTCGTCTTTCACATTATTTTCGAGTTTTATACAGAATATAGGTTTTTTTTTTCTTATTTCAAAAACTTTGAAATGAAATCTTCTCATCTATGTATGTATGTTTAGTGAAAATGCAACGCTAGCAAAGCTTCAAAGAAAATATACTAAAAGTCAGTTACCAACAAGTATCGTGCTTTTCCTGGCAAAGCGGAATTGATAAAAAAATACTTGTGAAAAAGCATGTGTCTGCTTCTGATTCATGATTTTTTCGAGAGTTAAAATTCGAGTAAATTCCTGGATCTAGATTGGACACATGCACTTCGGAGAATAAGCAATCTAACCGTATGACGTAAGCACAGAGATTTGACGTTCTTTTATTTAGGTTTAACAAATTTCAACTTTAGGAGGAAATAAATCGTTAAACTAGTTTTTTTTTTAAATATTTGCTTTTATTCGAGGTTTTGTTCGCGTTCCTGGTTCAATCCATGGTCCGGAGAGCGTGCGAAAGAGGGAAATCTGACGCCCCGGCCGGCCGCCGCAACAGAAGAACGCCCGGCTACCGTAGGCGCGGGCCTGCGGACGGCGAGCTATGTATTGGTTCCAATAGCAACCAGTGATCGTATTACGAAGTGCCAATGCCATCATGATTCGTGTGAGGAAAAGAGATAGTGCTATTCGTCTTGTGTAACTCCGTCTCTCTCTGACACAGAAATCATGATGGATTTAAGACGTCATAATAGGTCGCCAGGCCCGGGTCGACAGCATGTCGTGTTCCAAGCGCGCCTCATAGAGCTGTCAGTAAAGAAGACGGGGCCAGTGCCTGCTATGGTTACGGAATTTGTTCGAAAGGGTCACCCCGGCCCTGGAACGCAAAGGGCACTAGAAGGATCACGGGTGGGTTTTAGTCAGTAACAGTCTGACACTCCCTTCCGCTCCGCCCAGAGCGGGAGAAGTCATTTGGTGATTTCCCATCCAAAAAAAAAGGCTTTGTTCGCGTTAGTATAAATTGTCCAAAAAAAGGAACTTGAATATCCGTCTTGAGTGTTCAATCTATCTCTGTACCAAAATCGTTTCTGCGATAAGTATATGTATAAGCGTAATAGCGTATAAACAAACACATTTTCGCAAAAATATTTTTTAAGATTAATATTATCTGACCGTGGCGCAAAAAGGATAGTCGTGTTTATACTGCATTATTAACTTTATAGATATTTTTTTTGCATTAAGATGCTTTGACCTCCTATTTACATTAAGTCTATATTCTAATAAACATGTATTAACACATTTATCTATAACGGTAAAATAATTAATAGGCGCTACTGTAATTTTGCTAGGCAGTTATAGAAACTATATTGTTTGCTATGTCACGAGCCGAGCACTCTCTAAGAATTAATTAATTTACATACTATAATATGTGTAAACCTCATCTTTTATTAAATACATCGCATCTTCCTTTTGTTTTTGTTTGCAATTTAATTTAATATACCAACATTAAAATATCAGCTAGCGGGCAGGCTAGTGATCGACAGCCTACCGAAATTAATTAAAAAATGTTCACGTGGACAACACACACATACATACAAACATACACGCAACCATAAAGTTGTCTATATTTGTTTAGGAACCCTAATAGATTATCATGTGGTAGTAATACTCTGCAGAAGCCTCTTTTAAATCCGCTAAAAATGAGCTTTCTGTAGATATGTCTACCCCAAGTAAACTAAAATTAAGCGAACTCCTTCATACGTGAAATACATATTTAAAAAGAGAACAACATTTTTTCTTCACGCATCAATATACATAGATTACATCGAGAATATGTGAAAACACAAGTTCAAAAACCTTTACAGCCAACACATACATACATCAGACTAAAGAAAAACACTCCGGCCCGGCTCTCACAAACAATTGTGTCCAATGAACTTGAAAATTGTTTCCACCCGTAATGATATTCATTGGAAGCGGCACGACGTGTTTCAGTTGCGGCATTTTGTCGCATGTTGTAACTGTGATACGGAGGAACAAAGTCGTACGTGAACTTGCGACTCTGAGCTGTGTGCGTTTATAGAAAGGCTTGTGGCAAGTTGGATGAATGTTTTTAATTTAAAAAATTATATGAAAGCTTCTGTTTATAGAATTAGCATTTTATTTGCTCATAAAGACAAATGATGAATGTACTTTTTTTGGACAGAAGGTTACCTACATGCCATAACATCTAATGAACACGAGTTTTCAACGCATTGTATTGTCTTCGATTTTTGTTTACAAGAAAAAAGAAAAAATACGTGTCCAATATCTATTGGAAATCTTTCTGACGGACTAATTAGATTTATTTAGTCAACTACCCTATTATATTAATTGGAAGCACAGCACTTAGTGTTTCAGTAGCGGCATTTTGTCGCATGTTGTAAGTGTGAAACGGCAGAATAAAGTGGTATGTGGATTTACGACTTTATGTTTCAGTGAGTGTTTATGTGAGGTTTTCGGAAAGTTGGATAAACTTTTATAATTGGATAGCTTGTGTCCATAAAGATACTATTTTTTAATGTTGTTCAATTACTTTATTCATATACAAGAAGCTACTAACACTAATATATAAAGCTGAAGAGTTTGTTTGCTTGAACGTGCTAATCTCAGGAACAACTGGTCTGATTCGAAAATATATTTCTGTGTTAGGTAGCCCATTTATCGAGGAAGGCTATAGGCTACATATCATCACGCTAAGATCAATAGGAGCATAGCAGTCATGAAAGATGTGACACAAACGAAGTTGCTAGTTATATATGTTACACACCCAAAGATCGAAATGTTTATATGCTCAGTGAGCGAAAAACATCTTACAACGCGTTGTAGTCTGTTCCAAAATTCCACATCGTGAATTGCGCGTCGTGGCTCATAAGGAAACGGCCACAACGCGTTTTGGAAATGAAGAAATGCCATGCCATGATGCTTCTGAGCCATAACTGATACAACAAGCTTGTTCATTTTACCCGGTAACCGTAACTGAAAAAATGTCTGATCAAGCGACGGGTGTAATGTTCACAGCGTCATTTAGCTCGGTAATATATCGCCCGCCATGATGGAATATGTGTCGTCGTGTTGTGAGCATTATTCACTAGGGCAGCCATTTTGTATACTCATGTGAGGGTAGCCTTATTTGTGTTTACATGAAAATGTTTTAATGATGCAAAAGTTTACAGAGACAGTTGTTTTTATTTGTTGAAAGAGAGAAATTCTATCTATTAATTTACTAGATTTTGTGGGGACAGCTCGTTAAAATTGTAGAATTCGTTATGGATTAATCTTTTTGTGTCTTTTTTTGGTCCTCAGCGAAAATTTTGATACTTGTGGCCTTCAACCTTTCCCTTTCTATTAATATAAATATTATTGTTACACATTTATTCCACAGTTTCATTTTACATTGTAAAATGAAACTGTAGAATTTATCTAAAATATTGTTTCATACTTATTAAAAGAAATATTTTTGCAAAGCAACTTCAATTTATCATTCTGATTCCTGAAATAATTTCAATCCACAATATTCTACGTAAAACCAAAATCTTCATCATTTGCAACTCTGGCGCCGGCCGGTAACGACGTGTGAATCACGCGCATTCCAACACTTATGTCATTGGACAGGGGTTCTTAAAGTTATTGTGTTGACGATCGACTTCAAATTAGGTATGTAGACATCTAACGATCGACTTCCGATCTTCTATTTTAAAGGAAAAATCATCTACTAAAAATTACTCGCGTGAAAAGTTATTGAACGGTTTTCAGATTGTGATTTTACGTTCATCCGTCTAAAACTCTTTTTCTAGTTTTAACAAATTTTACACTTTAGTTTCAAGATCTTATTTCATAAGCTGGGGAATATCCGCGATCGACTACGAAAGCTTCGTCGAACTTTGGAAGCTTTGAGCACCGCTGCCATAAGACGCTGGCACTTGTATATGTTTGGCAGTTTCTAGGACATTTATAGGCAGCCTGGGCATTGTGTCGAATATTTTGACAGTTAATTCTGAGTACCTACTTAGGTTATTGTTATTCAGAATTACGGTAGCGTGGGTTTTGGCGCCACAATTTTGTGTAGAATTTAACGTTTTGAGTGACGTGATGGATAGCTTGAGCAAAGAATAAATGTCCACCTTTATTCTTGTGGGAGTCTTAAAATATAACTTCACTGTGAAAATAGTGGGCAGCTGTGTCGTAATAATGTCTACTAATAACAATAAACGGTTAAAGTTTAATTTGTCGGCCAATATAATATGGCTTGAAAGGAACCACTTAAGGTCCTTCGCTCGCAAATGGGTAAGGTAGAAGTACGTATTCCCGTTAGTGTACCAATACCCGTTAACAAGTCAGTTTTTTTATTATTGCACTTTTCTAACAATAATAAATTGAAGTTTGCGAATCGCAATACCTTCTCGGTAATATTTTGTATAATTGTAATGTCAACATTGTTCAAAAAGTTTAATGGCGTCAAAACTGAGAGATTACAAAAGTTTGCATTAAGAAAATATTATGTAAGTCGAAAGTTCTGTCACTGAACTACGAAACCACCACGTCGCATTGATCAGCTAGCCATACTGCGACGGATAACGTTAAAGTGAGAGAGTTAATTTTATAAAATATTTGAGTATATTATTTTGCGATGTAACCTATAAATTGAGGTGTATCTAATTGAGAAATAAATAATATTGCCGTTTACATCTATTGGTACTAACAAACCCCTACTTGACCTAGTACCCGTTAAAATCGTATTTTTTTTACCGGATATTGGTACACGATCAACCCTGTAAGACACGTTGTACAGAAACCCGTTATTGTGTGCTTATTGCCTTGAAATAGGTCTCATTTTCCTTTAATACTGTAGAATATATTCCTGCCGGCAGCATTGACAGCTGCATTTAAACCGACGTCGTTCTTATTGCCTTGTGTTATGTGCTCTTTTCCTTCGAATCAATAGAATGCAGTTTCTATTTTCCTTACTTGTGTTGTAATCATCTGGATTCGGTTGCATTTTAAGTTTTTTTTTTACGATTTCCTAATTTTTGCACATTTCGCGTAATACTGCTCAGCTGTTCTGAAACCAGGTTTTTCAATGCGCATCATGTGGCGTGTTGCTGTTTCTGTATGGATACTGATAACCAGGCAGTAATTTAAAGAAAACTTCAGGCAAACTTACATGAGTCGATCTGTGGATCCCCGACTAATTTTGCTCGCTAGCAGCTCTTGCCCACCTAAGGGGTCCAAGCGCCTCTTGCCGGAGGTTGTATGCGGGGAACACCAGCGCCCCATGTCGTGCCGCGTTCCGCAGGGTTTGGTCTTGGGCCCGCCCCTGTGGAACATCGGGTGGGACTGGGTGCTGAGGGGCGAGCTCCAGCCGGGAGTGGACCTGACGTTTTACGCTACGCTGACGATACGCTGGTCACTGCCCGGGGGAGCTCGTACAGGGAGGCAGCGTTGCTGGAGACGGCTGCGGTCTCACAGGTGGTGAGCCGCGTACGCATACGGCCGAGGCGGGCCTGGAAGTGGCCCTCAACAAGTCGGAGGCCATAGCTTTTCATGGCCCCCGGTGGGCACCGCCGCCGGGATCACACATCGTGGTCGGGGGGGTCCGTATCGCTGTCGAGTCCACCATGAAGTACCTAGGATTGGTACTCGACAGCCGGTGGGATTTCGGCCCCCACTTCCGGCGGCTGGCGCCCAAGTTGATGGGCGCGGCTGGAGCACTGTCAACGCTGCTTCCCAATCTGGGGGACCCGAGCACCGCCTGTAGGCGGTTGCACGTGAGGATCGTGCGATCGATGGTCCTAAACGAGGCCCCGATCTGGGCGGCTGACCTGATGGCCAGTACCATCACAGTTCTGCGGAGGCCGCAGAGGGTGATGGCCGTCAGAGTCATCAAGGGTTATCGCACGATCTCATACGAGGCGGCTTGCGCACTGGCCGGATATCCGCCATGGGACCTGGAGACAAAAGTCCTCGTGTCACTGTATCGGTAGCGCGAGGACGCGCGGCGAGCGACTGATGCAGCGACACATTGAGCTGCGTCGGTCGCAGTTGTGCGAGGTCCTAGTGGCGGAATGGCGGGACAGGCTATCACGCCCTTCCGCCGGCCTCGTCACTGTCGAGACAATCCGGCCAGTGCTCGATCTTTGGCTCGGGACAAGGCATGGCTCCTTGACGTATCGTGCAACGCAGGTCCTCTCGGGGCATGGCCGCTTTGGGAGGTTCCTGTGTCGCATAGGCAGGGAGCCGGACGCTCGGTGTCACCACTGCGTCGACTGTTGAGAGGACACGGCGCGGCATACGCTGGCAGAGTGTGCCACTTGGGAGGGGCCGCGCCGTGACCTCATCTCTGTGGTAGGCAGTGACCTCTCGCGACCGGCCATAGTCCAATCTATGGTCGGCGGCGAGGAGTCCTGGGACGCGGTGGTCTCCTTCTGCGAAACAGTTATCTCGCAGAAGGAGGCTGCGGAACGGGAAAGAGAGATCTTGACTTCTTTCCCCATCCGCAGCAGGCGCACCGGGCGTCGAAGGACCCGCTCTCTTCCGCCCCCCCTAACTGGGTCCAGGGGCGGCGGACTTGGGGACGTCTGTCGCTCCCCATTCATCCGGACCCGAGGTGGCGGCGCGTGGTGTTCCCGTGCGCCCCTCTCTGACGTCGCGAAGGGAGTCAAACACCTAACTCCCTCCGCAGACACGAGGTGGCCCGCAGTGGCGGGCTGGCACCAGCCGGGGATTACGGATGTCGTATATGTTCCCGCGATCCCCGGCGTAGGTGAGAGTTGGAACACCGGGGTGGTTTTAGTCGGTAAGAGTCTGACAGACCCCTCCGCCTGCCCTAGGGTGGAGGAAATCCATGAGGATTTCCCCCCGTAAAACAGGCTGTATGCGGGGATCGTGCGGCCCAAAGCCCTTTACGGAGTCCCGGTGTGGTGTGGCAAATTGCTGTGCAGTGGATGGAGCTCGGGCAGGGTTTCACAGAGGTATGAAGACAGCGACTGTTTGCAACCCAGTGCTGGGCACGCCACCATTGCGGCGATAAGTCCTCTCTTTGAGGAGTGATTGGAGAGACACCACGGCGTCCTCACCTTCCGCCTGACGCAGGTGCTCGCCGGACACGGCTGTTTCGGATGAAGCGGGAGGACACGTCCTGGTATCAACACTGTGTGGATCGCCCGGAGGACACGGTGGAGCATACAGTGGAGGTCTGCCCTGCTTGGGCGGAGCAATGCCGTGTCTTTGTCGAGGCAATCGGCGGCGGCGACCTCTCGCGTCCGGCCCTGGTTCAATCCATGGTCCGGAGCGAGAAGGTATGGGAAGCGGTCACCACATTCTGCGAACCAGTAATGCTAACGAAGGAGGAGGCAGACCGTGTGCGGGAGAGGGACATCTCACTTTCCAGCCGCCGCAACAGAAGAAGACGACCTAGGGTGATTTCCAGCCACCGTAGGCCCGGGCATGTGGACGGCGAGCTATGGGTGGCTCGCCATCCGATAGCAACCAGGCCCGGGTCGACAGCCCGTCGTGTTTCACGCGTGCGGGGCCCCATAGGGTCAGTGCCTGCTGCGGTTGTGAAATTTGTTCGAAAGAGTCACCGCGGCCCTGGAACGCAAAGGGCACAGGAAGGATCACAGGTGGGTTTTAGTCAGCAATAGTTTGACACATCCTTCCGCTCCGCCTACAGCGGGAGAAGTCATTTCATGATTTTGCATCCAGAAAAAAGAAAAATTACCTACCTGATTTTACCTAATAATAGTAAGTAACTGATGGACTAGATATCTAGATCCTTTTTCCATATTTTAATTGAGCCTTGAAGAAGTACATTTTTTTACTATTTTCTGTTTATGATCATCTTTTTTTTATATGAAACAATATATTTTTGCAATAGACCTTTTTATTTATTTTACACCAAAATGCAAAAATAGCATTTCTGTGAACTTTAACGTAAAGTAATAGAGTTCAAATTCGCGGTGAAAATTACCGGATTCAGGGACAATTTAACGTTTACTCGTACAAATCTACCGGTTACTGGTACAATTAGCCCTTTATTTATTTTTTCTATATTATTGTTAAAGAAAATTCATATTTATACAAAAAAAGAATATTACACTAAAACTAGCTTAAATTATCTCTCTAGCCATGTAATCATTTTTTTTTGTAAGTCTTCTAGTTTAAGCATAGCAGACCTGCAAAGTCAGTGAAGTTCAAAACTTCACGGTTATTGGGCCGTTTACCTTACTATGACGTGTTTATGCCACAATGATTCCGTTGTGAGAAAGAGACAGCTATGCAGGGCGAAATGCACTATTGTTTTACTTACGCTATTCTTTCCCACAACGGATTAATGATGACTATGTATGACCTTAAAGTAGCGAGGCCGAAACCGCGGTCCTAGAACGCAAAGGGCATTGGGAAGAATACGGATGGGTTTTAGTAAGTAATAGTCTGACATTCCTTTCCGTTCAGCCCAGAGCGGAAGAAGTCATTTGATGTCTTCCTTCCATCTCCATTCTTAAAAAAAGAAGTAAGAGACCGGCCGGCCTAATAGAGAAGTAAAAGACGTGTTAAATTGGGATGAGGGTAAGAGAATGATGATAATGTCTGCAGCCATAGTCAGTGGTAATCAATTAATTATTAAAGACCGACGTTGATTAGACTAGAAATCACTTGTAAGGCTATTTAAAATCCAAAGCACATTAAATAGGACATTTGCCATGTAACAAAATCAGCTAGGTACTCTTTTGCATATCTCGCAGAAAAATCTAGCCTTTTCAAATTAAGTATCTACATAAGGACCATAGTTAATATATAAAATAATTAATAATTACTTGACCGTGTATCATGAGCAACATTAGCATTTTTATTCGGGCCGCCATATTGCGGGCAAAATTATGCAAAACACCCGCCGATGACGACTCGTAATTAAATATAATAAAACATTTTAATCTCATTGGCCTTAAAACGTATAAAAACTGTCACGCCGTATTAACAGTTAGTGTTGCAACAAAACAAGGGGTTCCATAGCCGAAAGCCGAAACTTAACTATGTGCGGGAGTTTCGGACAAATGTTTTCATTTTGTAGAATATTTGTGAAGTATGTGGATATAAAGGTGACTACAACGTTGTTTCTTTGTTCTGGTATTTTCTTCTGGCTTCCAGGCAATGTATTGAGAGACAAAACTTGATGTTCCTGTACATTTTGCTTGCCGCAAAGTACCTAATTTTTTAAAGAAAAATCAACAGATCAATTTTCGGGCAATCTGTGGTGAAATTGTATGGATATATTTGAATATTTAGGTTTCCCCATTCAGAGATTTCAGTAGGTATTAGTTAGGTATTTCAGTAGGCATTTAAGAGTAGGCACGTTTTTAGCCGATTGCTAAGTTTTGGCTGTCGTTCGGCCGAAACCAACAACCCAACACTACCAACCTTTTGCCTTGTGGCGCCCACACTTAAACCATAGCACAATAAATATAAAAGTCAATTCATATTTACAACCGTCAAGTCAGTGACTGTTACATTAAGTTCGTAATAACTGTAACTCATAATGGATTATTATTTAACTGGGCTCGTATATTTGACGAAATGCTTTGTTTTAGTAACAATAAACTACATGAAATTACGTTTGTTGACTCACATTAATATTAGTAGTCAAAATCAATAAATGATTCTAAATATTACCATTGATTATTGAGCAATATTTTTGGTTTCGGCTTTCGGTCTATCCGAACGAAGTAGGTCATTATTAGAATTCATTATAATAATAATAATAATAATTACAAGAAGGCCTACGATTCTGTGCCACATACATGGCTCATGAAGGTGTTGGAGTTGTACAAAATAGATGCAACTCTGCGCACCTTCCTTGAGTCATGTATGAGGCAATGGAAAACGGTCCTTCGCTATCCAGGATGTCGACCGATTCAAGGGAGTGATGAACCTATATGGATTAAACGGGGAATATTTCAGGGCGACAGTTTGAGTCCACTTTGGTTTTGCTTAGCTCTGAATCCTCTAAGCACATTGCTGGAGGATTCAGGCCTAGGCTATCGGTTGAGAAGAGGTGGTCAGGCCATATCTCACCTTCTTTACATGGATGATCTGAAACTCTTTGCCCCCAACAATTTGCGACTGATGGAGCTACTGAAGGTAACTGAAACCTTCAGTAGTGCCATCAGGATGGAATTTGGTGTGGACAAATGTGCAGTCATGCATGTAAAGAAAGGGGAGATTATGGAATCTGAGGGAATTCAACTCTCGGATTCCATACAGGTTAGATCCCTCAGCTCGACCGAAACCTATAAGTATTTGGGTATGTCGGAAGCGTTAGGCATTAACGGTGCTGACATGAAACAATCGCTGAAGGAGCGCTTCTTTGGCCGCCTGAAAAAGGTTTTAAACAGCCTTTTGTCGGGCGGAAATAAGGTGCGCGCCTTCAACGGTTGGGTCATGCCGGTATTAATGTACTCTTTCGGCATACTCAAATGGACTCAAACCGAACTCGACGCCCTGGATAGGAGAGTCCGTACACTGCTGACCGCAAACCGGATGCATCACCCACGATCGTCGGTGATGAGACTGTACATCCCGCGGAAATGTGGAGGTCGAGGCTTCTTAAATGCTAAGACTCTCCATAACCGCGAGATGTGCAGTCTCAGAGAATATTTTCTCGAAACCGATGTGGGTATGCACCGCGATGTGGTCGCAGTGGACAAGGGACTCACTCCGTTGTCCATGGCAAAAGAGAACTGGCGCAAACCTGTAATACATACTACAGATGACCGCAAGGAGGTATGGAAAGGCAAGGAGCTCCACGGGCGCTTCTATCGGGCTCTCTATGGGTCCGATGTAGATTTCTCAGCGTCCGTGGCCTGGCTACGTTTCGGTGATCTTTTCGGAGAAACTGAAGGTTTTGTGTGTGCAATTATGGACGAAGTTATCCTAACGAACAACTACCGGAGGCATATTATGAAGGACGGGACGGTTGACGTGTGTCGGGCATGTCACCGTCCGGGTGAGTCCATCAGACATATTATCTCTGGTTGTTCTCGTCTGGCTAACAGCGAGTACTTGCACAGACATAACCAAGTAGCCAGGATTATCCACCAGCAACTTGCTTTGAAATACAAACTTGTGGATTCTGAGGTACCGTATTACAAGTATGTGCCCGACCCAGTTCTCGAGAATGGCCATGTCACGTTGTACTGGGATCGGTCTATCATCACTGATAGGACTATTGTCGCCAATAAGCCTGACATAGTGGTGATAGACCGATTAGCGCGCCGCACAATGATAATCGATGTAAGCATTCCGCATGACGAGAACCTCGTGAAGGCTGAGAAAGAGAAGCAAATCAAGTATCTTGACTTAGCACACGAGGTTGTCGACATGTGGGATGTGGACTCGGCTGTCATTGTGCCGATTATCGTTACGGCCAACGGCCTAATGGCCAAAAGCTTCGACGACCACCTGTCGAAGCTGGCGTTACGCAGCTGGGTGAAGGGTCTGATACAGAAGGCAGTACTCCTCGATACGGCTCGTATTGTGAGGAGGTTCCTTTCTCTGCAGCCCTAACCACCGGTAGCTTGGACCCTGCTCCCGATACCGGCGGACGACTATTTTTTATATTTTTAAATGTTTTTTTTAAGTTCTTTTTAAGAAATATTTAAAAATGTAATTTATAGGAATATAATATGAATAAACGAAATAATAATAATAATAATTTCTTTATTTGTATTGAATGCAGGTGTTACAATTATGGTGTTCGATCATATTTATATAAGTATACCCAGTACATTCTGCCGGTTGGCATACAAAAATACAGATTAACTTACAGAGTATAACAAACTAGATACAGAGTTACAGGTTTAAGCAAAAATTACAATTCATCCTTTATAAAATCGGCAACAGAATAATAACATTTCTCTGTCAGCAACGATGACAATAGTTTTTTAAATTTCATTAGAGGCTTATCCTTAATACAATTTGGCAATCTGTTAAATATAATAGGTGCCATACCAATAATGTTTTTTTTAAGTAATGCAGTATTATAACTACCAGTACATAATAAACCCTGATATTTAGATCTCATAGTAGTAGTTCGCTTCCTCGTTTCATTCAATGCAGGAAATAGATGCATGTTAGTTTTAACAAAAATAGCAACTTCGAGAATATATATACAAGGAAAAGTAAGCAATTTGTGTTTCTTGAAGAATGGAATGCAACTATCAGTAACCTTGAGATTAAAAATAGATCTTATGCATCGTTTTTGGGCTTTAAATATAGACTCTTTTTTTTGAACAATTACCCCAAAATACTATACCAAACCTTAGAACAGAAACCACCAGACCGTGATATGCGACCATTAAAGTATCAATGTTAACTTTCTTGGAAAGATTGTAGAGAGCATATGCAGACGTGCTTAATTTTCTGCAAACTTCTTCAGCCTGTGGTTTCCAGGTTAATTGACCATCAATCAATATACCTAAGAACTTTGCCACGTTAACACTATCAATAGTTTGTCCCTTATGATTAATGTTTAGGTTCAAAGGGAGAATTTTTTGATAAAAATGCATTATATTTGTTTTTTTAAGGTTTATGATAAGATTATTATCGTTGAGCCAATTGATTATTAATTTTAGAGTATTATTTATTTCATTTTCATAACGATCTTGGTTGAGGCAGTCAATTAGGACTGTACTATCATCGGCAAATAACACACAAGGGTACGGGATCTGTCGGGGCAGGTCATTAATATATAGTAAGAATAATAATGGCCCTAGAACGCTGCCCTGTGGAACGCCATATTTAATTTCCCTCGGACCAGATAAATATTTAACTTCACGTTTTGATTTGGCGCAAAATTTAGAGATTTCTGTATATTGAACACGTCCACTTAGATACGATTTTATTAGACGTAGAGCATTTCCTCGTATACCGTAAGTTTCAAGTTTGCTCAAAAGCTTTTCATGACTCACATAATCAAAAGCTTTGGTCATATCGGTAAAAATGGAACAAATCGGTATTTTTTTATCTACATTAACCATTATTTTATTTATCAGATCGTATATGGCCATATTAATATTTTTATTTTTACGAAAACCTTTTTGTTCCTCACATAAAATATCATATTTTGTCAGGAACGAATAAAATGACTCATAAATTACTTTTTCCATGATCTTAGAAAAAACGGGGATTAACGCTATTGGTCTATAGTTAGTCATGTCCTCTTTATTGTTCTTCTTGAGGAGTGGTTTAACTATTGTGGTTTTAAGACTATCGGGGAATATTCCAGAGGATATGCTTGCGTTAATAATGTGGGTTAGAGGGTTAGCTATAGTAGTGCAGACAAATTTTATAACATTCGTTGATATACCGTCATATCCATAACTTTTCTTGTTTTTTAAATTTTTAATCACCCTAGTAATGTCTTGAGGGACAACAGGGGCCATAAAAATAGAGTGAGGGTTATATGTTATTCTTGCAGTATTTCTAGTTGTGTTCAAGGGTGGGGCTGAGATCTGATCAATAAAAAAATCGTTGAATGATTGAGCTATTTCATTAGGGTCAGTTAATATTAAATCATGTTTTTTTATTCTAGTTATGGGTTCACTTTCAGATTTTGTACTATGTATGACTTGCCAGGATGTTTTAGATTTATTTTTAGAATTTTTAATTAGAAAGTTGTTATGTGCTCTCTGGGTCAGTTTAATAATTTTTTTAAATCTTTTAGAGTACTCTTTAAATGTCGTTTTATTTTCACTAGTAGGATTAAATCTTTGTTTCCAAAGTAACTGGCGTTGTTTTTTGCTGCAGATTCTAATACCTCTAGACAGCCACTTTATTTTTTTTTCGGATCTTAATATTACTGTTTTAAAGGGGAAACATAGATTATACAGGAGTTGAAATATTTCTAAAAAGTTATCATACGCTTCATTAGGGTCCTCTGTGCTATATACATCCGAAAATGATAAGTTACGGAGGTGATTTCTAAAGGTAATTAAATTTTCTTCAGATATGTCTCGTCTCGATGTTTTCCACTTTTTGATTTGACGAAACTTACTAACTTTCATAGTAAATATTTGAGCCGTATGGTCGGATAATCCGAAATCTATTATTTCACATTGGCAGATTTGTTTTGAATTATGTGCAAAATTATCTAGACACGTTTTACTGTGGGGTCTGGTAGGTTTATTTATTTCTAGCTTCAAATCAAAGTTCATCAGAAAATATTCAAAATCCATGCTAATTCTGTTCTTTTTAAGAATGTCTATATTAAAATCTCCACACATAATAATTTTTTTATTAGGTTTCGAAATCTTTTTAAGTATGATATCTAAGGTTTCATAAAATTGGTGTAGATTAGTTATTTTTGGTGGTCTATACACACATAGAATGGTAAGTTTTTGAGAAGCTAATTCAATTGCGCAACACTCTATGATACCAGTTACCGAATGTCTCATAATGTCAGGAAGTTCTTTATATTCAATGTTTTTTTTAACTAAGATACAGGCTCCACCGCGCTTAATGTTTTGTCTAGCATAACATGCTGCTAACTTGTAATTTGGTATACATAGAAGTTCCTCTTGGCCAGACATTATGAAATGCTCGGTTATACATATAACATCGAGATTAGTTTGTTTACTTAACAATTCCTGTACATAAATAGTCAGTAAGTCGGACTTGCTTAAAAGACCGGCAATATTTTGATGCATTATATTTACATGATTAGAGAAAAAAATCGCATCGTTGAGACGTTAAGCTTGTTCGGTCGTCAGTTATATTATCTTGTTGAGCAAATGAGACATAATCTGCTATAGTGACCGACAGATTGTAGAACACATTTTGCATTCCACGATCATTTATTTTTCTGCTGTACTTAGAGAACATTGTAAAATCGTAACACAAATCCATATTAGAGTCTAACGCCATTGCATAGTTAAATGTCTGCAAATCCAAATGAAGTAGGTTATTAAAAGTTTCAATGCGCCAGTTATACAATGTTGAATGGTCACTTAATTTGAAAGTAGGAACACATACTATAATATTCGTGTGCTGTAATTTCTGCAATTTTTCTCTCATTTTTATTATTATATCCACATAGTTTTCCGTTTTATGAAAGTCTTTTTCACCAATTAGAATAATGCAGAAATCATTTATTGTATATTCTATTAATTTCTTCTCCAGGTTGGTGATAAGCTGCACCGTGCCACAGTTAGGGGAAAGATAATGGCAAATTTCATAGTTTTGTAATGTATTCTCGGCTATAGACAAAATCTTGTTATCTTTATTTGCACTTACAATACATAGTTTATGTTTAATGTTTTTGTTAGGTTTGATAAATACTTCTGTTTTTTGGGATTGAAGTGCCTCAGTTTGTCTATTTTGTACAGAGAGCTTTTCCTCAGTTGCTGGTGACTGTGAAGGAATGTCAATTTCTGGAGGATTTGTAGGTAAATTTGCACATGATTTTGGCAATGTGTTTTTTGCTTTTTTCTTCGGGGTGATGGTTGTCTCAGATGTTAATTTACTTGTAACTTGTTTCATTATCTTGTTCTTTGAGTTTAAATTTTTAATTTCTTGTTTTAGCTTCATGTTTTCTAATGATAAATTATTAATTTCTTCATGAGCTGCGCTTAGTTGTAAATTAACTTTTTGAAGTTCATTTTTAAGCTGCAAGATTTCTTCATCGTTTTCGTCATCGGATATGTTAGGAGGCAGGCTACTTGAGGTGCCATCTAGCGGCGAATTGGCAGAATTATTATGCGTACTTTCGTTTATTGTATCACTTGACAGTGATGTGGCGCGATTTCTTATCCGAAATGTGATATTTTCTAAGAATTCCATTTTAGTTCCGTCGAGATATAAATAGAAAAAGAATATTTTTTCTTGGCTGGATTTGAACTCGGGGCTCGAGCGTGCACCTTTAAAGATACGCCTTTAGCCAGTTAAGCCAAACGTTCATGTAATATGCTAGCGAAAATAGTGTTCTGTCTTTATTGTGATATTTTGAATTTGATTTGACCGTTTTTTTTCTTTGTTGCTGTTTTAGTGACCTCGATTTGAAAAAAGGACGATCAAAAATTCACCAGGTTTTAGCACTTTAGGTTTTAAACTCCTTATTTATACAGTGATTGTTATGTTTTAACGAAAGTTTTAGTTTATATACACTATGTTTACACTGTTTTATAGTTTTACTTGAAACGCCCGTATTCACTGACAGAATTGTTTGCTAATAATGTCACTAATTTATCGTGATGCACTGATGTTATTTCGCTACTTATTCACACTTAAAAAGCATTTAGATAATTTAAAAACAAATTTAATTACATTCTCATGGTAATTAATTTTTACTTGATGCAAAAATAATAATTGCAGTGTACTAAAGTATAGGGTTAAAGCAAAAAGCATTGCAGTATAAATTACAGGGTTATTACAAAAAGTGCAATGCAACGCCAATCAAAATTCACATGACGCGGCACATTTCTTTCCAATTATCTTTTCTTCAACAAAATTTCATACTAATATTAAAAATTTAAAGTAACTGTTAAAGTGACTTTAAAGTGTCTGTTTGTTCAGTCTTCACTTCATAACGGCTGAATGATTTTGAACGAAACTTGGGACATGAGTAGATTAGATAACCTTATGGTTATGATCTACACATCAAGGTGAAAGAGGCAGGGATAGTTTTTATCTCGGGAATATGTATATTTATGTTGGGATATTTTTTTATTTTAACGCGGGCGAAGCCGCTGACAGAGGCTATTCAGAAATAAATATCTTTTAAAATACCAACGATTTACGTCTTTAAGAAGCTATATTACGCAAATAAACACTCAAAGCTTACCTCACCGATAAAGTTATTTATTAAAAGCTTTCCGGCTTTTAAGAAAACCGATTTGTATATCAGAGTTGCGAGATTATTACGTCGGCACGTTGCTTAACGTTAAAGGGCCGGTGGAACAGATAAGCGACATATGCTGGGGTGTGGGCAACATCGCTACACCCACGCGACACCTACGGAACAAGATGGCGAAAGCTCGAACAGCTGAGAACATAACTGTCACCGAATGTCGGAACCCGGAAGCGATGTACATTTGACTCACTTCAAATTTGAGGTGAGTCAAAAAGTCATAACACTAGATGGACCGATAATAACTTGAGGAAATTCTACTTGAGATCGCAATGTTCCGAATTAATCATTAAACAGAAAAATCGGTTAGTACTAATTAAAAAATATAATACTTAAAAACCCATAGATTTGACAAAATCTTGTTTAATAACATACCAAAGTATTATTTAAACTTTATGTACAATTAGCAGCGCCCCGCGGTTTCACCCGTGTTGTTCCCGTTTCCGTGGCAATACGGGGATAACATATATATACGGGTATAGCCTATCCACAATAACGTAGCTTTCTATTGGTGAAATAATTTTGAAAATCGGTTCAGTAGATCCCTTACAACGTCACAAACTGACAAACGTTACCTCTTTATAATATTAGTATAGATCATCCATCAAGGCATCCTCTACCAATCAACCTTAGAGTTAAAAATACTTCACTGTGATAGGTTTAAATTTGTCAGTCAAAGTTTCGAAGGAACCACACCACTTGCAAAACTTTGCAATAGATGAAAAGTTTTGCAATGGATGAAACGATCAATTTCAATTTGCATCTAAAAGTCAACACATTTGACTGGAATTGGTCCTTCGTACGGCTTTCTTACTTAAAAGGAACACCAAACACAATGTAAAACATAGAAAATAGAAATACACAAACAAAAACATATAACAACAACCTGCCTGGCACTTATTCATGATTAGTATAATAAAAAGATACGAGAAAGTTAATCTCCTCTGATGCTAATTAAGCCAATTTACTACAACTCTTCGATTAAGAGCTAATGCTATACGGTTAGCAAAAAAGTGAAAAATAATTGGCAGTCTCAGACTGTATGACTGTGAATCATCGGATAATTATCGTACATGCTTTGAATCTAAAACGTCAATAGAGATATCGTCGGATCGATAAACTGGCTGAGTGAATGAAAGTGAGGCTGATGAATACTCGTATCATTCACTCTTTTGAAGATTTGGAGGACAAGCTAACTTTGCAGTGGATGAAGATGCAGTGAATGGCTTTGAAAGTTTAAATATAATTGAAATGAAAAATCAGATATAGCTGTCTTGTCAAGGTCTAAATCTAAGATAACTTTTATGACAAAGCATTGCTATCAGCGGTAAAGATTCAATTGTCAAAATACAAAGTGGAAGATGATTGACATATGCTACCGAAATGTCTAGTTGTCAATACAAAACCTTTTGTAGTTTTGACAGTTGTTATGTCACTTTTATAAGAACCTGTAGCCCTTCCATGACGTCTTAAATCCATCATGCTTCCTGTGTCAGAGAGAGACTGTGTTATAGGGAACGTGCAGAAACTATAGGTGGCAGCACAGGTGCGTCAATGTCAAGTATATTTTACTTATAAGTTTCAAATTTGCAACGCTAGATGGCACAGTCTACTTCGTGCACGTTCCTCTAAACGGAGAGTGCAGGAAGTATAGGTGGCAGCACAGGTCAAATATTTACAACGTAAAAGTTTAAGATTTGCAACAGTAGATGGCATAGTCTACGCCGTGCACGTTCCCTATAGAAGACGAATAGCACTATCCCTTTTTCACATAGATATCATGATAGCATTGGCACTTCGTGGTACGGCCCCTGAACAAATTTCTAAAAGCAAACAAGTTGAGGCAAGTGTGATGATAATAGTGTCATAAATATTAAATAACTACAATGATACACTGCCAGCATTCTTTACCAAAAAAGGCAAGATCAGCATTGCTAATAGAATTTTTATATCGCATCTTTTAAAGCTTAACATCTATTTAAGTTGCATCACACAACTTTAAGTTGGATGCCTTGAATCGATGTTGATCGTGTGTTCGTGTGCCCACACCTGAAGTCGTAGGTTTGTACCAACGGAGACACAAAGTCTTTACGAATCAATTTGGAGCTAAAGATGTTTTAGCAGTTGGTTAAAAAACTATAAAATGCGTTTATCAAAATAATGTTGAAACTAATTAAGAAATAGTTAACAAATTTCATGCTATTATAAATGCTACCCCTTGATATCAAGAAGGCAGAGTCAAAATTTTCCTTTAAGCGTAAAATCCGAAAACACTACTTAAAAGCCTGTCACTCTTAGTTCGGTCTTCGTCATAATTATTATAAGTTCTCTGATTCAGAACTGTTATAATAAAACATAATATTAATTTATTTATTATATTAGTATAGATATGTATTTTATTAGTATAATATAATATTATTTGTATTTTTTTCCGAAATAATGTTGACGAAATGTTTTTTGAAAAGATTGAAAATTTTATAACATCATAACACGTATACAAATGCTGTACTTTTATTATTGTATTGTTTTTTTTTCTCGTTCACATATGTATATCTAAATTCTACGCACCTTTTAGACCGGACCCTCGTGTATCTCCAAGTATTGCTACTATAATGTCCTGAGCTAGAAGGACACAGTAACAACTGGAGACTGTTCGGCCTCGGCTGCCTCTGCTTCTTAACTCTTAGCTTCACCACCTCTTCTACTTCCAACTTCTCTAGTTTCTTCTCTTTCTTTCCTTCTTTGATCGGTGGCTTTTTAGAATCCACACTCCATCTGCGCTCGTCCATAATTCTCTCTTCCAAATTCAAATGATCAAGCCTCTCTTTGATAATACTCCTTGTTCGGATCAAGTCAGGAGTTGTATCCAGCCTGTCATGTCTCCTTATTTCTATAGGAGACAAAGGAGGTCTTCTTGGTTCAAATACAACTTTGGAATACTCGTTGCTGCGACGCCACAGACGGGGCGAGAGTGGCCAGAACCGCCCATTTTGTTGACCAGATTCCATCACCATTTTGGATTTTTGTCACTTCACTTTATATTCACTGACTTTATCGATGCTAAAATTAGAATGGAAAATTTAAGAGCTTTAAATCCTCAGACACTTATCTAGTTGCTTAGTGTTCGTTGGAATAATTCAAGACTAATACGACTGAACACGTCCGTTACATCCGCAAGCTATTCATAAACTAAACGCTGTTGAAATGAAAAGTGCATAACAAACGCGCCCACGCAATCAATCATGTGGAGCGTCTACAGGAACCATAGATAAAGATAGAGTAACTATTTCGATGACTCAAACAGTAGTACAATGGACGTAAAATGTATCAGAAATATATTTTCGGGGTATTTTCATTTGATTCAAAGGTAAATATTGTTTTCCTTGTATGAAAAAGGACCAATATTTTCCTACAAATTAATGTTTGCCTTTCCATTCTGAGACTGTAAGAGGTAAGAGGATAATATTTTGAATAATTAACTGTAACAAAAATACAGCAATATAAATTCTCGACATTTTGTCAAACCAAATTACAAGCGGCTTAATGAACTTTAACCATTTAAACGAGATTGACCTAAAATGAGACAATTTCTATCATTTGTGAATTCTACATCAATTAGTGGAATTGAGGTCAGTGACCGACAAATCACAGGTCATTATGGCCAGGCGGCGCTATCAATAAAAACCTTGTTTTTGTCTCTTTATATTACAATTTTTCCAACTATAACAGGATATGCGTACATTTGGCGTAGATTTAATGTCGTTTTTCCTGTCTGCATATCGTTAAAATGGGTAATTTAAAAGATTGTTGCACTTTCCGTGCGGAAACGGATTAAATAAAGAGATAAAAATCATAGGAGACAATTTGTTTTTCATTTATAAGTTACGGAAAGAATCCTGCTTTTGTTTTGGCAGTTCCGAAAATCTACCGTCTGAATCTGCTATTACTGCCATTTTTGGAAACAAAATCGTGAGAGACCCAAATAAAGCAAAAATAGGAGATCCTAAACTCTTTTGGCATTTTAGGAACACGAGGGCGATCACCAACCGTTGACGATGCCTGACGACGCAATGATAGCCATAAAGTCCGATATCGGATGTCACCGAATAGAGTTGCATACTAAATGCTGGCTCAGGAAGCAGCCGACAGGACGCTAATATATGTGCGTACGCGCATGCTAATGTTCTGATGTAGTACATAGATAGTGTGTCAGTGGATGCAGAGCTTTGTGTGTGGACTTAGAGATGTGGTTTTGGTAAATGTTAGTAGGTACATATGAATCTTTCATTTGAAAAATATGATGTAACTCAATTTACAGAGCAAAGGAAGGCTTTTGGCTACTTCGAATGAAACGGACTATTTAGACATATAGATCAAAGCAATAAATCAATCTAAATTATGTAGCGGAAAAACTAGTACTTTTTTATCCCAAGTTATAACATCTTTTTGCATCTACAACTTCCTTCCGTGTTACGTTAACTGATTCAAGGAAAAAATCTTCAAAAAATATACGTTATTCTCGAAAGAATTCTAAGCAGCCAACAATACTTACGTAACACCATTTAACGATAAAAGGAAACGGAGATAGTACTTAAAGTATTAAACAATAAGACGAAACAAAAACCCCGAAGCCTAAGTAAGGAGTCGCAGGATATAACGAAAGGAGTCAATGGGCTGAATCAACGGAAGCATTCGATGCGTTCGACATTATTATTACAATAGGGCTGAGTCAGCCACACATTCTTGAAATTGAAACGAAATCTATACTGTTGACATTGTGGACTCAACGTGTGGGATGCGTCGGACATTCTTGCTTGTAGCTTGGTTATGATTAAGTGTTGTGCGAGTTATTTAACATCAATTATGGGTCACCCTTGCTTGTATTAGACACACCTGCTACTATTTTAAGGTCATTTCAATCGTTGTCAGTAGTGTTTTATACACAGTCAGCAGCTTTAGCAGTCGACGGCTGGACGGAGGAGTCTTAAACCGCACGTCTTTTTTTCTAATGTTAAATTATTTTATTTTATTGTGTCTACCTGAACGACACACCTTCTGGGAAATCCTGTGCAATGTTTCGTCAAGGGTTTCCCGAACGGAAGTTTCTAATTCATACCTAATATATAATATTCATAATCATTTTATGCTTAAGCAATTGGCTGCAACGCTGATTGTATTCAGTACTTTGGCTATATAGAAAACAAATAAAAAATAAAATATAATGGTAGTCCAAACATGCATGATAAACGGCATCGCGGTAGACCTAGGCAAAGATGTTTAGACGATATAGACGTACATATGTATATAGGTAGGATTGATGCATATTAGCCTATCTAAGAATAATAAAAAATATATAAATATATCACATGAACGGTTATTAACACCGCTAGGTCAACAACATCGTGTCGACGTAAAGGATGCGCATACGCAGCTTAATTGCGTGCCTCCATACACGTAGTGTGGTACGGTGATTAACGCATATGAATCAATAAATCCCTCATTAATATTGTTATTTGTTTTTGCTAACATTGAATTATTTTTAATGTACGGAATATATTTTTCATGAGTTTAACTTTGTCGACTCGTTAATTTGGTCTTCTGCCTTATTAAACGCAGGTTTGTCTTTTCAGAAATTATGAGTATTACTTACGGCCGAAACCAATAACCGATCTATCACCTACTGGAGATAGAAAAACAAATGAAACAACAGAAAAATTATATAGGTTTTCTGTTGTTTCATTTGTTTTTCTATCTCCAGTATGTGATAGATCGGTTATTGGGTTCGGCCGTTAGTAGCTACTGGTAAATACTAGATAACAGCTGACAGTTTGGAGTAAGAACAATTCTTAGAGTTGCGATATGCTACAGTGGACAACACAATAAAAAAATTATAATTAGCTTATCGTAGAATTACACACGTATACAGAGCTATTGATAATGATTGTTGTTGGCAGAATAAAACATTTTATCAAATAATATTTATTGGAGAAAAAAAAAACGTTAAAGTGACTCAGTATCATGAATGAGCACCATTTTCGTCGATCTCAACAGTTATTCCCAATTCGTTCCACAGATTGTGAGATAATTGATAACATTTTCTACTGACTTAAAATGTTTGCATTAATCATATTGTTCAACATATCTTGACGTATTTTTCCAGATATCCTGACATATTTCCGAAAATGCTATTGGTATGAGTCGATTACTATCACTGAATGTATTGTTATCTTTGTTAAATTATGAATGAAATGAACAATATCAAAAGTACATATATTATTCTGAATTTAGAGAAACAACTAGTCATGACTGGTCCTATCACTAGTCACTTATTGTTTACAGTGTCCATAAGTGAAACAAGGAAGGCACTTGCAAACCGATGGTATCTTTCCACGGCGTTGGTTGGCAAGTTATGGGCTTACAACTTGAACTATAGTAATCCTTTAGTCTGTGCATAACTTTGGGACTTATGGACTTGTTTGCGGAGTGGCGGAAAACCAGACGCCTGCTTCATAACTGTGTTTGTATTCACAAAATATTATTTTAATTATTCGAAAAGAGAATGAATGGTAGGTGAATTCTAAAAATTATATGCAGTAGTAGTAAATAATTGTCCATGATTAATACAAGAGGGAAAACAAGGATCAGCAACCAAAATCGGACAAAGGACATATAGTTTCAGAAGAAGAGAATCTAACAAAGACAATGCCTCATCATTGTCATCATTCACAATAACTGAATATCCTTTTCCAGAATTTTAGTTAAGTACTCAAGTGAGATACTAAGAAAGCTTCAAATAACCCTGGTGCAAGCATTGTTGGTGACAATAGCCGGAAGCAGGCGCTGTATGCGACTGATGCCTTAAATGGTGCCCTCATACCGTATGCAGTGGTGGTCGCTGAGTGTAGGGAATTATGAGCTGATGTGACTTTGATGAAGTTTCTGTGTGACGCTTTGGAATGCAATGATGTGCAGTATGATGACAGGTGGATGTCTATTTTTTTTTTAAATCTTTGGCTTAAAGTTCAGGAGAGAAAAGTTTAAACTTTTTAATCGATCTTGTCAAGGATGAGCCACTTAAAGTATGTGCATTCAAAAGTCCAGTTTTATCTTTCTAGTATTTTCAAGAAGATTAGAGAATTTTCGTGTGTTAATTAATGTTAAAGCCAGTTTATTAGTTTCTCAACAAGAATTTGCTCAGATTACAGTGTTCCTTTATTCAAAAGAAATAGTGACAAAGATTAAAATTAAACTAGTTAACATTCCGACGGACGGAATGAACAATGATTTTAACAGGGCTTTCAAAAACCGAATTTAGGTTACCATTATTTTCGTTCAGCAGCTGCCTACTGTCAAACTGCACTAAAATCCGGTAGCCCGCCATTTTGAACTGCATAGCAAACGAGTCCCAGATATTTGGAACAGCCGCGAATGCTGTGATTTGGGACTTCGGCCATATAGGCTCGCGTCAAATAAGGTTGCTTGCCTTTTTTAAATTATTGTTCGTTTTTCATTTGTTTATTGGACAGAGGATAATTAGTGGAATAGATCATTTCTCTGTTGTTTGGAGAGTGTTTGCTTTCTAAATATGTGAGAGATTGCAGTAGTAAGGTGCTGATCGACGAAAATTTAGAGACGAAAGTTATGCTTTAATGAAATAAATTTTGGCAAGAGTGATAATAATCTGGAGCAAAAGGGAAAAGTATTTGTAATGGACACTCTCTTAAGTAACCAGACAAAACTTTAGCCTAAGGGCTGTAAACATAAAAACACCTATCAAACATATAGTGAAAGCTGTTGAAGACTACTCTCATGTCCAGCCCAAATTACTTGTAGCCGCAGGACTTAATACAGCTATAATTTCGAAAACACTACACGCAAATGAGGCGCAATAATTCAAGCGTATATGCTGTGGTCTTATCAGTTTCGAGCCCGCAATCCGGGTCCCATAACGCTTGGTCAAAGCCTGACATATGGCGCCCATCAATCATGAAGCTGATTTATCTGCTTGTTTCCGCATTTCATCGGATTGCGATGTCATTCGTTCCCCTTTCGTTGTGAGCTCCCCGAGGATTATGTGTAAAAGCAATTTTGTACAGTCTTTTGTTTTTTTATATGTTCGGGTGTTGGGAGATTTTCTTTATTTGGGTGAAAAATAACGACGAATTTGTGACTTTTATTCAGAAATGTTGTGTACCATACTGATATATTTTGTCCGACAGTATGACAATATTCTATGTTCTTACAAATTATTCTCTACCCCAAATCTAAGACACCTTTTCAATAAGTGTTTTCTTCCCAATATTAGTTGTAGTAACTTCCCGAGTACCTTTACTCTTAATCACACAATTAGGTACTTCGTTTACTACTACCAGATCTTCCTAATGACCACCAACTTCAATAGCCAAGTTAATCGATCCAAAATCTGTAGATATGAGTTGGCCAAGTCTGAAGCCAAACTTGGTAATATCATTACTAGTGGATAGCTGAATGGAAACTGGCTCGTAACGCCAGTTAATGGCCCAATGAGGGAGTATATTTGCCAAGTTCGGCGCACGTGCCAAATATTAGAAGTTTGGGGTGTTTGAAAGATGCTTCGGGAAGATTTTGTGTTTAGTTTTGGTTCATTAGTAAGTAAGGTTCTTTGGACTTATAATGTAAGTAGTAAGTAGTAGCGCTAAGATACTACTACCTAATTGAAATAAATAAACATTAATGTGGATTGGTGGAGAGTTGGAGAGGGAAGCCAAAGAAAAGGTGGACAGATTATGTGAATATAGGAAATATGAAAGAAGAGTGAATCAGTGATAGTGAAACGGATGACAGAACGAAAAGAAGGAAACGTAAAAAATAGATAAAATTTTCTCCCAAAAAAAAACCTATTCTATTTCCAATTGTGTCTACAAAAACCTAATTGGTCAAATCGCATTTCTTACAAACATTACATGTTTGCCTACTTTTAGTAACAGAAACCAGTTAGATAACAGAATGTTTCAGTGTATTGTAAGTTTGTAACGCAGGTTTGTAACCACTGACCAACTGTGAAACACTAAATGGTGGTAAACATTATGAAAACGAGTCGAAAGCGTGCGCCTTACTACTTGTAACTAATGCGTATTGTGAAACGTGGACTAAAGTGGGCCATGAAAAGTGGAAGTTACCTCAGAAGTTCTAAATGGAGTTAGTTTTGGAAGAAACTCTTGGGAAAGTCTATGGCTCCTTGTTGTTTTATGTAGAAATGAGAAGTGGGTAAAAAAGAAGAATTGAAAGAGGCGAAAATCACACAATAGTGTTGATAAACACTGGCAACGAGAAAAAGTTACGAAATAAATATTAAATAATTGAGGTGAAGGCCAAAACGTTAGTTAACCAAACTAAAATAAGGAGAAAAAGGGAGAAATAATGGATGGATTTTATGAAGAAATAAAAGAGAGTCAATCATAGCATGACAGTTGACAGGACAAAATGGAACAAGAAAACGTGTTGATCCCAAATAATATTGGATTAGGACAGGCAGACGATGATGATGATGATGCACACGTTGGCACTTTTCAAATACTTCAAAGACAGCTAAATCATCCTTTTAATGCACTAACTGCACTTGTAAGAGAAGTTAAAATAACTATTGATGTTGCCATTTCTACTAAAATTATACATGTGAAGCTGTTTGTATGAGTAAGTGGGTCGAGTCCAGAGGAATTAGAGGATTATGTTACGGTGTCTGAAGAAAAACTGTACGCCTGTTGTGTTTGGCAAGATTTATATGTGTCGGATTAGTTGGGTGTTTTGTAATAGAGGATGAAGCATTTGGGCTGTTGATCCAGAGTTTTAGTATGTGGGATACCTTTGTCTATTACTGCCGTAATATAACTTTCGGAGTCAATAAAACTGTCAATATTACAATATTGAATAAAACTACAGCTTTGAAAATAATGGTTTGAGCATTTAATAAATAAAATAGTAGCTGATGAACTACCCATTTCAAGAAAAATACTCACTTCTCCGAAATAAACTGGGGCTTTTCCCTAGACGTAGAATCTATACTATACCTATAGAAACTGTTGTGTCCTTTTCCTTAACAATATGAAGCTCTACAATCGCAATTACATTAACCTACATTTGCGATATTAAAACGTTTCTGAGAGGGATGTTGTTCGTCATACTCGTATTATTGCTAGCGATAAGATGGGAGACAAAGTAACTATACATACATAAGTGAGCATATGCTTGATTCGACTTTGAGAGATTAAATAATGCTCATATTGTGCTAAGTAGCTATACAGGATATTTACAGGGGCCATTTTAAGGTGAAAAATTCAAAAATGCATAATGTAATGGATTAGGTGTGAGGATGTTTGTTAATTCTAGGAAGATGTGCTCCTTTGTCAAAAACATCATCATGTGTGTGGTCAAAGGCGAACTTTTCAATATTGAGACGAAATACACAGAAACTATCTGCAACATGTATGTTGCTATTGGAATAGATTTCATCTTTTATATATAAAATATAATGATAAAGTTAAGCAATACGCCACAATAAACAAACAAGGCACTGAAAGGGCTTCATGTATACTCAGCTATTCATCATTACCCAACTTTATACGCAAGACATAATTTGGACTTTGGAGGTTGCAAAATGTTGTCCCTTAAACTAATTTCTGCTGAATCAGTTCAAACAACTTCATAGGCTTTCCTAAATATTTATCTTATACAACTACAAGTGAACTAGAATATCATTACTTCAAACAGAAAATGCTGAACACGTTTCAAAACAAACATCAACTGAGTGAATTGATTCGCCCAGCAAGCCGCTGGAGTGTTGCACAAACATGAGAGTAACAAGATCGTAGGGTAGTACAGAAATATACACAATAAGATGAGAAAACAGATGTCGAGGAGTTTACTCGTTTGTAGGAGGCATCGAATCTGTTAGGTGAGGGAAAGGCGGAATGATCTGGAAAAATTGACAACGCGTTTTAATAGAAATCGCTCCAAAATTGTTCTACAAATAGGAAAATTCTATATGAACGCATTGTATTTTGTAGCTTCACATGAGTCTCGAGCGACACAATCAATAGATGAGCAGCAGGATGATTTGATGGTGGGTGCTGCTGAGGTGCTCGAACGTTGGTGCCGAGAAAGATCAAATAAAATAGCAGATAAGTTAATTTCACGTCCTGTATTGGACCAGTGTCACAGATGCAAGAGGGGGGAGGGGAGTGTTGCCACAGTTCACATAATGATTATTTTTAGATGTTGGTGTTGCAAAATTGTGAATGAAAATATCCAACAAAAGAAGTTTAGAGTCACAATTTAACGTAATAAAGTCAGTGAAAATTAAGTTTTTAGTACAACAGTAAAAATATTCATCATTAATGGGTTTTCCTCAGTAGAATAAACTATAAAGCGTTGATTGTGCTGAACAACAACTGAGCGAAATTATTGCTTCCAACAAGCAAAATTAGGGAGAGTCAGGAGAAATATAAAACATAATCATAAAGATAAATGACACCGTTCTAAATTGACCGCAGAGACAATTAGGCACAATTACCACGATATGGCACGAACGACTGAAAAACTTAATGTTTTCCTCTGTTCCCGGAATTAGGAACGGAAAAAATCCATTGCGGTTCGTGTCATTGTGCGCAATTATAAAAATGAGGTAAAAGCAAACAATGGATAACCTTTCAAGCTGATATTATAAAACTATTTATTGTTACCTACTGAAGTGATTCTATTGATAGACAGTTTAGGTTATAATATTTTGCCCATAAGCTGTTTCATCGAAATACTGAGTTTAATAGAATGCGGGGCAAGCTCATAATAGTGTTTTTGCTACTGTCGTGCGGCCAACTATACCTTAAGAAGAGTTTGTCACTACTAACTTTTCATAATAACACGACATTATTGCAAAACTGTAATAATCATGATTCTGCCTCAACGTCTCAAATCTCTTTTTAGAACTGAAAAAAGACACGGATAAATACAATACGTAACAGAATCAGAGAAATCTGTAGCAAAATAATACAGTCTAGGTACAACTACATAAATATCCAATGACGCAAATGCCCTATAAATAAACAAATAAAATAAAGTAATAAGGAAGGCGAACATCCTTGTTAGGTCCTAATCGTGTCCCGGGGGAAACTGTCGCACAGAAGCAGTAGGTTCAGAAGACTAGCTTCAAAAACTGAGGGAAAATAGGCATACGCAAACATAGACGTGTAGATCTTCGTGCGGCGTTGAGGGATAATCAGCCTAATAATGCACTCAGGGCGAAGCGGGATGGAGTGTCAGACTCTCACTGACTAAGACCCATCCGTGTTCCTTCAAATGCCCTTTGCGAACTATTCCGAAACCCTGGAAGTTCGTGAAACTCCTTGAACTTGCTTTCGATCTTTTTTATTTCATGACCATTGACTAGCTTGCTTGAAAAGATCTGTTGACTAGCCCTGGTATGGGGAAGTGGGGTACAGCATTTTTGTATAGTAAAGCAGATTGATCAACAGGCACAATTGTTCGTAGCGTCCCTGCTTTAAGCAAGTGAAAACCCAAAGTATAGATTTTCTATGGAGTGCAACTACCCTTGACAGCTTTGACGCAGTATGGCGCAAGGAAACTGCCTCGTTAATTCGCAGGTGCCGTGACAGTCCTAGTAACGTCATTTGCACTAGATAGCTGGCCGGGCAGATAGCCCGCTTGTGTTGGTATTAGCCGATCGAGTCTCGAGAGATCGAGTCTGTTTTAGTTATTCAGTACTAACATAGGCTAAGAGCATTGCTACCACGGATTGTTACTAACACAGTGGACCTCATTTGTAGTCTGAATAAATACATTATTATACTATTTTTACTAGGTCTCTGTGTTAAGTGGTGATATCCATCGCTTGAAGTCGTTCAATGGAGCCGATTTTCTGTACCTATCTTTATACTGTGACAGTTGTTATTATTGAGCTTAGGATCGTTACCGAGGTCATTCACATCTATTGGAAAAGCGTTTCTTTTGTTGTTACCTTCGCGGTGGAAATAATGAAATTTATTTCAGGATTTCTCTTTAAAATAATTTATAGAATTTAGTAATGTGATTACTTGCTTCAATTTTAGAGCTGGTTCCACGTAAAGAATATTTTTAATACCTCTATTTTAAGGTGGAGTTTGAATGTTCTGAAACTATTTTTAGCGTATAATATGGGAACGGTATGTGTAATTACTGTAGGTCAACTTAGAAGATTGCTGTATTAGTCTAAATTTACATTATTTTCAAGTATTGTAAAACAAGTACAATTATTTTTAATATACTACGGATTCTTATCTTGATTTCGCGTCACAATTGGCCTTCAACGACTTAATTACATGACAAATGACACGCAAACGGAAACCTAAGAAATTAAAATATAACATAGGCCTGTTTTTTTCCTTAATTTTCTGGCACTTTGGAACAGAGTACAGATATTGTTTGTTTAAACACGCGGTGGGTGAAGTCATTTTCTATCGTACGATGGACCACCATTATGGGCGTTTTTAGAATTAGTTTTTCAAAGACCGTGACAAAAACTTAAAACAGTTGAAAAACTATTAACCTAATACTAGCAGCGGCCCGCGGTTTCAACCACGTTGTTCCCGTTCCCGTGGCAATACGGGGATAAAATATAGCATTTATGACACTCCACAATAACGTAGCTTTCTATTGGTGAAACAATTTTGAAAAGCGGTTCAGTAGATCCAGAGATTACCCCTTACAACATCACAAACTCACAAACGTTGCCTCTTTATAATATTAGTATAGATTATATGTTGGTTTCTATTATAATCTAGCGGTGTTGACAGAAAGGAAAATCTTGATAGTGTACTCCAAAATAATAGAAAAAAAAATTAACTGATACAATGGGTGGTGTCATCGCTAAAAGCCCAATATCAATACTCAATACCACAGGATAAGAAGGCTAAAAGTCTTAGACAAATACCTATTTGACTGAAACATTACACTTAATATTTATAGTATCAACAAAAACTGTGTTATGATGACTGAGGCTCTCTAACGACCTGGCTCGGGTCCAAAGGACGATGAGTCAGGTGAAGAGGGAATTCATAAAGCGCCTGATGTCATTGAGCTGGGATATTTTGAGTCCTCATAATTAATGAATAGGTGGGCTAATGACGAATTTTCATTAAAAGTTGTAATATAGTTATGACAGCTATTAATGAAAATTAATAAAGGGAAACGGAGTCAGCCCTTTTGCAAGTTAAAGTCAGTAAGGGGTAAATTGGATGTGGCACCTCTACACAAAGTGACATTCTATTATCAAAAATCAGGGATTGCTATCGAAATGTCACTTGATCACTCTTGACAAACCTTTTTGCATAGCGACAATCACCCTCGCCGATAGAATGTCACCTTGTCTAGATACCAAATAAATTTGCTACTAATGTATGATAAGAATTAATTTGATTATATAAATTAAAAAAAAAAAACAAAGAGAAACTAACGAAGAAATTACTCGGTATTTCAATTCCAAGTTATAAAATTATGCTCGAAATAATGCTGGCACAATTTGAATGAATCACATTCGTATTAAGACATCAGTTTCCTGGTTTTATAAATACTAATGATGTAAGATGCGTAACTTGGGATTTTTCAGAACAAATTTATGTTCGGGAATAAAACGGCTGACGAAAAATGAGCAGATAAAGAAAACATCAGAAGTGAGATGACGTTTCATAAAATATTTATGGAAAAATTATAGATAGAAATTGAATAACACGTTAACTATTATAATATTAAATAAGAAAGAAATAAGCACAGGAACAATAAAACGTTGTTAGTTATTAAGTGTTAGTGATTAAGTAGTATTATTATAGCGAATGTGAGTACCAATACAAAACAATCCTGGTTTAATGGTACAATAACAAATCAAAATTGTAGACAATTGTACTAAGGAACAAATAAAAAAGGCAGAATTATAAAAAAGGAAAAACGAACAGTGTGCCTCGTGGATGTGCCAAATAAGTCCAGTTCAGCATACATGTCAGACTACTAATGCCTGACGCTGGGTCAACGTCAACTAAACCTGAACATACGAAATTACGAAGGTAGCAGACAAAGAATTTGAAAACTTTGTTAAGACAGAAATTTCCACCAAAATTTAACATTAAGCTTATTACCCAGAAAAATAAAGTAACTAACAAACTACAGACTTACTGTACAGCTAGTGCTCGAGCAACGGGCTAAAAGCTTAGAGCAATTATAGTTAATAGCAAACAGAGAAGCCAACGTCTAGGAGACCACCAACCGAACGGCACGAAAGCCGAGACCATTTCGTTAATGGGATGCCCTGCAAATGGCAAGCAACAAGAAATATTTACATCGAGGAACCAACGACGAAATTGAATTCTGACTTGGAAATTAAATTGTGGGGCTTCTTCATTTAGTTGAACAATTTGGTCGATTAATTTAGTTTTCTCAAGTTAAGAAAAAGTCGGCTAGGACAGATATTTAAGATGTTGATTTATTGGATGTGACGTAAAAGAGTATGGTTGCGATGAAATCCCCTTGTAAAGTTCGACGACATGGTTGGCGTAGTGGTTGAGCGATTGGTTGCTGCGCTACGAGTCGTGGGTTCGATTCCCGCACGGAACAAATATTTGTATGGCTTACAAATAGTTGTTCCGGGTCTGGCTGTTTGTGCATCTGAGATTGTATGTTTGTAAATGCACTCACGACACAGGAGAAATTCCTAGTATTAATAAATATGTACAGAAAATAAATAAATGGAATAACTGACAAAACTGTCCGTGATTGGCCACACGATGTGCATTGTTCGATATGCATGGCAAAAAAAAGAGCTTCTATTCATTTTAATTAATAAATAAAAATTCAAATGATATCAATGTGAAATATGACTGCACCCAATCTTAATTATACATGCAAACAAGCATTACCAACAATATAAACGATACGAGTCACCCCTGAAACTAGACCACTTCAAATACACGACAAAAGCCGCAACAATTTAGTTAGTGGGACATCGCCTACAAATTGGTGTACCCGCACGAAACACTGAACTTAATCACGATACTAACTGACACACTGACTCATCGAGGACGGGCACAGAAACAATACACTGAATGGTAAGAGAATATGAACAACTAATACAGTGAATGATAAAATAACATGTCCTTCTAATAAAATAAGTACAGTTAATGGAAGAAGTTTTAATAAAGACTAAAGAGCGGTTGAAGTTTGTTCTTCAATACATAGTGGGCTTATTTTAAAGGTAAAATTTGTAGTTGTTGTGTATCTTCGACGAGTTGTTGAAGACAGTAATAGCAAAGATTATTTTTCAAAGATTTTTAGCAAAAGAAAGATTATTTAACAAAGATTTTTTTATTTTTAAATAATCTTTGTTCCATTTTGATAGGTTGATTTATTGCTCGCATGTATATCTGCAATAATGAATGCCATTGGATTTACTACAGCGACTATCAAATTATGTTCATAATTTAACTTTGTAAATCATCTTCTTATGAGTATATTTGCCACTGGATAATTGCGAACTCTGTAACATTATAATAAATATTTATTTAATTATTAACTTTGGACTTATTGTTACCCATAACATAACATTATACACTTATTTCGCAATAGGCGTTTTGATTTTGACTTTTATACAATAAATCAATTTTCCAAAATTATTCGTATCCTATTGATCAAAAACTATGACGTTTATAACGATTTCATGTGATATACGGCTTGACTTGTGGCGTTTACAATATCCCGGTGAAATATTAATTTATTTTGGGTCATTGCAGTATGTTTTTCTTCTTACATTAAGAATTTAAAATTAACTTTGCAATTATCATCTGAAATTATCCAACTGTTAACAATTGCTTAACTCAGTTCGCGACCCAAAATTCATTAATCTCAGTAGATTACCACAAAAATATTTAATTGCAAGCTCATAATTAATAATGGCGGTTCCCACAAAAGATAATTTTACTTCAAAATTATAAGGTGTATTATTTTTTATCGTATCAAGGAGGCTTTATCAAAAAGTCTTAATTGCCGCTATTATCTTCCGTTCGCGGAAAGTATACTTAGGCTATTACCTCAATGAAACATTAATTTTGAAGATAGGTTTTCTTGTCTTAATAATATTGTTTTTTCTCTTACCAAATTCCGTCAGTGGGAATTTTAACAACTTTAGGATAATGTTCATGCTTTTATTAGCCTTATTTGGAGTACCTGTATAATTATTACAATTTACCGTAGTTTATAATTTTTTCGTAACTTATTATTATCATCATATAACTCCTGTTTACCTTATGAACTGCTAAACCAATTTTCATGAAAATTGATACAGAGATACCTAGATGGGGGATACGGTTATATACTACTTGCTTTTGCGAAAGTTTATATAAACGCAAAATATAGTTATCGATAAAGCTCTTCCTATTAACTTAATCAAAAAACAAACACACCAAAATGTTGGCTACAGCCTACATAATATGCGAACAGATTACGATCCTTTGTTTGATCAGGATGGCGCAGGATCATCAGTGAACACGTATTTTGTGAGTATTAACAGATTACTCGGGATTTCATTAACATAGGCTCAGCTTTACTACATATTTCATTAAAGTTTTAGTGACTCTTTGTCCGCTTTTGTTTGTTTGGTTATACCTATCTATGTTTAGCCGATGAAATCTATATGGCCAATTACTGCTTAGCATTTTTGAAGTTGATTATTTGCTAAACTTTATTCTGCCAAACTTTCGGTTGTGCAAAAGTAGGTTTTGACTCCAAATTATCAATTCAGAAACCGACCTTTATATCAGTACAACTAATGTCAAATTTAAAGTAAGTTGTACTGTGATTGGGCGAAAAAACCACAGACAGTCAAATTCGACATATAATTTGAATTAACAAATAAGGTTAAAACTAGAATTTAACATACTACGCACTATAGTTATTAAATAGACTCTTGTGCAATATCAATAAAGCAATACAAACAATACATTATCTAGCAAACGTAGAATGTAATACAATATCTGTATCTTAGACTTTAGAGACGTGAGGTGCTTATCTTGTCAATTATAAAGTAAATACAGATTTGTAAAAGCCTTGTGCTTCATAAGCTTAAATGTCAAATGTTATATCCGTTTTATTTGCAACCGGACTCGAGATAAGTAAATGCGTATGCACTGGTTGTTTCAAATTAACCATATAGATTATCAGAGATTTTATTAACCTACCAATCCCAACTATGTTGAGGTTAGAGGTAAATCGGATGCAGCAGAGAACGGCTGCCTATCTGAATTCCACAATAAAGCAAAACAAACAAAATACAAAAAGCTCAATCGATGTTTTTACAATAGAAATAAATAACAAGTATTAGGTGACCTTGGTGGATTCAAATTTTAATAAGAGATCAAAGGATATGAACGCTTATCTGTCATAAATCATTATATTATGCTTATCGAACACGCACAATCTTTAGTTACAGTCAACTTGTACATATCTGCGCAGAACAGTATCATAACAAGTATTTAAAAACAAACCTCGTACGATACCAAGTCTCAGTTCAAAACAATAATTGTTTATACCAAACATTAACTCTCGACTATTTACTATCAAGGAATATAGGCAAATCTTCTAACAGCCATCCCACGCTTATAGTAAGAATCAATCGAGTAAAACTAGTTATTCTGGCACTCGGCTACGATGCAGTGTAGGCCAACTGCGAATCAATTACGTCAACACAAGACTGCATATAAAATGTCACTACTCTTTCTTGGCAGACTGTTACAAATTATGGAAACTTGATACTATTGACGTCTGCTTTTTCGGAGAACTTAGAAGTAGAATGAGAGAAAATTGAAAAAGATGACGAAGAATGGTGCGAGACTGGGGACAACGAGAGAGGAGTAATTAAAGTAGAAGGTCTACTTCCAATAGTAGATCCATATATTTCATAAGTCCTGGAATAGGTGTTAAGATTTTCATTCCGGGAGCATGTTCTATTGAGATAATTTTCGACTTGAAAGTCAACCATTAACTCAAGCAATGAAAGCAAGACAGAATTAGGTTATAAGAGGAAGAGAAAACTGAAACAGTTATAAATGAGTATGACGACTCTGATCGTTTCTTCTAAATCTTTAACTTCGCGCTTTGCAGAAGAGAGAACATTTAATGAAGACGTGAGTGTCAAGTGATACATTAACCACAGGCAAATCGACACCAAAATTGTTCCTGGAACATTCAACTCGTCTCACGGTTGACACTAAATACTTTTCAACATGTCACTCGTAATTACACTCATCCCGCGATGGACATGACGAGAAGACAGGTGTAATAACACCAGCAACTTACACTCGTATCATTATACCTCGTTTCAACTTGTTTATCGTGAATATGCACTCTTTTAAGTAAACAAGAAGTCGTCCTTATCATATAGGCTCGTTTTTATAATTACGCCTTTCGCTTTAATGCCCAGGAACTATGATAATATTGCGTTGATAAATTAATATAGCAACATATTTTCCGTAATGTTTTTATTTCGAAGACGAGGACAAACCGTGGTAGGTCTGGGATAATTGAAAAATTGAATTCCTGCGGTCGTTATCTTTTATAGTAAATAAATAAGTAGTCATCATAATTACGTGTTCAGGTTCGTGGAAGAGCTCAAGTCGTTTTTTTTTGCGGTAAAAACAGAAGAGAATAATAAATACTTCATAAACCTATGGATAAAATTGCTCGAAAGCCTTACGAAATTGACAATTAAGGAAATGTTGGAGATTCTGACGAAAGAAACGAGGATTACATGGAATTAAATTAAAATTGAATCGAGTTGTATGAAACAAACGTAATGGAAATGTTGAATATGGATTGAAGAATTTGATCAAATACTGACATGATGGCACTCATGAACTCCGAGTATCATTGACATGAGGCGAATAACTTAAAATATCAACAAATAAACAAAGAAAGCCCCATGTAACGCGACACTAACCACGGTTTAGTCAGTTGTAATCTAAGTTTAACCCTAGCACGCGTGACTCAACTATCCAAAACGGAACGAGACGATTTGTTTAACAACAGCCGGGCTGCGTGTATGCGTAAATATGAGTAAATAACGTCATCAAACAGACAACCAATAGAAAAGCAGCTTAAGACGAAAATATAAATAAAGATGCTAAGAGATTTGAAGAAGAAAATTCAATAGCTACGGATGAATGTTTAATTTCACGCACTAAAGTCAAGTGTTTGGTCTAAATATTTACTTCTCTAGATTGTTGAACTCAAGATCTAGGCCACCAAAAATTGAACGGTAAAAAGAAGACAATACTGTGATAAATCTAATAGGGGTCACTACACATCCCTTTATGCACAACTGTTCCAAATTATTTTTTAGGTCCGAACGCAAATTAAACTACGTCGATTTACAAATTGAGGTTGTGTTATTGACACTACAAAACATATTATAATTGATTATGGATTATTCAAACGGATTAGTCACGGTTTAATTTTAAATGCCAGGAAATACTATCGATATGGAATAATATCGTGAGACCTGACCTCATAATTATAACGGCTCGTAGATCAAGGCTTGAAAGGAAACATTGATTTCTGACTTTTATGTTACCTATTCAAATTATTATTATGGTGTTCATATGCTTTGACACTTTTATGTTTTATTGGATGTAGCTTCCTGTATTTCTTCATCTGTATTTCTAAATTTCACTTTAAATAATGTGTTCGGAAGTTGTTATTCATTAGTCTGTCATTACATTTGTCTTTTCATCACGTTTATCAGCAAAATCAGACCCAATAAAATTGGATAGTAAGTTTACAGTAAATTGAGCTTATCATCGAAGCTTCATTTAAATGATCAATCAATGGTAACTGCAATTTCAAACGACAAATATCTAAAATAATGGACCTTGCCATTATTTTATTTACTAGCTGCTGCCCGCGACTTCGTCCCCGTGGAATCCCCGATTTTAAAACATTCTTTATCGCTGCTCCGCTCCTTTTGGCTTAATCGTGATGATATATAGCCTAAAGCCTTCCTCGATAAATGGTCTATTCAACCCAAAAAGAATTTTTCAATTCGAACCAGTAGTTCCTGAGATTAGCGCGTTCAAACAAACAAACAAACAAACAAACTCTTCAGCTTTATAATATTAGTATAGATTTTAATTTCAGCAAACGAATTAAATTATTGCAATTGGAACGAAACCAATGGTTATAGATTTGTTTCGTTTCACACCACAACTACGGATAGCCGAATATCAATATTTACAAAAAGATTAATAGTGAAGATAGAACTGCAATTATATCTGTCAGTCAGACAATTAAACAAACTTCTAGAGGTCGAAGATTGACCCCGTTTATTTCGAGAATTTAGTTCACATGAATCTCTGGGGAGAAATAATCTCAAATTGATAAATGTTGCGATTGCTTTTTACTGGGTCAGTTTTATTTCTATTATTTTGTTTACTGGATCTATATTTTAAAGTTCTGCTTTCGCGTTGCTTTCATCTTCGTCTATTTCGAAATATTTATGTCTAAATCCTCAGTTAACTTCTTTTTGTTTCTCCAATAACTTTAGTTTAAAGATATCTGATATTTAATTTCGCAATGCTAAGATTTCTGCAGTAACATTTCAAACACGCAATCTACACACTTCAATTTTATGTATGTCTAGGCTATCAACTGAGTCCTAAGGCTACATAACATATAATTTTTATGGCATGCCTTGTTTTACAGGTTTAAACAACGTTATCTGACCTGTAGTGCATTCCTCGATATCGCTTTGCATTTCAATTTCAGTATTTACAACACGATCGATAGAATTGTACTGCTATCTGTTACAGATGGGCCGGTATGGTTGTCAAATATTGGGTGGTCTCTGCTACTAATAGAACAAGTGCTCATTTCCTGTGAATTTCAAGTGGAGCATCAAACAAGAGGATGAGATTGATGACTTCTTGTCACAATCTGGCGGAGGTGACATTCGTTTGAACAGTCAAAGTGAATGAACGATTTTGTTGGTCTAATGGTCTTTTAGCGTATTTAACTTGGTTTTTTTTAAATAATTATATGTAAATACTATTCTTATTGCATTATCAAATTCATCACCGATCACATCGTCATTTCGACGGTTAACCAGCAAGACCTCCTGAAATTTTAATCAATCTGCTTTTTTACTAATCATGCAAAAACCTTCTTGTCTCTGTAGAAAAAAAGAAACTGATTGTTTAAAATTACAAACTAAAAGTGAAAATATTATTTTATTTTTGAAGTTAGAGCTAGGAGATCATGGCGGTTAACCGTCGATTTGTAGATCCATAGCAAACCTAAAAAAACAATATTACCTACTTTTTTTATACAGTTAATTTGATTGTAAACTTCCCATACTAAAGAATATTGTAAAGTTTAAAGCAGGATTATTTACAGTAACATTTCACAACAATAAACTATAGACGCAACAGATGTGTCCAAACGTTGAAAAGTCCAATAAAACAGAGAGAGATCTAAATAAAAATGTTCGTGAAGGGTGACAGCGTCGTCTGCAGCAGTTAAACTGTCTCGTACATTCTAACTGACACATAAACATTGACACAAAGGGCGACAGTTTCCGAACGAATGGAGAAAATTGTGAAAACTGTTCGCTCACGTCTATTCTATTGAATTAGGTCTGTTGTAGCCTTTCACTGTGTAATAGCTTCTTTTTAGTTTTATGATAGAAAGCTTTCTTAATGATTTTATGGTTAGAGATTTTCTTTTGAAGAAGTGTGAAATTCGACGAAAAGAACGTGAGAAACTCTTGGATGTTGTCGTATTTATATCCAGTAACGTAAGTTGCAAGATAAACGGACAGTTCAGATCAAATAGACACTTTATAGCAATTAGAATTTTTATGTCAGCAAACATGGCTATTTGACTAGCATTCTTAGTTACAGATCACATGCTTTGACAGGAAGGTAATGTTCACAAAAAACAACGACTAATAAGGTAAGATCCGTCTGAGGGTCTAAGCTCCGCAAAAAATAAACGAAATAAAAAATTATAATAAAAACCTCTCATAAATTCACAGTTCACAGAAAACCACAGAACAATGGCACATCGAAAAACTTCGTTATATTTCGAAAATCGAACTCGCGGTTACACGCTATTTCAAACTTCGAATGCGCGGTCCGCGCCGCATGCGCAGCGGCCTGAGACTGACTGGAGACTGAGCGCACCGATCGCATCATTCACCTTTGGCACCCGTCTCTCTCACACATATGGAGCTTTTGAAAGATAGAAGAGGATGTAGAAAGCTAGTGGTTTTTCTCGAGATGACGCGGAGGCGTAATTTCGCAAGGCTCTAGCGTCAAGGACGATTTACAAAACATTATTGGAATTAATATAAATAAAATGTGAATTCTTTTTTGTGAAATGTCAGCTGGTTATGTGAATGGTCAGCCGGTCAGGCACTCGGCAAGTAGGCGAGCTGTTACTTTTATTTTTAGGTAGTGTCGTACGCCTAGTAGCGGCGCATGTTTTATGGACAAATTAACGTACATATTAAAAATAGCCTTTTTATGTGACAATCATGGCGTATCCGATGAAAAGTGTGGACTAGTTGCAAGAGTACGTAAATAAAAATAGAAGTGCTTATTAAACGGTAGATTTTCGTGTAAAGATCATGTTTATTTGACCTGACCTGTACCTGATCTATTGGCCTATGAAGTCTAGAAACGAGTTTATAAAGATATTTTAAGAAAGATATACGTATATCAATATTCATTTAAAAAAAAAACTGCTAGGGATATTAGGGATATTACATATTTTTACATATTGAATGTTTAACTGCATAAATTAAAAAAATATACAAAAAAAAAAATGAAAATGGAAAGAATTAATAAAATCGTATTCGATCAAAACAGGTTAATAAATAATAAAATGAGTGCAACATTTTTACTGCTTTTATATAAGTCCATATAAAGTCAATACACTCTGCGATATGACATTAAAAGTAATTGCTAGGTGCTCAAGTTTTTGCACATATTGTGTAGAACCAATGAAAAGGTAGAAACAGAAAACCCATACCATACAGAAACGCTGGCCCATGTGGATTCGATTAGCTTCAAAAGAAAATCTTAATGGTGGATCCTTTTTTTGTGCTTGGGAAATCATCAAACTGCGAGAGAGTGTCAGACTCTTACTGACTAAAACCCACCCATGTTCCGCCAAATGCCCTTTGAACACTTTGAAACAACTCCGTAATTCCAGCAGGTTTACCTAGGCCTGGATAAAGATTTTGTGGAATATTTTAGCATTAATAACGTCTTAATATAAGAGTAGAGGAAGACCAAAGAAACGACGACTGATTGAAAGGTTAGTAGACAAGCATGGAAGAAGTAATTTGAACCGACCGGGGTTTGAGGAATAAGGGCAAGAGAATCATTATGAATCTCTTTTCCAAGTGCAAGGAATACTCTCTGGTAAGTCACAATGTCTTAAATGGCACAGTGGCTTGGCAATGGCAGTGAATTGTCGTCAAATGATGTTGCCTGAGTAAAAAATATATGATTATGTTTAGTCCGTCAGTTAGATTATAGAAAAATATTGGACACGTATTTTTTCCTTTATGAAATCTATAAAAATTGATGAAGATAAAAAGCATCAAAGATCAGGAGTGGGAGCGTGTGACGTCACGGCCCGGTAAAAATTGTTGCGAGTAGTGACGTCACACGAGTATTTTACGCACTGTATCGTCTTCATTTTTTGTTTATGTGAAAAAAGAAAACATATATACATGTCCAATATTTTTTTGGAAATCTATCAGACGGACTAATCAGATTCGGTTTTAAATAAAGTTGATCTACTCTCTCTACTTCTCTCTGCCACTTGGTACTAACGAGAGCGAGTGTTATATCAATAAAATGCAATTAATCCATCGTTAAGCAAAGGTATGCGAGGTCTTAGCTCAGTACAGTCAATATTTTAGCTCATATCCGACCTCCGATATTTATTCATGAACTGGGTCTACTGTTCGTACGATATACGTGTCGTTTTAAGGTTTTCTGTATTTGGTAGTGATCAATAGAACGTTTAGGTGGTTAATTCGATCTAACGAGGTATTTTATTGACTTAACGGCAATTTGTTGTTTAGTGTTTTCTGAGTGGAGTGATCAAACAATTTGTGTGTTTCAGAGAGCTATTTTTCCGATATTGGCTGAGGATAGGTGGAGGAAGATAGATTGCTCAGGCATAGTTTATTCCCTGCTCATAGTAATGTACCTATATTTTTTTACTAAACCTAAGGTCTTACAACACCTGCCAATATTGCGGAATTTCTTCGAAAGTGTCACCACAGCCCTGGAACGCAAAGGGCATTACGACGCACACGGATGGACTTTAGTCAGCAAGAGTCTGACATTCCCATCCAAAGAAGTCATTTGCTGACTTACTATCCTTAAAAAATGTCAACAACACACAGAACACTTTTTTAAGGAATAATAATACTCAATAGGATAGGGCTAATAATATGAGGAGCGGCTAGGCGGATGATGAAGATAGGGCTAATGAAAAAGATAGTGAAATATGAAAGTAAACAAAAGGTAAAAAGGTGACTATTATAGCTTACGTAGAGCGTAACATTCAAGATACAAACGATGAAATAGCACATACTATAGGAAATGAAAATGAAATTACAGTAAGTATTTAATTCAAAGCTTACCGACTGATTATAATGACGATAAAGAAGAAAAAACGCATGAGCGATGTTGTGCATAGTTATTCTAGGCAAGTATATCATATTATCATTTAGATACACAAGCTGACACGGAACTGAACGCGTCCGTCAACCTCACACCAGAGGCCGTTACTCAACCGACTCTAATATATGAATTATGGATTTATTATTAATTCACTATATTTGAGCTGCGGTTGCACTTGGTGGTATTAGGTCTAAAAAAGACACATACGATAGCAGACACATTTTCGTAAGTTGCCTTCCCCAAAAATTGAATGAATATGAATATTTGTAAATTTAACTCTGGAGACGCTTACAAACTCAATAATGGGTATACTTACTGTAGAAGCTCTGAGGATAGAGCAACAAAGTCGTCAAGCGATATTTTTTCCAAAACGTTTCTGAAATCAATAAACTATCCAATGTAAGCGTCATTTACCGACTATTTGCTTTAGATACATGAACTAATTTTCAAGAATGAAAAACTTAAAGAAAAAGCAAAGAGTTTAAAGCATACCAACAACAAAATTGCAAAGATAGGTCACATTCGTGCAAAACGGGCATCGCTCAGCATAGTGCTGGGACACATGTGCGAGACAGAGCCACAGCACTGGTTTTCAGCGACAGCCAGCGTTGAAATAGAAAATAAAGGTAATCATAGTACGTTAAACAAACAATATGAAACAGACGATACAGGTAATGGTAAGCCCGTTAATGAGCATACAATAGACAAGCTCGTTTTCATAGTTAATTAAAAGCAAAGAAAGCTCCGACAAGAGAGAAGAAAATCAAACAAGTATGACGATATAGTAGACTAATTAGGATGGAATGTCAATATTTGAGTCACAATATAGCCAATCGGAATATAATATTGGTGTAGATAACTTTGATTGAACGATAACAACATACCTATATTAACTTATATATCTAAGCCCAATCCTAGTAGATTCAAGTGGGGCACATACAACCAATAGTGCTATTCTATACAATTTTTCATCGATATTTGAAAACTTGGGTGAAGTGAATATGAATTGATGAGATGTCAAGCCATCCAATCAATGGAATAAAGATTAGAATGACAGTTCAGTTTTAACTCAATCCAACTAAGCTTGTGATTGACATTGATGTTTTGTGTACTTGACAGTTGACAGTGAAAACTGGCAAAAGAAAACGTGTTTCGCCGTCCCCAAATAAAATATTTCAAGGACAGCAAGAAGGTTATGGCGAATAGTTAGAGAATCTTAAAACTAGCAGTGATAAAACAGAGGCCGATTATGAAGATAAACATACAAACAAACAAGCAGACAAAGATCAGACATTAACGTTTCCCCAAGTACAGCAATATTTCATAAATATGCGTACGGCCGGCCTAGACGAGTAACAGTAAATGGTATAAGTAGATGACGGTACTTAATGACTCATGTAAACATTGCTGTTGCGATCATGAGAAACGTTCACTTTTTACCCATGCGTGTGCGCATCGTGAGCTATGGAAGATGAAAGCGATACGATGTGCTTTTGATACTGGAACACATGTTAGAAATAAAGGATTACCGAAGGATGTGAGGATGAGTAAAGTATAAACTAAATAACCTGAATTTAGTTTGAAGTCCCTGGAAAATTAGGCAGAGGTGCACCCACAATTTGCAGCATTGTCAGAAAACAATATGTAAGGGATTGTTCCAGTGACAATCCGATGAAACATGTAAATTCCATGCATTTTTGACTTTTTTCAGACAGTAGATATTGCTGATAAAGTCAGAGTTTTTCTCAAGATTCCTTTGCTTAGTAAATAATTAATAATCACTCCACGACATGGGTCTTTCTAAAGAGATCGTGTAGATAGAGTTTTCCTTAGCTAGGTGAATCTTACACAAATAAATGCCTTGGATCTCTTGGTAGGCAAAAATGACCTCAGGAAAAGGGACATTGTGCGTTCTGAGTATGGACAATAGCGGAAATATAATTATTTTCATGATTTACGTTCCAAGTTTTTTTAGTTTTCAAGGGAAAGGCACTACAATCAGAGAATTAGCAGTGTTAATAGTCTTGACGTAATTATTGTTTCAAAAGGCCAAGCACATTAAGATAACCGTTTGACCTTTCCAAGAGATATCTTGCAGTTACGGAAAAATCGTGACCAGAATGACATATTTGTGTTTTGCGTTAATCCAAAAACCACTTCCTATCTTAAGGTTTCTGGGTTTTCCTTTGAGCAGCGAAGGTATTATTTTCTTTATCGGTAAGTTGCCAGTCTCTTTCAAACATTTCTTTTTGTTTTTCGTTATATTCAGCTATTCAACTCAGTTGCCTAGATGATTAGAACTCTTATTACTGTAAAATGTACATTTTTTGTTTCAGGAAGCTGTATAGATATCAACTAGCAAAGTCTAAAAAAATCACACATTTTTTTATTGTTTTCGTTTAAAAATACAGTATTTGTACAGTTTGAAGATTCTTCTTGTATGTTCAATGCAGCATTAATTTCTGTTGCTGCTCAATCTTACAGCTTACGAACTTCGCTCTCTATGTGTCTACAGCTGATTTAAATCGTGCGCCCGGATCGTGACCACCTTTAAACAGGCGATATCTACAAACACATGTATGTACATACTTACATGTGTAAATTAATCGTTTTTTATTCCGCTTTGCAGCCGGCGGCTAGGGTTTGACTTTCCATTTGATTAGTTCCGACTTGAAGTCACGTTTAATGGGATATGTGACTGGCTGTTTACAGCTTCGTTTGACAGCCAGTGCCGTTCGGTAAAGAGTTTATTTATTTATTATACACTTAACTGTACACCACGTTATAAGCACAGGACAGACAATTAAAAAAACAAGTGTACAATGGGTGCTCTTATCGTACTGAGCATTTTCTTACTGGCAACCTTAGCATGCACTGAAGATGGAGATAGGCTTAGGGCTTATTGTATAAACCTCAAAAATAATATGATTTAGATTTACTTAGACAAGTTACACATATGTACATATATAAAGACGTTCACTCGTCAAGTGTTTCCAATCGGCTTTTATAATGTGTACAGCAAAGGAGTGAAACTCTCTGCCTGCGTTTGTTTTTCCGAACGCATTCAATACCAATCTCTTCAAAGTTAGAGTGAACAGACTTCTTCTGGGTAAGCTCATTTCATAGTCGACTTTGTCTCTGTCACCTGCGACATAGACTATAGTCAAGAGCAAACCTATCTCAAATAAAAAAATAATACAATACTGAATAATACTAACCATTAAATTTACAAGATGTAAAGTGAATGTAGGTACTCTTATTAAATACTTATATGTATCTACTGTGAGTGTGAGATCGGTTTTGGTTGTCATTCTGTCTTATAACAGCTTCAAGCCGAGTTCAGTCTAGAAAAGATTTTTATACTTTGCATATAGCACTTCTTATGATTAGACAAGGGTTGGAAGTACAAATAACTTGCCATCTTTCTAACAGCATGACTTCGTCATTCGTTAAGGAAGCAAAAATTAAATTCACCGAAATTATCATTAGTTCCTCAAGATTCAACCTTCTGTCAGCGCCAAAAACCATTTCCTTAATCTTAATATTTGCGGTACAAGCCGGTAACAAATCTTCAGTTATATTGGAAAACTTAGGTGATCGCTCTTTGGCTGGCCGAACTTTAGGGCCACTAAAACGCTCGGCTTATTCCGGACAGCTTCGGTGTCTCGAAGTGCCGAAGTTTGGCGACCGGTGCTATTTATGGTACAGTCGTGTTTTATTGCTGTATAAGAAACTTGAATAATATAAGAACCGCAATGTACAGCTTGTGGTGGACTTAGGTGACATTGTCTGTGGGTTTGTGTGTTTACTTGCAAAGTTGCAACGGTTCCTATAGTCCTCAATTCTGTGACTAAGTTCTATGTACGAGTATTTGTTTAACAGCGGACTTCCTCACAACAAAGTAAGCTAACGCTGTATGTAGGTAGGTGTAGCAACTCTTGCTTCTTACATTCTCACTTATCAACCTTGACGTTATCTGTAACTCTCTTTTCTTTCATAATATTCCCTACACAATCCAATTTGCTTGTTTCCAATCCTCTGTGCCGATAAAGTGTGCGTGCGTGTGTGTGTGTGTGAAGTCTGTACCTACTATCGCAGCTATTGGAAAACACTTGAGGGCAAATCCCCACACGGCGCTGACCATTTCATTAACATATTCAAAGGATTATCTAATTAAAATGCACCCCCTTCCATAATTATCCAGTTTACCAGCTAAGCTCTGATTACCGATAGCCAACTTCTAAAATAACCAGAACATCACTCGATGATGTCAAGTTCCACCTGATTGGTGTCGCGTCATTTGAGTTACTTGGTATGTGTACGTGCCTTATATGGGACACATGACGACTGTCTGCGGAGGTCTATTAAATCATGACATTTGCATGACTACGGCAAACTGATTGGAATGTAAATGGGAGTGTTGATAGAGCGCAATGTTAGTAGAACATGGTTGATAGTTATGGATTTTGGTTTATCTATTTTCTAGCGAAGTTCAAAGTAGTAGGTAAATACAAACCCGGCCTTCTGTATCGGTATATCAAGCTGTACGGTATTATATGGCTTCGTTGGTCTTGCAGTAAGCATAACTGCTGACCGTGGGTTTTTTTTTAAGAATGGGAAATCATCAAATGACTTCTTTCGCTCTGGGCGAATCGGAAGGGTGTCTTAGACTCACTAAAACCCATCCGTGTTCCTTCTAATGCGCTTTGCGTTCCAGGACTGCGATGTCTCTTTCGAATAAAAATTCGCAACCCTAGCGGGATCTTGGTTTCCGTTTGAGATTAGCTGCCATGGACGAAATCGATCAGGAGTACGATTATTTCCATGTAGTTCTACACCAGAATTCGTGTGATCAAATTTGTCTGCTATCGCAACTGCAGGTACATAATGAAGTGGTTAGTAGAAAAACAGTCAGCCACATGAAGCATTTAGGTACTTTACTTACATATGATTTTTTGCATAAAGTAAGTTTTTGTCTACTTTATTTAGTACAGCCTTTTTTTATATAAATGACTTCTTCCGCTCTGGGCGGAGCGGATGTGAGTCTCAGACTCTGACTGGCTAAAACCAATCCATGTTCCTCCTAATGCCCTTTGTGTTTCAGGGCCGCGGTGACTTTTTCGAACTCAAATTCTACACTTTGAATTCTGCAGCCCTTCTGCAAATATACTGAAATCTTTTAGAGTTGCGCGTCGGACAAAACGCAGCGTCGATCCGGGCCTAGTTGTAATCAGACGACGAGCTACCTAACGCTTACCGTCCGCAGACCCGCTACGCTCACCGATAATCGCCTTGTGAATCGCGACACTTCATTTAGTATAAGCCTGGCTTACACTGCTCGAGACTTGAGTAGCCAAAACTTTATCGAATAACTATCTGATACCTATTAGAATGTAGGTAAGTTAGCTTTACGATTGTGACAGGTTAATTCAATAATGCAAGCTTTTCAAAATTAAATAACATAATGAAAATATGATCTTAACCTAAAAAAAAGTCATTTAGTATGTGCCTAACTATATTATTACCAATCAGTTTACATGGACGTGGTTCAACCTAACTGTATCTCGGTCCTCAAAACAAAGCAAGCATGCCGAAATGGACCGCAATAAACACTAAATTAAAAAACCAACACGCTCCTAATAGCATGAACTTTCAACGTAGTTAATTCCGCTATCCCCTGGCGGAATTAACTTGTAGTCTAGACTAGACACACATGACTAATCAAGTCTAGGTCCAACCAACAAGAGTTTACCGGGACATTCCTGGATTCAAGAATAGCGATTAGTCTTCTGGTGACGTGTCGCCGTCTCCTGTGGCGGGTTCAGACGGATGGTAGTTACTGGAGAATGGGAGATTTGGCCCGTTATTTAGCATAAGCATAAAGCATAATCAGCCTTTTAACGTTCCCACTGCTGGGACATAGGCCTCCTCTCTAGAAGAGGGAATGGGCCGTAATCCACCACACGGGCCTAGTGCGGGTTGGTGAATGTCACATGTCTTCGAATTTTTGGTTCTAGGACATGCCGGTTTCTTTACGATGTTTTCCTCCGTTTTGAGAGCAGTGGTCATTAAATTAATTACACAAAGTAGTGCGCCTGACTGGGTTTGAACCCGCGACCTACAATTCGTAAGTCGGGGCCGTTATCACTTGGCTACCACTGCTCCGTTACTTAGATTATTAACAAAAATTGAACCTGTATTTTTTTTTTTCATTAAACAAATATAGCGTGACAACGAGGTACACGTTTCATCAACAAGTATTGTTACTTGTGACCTTTAATGCGGTTTATCTTTGACAATTTTTATTCTGTATTTCTATTGAATTACTGATTTTCGAAGTTACTAATAGGAATAATATTATTTTCCGACAGGTAAGTTTCAGTTTGATGTTTCTGCTTGCAATTTAGGTTTGTTTTTCCAGACTTTCTATAATGTCTAGGTTCAGGAGTGACGATTAGTATTCTGGTGAGGTGTCGCCGTCTCCTGTGGCGTGTTCAGATGGATGTAGCTACTGGAGAATCGGACGTGATGAGGTTCTGTCTGGAAGGTTCTTTTTGCGCGATAAATGTGGGAACAAAACTGTTTATTCTTTATTTTTCACAAAAAAAACTTATATTATATTAGACATAATAAAGTGCATGTACAAAGGCGAGCTTAACTCAAAGTTGAGTTTTCTCCCAGCAAACCTTTGAGTGATAGAGAGAGATCAGCATAGAGGGTAGGATCCAGTGCACAAATTCAACAATACAACATATTTTAAGAATGTTAAGAAAGTTTACGTATATAGTTCGAAAAAACGTATGGCCATAATTACATAATCCAAAAGGTAAGCTATGAAAGCGAATTTGATAATAGCAATTAGGTAACGTTTCTATCTTGACACGACATCGGTATTTTTTTTGTACAAAAGTTTTAGGATTACAGAACAGGGCGTTCAAATGTAAAACAAGCAGCAGGATCACTAGATAAATATTTTAATAAAACCATACAAACTTTTTAAGGCTCTAATAATACAGTCTTGTACTAGTCAAAATCCTTGCTTCCTTTTCTATAATTACTACCAAAGTAACACAGAAAATGAAACCAATTTAATGTAGCAGCTCATTTACTACACTTGTACATAAAAACACGCCGTCAATACATCAAACGAACGATTCCATTCGTCTAAATCAGCTGTTGAATATTCAGATAAGACATACATTTATGTATCATTACGTGATCAATTTAATTACTAGATCCTGTGGAACTGTGACTGTCATGTTTTTCCTAGACCAAGAGGAAACACGAATACTGATAATTCTACAATTAGTCGGAACAATGAACTGTCAACATGATTAAAACATCATTTAAATTTTGTTCAAGATTGTAGTTAGGTTTCCTGTGAACTTAGTGTAGTAGAAATAAATGTTCTATGTGCTTGCTTAGATTTAAACTGTGTAAATGCTTTTACAGAGTTTAAAGGCTCATATTTTCGAAATAAATCCTGTATTTTTGAAAATGAGTCTTTAGTCACCTGTGGTGGCAGCGACCTCTCGCGTACTGCCCTGGTTCAACCCCTAGTCCGGAGCGAGGAGGCATGGGAAGCGGTCACCTCCTTCTGCGAAGCAGTAATGCTAGCGAAGGAGGAGGCAGAACGCGTGCGGGAGAGGGAAACCTCGCGCCCCAGCCGCCGCAAGAGAAGACACCCCGAGTGTCGGGAAACGCAGGGCGATTCACCCATACATATATGGCTCGCCGTCCGGTAGTAACCAGGCCCATGTTAACTTGTCAACAAAGAAGACGGGGCCCCATAGGGTCAGTGCCTGCCAGGGTTGCGGAACTTATTCGAAAGAGTCACCGCGGCCCTAGAACGCAAAGGACACTAGAAAGATCACGGTGGGTTTTAGTCAGTAAGAGTCTGACACTCCCTTCCACTCCGCCCAGAGCGGGAGAAGTTATTTGATGATTCCCAATCCAGAAAAAAAAGGTCAGCTGTGGTGTAGTCTGCGAGACTGATTCCCATTATTGGCAAATTCTAGATTGGTATGACTCTTCATTATAGCCCTTTATTACTATAACTAAGTTTCAGAAGTGCGCGGTCAATCAATGCCACTGTACCAGACTGCTCGTAAGGCAAGTAATTTGTTTCAAACTTTTTAGTCGTTTAATGCGTTCGGATTTACAAGTATTATAAGTACAGGTTTTTTTTAACTGTATCGGAACTATACAGATCTTCAACTCACATCTGAAACACTCCCATAAACACCGCAACAAAATATTAAAATTCAGAGTTTTAAGAATTAATACGTTGTTCCAATGCGTGTTCTTATCGCTAAAAGCTTCTTTCAAAGATCTTTCCAACCAACCTTTGGATATTTGACAGAGAAGGATAAAAATTATCACACAATACTGGGCTGTGTGATTTCTTTCCTTCGGGAAATAATATATCGTGACGTTTATTTCATACTTACATAAGTATCTGTTAATAAGATTTCTTGGTTGATTAAATAACACGGTTAGTTGCACTACGAGAAAATATCAGTCCAACAGACGAAGTGCGTTTGAGAGACAATAATGATGATAACAAATTACGTTTGTATGTTTCCCCGACATTTTCCGCAATGAGATTGTATTAATCATTGATGGTGTGATACGGGGAAACCGTTTCGCATACGTTTTACGGCCGAAACCAATAACCGATCTATCACATACTGGAGATAGAAAAACAAATGAAACAACAGTAAAATTGCATAGGTTTTCTGTTGTTTCATTTGTTTTTCTATCTCCAGTAAATGATAGATCGGATATTGGGTTCGGCCGTTAGACGACATTTTCGTGACCAATCAACAAACTATGGTGCGGTCGGCTTCTAGTCTAATCGGATTTAGCTGAGTACCAGTATTTTACATGGAGCGACTGTCTGACCTACACCACCCAGTAACTGGGTAACACGATACTCCTTTGGCAAGACTAGTGTTAAATTTTCGGATTTTTGATTAGCGGCAACGACTGTCGAAGATCCAAAAATCATATACAATGTGAGATAAATGTAGATTAAATTATTATTGTACGAATGAAAGGTCATTATTGTTTATCAAGTTTATAATATCAGTATTATTGTATGACGCAAATTAAAAAAACCGACAACTACGTGATATTAAATTTGTCAATACCTGATAAAACTTACACATTTGAGAATGAAAGGAGAGAGTTAGGAAAACATGGAATTAGGATTTAGGCATGTGGAATCTGACTTTTTACATATTGGAGAGCAATTCTCTTTCTATCCTAGTTTTCACCTTTGGTAAGTCGATTTCTTATAAGTTATGGGAACGCCTGAATGCAATGCTACAATAGGCTCTAATTAAAGTTGTTGCGGAATTTGTTCGCAAGAGTCACCGCGGCCCTGGAACGCAAAGGGCACAAGAAGGATCACGGGTGGGTTTTAGTCAGTAAGAGTCTGACACTCCCTTCCACTCCGCCCAGAGCGGGAGAAGGCATTTGATGATTTCACATCCAAAAAAAAATAAAGGCTCTAAATAAAGTTATATTCTACCGTCGAAAACAACTGTCATAAGCTCTCTAAGGCTGCTCAACCGGACTATCCTGTGGTGGCTTCAATTGAATTTATAGCCCCCAGCTAAGTAGGGCTAAAAACTACTTATACAAGCTAAATGACCGCTTCGCTAAGGGCATCCCCTGTGGGATACGGGCCTCGGCTTAACAGCATCATTGGGGGAGGGCAGCAAGGGACAGGCTGGTTCTGATTAAATTATTATTATTTTGGGGGTTTAACGCTAATGCCTCAGTGGCGTGGGCTGGCTCGTTAGGCAAAAGACGGGGAGGGTTTTAGGGGGGCGTCGCGCTGCGCCTCATCGGTGAGGCCGGAATATGGAATGCGGTCAGTATTCCGTTTTTCTAAGAGTGCTGGTTTCCCTACAGCTTTCTTGGATCTGAGTGATGGGATCGTTGGGTTCGACTAGGAAGTGCCACGGTTGGCGAATTTTACTAAGGTATCTTGGAGATAATCGTTATCCCTGATAGCTATTCTCTATGTGATAGATCGGTTGTAGGGTTCGGCCGTAGCCTATTCACTAAGGCCGCAAATGACATAATAGCGGCTCTAAAAGTGACAAAACGTCCAAAATGTATGGGAATAACAAACGCTGTCGTACGTAATGTCACGTGATCAACTCCTTACATTTTGACAATCGCATTCGCCGGTTGAACGGCTCAGACTAGAGTAATTGTACGGCAAGAAAAAGCCACATAATCCTAAACTACATGAAACCTCTGAGAAATTCTGCCAAATCCTGTTAATAACCTAGTCTGGACTATAAATAGCCCCGCAGCTGCACGTAGCGTGGCGTGCAGCGTCCATATAGGGAAGCTATCAACTGGAAGATGATGCTGTTCACACGCTGCCAAGGTTCGCCGTGACCAGTCGTCAGGGAAGTGGCGGTCACTGTCGGCGGAGAATATGTGGTGTTTAGGTGTGATTTATTTGTTTATATGTACACTAGCAGCGCCCCGCGGTTTTACCCGCGTAGTTCCCGTCCCCGTGGGAATATGGGGATAAAATATAGCCTATGTTACTAAGGGTGAATGTAGCTTTCTAATGGTGAAAGAATTTTTCAAATCGGTTCAGTAGTTTCGGAACCTATTCAATACAAACAAACAAACATATCTTTCCTCGTTATAATAGTAGTATAGATTACTGACAGAGTGGTTGGTACCTCCTGCCAGTGTTGCAGAATTTGTTCGAAAGAGTCACCGCGGCCGTGGAACGCAAAGGGCATTAGGAGGAGCACGGATGGGTTTCGAAGTTACTTGATGATTTCACATCCTTTAAAAAAATGGAGTGGTTGCATGGTACTATAGGTGCTTTTAGAGGTTACGTAAGATTTTAAAAGTTCGAAATACTTATTTCACATACTAAAAACTGATCGACTTACCAAATGATGTAAAAGACTGTGATAATATTAACAAATTTAAACTAAAACTGAGAAATTACGTTTATGAAATTTAATCATAACACATATTAAATGTTAGCAAGTATACATATTGTTTTGTATAACTTCACCAACACGCATCGGAGGCAAAATGTAGTTATTATATATAAACATTACCTTGTATCTCATTGTAAGTGAACCTATGTAATGTTCTTATGAGAATAAAATTCTTTAAACCGAAAAACATCTTTAACTAGTTGAATTATATGAATATTTTCACACATAAATGTCCAAAGAAGTAATATACCAACAAAATTCTACTAAAAACTGAACACATGTTAATCAGCCAATTTATCATTACACTACAAATGAAATCAATAGTAATAAATAGCCTGGTCTCACTCAAATATTGTTTGTTGTCATAACATAAATCAATACGTTTGGCATAGTTCAAATAACTCTGTTATGTATTCAAATGCAATCTGTCTGGTTTCAATCAAATCGAATCAATAATGAATTTCAAAACGACATAAAATATTGAGATTAATTGCTTTAAATTTAAACTAATGTTATGAAGACGTAAAATTAATTGTTTTTATGTAGGGTTGTTTTTTAGTAGTTCCGATTACGAAAATTCTTTCACAATGGGAACTTGTTAAAACTCAGATATAGTGTATTTTTACTGTCATTTTTACCCATGAAACAGAAGCAAAAATAGCTAGGTAGACTTTAGATTCGTCTTAATCATTTTAGATTCCAAAGACAAGTATAATTAAAAGCCTCTGTTATCGGCTATTAAAGATGCACTGTTTATATTTTTTTTTAACCAAAAGGGTAAAAAAATAATAAACAGTGCATCTTCGACAATCTGTTCAAATCCTTAACAATGTTTCAGACCAAAACTACACCTCTTTCACACCTAATTACTGATAGGCGTTATCCCCGTATCATATTATAAGTACTTATTATAATATGATAACATGATGATAACATAGATTATCCTAATCTAACAACGCGAGAACCGACAAGCTATCCACATCAATTAGCGATTTTATCGATTACTAGATTACGCGTCGAATGAGCGCGTTCGATACACCGATACGTCATACTAACAATAACAATAGATATAATCTAAACAATCTACACATTATCGGAGCGTCGCCATCTGATATTCTAGGCGAGTTCACTGACCGATGAACAAAGACTAAGTTCGCAGATAAGATACTCGGTACCGTAGTGCAAGTAGTGGGCAGGATACAAGTTTTCCAATTTTTCTGCGACGCCTCAGGGTTGAGAAAGTGTTTCAATATAGCTGTAAGTGGTTTAGTTTTAGAGATATAAGTGAAGTTGGGTGCGTAGAAATGGATATGGGTTACGTGTTTGATGTGATTGTATTGAGGTTTTTTCAGTGTTATTTCATATAGTGCCTATGGGTATTAACAGCTAATCAAGCCACAGCTTGCATATTTTCTTGTAGAGGTCAAAGCAAAAGTATTGTTTCAATCGTAAAAGCATAATAAGCATCAAAATTTAACGGGCGTTGGTAGACAAGTTCGGAGACGATAGCTAAGAGATGTTTGAAAAAAAAACACGCTTTGCCGAGTCCAAATACATCAAGGAATAGAGTGGGATGGTGATGATTATTTATTTTTATCATCCTAAATTTATGTGTAGATTTATGTATGTATCTCTATAAAGTCGCTTCCTTAGATCTTTTTAACTCCACTACGGATTTTAATTCACCTTCATATAGATATTTTTTCTAGAATGTTTATACATTTGTATTATAAATACATTATGAATAGTTTTGAAAAGTCGAAGATTTGCCAAGTGTCCATAACGCGATTTTTCTGGCACACATCAGCAAAAAGCCGGAAGCCGAAGCCGGGCCGGATCGCTAGTTTATAATACCGCCGAAAAAGTACGACACATGAATTAGTTCACACTATTATTAGCAAAAACATCACAAAGAAGTGTCTCCTCTCCAATAACTAGCTTCACCTAATCTATGACCGGGGCAATTGCACGGCTGGCGCTATGCCAGAGACCAGCAATTTTATTAAAAACTCTCATATTATTGTTAACATCTGTTGCATTTATACACATGTGTTACTTTAGCATTACTTCATGTATTCCTCTTTTTGGACCCAAGCTGTGTTGTTTGGGAAACTATGTGTGGCTGGGTCTCTCTTATAGGCATTGTTCTTTGAAATTGGACGGTTTGTTACGCTATTTGGCAAGCAATTTCATTGACATCGGGTTTGAGTAAATGCAGTTTATGGATTTGGGAAGGGCTTAAGTAATAAGTGGTATCATCGGATTACAAGACGTACAGCTGTGTGCTATCGATACGTGGTGGGCATCTAGGTTTGCCACCTTTTTGAGACAAAAATGTTATTTATAAGTCATTGCAAACCTATAGTCGATTTTTAAAATTCTAGAAAAATAGTACATTTGTAACTTCGTTGCAATTTATGGCAATTAAAAAATAGAACACCTTCTTTTGTTTTTTGTTTAAGAATGGAATGAAAGGTATAGTATAAAGATTAATAGATTTGGAAAATTCTGTAAAAGTAGTACACATTCATAATCGTTGTAATTTATGGAAATTAAATAAAAGAACATCTTCTTCCTTTTTTTTATTTAGGAAGGCATGCAGGAACCAGTATCAGCATCACATTCCATGTTTTTATTTGTTATAGCGAAAAATTAACAAACACGTCAAAGTTTAACGAATGACAGACTAAGCCGTCAGGGCATTTTAATATTCTAGCTCTGCGCCTCGGAACGGATAGATACATTTTCTGACCTTTCAAACAGAAACAGGACATAAATTGTGAACTTATGCTGGGTGGTTTGAGAAATATTAGAATGTAGAGATTGTTAGAACGAGCGCAGCGAGCTTTTAAATTTGGGTGCCTCCAAATGGCTTTTTACTAATTTATTTCTCTTCCTGCCTTTACTGGGATTTTATTAAAAAAAGACTCCACAATATTTGCATACTATATTACCTTTCTATAATATATAGCACAAATGACAAATATATATTACAATACTATAGCATATAGTACTGATGGCAACCCTCTGGGCATCCCACCTGTACGCACAAAACTTTTCAGTGATAGTCTATCTTAATATACATTCTGTGTACCTTTGTGTGTAAGTATCGGGAATTTGTCAATAAAACAAAAAATACAAATTATTCATCTAAATTTATTTTATCGCCTTCAAAGTAGGACCCATCGCTTGCAATACAACATCTCCAACGCTTCACCCAGTCTTCCATACATTTTTCATAGGCTATTTGCGGTATGGCCTTTAGCTCATTCAGCGAATTTTCTTTTATGGCTTCTATCGACTCAAAACGTTTTCCTCGAAGTGGTAATTTTAACTTGGGAAATAAAAAAAAGTCAGACGGAGCCATATCAGGTGAATACGGTGCATGGTCGAGAACTTTTGTTGAATTTTTCGCTAAAAACTCTTTCACTATAATGGCTGTGTGTGATGGTGCATTATCATGGTGCAGCATCCATGAGTTGTGTTGCCACAAATCTGGACGTTTTCGGCGGATACTCTCACGCAAACGCTTCATGACGCCTAAATAATATTCTTTATTCACTGTTTCTCCCTCTGGAAGGAATTCGGAGTGAACCACACCACGGTAGTAAAAAAAAACTGTCAGCATCACCTTGATTTTGGAGCGACTTTGCCGCGGTTTTTTGGGTTTCGGCTCGTTTTCGAGACGCCATTCTGAATACTGTTGGCTTGTTTGCATGTCGTACTCATAAACCCATGTCTCGTCGCCAGTTATTATACGTTTCATAAAGGTCGGATCCCTAGAAGCTCGGGAAACCATGTCTTCAGCGACATGCTTTCGCTGCGCTTTTTGAACAAAATTGAGCTCTTTTGTAACTAGTCGAGCGGCGACGCGTTTCATGCCTAAAATGTCAATGAGAATGTTGTGGACGGACTTAAAAGATATGTTCACCTCACTAGCCAACTCTCTCAGACTCATACGTCGATTTTCGAGCACTAGCTTCTTGATTCTGTCGATGTTTTTTTTTGGTCGTAGCGGTTGAAGGTCTACCAGAACGAGGTAAGTCTACTACTACTTCTCGGCCTTCTTTAAAAGCCTTATACCATTCATAAGCCCTTGTTTTCGTTATACACGATTCGCCGTAGGTATTCCGCAACATTTTTAGTGATTCACCACATGAAATACCATTCGAAACACAAAATGTAAGGCACACTCTTTGTTCAACAATATTTTCCATTGTAAAAATCGCCGAGAACTCAAAACTATGACCAACAAAAAGTGTAGTTTAAAACAAATTAAATGACAGATCCCGCTCAAATTTTGCGCGCTAAATCAGTACAGTGCTACCAACATGCAGTAAAAAAATTAGAACGACGTCTTTTACGCGGGTCTTTTTATTGACATATTCCCGATACTTTTTACACAGAGTAGTATAAAACTCAAAAGTGACTGACTGACTGACATAGTGATCTATCAACGCACAGCCCAAATCACTGAACGGATCGGGCTGAAATTTGGCATGCAGGTAGATGTTATGACGTAGGCATCCGCTAAGAAAGGATTTTGATTAATTCTACCCCCAAGGGGATGAAAGTTTGTATGAAACTTTGTCAATTTTAAACCGATCGGGCTGAGAGTTTCAAAATCGGCCGTAAAGTAATTATTCCACGCGGACGAAGTCGCGGGCAGAAGCTAGTCACGTATAAAGCTAAGGAGTGAAATTCTCTGCTAGAGTAGCTTCCTGATAGCAGTAACCAGGATAAGTCAAGAGTAAATAAGTTACTTCTACGCAAGCGCGTTTCATCATCCATCAGGTGGGATAGTGGTTAAACTAAAGCCAATTAATAACAAAAAAGTTATGATTTTATCTAGCCTGAGCTATCCCACTGCAGGGAAAAGGCCTGCCTTCATTCCTTCCACCGCTGCCGTTTCTGGATGGTGGAACGACATCTACGTCGTCCCACTATCTCCTTCGTGGTCTCCGCGGCCCCGACTCATCTATACTAATATAATAATGCTAAATAAAGAGTATGTTTGTTTGAACGCCCTAATCTCGGAACAACTAGTCGGCTTTGGAAAATTATTTTTGTATATAATAGCCACATAGCCTTCGCTATAAGCTATTCGGGAACGGGAAAAAACTTGATAAGCGCGTACGAAGTCGCGCACAAAAGCTAGTTACTACAGAAGCGCTAAAATTTAAAATAAAAAAATAAAAGTTTTTTGGCGAATATTTTCAATTATTTTGTCTGTTTTCAAGAGACAAAGATAAACAGCCAAACTGTGTTTTGCTTTGTCCGTGATGTGACCAGAGACGCGTGAAAGTTGATGTCCGGTCCAGACACAGCGTGTAGTTTTAGTTGATAAGGTCTTTTAAGTTTGTGTTTTCTGTTTTGTGCGTCATTCCTGGCGAAATAAATGAGTTTTCTTTCTTTTCTTCTTTTATCACGAGCGTTTATCTTTTAAGGCAACAGTAAGGTGATGAGGATGTACTTATCGTCCTACCAAGTTAGCTCTCTTAATTCCGTTTGACCGTTTACGTAGAACATTAGGAGGCCTATGTTTAGCAGTTGAACTTATACGGACTACGTAACGGCTAAGTGTGATCATGACGAAGGAATTTCAATAGTTAAGGCTAATTACTAATGAGACAAAGTATATTGTTGTGGGAAATGAGTTTTTTCTAACATTACTAGTTAACCGGCATTTTTTTAAGGATGGAAAATAATCAAATTACTTCTTCCGCTCTGGGCGGAGCGGTAGGGAGTTTTTGAGACTCTTGCTGACTAAAACTCAATCGTGTTACTCCAAATGCCCTTTGCGTAACTCTGGCAGGCAGTGGCCATGGCGGAACCCATCTTCTATGCCGACATCTCTTTGAGGCGCGCGTGGAACAAGACGCGCCGTCAACCCGGGCCTGGTTATTATCGGATGGCGAGCCACCCCATGCTACTTTATGTAGGTATGTACTTAGAGCTACTAAATAGAACCGTAACATGATAACCCTCGGCAAGAACTTGGTTAGATTTTCTGGCAAACTGTAAAGACTGTCATATATCTGTAAATCACAGCAGGAACTAAAAGCTTTAAGCGCAGTCTTCATATCGAGGGGTGAAAGGCTACTTGGTTTAAGCGACATTTTGGCAACTTTACAGGAGAGCCATTTAAAGTTTGAAATTTTGAAAAAAAAAAATCACAACAAAAAAACTTCTTCAGCAATTTGAACGGGGTAAACTTGATTGAAATTCAATTAAAAACATCGAATTGTTGATGCTAATACCAAATAAAACAGACCTTTAATTACAAAGATAAATGTCGCTTAATACGAACGGCCTTAAGCCCCTATTTTTCAGAGTATGGAAAAAAGATTTAAGTGACTTTATAACTACAATTGGTTACAGGGAAAAAAAAATAAGCGACGACGCAGTATATTTTCAGAGTAAGCCAAAAAGTATGAAGTAACGTAGCCCAAAATGAATAGTAGCAAGCTATTAATCTCAACTACCAATTTAGACTAAAATGACTGGCAGGATAATTTACTTATGTGACATATAACATTGAAATTGTAACGTTTGATGTTACATTTTTTACATCTAATATGGCTGTTAAAAAACCTGGATATATCGCAATCACCGAAAGTCGCAGGGGCTTACTAATATTCTAAAGGAGGAAAACTTTGTTTGTTTGTAATTAATAGGCTCAAAAACTACTGGACCGATTTTAAAATTCTTTCACCATTCGAAAGCTACATTATCCACGAGTAACATAGTGTATATGTTATCCCCGTATTCCCACTAAACATAACATCTGAAACAAAACAACTACTTGGTTTAAGTAGCACCCAACGTGGAAAGTAGATTCAGCTGAAAGAGCTTAAGCGACGCTCCATGTCGTTTTTGGGTGACGGATTAAGTGACATCACACCGTGTAATTGGTGGAAGTAAAAATGATTCAAATTACGTCTTAATAAAAATTAGAAACAGGAAAAACGCATTAACTCTTATTGAATTATTTATCTGGGAAAGGGTAACTGGTTTATGTCTCAGTTTTTAATATGATTGTATGGTTCAAATACATACTTTAAAAAAAATGCAAAATCCACGTCGTTTAAGACACTGCCACTTTGGAAACCACCCAAAAATAGTATTGTTTCAAACGCCAAAAAAGTACTCTGATTTTAATGAATCCTTCGACGCATCATTCGCATCATTCGACGGAGAAAAATTCGCTGATTCAGAATATATATGTCGCAGGTTTTTCACAAAATTAGGTTTTTGATCAAAAACCTAGGTTTTTGATGAAAAACCGGAAGATGACAAATTTTAAACTCAATTTCATCATAAAACTGTTACAGTCCAGATTTTTGATCAAAAACCTGAACTTCGGTTTTTCACAAAATTAGGTTTTTCATCAAAAACCTAGGTTTTTGATCAAAAACCTAATTTTGTGAAAAACCTGCGACATATATATAACTCAATATCGCCTTAGATGTCGCTTAAACCAAATAGCCTTTCACCCCTCGATATGTAATGACTAATGAATGACTGAACCTAAAATGAAATAATCGACCTATAGGCACAGTATTACATCAGTGAATTCACTCGCATATCCACATAGTATTCTGATAGCAAGAAAAATGTACCAGCGTGTGTGGCCATCCTTAAACAAAATGTTGAAATACAATAACATTACCAAATCTAGTAAGTACCTATATGACATGCATACATGCATATGATCATGTTTTAAAACGATATTATAACGTTTGGAAATATTCAGAGTTCTTCCAAATATGGCACCACATCAAAATACATTTCAATGCTACCAACTTCCTGTATGCAACATTTTCAAGTACATCTCTTAAGCTCAATTTCAAAATTCTTCGCAAACGACCTGATATTGCCTCGACGCATCGCACCCACGTACATATGTAGGTACTCATTGTAAACCGATACAATATACATACCTACATATGGGTTTAATATATATGTACAGTCACCAGCACAAATACCTTACAATTGCGCGAAATTCAAAAGCAATATCTCTCCGAACTTTGAAAACAAGAAACCTAGTATACTTAGCAGTATTAAAATACCTAGTACTTATAGTATGCTTTCGAAATATTTGTAAGACCATAAAATTTCAATCACTTTACATGATGCATACCTAGCTAACATATTTCAACTCGTAAAATATTTTTACTTTAAGTTGAAATTATCTGTGTGTTTATAAGTTTGTGAAGTGTAATAATATTTGGAAGTAACTGCTGATCTGAATACGAAAATTATTTAACTGATAGAAAGCTACACTTTTGCTGAATGTCGTAAATATAAACAACTCTTTATCCCAAAATTGCATGGTACCTGTCGCAACGGGAGTCATGCCGCGGGAAGCATATAGATCTGCCTAGCCTTTTCCCAACTATATTGGGGTCGGCTCCCAGACAAGCAAGATTCAGTTGAATACCAGTATTTTACGTGAAGCGGCTGCCTATCAGACCTCCACAACCCATTAACTGGAGAACACGGTACTTCTTGGCAAGACTGGTGTCAGATTTTCTGGCTTCTGACAATCCGTAACGATTACCAAAGATCTCCAAAATGACAGGCGGGACCAACGGCTTAACGTGCTTTCCAAGGCACGGAGGAGTCTCGTTATGTTAAGATGGTCACCCATCCACAGACCAACCTCGACAAGCATTACTTTACCTCGAAGATTGACCCGTGCGGCTGTTATAATTTAAGCAGATAGTTGCAACATAATTATTTTCGTGACTGTACACAGTTGTCATTTTAATGTACTGCGCTGAACTCTTTATAGGTAGAAGTCGGTTTAGCGTGTAGTACTGTAGCGTGCGATGCGGCTTCCGGCTTAGACTGCGCTTTTTCTTGTTTCTAGGTGCCTACAGACCGTGGCTGAACCGTGGAAGTAGTGCATTGGAAAACTCTAGAACCATACCTAACTTATTGCGGTTTAATTAATAGCATTCTGCAAAAAGAAAAAACTAAGTTTGGGTAACAAAAAATATGAAGTGTTTCAACTCAAAAGTTTGAAGTGATTCTCTAGACTTAAGGATAAATAGTACCTTCTGGGGCGGTCGGACAAAAGTAGTGGAAGATAGTTCTTCACACCCGTATTTGTGCAGAGGTGTTTGATTTGTCGCTACATCGTTACTCTGAAGTTCTTCTTTAACAGTTTTCAGCATTTATGTATTGTGATCATACAACTAACCAACTAGTACAACTAGAAACAAAAGAATAACGCAAGAAGCAGAAGCGGATAACTCTATATAAGATACTCACAGGCAGGACAGTCTACTGGAACCCTTAAAATTTGTACCAACTGGCATCCAAAAGTGTTGTACCAATAAACGCCTCGATTTCACGCCCTTGCATCATACGAACATGCAACAGAAACACTAAAATCTCTATGAACACGAATCTGGTTCACATGTGAACCATTAACATCAATTCACGTTATACACAAAGATGCTCGATGCAATGATTGTGATTGCGAGTGGGATGTGATTGCGTCACTTGTTTCCGTGGATTGATAATAAGTGACGGGTTTGATTGATACACGGGGATAAAGTATTGAAATCCCAATGTATGCAATTCCTTGGCAATTAAGTGAAAGAGATAATCGGTTGAGGAAAAACTTACTTCGCATTTTTTGAGAAAATTCAAAACGTTTTTTAACCCAGGTTTCGCCACAGTCTGTGAAGCCTGACCGGCCTGACCACGACCTTTTTCGCACGTTCTTGTCGTACGTGATCCACTTTTCATCACCAGTTATCAGCTTCTTCAAAAATGGTTCGGTTTCATTACGTCGTAATAAATAATCACAAATGAGTATACGGTTCATTAGGTTTTTTTCGGTAAGCTCGTGAGGTACCCAAATATCGATCTTTTTTGTGTACCCAGTTTTTTTCAAATGCGCCAAAACTGTTTTGTGGTCAATTCCTAGTTCTTCAGCTACATCGTAACTACTGATCCGCCGACTTTGCTCCACTTTTTTAAAAATGGCATACATTTTATCCGTAATAGGGCGACCAGAGCGACGTGCATCTTTGACATCAAAATTTCCGGATTGAAAATGCTTAAACCAATTTTTTTGCTTTTCTCACAGATACTGCACTAGGTCCATAAACATCGAAATTTTTTTCGCGGCTTGCATTGCATTTTTACCTTTTTTGTAGCAAAATTTTAAAATGTATCGGTTTTCTTCATTCTATTCACTTATCTTGACGGTACGAAAAACAAATGAAAATCACTCATTTTCCTAATTTGGATTTGGAAATGTTCTTTAAAATTTAAACTTTCAATTATACCAAAACCAGCCAGATACAAATAGTACTTATAGCCAAAGAGATTTTATTACAAGTTCATTCATAATTATAATGCGAAAATGCTTTTTCCCCAAGCTAATATAAAGTATATTTTGTACTTTATTGTAGCGACGAAGGACGGGTGGAAGGAATGTTTATCACCCGGCAGCGAGACGTGCAGACGACATTGTTGCCATCGCGCAGAACCAGGATGAGGGTGGATGACGATTAACACCAAAATGTTGATCATAATTATCAAGAATACAGTAGCAATACAATGTTTGTCAGCTATTTGGATTGGTATCACTAAACTGCTATCAGATTAACTAGACGTTAAATTTCTGTTTTACTGCTTACTTATACATATACTTTTGACCATAAACCGCTGGCATTTTGAAAGCTCACTCATACAATTCAACTCTTCTCTCAAACTAAAGCTTACATTTTGGAATCAGAGAAACTCAGGTTGTTTCGTTAACGATTCACCTCGAAACCCAATGGAATTGCAGATTATCTCCTCGACTGGATCAAAAGTGATCCAGTTCCTTTGTTTATTTCAATTCGGTACAGCTCCGAGCCACTAACCGCGTTCAGGGCAATGATTACATTATGACGAGCGTGGGCCGACGCTGCAAAGTTATCGCGCGAGGGATATTACGCAATCAATAGCCAGTGATGAGACACGGGTATCGATATTCGTGTAAATTAATTGATAAATTATTAATCGATCTGTTGGGCTGTGAATTTTGTGCAGTGATGTGTGTTATGCTTGTAGTTTAGTCGTGTTTGAATAAATTTTCTCGCGAGCGAAAATTACGATTTTAGGAAAATAACTTCCCATGATGGAAGTGTTTTTTGTAGTATTGAAAATATCTAGTCCTAATTTATCTGGGGAATTCTTACTGGATAACACTTAGCTAGCTTGCTAAGAAAATATAATATGTTAAAACGAAACGGACTCTTTCTACTATCATCATGAGAAGCAGTACGAGATTTTTTATTGATGAAATGCTTTTGTTCGATTTCTGATCGGTGTAGCAGTACAAGCTAGCTAATTACAGAAGCTAGCAATTTATTTAAATAATAAACACAGCTTAAAATGAATGTGTTTCTAAATCAGCGAAGCGTTACCCTTAACGGTGTAAATAATGGATTAAGTTGGCACGGATTCAAGTTACATAAATCGTATTGGGCTTAAAAATTGCAATAGTGCATGAATACTAACCCAGATGTGCGAAACCAGTGACCTATTTTTGTGGGCGAAGTTTAAAACGTAGGCTGAAAGATAAGCAGTAGGTTTAATGTAGTATTCTGTTGTGTCCTGAGAGTATTCACGTGCAGTAAATAACAGGACACAGTTAGATTTCCCATTTTGAAATTAATAACAATAAAATAAAAATAATAATTTAATAATTTTATTGAAAGGTTTAAAATATAGTTTATAGTTTAGTTTGTAAAGTTGTTAAAATAAGTATGAGGTACAACATGTTTTGCTTTCAATTAAAGCGTGCAAACTTATAGGGACCTAAACGAACGTTATGTTATACGGTAGACAAACAAAACAGAAACGAACATTACTATCTTTATTCCAAATATTACTCAATAAACACTATATAAATTATTTAGAGTCAATTGATTATACAGTTTAATTTTAAACAGCATACTATTGGTTATGTTTAATATTTTAGTGAGTTTTCTTGAGTTTCAGAAGTCCGAAACTACTCGAACTAATCTGAACGGGCTTTAAAGGGTATCCTTTATGGATACAACGATTTCGACATTTATCGCATGACCTCAAGTGTAATATCTCAATCCTTTATAGAAACTTCGATCATAACACACGCTTTATCGAAACTTCGATCATAACACAAGCTTTATCGACCTTTCCGCCACCCTACGCTATAGTAATTGACAGTTCGTTGTTTACGACTGTTCAAAAAATATTCTCTTGTGAAATATTCAGATTTGTCATTTTATGGTTTTGGTGATATTTCGTAACTCAAAATGTTTTTATGGCGCTATTGTATCGTCTGTGGTTATGCGGATATTCATGTTTTTGGTTTAAAATGGGCAAAAATGTATACTTGTCAGCCGTGGTGGAATCTTACTGGTAACTATGTGATTTCCCCAGTCTATTATTTTCTAAGATCGTTGTTAACCTTGTCGTATTTGATTTTGGATAAGTAGAACCAGGTACGAATCCAATCTTTTGAAAATAGAATCAACTCGAGAAATGAAAGAATTGTCTCTGCATCACCCAAAGGTTGCCTGGTAGAGAATGAATGGCATAGTACGCCTCTGTTTACTTTTGAAATCGTTACAGCGGTATAAAAAGGTGGTCTACTTTAAAAAAAAAAGAAACCCTCAAATAGCACAACATATTTATCTAAAGCTAAAGAGACCACCAATATGACGCGGAGGGACCGCCAAAACTTTCACCCCCATCTTATAACAAGTAAACTTTTCGAACAAACTAATTAACTCTAAAAGCAAACATAATAGGTACCCCAAGGTACTATATCAAAACAAATGAACGTAGCACCCAGTTAATTATTATAGGAATACGTGCTAAGGTCGGGGTGGAAATGCAATATCCGTGGTCGCCCTAACGGCAGTGATTGCAAGCGAGAGAATCAATATCGTGTGTGTAGGTAGCTACGTGGGCGCATGTAGTGCGTAGGGCATGTGTATTAGTGCAGCTGGATTGCATTAATATTTCATGGGTTTGGTGGTGCGGTACATAAATGTAACTAGTAATAGGGATAGGGTAATCGGTAAGTATGAATGAAAATAGTCGCTATCATGATTGTTGAAATCCATAGGAATAGTCGGCGGAAAAAAAATTAGTGGATAATGAGGTACCTACCTTTTTTGTATTATTTTAATGAGCTTAAAGTAACTTGAAATACAGTCCTTGCTAAAAATAGTGTCCTTTACTACCAAAAGGCAGGTGATATGGATATGGTTGAGTAAATGATTGATAAATGATGATTGACAGATTCAATACGACATCGACCCATCATCCGCCATCCATCGGACGATGGGGCAAGTGTATGGTGGTAAAAAAACCGGCTTTTTATTTACACCTTGTATGATTCTAAATAACAGATTAAACTGGGAGACAAGCCAGAGGTTTAATGAAAAGGATCAAACATAAATTATGATGACGGCTTGTCAAAACAGAATTCTTGAAATGCCAAGAGTTATTTGAGGAGCAAATTAACAAGGGCTGTTAAAGTCACCCCTTATTAATAATATCTTAACAATACGAGAAATAATTTAACAAAAGCCCTTAGCAACAAAACAATAGACGAAGCTTAAACTTCCTAATAAGTAATGAAAGCATTCAAATCCTCGTTTAAGTCGTAACAAACAAGAAACAGTATTAAGACATAAAAGCAAAGTTCTAATAAACAGCACATCATACTGTAGATAAATTGATACAACAATAGGTTTAAAGGAAAACGAGCCCTATTCTTAACTTCAAAAAGTTGTAATTTGATTACTTTAAATGTATGTGTATGATATAAGAACTTGTGTAATACAAAAGGTATTTTAAATGTTAGACATAGAGTTGCAAATGTATTATTTTGAATGTTGGTGTGAAATGTGTTAGGGTTGTCAAAACTTGGTGCGTAGTCTGAAATGGTAATGCCTGTCTGAAATGTTTTGACAGATATGGTGGGGAAAAAATGAACAATTTATGATGGCATTGTTTTGGAAATGGAATATTTAATGAGTGACATATATCTGTGTTGTCTATACAGGTTTATATGTAAAACACCAACAACCTCTTAAGAGGTCATTGTACTCATCATTATAAACAACTTTTACTATGGGACCTGGGACCAAACCAAAATCGCGAAAAAAATTATCAGCTGTTCCTTACATTTTGATGAGTTATACGAACATAAATGTAAGGAACGGCTGATTATTTTTTCTTGTTTTACAAATAACCCTGTGTAGTATTATAAAAAGTTATAATTCATTGTTTGTTTATACGTTTCTGAAAGGTAATCTGGAGGTTCTGATTCAATTACGAATATACTTACACTGATATAGGTAAACTACATTCATTCTTGGAAAAAAATGTTTCTCGGGTAGGCACGTTTAGGGATAGGCCTCGGGCTCAAAAGTGCCAACTTATTAGTAAGAATATATTAAAAGGCTAGGTAAGATTTATTGCATTTTTTCTGATATTAGCAAGTGTTGTACACGGTAGTTTGACACAAGCGAACGTTTACGTGAACGCGATCCAGTACGTTAATAAACTCGCGCTAAACCCTCAGATAAATAATAAAAGACAAAATGCAAATGATGTTAAAGTTAAAATCGGTAATGCACTGTAAAATATTTGGACACATTCCCGGGCGAATTCTTTCTTATGAAGTTTACTTCTAGTAAGGTACCACGTTTAAACTAAACTGTTAAGAACAAGTCTATACCTAACTTAACAAAGGTAACTGTTCCTTAGAATGCGAATAAAAATTAAAGATAAACGCACATTGACCAAAATCCACTCAAACTTTAATTTGCCAGTTTCATGTAACTAAATCTAACCGTATCATGTAAAATATATCAACAAGATTACTGAAATTAATTAATCGAGTTAAACCTATCGCGTTTCCTACAGTAACGAATAACAAGCCAACACGCAATTGTAATTATTATCCATCACCCTTACAAGGGTGTAAACGCACACCCTGATGTATTAAGCGCTTTATACAGCAAACACACAACAAAACCTTATCAAAAGCAAACAAAGTCCATTTTTCCCTGTACAGAAATCAGTAACTTACGGTTGATTGTTAAAGTTAATCACTAGAAATTGTCTACAAAACGGCAACGAGCTGTTTGCTAGAGGTTAATACGAAGCACATTCATTCAGGTCCTAATACGGAATTTTGACGTAAATTTTGCATATAAAATGTCGAGATAGTGGTGAAATATTGTCATTCATTAGTTATCGCACAATCGAGCTGGTGGCACTGGACAGTAACTTTGAAGCTAGTAGTATCTAGTAAAATGTGTTTTAACACTAAACTCGCCAAATAGTGGCACACCCCTAGCGGTACCTAGATTTAAATTATGGGCAGTTTTAGTTGAAAACAAGATAAGGATATGGGTGAATTATGGTATGGTAATTGCTTACCATTTTACATAACAAGCTTTAAAAATCTATTAATAATTATCGATATATTCGACCCTTAAATATATCGATAATATTAATAGATTTTCTAACCACCAATCGCAAATCTGAAAAGCGATGCCGCGATGGAAAAAAGATGAAGATAATTTTGTTACAATTGTCAAAAACAGATCGAGTTATGTTGTTTTGATAAAACCTAGAGGAGTAACAATTCAAGATCAGGTCTGCAAAGTGTTCTACAAATCTTCAAGTCCTTTTCACATCCAAACTACGGGGCACAGAGTTTACAGATTAGTGTAAAAGCTTTTGCGCGTATCACTGGGATTTCACCAGATTTACCCTACGGCAGCTGCCGTTTGCCCGAACGTGCGTAAAAATCCTTAGACCTGCAGCCCTACCATGACGTCTTAAATCCATCACGATTCCTGTGTCAGAGAGAGACGGAGTTACACAAGACGAATAGCACTATCCCTTTCCCTCACGCTGAATCATGATAGCATTGACACTTCGTAGTACGGCCACTTATCGTGGTAACGTTTTAATACATGGCCATGTAAAACAACATTTAAACAAATGAAAACGGATCTTTCGCCTACCAGCACGGCACAAGACGGCACATGTAAAGAGTCATGTTGATCTTACCACGGAAGGCAGAATGTCACTCGCTTACTTAGCATGCCATGCACCTAGCTACGGAACGGGTAGGTGCTTACCTGGAAACAAAGATAATTTTTTCATTAGATAGGTACATAAAAGACAAGGATACTGGGAAAACACGGTGTACAAAGAAAAAAAACGCATGAAAAACAATCAATTGGCCGTCGGGATCGGCTTCCATTCAAACCAAAATATATATCAAATCTAACTGACTATTGAAAAATTCGTCTTTATGGAAATGTCTATTTGAAAACAAAAACCGGCCAAGTGCGAGTAGACTCGTGTACGAAGAGTTTCGTACCATTTTATCTACAAAAACGGCAAAAAAAACAGTTTGTTGTATGGTAGACCGCTTAAGGACGCGTTTGCAAAACTGATAGGTATAGAATCGAACTACTACATTGACAAGAGTCATACACACAAGTGTACGCACGGCAAACTGCGAGAATAGTAGTCAAGCGAACTCATTTTGATACTTTTTTTACGTATTTCTTTGTAATAAAAATATGGTATCTACAAAAAACATTTACTATTGCTTTATTTTTTGACGAATTACCTCCGGACTTGATAGCTTGACCTGAAGGTAATTCCGTGACTGCCACTGCCCTGAAGGTATACTTCCGTGACTGCTACTGGAGCTTTCCGACGAGTAGGACTAGGTGAGCCGAGTTTGAGCTCGTTTTGTTAGTTATGCTGAGACCTTACCTCTTAACTTGATGGAGTGACCTGAAGGTATACTTCCGTGACTGCTACTGGAACTTTTCAACGGGTAGGACTAGGTGAGCCGAGTTTGGGCTCGTTTTGCTAGTGATGATGAGAGCTTACCTCTTAACTTGATGGAGTGACCTGAAGGTATACTTCCGTGACTGCTACTGGAACTGTTCGACGAGTAGGACTAGGTGAGCCGAGTTTGGGCTCGTTTTGTTAGTTATCATGAGACCTTGCCTCTTAACTAAAAGAACAACCCCAAGGATACAATTCTAACCTCAGTTATGAAGTATAACAAAGCACACCCCGACAAAAAACTTAACTCGCAACACCTTGGATACGGCAACTTGGTTAAGCCTGTCTTCGTATCGGAGCACCTGTCACCCCTAAACAAAAAAATCCATGCGGCTGCCAGAAAAGTCGCGAAAGAAAAAGGATACAAATATGTTTGGGTTCGAGATGGCAAAATCTTGATAAGGAAGGAGGATGGACAACAAGCTAAGCAAATAAAAAGCCTGGAGGCTGTCTCTTTACTATAAAGGGATCAAAGACGCACAAAGACCGTGATCTTGCTGTCAGAATTCACCATCTATTATCAGAACTTCAGAGGTCTTAAGACTAAACTGCATAATCTCAGGCTAGCCGGACAACTTAATAACTACGATGTGATTATTGGAACAGAGACATGGCTTGATGACAGCATAAATGATGGCGAATTATTCGACTCCCGATATATAATTTATCGCAGAGACAGAGCTTCTACTCCTCTTGGCAGGAAAAAAGGCGGAGGTGTACTGATCGCTGTTTCTAGGGCGATAGACTCAACACGCGTAACAAAATGGGAATCAGATGCTGAGGATTTGTGGGTCAAGCTTAAAACCGATAGCAGAAAGGGCATCCTATACATCTGTGCAGCCTACTTACCACCACCTGTGCAACACGCCCCACTTAACTTGATCCTGGAAAACGTGGATGCAGTGATTGAATCAACGGGAGGAGATGTAATAATTGCTGGGGACTTCAATCTCGGGTTCATCGACTGGAGCACGGAGAACACTCTCTCCAGCTCACCTTATACAACTGCTAGGAACTTTGCGAACAGGTTAGGTTACTCTCTGGTTGACTTTATGTCGTCAAATAGCATCAAGCAAATTAACACTGTTAAGAACTGTTACAATAGAACTTTAGACCTTATTTTATGTAACTTCCACGGTGGATCTGTCAGTGAATGTAAAAGTCCAATGTCGCTGGTCGATGTTCATCACCCTCCTCTCGACATCACCATCAAGAATATTTCACCTGCAATATTAAAAAGTAAGAGTTCTCTCAAATATAACTTCTGGAAAGCCAACTACGCACTCGTAAATGAGAGGTTGAGGAGCATCGATTGGGCGAGTTTGCTTTCGGATCTTGCGGATGTGGACTTAATGGTAGAGACATTTTACGCACAACTGAATCGAATAGTGGATGATTGTGTTCCTAGACATAATAGACGCAATAACAAATTTCCTATATGGTTTTCGAAATGTTTGATTAGAGTCCTCAACGAAAAGGAAAAATTAAGACTTCGTTTTAAGAAATACAAAAATCCCAGGGACAAATATGAATATCGTATATTAGAGGAACGTTCTAAAAATATGATCAAAAAGTGCTACAGCACATACGTCAATAATACTGAAGATAACATCAGACTCAATCCGAAGGCATTTTGGTCATTCGTTAAGGCCAAAAAAGCCAAGTCTAATGACATTCCATCTGAGATGTATTGGAGCGGGAAAGTGGCAACTTCTGGAGATGAAGTGAGTAAACTTTTTGCCTCACACTTTTCTGCCACCTTTGCATCTCCAGCTGGTACAGTCGCGGTGCAAACAAAGTCAAAAGAGTACCCTCAGCTTGCGCTAGGAAGCCACTATTTCACGGAGCGAGACGTACTTAAAAAACTAAATATCTGCAAAGGTCCAGGGCCCGACGGCCTACCGCCACATTTCATAAGGCACTGTGCCAAATATTTATCATTACCGCTCAAACTTATTTTTAATAAGTCCCTTATGTCTTCTAAGTTCCCCAAGCAGTGGAAAATCGCACACGTAGTTCCAATATTTAAAAAAGGGGAGCCCAATGATGTTAAAAACTATAGGCCTATATCTCTTCTTTCAATTTTCTCGAAACTCTTCGAATCATTAGTTTGTCCTATATTAGCTTCGCTCATTAAAACTCAATTGGCTTCGCAACAGCACGGTTTCTGTACCAATAAATCCACTACCACCAACTTAGTTCACTACATTGATGATATCAGCAGATCCGTAGATACCGGTGTGCAAGTGGACTCAATTTACACTGACTTCAGTAGCGCGTTCGACAAAGTAAATCATGTGATTCTACTTCATAAACTTGAGAACTATGGTGTGCATGGTCATTTGCTACGCTGGTTTGAATCATATCTTTCAGAACGACAACAGAGAGTTATTATAAAGGGTTATCAGTCGCCACTTTATTACTCAACATCTGGGGTGCCACAGGGATCGCATCTTGGTCCTATTCTTTTCCTGGTATTTGTGAACGACATCATACACTGCATTAAAAACTCAAAATGCTCTATGTTTGCGGATGATCTAAAATTATACAAGGAAATTGAATCAAGTACTGACATTGCTTTGCTTCAGAAGGACTTGGACGCAATTCATGAGTGGTGTCATAGTAACATGATGACTCTCAATGCCGCAAAGTGTTATCATATAACATTTACACGGAGAAAGTTGATTCAGCCTTCAGCATATCACTTAAACGGCATAACTCTTCAGAAAGTCGACACCATTCGTGATTTGGGAGTCCAACTTGATAGTCAACTATCCTTTAAAAATCACATTGACACTATTGTCGCCAAAGCAAATAAAATGTCGGGATTTGTTAAAAGATCTTGCAAGGAATTCCGGTCATGCGGTACCCTTAAGGTTCTCTATAACTCTTTGGTGAGGAGTATACTGGAATATGCATCTCCTGTATGGAATCCCGTGTATCGTGTCCACATCGACAGAATAGAGGGCATCCAAAAAAAGTTTACGAGATACCTCCGCTACAGATCACAGAGTTGTGATCGCGAAGCCGATTACCCTCAAAGGCTCTGTCATTTCAGGATGAACTCCTTGGAGCAACGAAGAAGTTGCTCAGATTTAATTTTCCTTTATAAGTCCCTCCACAATTTAGCGAATGTACCGGAGTTGGTTTCGGAGATAAGTCTAAATGTGCCCCGCCGTACCTCATACAGATCCAATGTTAAAACAGAAACATTTCAAATGCCTAAAAATAGAACTAATCTTGGTCGTTCAGCGCCTTTATACCGGTTTTTGTCTAGCTACAATAAGCTGAGCACGCGTACTAACAATTTGGACATATTTTCGAACAGTCTGAATGAATTTAGACGATACGCCCTCAGTTCTTGATCGATTTGGTTATTTCCCTTACAAACATTTTAATTTGTGTATTTGTGTGACTCCATTAAATGTAATTATATAGTAAAATTTAATTCAACTTAATTTTTGAACTCAAATCTCAACCTATTCTATTCTTTAAATTTTAATTAATGTAATGATTATGTCCTAATTTATTTGTTTTGTTTTTTAATAGTTTTAATTTATTTTGTATTTCTATTCCAATTTAATTGATGTTTTTTTTTTTAATTATACTGTATTTTAATTTAGTTATTTGACATTTTAATTTCAATGTAAACTTTGTATATTTAAATTTTGTTAAATGATATTTATTTTGTAAGCAGGTTAAACATAACACTTTTACACGTCATATATTTGTTATTATTATGATATATTTCAATCTAAAAAAAAAAAATGTATTTTAAAAAAATTAAAAATTGTTTTATTGGACTAAAAATGTTGTACAATCAAACACTTACGAACAACTTTTATGCAACAAAAGCGAAGACATATTGGAGAGTAACAATCGTGTCATTAGTATTTGTGTTGAGTTCTGGTACCCAAGGAAAGATTTAACTTGTGTTATGGGCACCAGTATTCTCACGCAAGTTTATATATATCAAGAGTTACATCAGAAGGTCAGAAGTTGGACAAGTGATAATTTGAACGACAGCCCGTTTATGTGTGTGAGTGTGGTGAATGTGGAATTATGACTTTGTGAGGTTGTATGTAGGATGGTGGACTGAGAAGAATTCATGTGTATTAGAGAAATGATACCTTAAGGAGATTTTCTGTTTCATCATAGCTCTGCATCCGTAACCAGTTATACACCGTTTTCTTACATTGCTGTAGAGTTGTAGCATAAATGGAGCAGTGTTTGTTGGTTTTATTGTATAGATGACTTCCGATACCATAAAAATGTCTCCGAGCAAGTGCAGTTCTACAGCTTTGAGTTGGGCATACCCTATAGCGTTGCCGCTTATTTCGAAAGCTGGCATCATACCTTAGCGACATGTGCTTACGCATTACTACATGAAGTACAAAGAGCTTCCTGACCGATAGAACACCACATTCAGTAAATAGACTGACTGTAGGATATCTAAAGGGTTTGAAGGTCATGACCTTTAGGACGGCCCTTTGTGCGCGCTCAAGCTGGATAAGATGAGTCTTGGGTGCACCCCCCCACACAGTGACACAATATGTTATCAGTGACTGGCACAGAGCGTAGTAAACTGTCTTTAGGGTAGTTTGGTCAGCTGAAGATCTTAATTTTTTAAAAATATAAATTAATTTTCGAACCCGGGAGGTGATTCCATCAAGATGAGGTTTCCAATTTAATAGGCTATCAATTAGCACCCCAAGATATTTTACGCTGGCCGATCTTGCTAACGGAAGGCAGGAACATTGTGGGTTGCGTGAGTCTAAAGAACAAGAATGAGCTTTAAGAACAATTTCATCCACAGCGGGCAATGCAATGGCCTGCGAGGAAAAAGGTAAAAATGTGGATTTTTTAACATTTATAGTGAGAAGGTTATCATACAGCCAGCTCATGACTGACGCCAGGGCATCCTCGGCATGAGTCGCTGCCTCGGCCCAGCTATCACCATGCACAAGCAAAGCCATGTCATCTGCATAAGCGAATATTGAGCAATTTTTTAGGGAAAGTTTGCACAAGCTGTTAATGTAAACCAGAAATAGGGTCGGTCCTAGGATTGAGCCCTGTGGCACTCCGAAACTCATAGTTTTGCTGTCGCTAACCAGTTCATCAATCTTGACACACTGTTCCCGATCACTAAGAAAATCTTGAAAAATTTTGAGGGTATCACCTCGTACACCAATTGCTTCTAGTTTTGAAAGGAGGTGTGGAACGGACACAGTGTCAAAAGCCTTAGAAAGGTCCAAAAAGACACCCATGCACTTCTTCCTGCAATCAAGCTTAGCAATCGTGCAGTCTATAAAAGAACTAACAGCGTCTTCAGTCGATTTGAATTTTCTGAAGCCATACTGGTTATTAGCTAAGAGATGGTGTGATTCCAGGAAGTTGACTAATCTAGTGTTGAGAATTCTCTCCAATACTTTGGATAGGGCAGGTAAAACAGATATAGGTCTATAATTAGTAACACTGTGTCTGTCCCCACTTTTGAAGATTGGGTGTACAAGACCCTTTTTAAAAGCTTTGGGGAAGTAGCCCGACCTAATAGAACAGTTGCAAATATGAGTTATAGCTGGGACAAGAGCATGTGAACAGGATTTTAATAGGCGCGACGATATTCCGTCCCAGCCCATTGCGGCATCTGAACGCAGACCAATGATAATTTTTTCAACTTCTGCTTCGTCAGTCGGTAAGAGGACGAAGGAGTTCACAGGAGTGTTGCATACGGATTCTCCGACAGGTGACCTAGGAGTAAACTTTTCAGCTAGATTTTTTCCTATATTTGCAAAAAAAATCATTAACATTATTAATTGAAGTAATTTTATCGGGGTTAGTATTAAGTAATTCAGTTGGTGAAGATTCAGTACGATGCTTATGAGTAATATTCTTAATAACCTTCCACGTTGATTTGGGATTATTTTTAGCTTTTTGGAATTCAGTTGTTTCATACGCAATTTTTAGATTCTTAAGTAGCTTGTTGCAGAAATTTCGGTATCTGGTAAAGGTGAGTTTATATTGATTATGAGTTTATATTATTATTGATTATACAAGTGCTGTGCACACCTATAAGTGACGAATTCACCGCAAAGCTGCGTAAATAGAATTAATTTTATGTAATGATTTAGTGAATAAGTCGTTGGTGTGTCAATAAATAAATAAATAAATAAAAACCCCAAACTCGGCCCACCGGCTTTAGGCCGTATATCATCACGCTTAAGCCAATAGGAGCGGAGCAGCGGTAAAGAATGTTTTAAAATCGGGAATTCCACGGGGACGAAGTCACGGGCAGCAGCTAGTCATAACTAAAAGAACGAGCAAAAACACGGCTTACTTAGTCCTACTCATCGAAAAGTTCCAGTAGCAGTCATGGAAGTATACCTTCAGGTCACTCCATCAAGTTAAAAGGTAAGGTCTCATCATCACCAACAAAACGAGCCCAAACTCGATTCACCTAGTCCTACTCGTCGAAAAGTTCCAGTAGCAGTCACGGAAGTATACCGTCAGGTCTCTCCATCAAGTTAAGAGGTAAGGTCTCATCATAAGTAAAAGAACGAGCAAAAACACGGCTTACTTAGTCCTACTCATCGAAAAGTTACAGTAGCAGTCATGGAAGAATACCTTCAGGTCACTCCATCAAGTTAAGAGGTAAGGTCTCATCATCACTAACAAAACGAGCCCAAACTCGGTTCACCTAGTCCTACTCGTCGAAAAGTTCCAGTAGCAGTCACGGAAGTATACCATCAGGTCACTCCATCAAGTTAAGAGGTAAGGTCTCATCATCACTAACAAAACGAGCCCAAACTCGGCTCACCTAGTCCTACCCGTCGAACAGTTCCAGTAGCAGTCACGGAAGTATACCTTCAGGTCACTCCATCAAGTTAAGAGGTAAGGTCTCATCATCACTAACAAAACGAGCCCAAACTCGGCTCACCTAGTCCTACCCGTCGAACAGTTCCAGTAGCAGTCACGGAAGTATACCTTCACTTCAGGTCACTCCAAGTCCAAGACGAATAGGCATGTATATTTGTATAATCCATATTTACTTTTATACATAGCGAAATAAAATAGAATATAAAACATTCCTCGTCCAGCAAATTGCCAAGTATCAAATTTGGTTTATCGAATATTTTGAGTCTGTACAGCGATCTTTTTCTACTCGAGTCGTTCTATACAGGCGATACACGTCCACTCTCGACGGCGGCCGAGCGCGGAATGATGTTTCATTTGAATCGCTTGTGCAAGAAATCAAGACGAGGATAAAACTAAAACAACTCTTAGTGCAATGGATTCATCCCGAATAGCAAAAATTGTGAAAATTTAATTTCCTGTTTTTATTTATTTTGCGACTATTTATAGCATTTAGCTTTAATTTTTTTCCTAAGATTAAGAATTGAACATGTTTGCCAACATATAGTATTTTTAGAAATAGTAAAATATGTTAAAAATAGCACAAAAAATGTACCGAAACTCAACCCGGTATCGTTAATTTTGTGGAAAATGGCAACGAAAGATCGATTTTACACTATATAAAACTAAAATTTTCAAGAATATAGTTACTATTATTTGAAGATGAAGAACCAATCTATTAGAGGTAGTTATTAGTTATATTGGATTTTGTTTAGTTAAGCCGTAAAATGTACCGAAAAACAGCATAATTTTGCCTGATTTGCAAACGCGCCCTTAAATATTCATTTTATTCTATTTTTTGTACCTATTTGTTGTTATATCGGCGACAGAAATACATCCTCTGTGAAAATTTCAACTGTCTATCTACCACGGTTCATGAGATACAGCCTGGTGACAGGCGGACGAACGGACAGCGGATTCTTAGTAGTAGGATCTCGTTTTAACCTTTGGGTACGGAACCCTAAAAAACGAATTTTAATATTCTGTGTTACTTTATTTTTAACCAACTTCCAAAAAAGGAGGAGGTCCTCAATTCGACTGTATTTTTTTTAGTGTGTTGATTTTTTTAATATTCGAAAGCTGTTGCTTGTCGTGTGGTCCCATTTAAATTTGATTGAGATCTGATAACTAGTATTTGAGTTATCCCTAATAATAGGTACATTGATGATGTTCTCATTCCCTCTTTTCGGTGAAAATGAAAAAATAAAATTGTGTACGATGGTTTGGAAGAGCATCTTAGTATTTCAGCATGGTCCCTTTCTAGTTTGGTGAAGATCTGATGAAGAACAGAAAAGGAAACGGAACTCTAAAATGCATTATAGCAAATCTGTCGGGATAGCTGAAATCGCATGTTTGTTTATTGTTTTCACCAATTTATACCGTGTACGCTGTGATGGGTATGTTTAACTGGGAGTGAACCACTAAAAAGTATAAAATTACAAAAAAAAAACTTTTTTCAAAAAATTATACAAATAACTTTAATTTCGGAAGTCGGTGTTCAAAAAACGAAAAAGCAACCAAAAACACCGAGCTCCGAAATTAAAGTTATTTTAATTTTTGTTTTTTTTTTTTGTTTAGAAGTCAGTTGTATATTTTGTAAAAAGCTTTTTTTGTGCCGATAAAATTGTGTATTAAATCCTTGTTTTATCCATTTCTTATTTTTCCCTTTTAGCAATTTATCGAGCATTTCATTTTTCAGTGTTCGTTACGGCTGAGCTGCCGCTCTCCTCAGGGAGATGACCTGCTTCTGACGCAACATAAATACATTGCGGTTTTAAATTAAACCCGAAAGGTTCTCTTTTAGCAAGATTCTCATCAAACCATTTTGCAATAACAAAAAAAGATTCACAAGGAAATAGAATTATTTATTACTAGATTCTGCCCGCGATTTCGTCCGCGTGGAATAGTTACTTAAACCCCGATTTTGAAACTCGCAGCCCGATCGGTCTAAAATTGATAAAAAGTTTCATACAAACTATCATCCCCTATTTTATCCCCTTGGGGGTAGAATTAATCAAAATCCTCTCTAAGCGGATACCTACGTCATAACATCTACCTGCATGCCAAATTTCAACCCGATCCGTTCAGTGGTTTGGACTGTGCGTTGATAGATCAGCACTATATCAGTCAGTCAGTCACTTTACAATTATATATATTTAGATATTTGAAGTAGTCGACTGCCTAGTCTTGTGTTACCCAGTTGCTGGGTTATTTATTATTTGTAACCTTTTTCATTAGACTGGAAGCATAAAGCAAAAAAGCTAAAAAGATTCAACCGCGTTACCACTTTCCTGAAGAACAAATATTTTCAGTACCGAAAACAAGCCCTGAAGAGAATAACTTTCCACGAGCTTCAAGTTAACTTTACTTAAATTAACCTGTCATAACCCAAAAGCCAAACGAAACAAGTATCGGAAACTCGATACCAAAAAAGAAACTAACTAAAACTCTTTCAATGAACAAACAAGCTTTCAGTTGGCACACGGTAACTAAAACAAAAGGCGCTCGACTCAAAAGAGCGGCCAAGTAAAAAAAAAATGAATTTTACACCCGAGAAAGTAAACAGTTTTAGTCCCGAGGCGGAATGCTGAAACTTGACTGAACAGTGGATGAAAGGTAAGCACGTTTTTCGGTGTTGAAATCTCTTTTTATTATTGAATTAATTAAAAACTATTTACTTTACGAACTTCGATAAGACAATCAAATAAAAAACAGCGTAAGTACAGCTAAGGAGTAGAATTTCCTGCTTAAGTCTGTGTTTCTTGATAACTGCAACCTAGGAGTATTTAAGTCAAGAGCGAATAATAGGTTACTTCTCGGCAAGCGTGTGATAGATTATCCTAAATATAGGTATTGTTATTGTTGTAATGAGTATTCCTTTTACTTACGTTATAAAATAGTAATGTTTTAAAAGTAAAAGGAATACTCATTACAACAATAACAATACCTACCTGTATTTAGGATAATCTATCACGTGCTTCATCTTTGATTCCACAAACGTCAAACGCGTGCCTACGAAAAGAAAAGAAAAGAGGAACTTAGAAATTCACCAAATAAAGTCGTCTTTTATTAATATTCTTAATTTGCGATATATTTTATTGGAAACTTAAACAAGCCGTCGCTCGCACGGCACAATCGAAACTCGACTCCCCGGCGATTTTCGCAAACTTGCTTAATGAGTAGGAATGTAGGTGACAAAGACTCTACCAGGCTTCCCCAAGTTATGAGAACAGGCTTTAATAAACATGTAGTTAAATACGGGCCTGAGAACCTAGAGATACAGAAAAAGTATTTTCCATAAAAATTGTACAATATTTACTGACCAAAAGAAACCATTTTCGTCATCTAAAACCTTCTCCTTGAAGGCACGGGGGTTGTACAAGTTCATCTAGGCCAATTTAATAAAGGCATTGTTTGTTTGTGGAAGGTAACCTTTAGAAGTACCTACTGATTGACATGGTTACAAAAAGAGGCTTTTTTGGTGCCGAGGAATTAGCCACTTCCCAATTCGAAGCCGATAAGTGGCTTCTTAATTAACTTTCACAAATCCTTAGAACGGTGAGGTCGCTACGCGAAACCAATTATGTTCCTCTTCTTCTTTCCCACTCTGCCCAATGATAACAAAACATCTCTCAATGATTTGTTAGTAAAAAAATATTAATCCTCAAAAACACACCATATTTTTCATTAAAAACAATAAAAGATTCGACCCCAACTTTAAAAGGAAACTCCTCGCTCTTCAAGCAATGCGTCTTGTCTTGTGTGCCAAGTTTTAGTTCGCAACTTCCACAATATTTCCACGTAGAACGCACGATTAATGACCTGGCGTGCCATCTATCGTCATAAGTGCTGTCTTTCGAGAAGGTTCTGTACCCTGAGGATGTTTGCCTTCCATTTTTTTCCGTCGCTTTACACTGGCAGTATAAAAGTAAGACATATTAGCCGAACACTGCCGAACAGTGTTCACACTAGCCTGCGACGCGCGACGGAGAAGTTTTTAAGCACCTTTTTATGAGCACGGAAATGTTTTTTTTTTTTTATGCTGGCTGTGTAAGGAGTAATTTTTCAGTGAGTACCCAAAACAGCGAGGTGTAATGAGAAACTTTTTGCACGTGTGACGGAGTAAAATTTGTTATATACGTGATAAAATTCGTAATGATTTTGTAACACCCCTTTTAGATGCTCTCAGATACAAAATTAAGTAGTGATCTATGGTCATCTCATAAGTTCAGTCAGTTTAAACTATATTGTTAGGAGCCCTTCCTGTCCTAAACCAGGGCAAAGGCCCCCCTGCCCTCTGCTCGCTACAGGTCATCAGCAAGTCCAATTAATTTCGCCATCATCTCTTTCAATTTTTAATTAATTATGAATTTGTCATTCCAACACGACTCCATTGTCATTTTGCTAAAAGTTCGTAATCTGCTAAATTCATAATGGTCGATCATTGGTCGGTCAATGGTCTCGTAATACTTTTTGACAACCGAGTTATTAAAAGCAATGATTGAAAGAAAGAAAGAAAGAAAGAAAAACTGTTTATTGTTTGCACAATGGCGTTCTAATGGTAGGTCACTGATCAAAGGAACTGTCAAAGTTTTAGCAGATTACCGCATACATCTGTCATTCATTTGTCATTGTGTACGAGATTACCATTCTATGCCATTTCTTTCAATGGAGTGTCAGTGGTTGACCATTGGTAAGTCATAATGACGCTTTTATATTAGTAGATTACCAAACTTGTCAAAATCAACGATAGACCATTCTGACACTATTGTAATAGCATACTTGAGGCCCTTTTCTTTAATTCCGCGTGAATATGGAACTTCTAGGTAAGCGTGGTCCATCGCCGACTACGTCATCGCTAACTATAAGATAATTAATGGGCACATAAATATCATTTGTCATTTAATAACCCTGTGAAACTGTGACCACTTTTATGATTATATACACTTAAAGCTTTCCCATCTGCAGATTACGAGGTGCCAATCAACATAACTTGAGTCGCTTATAAGTAAACAAAGTGATTGTTATTGACTGTCGAAGTTATCTTTATGATAATTGATTAAATCTTATTAACTTGAAAGTGTACATTGTAACGTTATTGTAAAAATAATGACAGAATCTTAAATTTAGTTAAAGTAAATTTCATAAGCACTTATTTAAAAAATAATAATAAGCACATCATTTTTTTGTCACGTAACAATAAAAATATTGAGTGAATATTAAATGCGTTAAAGCGATTTCACGTATTTAAATTTTAACACAACTTTAGCTTATTAACGTTTATACGTATTGCTGAAAATCACGAAGCCCATAAACTGGGACATTTTATTTTCCCAATTATTCTTCCACACCTCTGGTTCCTGTACTATCTCCAAGCATTTCTTATTCTATGGTTCTGAGTTAGACGAGTGTTTTCAGCATGTCTTTTGTTTGCCTCGTTTGTGCACAGCGAAATGACTTTTGAAAATAATGACCCATTATATCAGGTGACGACATTCCTATTCTTGTCACTCAGTGCTATTTAGAATGTTTTGGTCGCTCAAATCTGAGATACCGTCGTGCTAGTACCACGATGAAGAACATTCGGATTAGCCCATACCGTTATGAAATATAATAAGCCACGCCAATCTACAAAATGTAAGAGGCTGGCGGACCAGATTACAGTGGACACCACAAGTGGCGATGCTTGATAGGTTCAAGTATCGCCACGAGTGGTGCCCAGTTAATGAAGTCCAAAAATGCAGTTTCAAGCTAAGAACAGCGGATTATCCTATCCATTTATTTAAAACGTCAAAAAACCTTCTTAGCATCACAAACCATAAAAAAACCGCAAATTAACAGAACCACCATTAAACAGAAAACAGCCCAATTAAACGAAAACTAGTTAAAAGAAAACTGAGGGAACCCGACAAATGAAGCAAGATTTTATGCGAAAAACCCGACTGGGCTCGTAGCGCTGAGTGGCTGGAAGGCGGGCAAATTGGCCACTCGAGGGGCTCCGGCGCAAGTGGCTACATCGCTGGGAGTGGCTACAACGTCGAGGTCTATCGTGGCTATCTCGTCTCTTCAGCACTTGGAGCCTGGAGTTATCGTCGAGTGCCCGATGTCGGATTGTTGGCAACGGTGGATTTTTTCTTGAAAGATCTCTTTGGAGAGGTTGAAGAATAGATATTATTAGTGTTTTTTTTTTTGCTGGTAGAAAATGTTTTAGTTATTTTTACATGCAGACCAGTGATACTTCTTTATTGTTGTTGACTGGAAGATGAGTATATAGTCTGAGAATAGTAACGATTACCGAGACAGCGGTTGTTGCACAGCTGTGAACGGATGTCATAGCATTTAATGTAAATGACTGTGATTTCTTTCAAGGTTTGTTGGGCCCAATAGCCAAAAACTTAACACAGAGTTAGTTGCTATCACACGAAATTAAATAACAAACATCAGATTAGCCAACTAACTCGGAGTAAAAAGGAAACTCTGGTTTGTGCAAGCGGGCCATGCAAGTGTTTTTTTTGTTTTCTATGACGGATATAATTTAAAAATCATTGGATACAACCAGTACGGTATTTTGTACTAGTGTACGTTTTGCTACGACAATACCACAACATACAAATAGGATATATTCAATTCAAAGCGATTAATCAATACCATCGTCATTGTGCTAAAAGTTCATCCGATCCCCAAATACAAACAAATATACAGTCATACACACATCAAAGCTACGTGCTATACAACAGACGCCGCGGGATTAACTATAGCTCGTTTGTTTACACTTTTTACGCCAGTAACTGTTAAACGCTGCGATATCAAATCCATTTGTAAATACAGTCGGTTTTAACTGCAATGGATGCAAAATAAATAAAGAAAGTTTAGGGTTGATTTTAATCAATAAATCAGTATTAAATACTTGCAGCGCCCCGCAGTTTTACCCGCATAGTTCCCGTCCCGTGGGAATATGGGGATAAAATATAGCCTATGTCACCCGGCGATAGCGTAGCTTCCAAACAGTGAAATAATTTTTCAAATCGGTTCAGTAGTTTCGGAGACTATTCAATACAAACAAACAAACAAACAAACAAACAAATCTTTCCTCTTTATAATAGTAGTATAGATAGCGGTTTAACAGCTTTTGTGTAGAAAATATGGCAGACTTTTAGTCAACAGACAATAAACTAGTAAATATATGACAGTCTGTCACATTTATTAGTCAGATTAACTAAAAGATATCGAGCTATTATAAATAAATTACATCATTAGAGTAAAGCAGAAATGCAGAATCAGTTCGTAAGATTACCGCGGCCCAGAACGCAAAGGGCATTTGGAGGAACACGGACGAGTTTTAGTCACTAAGAGTCTGGAACTCCCTTCCGGCTAGAGCGGAAGTAGTGACATGATGATTTCCTATCCCCATACGAAATAAATGACGAAAAAAAAAACAACCTAACCTATAATAAGAACTTCCCAGATTTTTATTTCTAAGCGACCATACAAATACTTATTTCGAAAACAATCCAACTTCGCTAGACATTCGTGACTAGTTTAATATTCAATAAACAGAGGCAAACTGACCTGAACGATAGTCCAGTTCGGTAAAGTGAGAAAACTCACAATAAAACAAAAGAAATAGTAGAAAATATGAAGGACCATAAATCGGAAATTGGCAACACTAGGTAGCATTTTATTCTAGCAACACTGGAAGTTTGTCAAGTGTCTGGTCAGGGAACATTAAAACTCTGCGTAGGAGGTTACCAACGCAGACTGCTATAATGCATCATGTCATATTTATTAGTAACTAATAATCTGTGAAAACGAACTAAATTATAATAGTTTTATTATTATTCATGTATAAAATCCGACACCAGTCTTGCCAAGAAGTACCGTGTTCACTGAATGATTGTATTGTTGTATTAAAATAAAAAATATTCTCTTTCCTACTCTAAACTCAAATGATTGTTATATGTTTGCAATTTCAATCCCATTTTGAACGACTTGCCAAAAAAATGTTTACAGTTCACTCTAGTGCTGCACTCTGGCGGCAGAACATTGTAGTAATACTCCTTATTAACTGCCCGCAAGAGGGTATCCCTTTGATATGAGCTGTCAAAAACGTCTGGCAATTTGCATACCCGATACAGACATGTTACTCATCTTTTTTAAGTGTCCCAATGATCGAAGATGTTAATTTGTGATTGCAGTTGTTTTGCAGAGAGAAAAAAACATGTGTGATTTGATCGACCAGCGATGATGAAATCTTTCGAAGTCAAAAACATGTTAATAAACTTGGGACCAACGTAATTTTCATAATTTGCTATAAATATTAGGGTTCTGTAAGTCAAAATTCGAATTTTACAATGCACTAAAATTCCTTTAAAAAAAATTATTTTAAGCGACAATGTAAAAATTACATACCAAAGTAAAAATTAGCTATCAGAGGACTAAAAATAATTTTGGGAAAGGACTATATATAGAGAATCTCAAAACAACCAACAACACACAACTCATCTCACAAAGTCCCGTACTACCCATCTTAATAGCAAACCAAATTAAAATAGCCGTACAAAAGGACCAGAAAATCTACATTACATTCCGGTTATCAGATCATAAATCATGATACTTGACATTCAGCGACCACGTAAGTAATCACATTTTGTCACTACAGAGTAATTGGCTCACAGAAATAGCTGCAAAGTGATTAATGATGAATGAGTATAGCTGCCTTTAATATGTGCAGTTCGACAGACTAGTCTGGTACGAATAAAAAGCGGGGTGGTTAACAATTGACGAGTTGCTATAATTGACTCGAACTTAACACTCAGATGAGTTGCTGGGGAGTTTGTTGCGCCACGTCTTTTCAGCTAAAACATTGGGCGAGGATGACGCACGGGCGTTTTGGGGGACTTGCTTTATGTAAACTTTGACGTTCTAGATGTGCTGTGTATCTACTACCTACTTCTGCCTCAATATCTAGAACACTTTTGTAGTTCTACTAGCTGACACGAGAATTTTATATATAAGATAATTTCCATGGGAAAAAAGGAACCGAACAGCTGTTTCCCTCCTTTTTCCAGTACGAAAATATAAAACTCATCTTGTCAAATTTGTAAACATAAATGTACTTAACATTTATGTTTAAATAATTCGACAAGATGATTATTATTATTTGTTTTTGGGATGGTGCCATAATAAAAGTTTTTCATTACTCTGTGTGCTGTCAACTTCTAAAACATTGCTGAAACAATAACAAGTCAAAGAGCTACAATAAGAAAAAAAAAGTAGAATACGAAACTCACTATTCAAAATTGAATACAAATATTTAATCGCTTGATTTACCCATCGCAATAAATGAACAGAATGAAGTAAAATATGAAACAGTCAGTGCTGACGCATACAAAATGAGCGCTGATGAGTTCTATAATTTATCTGTCGCTGTTCCGGCCTTTGTTCATGCTGCAAATACTATTGTTATTTACAACAATTTAACGGGAACATCCCGATAAATAGTTGCTGTTACTCATTTTAAAATGATTATTTTGGGTGGGAAAAACCTGCACAGAGGTACTATTCAAGTAGGTTTTAATAACAATGATTACTCCAGTTGCTATGGCATTATTTGCGAAGTGAGTACTGAAATATCATGTAATACGGAAGTGTGGAAGAAGAAGACATATTGGGTCGACTCTAAACAAATTAAAACAAAAGATGTTGAATGTGATATTCAGAGAAAGAAAAACACAGAAAAAAATGGCATGAGCCCAAGGGGAACACACATTGACGCCATAACAAGCACCAAAAAAAGCATTCCACTTTACACCCAAAAAGTCACAATTATTCAAAGCAATTTATTTGCCAAAAAGCATTTCACCAGTTAACCGAACAGTTTAAACGGTCGTCTAAATACACAAAACGCTGGTAACGGGTATAAAAGCCGTAGTTTTGGCTGAAAAAACAGAGCATTATGAACGTGTACCGGTTAAAAGTGGCGGTCACAATGGAACTGGGAACTGCTCTGCTTGTAGAACCAAGGTATTGCGCAAGTACATACATTTCTCTTGATGTTTTTCTATATTTTCAGTCTACAAAAATTATGATTGATAAAGTTACATGGACACATGAGCAGAGTTCCTTATGATGTTGCTGTGGAACACTGAATTGAATGACAACTTTGGAGTCTATATTCAGCAGTAGACTGACTCGATGAGTTGATTGACAACGAAGTTAAGAGCGTTTATTCCATAGTCATGAGCGTTTATTCCTTAGCACGTTTATAGAAACTTTCAAGTTACTGTTCTAGTCAGTAAGATATATATAATTTTACGCAAGATTCCTAGGTCTTATAAGTTTAAATTAAGAAATATCTTTTCGAGAAGAGTTCAGAGGGCAATTATAAGTTTTTTTTATATAGAAAGTTCTTATGAAACCAGACGCTCCTTAGGGTTCTCAGAGTAAGTAGAGCCACCAAAAGAATGACGAAGATAAACTTTTCTAACTAACTTCAATTGTGAAGTCAGTAGCTTGCGCTGATGACGTGCTAAAAGAAGCTTAAACTAATCAAAATCTACACTGTACAATCACCCAATACAAAGTTGCCCAAGTACAAATATAGGGTCGAAACAACCGTCCATCGCATTACACAGTGGATTAAAACGATAAGTTAGAATCACTTGTGAGCAATAAACACTACAAGTAATGGAGAATGTTTTGATACGAATTTCCCGTATTTTACACAAGTTAAAGCGCATAAGGAATTTTGTTAGGAATTATGAATAAAACATAGGAATATTAATAAATACAAAGCCGCGACTCCGCGTGGTACTATTCAAAAACCCTGTTGTTGTTGTTGTTGATAGCCATCCTACCTCTGTGTGACATAAGATGCAAATTAGTGCTTGTTTTTTTTTTATTCATAACTTTTTTTGCAAAGTTTTCTTTTTATTAACCTTCCTTCCTTCAATTACGAACACAACAAAAAAAGAACTATGTCGTTCTCAAGTTACGGCGTGACCAAGGAAACGGGGATTAATTTTTACATGTATAAAAGGTGTACCTACCATTAAATTCTTAGGAACTTAAAGTCAATCTCTTTCGTCAGGAACTCTATAGACGGTTAACCTTCTAAAGACGTCCTGATGAAAGATGTCGACTTTACAATATCTACTGTGCAAATTAAATCCAATCTTCGTACCAAATCAGGTAAAACATTTATGTACTGACTATAATTATGCATTTAACGCTATCATTCTGATTAAACTTGATATATAAGAGACAGAATCTTTTGACAGCGTTCTGATAAACGTTAAACTTTGGCTTCGAGCGGCTAAATAAAAAATAAATAAAAGGATTGATTCTTCCGACAAGCTACCTTTGAAAGACAATACAAGGATTCCCCTTAAACACCCATATCATTAATCGGTAAACAGGAACTGTATGCACAGATTAAAGTTTTAAGTACTAATGGACAATAAAACTATAAAATAATTGAAAAGTACTCAAAACGAAGGAAATGAAACATTAATTTGTTGGCCAAGGGTAAGAAAGTAATTTATCATTATCGCTGGCTCGAAAAGTAATGAATTTGTAAAAACAAAGGAACTGGAAGGAGTACGTTCATTTCTTCGAATCTGAGTTGAAGGTTCGAGTAAGAAGGTTTGATTATAAAAGAAGCTGTAATTGTTTTGGTGTGAGGTGTCGTGGAAAAGCCGTTATGATTACAAAATAATAATATATGAAAGAAAAGGAAATATTCCGAACGAACTACTTGAAAAAAAAAACCTTTCTTTAAAAATCACGTTTTTGCGACTAAACTCAAACTCAAAACGTTTATTTCAATTAGGCCATTAACGGCACTTTTGAACGTCATCAATAAAAATTATCATAAATTAAGTGACTCTAGCGTCCATTCGCAAAGGTAGATTCTTATGGAGAAGAACGGACAAGAAACTCCATATTTAAATGTTTTACAATATTTGGTAATACAATAAATACTTCATATATGTGAGGACGATGCACCAAGTATACTAGTTATAGAACAAAGTATTACCAGCAGAGGTAAACTTCTAAATATCTCATGCCCATGGTACTCACATATTTACAAATATTGAAATAATAAAACTAAACCATACGAATCGCGCATATGATCGCTCCCAAAGATTGCCGACCGCGTGGTGAGTTCGCTTCGGCATAGACGGTCATTTTGAGGTGTTAGACAATCTGCAAGATTATCTAACGCCACAAAATGGCCCGCCCACAACAGACTGCAAGATTTTCAGTTCTTAGTGTAAAAGTCAATGGTCAAAATGTTTTGTTTCTACCAAAAAGCAGTACGCAATGATCAAGAAAGACCATAAATGAAGTATGAAGAAGAATGAATGAAGAGAATATTACAGTTCCTGCCATCTCAAATAAGTAGTTACTGCTTGTAAAAGCTCTGTGTTGTGTCCATGTTACCGTCCATATTTTTCTGATATATCCTTTGAGCCTTCTTAAAGTCTAACCAGATTGCACCTCAATATCAGGGTGTTCGCATACTATGGTTATTGTAAATGTTCTCGCTTTTCGTTCATTCGCTCCTTTTGCTGCACTTAATTCTATTCATTCTTTCTTTATTCGGTATTTAGTTAAGAAATGTGGACTATCCTGCAATCCCAGTTGTGTATGTAAGGATTTTTTGCATACTGCGAGTTTTGTGTCCGTATTTGTCTCATTAGTCAATAATGTTGTTTACATTGATAAGGATATTTTTCTTATTGCATGTCTGTTTTTTTTAATATGTATAAACTACTGTTTTTTATGATGATAAACTACAGACGTTTGAACAGACACAAATTGGGTTGAACATAACTTAATTCAGTTTGCTCTAGTTATTATTAAAGAACAAACTTATCGGCAAATGGGAAATGTCCAGTAGGGTAGGTAGTAACTTTAAAATCGGTTTAAAATGGAAAATCCAATTATGCTGAGCGTATCGCAATAAGGTCCCATGAGAATTAAACAATCCACTTAAAAATTTAAACCCTCGTATGCTTTCGGTTCATAGGTTTACACAGGTACCTTTAGTATTTTCATCATTGCAATTACGTTAAAAAAAAAAACACAACGAAAACGTTTTTCCAAATTCAGTTAGAGTCTCTCTCAAACGCATTAAAAATTGCCCAATCATCGCTTCACAGACCAGAGTGGCCAGAGCAAAAAACTGTCCACTGAAAGTTGCCAGTGCTCAATATAAAAGTTGAGTGAATAGGCCGAAGAGTCAACGGACACAGCTTAACTTTGTGCCCCGGAGCCTTACAGTTTACTGATCAGCTTGAAGTTGGTCTACAGCATGGAGGATTAATGCAAATAAAATAAAATGGAGTCTTTTTAATGAGGAATTTTTAAATGGCCGTGCTTCTTATAGTCTGTTTGTGGGTTTATATATAGACGCTTTTTCACATTAAGCTAGCCTTTTAAAAACTTATTGCTTATTTAATAAACATAATGTTTTCTTAATTTTGGCCTTATCAGGCATCATGATTGTTGTAAGATAAATCCTCGTAATTAACTTCATACAAAATAAACGAGAGATGGTCGGACTCTGTGAAATGGCTAGAGGAGACAGTTGAACTGAACATAAATAGGGATATATTGAAAAAGAAGACATGATTCCGCTAACCCCAAATGGACTGCGTTAAGAGCATGATAAGTAATGATAACACATACTTAAGTAAGCATCTTTTCAGACGGCATAGCAAAATCTTTCGTACTTAAGCACCTTTCCCCTTACTCCAAAAAACTCTTAAAAGTTAAATCTTCTTCCTAATTAAAGCTTCAATGTAAACAGAGGTATTAATTTAAGACACTTACTGAAAGTAAATTAGTGCTGGTACAAACAAGATGAAATTAGATAAGTTGGACGTGTCTTTACATAACAGCTCTTTCTACAGAGCTGCCAAGTTTTTAATTTAGTTTGATCAACATAGAATATTTGTCAGAAGGACCAAACAAAACCAATGATCATTTTAGCCGAAAGACGTCCACTGTTAAAAACTGTCTCTCAACTGTCACTAATGAAGTGATAAGTACAAAATATTTAGGATTCGCATCTGCTACCGAAATATATGACAAGCTGACCCTAGCAGCTTCTGCGTCACATAAGAGAGAGAAAAGAAAACCCGATTTTGCAACATTTTTCATTAAGAGCGTGTACGCCGTATGGCATTTTATACAAATTTTCAAGTCACTATTTTGCAAAATGACTGAACCGACTTTAATGAAACTTCACACATATATGCAGGATACATAGGTCTAAAAAGTTAGTTAAAACATTTTTGAAATGTCTTATTTAAAAAAGATAACTGGAAATTTATGTTTGTATGGAAAAATTAAAATGAGTTTAATTTAACTGTAGCACTATACATCGAAAATGTTTTTAGAACAATATATCCCTCTTGTATGTGTTAAGTTTCATTAAAATCGGTTTAGTCATTTCGGAAAATGAGGACTTGAAAGTTTGTATGAAATGCCGTACGGCGTATACGCTCTTAATGTTATATAGCCTTTCTCGAAAATAGGCTATTCAACAATAAAATATTTTTTCAATTCGAACAACAGTAGTTCCTAAGATTAGCGTGTACAACCAAACAAACAATCACAACAATCTTTTTAAAACGCCTACTTGATTGCTCATTCGAGTTAACGTTAGTAGGATATTATTGGGCATCTCACCCCACCTTCCGTTCCTTCGGCTCACTCCGTTCGCCTCCGTCACTCTCGGTGTGGTGAATTGCCCAATAATATCCCACGGAGTGGGCGCCGTTCCACATTTCAATAGTAGTCAATGGAGTGAGCGCCGTTCCACATTTCAATAATAGACAATGGAGTGAGCGCCGTTCCACATTTCCGTTCCTTCGGCTCACTCCGTTCGCCTCGTCACTCTCGGTGGAGTAGGATGGCCATTCCCAGAAAGTGCAGTAAAATACTGGTTCAGCGCCTACTCCACCCGATGGAACGGAAGGTGGAGTATTTCGTTGCTGTTGGCTTGATCCCTGCAAACCTACCGTTTTGTAACTAAAGGTTAAATTCTTTTAGTAGGGAAGGTGGATAACTTATAAATAATTGTACACAGTTTTTACGCTACATTCGATTCGTACTATTGTAGTAAGAAGGTTGAATTTTGTGTTACGAAACTAAATACCTACATATAACTAAAACGATGCATGACTCAGTGAAATCTGATTTAAAAGACATTTGTAAACTTGTTATCAAGAATTCTGGTGGCGAGATTATATTTTTACAAGATTTGCAAATTGGTCAGAGAAATAAAGATATTGGTTCATCCAAACACCAGGACTGCTATACATCCCAAACCAAAGATTTGTTCCGCCGACAGATCTCAGATTCGGTGAAATCTAGTTTAGAAAACACTCACTATCTCATATTGAAGGATAGCCTTGGTGGTGCTCATACATTTGTTCGAGTTAGAAACAATGAGTTATAAAGGTCAATGTAATCCATTAATTAGCTCATTGTTAATATGACTGTTTCAAGCCGTCGTCATGAAATTTGTAAAACAACCACAATCGTTACATGTAAACAAACTTTGCGTTCATTCTCAGGAGACTGGATTTCGTCATGGAGAATTATTACCTAAATCGGTACGATGCATCATTTGCGGGCCGTCAAATTGTGGTAAAACCAATTTATTAATTGGTCTTCTTTTACACGAGAATGGTTTAAGATTTAAAAATGTTTATGTTTATTCGAAAACCTTGCAACAACCCAAGTACGTTTTTTTAGAAAAAGTCTTACAACGAGTACCAGGCATTTCATTTCAAAAATATCATGAAAATGAACAAGTGCTAAGTGTTCAGACCGCAAAACCGAATTCTGTTATTATATTTGATGATGTTGCTTGTGAAAATCAAAGTAGTATACGTGATTATTTTTCTATGGGGAGACACAAGTTCATAGATTGCTTTTATCTTAATCAGACGTATAGTAAAATCCCTAAGCAGTTATTAAGAGACAACGCAAACCTAATCGTACTTTTTAAACAAGATGAAAGAAATATGAGACATGTTTATGAAGAACATGTCAACACAGACATGACATGGAATGAATTTCGTGAAATGTGTTCAAAAATATGGAGTATACCTTTCAATTATGTTGTAATTAATAAAGATTGTTCAAAAAACAATGGATGTTATCGAAGTAAATTTGACACGTTTGTAGTCTTTGACTAAGAACACGAAAACATATATAAGACTATTAACTGCCTGAAATTATTATTCACCTTACGACGCTACATCAATTACGACGTATTTTACCAATATGGAAAAATCATTGAAACGACAAATTGTTGATGCGGCAGAAGCTGTAAAGACAAAAGTACGAAAAATGAGAGATGCTGAGATCAACAGTAAGCAAGCACTGGAATCTGTTTTCAAACCTGTAACAGAACCTCTCAACCAAATTGCTAATGCCAGTAAGCAAACTCCTCTCCTACATGTTAGTAATGATTTTGCTGATGTTCCGTTTACCAAGAAAATTTTGCAGAAGGAAGGAACTGGTAGCGCAGAAAGTAATGATAATAATAGCGATGATGACAAATATGAATCCGATATCAACAGTGACTCTTCTTATGAATCAGTAGTTGAAAGGAATCCAGATTGTGATACGTCATCCTGGTCAGTATCTTCAGAAGCGTTGAAAGATATTCCATTTGGGGTTAGAGCAGACCGCGAGAAACTGATGTTAGGTTCTGCTTGCATAACGATCAACGATCAATACATCACCGTGGCTGGACGTAAATACCGAAATACACCTGGTTTAAAACAGTTGTTGCTTAAGAAAGATGTAGACTTAAGTTTAGTTACAGATAGTGATACACAAAATTATAAGTCAATGCTTCTTGATACAAATGCACATCGTCGAGACTATGATCCAAGAAAGCCAATAAAAAGTAATAAAGGACAAAAATATTTGCAAGTTATTAAACCTCTTTTTAAACTGAAGAATGCAGTTCAGGGGAAGGGTCTACCGTTGGTAAAAAAGTGGAGAAAAAACGTAGATTTAGTGTACTGGGATAATCCTAATGAATTAGTCGAAAGGTTGAAATTATTAATTGCGTCTAGAGATGCTGGCAACACAGGATTAGATAATGAAATTATATCTATCATTGAAGAATTGCGTGAGAGTAAAGTTATAAATAAATAAATATTTGAAGTTGTGTTTATTTTATTACCAACCTCTCGATACAATACACCTTCATCATGAACGTAGACAAATTCGGACACTACATTCATAAAAGAATGCGTTTATCAGAGTTATTTGAGTTTAATGAGAATGCATTGTTAAAATCAGAAAATGGAGATTTTGATTTAAAAACATCAAGACTGAGGGGAATTAGATCTCCAGTAGAAGCAGACGATGCTGTGAACAAGAATTATGTAGATCAATTGAATGCTAACACGTTAAAAGAATTAAATAACCTGGCTGTGAACAAGGATTATGTAGATCGATTGAATGCTAATATGTTTAACGAATTTAATAATCTGATTGGTAAATTGCGTTCTCAAATCATAAAAGATGCAAAGACTACAGTTCAAGCTACTTTAAAAGCTGGGATACCTGAGGTTTCAACTCATTTACAAGATAAGTTTTATACTAAAGCAGAGGTTGATACATTGCTTCAAAAAACTCCGTAATGGTAAAACAGCAAATTGTTAATGAAATACATAAAGCGGCACGAAGAAATTTCCTTCGACGTTCTGTTATTCTGAAAGGAATCCGCGACTTATGGCAAGCTGACTTGATGGACATGCAAAACCTGAAAAAGTATAACAAAGGTTACAATTTCATCTTAGTGGTGATGGACTGCTTCTCTAAGTATGCCTGGGCTGAACCGTTAAAATCGAAAAATAAATTGGATGTTACTCGTGCATTCGAACATATACTGCTAAGTACTCGTAATAATCCAGTTAACTTACAAACTGATATGGGAACAGAATTTTATAACAGCACTTTTCAAAAGTTAATGAAAAAGTACAATATTAACCATTATTCATCATTTTCTACTAAAAAAGCATCAATTGTAGAGAGACTGATAAGAACTTTAAAAAATAAATTATATAAATATTTTAGTCTCAATGGAAACTATAAGTGGTTAGGTCAACCATTGGAAGATATATTGAAGAAGTATAACAACACAAAACATCGCACAATTCAATTTAAACCAGTTGATGTGAACAAATCGAATGAACAAGTAATCAAAGAAAATATTAAAAAAGTAAACAAACATAATTTTGTGAAGTGGAAGCCAAAATTCAAAGTTGGTGATTATGTCCGTATAAGTAAATACAAACATAATTTTGAGAAAGGTTACACTCCTAATTGGTCAACAGAATTATTTATAATAAAAAACATTAATAAAACCTTTCCAGTGACATATCAAATAGAAGACCAACGAAAGCAAAACATATTAGGATCCTTTTACGAACAAGAACTGCAAAGATCTAAGCACCCTGATGTTTATTTGATAGAAAAGGTTTTAAAAAAGAGAGGAAATAAATTGTATGTTAAATGGTTAGGTCTAAACAGTACTGAAAACAGTTGGATTAAAAAAGCTGCAATAATGGACTAAGATATTATATAACCACTTTATTCATTTGAATCCCTATCATTATAATTTCAGTAATGCAAGGGAGTGGACTTGTTAACAGTATAATTAATAATTTACCATTTGAAGTTCATTTGCCAGGATACAATTATTGCGGACCAGGAACCAAACTTCAAAAACGCTTAGCGCGAGGTGATCGAGGAGTAAATAAGCTAGACGAAGCTTGCATGCAACACGATATTGCATATACAAACCACACAGCCTTATCAAATCGTCACAAAGCCGATTTACAACTACTTAACATGGCTAAACAAAGACTAAAATCAAAAGATGCAGGAAAAGGTGAAAAATTAAGCTCATGGTTAGTAAGCAAAGTCATGAAAGCCAAATTGAAATCTGGTTCTGGTGCTAAAACATTTAAAAGTTTAGTATCAAAAATAAAATCTAAAGTAAAAAAGCTAAAACCCAAGGATAGTAAGTCTTTAATAAACTTCGCTTACTTAGCTGCAAAAAAGTTATGCCCCAAATTACACCAAATCAGAGTACCGAGAGTGATCCCCATACCGAAGACTGGTGGAGTTCTACCTTTAATTCCAATTTTTGCTGGCTTATCAGCTTTAGGAGCTTTAGCTGGTGGTGCGGCTGGAGTTGCAAAAACGGTGAATGATTACAAATCAGCTCAACAAAACTTGCGAGAGACAGAACGACATAATAGAACTATGGAGGGTTTAGCAGTGGGCAAGGGTTTATACATAAAGCCATATAAAAACGGTAAAGGATTGTTTATAAAACCAACAAAAAACTGAACAAGAAGCTACCAAATCGTCCACTTACTAATGTAGACATCCAATACTATGCCAGAGACATCCCATATTTCCGAGGAGTATATATGAAAGATCAATTACCAAGGAAGCCGAAACGTAAGGAATGTGGTATTGTTAACTTAGACGATTCTAAAAACGAAGGAACGCATTGGGTAGCTTATGTAAAAGTTTATGACTATTGTGAATATTTTGATAGCTATGGAAATTTAAAACCTCCATTAGAACTGGTTCGATATTTTAAGAATTGTAAAGTTTCATATAACTACACAAGATATCAAAAATTTAATACTGTAAACTGTGGTCATCTATGTTTAAAATATCTAAGGACTTTTTGGAATAAAAATATATAAAATAAATGTTTTTATTTTATTTCAATCATTTGCAAGATGTCACTCACTTTGTCAATAACTGGAAACTCATCAATTTTATCTACGTACTATCCTAATACGTTGCAACTAGATGGAAAATATGAGTGTGCTTTATTGCATTTTTCAACATTTAATTCTATACCAAATATTGATAAAAGTAATAACAAATACTATTATGGTTCAAACGACGTTATTGAAATACCGGAAGGCACCTATGAATTGCAAGATATTTACGATTATTTGAAATCTGAAATAAAAGATGCCTCAATCAAATTACAATGTAATAACAATACTTTAAAAACTAGCATATATTGTTCAAAAGACGTTAATTTTAAGAAAGAAAACTCTTTCGGTAGGCTGTTAGGGTTTGATAGACAGGTCTTGAAAGCAAATAAATGGCATGTGTCACAGCATCCAGTCAACATTTTGCCGACGACAGTGGTAAGGATCGAATGTGACATTATAAGCGGCTCTTACATAAACGGTGAACCAAGTCACATAATTCACGAATTCGCACTCAACGTGCCACCTGGATACAGAATCATAGAAATCCCGAAGAACGCAATATATTTTCCAATCAATCAAAACAACATAAGCTGCATACATATCCGACTACTAGATATAAACAATCGCTTAATTAATTTGCGTGGTGAAGAAGTGCAGCTGTATTTACATCTTAGAAGACAAAATGATTGACTACAATAAATATGTGCCTCACCAAATTAAAAATACCAGTTCTACTCAAGCTACCTACCAAATAAGACGTCGTTCTAAGAGCAAAATAAAATTAACTAAAGACAATAAGATATTTCTCAGAGCGATTGGGTTATTAAAATGAATATCTTAGACGTTTTATCCACTCCAACATACGACAACAGTATAGAAGGAATCGAATTTCATTCGTACAAACCTTATGTAACAAGTTTCAACAGGAACGATGAAATACGCATACCTATCAACCAACAGGATCTGTACATATTACCATCAGCCAGCACTCTCTATTTGGAAGGAACCGTTATCGTTAGCAAAAAAGATTCAAAAGAGAAAGCTACTAGTGTCAATTTTACGAACAATGGACTACTCTTCTTGTTCCAAGATATTAGGTACGAACTAAACGGAGTGGAGATTGATAAAATAAAAAATGCAGGTATAACTACAACCATGAAATCATTAATATCAATGAATGAGAATGAATCAAAAATAGCTAGAGCTTGGGGTTGGAGTATCGATGGTATAAAAAATATTAATGGGGGAAGTTTTTCTGCGTCTATACCACTTCGGAATATCCTCGGTTTTGCAGAAGATTTTAAAAAAGTTGTAATAAATGCTAGACATGAACTAATATTGTTACGAAGCAACACTAATTTGAACGCTGTAAAATTGAATACCGGTGAAATTGTGGAAGACATTCAAATAAATAAAATCATATGGCGCGTACCCCACGTTAAAGTATCAGACAAAGAAAAAATAAGTTTATTAAAACTGCTGGAAAAAGATCGATCGCTTCAGATGATATTTAGAAACTGGGATCTATATGAATACCCCACTTTACCAAGATCAACAAAGCACACCTGGTCTATCAAAACTTCATCTCAAATAGAAAAACCGAGATATGTAATAATTGGACTACAAACAAGTAGAAAAAATAATGCAAGTTCTGACATGTCGCAGTTTGATCACTGCTATGTTCGTGATGTTCGAGTGTACCTTAATTCAACATATTTCCCGTATGAAAGCATCAATGTGAACTTCGCCAATAACAGAATTGCTTTATTATATGAACAATATATCAGATTTCAGCAGTCGTATTATGGACGTTGTCAGGAGTCCTTATTAAGCGAGAAACAATTTAAAGAGTTAGCACCATTGTTTGTTATTGATTGCTCTAGACAGACCGATAATCTGAAGACTGGACCCGTTGTGGATGTAAGGGTAGAAATTGAGAGTGATTCAGAAATACCAGATCAAACTTCGGCATACTGCCTCATTCTCAACGATTGTATTGTTGAATACAAACCATTAAGCAACACAGTGAAGAAGTTATCATGAACGCGGATATTATCATTGTAGAACTCCAAGGATTCAAATATTTAGACAATAATTTTATCGTCAAAGAAGTGGCTATCGTAAGTAATGAGCACACACAGACGTTCTTGATTAAACCACCGCATTCGTTTTATTACTTAACTCAAGAAGAAAAGAAGCAGGTGCGATGGTTGGAAAGAAATCGTGGAATTTTCTGGAGTGAGGGCTTTATAGATTACAGAGAGTTTCAACACATCATCGTACCGTATTTAGAAAATAAAAATATTATTACAAAGGGTTCGGAAAAGATTAAGTGGATTAAAGAATTATGTGCAAACTGTGAAGTGATTGACATAGGAGAGAAAGGGTGTCCTAATTTTGCGACATTAAAAAAGAAGTTCTGTAAAAATAAAACTGATTTTAACTGTGTGAACCATAAAATGAATTGTGCATTAAATAATGCGGTGTGTATTAGAAAATGGTACGTGGATAATAATATGTCTGTATTTAATTTATTTTAAATATTATTGTGTTGAACAGTTAATAAAAATAAATAAATATTGATCTACTTAAGAGTGTTTTATTTAATATTCAGGGTAACCTACATACCTAACTTAAAATTAGCTGTAGCAAAATGATTTTAAATATATCATGATTTTAATCAAATTATTGTAAGAAAAAAATCTATAAGAAAATAACCTATAATTACATATATCATTACACTAGAGCTAATTTAGAGTTCGAGTATAAATCAGTAATATAAAATAAAACATATTTTAAATATATGGATATATTTTTATTTACTTTAATAAATATTTGAAATGATTACAAAATAATTATATCTACCTATATACTTATAAACTTGTGTTGTATGTACACTACCCAACTAAATTAAACACATCAAGAGATTAATATTATCTACTTACATTAAAACTATTTAGATACTACACTAATTCTTATTTAACTTTATCATAATATTTGACTAAGTAGGCTAGTAGACTAGTTTTTTCTATACAAAATAAAATATAAAAACTTAATTACAATAAAACTAACATTTATGATATTTTAATAATTTATACATCCAAAATACCCTAATAACTATAACATTACTCACATATTTTGTATTGCTTATTGCTAAAAATCTTACACAAAAAAACTTATAACTTACACAAATTATTCACAGCTTAATAATAACCACTGTCCCCGCAAAGTTTTTTTGAAATTTTATTAATTAACGATAGCGTCTCCTCCATAACATAGTCCACTGATTCAGTCACTACATACTGCGCACTTAACACCACGTTCTGATCATCACATGCAGATTCTTGTTGTTCACTGATATCGAGCACTTTAACCTGGATCAGTCGTAATCCTTTTTTCTTCTCATTGTTTATGACATATGATTCACATTTAGGCAGAGACTTCTGTTTTAGACACTCACGTCTTGTTCTAGGTTTCTTGTTAGCAGATCCGCAGTCTTGTCTTGTTCTAGGCTCCTTGTTGGCAGGTATTTGTTGTTCTTCGATATCTGGGATATGCCAGCTTAAACTCGGTGTCGGAAAACCTTGACCGTATTGTGAGAAGTCGACAATATCTGGTGAATCACACATTATTAATGATCTGAAACAAACAAAATTATAATGATTAATAATCATGTCAAACAACATAAATAAAGAAATAATTTAATAAGTACTTACTTATAGATACACTAGTGCAATACTCACAATTTGTTTCGTTTTTTTTTTTTCAATTGATGTGATGTGACCGTTCCGGCTGACTGCCTTGTGATGTATGTACTAATCATATTATTATGAAATGGACTCCATAAAACCTTGCGATATGAGTCAATTTCATGTCTCAACAAGTTCAATCTAATGCGCACCTGATCGGTGTCAAATTCCACACCGCGCGTGCGAACTTCGAACCATGAGTGCCTTGTCATCAAAACTGGATATTACATATTTTATCAAGTTGGAACCTGTATCGATACGCTGCGAGACCTGTGTGTGTGTGGTTTATCATCAGAAACAGAAATGAAACAGATTTATGAATATAAAATATTATTTATTCGGATAATAAATACACCTACACTGTTTAGATCTAACTAGTAAAAGGACACCAAGAATACATACATTTTAAAATTTCATACATAATAAAATCAGGTTCAAAAATAAACTTATGTCGATACTATTTAAATTACATTCCAAGACAATTTTACTTATTACAATAACATAACGATGTCATAAGTTTTACCATTTACAATCAATAAAATACATATTAACATTACATAAATATACTTGCGTTACCCCAGGCTATAGTAGAAACTTTATCAAACGATAGCAATCGTTTATCATCATTGCTTGAAAGTGCTATTTTATTTAAGTCATGAGTGTATATTTCATGTTTTATTGATCTAAACAATACATTTTTTTTGCGAATAACATTGCAATTGTACAAAACATTTTTATAATCAATCATATTTAAATTTTTGGTAATACATTTTTGTGTACCTTTTGCCTTTTTAATTGTTCTGTTTAATGTTTTAATACAATAAAGCTTTGAGCGCAGTCCTACGAATTCTTTGATAATGTTGCCACCCATTTCATCCTTAAACAGTCCTGGAATCTTCTTATTAATAATTGGTAAATTATAGCCATTGTTAGAGTCATAATTACTGGTATCAAAATATTTTAGAAAATGGAGCTTAAAGTCTTTATAAACATCATTACTCTGCACATCATATACTAGACTATCTGTGTCAGTATAGCACAATTCTATTCGGTTACCATAAAAAGGTTTTATGATAGAGTAGTGAAAGTCGTACATGTGAGCTTTAGATAATTCTAATACTGCAAACCCTATGTAAATTGGTTTGTCAAGTATAATTCGCACAGGTTTCATTTGGATCGCTACTAGATCATCTGAAAATACAGAGGCGCTATGAAAATATGGGCTGGCTATTAATTTTTCAGCACAAGTAGTCTTTTTTGTTTTATTGTTCGCGTCACACCACTTATTTACTAACTTAACGTCTATTCGGTGTTCATTATTTTCAAGGGTCTTTCCAAAAATACTATTGTTCAATAATTTGAAAAAGTCTTGTTCAAACGCTGACTCTGCTTTTTGGCGTAACTGGGTGTTAATATCAATATATTGCTTTAAAAAACTACTTTGCTTAAATATAATGGCGCGATGGATCCTTCTCAATACTAAACCGTGCTGTAAACATTTTTTTAAATGTACGTAATGAATAACATAGTAATATTTATCATACAAATTTGGTATTAACTTTTTATTCTTACCACCCGGTGGTACGCATTTTTCTGGACAGAAGGGAAAGTCATTGTGTTCCATATGCAAATTCTTCGGATATATTAGATCAACTTCAAGAATGTAACCGTTTTCAGCAGTATCACTAATTTCAGCTAAGTTCAATTGTAAAGAATCTATTTCTTGTCTATTCATAAATCTAAAATCTGAATAGGGTAAGGATTGACACATGCTGTAACCGTATAAATTATTGCAATCTAAATAAATAATAAATGAATTTGGACGGGTTGGATCGTAAGTATCTAAATATTTATGATTGGCTTTGACATGTCTTTTGGAACACATACAAACACCTCCTCGAATACCTTTTTGTATCATTCTAAAAATTTCAACATCACTAATCAATTCTAATTTAACTCCCGTTTTTAAAAGCATTGCATCAAAAGATAGACTTGGCGCTGTAAGATAGAACGCGGGATCGAGATTGTAATGTAGTTTACAAGTTTTCCGAAAATTTTCAAATACATCTGTTAGCAACAGAACATCTGTTTTGAGATACAAATCTGTATACATACCCATGTTTTGAATATTAAATACTGACCAAACAGACTGAGCGTGTTCATAGTCTTCATCGGTAATTGTCTCATTAGTTAAGGAGTTAAAAAAATATTTTTTGGAGGGTAAACACGTATCTTCATATCGTTCCCATTGAGACATATAATCATATGGATACACTCCTTTACGGGTGAGTAGGTTAAATCGTTTTTTAGCAGGGAAATAAGATTGTAATTGTTTAAAGTCTTGTTTTTTCATTGTACTAACCAACTTTTCTAAGCTAGTTCCTAAAAACTTGTAAGAATCTACAAACCGAACCTGGATGCTTTCCCCGGTAGAAATCGGAATAAACTTAGAGAATGAAATATAGTTTTCTTTTGTTTTAGGTATCACTTTTATAGATCCAGGAGCTTCACCTAATTCTTTTATGAAAAGGTGGCAATCGTATCCAGACAAATTATGGAAAAATACTGGCAAAAATGTTGGTAGTTTGTATTGTATGTTACAATAACTATGGGCTGCGCCGCGATATTTACCAGTCAAGTGACAATGATCGCGAACCCTATCGCCGAACAAGAAGTGCTCACAAATATGACATGTCATCGCGTTTTCAAAGTCGCGAGCATTATCATTTGAATAAATCATAGGCACATTATTTTTTAAAATATCGTAAATTTTTTGTGCATCTTTATAGATAGACTTCACAAAATTTGATGCACAATCCGAACCGCGATAAGAAACGTAACGATTGTGGCTTTCGTCTAGCGTACACGTAATATGATAAGCGAAAGCTACAGGCACGTGTCGCTGTCGCGTTACAGTACTCGCTTTAGTGGGGTCAGGGTCACAGGATTCGTACCGTTCCAGCATTGTTTCAAAATCTGCGTAAATAACAAATGGTACAATTTGCTTTTTATTATAATTTTTAAACTGTATGAAAGAACCCCTTGGAGGTAGTTCGGTGGCAACACCTCCACAACTATGTGAACTAAGATTATCGCATGAATCAAAAAACATCAAACAAGCGTCACAAAGGTACAGTTTACTGTGATGTTTTGTTATTTGATTTTTCACAAGTCGCGGCAAGTCTTTAATGAGACAGTAATGTGATAAATTATCTCTTTCTAAATAAAGCAAATGAATCACCTTTCCGTTCAAGGCTTTTGGTTTGTAAAGCGGTCCTATGACGGTATTATTTTTTAAACCATAAATGTAAATGCAAATTTCGGGGTTATTCACTTCGAACTGCGCAATATCTGAGAAATTCACTGGAAATGACATGTCCTTTATATTTAATACGTTACGAAAATCAGGGTAAGAAGATACTCTTTCAGGATGACTCTTAGCTGGATATAAAGCAGCAACAACAGACCACAAAAAACAATACTCGTCATTATTGTGGATATTAACACATGCTCTTATCGATTTTATAGCAGAAGGCAATTCGATAAAGCCTGAACCGTGCAACGGTTGATATTTGTTAACATTGACTTCCAAATGAGAACTGCTCAAGAACGTCCATCCGCTGTCTCGGTCCTGAAATTCTTCTATCTTTTTTGATAAAATGTTTTTTACTTGAGTTAATAATGAATCAAATTCATAATTCTGATGCAGAGTAAAGTTTTTTGTGGCAAATGATTTCATCTCCTGACAATCATTTTTAAACATTAAAAACAAAGCAAAATATTCGAAATTAATTTTTAAACAAGTATGTTCTTTAAGAGATATGTTAATTAATGTTTTAATTTTGTCCCAAATATTAGTAAGAAATGATTCTAGAGAACAATTATCAGATTAATCGACAATTCTATAAGAAGCTATACGATTACGAAATGCAGAATTTATTATTTCAACACCTTCGCAAAAATGTGAAATAGATTTGTTTTTATGATTAGTACTACGTAGGTGACCTGTCCAGTGACTGCGCTCAATAGATGTGTTACAAACAGTACAGAAAGGCATTCTAGATTAAAATAGTTTTAAACTTACTGCTAGATGCTGCAATATATTATTTTTACGATTATGATGTACGATCGCAGAAATAACATCTGGTGCCCCAACAACTTAAATATTTATTTTATATTTATATTATATTATCACTATAAAAGACGGGCTCAGAATTATCAAATAAATCATGAGTCCGTCTCATAAAACCTTGTAGTCCATTCCATTGTGGCGTGTTGCGGTTAAGCTGCACTTTTAGAACCACTGAGGCTTTCTTCCACCGCTCTTCTTTAGGGGTGGAGGCAACTTCAGCTTTGTTGTAGACTTTTACCTCTACATAAAAGTCCCCGGTTACGTCCGCCGTTCGTCGCACTTTACCGTTGGCGACACGGCTGATGAGGGTCGAACTGAAGTCCCCGATTGAGGTCTTCGATGGAACGTAGTCTTCTAAGCCAAAGAGGTCCGAGCTGTGTCTTTTACTGTAAACAATTTAACATAATTATTATTTATTACACAACACATTACATTACATTTATTTTTTAATCGATGGATTGACGGTGTATTACTCCTCTGTCGAACCTTACGGGGATAGAAAGCATGATGTTATGTTATAATAATTTCAATACCTCATAAACTAATTGTAAACATTTCTGCAAGGAATATAATTGGAATTTGATTTCAGCGCTCTTTACGTTACAGTTCTAAATCGTCGTCGTAATCGTCGTTTATCTGTGTATAACATTTTAATTAACATAACATCCACAACAAACACCTAAAGATAAAAGCAGTAACACAAAAGTACCTTGATTTCTGTTCTGATGGTGAGGTGTCCTCGGAAGCTTTGCGCTTCGACACCTTCTTTTTTGGTTGCGGCTTCACAACCTCGGCTACAGCTGCAGACCGTGTCTGGAATTCTGAATCAGAGTCGGACCTGAAATGAAACACAAAGATTCATTTTGTAACTGATAACTGTGGCTTCATTAAGGCTACCGATACACCAGCCGGCAGGCAGAAACCAGGTCCGTAGCTGGGTAGCGATTAGATAAATACATTATTGTTTAAATCAATTGAGTAAAATGAATTAGGACTAGTGATACACCAGCCGGCAGGCAAAAACCAGGTCCGTAGCTGAGTAACAGTCATGATGGACGGATAGAACATGATAGTTACAACAGCCGGCAGGCAAAAACCAGGTCCGTAGCTTAGTAACAGTCACGATGGATATATAGAACATGATAATTTTACAACAGCCGGCAGGCAAAAACCAGGTCCGTAGCTGAGTAACAGTCATGTTGGACAGATAGAACATGATAGTTACAACAGCCGGCAGGCAAAAACCAGGTCCGTAGCTGAGTAACAGTCATGATGGATATATAGAACATGATCATTTTTCAACAGCCGGCAGGCAAAAACCAGGTCCGTAGCTGAGCATTATGACAGCAAATTTAAAATTGAGAAGTATGTACTTACTTACATGTTAGAAAGTGGATTTTAAAGCACCGCTAGTAGGAACTACTTGTCACTTTGAAGATTCTGGAGCGAATGAAATTTATTGATTGAAATTAATTCGTTTATATTCACAATTAATACTATGTTAGCATAAAATAGGTCATTTCAATTTTAAACTCAAAGTACATGTCTTACAGTTGTATAAAAAAATATGACGTTTACGTCATATTGAACTGAATTGATTGCATATCAAATTTGCTAAACTGCAATTTATTCATGAGAACTGAAAAAACAAAGCCGACAAAGTGAACCCGATCCCTGGTATGCTTTATGATTCATTACTAAACTAATATGTATAATTAATTTAATATTTGATGTTTGTTTGTTGAGAATGTTTAACTTCACAATTACGTTTATGTGAGAGGTGAAACTAACAAAAGTCAAGTCAGTAAGGTGCATATTAAAGATTTTTTTTTAATTGTTCCGTTGAAAGTAAATTTCTGAGCATAGTAAGTTGTTGAAAATAAATCATAACAATTTTTAAAAACGTACAAACAAACCAATCCATGTCGCCGATGCATGTCATGTTAAGTTGCAGTTAAACTCAGAAGTACTCAGAACTTATTTTATCATCAAATAAATACTATTGTGGAGTAAGTTAGTATGATTAAATAATCACCTAAACCCACTATGAAAGAATCCAAGAAAATATAACGTGTGGGAATCGAACGTACGTGTCTGAGTTATGATTTCATAGTTGTCGACTTTATCAATAATAACTTCAGTTTACTATTACAATGTTCCCAGTATTTATCCATTTATTCTTTACTCCTATTATCCCAAATGACTTTATTCTACCATCATTCATCATTCTATAATCTTACTTATAATTAAGTTTAAATCGCACTCGATAAAAAGTGGCAGATATAAAAAATATCATGTAAATAAAAGTATAAAAATATATTATCTTAGTACTCAGAAGAATGAAACACGTTAAAACTAGAAGTAATTACACAAATAGGTAATTCCACAAAATACCAATTTACGGTTTACAACATGATGGTTATGTTAAATTACAATAGAAATGCATGAAATGCAATTTATGTGTACGTGTACATTCGTGTGGGAAGTGTTCATTCCATTGAAATTGAACTTTGCCGATTCAAACTAAAAAAGCAGACTCATACATAAAGGTAATTTACATCTATGTAGCAACCACCGGGTACGGTTACCGTCAACGGAACACATTGACGCACACAGTTTGTACGCTAGATTGTATAATGTAAGATACGTTTCTGATCCGGCTGCCGTTGTAAAGTGTATTTACACCTTAGATTTCTGAATGCAAAGCAAGGATTGATATTCCGTCCCTAACTTTACCACTTCACTGTTACGTGTTGATGTAAGAGGGTGTATCGTCTGTAATATGTTAAATTAAAATTTAGATGTCCTCGAGCCAATCTGGTCACAAAACAGAGTGATATGTGTAAAAGCGCTATTTACTTTTGTGGAGAGACATGAGACAATCTGTCCTAAATTTTAGTTTAATGTACGTGTATCCTAAAGTTCAGATGTCCTCGAGCCAATCTGGTCACGAAAACGGGTATGCGTGTTATTCTAAGCGGGAATGCACCATCCCTAAGTATGTGGAGAGACATGAGACAATCTGTCCTGAATTTTAGGTTATTGGCTTGCTCAGATAGAACCCTGATTATGTTATCGTGTAAAGTGAAAAGGATGTATCGTCTGTAATATGTTAAATTAAAATTTAGATGTCCTCGAGCCAAACTGGCCACAGAAAAAAAAAAAAAATGTATGCGGACCTAAGGGTGTGCATTTTTTTACTTTTGTGGAGAAACATGAGACAATCTGTCCTAAATTTTAGTTTAATGTACGCGGTATCCTAAAGTTCAGATGTCCTCGAACCAATCTGGTCACGAAAACGGGTATGAGTGTTATCCTAAGCGACAATGCACCGTCCCTAACTTTGTGGAGAGACATGAGACAATCTGTCCTGAATTTTAGGCTAGCGGTTCAAACAGCGAACGCCTTGTTTGTTAACGTGTGATGTACACTTCATTACACGTTAATATGAATAGATTAAATTAAAATTTGGATGTCCTCGAACCAATCTGGTCACTAAAAATAGAATGTGCATATGTGCCTATGCGCTATTTCTTGCTTTCGTGGAGAGACGTGAGACAATCTGTCCCAGATTTTAGTTTAATGTATACGATATCCTAACGTTCAGATGTCCTCGAGCCAATCTGGTCACAAAACGGGTATGCGTGTTATTCTAAGCGGGAATGCACCATCCCTAAGTATGTGGAGAGACATGAGACAATCTGTCCTGAATTTTAGGTTAGTGTATGCGATATCCTAACGTTCAGATGTCCTCGAGCCAATCTGGTCACAAAACAGAGTGATGTGTGTAAAAGCGCTATCTCTAATATTGTGGAGAGACATGAGACAATCTGTCCTGAATTTTAGGTTAATGTATACGATATCCTAACGTTCAGATGTCCTCGAGCCAATCTGGTCACAAAACAGAGTGATATTTACTTTTGTGGAGAGACATGAGACAATCTGTCCTGAATTTTAGGTTAGCGGGGTGCATGAAAGGAGCCTCCTCGTGGCGCACCCTGGAAGCAGCTAGACACGAAAAAGCAGTGTCTAGGCTGACTAATCCCTTCGACTTGATGTGACTTAAGATAACAAGGTAAAATAGTGACGGAGGCAAACGGAGTGAGCCGAAGGAACGGAAATGTGTAACGGCGCTCACTCCATTGTCTATTATTGAAATGTGGAACGGCGCTCACTCCATTGACTACTATTGAAATGTGGAACGGCGCCCACTCCGTGGGATATTATTGGGCAATTCACCACACCGAGAGTGACGGAGGCGAACGGAGTGAGCCGAAGGAACGGAAGGTGGGGTGAGATGCCCAATAATATCCTACTAACGTTATATACGTAATGGTATTAGCCTTCAGTGATTTCAGTTGAAAGCCATAATTTTAAATATGAGAATATTTTCTTAATACAACTTGCTTCTCGCATTTCATAGAAAGAAATAGGATAGATAAAATTCATGGCTAATATAAGGTCGATTGAAGTTGTCAATATTCCGTATTTTGTATTTACCACCATTGAGTAGGTAGGTACCTATTGAGGATATCGACTGTCAAACAAGAAGTTCATCGTTCGGAAGACCACTTGATTTATTGGAACGCAAGTCAATCACTTCGTCAAGGTCTCAGTTGAAGGCCACGGGAATACGCGGGATGCGAGATCAACAGGACCGGTCTATGTGTACATTTGATGGTGGCCTGGCCTGGCCTTTATCCAGCAGTGTTGGAAGTTTTTCGGCGAAATGATGACGATTAGATGTCTAATCCTTCTGACTTCCCCGCCTCTTTCGCGATGGTCCACAAGGAATACCGCAGATGTACATTATTACTACACAATTTGAGAACAAATTAAAACTCAGATAAAGTTATAGACGGAATAGCTGATCAAGACGAGAAGTTGGCAAGTCCGCAAGTTTGTGCCAGCCGGCCTGGCTTCAGATGATTTACAATGTTTTCCAACTTTCTTGTTATTACGAAATCTTTTAGTTTTAAAAGATGGCTAGCGTTATAATATTTTGCGTGGGCGAAGACGCTCTGACAAACTTTGCGAGTTAATTATACGAGACGGTATAACATGGGATAAAATAAACCTTCATACATACAAACATACCTATATAAACTCACGCAGTAGTTTACATACTCAAATGGGTTTTGTTGTTTGCAAGGAGTTTTTATTTGTCACTTTTTAGTGGTACACCCCCACTGCTAAACGTACCAATCACAGCGTATGTACGTGGTACAAATTGGTGTAAACAATAAACAAACATGCGATTTCAGTAATCCCGAAAGATTTGCTATCAGTTATAGAAGAGATCCGTTTTCTATCTCTGTTCTTCATCAGATCTTCACCAAACTAGAAAGGGACTACCTTGAAATACTCTTCCATCGTATAGAATTTGATATTTTCAGTTTACATCGACAAGAGAGAATGAGAACATCATCAATGTAGTCGAAGCCACGCATTATTAGGGATAATTCAATACTAGTCGTCAGATCTCAATCAAATAAAATGGGACTTAACATAAAAAGAATCATCAAAATTGGTACACCCAGTAAAAAGTTATGAGGTAACAAACACAAAAAAAAATACTGTCTACTTGAAAACCTCCTTCTTTTTGGAAGTCTGTTAAAATGGTGGAAGTTATCTACAGAGCTAGAAATTCTCTCCAGCTTGTACAGAAGCTCGTGGCTAAATAATAATAACCTCACGGGTCGATATTTGAGGTCAAGCGACGCTTGCCGAGGTTGGTCCTTGGATGGGTGACAACCATTACATACCGAGGACTCCTCCGTGCCTCGGAGACGACACTGGGAAGCCGTTAGTCCCGGCTGCCATTTGGAGATCTTTGGCAGTTGTAAAAGATTATCAGAAGCCAGAAAATCCGGCACCAGTCTTGAGAGGAAATACCGTGTTACTCAGTTACGTAAGGTAAATGCAAGTTGGGGTGTGGAGGTCATGTAGGCAGTCACTCCTGGTAAAATACTGGTCTTCAGCCACATCCGGTAAGACTGGCCGTTCCCAGACTTATTAAACCAGACAGGAAAACAATGCACACTACTTCAGCCAATTAAATCTTTCATCCGTATCGTTAATTAGTAGTCGCAGTGGCATCCCTTCGTACAATTACAGCGCACAGACAGAAAAATGACGAGGGGAAATCCTCGAATTTGCATAGAAGTCATTGTTTTTCATTAGTATCCTAATCGTGTTTATGATCTAATATGTATCGTTACCATATGTTAAGGGAAAATAGTTACGGGGATTTTTTTAAAGTATTTATTTAGAAATCGCATTTTTCATGCGATTATTTATAAGTCTTAAAATGCTATATTTATATCTGTTGGTTTGAGAAGTTACTTTAGCAGTGGAACAACTTCCGTCAAAATTGGAAGTCGCATTGTCGCGTCGTGCCTGTCTGAAGTCTTCTTCGAATCGTTGTTTATATAATTAAACAAATGCTTTTAATGCTTCTATCATAAAATTTTATAGCCACTCAACAGAAAAGCACTCATATTTGTTTATCAAAAGCAATTCACAAAGTTTTCCAACACCAGTCTGCAGATCTGCATACAAACAACCCGACATTAAACGACAGAATTTTTAAAAACAGACCGTTAGTTCCCGAGTTTATCTCTGACATATAAACGTATAGTTTAGCAGAGAGTAGAAACAATGGCGAGAGAACAGCGGACGGCGGCGAGTTATCCGGTTACGTTATAACGAGCTAACTAACCGAGCTCAATGTAAGTTTAAAAAATATCTTTCGGTAAGTACTACGTTTCTATAATCTATATTAATATTTTCGTCAAGGAGAAGGAGTAGGTACGCCAGACTCGATCAAAACCTTACCTGAATATTATAACATAAAAAGATAAAGATTTAGAGTCGACAACATAAATGTAAGTATATCCGCAAAATTCGGATCGTCGAGTATTTTGTTAAATTCTAACGGTGCTGACAAAAAAATCGCAGTCGCTATATTGTCCTAGCGAAACGTCACACACCGGATGACATGTTGAAAAATATTTTTCGTTTCGCAAAGGTATTGTTTGGACACGTTTTATAGGATTTATATGTAACATACTTTTTGTTATGAGTATTTTCTTTCTGGCCGAATCGCCATAACATAACTATAGAAAAAAGAATACTGGCTATAACCTTGATGCTATGCGAATCTATGCCTTTAATATTCCTTGAGAACCGATAACTAAAGAAATAGTTGCCTGCATTTTGTATCTACGCGTGTATTATGAGGCACATTTCACCCTAGTCTAGTCTAGTAATATTATAAAGAGGAAAGTTTTTTTGTTTGTACCGAATAAGCTCCGAAACTAATGAACTGATTTATATTATTTTTCACCACTTCGGAAAGCTGCATTATCAGCGAGTAACATAGGCTATATTTTATCCCCGTATTCCCACGGGAACGGGAAGTACGCGGGTGAAACCGCGGGGCGCTGCTAGTAAGATATAATGACAGGATAAATATCTGCCAATATTTTTATAAGGTTTTTATTCATAGATAACTAACAATCAGGTTCGTTAGGATAGTGGAATAACTGGTTAATAATAATTTCACTTGCCAAGGGCAGTCTCTGGATGGGTCACCATCTTATGACACTGAGATTGCGCTGTGCCGAATACCAAGATCCCAATATAAGCTTTTTAAATCGTATCGGGAAATCTTACAAAAATCTTGCCAAGGGGTATCGTATTACCCAGTTACTGGGTAGCGGTCCGGGTTCATTTCACTAAGGAGTCCCATCCAATACATTATCAATACACAATCAGTCAAAGTCGAGGCATTGGTGGATGTACTACCTATTTTTTTTTTTTTAAATCGTCTGTCTGGCCATCGTTTCGTCATTGATATCGGCTTCCTACATATTTTAAAATGACTTTTTAAAATGACATTTATTTTCCTATTGGCTTTGATAACGTGGTACCGAAATCACGTCTCGAGGAAGGAGACAACGCCATTTATTATACATTAGCGCCCTTTTTCACCCTCCACCGACTTTTTGACTACCGGTCGTGTCAGGCGTTTTTAAATAAATGTTGGCAGCTGTTACATTTGCGTGTTTAGTTCTAACTCCGGTTATTATCATTGTTAGGTCTCAACGAATTTATTATTACTACATATTACATTTTAATGTTAAACAAGAATATATTTTTTATTTAAGTGTATATAATTACTAGCAGCACCCCGTGGTTTTACCCGCGTAGTTCCCGTGGGAATATGGGGAAAAAAATATAGCCTATGTTACTCAGGGTGAATGTATCGAATGTAGCTTTCTAATGGTGAAGGATTTTTTGAAATCGTTCCTGTAGTTTTTGAGGTTATTCGCTACATACAAAAATACAAATGTTTCCTCTTTATGATATTAGCACAGATATCGTAATAGATAGTTTTAACAAGAGATGTCACAGGTACAAAAAAAAAAAATTCATGATTTAAACAACAATGCAATTAATCGATTGGTTTGTTTAATTTCTTCTTATAAGGGCACTTAAATAAGAGCTTGTATTTTTAATAAAAAAAAAAGCTTAGGAGAGGGATATGGAAAAAGAAGAAAAATTTGACTCTAGACTCCGGGCCCGATTTTGAAGAAAACTAAAAATATTCAGAAAAGTTTTAATAGGTAGAGAAACCATAACATCATTCAAGAATACTGTAGTTTGCAATGTGTTTATTTTGTACTAGCAGCGCCTCGCGGTTTCACCCGCGTAGTTCCCGTTCCCGTGGGAATATGGGGATAAAATATAGCCTATAGCCTTCCTCGATAAATGGGCTATCTAACACTGAAAGATTTTTTCAAATCGGAGCAGTAGTTCCTGAGATTAGCGCGTTCAAACAAACAAACAAACAAACTCTTCAGCTTTATAATATTAGTATAGATTACTTCCTAGAATTTGATCATTATTAAATCTCTAATAATGATCAAATTCTGAAAGAGTCTTCTCTCAGATAAGTTTTAGGGTATCTAAGAAAAGAAAAATATCTTTGAATTTTAGCAACTCATATTTGCTCGGGCAACAAACTAAGATGCACTGGGGAATCTTATTTCACGATAAGAGCCTTTACACCCTCATGTCACCTCTGAACATCCTTAGACCTTCCACAAATCCCTGTTTATCAAACGATCCTGTGAGACTAGCCAAGAGTTACGGACGCAGTATAAAGTTATGAGCACATTGGCGGCTTCAATGCTCATGTCCCTAATTTAGTCCCTAAGGGCGGTTGTACAAAGCCGGGGTAAAAGTCCAACGTCCGCGGGCTAAGATATATATTTCTTTTTATTACTCATCTAGCCTCGGTTTTAGAGTACTTAGATAGAAGCGAACGTAATGTAGGACCGGCGGCGACCTAGCGTAGAAATGACGCGTATTTTTTCATTTTTTTCCGGGTCTGTTTATAAGGAACGAAATGCTATATTACTTGAAATCAATTTTTAAATTGGCAAGTATGGAACTTGAAAAAATGTCCGAAACTCTAGAAGAGAATATCTTCTAGAGTTAGCCATTGTGCTTCGGTCATTTTTTTTAAGTTAACATGCCACCAATCTACAGGAATATGCATGTCGAGTGGATTCATTCGCTGTAGTTGTTCACGTCACCATATCAGGAAAGCTTACAATCTGCCTATCCTTTTCCCATCTTACCATTATCTATACTAATATTATAAAGCTGAAGAGTTTGTTTGTTTGTTTGAACGCGCTAATCTCAGGAACTAGTGGTACGATTTGAAAAAATCTTTCAGTGTTAGATAGCCCATTTATCGAGGAAGGCTATAGACTATATATCATCACGCTAAGACCAATAGGAGCGGAGCAGTCATGAAAAATGTGACACAAACGAAGTTGTGCGGACAGCTAGTATTACATAAAGCTTCTGGCTATCTGACCTACACAACCCAGTAATAGCGTAATGCGATACCTCTTGGCAAGACTAGTGTCAGATTTCTGGCTCTGACTCCGTGAAGAACGTCAAAATATTTGAAATGACCGTCGGGACCATATATTTGAGAAAAGTTCAGGACCAACGACTTAACGAGCTATCCGAGCCACGGATAACATGAAAGCTTACATTGAATTTTATTTCAGCAAAACTGTTCAGGTCCCGACTGTCCATAAAATATACAAATGCAATCAAAATATAGATAGGTAACTTATTTTAGCAAAAAAAAATACACAGTATATTCGATAAAGCTCATATCTGGCGGATGCAGCACGCAACATAAAGGAATTTTATCATCGCCCAGAGTCTGCGAGCTAAAAAAACCGGATAAAATGTCGCATAAATACGACCGGCGCGGTTCTACGGATCCATGGTATGTACATAACCACGTTACAGTCATCCAGAAACAGTGACCACAGTTCAACATTGAATTTGATTAAACGCGTGCGTTTGGCTTTTAAAATTGTCACTATTCGATTAAAATGTTACAGAGGCGAAATTTCCGGTAAAACTTGTTAGGAATTGAGTAGTGTTACAAAATGTATGACGTCACGCGAGGATTCTTGGAAACAAGCTTAAGGTGTAGCTCATGAGGCGCATTGCTGCGGATCACCGAATGTGGACACCAGAATAACCCTCCTGATTTAAGTTCCCCTATTCACGGAAAAGTTAGCTTCATAGCTTTAAAGAAAGAAAGAACCATTTATTGCCAACAGTATATTATGAATAAAAAAAAACATATTTTTATAAACATAACAATCTTCAGTGTGGCAAAAGGAGCGGGCTCAGCAAATGTTGAGCAGTGAGCAGCATAGCCACAACGCTGGTCAACGCTGATTTACAGCCAGCCCCCTCTCCAAAGACAATATAACCACTTGACTGCGCATACAGTGACCCGGCGCTCGAAAACGATTAGTATTTTGTCGCCTATAAATAGGCTACGGTAAGAGTAACCATTTTAGTTGTGCCCAAGTGTTAGACCTGTGTGCACGCTAAATTAATACAAATTTTGATAACTTTTTATGCAATTTGATCGTATCCAAATGCCTTCATGCGCGGTGAAATGGTGCGGGAAGCATTCCAAGACATCTAGATACAAAAAGGATGGCATAACTTTTTATCGATAAGTAAAGCGAACGAAAATTATGTTTGATTTAATCATATTATGAGTCACTGCAGGGGTCTATTTAAAATGGTGTTTGGGGTAAACGAGTACACTGTTGAGTTCCGCGTTGATGTCTTTTGGAAACGTCTCGTTCTTTCATTAGACAATTCTAATGCTGCTATCCCTTTTTTTCTCTTTGTATTTTTATCGAGAAAAATAGTGGTGTCAATAATAGCTAGCTGAAAGTCGATATCGAAAAAACTATTTGTCAGTCAGTCAGTATTTTTTATGCAAGTTTCTTTGTTTTTCGATTTATTTGTTTCTCTCTGTCCCGGACCGGGACCGATCGGTTATTTTATTATTTTTTTAGATCGGATTTAAAATCTCTGATTGGATATAATTTAATAATATATAATGTATAATAAGCAAGATGTTTATTCAGAAATATGTAGACGCTCGTTTATCTTTTTTACAAAGAACAAGGACTCTAAAACTTTGATTCAAAAAACATATACCAAAAGAATTCATTTTAAAAATCAATAATAACAGGATACGTCTGTTTATTTTTGTAATTGATTGATTTTGATTAAATATTGTTTCTATGATTTTAATTGAGTATTTCTCATAATGTTAAAATCCATTTTATCGATATCGATTATTTTCCCGTCATGAAGTAGTGCAACCCTAACGATAGGCATACCTATGCAACTTGACCTTGAACTGACGAATTGCAGTCGCGCATTCTTCCTCGTACCCCGGCCCGCAGTAGTGAGTCGTGTGCTTAGAAGAAATCAGCCTATACGCTCTCTAGTGGTTACATTCTCTATGCCCCTCTCTCATTACTGTAAGCTTACAATAAAACTTATTAAGTACGTACTCTCGATGTCCCAAAAATGGGCTTCGACAAAGCGACTACTATCAGCGATAATTAAACGATGATCAAAAATACAGTGTCACGGAAATCGAATATTTTGGACTTTTGACAATCGCTATTGCTGATAGGCTGTCACTTTGCCTAGAGCCCAAAGGGACAACTTGTTTCAGGTTGAAGATCCGTAAGTGAAACTCTTTTTTATTAGGTTTGACCGGCATGTCTAGATTCATTATTATCAGTGGATAAGATGTCAACACCCTTATCGTTGATTTCGTGTAGAGACTCCTGTTCATTTTTGTTTCATGCAGAAGACCTTAAAACGTACCTTTTAAAACCTTTTACCGATAACACGCGATATTGGATTGGAGTAAATCTGATTTTCACTGCGAGGAAATGGCTGTAAGAGGCGGTACGGATGTGCAGTAAATTTTTAACGACCCCTCTTTGCTCTTATCAGAAAAGTAGGTTTGCATGAGGGAATATACAAAGAGCCTAGTTTTAAAAATGGATGCTGCGGGATAAATATTTTCAGACTATAAGTCTCAGAAGAAAAGAAACCGTGTTTGGATTCCCGACATAACAAGGAATAACACGTAAGCAGTGACCAACGATCCAAATAGCCCAAAAGTTCAGGAGATCGTCCACAACAGGACAACAGCCCGCGGCTCGGACGTTTTTCATTAATTCCGGAATAAACAAAACGAAAAAGAACCCGGTAATAGGAGCAACTGCTGGGGACATCCCACCCCCACATCGATTTACATGAAGGGGGTACACCACCCCCTGTCGAGATACGACGCTGAAATATTTAAATGGTCTCGGCTTTAAACACTTTCGTCTCCTCCATATGCTTGTGGGTTTGTATCTAAAGATTTTAATTAAACTGTTCATGTCAATCCGCGAAACACGTGAGTCATATTTCGTCTACTGTTCTGAATAACCCGCTGAGAAATTAACTTTAAACATGATACCTACAAATCCGTTTGCATCAGTTACGGAAATATCGAGGGAACTCAGTCGGAAATTTGTATAACCTAGTCGTAATCTCGAATTACCGCCCGAGTCCGCCATAGGAAATAATTATAGTCTCGGATGGAGTCTCGAACGAATTGCTGGCTGAATGCGTTAATGTCATAGCCTTATGTACATTTCGAAATACAATTCTTGGGATCAGGGATGTTATGGAACATTTCGGATCGTGATACAGATACGGATATAGGAATAATAATCTACCGGTTTCGGTTACGGATATGAAATTATTTCGGATTATCCTTTTGTTTCGGATAGTTACGGTTGCAGATAATAGATATGACTTAGTAAAAGACACAATAAACAAACATGCATGTGTCGCGTGAATTTAGTGTGTTGGTTCGGCCGGATAGAAAAACCTGTCATAACATTTTTAGACTCCGCCCCTATCCGAAAGTATCCGAAACTTTTATGTAACATTCGGATATTTTTTATTTCGGATATCCGATAGTTTCGGTTACAGAGCTCCTTAACATCATTGCTCGCTCGGGATGAAGGTCGATTGGTGTTCATTCGCTGATCGAGTTTGAAGTGTCGGTATCGATTACGATTCGGTAGCGCCGGAGACTATTTTAAACTTGTTTGATTTACAAGCTCATTAATTCGATAGGTGTTGACTGTCGGAGTGAGTTTGGCACGGTTCATCAGATCCGAATCACTGGGTCTGTGGTTCGCATGATTCGGTACATTTGGTCTCGAGTGGAGGGTTTTTGTTTGTTTTAAAACTACTGAGTTTTGGACCAGTTTGCGTTGTCTTTGCTTTTATTAAACTTGATGGGAACAGAGGTGTACAAAACCGATTTACAAGCGTTTGAATATAGTGTTGTTTGCAAGAATATTTTCACTCTTGAATGACATTAGGTATTTGAGGCTTAGTTGGAAAACATTTGGATTTCGTAAGGCTTTGGTTTCGATTTTGACACGGCTAAATATACAAGAGTCGGACATTTTATGATTATAATTGTTTTGTTTACTTGGCATTGTTACAATATTAATAAATATTCATTTGTACATATGACACAATCATGTAACCGCATTATTGCAAAATATCGCGTGAAATTTTTTACATATTTTTCTTAATAAGACACGGATATTGAATACTATTGAATCTGGATGGGATTTAGTGTAATGAAAATAATCTGTTCAAAATACATCGACATTTATAATCTAACTAGCATCGCCCCGCGGTTTCACCCACGTAGTTCCCGTTCCCGTGGGAATATGGGTATATAATATAGCCTATGTTCACCGGAGATAGTGTAGCTTCCCATCAGTGAAAGATTTTTTCAAATCGATCAAGTAGTTTCGGAGCCTATTCAATGCAAACAAACAAAAAAACAGTCAAAACTTTCCTCTTTATAATATTAGTGTAGATAACCATTAATTACAGTTTTACAGTTACATATATAACGATGACGGTTAGTATTTGTTTCCTATAACATTTTGCTACACATTTGTGTTAGGAACACAATCTCATATTATCATGGGAAAGTGTTATCTTCCCACGTACTAGGTATTTTGTATTCTCAACGAAATAGAACCGCAATGGCGGATGTATTCCAACTATTACATGTCATATAAAATTATACAGACGTGTTTCATTTCCGGGCATGCATGGTGCTACAAATATAGCATGAATGCAAACGCGCGACAAGTCGGGATTTGTATGAGACGTGGAAAAATTTGATGTTAGCGTAGTGCGTACGCATGTATGTAAGTATTGAAGGTATTTGAAAGCAATGAAAGGGTGCTATGCGTAAGCCATTAGGGAAAGGGTAGAGAGAATTCCTGTTTTTGACGTTTCCATCTACAAATTAAAGGTTGGCGTAGTGAAATAAAAAAATGTTGCGTAGGTACTCGTATTATCTCGAACGATAATGGTTCACATTTTTTTTAACAAAGTGTCAAATGCTCGTTATATAGTGTAATTGATTGGTCAACGAACAAATTACAGTTCACTTATAGAGAAACTTAACTAAATTAACTATAGTATTTTACATTACGACGTTCAAGAAATCCAAGAAACTGATCACCATAGTTTAATTTATAAAATATTACAAGAATGTATGTAAAATACAAAATAGTTTAAACATGAGTCTACAACAACCGAAATCGATTTTCTTTTTTTTTTCAGAAACGTGCTCTTGTCTACCTACTATTTTGGATGTTAGTTAGTCTGTCACACTTCAACTAATGAATGGATTGTGGTAAAACTTGGCACATAGGGAGTACCTATAGACCAAAATCTGCTTAGACACAGGATATTTCTCGAGTTGTAAGCTGTTTTTGGGGAGATCGTCCTAAGTCAATTTAAAGAACGGACATACATATAATAGCTATGTACTCGTACGCTTTCAATGCACATGCACTGTACTTTTATTTGCTATGAGCGCGTTACGATGACACTCATATTTTTGACAAAATGGAGGCATGAAAACGCTAAAAGGGACGTCAGAAAAGGCTGTGTCCCTGCCGTTTCTTTTGGATAAAATTCTAAAAACTGGCTGGATGATGTTTGTTATAAAAGTGGCAATAAAGTCTGCGAATTTTTTGTGACAAATTGATAAATCAAGCAAGCATGTAGACCGGCTTCGATTTATAGGTGACAAGGAACTCGCCTCGGCTTTTCTCGGGTCAGGTATATTCACATAACATGTGACATAGCGATGGACAGAGTTGTTTGGGAAAGACGAGGGAGGCATTTGCCCAGCAGTGGGACAAATTAGGCTAGATAGATAGCTTAAGTCTTGAATTATGTATCTTTATAAAAAGTAAACTAATTCATACTCTTTCTCTTTACAGTTTCATTTACATATTTACCTATTATTCTTTTGTACGGCAGTTGTGTCACTGAAGTTCTCCTAAACCACTGGTCCAATTTTGATGAGTGTGTGTTTGAGCCACCCCGTAGGTGGTTTAGATTCAAAATGGGATACAGTAGGTGGCGCTGCAATCGGTTTCTAGTTCTTTATTTTGTTACTTAAAAACAACGTTCGGTTAGAACAACGTCTTTCAGGACTTATTGAGAATTAAGTTAAATAGATTTACAAAAATCAATAGACTAAGTCGAGCAAATCCCGTAAAATTCAAACAAATTTGATAGCATCACTGTTTTATTATAAATAACTTAAGGAATACCTCATTATATCGAGAGTATGTACACAGGGATCCACCAGTGTATTAATAACGGGCGGGACAGTAATAATCCCTCTGCCGAACATGTTGATAGTGGCATTATCTGCTTAGGAGTTGGGAGCGGCCGCTGCAGATACCATGTTTGTATAGGTCCACTGGAAAAGCCCGTTGTTTAGTAGACACAAGATTGATGGAAGATAAGTATTAAGTTAAGTTATTGTAAAGTTTGCGCCAGATACCTTGTTGTGTCGTGTCATTGTGCCTTCTGACGCCCGATACTGGACTTGATAGTCGCCGTACAATTCTTTTTTTTTTTTGTAAATGTAACTCGGTTTTTTTATATGTACTGAACGGTATTATAAGAATATTAAACTGGGTTCCAGGTAACTTTTCATATACCACGTTTATTTAATCACATTAAAGTATGAAATTAATTATTTTTAAAATATTACAATGACAATTCAAAATTGCCTGTAAATGGTTTATTTGAGATAAATGCTTTGAATATTGAATCTTCGCCGAATCGACCTAGGTATATTGTACCACAGCTGGTGATTCTTCCGCCATATCCTTCCACTTTTCCCAGTATGTTGTCAGTTCCGACCAATCCATCGTGACCGCCCCAAGGTCGTCAGGCCAGCGTTTCTTAGGCATTCCTCGGAGGCAACGCCCGTTTTCTGACTCTCACTGCCTAACGACTCTGGCCCCATGCATTGCTGATGCATCAGTACATCACTATCACTAAATATTATAAAACAAAGCCGCTCCCCCAACGGTTGTCTGTCTGTTTATGCGCGATAAACTTTAAAACTACCGAAAATGTTGTTGTGTGAGCACCAATGCACGGAGTGTAAAATGCGGAAGGTTTAGCTGTATTTACATACAAATTCACTAAGGTTTTATGTATCTATAAAATGAAAATAATTCATTCGAAAAAATGACAGAAAAAATGTTTAGAAAAGATCAGAACGTTTTATACCATTAATAACACCTTATATTTCGGCTTCCTAACCCGTTGAGCACTAACCAGCCAGTGAGTACCTAAACAACAAACAGGATAGCAGCACGGAGGCTCAGTGAACTGTGTCTAACGCGCTTGTTCGTTGCACCCTCTAACATGAACCACTTAGTGGAATAACAGAACTGGCCTGGATACAAGTTGGAGTTCATATTAGCAGGAGGTTTTAAAGCTGGCTATACTTTACGTGGTTTACTTTAGGAATGTTAAGTAGCAACATTATTTGATGTGGTATAGCATAGTGGCTTGTCTTATAAAAGCGTAAACCGTAACATTAAATCACACATGTTGAAAGTCTTATGTATAAACTAGCATCGCCCCGTGGTTTCACCTGCGTAGTTCCCGTTCCCGTGGGAATATGCGGATATAATATAGCCTATGTTCACCGGGGATAGTGTAGCTTCCCAACAGTGAAATAATTTTTAAATCGGTCAAGTAGTTTCGGAGCCTATTCAATGCAAACAAACAAAAAAACAATCAAATCTTTCCTCTTTATAATAATATTAGTATAGATCTGTAGTATTATCTGTGGTATAGATAGTGTAGATGTAACAAAGCATTGTTATTTAAAGACATAAAAAAACATATTCCTTTCACACAAAAAAATCTTGTATTGTTACACGCTGCGATGAGTAAAAGGACACCTAAATAAAATCATAAAATAAAAACGGCTCTCAGCCACAATTGTCACCGTTTGAGGAAGTAAACGTTGGCACGGAAACGGAAGAGACAAGCTTTACCGTTTGGAAACCCTCCAACAATACCCGAAGACTACCCAAATACGGGTCAACCGTGAGATTTAGACACCGCTGTGGAAGACTTTGTTCAGCTAAACTTGCTGAAACGCAGCTTAGGTGGATTGGGTGACATAACTGCCCGTATTTCTTGATGAGTCGTTGGAAGACGTGTACAAATTGGTGGGCCGATATTTACCGTTTGGAAATCCTCCAACAATACCCGAATACGGGTCAGCCGTAAGATTTGGATACTGCTGTGAAAGACTATGCTCAGCTATTGGTATGAAAGAAGATGATGATTAGCTGACATAACTGCCTGTAGTTCTTGATGAAGCCTTTAGGAAAAGTGTCCTTATAACGTAACAGAAGCCGCAAACTTGATTCATTTGGCTCAGTAATTTTTCGCGATACCTGCGATGTCTTTAAATATCAAAATTATCCCGCACACTACACACTACCTACACTACACACACTACACTAAGCATCAACAAAAACACAGACTAATACATCTAACTTTTATTTTTCTCACGCAAATTCACTGCCCACTTCAATCAATGGAACACCAACAAGAATCTAAGATGAACGGACGGCAAAACCCGGGAGGCAAACTAGTTATTACAATAAATCTCCGAGCCACAATGTGTGCAAGTATTCCTGCAGCTATAATCTAGTATGCTGTTATTAAGGGCAGTTGCACACGAACTCTCGCGTGAGACCCGCCAATCACTCGTCGGCAGAGAGCCTGTCGGACAGTTTCTAGTCTATGGAACACTTTTTTTTTTTTGAGCATATACACGATTTGTGGCTTTGAAGAATAGGTGCTGTCAATTGTTTGATAGCCGTTTTGTTTATGGAAATTTATATTCTTGTTTTGGGCGCAACAATACGTTGTCTTGTTTGGTTAAGAACTTGAAGTAGTTTGCCAGCAGATTTCTCTATTGATGTTCAATATTGACAAAATTGGCACAAGGATTTCTTCTTCAATCTTTTATCACTGTAACTCGAAAACCTAAAACCGCTAAGTTACGTATAAAAATCCAAGAAGTGGCGAATACCTTTTTTTCCCACAAAAAGTTCCGCAGTCATAAAAATAGAAAACCTTTAAATACCAACAACCCTTGAATTTTAATTTTCCAAAAAAATGTAGAGTGGGAAATAAATAAATTGGTTTCGCAATGGCGTCTAATATTTCACTGAACATCTGTTATGGAATTCCTTCAAATTGGATGAATTCCAATTGATATTAATATTTAATTGTTAAGCTTTTTGGCAGCTTCTCAAGTTATATTATTTATATTTTATTAGATACATATTTAGGAACCTTAAGACTGTTAAAAGTACCTAACGATGTACAATACAAAATATTTGCTTTTTTTTTGGGGGGGGGGGGGAATGGTCATTTATCGTCTTAAACTATTTATACCCTTTCATATTATGTATCATGGTACGGTTTGACATACTTTTTACTGCATTTTTCTAGCTTGGTGCCCAAAAGTTCCCCACTCAACATTTATTTACTAACGTAACGCGTCCAACAGAATCGGTCCAGTACATTCGGAGAATTGGCTTTGACAGACGAACAGACAGACAAACAGACACCTGAGAGATCACATAAGGGTTCCGTTTCTTACAGATGAAACTAAAACACATACATACCTACACTGGGTAGCCTTATCGCTTTCCATAACTTTTCCAGGCAACCTGGAATGGAAATTACCTAATACCCTGGGTTTGTACTTCGGCTATCATTGGTGGGACACTACCTTTTTTTAAATAAACATGTTATAACTTATTTTACATTACTCCTTTATTACTTTCGTATCAAACAACTGCCTCCAATTATACGCCAATTAAATTCGTTATCAACAAAAGCCACAATAACGGATAATAACACTGTTATCAATGTGGTAGGTGCTAATGAGGCCTTTTATTTTAAATTTTCCCTTTGTGCTCATTTTAATATCGGCGAAAATTCGGTCATGGAACTACATATGTATGTCATTTAGGTGAAAATACAAGTTACTATAAAAAGCTTTACAGTAAATTGAAGTAGAAATCGAATTTAGTAATTTAGACCGAGTGTGTATGAATATTTTAATTAATGAGTCTATGAAACTTGAAATCAAAGTCAAAGTATTTATTTCAAATAAACCCTTTACAGGCACTTTTAAAAAAACTTTTAAATAAAATTATTATTTTTTATAATAAAACTAGCTGACCCGAGCAACTTCGTCTACGTCACATAAGACAGAACAACATTTTTCATTGGTGCTCCGCTTCTATTGCTCTTACCTACACAACAAAACAAACAAACTCTTCAAAAACTTTATATAAAAGTATAAATAATAAAATGTCGAGGAAAGCCAGGGGCTGGATTGGACACCAACCTAGCCTAGAGAGTGCTTGGAGTCCCATCCGCGCTGTCCTCATTTCCCCCACAATTAATATTTATTGCTTAAAGTCCACATAAAACAGTTTAGACAAAGTTGGACAGCCTGGCCCAAAGCGCTCGTAACTGTTCAAATTTAAACTGTTTCGATGCAACTTTGAGCTTGCACGACAAGTTGGATTATTGTTTAATTATTTATGAAGGGATTAGGGATACATTAAAAGTTGGAGTGACATATATTGGAGATATATTAGGAAGCTTTTTGTAAGACTCCTGTAGTGCTATTCTGTAAAAATGACAATGTGAAATCTTAATGAACATCAAATCAGGGCTTCAAGTCTGCTATTACAAGAGTCAGAATGGTCTATCATTGATTTCATAATGGTTGATTTTGACAAGTTTGGTAATCTACTAACATAATAGCGTCATTATGACTTTCCAATGGTCAACACTCCATTGAAAGAAATGGCATAGAATGGTAATCTCGTACATAACGTACGTACCTATGTATGTGTTAATCTGCTTTTGACAGTTCCTTTGATCAGTGACCTACACTTAGATTGTCATTGTGCAGTCATTGTATACTAATGCTCTGTTATCAAAAAGTATTACGAGACCATTGACCGACCAATGATCGACCATTATGAATTTAGCAGATTACGAACTTACGAATGACAAATTTATAAAAACAAACAGACTCGGGGCCCTGCTGTCAATCCATCCAATCCAGATAAAATGTCAGTACCTACGCTTCAATCTCACTACACCTACGTTTACACGGTGAGATGTTTGTATAATAGACCGGTTAAGGCGCTAGACGAAGTTGAAACAGATTGTTACGAGTATGTTGTCTCGCGCCTACTATACTTTTCATAAGATCCAAAATGTATGGCATTGACAAGCACTACTTGAATGTCGCGGGGGGCAGTCCCTTTCACAGCGCAAAAGTTGGCAAGGAAAGTCTTTACCTAGACAGAAAACGAAATCCACGAAAAAGCTATACGAGAATCTTTAAAAATATGACTGACAGCAGGGCCCCAAGTCTGCTATTTTTATGAATTTGTCATTCCAACACGATCCCATTGTCATTTTGCTAAAAGTTCGTAATCTGCTAAATTCATAATGGTCGATCATTGGTCGGTCAATGGTCTCGTAATACTTTTTGATAACCGAGCTATTAAAAACAATGACTGCATATGCTTTAGACTCAAAATGTATACAGTGGTGTAGATAGTGCTCTTTAAAAAACTAATAAAATAAGTAACGATTTTCAACCTAAAATACTAAAGCAATGTTAACTTAAAACCAAACAATAACCTTAAAAGCAACTTAATAAATCTTCTCACATTGAGACTCCAAAATATAGTTAGTGAGCTAGTAAAAGCACTCCCATTTGCCCGTAGCCACGAGACTGCTCGTTTGGCTGGTACCTCAGACCTACTGGGGCACTGGGCACGCTGCCAGCTGTATACCAAATAATACCAGTTACGTTATGAAATTCAGAGACACTTTACTGATTAAATTGTTTCAAGAACATTGGCAGCGGTGATGCCCATTTGTTAGAATACAAAACGGGAGGTTTCAACTTTGAAAATGAAAGCAAAATATCTAGTTTTAATTCTAGTTCTAGTTCTAGTTCTAGTTTAGTTTTATTTTTCAGATAGAATTAGTAATTTACTTAGAAAAAACAACGTTTATGTAGCGTTCAGAACGGACCAGAATATACGCCGTATTTGTAACGGAAAAGATATTTTGGAAAATGGTAAAAAGTCTGGGGTGTATAGGCTGGTCTGTGATGAATGCAACGGGGTGTATGTGGGTCAGACGGGCCGAAACTTTGACATAAGGTATGGGGAACATGTTGCCGCGTATAGAAATGGCCATTCGGACAAATCGAATTTCGCGAAACATTTAATTGATACCGGCCATTCTTTGCGCGACAACAATAGTTTTAATATACTACATATTTGTGATAAGGGTTTCCGGCTGTGTGTTTTGGAACAATTAGAGATTTTTAAACATAGTAATAATAATAATTTTGCACTGTTGAATGACCAGACGAATTTGGTTTCTTCCCCTTTACTGCGAATGTTTGTGGGTAGTTGTACACAAATAACCAACGGTGGCAGTGTATAAAAGGGGGGTGCCTTGTACTAAATGCTCAGTCGCAACTCAACGGTCAGCGAGTCAACACGTCCCCTGAGGATGCCTCGTGGAGAGGCGAAACACGTGTCGGTAATGGTGTTGGGTTTTGCATTGCCTTCCTGCATGTGCTTAATATCCTTGCATTTCCCTAGTAATCTTGCATGTGCATAATATAGCGGGCGGGAGGGAGGTGCATACCTGCAACCCACTAATATTCGCGGAAATTAAAACTAGATATTTTGCTTTCATTTTCAAAGTAAAAATGGATTTCCGCAAAGTAACGCCTGACTCAATCAATTTTTTTTTTTTTTTTTTTTTTTTTTTTTTTTTTTTTTTTTTTTTTTTTTTTTGGGAGGTTTCAAATCTATAGACATGGTAGGAACGTGTTGTTCTAGCTGGTATAGCCGATGGATGAAAATGGAAGGTACAATCTTAGTCATTATAAATTATTCTGTTTAAGTTTGAAATTGTAATAGGTAATTTACAAGGTTTTATATAACTTGCAATGTTTGTTAGTTTGTGCAGGTGAAAATCTTGCAAGCTGAATTAGAACAGCTTCTTGTCATGGTACAGAGTTAAATATTTATTCTCTTTCTCACTTATCTTTTTTTCGTAGCCTAGGTATCTTGCGTATGTGTAAAAAGTTTCACTAAAATCAGTTTATTAATTTTCAAGAATAATTACCTACGAGTTTGTATGAAATATCATGAGAAATAAACGTTCTAAAGCGTGAAAAATCTGAATGTACAACGGATAAGCAAATAAAATCTTATCTTTACTTATTGTATATCGCACGCGAAACATACCTACAGGAATCCAACAAGTATTATACGTTATTAACTAAATTCCCACTAGTTTCCATATCACCGAACCGCAAACCATCCAATATCGGTATACCGAACTTGGAAGACTGGCAAACGGTTGATTGCCAATCAGAGACATTTCCTACTCTGTGATAGTAACACCACAACGCTGGGAAGCCTTTGAAAGGGATACCAAGTAACTCAAAGCTAAGCGTAATCTTCTGGCAATCTTGAGCGATGTAGCGTGTGACTTCACGATCGGTTTCGCTACAAAGGGATTAGGTGGCATTTACATATGATATATACTGTGGTCATGTCTCTACTACCAATTTACTATCGAAATCAAGTGTCTTTTTTCGATATTAAATTGGTAGTAGAGATCTGTGAACGATGAGAAAAGTTTGAGCTAAGATCTAGATCGAAAGATTTATGTATTATAGGGTTTTTAGCTGAATTATTAACATTAATTTGTAAAAGAACTAAAAAACACGCTTTTAGTACTCACTAAAAATTACAAAATAATTCGGACATTTAGTTTGATGACCAAAGAGTTTTTTTTGCTTTGCCAAATCTTCATTAGATTACAGGTAAACAATTTCAGTTCGTGATGAACGATAAATAATTACCTATGCGAAATGGTTATAAGTAGGTAATCATCTTTATTGAATATTTACTATGATTTATTATGAAAGAAAGCGTGGAGCGTTTATGTAATCTTTACTCTTTTTGGACAAAACGCTCCACGTTTTCTTTCGATTTTCTTAATACATAGTTACAATTGAAGCTAATAAAAGCGTGTTAAAAAGTGACATTCTCTCGGCGATAACGTCTGTCAAAAGACAGATTTATGAGATTGACATGAGCTATGTACTAATGTCACTTGGTCAATCTTAAGCCTTTAATACTTATACGTTTACAGAATGTCACTGACTCACTTTATCTCGTCACAAACTTATATAGTTTGAGCTATATCTATACCAGAAGTAATTTAATCTTTAGATTAAGTAAGTCTCTAAATGATTATGTTCGACTTCGAATTACAGCAATTTCTGCAATATAAAATCCTTTGCAATCTTTACATAACATCGTAATCCGCTTTACCAGCAATATGCTACGGAGCTAGCATTACGCAGTTATATGAAACTGTCTTCGAACTTCCCAGCACACACATATTATAAGAACCGAAGCTTAAACTTCGAAACATGCAGAATATCTTCGCATTTTCAAACTACCGATTTCTGTGATAACTTTGTTCGTTGAACATTCCAGAAGTTTGCTGAGAAAGAATTTATAAAAGGTTTCCTGCCAACTTTTTGAAGACGCGCCGGGTAGTGTGGCAAGTGACACCTTGCTATGTGAACTTTTTAAGGGACTTTTTTTTTGTAAACATCGTTCACAAACAAATAAACAAGTCTTCTTTATTTCTTCCGAACCCTACTTAGAATGAAACAAAGAACACCTGTTTATTTGGTGCACAGAAGACGAAAAAGTGTTTGGATAAATAGTTTCATAAAACCCTAAAGTTTGTATATGTTTGTGAACGCACCCACGATACAGGAGTAAATCCTAGTGTGGGGCAACGTTTAATTTAAAAAAGAAATAAAAAATATATATACTTCCAACTCGCATCACTCCTGAATTCGATCAGTAGCCTGCACTGCTTTTACAAATTAACTCCAGCAAGTACCTTCTAAATGGAAAGCGGAATCGAGACATCGGAACTTTTAAGACATTACCGAAGTTTTTAAGTCGCTGGCGAAATGAGTTGGAAAGTACGGAGAGATAGCAACGTCCTTTAGCGATTAAGTGTTAATCTAAATGTTGGAGGAAATTACATTAAAAGCTCAAGAAAGGGCTTACTTTCTGGGCTTCTTTGATGGAGAAACTGCCTATATGTCGAGAAGGATTCGTTTCTGAATTGAAGATTAACGGTAATAATGATTAGCAGATTAGTTCTTAGTGTCTTATCAGTATTTAAGCTAAACCATATGTTAAAAAGTTTTAATATATAGTGTTGAAACTTACTAGGGATCAATAATAGGGTAATTTACTAAAAAATTCTGATTAGTCCGTCAGATAGATTTCCAAAAAAATATTGGAGACGTATTTTTTCTTTTTTCACATAAACAAAAAATGAAGACGATACAGTGCGTTGAAAACACGTGTGACGTCACTACTCGCTACAATTTTTACCTGGCAGTGACGTAACACGCTCCCACTCCTGATCTTTGATGCTTTTTATCTTCGTCAATTTTTTAGATTTGATAAAGGAAAAAAATACGTGTCCAATATTTTTCTATAATCTAACTGATGGACTAAACATAATCATATAGTGTTTACTCAAGCAACATCCCTATTGGAATTGAGGACGTGGCAAGCCTCACTTTTATCCTAAAGTTTGACAGGCTTCCAGGCTTACGTAAAATTTAACAAAAAGCTCAACATGTAAGTATCGGTTGGCTGACAGTTATTAAAATTTATATGAATACAAGTCTTCGGCGGATTCTGACCGCGTTACAAACGAAGTATCACATACATAAATCCAGAATAGATCATATTACAGGACACTCCAGCAAGCAAACGTCATAAAATTAGATTGTTCTCGTCAAATCAAGCGTCCAAGGAGCCCATAATAACCCATCGTGTTACGCAAACTGCATCGTGAATTTGATACGAAAGGGTTTATACCAAATGTACCTATAATAATATTGGAGGTTTATACGCTTCACTTCAGACCATAAAATAGACTCAAATTTTTAGCGTTGGTCATTTTTGCCAACCAATATACCCAATGTTCTGTGGTCTTTATTAAACGAGAACAAGTAATTTTAATGTTGCTTTTACATTTTAGGTGAATTCCTGTCCCTAAAAGTTAAATGGTAGGTATATCTGTCACATTGCGGCATTTGTTCGAATGAATGGAACGATGGAAAAAAATATGAAACGCAAAGGGAAAAAAAGAGTCACCGCGGCCCTGGAACGAACACGGGTGGTTTTTAGTCAGTAAGAGTCTGATACTCCCTTTCGCTCTGCCTAGAACGCAAGAAGTCATTTGATGATTTCCCATACAAAAAACTACTTTTTTTGTATGGGAAATCATCAATCACTTCTTCAGTCATCTTCACTTCATCAATGACTTCTTGCTACTAAAACCCACCCGTGATCCTTCTCGTTCCCTTTGCGTTCCAGGGCCGCGGTGACTCTTTCGAAGAAATTCCGCAACCACCATGTAAATTATCCTTACACACAGTGTAAAGGTATTTGCAATCACCTGAAGTGTGAAATTATGTGCTCTTTCTCGTCGATAAGACACATTAAGAACACAACTGGAGATATATTGTAAACTATCGTATCTAAATGCGAGTTATTGTACTTATTTGAAATTATATGTTCACAATATAGAGTTACATACATACATCGAGAGTTTAAAATCACGCAAGAATTATTACAAACTTATATGCCAGCAATAATCCGGCGACGTAGGTAATATCCAATGAAAAAACATTCATCATTTTAAGTGTTTACGCAATTTTACTAACAAAAACAAATCAATAATCACTCCCTATTCCCCCCTAAATGACACCCTGCTATTACTGTAAAATTAATTAAAAATATTTCAATATCGACACTAGATACGCTCTCCAATCCAATTGGATTGAACCCATAACCGAACGCTTGGCAATATAATATGACTCTGTAGCATAAATATAAATCATGTGTGAAATCATACACGTGTGCCACCCCTGTTTATACTACGTAGGGGTGTGCGAGCATTATTCGTTAGATCAGGGTTCGCCAACATTTTTAAACTCCTTTGTACCAAAACGTTCTGCGAGCACCGAGCATTATTTTTAAAAGGACTGTTGTTCCGTTTGCCGCTTACAAAGTACAAACGGTGGTGGTTGTAGGGAAATATGAGAGTCATGCGTATAAATTCAAAAACCCTGACGTAATTTATGTGTATGTGTGAAAAAGTTTGTAAAAATAGAAATAGATTTACAAAATGTGACTCGGGCTACTATTCATATTCCATTAAATATGGAATATTAACCGTAACTTTATTGATTTTTGTTACCATTACAAGAAAAAATCTATATTATGTAGTTATATAGTATGTAGTTCGATTTTTGTCTTCTAATTATAACAAAAATCTAACTACATACTATTATAAAGACGAAACTCTGGATGAATATTTGTAACCATAGAAATATAAAATACAGGAGAAGTGGCAAGGGGGCGTGTCGGCGTCCACGCGACATGGTCTGGGCGACCATGTCTTACGCAATGGTCGAATCCGCGAACTAGTGCTCTTCCGATCGTGAGCGTGATAAGATATAAGAATGCCGTGTTTTTCAGTGTTTTCTTGTAAAAACCGAAGCCTAAATCAAAACTTTGTTAATTATGGAATCACTTACCATATCAAAATACAAGCATTTTACTATATTTGTCTTTAAAATCATGAAAAACAACAAATCGTAAAATATTTCTTGCTTATACTATGTTATTTTTGTTTTCAAATGTCACAGCGATAATAACATATTACAATAAATACACTGCTCCTTAACCACTACCTAAGTTTGTCGCTAAGTGACTGGATGAGCAATGTAAAAATCACAAAACGATACTTTAGCAAGCCGATGTATCGCATAGTACGGCCGCTGCTTCTTGCCGCGAGTTAGTGATGTAATTGTGCAGATACACTGTCGACAACAATGTCGATTGTAGAATGAAATATTACAAAAGTGTACCAAACTTTCTTAGATTTCTCAAATTTTAGGTAAATAATCGTTCAAGTATTTTTGGCTTTGAATTATCGTATTTATGCCTTATCCTCGTGCTACTTCCTTACTTTTTATGGTAATTGTATTTTACTTTCGATAAAGTTTCGAATGCATTATAGTAATCGGCATGTTTAAGATAATATATTAGTGACCTTTGCTTAAAATTAATCAACATATTCATGCTATTTATTTGTTATACATGGGCAGCATGGTGTGTATAATAAATGCCAGAATCGATAACTTTCCGATTTAGTCAATCACTAGCGTATATGTAAAATAAATTGCTTTTGCACAGCACAACGATACCCACCGTTGTTTTTGTGTGAGTAAGTTGCACGGTGTACTGTAAATATACGCTGTGTTTATTAGGATAAGGTTTATAATTGATTGTGTAGTACAGTCCGATTTCAGAAATGCGGGTGTGTGCGCGATTGCGTATCTATTGCTTTTGCTGAGCTGCATTCGTAGTAGTTGCCGGGTGGTAGGGCAAATCAGGAGACACAGGTTCCGATACATTTTCGGCTACAGGGCATATCTCCTTGTTTATTATATCTATGTTTGTAACTCAAGCACGCCAGAACCGCTGAGAGTCTGGATGATATTTGGCACACAGATAGATTTTAGTCTGGAATAATGTGCGTACCCTTAGGACAATTCGATATATGGACGCGGGCGAAACCGCTAGCAGGAGAGAAGGTAATCAATATATCAACCGCACGTTGAAAACCCCTGCTAAACACTCAATGGGCTTGCACCGCGCCATCAAACAGAAATAATAGACCAAACTATACATCATATGTGAAACACAATGGCGCACAATAGGTTTAATTAATTAAATAAGTCCGCGTAATGGCGCCCCACACCGTGTGCAACTAAAATAAATATGACTAACCTATGGTATAAAATTATTAAATTACATATGAAAATAATCATGTCAGAGTGGATTGTTTTAATTCAGGTCAAGGATTTAATAATAATATCGGCTAGGATTATTACGTAACTTATTTAATATTACTAAGTGCTATATGGGTTCGCGTTTAACCACTATCCCGGATGATGGAGAACACCTAGGTGGTCGACGATGAAGTACGCTTGTCTAGAAGTAACCTATTCACTCTCATGCCTTATAGATCCCAGGTAAGAGCTATCTGGAAACACAGACTCTGGCAGGAATGAACGTGGATGGAGGAAGGAAGACCAAAGAAACTACTAATAGAATGTGTGAAGCATGATATAATTGGTAAGGGAGATCATAATCATAATCAGTCTTTTAATGTTCCCACTGCTGGGACACAGGCCTCCTCTCTAGGAGAGGGAATGGGCCGTAATCCACCACGCGGGCCCAGTGCGGGTTGGTGAATGTCACATGTCTTCGATTTTTTGGTTCTAGGACATGCCGGTTTCCTCACGATGTTTTCCTTCACCGTTTTGAGAGCAGTGGTGATGAAATTAATTACACAAAGTAATGCGCCTGGCTGGGTTTGAACCCGCGACCTACAATTTGTAAGTCGGGGCCGTTGCCACTTGGCCACCACTGCTCGCTCAGGGTCGGTAAGGGAGATGACAGTAGATAAAGGTTCTTATCAATTTCGTGCCGGAATCTAAAACATCTCATCACATCACATCTCCGGGATTCGTCAAGTTTCATTGACTCGCGAGTTTTTCTGGTGGTTCTGTCTGTTGATTCTGACTCGAAGGAGTTGCAGAGGTTGGGAGGGAATAATGGTCCAAAGATATAGAGTTGGAAAAAGACAATTCTGCGCCAACTTTAAATAAGCTAACATACGTTCAGGGCCCCAAGTTTGCTATTACAATAGTCAGAATGGTCTAACATTGATTTCATAATGGTTGATTGTGGTAAGTTTAGTAATCTACTAATATAAAAGCGTCATTATGACTTTCCAATGGTCAACCACTGACACTCCATGGAAAGAAATGGCATAGAATGGTAATCTCGTACATAATGACAAATCAATGACAGACGTATGCGGTAATCTGCTAAAATTTTGACGGTTCCTTTGACCAGTGACCTAACCATTAGAACGTCATGGTGCAGTCATTGTTTCTAATAACTCGGTTATCAAAAAGTATTACGAGGCTATTGACCGACCAATAATCGACCATTATGAATTTAACAGATTGTGATGATTTGAGTTGATATTGGAATGACAAATTTATAAAAATAGCAGACTTGGGGCCCTGGAGAAGTACAATGAAAATTATTTATTTGTGAAAACCAAATTATCAAAATCTGATGCTTCCGGGTACATACATAGATTCAAATGAAATGCCAATTGTACGTTCTAATAAACACGGAATGATCTTGATATGAGCCCAACTAGCACTTGACCGGTTTAGTATAATTGATAGCTAATTAACCGACAATAGATTCGGCCTATTATCTGCCAATTTATCAGTCGTTTAGTACAGATTTCCGGGTCGCAGATTGTAGCTTTGTAGTAGATATGTAGTTATTAATAATCCTGAATTGATTTATAGACAAGAAAGGTTTTATCAGTCCAAGTTTAATTGAGTACTTATAGTCAATAATTATCAATATTACAGGAATTGGTTTGGTTCTTCTTGATTTTAAGTGGCTTTTGTGCATAGATTTTCATTAAAACGACCTTAATTTTTAGGCACAGTGTTAGTGTTTAGTATGTGTTGTATTTTATTAAAAATGAATAACAAACAGTAATAAACATAACGTAAGTAAAAATGTAAGTCACTAGGAGATAAGCTGTGACCACCACTTTGCTGTTCCTTCAGCGAAGAAGTAAAATAAGAAGTAATTGTACTTCTTATTTTACTTCTTCGCTGATGACGATCGATGATGATCTTGAGTCTGTATGGGTGGATGTTTGTTACTCAGTCACGCGAAATGATCTGAATGGATTTGAATGAAATTAGACACAGAATAGATTATAGCCTAAAATAGTGTACAGGCTATTTCAGACTTCCTTTTTTTAACCCGGGAGTACGTTCCCTTGGGATAATTCCCGACATTCATGCGGGCGAAGTTGTTTATATAAGACAACTATTATAGTATGTACTTAATTAATATCTATGATTGAGATTCAAAACATTCAACTTTTGAATTATCCAGGTCGGTCAGTCAAAAACGTGAAGCTAATTTTACGCTCGAAAGCGTAGATCACTATGGAGAAGAACGTGCAAGAAACTCCACGGACACTGTTTTAAATCATGTTCTGTATTTCAAAAATCTTGGTTACATTATCCTTGTTGCATCTATATATGAGAAAAAAGCAAAGAAGAAAAGGAAACTTAATAAAAATAAAACAATATTTAAGAATAAAACAAACCAGTGGCAGTTTAGAGATGACCAGTCCAAACTGACGGCGCCCGTTCACGAACATGAAGCGTGTATCGGCTCATAGCTTTGGTAGCGTTCCTTCAAGATTGTCCCGAAAAACTTTTGTCTTATAAACTAACACAGAGCCCATACACGTTGCTGAAAGTATTTCACCATCGCAGACCAATTTTTCCCAAGCGACACGTACTTAAGTAGTTTGGGTGCTTCGCGCGAATTTATGGTGACACGCATAATCGATCGCCAGGCACCACCCGGCAAGTGAGAACTACCATGAAATGTAATCTAAATGTAGTTACTAAGTAAACAGCGTGTAATTCTATATATACGGGTGTGTTAGAACTTAGAACCTATTTATTACGTGTTAATTACATACAAAAATGTTACAGCAAGATTTGAGCAGTTTTGACTTTATACATACAAGCAGATTTACATATGTATGTACAACGTGTAACCAAATGGCGAAAATCAAAACGACTGCCCCGTACATTTCTGTGCGCTTAATTCTACAAAAAATAAACAGCTGATTTTTTAAAGTGATTTTGGTTTTGGGCCCATCCATAGTAAGAGTTGTTCATAATGATGATTTCAATCGTCTATTTTCAGGGATTGCGCTTACAGTTGCCTATACATCATGGGAAGCAAAAAATAAGACAGGTTTAATTAAAGCAGGCGACTCATAAACTGTCCATATCAAGTTGAAATTAACATTTAAGGTTAAAAACTTTTTGGTCGGTTTTTTTTTCAATAGTAACTTTTTGTTTTGCTATTTCTGTTACACATATTACAAAAGAAGTTAATAAGAGCTTAATTTATTTGACTGACTGATCAAGTGCCTTTTGGTGTATTTGACTGACTGATCATGTGTCTTTTGGTTTATTTGAATCTGGCTGGCTTGAGCTGGCTGGACATACGGCAAAATTAAAACAATGGATTAAAAAAAATACAATAATGTTCATAAGTAGTCGAAGTACTTCGCGCGAATTTATGGCGAAACGCACAATCGATCGCCAGTGGCTACCCAGCCAGTGCAAAGTACCCTCCGAATACGTGTTATTATTTGCGGGTACATGGAACAGAGAGTGGTTTTGTAATTGATATTGATGGGGGTAGGTGGAAAAGTTTCAATATTGCTGAACAGTTTGTACGATGGTTTGAGCAAGATTGAATGTGGCAATTGCTGATTTTGTACAAAAGGGTTTGATTATCCAATTATTGTAGTATTTGTTTTTTTTATTAATTATTTATTTGCAAACACCAACCGTTCGTTTGTAAAAGTCGAGAGTTAATTAATATCATAGACTTTATAATTATGTTAATGGTAAGGTTAATGAGAAGAGGTTGCTACAGAAAAAAAAATATTATCCTGTATTGATATTATTGTGGAACCTGGTACAAATGCAGGGCGATGAGAAAAACAAAATTAACATAATTAATTTCATTACGTGTGCTGTAAACATCTCACCGTATAATTTTAGGTGAAGTGAACACAAAGTAAACTATCAATCCAGATGGTACCTCATGGTACAAACAGTTGACCTCAGAATCGACCGGCTGTCCTTTTGTTTAAGGTTCATAAATATATATCGTTACAAATTCCGTAAATTTAGCCTAAGTACTGAACTCTTTATAAACGATTTAATATTTTCACCAAGCCCTGTTCCACTCATTTAAGAGTTATCAAAGAGAAAAATATTAAACGGAAGCAATAAATAAAATCTTTTCGAGATAATTTTCATGAAAGCTAATTAGAGTCGGAGTTTCAACGTCCATTAACAAAATTACTGGCATTCCCCTCCTTAAATCCTTTAAAAATGTTTGCGTTTACTGGGGAAGCTTGCAGGGGTTAAGGGCGACCGGCCCCTTCCGTATTGAATTCTACTTTTTATGGCGTTTTGTGCACTATAAGCGTATGTGATTTTAACGATAGCTAGTAGGGGAGATGACGTAAATAAATTTTGGTTCGCTTTTTGGGTTTTTTTTATTGATGGAAAATCAGAAAAAGGATTAATTCATCCGGTCGGGGAGGAGCGGAAGGGAGTGCCAGACTCTTAGTGACTAAAACCCATCTGAGTTCCTCCTAAGTGCCCCTGAGTGCCCTGTGCGTTCCAGGGCCGCGGTGAATCCTTCGAACAAATTCCGCAACTTTTGGGTACAGCTCCGAAATTCTGGGAGTGACTTGCGAATACAAAAGTAATACAACTTTTTGTAGGAATTGCAGATATGTGAGACAATTGCATAAGTTTTCCCGTACTACGAGTAAATGGAGGAATTACAGTGAACTAATTAAAATATGTTTAATTATTTTAGGTTCCTAGAAGCTTTACATAACTACGAAAAATGTAATCTAAATTCTTCGAAACTTAGCGAGCTTGTATTCCAATTAGTTTCAGTAGGAGATAGCACAGAAGCCATGTAATTGCTTTTAGATTGATTAAAATCCTTTTAATTTTACAATAGGATTCTGTCACCTTCTATCACAAAACATTTGAGAGGAACTCCAATAAAGCTATACGTGAAATATACTACAGCGACTACTCTGCTAATAATAAGAAATATACCTACATTTTATAATTCAACACTAATCTAACTATATACACCAAAAAATAACTAAAATCCTCTTCACTAGAATATGGCGTCAAAAATTGGTCCGCATCGCTATCGACTGGAAGTGAGCCCAAAAGACTGGCGGCATTGCCACGTTGTATGGCAATGCTTATCCTCTGTCCGAGGTAAAAGGCAGTCCTTGGATCACGCTAAGTGTTAACTAATGAGAAATATAACTTAACTATTGTCCTAAAAATAACTAGTCGAAGTGAAAGCTTGCCAGCCATATTTGATTTCATTTACTTAAGCGGCAAGTTCCTGAAATGATAACCTGAGATGCACTTAGTTAATGAAATTTTACTCCTTTGAAAACCTTGGTCCCTTTCACTAACCGGCTTCAGATTAGAACGTCTGTCAATCGGTTGGCTCGGTGCTGTTTGGTTCAAAGAAGAATAGGTACCTACATAAATATGGAATGAGGAGAATGAATTTCGCTTTTTATTTTCAGACTTTTCATCTTATTTACATTTGCAGACATGCAACCAAGGGCTTCACGTACAGAGAAAGAATGAAAACACATTTATTAAGAACAAACTTAAATGCAAACGTCACGCTTCAAAATTCAACGAAACAAATGGCAGTTATAGGGACTGCCGATAGAAGTGAAAACTTAGAGCTTTTAGTATTAATAATCAAACAAAAACACTATTTTAACAACGCATAGTACAGGGATGGCGAACCTTTATAGGCGATCGTGCCATTTTTTGTAAAAATGTATATTGATTTGGCCGTCGCGTGCCAATAACGAATCTTGCTTTAAATTATATAATCGGCAAAACCTTTAACCTATAATACTATGGAAAGAAAGAAATAATGTGGAAAAATTAGATATCATTTACCACATTTTTCTCTTGTTGATTTCTTAATTTAAGCATAAGTAAAGCTGATCTTGAGACAATCATTCATTTGGCGTGCCCGAATTATTTTGTAGCGTGCCACCAGTGGCACGCGTGCCGTTGGTTCGCCATCCCTGGCATAGTATATACACATTTACCTTTTTACTAAATCCATTCAATTTCACCTGTACGCATGAGTCATGAGCATGTCGGTAACGCCAACCTATAAGATTTTCCCACAGAAATCTTAATAATAAAGATTTCTGTGGATTTTCCTCTGCCAAGAAGTGCCCAACGCGGCTAAAGATAATTTCACTGCTCAAAAATCTGTTTTTAAAATGAGAAATAACAATGTGCCTCTTGATTGCGCCAAACTATCGCTTGTGCCTCAAATGTCTAATCATCTACCTTGTCATCATCTATTTCTTTAAGATTACTTTTACTCGGTGTGTCAAATAAAACAAAATTGGTAAGATATCTATCAAAGTCTACGACTCGACATGACCGTTCCAAACTCAAAACAAAACAGCCAGTCTTTTGTTTATTCCCTCTAATTTATTCAAACAGCCCTAACAGCCAGACAGTGACTCATTCATTTCAATCCAGCCAGCCATAGAAACTAGTTAGTAAACTAGGTACAAAACTAGACTCGTAAGCTAAGAACTAATTTTCGCAATAGAAGCTGATCAGATATCTAAGGATACCGAATGCTGACAATCTATTTGATACGGTCTAGTTACTATAAAACGCATGGACATGAGAACTTTCGAGCAGGTATCAAATAAACATGAGCGGTTGCATTATTGAACAGTAAGCTGGGAACTTATTATGAAGTGCTAATGTAGTTTATACTGAAGGACAGCTAATCATAGAGCGTTTAATTTATATTACGCGTTTAAATCTGTGCAGGTCTTATGATCGACAGACTGTTGAATTTGTTTAAATCTTAAAGGTTCCGTATCTATGTATGGTTAAATTGGTTGCGCAATTTGTTCAAAATACTCATCGCGGCCCCGGAACGCAAAGGGCATAAGGAGGACATGGGTGGGTTTTAGTCAGTAAGTCTGACACTTTCAATCATTTGATGATATCCCATCCATAAAAAAAAGGTATGGTTAAATTTTAACCTCAAAATAAGCTGACTTACAAGACATGTATTTTAAAAGATCGATTCACATTACTGTGTTGGGGTGTGTGGTTACAACTAAGAAGTGGGATGCCTTGTCAGAGTCTGTGTCTCCTGATAGCTTCAAGCTGGGGTTCTTTAAGTCAAAACCGAATAAGTTACTTCTAGGTAAACGTGCTCCATCGTCGACCACATCACCGCTTTTTATCATCCGTCATATCGTTTCTAGTTTTCATATCAATTAACACGTCAGAAGCCGCTACGATGCAGCGCACAATATAAACCCAGCTTAAGATTTAAAACAAAAACCAAAACATCCATAACCTATCCCAGCATATTGAACATTATAAGAACCCACTTGCACAACAATGTTAAAAAGATGCCAAGCTTATCCCAAATTAAACAATCAATAAGTAAGATCATCAACACACGCCTACGGAACAATTCCGAGACAAATCATTAAATTTTATAGCGCTATTACGAGCAACTATACAAACGGACCGTTCTATAAAAAGTTCCAAAACATACTCTGCAGCACTTAAAACACTTACCTCCCCCTTTAAGAAGCGCTATATTTAAAATGCGTTAGGAAAACATCCCACCCTTTACGCTGGTGTTTTAAAAAAAGTAATGTTCGTGACGGACTGATTAAAACGGGGTTCTGTACACTAATGATAGAAGTACAAAAAATTACAAGTTACTCAATTTCCAACGGAACCCTACAAATTATAATCCTACCACACATTTACGCTCGACATTAACATTAGACTACACTCTACGTTTTTATTTGGCCACCTTGTGGTCAGTAAGTGCCTCTTTTCTTAGCAATTCACAGGAATCATTTTTAATGAGAGCCTTATAATGAAAGGAGAGAACTTCGTGACAGGAGCCAAAAAAAATGTCGCCCGCTCTTACCAAACTTCAGAGGTCAAGTACCTTTTGGGTATGATAAACTGTTTTCCACTTAAGAGGTGGTTTGTGGAGACACAAATCCTGGAAGACCTTTTTGAGCTCACTGTTGGGATGGGACTTATTATAATTTATTCTGAGGATGGATTCTTTAGCAGCTTTTGTTTAAAGTGGCGTCTGTTTTGGGGTAGCAAGAAAATCAAGTAATTTCAATGCTCTGAAATAAAGTAATATTTTCCGTATTTTATTTTTTCAATTGATCGCGCGGTTGGTTCTGTGATGAGGAGGTAAAATGGATTTTTCATCTTCTATTTTCAACAATAACTCCCAAATTATTGTGCCATTTTTTCAGACTTTCGGATTTCTAAAATCATTGGAGCCTACTATTTTGAAACTACAGTTTAAACACTACAAAGAAGTACGCTCACTGCTCCCTTACAACAATTTTATATAACAAACAGAGGCTGCAAACATTTTGTAGATATTTAATGCAGAGAACTTGAAAATTAAAGGCAGGTCAATAGTAACCGGATAGGTATTCATGCCGGCTGGTACGTTCGTGAAATATCGTGGTTTTATGTAAATTTCCACGTCTTGCTCCAACTCACACCGGTTCGCTCGCTGTTTATGTAAAATTTATTCAAAACGTACGCCCTGCATGAAAACGAATTTATTTTTTATTACATAGCACGTGGTCATATTAATTTTCAAATTCTTGAGGGTTGGAAGCGTTTAGTGAATGTGTAGTTTCGAATATGATCTTAATGCTGACTGAATGGAAGCAAAGTTCTGAGTTGAAAGGTGGCGTAGCCATGCCATTTCATGATAGGATCAGTTCTTCTAGAGATAAAGTTCCTTTGATGGTGAACTGCATCAAAATCTGTTACGTGGTTTAGAAGAAGTACGCAGAAAAACTGACTGAGGCCAACATCGACTTTGTCTTATACTATCTAGAGCACAGATAATAAATAGAACTGACCAATACCTTTTTCTTTTAATTTAGTCTAAAAACATTACGCGTAGCTAGACAGCCTACAGTTTGCAAACAATTTCTATTCCTATGTCAAATAATTCCGATTTTATCTCCCAGTACCCACTATCCAGTGGTCAGAGCTATTTCAAGGGTATTCCAGTGTGTGGGTCGACAGTCCCTTGTATTGTGTCGTCGCGAATATCTGCCAACGCGTCAATGGCGTTTACCTTGTTGATATCGAGACCAGATTCTATTGAAAACGAGACCTGGAAATGGTTACTGGTTTTAGAAATGGCAGATATGTTTTCTTTGTTTGGGTATTGTCAGGTTTTAGTATCTAAGCTTATGTCTGAGGGAGTGTGTTTTCTTTTGTAGCTTTGTCTTTTGTTAGTGGATTAACATGGTCTGATGTTTTTTTCTTGTGTGTTGTCTTTGCGGTTTTATTAAGCAGCTGTCCTGTGCTTATTTCACTACACTATACTGACTATAGAAGTCAAATTCTCGTTCGTAATACGCGTTCAAATTCAACTCGTAACATTCATTGTATTCATAAAATGTTGTCAAAATTTTAGAAAATTTGAAGTATATCTGACAGTTTGCAACAGCTTGCGATACGAAGGCGAACGCTCCTTAAAATACAAGAATTGCTCATCTGAAGTCTTAATAAATCAACCAATTATTCAGAACCAACAATTACAATATCATCAGCAAATAACGAAAGAAACCCAATTAAAACCAAACCATGATTTATTGCCAAGATTAAGATATATCCAGCGCAATATGCAACGTCGAAACGAATACCCCTTCTAAATACCATATCAATATCTGGCTACTGATCCTTTCTAACTCCATTCCAATTAGATTGAACTTTAAGATCATCAATTTAGGCTTCAGAATAGAGTGTCTGTGCTAATGATCGATTGGACTGAAGGAGAGTGGCTCATCAAACATGCAGGCCTGTCTACCGAAGTGTTCGGCGCTATTCGCTAAAATGTCTCAATCTGGGGAGCCATGAACCTTCTACTTAATAGATGATTAGTTCGAGCCACTGAACATGTTGCGGCACTTGTGGGTTCTTCATTATGAGATATTTAAGTCTAACGTTGTAGGAAGGTGAACTTTGTGTTCATTGTGAGATAGGATTCTGGATATTTTAGGGTTAATGTGCAAATCTCGTATAAACTTTGGAAGTTTCAAATATCATCTACTCACAGCTAGTGCAGGACACGAGTGAGTGTTTGCTTTATTTATATTGATTACATAACCACAATCGGCAGTTGTAACAATTTAGACTGTGACAGTTCCTTATTTTATATCATAGCAGTAAGGACGAATTTAGTATGCAAGCAAGAATTACCATTGGTTGAAGCAATTCTGTAAGTTTTATTTTTTTTTTATATATAAAGGAGTCAATTTAGTTTAGATCTTCGCCACTTTGCCGCTGATAGCGCATACATTCTTTAATTCTAATTTTAGTCAGTTTTCTCACCCAACCTCCCACACAAAAAGATTTTTTACTCCCAAAACCTACCTGGAAATCGCAAGGCCATCTTGAGGCTCTTAATGTTATCATCAATTTAATCTGCCCTTTAAAATATATCCTTTTTAGTTTCATTTGGCAAATTCTGCAAACCGAATATCAAAGTCAGGAAAGGTCAAATATTAAGGTTTGAAATTTTAACGAGACTTCTTGGCAATAACCGTTTAATTTGAAATACTTGAAGCATCTTATTTGAATTCTTGATGTTGGGGTTTTTAGAAGTGCTGACATAAGAAAAATTTACCTAGGGATCAGTATTTCTGAAAGCGAAAACGGAGTCATTTCATCATTTGTAGGCCTAGAATTCTTAAAAGGCATCACTGTTTTGTTTAAGTATCGTATAACATTTTTTATCAGATCCGTTTGTGTTCTCGTCTTCAACTCAATCCTTCTTTAGATAGTACAAACAATAGCAGCTGTTGTCTCCAAACCTATAAAGGGATGTGTACTTACGTTTCCAAATACTGGAAGACCCTGTACACCGGTTTTCTGTAGACCAGGAATCCATCGCACCGCTCCATGGTTACCACTTTCTAGGACTTCCCACTGTTCAACACCACCTCACGTTATCACGAGACCACCACAGACCACACTCTACCACCACATTTACCATTCTACAAAGATTCGTTGATATCGTACAAAAAGATCCGGTAAAAAAGGTTTATATCCACTGTTATTTATTTGCAATTACACTAGAATCTCGTAAAAGTTTTAAGGCGATCGTCAACTATTAAAAAGTTTACAAAATTCTTTTGGTCCTTTAAGGTGACTTCGTTCTATATTTAAGGCTGATTTATTGGTTACAGTGTATAAATATTTGGTAAAGAAGCACTTAATTTTACACTAGAACTAATAATTTAACGCCTAAAAGGCGATCACAGTCCACTTTTGATTGGATTCTCAACAATTTGGCAGAATACTATAAACCTGCTTGTCTGAAAAAGAAGAAAATTGGTTCAGCAAAAAAGTTTTGCGCAAAGGTTTGTACGTAAACATTGATTTTATCACAATAGCTTTTATTTTCCGTGTATCTGAAGTCTGCGAAAATCGGTATCAGGAGTTGAGCCAACAAAAGGCTTCAGGAACACGTTTTCCGACCTTTTGCGTTAAAGGACTCCTTTCTCGGCAACCCTTGTCATTACCGAGACGTCAATATCGTTCGCTCTCGCGCTTTCCAAGTTCCAATGCGTCGTATCCACGCGATCGACTTGAACACTCGGAGGAGACATGAAAACGTATGACTTTTAGTACTCTACTGGCATTTTATATCGCGCAGTTTCACTCGTAATACGTAGGGGGATTTTTGCCCCAATGAATCATTTTATATATATGTATGATACATACAGCTAATCATAAAGTTGGACTTGTAAATATATAGCCATATTCCATAACTGGAAAAACATTGTGCAAATACTAAAAATACAGCAGCATTCACTGGCATATATTATCATTTAGCCGTTGGGACGTTGCCGTTGTCAGCAGCATCCGGCGACAGACAATTGTTCCGGCAGAGATAACAAACACGACATACATACAAAACACTGTTCACACCATTCAGGGCCCTAACTAAACATTACTTTTCCAATAATAAGTGTGAATATGAGCAAACTGCCACTAATTTTAATAAAAAAGAGCGTCAAAAACATGTTACTCATAAATAAATTTCACTTGAATCGTAACTTCTTTTTATATTTTTACTTATATACAGACATCGACGAATATGGAACCTTGTTTCGAAAGCATGCGAGCCCGGCGCCGTGCATGACATGTGTACGCATCGAGTGTCCAGACACGACTGACCAATAAAGCGTCCGCGACATGCATTCTGTATCCCAAATATGCGTACGCGCATCGCCGGAAGCAGGTGTCACGCGCGCCACCTGTTCCCGTCGCGAATACCAAAAAGCGTGCTGACTTAAACAGTCAGTTGGAACAATGACCTGTCTGCACAACGGGTACCCCACACATGGCTAATTAGGACTTATTTCGGCATCGATACAGGCGCAAGCGGCTATCGAATGTCATCTGTAATCTTAACAACGTGGCATACATACTGTATTGATGAATTTTATGTGTACAGTTAGACGGCTAACCTTTGTTGTGGCCGCGAGTACCGGTCGAGCAGGTTGATAAATATTTGATGGATTGCAGCACCTTTTAAGTGGTGTTAACATATTAATTAACATACTGAAGTATGATGGTAAATAATGGTTGTTAAAACTTTCGAAGAAAATGTGATGGGTTAGTAGTTAATTAATGCTGAGCGTGCAATAGCATAACTTTATTTTAACACGGAAGTAAACCATGCTTTAATAGAATAGATGAAGACCATACTTTTTCCGCCGTTACAACATCATAAAACGTGTATTTATAATATGTAATTTCACTAACATCATATAAGATGACGCACTTCAAGAGTCTCAAAATCTCAGTTGTTACATCTCGTCCACTTTAATATTTCATCTAAAATCCTGCATAAAAGCCGAAACCTGAAAGCTGCCGGAGCTTTTAAGAAAACAGGTCACGAATATGGTCCAAAAATATGAAACTTAATAAACTCTGGAAGAGATTTATTCGCGCGGACGCATCCAGTTTCTGACAGAGTGAATCTACGTGGGAACAAGTTAGGAAGTTAGCAACTGACATTCAGTGCTGATGTAAACATGAAACAAGCAGTATGTTGAAGTCACGGGACTTATTTGTGTTTACAGCGGCTGGATGGCCTTGTCTGAGAATTTTACTTGAACTTCTGTCAATTTTTGCCGGAATTCATCCTTGGTTGGATTTCAACAGGCGGTTTACTTCTGACTCGACTTAGGGTAGGCCAGAGAAAATGTCCAAATAAATTTAAAAAAATAACCACATTATTCAGGGTTGATTTTTAATTAAATGAGTTTTTTTAATTTTTTTTTAATTGCCTATTTAAAAAAAAAAACCAAAAAAAAGACACCAAATTTCAACCCTGAATAATGTGGTGTGTTTTTTTTTGGACATTATTTTCTGGCCTACCCTAACTCGAACCACTGCACGCCACTGCTTCTGAGTATATAATTTAGAAAAGGGAAACGTAATGCTTCTATTCTTTGTTTCTTGTAAGCTTGAGGCCTATTCTAAATGCTTGTGCAATCGCATTCGCAATTGTATATAGGAAGCATATGTCAGAAGAGGCAGCACTGTTAGCGACAGCTGTCAGTGTCACAATGGCATCTGTCATTGCGTTTGCAGAGCTTATTGAAACAAAACCATAATATCATAATTTTCGACCTTTTGTGATTGAATTTAAAACTCTCTTATCACACCGCAACCAGAGCCTTGTAAAGCGACGAAACAAAATTGAAAGCGTTTTGACATTTTATTCAAGTGTTAATACTGAGCATTATCACGCAATTTGTGATTTACACGGGCAATAAAGTTTTCATATCGAGAGGGTAATCAGCCAAAGTTTCCCAAATTGGAGCTAAACACGCCATCTTCCCTCAGGTTTTATTAGGCTCATTTCAAATAACTAAACATTGTTTGACAATGTTATAAAATAATAACGAAACATGGTTTACATGCCCGATTTCTGGAATAAAAAAAAATCGTAGAAAAATAGGCAAACACGCGTTAGCTCCTCTGATTGGATGATACAATTTTAACACTCCAACCACATTATCTGACTTGCTCGCAATTAATGAGGTATCGATAAAATCTGTCCAGAAACCAGGGGAAAGTTACAAGATTCAGAGAGAATGTAAAATACAGAACAGATGAAATAAGAGCGAATTCCATTCACCAAACATGTTTAAAAAAACAGCAACAGATAATTTCAAACGAAAACTCAATTAAGGTCTTGTTTTTCCTGCCGTGTAAAACCTTCATAGACCCGTTCCTAATTAAAACGTGCTGCCAACATCAAAGAAACGAAAATCATGCGCACCCATTGAATTTCCATACCCCAACTCAAGCCCGCTCATGTGGACATAGACTAACTAACGCTGATATGGAACCTCAAAATTGGAACTCCTTTTAGTACCTGTGACGTCAGACTGTCTGCTTTTTTTACTATGTCGCCAATTTGTTAATGGTATTAGTCGTTATATATGTATACAAGAGTATACAGTAAACGTCGTCTGTCAGTCTAGCGAACTAAAAAAGTGGGGCATTTGCTTCGGGAAGGGGGTACAAGGGGTGTCCTTGTACACCTCTGGCTTTCACAAAAGCATATGGGAACATGAAGATATAAAAAGAATATTAGGTCAAAATGTAGTAAAAGAGAACTAGCAAAATCGAGGTACTTCGAGCTTCCTCGCAATCACGCTTGCATCCGTTTACTTTAGTTCTGGGCAAAAGAAAACCCATCCTATTTAAGGCAGGGTTTTGGACACGCACCCCCTTGAAAATAGTCCTGCCGGACGCTGCCTTAACCATGGGGTTGGGCAATGAACTGTGATCTTGGAAAATAAGTTAAAAATAAAGGAATAAGAATAAATGGACATACTCACACTATGTAAATGAACGCACTAACTTTTTGCACTCACAAGAAACTTGTTTTATAACTTCAGTCATGTTTCATTATCCCACATTAGGTAGGATAATTTTCTAATATCACACGTGCGAAGCTGAAACTGTAACAAAAATGTCGTAAATCCTAAGTCCTAACTAATGAAAGCCATGGTCTCAAAATTTTCCTTTTATCCAAATCCGATCAGCCGTTGAGGCGTGATTTATCAAACATCCAAATACAGACTTTCTCAAACATAATATTGGACAGGACTAATGGGCCAGTGGCTTAGTTACCTAACAAGTTATAAGGTGAAGTTCTATCTGTCTGATTATTCCATTTACTAATTACTCCGAGGCTTTAGCTAATGACTAACCATAAAATCGCTACTTGTTTTTCCATTTACAGAATTGGATAAACGTGCTGCATTGTATTTATTTACTGCTGGTTTGATGCGAAATGCCATGAATAAATGACATTCTAAATTCAAATGCAACGTCTTCGGTATACAACTTCCGAATTTTTTAAACTTATTTTGTAAACACTATAATGGTTAACAAAGGACTTTTTAGTTGCAGTGTTTGGTCACAAATATTTACATACATTTATGACCAAACACTGCAACTGGCGTTTAAATTTGGGAAATCCACTCCACTCCACATAGTCGCAATGAAGGACAACGCACTCATTAATAAGATAAATAATCCATTATTTAATATGGGGATCACCTCTGGATTAATATCTTCTTATCAGAGCAAAGCAAAAGAAATCAAACGGCAATGTTAGTCAATCAGTGAAATTCATTAGAACAACTTATAATTGACTTCCTGGCACACAAAAAAAACATGGAAAAGGCGACAAAAACAGAAAAAAGCATCCATTTAAAAGGGTGTGCACGGCGTTCTCATAAATTGTTCTACACTATTAAGCAGGACACTGGGCCATTACTGGGGGCATAAAACCTGTTAAATTACTGCGAAATAATCAACCGAGGCTTGAGTTACGACATTTTGTGAGATAAAAAATACTGCCAATATTATCAATGCGAAAGATTGGATGCTTTTATGAATATTTTTTTAAATATAGTAAGTAATTAGATGCCTTCCAGATAAGAAAGTGAAAATGAGCAGCGACTTTTCTTGTAAAATTGTATAAAGAACTAAACCGATTTCATCATGTGTTGGTCAAAAGCTTTGTAAGTTAAAATAAGTATAGTTCTTTGATAACTACACTATGACATAAGTAAAAACCGATAAATATTGAGTTTTCTCAAATAAGAAACACATCAGTTATCCTAATTAACGCTGTAAGCCACATAAATGTCCCTCACAACAGAACGGATACAAGCAAAACGAAAAACACGCAAACAGACAAGCAAAAGTTATACTCCGCTATCGCATCCAGTTGCTTGAAATATACATTTTCTATCTTTATTTTCTTTACTAAAGAATTTTCCACAACAAACTCCTTCAGAGACCCTTCAGATTTTTCTTTAGAATTCTCGTCATGCGACGCCGACGTTGGATGTCGTATCTTGGTCCCGGGAGAGTCTCCTCTATAATATAATAATACCTACATTCCTCACTCCTCTGAGAGTCCCACAGAACACGGAATCACCTGCGGCGACGACGAGTGACGCTTTCAGGTACTTAAATAGTTATACAAATACAACCAATCTCCCACCATGTTCAGGTTGGCTTCCACTCGAATCGGATCCAGCTTAATATAGCCTGATAGTAGCTACTTTAGATAAGTAAAACCTACAACCCAGTTATTAAGTTACCTAGTTAATGAGTTACTTCTAGATTTTGCCGGCTTCTGACAATCCGTAACGACTGTCAAAGATTTACAAATGACAATATTTTGTTGTTGACATTATTTTGCCACGACCTCCCCTTATATAATAATAAGACTGTTAACTAAGCAAATCTAACTAGCCCGTCGATATTCTTCCAAAAAACATGCGAATTGAGAACCTCCTCCTTTTTTAGAAGTCGGTTAAAAACATTGGTCACGTATTTTCACGTAAACAAAAAACGAAGACGTTACAGTGCGTTGAAAACTCGTGACATCACTACGTGCTACATTTTTATACCATGATGTGACGTCATAAGACCCCTCCCCCCCTCCCTCCCTTTGATGCTTTTTATCTTCGTCAATTCTTATAGATTTAATAAAGCAAAAAACGTGCCCAATATTTTTCTCTTCTCTCATTATATTCTCTTTAAGTCTTATTATATTAGTAAAAGGTAAGTACCTTCAATATAATTGAGTCAAGTTTCTTCAGTGACAAGCAGTCAAAATTGGCACAGGTGGTCTGTGCCAATTTTGACTGCTTGTCACTTGAAGTTTCTATGAGTAAATGGTGACACTACAGTCCAATTACAGTTATTTTAAACCTCTGATTTTACTTCAGCATCCTTTTCTGTCATAGCCATTAGGTTACCGTGAGAGGTAAAATAACTGTAAATGCACTGTGTAGGCTTAGTTTATATGCAAAGTTTTGTCAATGCCATCTCTAACCACCAGGACCTTTCAGTACTCTGTGGAGAGGCCCAAGATGAACAATGGTCTCCATAATGGGAGTGCTCCGGTGATAATATCATTAGTGCGAACTCGTTCTGTTGATAGAATCAATTGGTGACGGGCATCGCAAATATTTTGTGCGTATATTTTTAAGTCAATAAGGGTGGTGTGTGAAAATATTCAACGTCAACATGATTTTGGTGGCTTTTACCCAACCGATCCAGAAGGAGAATAATGTTTTTCGACAGTGTGTACTGTGTATTTATATTTCTTTGACACGATTTGTAGCCTAACCGGCCAGACAGATTTTAACAATTTAGGTACCACTAAATTCTTATAAGAGCCGAAAGAAGAAGAAGGCTATATGAATTTTGAAATAGGTACAGAAAAAGATGGCGGGTGCCGTTAGGTTAAGACTTCATGTAGAAGTCCTATTTTGTGTAACTGTCATGTGGGATATCATAGATATCTATAAAATAAAAAGCTCAAGGAAACTATTCCAAAAAAACAAAAACAAATCGTGTTCTTTTTTCGTTAACTATTTTATTACTGTTTAGTATTGTTCATATTTATCATCTACTTGCTCTTAGTAAGTATTGTAGAATGTTAAAACAACAGAAGAATATAGTTACAGTTTGCAGCAAAGTTAAAACATTTTATAAAAGCTTAAAATCGTGACAAAAACGCATCAGACAGTCCGCCATTTAGTCCTAATCACTTTTACAGTAAAAATTACACCTTCTCCTTCTCATTATCGAATATTCACACGTGTGAAAGAGATAGTGAAAGTTATTCACAGTCAAACGACGTTGAAGAAGACATTGGTGGGCATAACATAAAAAGTTATGGCGTCATTGTTTCCATAGCGACATAGAATGCCATTGACTCCGGAGCTAGGGAAGAACCCAGCCTTCGTCTAGTCGAGCCTATTTGTAATGGAAATAAGTTTAGAAAGGATTGAAAGCTAATTCTTATAGAAATAATGTGAAAAGTGAAGGAATATAGCTTACATTATGGATAATTAACGGTAAATAGGAGTAAAATATTGGTAAGAATTTGTTTTAGTTTGAATTGTGAGTTGTGTTATGCGATGATAAAATCTTATAAAAAAGTCGTGATTCTGACTCTATACTCCTCTTGTCCTTTTGTTATAAAAAGCTTTCAAATACGAAAACATGGTTTAAAGCTTCAAACAAACAAAAAAAACAAAATAAATATTTTTGTCTATGGCAAGTTGACAGCAGCTGTCAAATAAAAGTGCAGTGCCCTTCTTTTTGAAATGATGAAAGAAAGGTGTGAACACACTAATAACAAAGGAATGAAAAGGGTTCCCAATCAATATTCAATTGGTTTCATATGCATACGTTATATTTATAATTAGAAGCATTCAGATTCTCGTCATACCTTTCTACTTGAACTGATTAAAATATTAGAAACGGTATTTAGTCATTGTTTATTCAAGCCCTTTGGTGCTCATTATGACACCATAAACAGTCCCCGTTTCTGTATTATTTAAGTATGTTGATATAAGAACGTGTCAAAGCCTACTTTAATGACAAATTTTCAGGCTTAAGCTGATACTTAACTCCGAATTCATAATTCAGAAATTGGAGGAGCTTTATAGAGTGTTATTTGTAGTTATAATAATAATAATATTTTAATTCAGACATAGTCCATACATTAAATAGAAATTGAATAAAAACATTACATACATTCCGTTAAGCAATGTGTATGGATTCTTATTATTCATAATGAAATATGTATGTAATTTGTATAACAAATATATACAGTAATAAAACATTAACCTAACTTACCCAAAGCAAAAGAAATGCATATCTCTTTACCTGAACTTCTTTACTTCAGAGCAAGTATCCACCCATTCAGTAGTGCAATTCATAACATGTCTAAAAACACCCATTAAATTACACAAATTCATTGTTTTAATATAACAGCATTAATATTAAAGCAATTTAAATTGTCTTGTGGCCACTGTTTTTTATTCAAAATACGAAGAGACACTGCAAAATGTCCACTGGCAGGATAGTGACTGACTCGATGACTGTAGGTACTAAAGGACACTCCAGCAGTTGTTTGTTTTATTAACATTATTATGGAAAAGCATGAAATATATCCTCGAATGCGGTCTCCAGGAAAAACATCATCAATAGGTAAGGTCGAACAATCTCGCTTTGTGTATTGTTACGCCATTTTTATACCTACGGTTAATTTCATAACAAGATGCTTCACGTTCTTGTGCCTGAAACTGGAAGCTGGTATCCGACTGATGGACGATACCTGGCCGAAGCTGAAGGTATTATGACCTTAAGAAACTCGGCTCATGATATTGCCTAAAATGTTGAATGAAACGTTTTTTTTATTACAATTACCTTGCAACACACAAACAAAAAAAAAATTGGCAAGTACCAACATTTTTTTTTTGTTTATACCGAATTAGGGCCGTCACTTCTTGATCGATTTTAACTATTTTTTCACCAATGGAAAGCTACAGTATCAGCGAGAAACATAGGCTATAATTTATCTCCCTATTGCCACGGGAAAGGGAACTACGCGGGTAGAACGGCGGGGCGCTGCTAGTTACATAGATTATGTCAATTTCGCTTATTTTCGGAACTTGCTGAAAACCTTCGGATTTGGCCAAAACCGAAAGTTTGGGGTTCTCTCTTTGAGGACAACTCCCTATTAGAATTTTATTAAGTATAGGTGCATTCCATTGTTAAAACAAAGCACAACTGCGAGCACAGTTTACGCAAGTTTTAGTAAGATTTGAGTTGAAATGAAAAACTTCAAAAAACAACGTAATAACGTACATTTTAATTCCCAGTTCCTGACAATTTAAACTGAAAACCTGACGCAAAATAATAAGCAGCTAATTTGTCTGTTTATTCATAATCCCAAGGCTTGCAACACTAACGAACCTGCACAGACTGTGTCGGTGTAGCTGCACGGCACAGAGAGGAAACGACGCGGAAAATACTCTTATATTCTACAAGGGTTTTACACGGATAATTTACTTCATTCGCCTCATCTATATTTTATTTTAATAGCTCATTAAAGTTAGGAACATGATCTTGTTAAGTCCTTGCTGCTTGTTTCTACTTGGCTTTGTATTTCAACAGTATTACAGCCTTGGGTTTGCGCTATAGAGGTTTTATATGTGATGGGCTTTTATGTAGATTCACTAATTCATGTAAAAATAAGTTAAGATTATATAGAGAGCAGTTTGGTAATAATCGATTTTAGATAACGAAATCGAATTCCATTATAAAAATGAAAAAACAAATGTAATAATATTAAAATTCCGTATAAAATAAAAAGGTGCAATATATAAAACGGAACATGCCAGCATATCAGTCATAGACGTAACCAGTAAAACAATTACTATGAACCTACATAAAACAACGACACCTACCGATGATTACCAAAACATATTCAACAGAAACAAAACCAACACCCACTTTATCAAAGACGTTCCCTAAGTAATACCTCCCTACAATAACTTATTATTTAAAAGTTCCTCCTCGGCTAAACGGTGAGGTCCTAGGAGAACTGACCCAATAAATAGTAGTTACGATGGAGCGGAAGAAAAACGAATAACTATAACATCGGATTTTCTCATCTCGGTAAAGTTATATAAATGTTACGTTACGGGTAATAGCAGAGATAGAATAATGGATGATCTTGGTGAAGTCATGATTTAGGAATTCGGTTTTATGGAAGGAGACGGCAATAGGAAACGTATTAGAAAAGCGAAAGACTCGACTCCATCGGATTTTAATTAAACTTGGCACACGAGGTAGATTATGACAGTTCATTTTTATTATGGCTGAAATTATTGGGTTACCAATCTGCACGTAATCGAAGCTAGTTTATCTTTCCTTTGTACGTTTGTTTATTATGATTTCACGCCGAAATCGCAGAACCGATTTTGAATTTTGGTAAAGAGATAGATGGGATCCTGAGTACGGTTATAGACTACTTTTTATACTACCGCGAGCTAAACCGCGGGAAAAAGCTAGTATTATTTATTATACGGAAGCAGTTTCGCATTTTTAGACATAGGCATATGGCAAAAAGCCTGTCTAAAAAATTACACAATATTTCATCTCTATGTATCCAGTTCGTAGCAGTTTTTGCCACATTTAATTCAGGTATTTATTTGTAAACTCTGAAAGCTTACAAGAAAACGTGTAGCGAAATACCTAAATGAAAACGCAATATGGTCCAAAATATTTAATATGTCAGGATGTTCTCCCAAAACCGCGGCGGCGCCCGAGGCGATTAGAGCCACAATTGCTTCCATATTTGATGTGGCACGTCATACCACCAAGTTGTTATTAAAAAAGATATTTCTAGCGATAGTAACATCTAAGAAAACAAATAATATACACACTAGTTTTAGCTTTGAACTATAGACAGAGTAGAGTGTACTGCGTAGTATTATTTATCGTTTATTTTTACTCTGGTTATACAATTAACTAGAGTCCAAAAGCTTTGTACATTTACTGACATGCCTTAGTCTTGTTCTTTTCTCTTCTGTCAAATCCATCTAAGGATTTCTGTGGCTATAAATAAGATCGCCCATTGTAACATGCTTCTAAGTTCTAGACTTTAATTTGTTATGGAATACAATATAGGGTATTCTTTCTATAGTGTAAATCTCAAGCCACATGAGTCAAATTTACTGATCACAGACTAAAATATTTAAAAAAAAAAACCGAGAGTCGAGCGCCCTGTCTCTGAAAATTGCTTAACGGGGCACCGAGCTTTTTATACACAAAAACGCGCTTTTATAACGGTTGTTTGAAGTAGTAAACAATAAAATTAAAATCTAAGGAAATAAATTGGTATTATTGGCCATATATACTAGGCAGTATACACGATGAAAACACGATTTGATAAAGTTGGCTCGATAGAATAAATTCACAAAGTTACCTCTAAAAAACACAACAAACGCTTAGTACGGCGTGAATACTTCGCGAAAGGTCATCAGTTTTTTAATAATAACAAAACTACATGTTTTACACAACGTATACACTTTACATTTTCAAAATATGTATTTGTTTAACAATAAGAAGGAAATACCTAAATTCGCGCGAATTTTTCCCATTATAAGCAGAGCCGCCGCGCCGCCCTCCTGTCCGCTTTAGTCCGCCGTCGGCCATCGGACGGGGAGCTTGTGTCGCTTGCGCTCACGCGCGGATTTAATAACGTAACGAAGAAAATTGTATGAAAATGAATTGTAGCGTATTTGAAATGGGGAACAAAGTAAAGAAATCAAGACAGAGAAGGGGTTGGCGAAAAACCAATGCTAAATAAACGCTTGCATGAAGAAATGAATTAGGGTAAGGCCACCAAAATTGTCAAATATAATATCACAAAAGTAACACAACAGATTTTCTGTTACCGTTACACAAATGTAACCCAAAAGTAACACATCTTTTGCGTAAAGGTGGTTTCATAATGGTTAAATAAATAACCTTAAATAATACAAGATATTTTTTTGCTGTAGTAGTAATGAAATACGATTTTTAAACGATATACTTACCTTAAATTGTAATAATGAACTGAAATAAAAACATGACACAAATCTGTCATACAGCATTTTTATTTATTTATTTTTTATGTAGGAACACACAATATACTAAAAATAAACTTTTTACAAAAAATAAAACCGACTTCTAAACAAAAAAACCAAAAAGTATAAAATAACTTTAATTTCGGAACTCGGTGTTTTTGGTTGCTTTTTTGTTGTTGAACACACCGATTTCCGAAATTAAAGTTATTTTATACATTTTGGTTTTTTTGTTTAGAAGTCGGTTTTATTTTTTGTAAAAAGTTTATTTATTTTTCACTTTTTAGTGGTTCCCAGCTAAACATTCCCATCACAGCGTACGTGGTATAAATTGGTGTAAACAATAAACAAACATGCGATTTCAGCTATCCTGACAGATTAGCTATCATTTATTGAAATTAACAAAAAAACCGCTTGTTCGATTTAGATAAAAAATTTATGGGACCATTTGGGAAGTATACCCTTTCCAACAAAAAAAAAAGAATTTTCCAAATCGGTTGGCAAGCGACGGAGTTATGCGCGAACAAACATTAAAAAAAAATACAAACATCCGAATTGAGAACCTCCTCCTTTTTTAGAAGTCGGTTAAAAATAGAAAATTTTGTACAGAAACCAAGAGCACAAAGATACTGCTTATTTCAATAGAAATTTCTTCCAGCGGAAAAGCTATTGCTTTTGATCTTGATATTTTTCAGGATTCGTTATTTTTAACTTTTCAATTTTTCAATCTTTCAATTTTCAGGGTAAATTTCATGGAAGACCGATTACAAAATTTATCAAACTCTAGAATTGCAAGTTCAGAAACTAATTATTTTTATGAAATAAGTGTTACTTTCATCCCAAACCAGATTTGTTGATAATTATAGAAATTATAATTACATCAAATGTTCTGTTTTATTATAGGATGCCAATTACACCGAAACAAAATTGTTGTCTTCCAGCAGAGATTCACTAAAAATAATTATATACTAACCGTTGGTATCGCACATAACAATTTTGCTGGCTTCTTTATTCCCGAAAAAGTCTTGCCATAACGAACAAAGTACTTACCGTGTAACTTCATTATCAGAAATTCAATAGAATCTGCCTGCAAAAACATACTTCGACTTTTAATTCTATTCTTGACACTTGACAGTTCAAAGAAAAATAATGTTACGTGTTTTGAAGACAAGTTATTAAAAGTCGCATGGTCCTCATATAACGTATTGTGTATTTCAGAGGTTCATTTAATGTTAGTCTGGCGGCTTTAGTTCTTTATGTGGCCTACCCAAATGTCTTACGATTTGCCGAACTTTGGCATTGTTCGGCAAATCGTTGTGCTCCATAAAGTTTTAAATTTGAGCTACATGATAACTGACAAATGCTTGCACTGTTTGGACAGGTCCACTCAAATCTCAAACGCCGGAGTACCCCAAGGCGGTGTCCTCTCCCCTCTAGTGTTCTCGCTATTTAGTACCGATATTCCCACTAGTACTAAGACACAGCTAGCTCTGTTTGCTAACGACACGGCGATCTATTGCTCCGGCAATAGCGAGAAGGCAATAGCCGGCCACCTCCAGAGATCCGCAAACGCACTAGGCGCTTGGTTCCGGAAGTGGAGAGTGGAAGTCAACCCAGAGAAGAGTCAGGCGATCTTGTTTTACAAGCCCCAGACTCGTCTCTTCCCACCACGTCCCAGCCCAATCACGTTATTTGGCAAGCCGATCCCTTGGGTAGAGCAAGCCAAATATCTAGGTCTACTGAAAGCTTACTTTCGGAGAGCACATAAAGACGGTACGCAGTCGTGCCGTTTTCGCTCTCGGTAGGCTTCATTACATCCTGAATGCACGCAGCAAGCTATACCTGAAATGCAAACTACGCATTTTCACCACGTGCATACGCCCGATAATGACTTATGCGTGTATAGCCTTCGCCCACGCTAAGCCTCACCAGATCCATAGGTTGCAGGTTATCCAAAATCGGTTTCTTCGAAAGGTTACGGAGCCCCGTGGTACGTTAGGAATGAGCGACTCCATGTCGACCTCCGCATCCCCACCATCAAACAGTTCATGATACGTTTTTCAAAGCGTTTCATAGAGTCCGCTGAAAAGCACCAGAACCCCCTTATCGTATCGGCTACCAGATACACGCCCTCCCAGATCAGCAAGATCCGCCGACCGCGACATACCCTTGTTGAGCCCGATGACCCCATCACCCAGAACCAAGAGAGTAGTAGGGAAACCAGTACTCTTAGGAAAAACAAACACAGACCGCGTTCCGTATACCGGCCTCGCCGACGAGGTACATTGCGACGCCCCCGTCAAAACCCTCTTTTGCCTAACGAGCCAGCCTGCGCCGCTGAGCCATTACCGTTAAATCACCAAAATAATATCAACCTGACCCAGCCTGTCCCTTGCTGCCCTCCCTCAATGACCCTGCTAAGCCGAGGCCCGTGTCCCACAGGGGATGCCCTTAGCGAGCGGTCATTTAGGTTTTAAGTAGTTTTTAGCCCTGGCTGGGGGCCTTAAATTCATTTGAGACCACCACAGGATTTATCGGTTAGGCAGTAACCAGCCTTAGTGTGCTGAACTGCGAGTGATGATACCGAGAGCTTTTTTCAAAAAAAAAATCTCTCGGGATCATCGAAACATTGGACATCGTACGAACAACATATGCATAGAAACTGTCGCGTTCCGTATCGTTGAGTTGTATAGGTGTGCCTACAGTGTGTGATTCGCTAGTGTGACTGACTTGTTCATGAATTGCAATCTGATTTGAACTGCAAACCGTTTCAATATTACGGTATAACCAACACTACCCTTATTACGCCCACAGTACTAATTAAAATAAGCCTGATGCTAACGAGAGACAGACATACCTTCTCCGACAAGTACATTTGTGAAGTTAATTGAATATAGTTTATTCTTACACCAACTCAAATAGCTGTTTTTTATTAAAATCTGTCAAATTAACCGTCAAGTTACTGAATGGAATTAAAAGTCGAACCTTACGTACTAACGAAAGTAGTTTTTACTGAATCTACTTTGATGAATAAATAATTTGAAATTGAAAATAAAAGGTCGACTACTGGGATTTTTACCCTACTTATATAGCCGATAAGTTATTATACGCGCGGCGCGCGGTCGGCTCTGCTCTCTTGCCGGTGTGCCTCACGCACACATACACGAAGCGCATAGAATACCTAAAATCGATTAGCGCTAGAAACTCGGTGCGCCCTTAAGTCACCGCTTAGTCGCCAGATGATTAAAAGATCAACGATAAGCAAACCGATTATGACTATATACGCCTTTACTACCGAAATAAAGTTATTACTAGCATCAAGACGGGTGCGTCTGTACTTACAAAGTCTCAATAAACTCAACTGCATGCAAGCACAGCTGCCACACTTACTCTTTAGACAGCTGCTACCAAACTTGAAGACATGAAAATTCAATTTAATGCTAACATAACTTTATTGCAGCCCAAATAGGAGTCTACGTCAGATGTTATGAAATGCAACCTGCATTCAGGAGGAGCAATCGGTAAATGTAACAGCGAGTTCCCTAAAGCTGAAGTAGACACAAAATATCTGAGATATATGGGTGAAAAGCTGGCTGGAATCTGAAGTCTGCGATACGGCACGTTTGCTACGAAAAATATGGGCTTAATCCGGTAGTAGACAGCATGCTACTACGCAGAGTTGTGGCAATTTATGAAGCTTGGCCCGTTGGCTATCATGTTGTACTCGTTGGCATTTGTGAGGACTGAATTTATTTGATGTATCATCGTAGTGCTGCTTTATTTGTTACAGGAACTTTTCTTTTATCTAACCTGCTTCCTACTTATTTCGCATATGTGAAAGTCAGTATGTACTGACGTACGTGACGTATCTATGTCTACACAAATTTAGATGTAATTTGGAACACAGGTAACCATGGCTTGAAGTAAGACATTCTTTTTTTTATCATAGTGGTTTGTTCCCGAGGCATACTTTCATACGAGAGAAGCTACCATCAAAAGATAAAAATATCATAACGCAAAACTTTTATGAGTCAAAGAAAAATGACTCACACAGAACAACAGCTGATGTTGATATAAATCTCTGACTGAATCTTTTCGGATAATGCCCCTATGTTCCTCCTCTATTAAACAAAATTTGTAAGCATAGTTTATGGTCAACATTGTACAGGAAGCACCCAATTGATTTGATTTGATGAGGGTTTTATTGTACAGACAACAATAAAAGTAGCAATAAATGGGAAACGTTATCAGAATTACCATAAATTGTACTTTCCTGGACCAACTTAATAGGAGACGAGCATTAATTATCTAACTATTCTTTCACAGAAAATTAAGAAGGGTTGTAAACCAGCCATCGGAGCGTTATGGTAAACGATAACTTAAAAACCATTGAAGTAATAAGTACGTAAGTATCTATAGACAATAAAGCCTACTCTCTCTCTATTCCCATATTCCCATAGTTATAATATGTACTACACATGCCGTCAAAGTTATAACTGGCCAGCGCGAAATTGCTAATTCATAAAAAACCTGGTATTCAAAAATAAAATTGTTCCTTTTTCAAACCAACTTCACGCCTTCCATGCATGCATTGCAAACAACCCTCATTTTGCTATGGAGCCGCCATTAATCGAACAGCGCTGAACAAACATTGGTGAAACATTTTTCATTCACAATCCACGTTGATGGCCTTTGAAAAGTTGGCCGTACACTCGGCCAACAGTTGGTATTGTGCCGTGTTAATTTACGCCAAGTCCAAGTGCTATTGTTGGAACTAATTGGTTGCTTTCATCAAGTGTTTCGTTCAATTTGTTTGTTATATCTTTTGCAGTATATGAATTATGATCTGATGATAAGGGCTGTTAACTTTTGAGATGTGGTGTATTGTTTGGATACCTACCAAATGATTGATTGATTAATTGCCCCGCATAGCGGGAGGTATGCTCGTTTGCAGCATTTGGTTCATTCAAGATTTTTACTTCTATAACCTACAGCAGATTTGCCTCCATTAACATTTAAGCTCTTATGAAACATACCTACTTCAACTTATGTTTTTCAAAATTGATTGAGTCAGGCGTTACTTTGCGGAAATCCATTTTAAATTTGAAAATGAAAACAATATATCTAGTTTTAATTTCCGCGAATATTAGTGGGTTGCAGGTATGCACCTCCCTCCCGCCCGCTATATTATGCACATGCAAGATTACTGGGCAAATGCAAGGATTTTAAGCACATGCAGGAAGGCAATGCAAAACCCAACACCATTACCGACACGTGTTTCGCCTCTCCACGAGGCATCCTCAGGGGACGTGTTGACTCGCTGACCGTTGAGTTGCGACTGAGCATTTAGTACAAGGCACCCCCCTTTTATACACTGCCACCGTTGGTTATTTGTGTACAACTACCCACAAACATTCGCAGTAAAGGGGAAGAAACCAAATTCGTCTGGTCATTCAACAGTGCAAAATTATTATTATTACTATGTTTAAAAATCTCTAATTGTTCTAAAACACACAGCCGGAAACCCTTATCACAAATATGTAGTATATTAAAACTATTGTTGTCGCGCAAAGAATGGCCGGTATCAATTAGATGTTTCGCGAAATTCGATTTGTCCGAATGGCCATTTCTATACGCGGCAACATGTTCCCCATACCTTATGTCAAAGTTTCGGCCCGTCTGACCCACATACACCCCGTTGCATTCATCACAGACCAGCCTATACACCCCAGACTTTTTACTATTTTCTAAAATATCTTTTCCGTTACAAATACGGCGTATATTCTGGTCCGTTCTGAACGCCACATAAACGTTGTTTTTTCTAAGTAAATTACTAATTCTATCTGAAATGGGGCCCATATAGGTCAGACTGGCCACATATCTATTAATATTAGTACGCGGACATGCATATAATAGTGAACGAACCCTTTCTTTCTGCTTTTTACTAATTAAACTGTCTACCATTGACTTTGAGTAACCGTTAGAAATTGCGATCTGGTAAATAATATTAAGTTCTTTTACATAATTTTCTGCTGAAAGGGGGAGGGCAAATAATCTATGAATATAGCTGCGGAAGGCGGCTAATTTATGTTGAAGAGGGTGACAAGAAGAGGCTGGTATTGTCGTGTCAGTGTGTGTCGGCTTTCGATAAATTTGGAAATCTAAGTCACTATTGTGTTTTGTGATAGTTAAATCCAAAAAATTAAGGGAGTTTTGGGACTCTAATTCTAATTTAAATTTAATTTTTGGGTGAGTTTTATTTAGTTTTTTAACAAAAAGGTCTATACCAGAACCACCAAAACACCACCACCACCACCAGAACACACACCACCACCAACCACCAGAACCACCACCAGAACCACCACCAGAACCACGCCACCACCAGAACCAGACCACCACCAGAACCACCACCAGACCCCACCAGCCACCACCAGAACCACGCCGACCAGAATATACGCCGTATTTGTAACGGAAAAGATATTTTAGAAAATAGTAAAAAGTCTGGGGTGTATAGGCTGGTCTGTGATGAATGCAACGGGGTGTATGTGGGTCAGACGGGCCGAAACTTTGACATAAGGTATGGGGAACATGTTGCCGCGTATAGAAATGGCCATTCGGACAAATCGAATTTCGCGAAACATCTAATTGATACCGGCCATTCTTTGCGCGACAACAATAGTTTTAATATACTACATATTTGTGATAAGGGTTTCCGGCTGTGTGTTTTAGAACAATTAGAGATTTTTAAACATAGTAATAATAATAATTTTGCACTGTTGAATGACCAGACGAATTTGGTTTCTTCCCCTTTACTGCGAATGTTTGTGGGTAGTTGTACACAAATAACCAACGGTGGCAGTGTATAAAAGGGGGGTGCCTTGTACTAAATGCTCAGTCGCAACTCAACGGTCAGCGAGTCAACACGTCCCCTGAGGATGCCTCGTGGAGAGGCGAAACACGTGTCGGTAATGGTGTTGGGTTTTGCATTGCCTTCCTGCATGTGCTTAAAATCTTTGCATTTGCCCAGTAATCTTGCATGTGCATAATATAGCGGGCGGGAGGGAGGTGCATACCTGCAACCCACTAATATTCGCGGAAATTAAAACTAGATATATTGTTTTCATTTTCAAATTTAAAATGGATTTCCGCAAAGTAACGCCTGACTCAATCAATTTTATTAAGTCAGCAAGTACAGCTGAACAGGCACGGTTATACATTAAGCTGACCAAGCTTCACCGCATGGCAGGTCAAAACGTTTGGTTCAATCAACAGTGCAAACGTTTGAAAGTAATCCCACATTATATTAATATTAGCACCAACACACACAGCCGGGCAAGTGGATTTGCTTTACTTAAAGCAAAACAAATTTGGTTGAATGAGGAATGTCGGCACTGGTTTTCGGTTAGAGATAATATCAAACTTCACCTCAAGGTATTGTACACCGAGTTAACTTTCAAATTACATAATGTGGAGTTTGATATTTTAGATAACAAGGCTAGGGATTTGGCGTCTCGGTTAGCTCACGAAAAATATTTAACCCAGGTTAGGAAGTTGGAGAGATTATCTGGTGAGGGTCGGTACAATCAGCCATGTAATTCAAATAATATATCACATACATTTTACCCTCGCGTTTTAAATTATACTAATACACAGTTTCCCCCCGAAGAAATGTCTTTGTTAGAGAAAGGTTTAAAATACAATATTAAACCCCGACTTTCCCAGGAATCTCTTCAAACTTTGGTGGTGGACACCGAGATAGCTTGCTTCAAAGGAAAACAGGATGATGTCGTTAAACATCAAGTGGCAACTCACATTAAGAGAGTTTTCACGTCCCCTCCCAATCAAAATTTAACCGAAATTCACCTTTATCGGTCAATTCAGCACCGTATTAGGCAGAATGATTTAATATTAACAAAGGCTGATAAGGGAAATTCTGTCGTCATTTTGGAAAAAACTGCCTATACTCAAAAAGTTAACGACATCATCCTGGGGGAGGATTTTGAACGTCTTGGTGCGGATCCTACAAGGAAGTTTGCCCTCGAGATAAAGGATGCCATTAAAAACACGTCATACATATCAAAAGACCAATTAAAAAACCTTGTTCCTATGAATCCGAGGGCTCCTTTGTTGTATGGTCTACCCAAGACCCATAAAGATAACATGCCTGTACGTCCAGTTGTTTCTTACATTGGTGCCCCAGCGTACAATTTAGCTAAACGTCTCAACACTTTGTTGAGAAGTAGAACTTCTTTTAATCCCAAATATAGTTTGAAGAACAGCTTAGATTTAATTGAAAAAGTAAAAAATATCCAAATTCCTTCCAATGCAAAGTTGTTATCCTTAGACGTTGACAGCTTATTCACGAATGTTCCAATCGATGATTGTCTACGTATTCTGGGTATCCAATTTGAGAAGCAACGGTTACATCCTGGGGAAATTGTGGATTTACTTAACCTCACTAGTATTTGCATGAAACAAAATTATTTTAGATTTAATAACCAATATTATATTCAAAAGGAAGGGTTGGCTATGGGGTCGCCTTTAAGTCCACTAATGGCGGAGGTTTTTATGGATAACTTTGAATGTAAACATATAGTGAATGAACCTAATATTCTGTTTTATTATAGATATGTAGATGACATAATTATCTGCTGGAATGGTACCGTTCGACAAATAGACCTTTTTGTTAAAAAACTAAATAAAACTCACCCAAAAATTAAATTTAAATTAGAATTAGAGTCCCAAAACTCCCTTAATTTTTTGGATTTAACTATCACAAAACACAATAGTGACTTAGATTTCCAAATTTATCGAAAGCCGACACACACTGACACGACAATACCAGCCTCTTCTTGTCACCCTCTTCAACATAAATTAGCCGCCTTCCGCAGCTATATTCATAGATTATTTGCCCTCCCCCTTTCAGCAGAAAATTATGTAAAAGAACTTAATATTATTTACCAGATCGCAATTTCTAACGGTTACTCAAAGTCAATGGTAGACAGTTTAATTAGTAAAAAGCAGAAAGAAAGGGATCGTTCACTATTATATGCATGTCCGCGTACTAATATTAATAGATATGTGGCCAGTCTGACCTATATGGGCCCCATTTCAGATAGAATTAGTAATTTACTTAGAAAAAACAACGTTTATGTGGCGTTCAGAACGGACCAGAATATACGCCGTATTTGTAACGGAAAAGATATTTTAGAAAATAGTAAAAAGTCTGGGGTGTATAGGCTGGTCTGTGATGAATGCAACGGGGTGTATGTGGGTCAGACGGGCCGAAACTTTGACATAAGGTATGGGGAACATGTTGCCGCGTATAGAAATGGCCATTCGGACAAATCGAATTTCGCGAAACATCTAATTGATACCGGCCATTCTTTGCGCGACAACAATAGTTTTAATATACTACATATTTGTGATAAGGGTTTCCGGCTGTGTGTTTTAGAACAATTAGAGATTTTTAAACATAGTAATAATAATAATTTTGCACTGTTGAATGACCAGACGAATTTGGTTTCTTCCCCTTTACTGCGAATGTTTGTGGGTAGTTGTACACAAATAACCAACGGTGGCAGTGTATAAAAGGGGGGTGCCTTGTACTAAATGCTCAGTCGCAACTCAACGGTCAGCGAGTCAACACGTCCCCTGAGGATGCCTCGTGGAGAGGCGAAACACGTGTCGGTAATGGTGTTGGGTTTTGCATTGCCTTCCTGCATGTGCTTAAAATCCTTGCATTTGCCCAGTAATCTTGCATGTGCATAATATAGCGGGCGGGAGGGAGGTGCATACCTGCAACCCACTAATATTCGCGGAAATTAAAACTAGATATATTGTTTTCATTTTCAAATTTTATGTTTTTCAGACCTCACTAAGAAACTAAACACATGCACCAAAAGGGACCTGAAACGCAGGAAAGACAAATTTAACATCCGTAACAGCGTGCAAGCCGGCAGATAAAACCCATTTAAAGTGATACCGAAAACAAATAAAGAAATCAAGCAGAGATTTCATTAGAACTCAGAGAAGTCCCGACGCGGCATAATCGGAGGACTGCCGGCGCACAATGGTAGCAATTTGCAGTAATTACTACAGTGGAGACCACGCTTAACTTACCTGAGCGAACCATAGACGAGAGAACGCTGGAAGTAATTCACTATGAAAAGAAAACTTTCTCCAGGGAACTGATTGCTCAGTTTGTAAATAGGTACCCATATTCATCTTCCATATTTATCTTTAGCAGTCTTTTGTATAGATATTGATGTACTTTAAAGTGGTGGAAATATTTTCATTGTCATTTTTGTGACTTCAGATTAATCAGACCAAGTTATCTATGGTTGAAGTTTTAAACTTGGAACTCCTTTCAAGATTGATACTAAAGCAAAAAGCTTTTCCTAGAACGCTCGAAACGTTTTGTTCGTACCCTCAACTCGATTTGAAGTAGAGAATCGTTTGAGTTCCTTCTTAAATTCATTTCCTGGATGACTCGGGGAAGCTAGATAGATCGAATACCAACCGTGCCGGGCCCGTTGCCGTGTCCCGAACAACCAAAAAGTAAGACAAAAGTCTGTAATAGGTTTAGTGAACTCCATTTTAGACGTGTACTAACATATTAAACCTTGGAGCGAACGGCGAGTCTTGTGTTTGGCTTGCGTGGGCATTTTCTTCAAAAAAGGCAATGCAGTTTCTTGTTTAACTTTCTTTATCACAACTTTCAACACTTATTACAACAGAATATCTATTTTATTAGTTACAAGCAAGCATACTCCTTGTGTGTGCCTAATTAACAAGTATTTTTTTAAATTTCTTTCTTTCCTTGTTGAAAACACAACAAATACAAGGTAATTTTCACAAAATTATTCTAGAAACACATTCGTTCCCCACCATATTAGGTAATTACAGACTTGGCACATAAACAACATACACAAACTACCTACAAAAGGATTAATTAGTGTCTCTACAAATAGACACAAACAATAATAAGTCCTTTAATTAGACCATCTCACCATACTTCCTATAACTAGGGTTACCATACATCCTTTAACTAGGGTTGCCCGTAAGTTTCGTGTGACGATCGTGTCAAGGATTCAAATGTTTGTTTCGTTAATTTCAGCTCAGAAGAAGAATTTTGTCTTAAGACTACCGATAGTCAAAAGTATTACACAGAAATGAAAATGACCAGTTTCAAGCTTCCACATGAGAATTAAAAAAAATCTATCACACCGGCATTTGTCTGCACAGGAAATATTCTATAGAAGTTTATGGAAGTCTGTAACATGTGGAAGGTCCATAAGAGATGGCAACCCTACCTATAACCTGCAATGCGTACGTCCAGCACACGTGATGGCTTTGTAGCTGTGGCTGTGTGGCGACGCGACGCCAATGATAACACATAGCTACCAACATAACAAAACAATGATTAATAAAGCTAGGAACAGACCATTTCTCTCTATTTGGTCGGCACGTGCCTGATCTGAGGCGTGATTCAACGACCTGGGTAAAGGTGCTTCAGACCGCAACTGTAGCATTAGGTGTCGAATGTGTTTTTACGTCCAATTTGTTTGCAACATCGTTGATTTTGAAGAAGCGAAAATTACACTTTATTGCTACAGAGTGTAGTAACGAAATCTGGTTGATTCAATAATTCAATAATTATTCCTATTTATTTTATTGCATTAAAAATTAAAACGTTGTTCTTAAGACAAAGACACGCCGTCTTCTGTGACAAAAGCTCTTAATGACACTTTAGGCGTCTAGGTAAGAAAACCAGTAGAGAGTAGGATCTTATTCTTTCGCCTGTACCTCGAAACCTACCAAACTTGTTATTTCTTCAAGGATTTCCTTTTAAACTTTTACACGTCCGGTAGTGTGAAAGCACCTCATCTCGTCTATAGCTACGGTTTGCGCTGACCGAACCAACACTTGGGAAACCGTAGCATCGAAATTGCCAGTGGATGTGTTCTGCAATTTTGTTCGAAGTCAGTAAAAATACGAGGGAATCGGATTTACATACGTAATAGCAGGATTCGTTAGCAATGCCTGCTGTTTCTTGTTTGTGGTCTAATAGGCAATGGCGATCTTTTGTTTGCGTTTGAGAGTTGGGCTCGTTATGACGGTTAGGAACAGGTTTCGATCACACGTAATGTGAGGCTATAACATAGAGCCGTAGGTGGTTTAGAGTTGCGGAATTTGTTCGAAAGAGTTACCGCGGAACTCGGCAGGCAGGAGGAACACGAATTGGTTTTAGTCAGTTAGAGTATGACACACCCTTCCGGTCCACCCAGAGTGGAAGAAGCCGTTTGATGATTCCCCATCCAAAAATAGGTGGTTTATAGAACGTGCATTTTAGGTGTATTCCCGTTCGTCCCCTCGACTTCGTCCCCCGAGGGGGACGAACGGGAATTTACAAAAATAATATTTAATTTGTTCCCGATCGTCCCAATCCTAATTCAAGAGGGGACGAATGGGAATATGTTCTTCGATTAGTGCCATTCGTCCCACTAAAAAGATTTGTGCAGTAATTTACTGACCCTATTTATGTGTTAAAATAATGAGTAAACTTTTCTAATTACTTACATAATGTAAAACGTAAAATCTTGCCACCATACACATAAGCAACTGTTACTACAAAAATAGTGACTTATATTTCAAGTCGAGGGGACGAACGGGAATACACGACTAATCGAAGAACATATTCCCATTCGTCCCCTCTTGAATTAGGATTGGGACGATCGGGAACAAATTAAATATTATTTTTGTAAATTCCCGTTCGTCCCCCTCGGGGGACAAAGTCGAGGGGACGAACGGGAATACACCGCATTTTATACTCTAAGGAGCAACAAAATAAGTAATGTAATCCAGAATTTAATTTTTACCCGACCACGGACGAATATGGTTTTAGCAGTATATGTAGGGTATGTACATCTGTTCCCTTGTTAACTGAGCACTGATAACTGGCCATTTTAATATTTCTTACAAAACAATATTGTTTTATTTATGCTGCTGAACTTGTTAATTTAATAAACATGCATTTTGTCATTTTTAACTTACCAATTGTACAGTTTGCAACTGACGCCTTTAAACAATGCCATTGTTAACTAACAACTAATTAAGAAAGCTCATTATTACTCGCTTTCTAGGTTTAGAAATATTAGACTAACATTTTTGAAAGTTTCTAGTCTGGCACTATCTTCGATAGCCAACCATTATATGTAATTACATTGTGTAGTCTACAACTTTGTTGAAGAAACCTCGTAATAAACGCTCTCTTTGATAGAAGGAACATTGATTGGTTTGTTCTTTTTCTTGTTTCTTAAATTCTAGTTCTTTTTCTTGTTAGTAAACTGCGGGTTTGTTTCCATCATCATTATTGGCAGAGTTTTATTCTATGTACACCTTCTTGATGGAATTGTTTACAAATTATTTAAAAACATCGAAATATCTCGTGGGTTTCCATAACTTGAAAGGAAAAAAAAAAACTTTTTACAAAAAATAAAACCGACTTCTAAACAAAAAAAAACCAAAAAGTATAAAATAACTTTAATTTCGGAACTCGGTGTTTTTGGTTGCTTTTTTGTTGTTGAACACACCGACTTCCGAAATTAAAGTTATTTTATACTTTTTGGTTTTTTTTTGTTTAGAAGTCGGTTTTATTTTTTGTAAAAAGTTTTTTTTATTTTTCACTTTTTAGTGGTACCTACACCCCCTCCCCTCCCCCACCTAAACGAACCAATCACATTGGTGTAAAAAAAACGTACTGCTCCTTCGCAGAGTAAACTAAGAGGTCATCAATGTAGAAAATGTACATATTTTTTTTAGATTTTTGTTGATTTTTCGAAAACCGCTTGGTTGATTACGATAAAATTTTCATGGGACCATTTGGGAAGTATACCCTTTCCAACAAAAAAAGAATTTTTCAAATCGGTTGACAAGCGACGGAGTTATGCGCGAACAAACAATAAAAAAAAATAAAAATAAAAAACATACAAACATCCGAATTGAGAACCTCCTCCTTTTTTAGAAGTCGGTTAAAAAACGGAAGCCCTGTAGGATCACTTTGTTGTCCCTCCGTCTGTCTGTCTTCCAAGACCCTTTTTCTCAGGAACTGGAGGTATGTATTTAGCTGGAATTTATACCAAATACTCAAGTCTACTGTCCTTTGGAGCTATGAAAAAATCAAACTTCTAAGCCTATGCAATCAAAAGATACAGCCGTTTATGCCGCAAATTTCCTCAAATTTTCAACACTTGCAAGGGAATCAAAACCTACAGGATACTTCCCGTGAAATCAGAATCTTTTCACATTTGGTACGAACCAAACGTCTTATAGTGTAATATATTCTAAACAAAAATACTCAATTTCTTCTAAAAAAAAGTTGTTAACCGTAGTCATAGTGATTCATTTCTTCGACAATATTTGAAGCAAGAGCTCAATTACAGCGATACAATCAACGAGCCAGAATAAATACGATAACCTTTTTCAAATATAATTTTACCTACAAAACAGAACTCCCGAATCACGGTCAATTTATTGAGCAAAATAAACCCAATCGCCTGTACACCCACGTCAAGTAATCAGACATGCTATCTAGTAACGTCGAACTTACCACCGTGTTTACCGACCATTCCACATTTAACGGTTATTGGAACTGCCACCTTTAAATAAAATAAAAAAGAAAAATAATCCTAACCTCAAGGCATGTTTGTAATGAAAGGGATCCCGACACGAAACGTAAAACAAATTTTATTTGAAAGTATGCACACGTCGGCTTCGTCAAATGTGCTCGCTTTGGCGCCTGCAATGTGCAGATGCCAAGCCATTTCAATATGCATCCGAAATACAGGCGTTGAAAAATTCATCTAGGAAAAGCATGTTTTACTTTTCCACTTTGAGACGTCGAATTGCGAAGTTTCTTGCATATTTCAATGCAAGATTGCATTAAACTTGCTAGAAACGTGGACATTATAAGACCAGATGTTCAAGCCGAAGGTACGTGGGAATGGAGAGCTCCACAATTGGTACAGATGGTATCGTCTGAAGGCCAGCCAATAGCTAGATTTACGTACAGCCATAATACCGTTATTTCGCTCGTTACTAAGTCTCTAGGACTGCACGATTATCAATGTGGACAGATATTAAAGGACGATAGACCTTTCTCGGAACATCGGTTTGTGCGATAGCTTTAGCTCTCAACAGCAGTGAAAGTAGGACGCTAAAGGGCAATTTTGCAAGCGACAGCATAATTAGCAAATTACAGAGAGCGGACATGAACACGAATGCCCATTACGACTATAGAATTAGGGACAGAAAACAAAGCGGTAGTTGGTAGTTCCACGAAGCCTTTGTCCCAGCGGAAACGAGTCACCGAATTAATTTTCACCTGCGTAAAGAAGAAAATGGCGGCGTTTATTCCAGAAATGTTTTAATATTGTAAGTGCCACAATTACGTTGCCATTCGAATGTTAAAGAACATCAGTGAATTACCAACAAAAAACGTCAACCACGTCACGGGCGAAGGAAACAGACCATTTGCTAAATGAGATTAAAATTCCGGGAGACTTACCGACATACTTTCAAGCACATACAATGTAACAAAAAGCGAAATTGCATATTCAATAGAAGATATTGGGCATGTCTGTCGGTCACGCCTGTACATCGAAAGCGTGCCGTTCTATCCAAACCGGTGACTGTTCACATGCAAATTCGTGCCGGCAATAGATACAGATAACGAAAGGTCATAGGGGATCGGCAAACGACAAATACCTATTTTATCAACACAACCTCTGTAGCCGGCTTATCGACGACGACAGAACTGATTTACCGATAGCAGGAGTTTAACGATTCGTAAGCGACCGAATACCGAGAGTTTATCCGAGCAAGTTGTTAGCAAGACTAATTATACGTTTTGATCATTGAGCTAAATGGAGACTGAGCCGAAAACTGGAGCAGAAACGATTAATTAGACACAAAATATATCGTTAAAACAAAATTTTATCAACAAATTCTCTTAGCAACAGTTGACAGGAAAATTTCAGTGAAAAGTTCACAAAGAGAAAATCTTCAGACAATTTTACCTTGTCCGCGTAACACAGAGAAATCCAGCGGATTACAAGCCCGATCAAACTTTAATCCACAAAAGAAGTCCGCAGACGGTGAGGCAGAAAACTTTAACAGCATTGTAAATATTTTGAAATATTCTTAATCGTGTTTCATTTCACACAGATCTTGGAAGATTTTGAAGAAAAACATGGGCTGGGGAGATCTTTGTGGGAAAGTATTATTGATCGAGCAGATAATGGGTCGACTGTTTGCCACTGAAAACCTGTTCTACTTCTTTAGTAAGGGTGCGAGCTATTGTGATTGTAGCTAATATAAAAACAATTTGGTACACAAGTTGGAAGCAGAGGCATTGCAGCAAGGCCGCATACGGTGCAATCACCACTGATGTTCTTCGTTTAATAACCTTGTTAGCCCAATTAGTATCACTCGCGTATCATACACGTACATAATATATAAAATACACATAAAAAATAAGAAGCGATACGACACAATAATCCGTTGTCAGTTCAACGTAAATAACTGCATTTCTGACATCAATTCCGATGATGTCACGCTGCCCGCGACCGGAGGCTAAAAATGGCCGTAGTCTTGTTTGTGAGGGCTAAGGACGAAGGCCGAATTTCAATTTGGACGTACAGACACAGTTGAATGGGCCCGCCGATCCGACGACCGTTGTCATGCAAATGTGCCAGCGCAATGTTTATTGCCAGCCAGTTAGTACGTAACGACTTTATTCAAATTTCGAATTTGGAATGGAAATGGGAATAATATAATAGTTTTTCTTTTTTTAGCTGAAGGGTTAGTTCCTTGTTCTACAGTGCTTATCACGAATCGAATCTTATATTCAACCAGAATTGGTTTGTAAAGATTAGGTAATCCACTCGTAACAAAGCTTAAAATTAAATTGAATTTTACACGTCACAGGCTCTTTATAAAAATCAGCTAATATGGCCTTATTAAATTTGTTTCGGCCTTATGAACTAAATAGCGAACAACGCATAATTATGGCCGATGCCGCAGGTATGCGACTTCAATTAGGTACAGACTACAGTCTGCTTTCTCTTTCACTTACAAGGCAAACATAAAAACAATGTAAGTAGAGATGCGGTTCACGTCGAGTGATAATTTCAACAGTTTTTGATTAATCAATGTTCATAATATTGGACATGTTAAAACGAGTGATTGATGATAGCTGATTAGCTGTCTAGGTCAATAATGTAAATCTATTTGTAGTACAAATGCGGACGGAATTGAGGATATTCGATAAAAAAAAATGAGTAGGTAGTATTGCCAATTGTCATGCCAATTAAAAATAAAGTTATAGTAATAAGGTGGTCCCAAAAAGTCATGTAGTAAATCCTTAATCTGCGTATTAGTTTCGAATAATCAACTTTTTCTAGATTTTTCTAAGGATGGTTTTCATTTCTTGTTATTTTATCATGAAAAGCTGTTCCATCGCTACGTACTTGAACGCCTTGAACAAGGAACGTGAATACCTGAATGGCGCGAACATAAAACAAGTGATTGACTGACGACAATTATCCTGATAGGGATTAATTGAGAGTTCAGAACTCAATTTACTATTACATGCTATATTGTTAGTACTTTCCATCGTTCTATGACACAGCAGAGAGAAGACATATTAGGTATAATAAAAAAGCTATACCTATTAAATATACTTAATAGACATCAACTCATCGTTCAGTAGACTTTACATAACAAACTTCTAAAAATCATAACTGTCTACATTCTCATTAAAATCTAGTAGGTAAATAATGTACTAGGGATGTAACGAAGGTAGTTTTATCGGAACCCGAAAATAGGGATAGGAGTTATGATTTTTTTTTTCCAAAACTCCGATTCTTTTACTCCAAAAGTAGCGAATTATGCTTCGACCTGCGATTAAAAGTGCCTGAGCTGAAGTCGTAAACGAAGGTATAATATAAATCGGAGTCGAAGCTCCGGAACATCACTAATACGTACGTATCAACACAAACAAGCCAAGTACACAAAACACGCTGTTATTATAACCAGTCACTTGTTATTAAACATAGCAATTCAGAGATCAACAACCGCCATATTGCAAAGGATAATTGAAAATAAATCCTTCCATACTAGTAGATATTATAAAAGGGGAAGTTAGTCTGTTTATGCCGTATTAACACCTGAATCGCTGAACAATGAGAGTATTCTGAAATGACGTACACCAGGTGGCAACACTGAGGCGTCAGGTCCAGACACCTGTCAAAACCTTATGTTTTCTGACATTAATGAAATTGGCATCAACTTTATGTGAACGTCAAAATTACGTTTTGAAATAAGAGGACCTCACGCCTAACTGGCGCCTACTGGTGTCCTGATTTTTTCTGAAAACCCTCATTGATTAATTGTGTTGTTGACATATACAGTAGATTAGAAATGGGAGAAGGACACGGGTTACTTTTTCTCCCTGGGGTGTTTGACCTTGGGATAATTTCCGAATATCACACGTGCGCAGCTGCATGCGAATGTAATCCTGTGTTTTTTTACGCTTTGAAACTTAAAACGCAGAACTAATTAGATCATGTCGAATGATACGTTTTTACCCTGGGAAAACGTTCCCTTAGGACAATTTTCGACGATCGTGCGAGCGAAGCCGCTGGCAGAAGTTAGTGCTTTATATAATCTGTGGAAGGTTGTGCCCGCGCCCACTGCCTGTCTAGTCTAAACCATGCTTTAGAACTAAGAGCTACAATCATGAATGATTCATCAACGTATATTAGCGAATAATAAACGTAGACCGGGAGATAGGAGTTGCGGTATTTTTCGAAAGTTAGTACGGCCCCGGAACGCAATGCATTTAGAGGAACATTTTAGTCAGTAAGAGTGACACGCCTCATGCTCCGCCCAGAGCAAGAGAAAAAAAGCCATACTTTTGTGATATTGTTTTCGTTAGATGTAATACGATACGACTTGTTAATATGATTTTAATGATGGATTGTATAGAATGAAGTTTTTTTTTTATTGTCAGTTGGATATGCTCTTGACTCTGGTCTAGGTCGCAGGTGACAGAGACAAAGTCGACTATGGAATGAGCTTACCCGGAAGAAGCCTGTTCACTCTAAGTTTGAAGAGATCAGGGTTGAATACGTTCGAAAACACAGACGCAGGCAGAGAGTTCCACTCCTTTGCTGTGCGCATTACAAAAGACGATTGGAAACGCTTGGTGCGAATTGGTGCGAAGTTTTCACTAAATGTCTGACTTTCGATATCCTCGTCTATTGATGATAAGTATTTAGACCGCAAGATACGTATGGATTTCCTTATTGAAAAGATTTTTGTGATTAATGCATCAAGGTAATGAAATTGAAAGTTTGCAATAAAAATATGGACCTACCTTTATGTAGGTAGCTTATGGCCCAAGTGTGTAAATTGCCAACTTCAAGTCTGGTCAAGGCCCACTAGGGTTATACTAGTGCCTGAAGCTGTCAAAGCGTTATAACCTCGTTTATTGCAATTTAGGGTTAGGTAACTGTCATGAGATTATTTTTTGACCTCGTAAGGTAGCAATTTTTAACAATTATAAATACGGACCAGTTTTGTAATAACGTTTCTCTAAATGGTTTAAAAACTAAGTCGCTGTTTGTCTCTGTTCGTACCTCCGTTTATTTTTTCTAAACCACGCAACGGATTTCTCTAATAAAAAAAAAATAAACGAGGAAGGTTTGTGTACATCATTTGGATCCGTGCGAGTCGGGACGGGTCGCTAGTGTACGCCTTCATCATTTTCTGCATTGAGGTATACCAATTTAGTTGGGGTTGGCGCAACATGCCTTCTTGTAACTTTGAAATTCAAAATAGCCTTTAAATGGTATGTTTCCTGATAGCTACAACCTAGAATTAGAGTCTTTAAGTCAAACGTGAATAAATTACTTCTAGACAAGCGTGCTCCATCGTTGACCACATCATCGCTATCCATTATGTGACATTGAGGTCTAACGCGACCATAAGCACAATAATATTTAGTACAAAAACTATCTTGACTTTTTGTCTATGGTTGACACCAGATAAATGTGCAATAAAAGTCCTTAAAGGGCCTCTCCTTGATATCTCTTCGTAGGTACATGGACAAAAAAAAGAATCGTTTTCCATTACTAGTAAATATAAAGGATCACGATGGATGTCGATTCAATATAGCATTAATTCATTATTTCAGTTTTAAAAATTAAGGTTGTCAATAAATGTAGGTGGGTCAATGACCGTTATTGCACATTTATTTGGTGTCGACTATAGTCTGATTTAGTCAAAGTAAGTATGAAAAAGTTTAGTACAAGACTGAATACAAAAGATGTCTGTCTCCGAACCTAGAATATAATTAGTGGCGAGGATGCCAGTCAACAACACTGGAGGCTGTAAAACTTTATGGTTGGAATATTAATACTGTTTTCGCATGTTGATTAATGAACGAAAGCATAAAGAATAATTTAGTACGAGTGCTTGTTGTTTTCCAGCCAGTCATAACATTTTAAGAGAAGTTATGTCAACTTTCGAGATGATAACGCTTCGATTTATCGATTTGAAAATCGATACAATCTAAATCCGATTAGTTATTTGTTAGATCAGTTCTCCACAATTAAACATAACATTGCACGCTGTGCATTATTTTCATTACATTAAAAAAAAACAGTGTATTTTTGTTGACATGACTCGACTCGATTTTTTTCTCCTTAAAGAATCGTATCTTTGATTGATACTATATTCCTGGAACTTGTAACCGACTACGATGAAGAAGAAGGTTCTCAATTCAGAATTTGTTTTTAGTTTTATATTTTGAGAAATTAATAAATTGTGTCTAGGCCATGAATTTGAAAGTGTAAATGGAACATAAACTGATACAGTTATATTTTACCTATGGTTTACAAAATATAGACTAGGTAGCTATTTAGCTATTCTGAAACATCAGTGAAATAATAATAATAATAAACCGTTAATTTACATCTTCCATGATTAAAAATAGACTGAAATTATTAAAGCTGTAACGGCGTATCATACAAATGTGTCGCGGTTTAGTACCTAACTAAATAGCGACAATGTTTGTATGATACGCCGCGGTCAATGACCCTCCACAGGAGCTAGACGCGCCACTGAAAACTATCAAGTAGTCATGTTTTTGGCATTTAATAGCAGTTTTTATCACCGCCAAATGATTGATAATATGTAGGTAGGTATCTCCTTTATTTCAAATGTAACATGAAATAGGTATGTAAAATCTATCTTTAAACAGACATTCACATTGAAATGACAGACTCAGGGTCTTAGTATTAAATTTTGTGTACCTACATACATTCTACATACATTCTACCAGTCAACCTTTCTAACAATTCTGTATTGTTATTTCAAATAATTCTGAATATTCAGAGAACAATTGAATACGAAAACAAAAGAATAAAACGACAATAAACATGGACATTGGACGGCATTATCGCTACTAGCGTTATCAGTTATTTTCATACAAAATCGCGCACTACATTTTTATTTACAAGTTAACAACGTAGAAAATTGCATAACATTTCTGTTATTCCTAGCTACAATGTCTCATCTAGGTACCTAGTCCGGTTAAGCAATAACCGGCCTTACGGCCGAACCCAATAACCGATCTATCGCATACTGGAGATAGAAAAACAAATGAAACAACAGAAAACCTATATAATTTTTCTGTTGTTTCATTTGTTTTTCTATCTCCAGTATGTGATAGATCAGTTATTGGGTTCGGCCGTTAGTGTGCTGAAGTGCGAGTGATCCAATTAAAAAAAAAACATCTAGTTACTTAAGTCTACTTTTATTTAAAGACCGACCCAGTAACTGGGTTAAAGTATTTACAGATTTTCATTGTATTTGACGATTTTCATGAAAACATGCTTTTTTTTCCTTTAATAAAGGGATTTCTCTCCAGTGCAAATAATAATATGTAGCCTTTAAAATTACCCTGCACTGTACCTCATCAACAAAATAGCCATACGCTAATATTACGTAGGTATCGTCCATACGTACAAAACCTTTTGGGAATAGGTAAACACTTTCATTGAGCGTATAGCTGAGAAGTGAAATTCCCTGCCAGAGTCTTGTGTTTCCTGATAACTACAACCTGGGAATCTTTAAGTCAACAGCGAATAGGTCATTTCTAGGCAAGCGTGACCCGTCCTCGACCACCTCATTGGTGACCACCACGTGAAATGGCAAGCAAAAAATAAACAATGGGCACCCAAAAAGCTACAAAAAGACGACGATCGACAATGATCAAATTGATTCGATGACAAGAACTGTCAAGATACAGCCAGAACACGGAATTTCATACCAAATCATTAATCATCAAAAATATAAGAACAAATTGAAATTGATTGATGGAATTTTCTAATGAAACGCAATAAAAGCACCAGTCGTTTATATCAATCGACAATATTAATGATGAAAGTTATTCTTTACGACTTTAAAATCGAGTTTCATAAATTGTGAGGGGCCGTCATATATTTATTAGCGGTCTTATCAAAGCATTCCTTTGATTTTCCGTTTCGTTGATGTAATGAGCCGCAAATCCTGTCGTGGACAGCAGTTGGTCTTTTTCACAGATACCATAGATAAACAACGTAGAATAACATAGAACTGTTTATTATAATTTCAACCGACACCCAGCTCTGTTAAATTACCAAACGTGACATTGCCTAAATGTACAAACCGTGAGAAGCCAAAAAGGAAAAAAAGAAACTCTGTTAAATAATAGCCTGACAGTATTCATAATTTAGAATGGAAGACTACTGTCTCATACCATGTCATCAAAATCATCTGACGTTTATTGGAGTCAATTGTTTTACAGTGTAAATGTTGATTTTCAAATGTGCCTTTAAATGGTAGATATAATTGAATAATAAATCTGACAAAAACACATGTGATATTTTTAACACGAAGTAGTCCATCTTTCTCTTATGCTGTACAATATTTTATATCAAGCGATATCGCTTAATAACGCTAACATCGTCAACGCGTCTACAAGCGCCTTAACCAAAGATAGAACATGACACGTTACTCAGATAAATCACCAGTACAGGATAAATCATTGTTGTTATTAGTACAGTAATATGCATTCGGAGCAATAATGTATGAAACAGGAAAAACAAAGGTGGGGAACAAGGTCGCACACAATATTGTACTAAGTCTAGATGGAATTGGAGTTAGGTGGATGGCCTGGCTGGGGAGACCTTAAATTAAACATTTTTCTATCTTTCTTTCTTTCTAAATTCATTTGAGGCCACCATAGAAAAGTCCGGTTAAGCAGTAACCGGCCTTAGAGAGCTGAACTGTGAGTGGTCCATAACAAAAAAAAAGGTGTTAGGTGTACCTACTCGAGAAGTAAAGGATAGTACAGTATAAAGTAGGTACATATGTAGGTGTGCAAGCCTTCTGACCAGCTCTGGACGTCTTACGGCTAGACTGATGAAGAAGATTATTTGGGCATAGGAATTCATTTTGATGAATAATTTGTAGTTACTATGACGGTACAGTTTGCCTTTTATTTCGTCGGAAAAAGAAAAAAAACGTCTCCTTTTCGAGATTTTTTTTTATCCAGACAGGATAAAACTACTTCTTTGTGGCGCATTCACAGTTCACTTTTATTCTGATTTTGTTCTACTTTATCAATGAAAAAATTAAATAGTGAAAATAAACTGCTAAAGCTAGTAAGATTCGCACATTTTGATCTATATTATCTTAAAATCCTAACGGGGTCAAAAAAGCTACATTACCGTACTTAAATAAGCCTTAGTGCGAAAATATTTTAATGCAAGTTTAGATTTCTTAAATAGCGCCATAAAGACGCCTACGTGGCATCAGCCTCTATGGTTAAGTTCAGAATAGAACGTCAGATAATTGCCATAATAGTACCCTTATCATAACAGCCATATTGTTTCCGTTCATAACTTTGTAAAAATATACAGAAAATTACTGCTCTTATTGTTTTGCATGATGTCCAAAATGTTATTTTGACCTGACCTGATAACTTTTATCGTAGGAATATACATTGACAAATTGAAATAGTCTGTATCTTACATTTTCATTTCACGTCTTAACGGCTGAAGGGATTTGGATGAAACTTGGCACACGAGTGTGCACACAGTCATGTCTAGGAATAGGACATAGAACACTTTTATCCTGGTAGCATACTCCCTTGATATAATTTCCAACTTTCACACGGGCGAAGACGCTGGCATTAGCTAGTTTTCTATACAAAAGCTGTCAAACAGTCATAGTTTGTTGCACAAAAGTTAACTGACTATTGAAAAATCAATCCTCTTAAAAACAATGATAATTCAAAATGCCTTTGCGCTAACCTAGGTTCGAGAAACCGTTTTCCTGGTATTATCCACGTACACAAGTTATGAGTATGCCTATAAATAAATATTAATTTATGCAATAGTAATTCTGCGCTACAAGCCACAATTCGCTACCTAATTTCAATACAACCACTCGACCGCGTTTTCATTATTATTAATTCAATTGAGCAATTTTCATACAGTTTTGACAGATTGCGACTCACATACGAATGCTAACTTTTGTTTTTAAATTTGTAGAATTCGGATTCTAAATAGTTTCAAAAGTCAAACAGGATTTTTCGCAAAAAGATCTTTATGCTTAATTCGAATACAGACATATCAAATTCTAAATAAAATTATCCATAGAAATATATAGGTATTTGAATAAAGAAAGTCTGAGTCTAAGATAAACAAGGCTGAAAGCCAAAAGCTTACAAGCTAGTTTGACGAAACACCGTAAACATCCGATCCTCCATCTACTAACAAACAAGTAATTAATTAGTGAAATAAACCGCAGACGAACCCCTCTATTACGAACTAATCACTCAAACATAGATCCCTAAATTAAACAAACGTTCACAAAGACAACGTTTACAATTTCTGAAAAAAGCGATCCAACTTTTACGAAAACGATTTCCGAAATACACAGGTCTTATTAAATTACCAAAAGTATCCTGGGAAGTTAGCCAAAATGTTTTTTCGCACGTATTCTGAGTGAAACTCTTCCTCTCTTATTGTTGTAAAAATACCAGAAATAAAAGCTCAATAAACGGGGAAATATAAGCTCTTGTAGAAAATTAACTAAAATGTTAAAACAAACCAATGCGTAAAACTTTAATATTCCGTCACACTCACTAAACTATGCACTAACTTCGTTCAAAGCGACATACAAAAATTCAGCACTTTATACACTGTTATATTTTCCATTTTTTTTTTAAACACTGTGTTTTCGCACGAATACCGAAACCTTCGACGATCGTTCGTCATACGAAACCTACCGCAACGCGACGCCTGTTATCGAACGAATGTTCCCGAACGAGGGGGTGACGCGGGCGGTGGTGCCGGCGACCGGCGTGGCACTGCGGCGAGCGCCGGCCGCGTGGAGCCGCACCGCTCCGGAGCCGTACGACCTAACTCCCGACACCATCACGCAAAAACACCCTAAACACAAGGCCACAGAGACGCATCTCGCATACTATCCACCGAGCACACCAATCGATGCTCCTGGAACAGGACAACGGATCTTTCCGCCTCCGCTCCTGTCACGTGACCAATGCGAAAATTTTCGACAATCTCGCCGACAACAACAGCCGCGCGAGACTATTGCGAAATGAAGCGTAATTTTAATAAGCAAATCGACAAGTTGAAACGCATCAGCATCTCGGATTTCATTAGGCAATCGTATAAAACTCGGATACTTTAGCGGCACATGTGCAATAAACAGGCCATAAACGCTAAAAATATGGAATCCTTTTACCATAATTTCCTCTTTTTAAATTGTACGCGTTTGGAGCGCTAAAATGTTGCGAAGTGGAAGACTCGATGTTTATGCACAATAAAATGCGGGCCACTCCAAAGCGCACGTAGCGATAACTTTAAAAACTGACAACATTGTTTACAAGGTAGAACATGAAAACGAATATGTTGACGACAAAGTGGAAATAACTGCTTAATAGCGCGATGTAAAAGGAAAAGTCGGAATGGGTGTAGATCAGTTAACCGCATGGATATGAGTACACCCACTACTTGAGCCCACGCTACACCTGGATGAGTTGCATAATAAAACTGACGGCTTTAACTGAATCAGTTCTCCTTGCCTCCTTCAGTTCAGGTTATTATACATAACTGTTTTGTAATCGCATCATGAAAGGTGAAATACCCATGATGAACGCCAGTAATGTAATCGAAAAAAAAAAGCAATGGTCATTACTCCATTGATATTCTTTTTCGATTACCTACTTTCCACGCCTAAACTGCTTGCTGGCGTTCATCATGGGTATTTCACCTTTCATTTTAACTATTGTAAAATTTGTTATTGTCCATTCTAAGTGTGCTTAGAACTAAAAGCGCAAATTTCACTTATGCTACATCCATGTCAGTCGATACAAATGTTGACGTTTCAGTATCAATCCCACCATTACCGTGTGACAGAACACTGAAATCTGTTAATCCGGTACCTTTCTAACCATCCAATTACCGGATCGATAGTACCTCATGTATATCTAGTATCCATTTATTTGTACCTACGTCCCGTATCGTCGGCGGATCGGAACGATCTTGTTTCAATATCAAACACGAGACGGCTCGTATTACTGACAACACATCCTACATGTTTGCAAAACATTCCACATTTGACGGTGAAACGATCTACATGAAATGTGCATATATTTTATATGCATTTCGTAATGTAGAGCGTAGCAAGTTATAAAAATAAGACTAGAAATATGTGATGCTTCTGATAAATTCATAAGTATATTTTGAATCTATTACAGAAGAAACTGTGGGTTGATTTCCAATCAAGACCGAATTATTTTAGTGTAAGAATTCAAGAATGACATATTATAGGACTTTGATGACATTTTTGCTAAATGTCGTCAAAGTCTAATCATAATTCAGTTTTGAATTCTTTAGTCGGACGGGCTTTTAGGGTACTGGAAATCTCTTTTCGTTCTGTCCATTCGGAGGTTGTCTGTAAGCGATTTACCCGTGCGATAAGAGCGCCCGTTGTACACTTGTTTTTATAAATAATTGTCCTGTGGTCAATAAATACATAATAAAAACAATTATTAATTACATCAATAATTGGGATTCGAAATGCTCACTACAAAGAAGGTACTGGAAATGTCTAATAAGTTCCTATTTCTATTAAGAGTCTACAATTATTTTTTTCAATACAATTATAAACCAGCAATCATATTATATATTACAACGTCATTGATAACTGCTAAATGGTCAATATTTTTCCATAACCCTGGCTAATGTAGGGCAATGATATAATTCAAACAAAAATAGGCAACATATACATTTACACCAACAACCAAGCCCAAGCCCATACAATTACAAAATTCATTCTGTTTACAACAAACCATGTTTTCGCAAAATTGGATTCCGAGAACGCATTAACCGCGATAGTAAATTAGTGTTCGGCATTTAAACTGTGTCGTCTGGATTCGCACAAAGCGTTTGACTCGGTACATCGTGCCTTGGTGAAAGAAGTGACCTGTTCCGCTCTGTGACTCCGTGCCGTGGGAACGGTAGACCAAACTATGCTAAAGGAGGTTTTGCATTTTCAGGACTAGGTAGTGTGCAGAAAATTCAGATGGATGAAAGTGGTGAGAAAAGACTTGGGGATAATGAGTAGGTGTCGCAAGTCAATTCAGTGAATACACCAAAATTGTAAGCTGGGCCCCTAGAGACCTAACGCAGTAGAATACCTGTGGCTTGGGTCATGCGAATGTTACCTCCTGAACGCCTAAAACCTTGTCAGACTGTAAAGGGAATCAAGCAAATAAATCGATTTATGTGAACACATTTCTTGCCCATAACATCAGTTTGATTAACACCAAGTTCTTTAACACGTTAACGCTTGATTACAATTTTCTTGCGCTGTCTAATCACGCTAGCTTATGAGCATCCTCCTTAACACACATCATTAAATTTAACATTGCATTGTGCACTTTAGAATGAGGTAATTAAGTTTTATTTTTGCTGTAGTTATTATAAATGAGCGTATTGTTCGAATAACGGCCGTCAGCTGTTTCCCCGTTATGTTGTAATAAGCAGGTTTACGGTTCTGCGGTTGGCATCTGATAAAATTTTGTTTTACAAATATATTTATTTTTCAATTTTAAATTTCGCTGTTTTATTTTTCCATTTGAGATGGCGTTAGTTGTTGATTGAAGTTAAATCCACTTAGAATTATCAGTGGATGCTGTTTCTTTCTAGAATTTCCTAATAACGCTTTTTACCTTATCTTCCTTGGCGTCAGTTCATCTGCATTTAAAACATACATCTGCCTACTTTAAAATATCCACAACAAATTCAGTTCACAGCTCACATTCAACAGATAATCACACACTGCCACTAGAATCGACCACATGGCAGCATTATACTAAGTGCCACATAATGCTAACCACAGCTGCACTACCGACTCTCATAACTGCCACCATCCATCTTTTCCTACTCCGCACACCTCTTTAACGGCTTATAATATTATGAAAATTATTCCAGCCAAAGAAAATGCAATTATGCTAAGCTGGCGGTGTCAGTCATCGTTGGGTCGAGGAACGAAGTTAGATAGGGCTAGAAGAAGCCAACTCGAACGGAAAGACGGAATACCGGGTTTTGTGAAGCAAATTGGAATTGGAAGACCATGTATGGCGGAGAACTGTCAGTGAGCGACCAGTCAGAAACGTAATACATGGAACTTATATATTACTGGCGAACACGTGACTGTTCCGAACTTGCCATGGACTGATAAAATTTGAGTGTTTCTTAAATCTTCGTAAATTTATCGTAATTTATTTTTTATTTATATAGTTTTCTTATTTTTTCGTTATCCTGCATTTAATGTTAAGGTCGGTTTTCCTGGTGTTACTTAAACCTCTACACGCCCCATCGGTGAATGTAGGCAAACCCTTTGAATGAAGGTATGGCTGTACGATTTTAGATTGAACGTATCGTAATATCATCGCAATTATTAACATTCAGATTCCAATATTTTCTTGTCTACTACATTACCTACAGTTAGCGTTCTCTAGTGGCATAATTTTCTCATCCTCAAGCTATGCTCGTATCTTGTAATACGGTGGTAATGTCAACTCATTACGGTAGTAAATGGCAAGAAGTGTTCACAAATCTACCACGACCGCTAAGTTTACCGCTGCTTCATAATTATGATGAATAATGAGTCAAGATCGCAGATTGTAAGAAACGTGGTGGATACGCTGAGAAAACATGGATGCCGTTAGGTTAGTAAAATCGAAAAAGAATCTGGGAAGTAGCTATATATACAAAAGTACATGATACTGACAGAGGTGGATATGAAGTTGATGAAAAACTTAACGGTTTTCTTGTTAGTGAACCATGATTATGAACCGGGCCTGGATCTGTCAGGCAAGCTACGTTCTTAAAACAGTTGCAGCTAAGCTGTTTCAAACTGAAGGGTCTTGTAATTGTTTCTATGATTAATAAATAATTTTCGCCATACTATTTTAAGCAGAAGCTAGATCATGAGAGAAGTTCGTGTGTGAACCATGTCTTAGCAGTATTTAACTGATAATAATAGAGATGATTATATCAGAGACTGCTATTTCTTTTCAAATAACAACGTATCTCTCTTGTTTCCGTTATCAACGGTCGTCATTAAATGTGTTAGGTGTGGATACAAAAACCCGTGTGAATCGCTGCAGAGGATTCACCATTGTGTATTGTAGTAGTAACTGCAATTAAAATGATTATCTTTAATAACATCGTCGCACAGTCGATGAGTATGTGGCATGAGGTCACCAGCATTGTCTGCTTGTCATGTTCACGAACAAAGCGAAAATACTGGAATTACAGAGGTTTTTGTGGAGAAGTAGGAAAGGGATGGTGGACACTGGCAAAGAAAAAAATTAAAGGTTTACGAAAAATGAGCCAAGCATATTCAACTCAAAGGATTTCTAGACTTACAGGCCTTCAAAGCTTTTAAAGGTAAAGATGATTAAATTATAAAGCTAGTATTTCACACATAGCTAAGCATTAAGATCCATCAGCCTTTCTAAACTTAAATTTTCGGAGGAAGAAACATGCAATGTCAAACGTAGCTCCACTAAAATTAAAACGAATCTTTAAAATTATCTTATAAAGGGTAGTTTTAACATTTTCAAAGTTTTCTGAACTTCACAGCGCATATTGTAACAGCCGCTGGGCCATTCCAGAAGCTTTCGAGATGCTTCCGGGCGTTCGTAGTCGTACAAAAGTTTCACGTAGTTTTCTGGCATAAAAAGTTTAATTGTAAGCCTACATTTTGGAATCGTGCCAATAAATGCGAATTGGCTTGCCGCCTACTACATTAGAACTAAATAACGACAACCGTGATTCGAAGAGTGTTGGGGAATACTAAAAGTTTTGCCTATTCTGGCATACATATAGCATGTGTCACATCTAACAGTCTTACTACTATATTATATGTTCGAAATTTTGGATAGATGTTTTTTACTCAAACGGCTAAACGGATCTGGATGAAATTTTGCGCTTAAATAGGTCAGAGTCTGGAATAACAAATACGATACTTTTTATTCCAGGAGTATGTTCCCTTGGGACCAATAATGCGCACGTGCAAAAACCCCGATGGCTGAAGCTATCAGTATAACATAATAAGATTAAAAACCGGCCAAGTGCGTGTCGGACCACGCATAGTGAAGGGTTCCGTAGTTCACTGATAAAATCTCATATATCTAAAAGTATATAAGCTGTAATGTTCAAACCAATTTTCGTTGGTAGTATCTGTGAAGTTCTATTTGCTCAATTTTTTTTAGAATTTTCAACTTCATAGTTTAAAAGTTAGAGTGGGGACACTTTTTTACGAATTCGGAAGCACAAATCTCAAAATCTATTGCTTTAAATAAAAAAAAAACTTTCTTATAAACCTGTATCTCATTTTGAAAGAGCTATCCCATGATAATCCACACGATTATGTTTGCTGGAATTTATTTTTTCATCCCTCATTGTTACATTTATGGAGTGCCACCCCTAAAATTATTTTTTCCCATAATATTACAGCATTATTGAATAGAGCTTAACAGGTTGCACCTACCTACCAATTTTGTAATAGTCTCCGAGTAAAACGGCTGTGACATACGGACAGACAGACATGACGAATCTATAAGGGTTCCGTTGTTTGCCATTTGGCTACGGAACCTTAAAAATGGTAGATCTTAAGTGGAACAATATCGGCCAATCTGTCCCACCCACTTATTACCAACCAGAGCGTTTAATTAACACCTTTTGCAAAATGATTTACCCTTACGAGGAAAGTCGATATATTCACATACGGTCTCATGATCACGGACATTTAAAACGCGCAGGCATTTTGCACGAGTGGAATTATGTTGCTGTGTTAACGTAGATATTCATATGTGTTTCCGTACGTATGTATTTCTTTGTCTTTGCGTAAACTTAATCCTCTATTTGGGATATCCTGGTCATTCTTAGCCGTACGAGTCTGTGTTCGGCCTTTGAGACATCAACATAAGTTGTTATTAGTTGTATTTTCATAAAAGTGCATATAGACGTATTCTCCTTTTCCGTTGCTTAACTATGTATATAGTGTTGGATATTCAAGAGCTTCAACGATTTTTCATAATATTGCATATCGGTTTTCAGAACCTCTTTCTCTAACGTACATTACAATACCTATTCACTTATGAGAGAAACAAAAAATCAACTCTTATATCTCAACATCGATAGCATTCATAACCAATCTCCCTCTATATCTATACTAATATTATAAAGAGGAAAGATTTGTATTTTTAACCGACTTCTAAAAAAGGAGGAGGTTCTCAATTCGGATGTTTGTATTTTTTTTTTTTTTTTTATGTTTGTTCGCGCATAACTCCGTCGCTTGTCAACCGATTTGAAAAATTCTTTTTTTGTTGGAAAGGGTATACTTCCCAAATGGTCCCATGAAAATTTTATCGAAATCGAGCAAGCGGTTTTCGAAAAATCTAAAAAAAATATCTATATTACCTACATTGACGACCTCTTAGTTTACTCTGCAAAGGAGCAGTGCGTTTTTTTTACACCAATGTGATTGGTTCGTTTAGGTGGGGGGAGGGGAGGGGATGTAGGTACCACTAAAAAGTGAAAAATAAAAAACTTTTTACAAAAAAAATACAACCGACTTTTACACAAAAAATCAAAAAAGTGCAAAATAACTTTAATTTCGGAAGTCGGTGTTCAAAAAACGAAAAAGCAACCACCAACACCGAGTTCCGAAATTAAAGTTATTTTGCACTTTTTTGATTTTTTGTGTAAAAGTCGGTTGTATTTTTTTTGTAAAAAGTTTTTTTGTATTATTTTTGTATGTAACGAATAAACTCAAAAACTACTGGACCGATTTCAAAAATTCTTTCACCATTAGAAAGCTGCATTCACCCTGAGTAACATAGGCTATATTTTATCCCCGTATTCCCACGGGAACGGGAACTAGGCGGATGAAACCGCGAGGTGCCGCTAGTATATTATAATCTAGATGTCAGTTGCATTCCTGAGCTCATTCAAACTGCAGTAGGAGTAAAGTGTCGGGCCCTTGAAACGCTAAAAAGTAGAACACGGTCTAACTAGGCAATACGGGCTAGGCTAGGTGTGGGATGAATTTGTGAAGTCCCCATTTCATTAATAGGTTAAACACGTGAGAATTCAGTCACTACAGTTTTTACTATCTTCTACTTAAGTATTAGGTACTGGACACTTGGACAGATTAAATTAAATGGCACAGCTCTTAAACATGTAATCTATACAGGGTTATTTGACACCAACAACCTTTTAAATCGTGAAAAAAAACAGCTGTTCCCTACATTTTGATTAGTTATACATAAATGTAAGGAACAGCTCTTTTTTTTCGTGATTTCAGGTTTGGTTCCATAGTAAAAGTTGTTCATAATGATGAGTACAATGATGATTGGTGTTTTACAAATAACCCTGTATAAGGTTTTTTATCTAGAAGTAGTCCGACTACGATGCAATTGAAACAGTGGATAAAGTCAAAGAAGTGCAAACGTCCATCAGGTCTCCACACCGCACACCGTCAGTGAAAGCACCAAGGCCGTCACCAACTAAGCCAGCTCCAAATGAGCTATTAGTGGTTCTTATAGATATTTTAAAGAACTTTAGTAAGAGTCTCTGAAAACTCTGATCCTATTACGAAAATTCTTTTACTGTAAACTACACTATTACTAAGTGTCTCATCATCATCAGCATCTTCCTGCCCTTATTCCATGTTACTTGGGGTCGGCGCAACGCGTTTTTTTCTTCCATTCTGTCCTGTCAGCCGTCACGCTATCACCAACTCCCTTTAGCTAAGTGTCTAATGATGAATATTTATTTAGTTAATGGGTTAAAAATAATACACAACAATACACGTCAATCTTTAAACCGAATCAAATGGTAGTCGGGCAAAAATACGGTACCTGTGGTGCCAATAGAATACCAGCCGCAAATTAAACCTAGTAACAGATATTCAACACAACAGCATACACTAAATCTGCACCCATTCAGAACCAAATGGGATGACTAGCAATCGCCGAGCTATTAAACGTAATCATACGATTTAAAGTTGACCTGAGCAATCTGTAGACCTTGACAATTATAGACCATTTAGTAGTCTCTCTCATTATTAATATTAGACTGGTATAATGATAGTGTTCTGGTTGCAAGTGGAATAGATTTTACTGTAATTGATAGTAGCTATTAGTTAGCGGAAAATATTAATTTATAAAATGATAATTATAAACTGCTGCATTATGTTTTTAGTACGTGTCTATGGTTAATCTTTAAATTGTTTGGGCCCAGTAGGGTACGTTTATTTCAGCGTCGTAGGCATTCATTGAATCCCCCCCAAGTACAGGGCTATGGGGCATGCAATGAAAACCCAATATGCTAGGAAAAGTGAGGCTTACGTTTCATTTATCAGGTAGTTTGAGTTTTACCGAGTTTATTATGTTGTTTTGCTTGCACTGAGCTCATTATACAGATTGAATTCTTCTTCTCTAATATGGAGACAAGCTGAGCCAGAATAACTCATGATATAATTAGTAAGGTTGGTAGCCTTTGTCCGCAAAATAATTCAGTAAAAACAGATTACTTACTCGATAACTACTTCTGTCACCGAGTTCCCGGTCTAGGAACGGTATATCGGAGTGCTCAAATACAAATTATGTTTTTTCTGTGAATTGTCAAAAACGTTGTGTTTAAAACAGATGGTCTATCATTGTACGTACAGCACGTAAGTTGGTCAAAATGTGGTGATACTTTCTAAAAGCTTATTTTCAAGAGTTGACGATGAGTTCTGTTTCCAATCCAACGGCTCTTACAAAAACCAAAACAAACTCAGATATCTGTGTCCTTTACAGCCCTAACTCATTTTCAGATATTAAATATACAAAAACTGCAGGACCCCGTTCCAAAATCTGCAGCTTAATTATTAAGCTGCAGATTTTATTACTATTACCTATTGTAGGTAATAGTAACAAATATAAAATCTCAAAAAAGTTCACCCCGCCTGTATTTGTTGTTTCACAGCGCAATCTAAACACCGGGTGACACATTGTTTAATAACGATAATCCGAGCGCATCCAAACTGTGACGAATCGATGGATTCGCTACAGAGAACCGTGTCACTTATGTCAGCTGTTGTGATCGAAACAATCGCATTGAAAAAAAAACATTTAGATAGATAGGATTTACTTTATTGTACACCAAAAATAATTACATAAACTTTATTCTGTGGGTACAAAAGCTTCGATATTGATATGTTTATTTGATTTATTTTTCTGATCAACAAAATCCGAATAAGGCAACAAAACTGGGAAGAAGTTCCGAATTTTTGTGACTCTTTTTACATGGGATTCAGATCTTGAAAGTACTCATAAATCAGAAGTAAATCATGAAGCGCATGTTAAAGTTAACATAGCTTCAAAGGACTTCAAATCTGAAATGATAACGCTTATTTTATTCTGGTTTTTCACTAAAAACGTTTCGTTTAACTACAATACGCAACGATAAATAACGAAACTATTGAAGAATCTATGCTACCACTAGAAACTTTTATTTCTATTTCTACATCGTGGAAGTAAAAATATATTTGAGACACCAATATTTGTGAATGTATGGTTTTACTTATCACACAGCATGAAACGTATTAAAAAAAAAAAATATTTAGCTTTTCTAATTTGACCCCATATTCAAATTTCATTTATCTACGTTACGGAGCAGTGTTTGGGTCACAGAAATTAATTTCCATTTCCGATTCGGAACAAACTGGCTTTGATAGACGGTCAAACAGACAGACCCACTAATGATCCTATAAAGGTTCCGTTTTCCTTACTTTCGTTCGAAGAAAACTCATGAAAGTACAGCATTTCAAACTCAAACGCTACCACAGATCCGAACCCCTTTTTTCCGTAACATTTCCTGAAACAATCCCAAGTTCTCTCAATCTTGGCCTCATACGTGCTCAAGGGGCAAACTACGAACCTCTTTTTATAGGCCAGTACGTAGGTTACCAGGCCAGCGCCTAATTACATATGGGGCTACGAATACGAGGCTCGAGCAAAAAACTAGCGCAGATTAAGACTAGTCTGCGGAATTTGTTCGAAAGAGTCACCGCGGCCCTGGAACGCAAAGGGCACAAGAAAGAACACGGGTGGGTTTTAGTCAGTAAGAGTCAGACACTCTCTTCCGCTCCGCCCAGAGCGGGAGAAGTCATTTGATGATTTCCCATCCAAAAAAAAAAAGGTTAGGATGTAGGTACACAGCAAAAAACTAGCGCAGTTTAAGACTAATCTGCTGGATATTTTGAGACCACGATTTTGTTAATGTGGTTTTGTGAAACTGTCGTGATTTTGTTGGGATATTATTTATCTAGGTCTATCTTATCACGGGACGAACAGAAATGCAAGTAGCGATACAACGTTTAGATCATAGGTGTCTCAAACCAAATGAGGCGTATGGAGTTACGAATACGAGGCTCCAGGCTAGGATGTACACAGCAAAAAACTAGAGCAGTTTGAAACTAGTCTGCTGGATATAGTGAGACCACGATTTTGTTAATGATGTTTTGAGAAACTGTCGTGATTTTGTTGGGATGTTATTTATCTAGGTCCATCTGTCGTAGTCTCGTCACGGGACGAACAGAAATGCAAGTAGCGATACGTTTAGATCATAAGAGTGTCTCAAACCAAATGAGGCGTATGGAGTTACGAATACGAGGCTCCAGGCCGGCAGGCACAGATCACAAAACTAGCGCAGTTTGAAACTAGTCTGCTGGATATTGAGATTGTGTTTTAAATGTTGTTCTGTGGAACTGTCGTATTTTTTTGGGGTGTGGTTTAAGTGGGATTTGTAACTGTAGATCTTCTACAAATCAGTTGTTCAGGTCTGTGTCCGGGATCCTGGTTCTGGGGTCCTGGTTTTTACGGGACAAGGAAAAATGTAAGTTTCGGCCATAAGCGAGTAATTAGTGTAGCATTTAGTGAAAACAATTATGGCACAGGTCTGTAAAGAAAAAGTTTCTCACTCGGCTTGCTTTTGCTGAGATGACTTTGCTTTAAAGGATTCGTACTTAATTTATTTTTATAGTAACTAAGTTTTTCAAATTACCAGTTTGAGCCCGTATCACGATATTACCTATCATAGAGGATTATAAATTCAGTGAGTCAACTAAAATAAGAATAGATTCAAATAACTAAAGTCTAGTAAGAAAATCTAAATAAGTTATCTAACAATATTAAACGTGCTAGAAATAAGTATGAATTCATCTCTGTTAGGTACAGGGTACATACAGGTAATCTGCCTCAACACTAAAAACAACATACAAACAAAAAGTGTAGAAAAATATTTGAACTATAATGAAAATTCAAAAATACTTTCATGACTGTTAACAAGACGAAAGAAACGTAACAACTAAATAAAAAACAATTCAAATCGTTTTTAACTCATTAATTATTAGGTAAAGTCAGTAAATTATAACTAAATTGTTTTCACTTACCAACTGGCCCGAGTTGTTTCAGGAAAATGTCACCTGAAAAAAAAAAGTTATTTTGAGAAAATAATATTCCAGAAATAGGTTGGTTCATAATAGATACTAGTTCATCGTTCAACTAAGTCAACCTCCAAGATCAGCGTTTCAAAATTTTCCATTTCTTTTTATCGCAAAAATCGGTCTCAAAATGTTCTTAAATATGCGATATGGATACATGTGGAACTCTGGAGAAGCGGTGGTCTTATGGTGCGTGACCCACTACCTGTTTTGATGCCACCACTCCACCGCGCACATGATGTTGAAAATCAGGCAGCAGATTTCAGTAATTTATACTTCATTGGTCTAATTACTGCAAGGCGTTCCAATGCGATGATAAATTAATTAATTAATAAATCGTAGATCGATTGATTCAATTCAGAATATTGCCGATACCTTATTTTTTAGCACTGACTTTACCTAACCAGATGCAGTTAACTATCAATTTATCACAAGGACTAACCCTCTGCGACTTCCAGAGCCCAATTAGAGTCATCTAACTGGATAAAGTATATCCTTAACCTTACGTGTAAATATATGAATATGAATAACAATTTATTGTACCTTAACCCAAATTGGTTACGACAAGTACTAGAACGCCAATACTACAACTTCAGTTTTAAAATCTATGCATACAATGGCATTCTTGCTTAATAAAATAAATAAACACATCAAAAGTATCTAGGGATCAACATATATTTTTGCAATAACTTTTCTCCTGATTGATATTAATTAAAATTTTCTTTAAGGATTCATCAAATAAAGTGTTTTCGTTTGTCACAGTAACGATAAACCAAGTCACCTTTGCATTAATAAAGAAATTTGCCATTTTCCTAATAAAGGGATTTTTGACATTTGAACCACTAACATTAAAGTTCGAAAAAAAGACTGAAATAACAGTTTTCTTTAAAATTTTATTGGGTAACTTAAACAATTAATAATCCGTGTTTCTACCGCGAACACTAACAACACAAGAACATCGGTTTGGCATACTCAAAATGAGTTCATCCAAATCACGCTGTGGAATGGCCGCCCATGTTCGTTGCAACAACAAAAAAAGGTCTTCTTGCGACTGGATACCCTCCATATTCGGCAGAGCTCTTCGCTTACCTTGGCTGAGCGCCATGGAGGACGGTATCGCTGCACCACACGGAGACAAGACCGATACATTCAAATCTTAACTCGAAGAGCTCCAACAATAACCGCCATGATGTTAGCCGTGAGGCTTCATCACTCTTCAGGGAACTTAATTAGCGACCAAACAGTCAGAAACCGCTTGCATGAAGTGAACCTTCATTCCCGAAGACCACTACGGGTACCACCTATAGCAATGCACAATCGTAGGATTCGATATCAATGGGCTCTTGAACACAGAAATTGGGCAGAAGAACAATGGCGTTTCGTGTGCTTTTCTGATGAGTCTCGTTTTGGTATGAGACCGGATACAAGACGTATACGACACTGGAGAACCCCTGGACGCCAACAGCGATTAAAATCCTGCCAGGAAGTCCATCCTTATAGTGGTGGAACCATCATAGTATGGGCGGGTATTTGGATCGGCGGAAGAACTGAGTTGATTTGGATCAGAGGCAACCTCAACGCTCAAATTTATGCTGAGACGATTGTATCAGACGTCATCGTTCCTCTACAAGTGCAAATCGGTCCCTTATTTCAGTTAATGCATGATAATGCACGACCGCACACCGCAAGAGTTGTAAGACAGACTCTCGCCGCAGCTAACATCAATGTCCTGCCCTGGCCTGCTCAGTCGCCAGACTTGAACCCGATTGAGCATGCATGGGATATGCTACAGAGAAGAGCTCTGCCGAATATGGAGGGTATCCAGTCGCAAGAAGACCTTTTTTTGTTGTTGCAACGAACATGGGCGGCCATTCCACAGCGTGATTTGGATGAACTCATTTTGAGTATGCCAAACCGATGTTCTTGTGTTGTTAGTGTTCGCGGTAGAAACACGGATTATTAATTGTTTAAGTTACCCAATAAAATTTTAAAGAAAACTGTTAGTTCAGTCTTTTTTTCGAACTTTAATGTTAGTGGTTCAAATGTCAAAAATCCCTTTATTAGGAAAATGGCAAATTTCTTTATTAATGCAAAGGTGACTTGGTTTATCGTTACTGTGACAAACGAAAACACTTTATTTGATGAATCCTTAAAGAAAATTATAATTAATATCAATCAGGAGAAAAGTTATTGCAAAAATATATGTTGATCCCTAGATACTTTTGATGTGTTTATTTATAGCCGAAACAAAAAAACATAATGAAGAAGCCCAACCACATTCAACATTCTCGTAGAACATAACACTCAACAAATCCTCTCCATTTAGAAATTAGCACCGGATCAAAACTTACGCAGACCCAACGCTACCAAACTTAAACCATAGACTAAAATCCGGCCCAGAAACACAATATTGTTGATAGAGGGCCCGTAAACAAGGCAAGCCATTAGTCCCCGTCATAAGGCGGTGACAGACTCTCAACTGAAGGACAGGTCTAAACACGGCGCGCAAACTTCTCGAGATGCTCTCTAAACACTTCTATTGTGGTGGATAGACGTGGTAATATTATTAAGGAGTACCTAGAACCTACAAAGCGGCGGTATAAGTGTAAACTGTAACAGGGGCGACCATATTTTTCCAACATTCATTGCATCAGCAAAGTGACGTTTAAACTTTTTTAAAGCGATGGTTTTAGCCATACAGTGTATTCCACTCCATCTTCTGAAACACAAGCGTTTCTGTATTGCTTATATCGTGTTGTTTGCCGAAAGAAATGCTGTTGACTCCTGAACGTCCAGCCAAGGGCCATCTTTTCCTATCTCTCACTCTTCAGACCTTAGTCCGTAGGTCATCCACCTATTTTGGGGCCTAACTACTCCTACAGTCAGTTTTGAGTCTCCACTTCAACACCTTACCGGTCTGCAGTCTTTTTCTTTTCTAAGGCTTTTTCCAAAACCATAAATACGGTTAAAATATAGTTTTATAATAAATACTGGCCGTTTGTATGAATGGTCTGCGAATCGTGTCGGTCGGGACGGTCTGCGACGTCATTTCCGGCAAACTTCCGAACGAAATGGACCAGTCTGTAAATGGGGCAGCGGGCTGTTTGACGTCTTCTTTTATTATTTATTTCGTTGTGGTTCGTTGCATTTGTTCGTAGGTAGTGCTTGGTTTAGATTCTAGTTACTGCTGAAGGCCAGAGTTTTCGGCTTTGGCGAACTGTATGTTCCAATTAATTGCCACCAAAGATCAGTCGAATGATTGTTGAAACTATTTGCAGCTAATCGATCTATCGACTATTATCAGCATTTAACACGTCAGCGCAGCGCTAAGAAGTCTTAATGAAACCAAAACAACATTCTTGTTAAAGAGAGCATAATATTTGGCTGTCATCGACAGGCTCGATGACAGCCAAATATACTCTTGGCCATTTTTAAATTGTTTGTTTGGACCAATATTCAGCTACGGTAACACCAGTTTGTCTAAATTTAGGGTTTCAAATATCACAGTAGCACTCGTGCAAGATTGTATGACGTTACACTCCGCGAGCGGTAGTATATTCTAGACAGGCAAGCATAACCAAAATCGAGCTAGTGTCGGCTACGATTGGGACGGTTAGTTGAGGTTTGACAAGCGTGTGGTTCCAACTTAAGTAGTACTAAAAATGAACAATACAGAAATAAGATTTATTTTAGGATTTGTGTCTTCTACAGATGAATCTTTAGCCTGAAAATCCGTGCCAAATCACTCACTCCACCAACGAAAGTGCCACTTCAAAAACATGGAACCTCCTGCAAGCGGCAAATTAGGATCAACCTTTTTCAATTAGTGACCCTTCTCACTTGTGTTACATAAAACAAGCTACTTAGAATAAACATTCTCGTGGAATTCTACCTTATCAGGGATGCATAACCAGTTTTTACACAGACCTAAATTCATGCAAGCCGAGCAAGTTTTCCCTTACCGCGTTGTAATTTGAATATAGTCGTTGTAATATTAAGATGAAGAGAGAAAATAATAAAATCTATATCCAGCACTAGACTGGTTCTAAAATCTTTGTGGCCATCCGCAAAACTGAAAACGACCAGGCGTTCCTTTTTTTCTATTTTCTTCGTGAACCCGCACTTGATCTCGCCCCCACATGATGGCAAGCGATGGATGAGTCTATGGTGGTGATGATGGGTGCAGTGAACGAGTAGAATGTTGTGATGACTTGCATTGGAATTGAAATTTCTATTGGATGTTCTTATGCGAGCATTCCTCAAAGATACCAAACCAATCCGACAAAAAGAACGATGGTTGGGCTGGATTCTGTGTGAAACATGATGTAAGCAAAGGGAAGCAAAAATTACTCATCATCTACGTATTCACCATACGTAGATGATGAGTAATAGATGTATGGAAGAAGATAACATGTTGCGGCGACCAAATAAATTGATATGAGGATAAAAAAAAAATCACAGCCGCGCTCTCTTTGTCAAATATAACATCTGTATTACCTGTGTTAACAAATAAAAGTGATTTGATTTGATTTGCTGAGTGCGCTATACAAAATTGCTTAAGAGAATCCAAGTCATCAAATTTCCTACCCACTGCATTCCGAACAAAAGGATTTTTGCTTGTAAGCCCGTTGACAAAGATAATAAGTACATAAATGTTAATAAAACTCCTTTGGTAGAAAACTGGACGTAAAGTTTATGAAGAAAAACGGTCGAACTATGTCAACAATTATTGATCGTATTGAAAATGCGGCAGTATATTACTCATTAAGAACGCGACCGGTTAACAATAAATTTCTAATTCATTTGCAGAACGACGGTAAAGGACTTCAATTTCAATACATTCATATAGACAATGCTAATCAGCTTTTGACTGAAAACTTAACAGCATTGGCATCGCAAAACTCTTCTTATTTCCATATATTTTGAAAAGATTTATTTTTTTCTTAAACGTTACCCCGCACTAGATTTTTTTCTGTATCGTGGGTGCGTTTACAAAGATACAAACTCACATACAAAAACAGCCAGAGTCGGAACTACTATCTGTAGGCTTTACAAATATTTGTTCCGTGCGGGAATCAAACCCGCACGCCCACGCATCACAGCAGTCAATCGCTCAACCACTACGCCAACCTTGAAGGAATTTTTGTCGTGTTTTGACATTAACTGGCGCTTTTTTAAAGCCTGGGAACTCCTCATCAAACGACTTCTTCCACTCTTGGCGGAGCGGAAAGAAGTGTCAGACTGTACTTTTTTGAATGCCCTTTGCGTTCAAGGGCCGCGGTGACTCTTTCGAACAAATTCCTCAACCCTGGCGGGATTGATTGGCGTTGATATCATCTATTGCAACTTGATTTGAATGCTTTTTAACTTGAACCTTACGGGAGCTGTTTATTAATTTGATACTGTTACAATCGATTCCTTTTTCAAACAGTATTTTTTCGCGAAGATGTACCTATACAACGTAGGGGCACCGAAAATACACGATTCTTTCTAAAGAATAAGCTATAACATAAAATCGGGATTTGATTCCAACTTGAAAGAGTTTCGAACTAGTGACTAATGACGAGAAGACACAAAAATCCCACTACAGAACTGTTTTTTTTTTTCATATTTTTCTTTTACGTCTGTTCTACGATTCTGCAAGGATTTTTTTATACAGTAAAACTAGACATGAATAACCGTTAATAAATTATTTATAATATTATTATTATAAGTATTATTATAGTAACATTATTACAAGTCATCTTTGTTACTTTTCTTGAAATAACTAGGTAAGATAAAATAAATTACCTAGCACGGTATCACGTTACGATTTACAAAGGAGCGGGAGGGAGGCGACAGCTTCCTGCGACAGTGCTGCCGCCTTCCTGTGTGGCGGGAAAATGGAGAACTTACATCGCCATTGTTGTATTACGACTATTACGAGCACCACACAAAAGGGTTTGTTGTTCGAAATGCTGTACTGAATATGTGATAACTACATGACTAGGAGTTAACTGACCGAGGCCCAATTACTCGAACGAAAATTATTACAAAATTGACGAATCCCATAATGTAGCTGTGATTGAATGGATGAATATGTTTTCAACAGCCAATAGATCACGTGACTTCCGTTTAATTTGCGCTGGGTCAAAATTTTACCAAGAAGCCTTTTTTTTCTGGATGGGAAATCACTAAATAACGGAACACACTGAACGGAAGGGAGTGTCAGACTCTTACTGACTAAAGCCCACCCGTGTTCCCCGCACCCTTTGCGTTGCAGGGCCGCGGTGACTCTTTCGAACGAATTCCGCAACCCTAGCAGGCATAGACCCTATGGGAACCTGTCTTCTTTGAGGCGCGCGTGGAACACGACGCTCCGTTGACCCAGGCCTGGTCGTTATCGGCCAGCTCACCGGGAACCACCTCCCGGCGCAAAGAAACATGTTTAGTGATAATAATATATTATTAAGATTGATATTGAAACATAACAGCTGTTTTACAGGTAAGAGATTTGAATCAATTTCTAAGAAGCTATTAATTATGTTATGAAATACGAAAATGTTAAACATCAACAAAATTAAATGAAAATAAATATGATAAACCTTTCTTACAAAAATAGTAATTGGTCTATGCTAGTCAGTTAGGTCATAGTTTTTATTACAGTTATTGTGATACATAGGAAGGAACACAGCACAGTTCTTGCCTAACCAACCACATCCTTAGGTAACTATCAGTTTTTTTTATAATTATTATTTTATCTACTTATTTGCTAGGTATTTTCAAAGTGAGACCAGCAAAACAGGAAAATGAAGTCAACTGTAAACCTATTTTTATATGTTGTGATATATAGAAAGACTAAACTAATTTATTTATTTTATCATTTATGTCAACATCTCTGTTCCATGTACATAAAAACAACAGTTATAACATCATATTGATTAGTACAAAGTAATTGCTTAATTCTACAGAAATTTCTTCCAGCTAACCTGCAAAACGAATGTCTAAGTACTAAAAACTTTTCTATCTTATAAAAACAAACAGAGGAAGGAATGGGTGGAGGCCTTTGCCTGAAATGTGGACAGTTCAGGCAGACAAAAAAAAAGCAAAAGCTGGAAATAGACAAAATTTGCCAAAAACAATATATTTATCTTGAAAATACTTTTATTCTGATTTATTACCGTTATCAATATAGTTAAAAAAATATGGAGAATTTTTCAATTATCTCAATAGGAAAACTATTGATATAAAATATCATTCTGAATAGATTTTCTTATAAAATAATGTTATGAGGCCATCGGAAGATTGATATAGTTACATAATAAATGCAATACTGCTACTCTAAACAAAAGTGAAGCTTAAGGATTTTATTGAGTTGTGTCTTGAGTTTATAGGAAAGTCATCAAACATAGATAGATATAACAAATTTGTAACTTATGTAATTGAACTCACCTCTATATATAGTAATATTTAAAAAATCTGCTAAAAATAAGTGTTGCAAAAAAATCCTATAATTTTAATTACAAATCGTGTACTTAGATTCTCCTCTAGAGCGCGCGATAGATTAAAATTACTTGCACGAGACTGGTTCTACGAATCGTTTACGCCAAATACTAGTGTCGGCAAGATTGCAGCTAACTTCGCAATTTATGTCGAGTTAGAGGCGTCAGCAATGAACGCTCATTACTCGTGTCATTCCAGCTGCTAGCCCAGACCAATTGATTCTTATTAGGCGGTAACCCCGCTATGTTATGCCTCCGCAAACCGGTCGCAAACTACACCTTTCCAATGCCATGTAATTGTACATAAATTCTTATTATACGTTCTTAGATACTTGATGTGGTGTGTAGACTTTATTCCTAACACGTTATCAAGTAAACAAATCCCATTTGTTAACAATAAATTAAACAAAACACTGAAATATTGGCTGCGAAAGAATGACACTAGCTTCGTTATAGAAACATCGCAAATTTTAGTGTAATGCACAAGCTTCTCAATAGTACTTACCGCCTAAAATACGTAACTTAGGTTCCCCGATTTGTTGCTTCAAGATTCAGAAAACACTTGTACCTTATTATAACAATAACAACAAAAGTTTAATGCACTATCGAAATTATTGACACCCTTAGGAACATAGACAAGATTTGCTTTTTTAAAACTGAGTTGTCTTAGCGGTCTACAGAGTGTTTACTTTCACTGAAAGCTTTACTATATTTTTAGAAACTATTATCAAATTTTCACAATTACTTGGGACTTTGGTTTATCAATATATTTCTCAAAATAAATGTAAGTATTGTTGTTTACCGTTGTCATAAAAGTAAAAAGTTCCGATTTCATATTTATGATTAATATGAAATTGCCAGTGCAAAAAATTGATAGTCTGTTGTTTCTCCACATGCCACACACTTGAAACTCCAGGATCAATCTCAATCATTTGGGTCAATGAGAGAAGATAATAATTCAAATATGAGCGTGCCCAAGAAACTCGCTTTCACACACAAATATATTTTTTTTAGATTCGCCTATTTTTCCCTTGTTTTGCCTTTTTTGCATTTTGCTACTCCGTATTGACGTCACTACTATGTCAGCTGTCGCATACGTCAAAAAAATGACATAGTAATTCTGTGCTCTGTGTACCGTGGACCCATCAATCAAACAAACAAGTAGAAATAAATTCAGGTGCTCTTTGCGCAGCTGCGTAATCTGTGAAGAAAATCAATACTGCGATCATTTTCGCTAAAAATCTGTTAACTAAGATGGCGCGCATCGCTTATCAGTGAACCTTCGTACTTTAGTTCTTGAACGAATAAAGTGCGTGTTTTGTAATCTAGCTGGATGAATTTCAATAATTTCGCAATGACTGAACCAAATATGCAATTCGGGGGTGGAATGCCCCAAATGTTCTTGGGTAATGCGAGTATACCTCCAGGATTGGGTGGTCATAGGAACCAGTTTGTTTCTCAAAATCATCAGTCGGGCATGTTGCCTGCAACGTCGAGTACCCAAAAAAGTAAAGTGCCCCCTCCGCTACCTCCAAGAGTAGATCTGAACCAAGCCTTTGGTCAACCAATGATGCAGAACCAGGGCTTTGGTGGAATGGGAGGCTATGGCATGGGCAACTACGGTGGAATGGGCATGGGCATGGGCTCCTACGGCATGGGGGGGGGATATGGTGCCTACGGGTTGGGAGGCATGGGTGGAATGTACGGAGGATACAATCGATTCGGTACTGGAGGCTTTGGTGATATTGATAGCAGGTAAATGTTTTGATATTTATTTACTTTCTAGTTTGCTGTATAAAGTGGTGACCCTGTAATACAATGACAAACAAAACAAGATTGACTTACAAAAATTATGATTTAGAAGTCAATACATTTTCAGACTATAATGATTCTTATCTTATCAATTTGTAAATATTGATATGATAGATATGTGTCTATAAGCTCCTCATTTTTCTTTCATTTACTAGTCTGCTGTTTTAAGAAGAATTTTAGTTTGCTTTTTAAATAAAATATACATACCAGTTTTTTTTTGCCACTTGCCAAGAAGTACCATGCTACCCAGCTCTATGTATAATTCTGGTCATTTCTAGTATTCAACTGAATCCAGTTCGGCTGGAAGCCAACCCCAATATATTTGGCAAAACCTAAAATCAGAAAATACAACTTATAATGTATTTTTCCAGGTTCATACAAATAGCGGAAGAGAGCTCTCGCCCAGCATTTGATTCCATACAAAGCTGTGTGAATGCAGTGGGCAGTGTTGCTATGATGTTAGAAAGCACATTCTTCGCTATTACCAGCTCTTTCAGAGCTATATTGGGTATGTTTTTAAAAGATAGTTCTACCAAATTACAAGAAAATTGTGAAAAGTTTATGCTTGTTAACTTCATAATATAATGACTATTTAGTCACACAGTTGATATAAAATTCAAATCCATATTTCCAATATTATGTAAATATGTGTGCCAAATTGTAATCAAATTATGGATACAATTTTTCTTGCAATTCCCAATAAAATTAAATTCAGTTGAATTTAAAAAACTCCTCCCTTTTTAAAGTTCGTTAAAAATACATAGGATAAGTATTTATATGTATTTTGTAACTTACTTATGATTACATTTTAACTTACCTTTATGTAGTAATTTACATAAAATGCAAGTGAAACTGCTGGCACCTTATGTTTGATAAGATTGTATTGAAAAGGTTTTCTTTGCCTTTTCTAATGCATGATCATCACTACATAGTATAAAACAAAGTTGCTATCCACCATCTGTCCCTATGCTTAGATCTTTAAAAATACGCAACGGATTTTGATGCGGTTTTTTTTAATAGATAGACTGATTCTTAAGGACAGTTTATATGCATGACATGCATATTATAGTAGAGGAAACATTAGTATCTACATTGCACCCGTGCGAAGCCGGGGCAGGTTGCTAGTTCTGAATAATTAACAAGCTTTTAATTCTAACAGGTGTAGCAGAAAACGTTAGCCGGCTCAAGTCCCTCTTCTCCCAGGTTTGGTCTACTTTCGCTGTAATTAGGACTCTGAACTGGATCATCAGGAAACTGATGGTCCTGATTGGTATCCGGACTGAGGATGAATTTAAGGTTGGTAGATTTTTTTTCTACTTTTTTTTTAATGTAAATTTTAATCTACCTATTCTTTTAATGTCTCTGTGTGTGTATTCCATATAGGCATATATTTATCATTTCAAAATTTGTCTGCTATATATGAACTTCTTTTTTTGTTTGGAAGATTTTATTTTTTGTAAAAAGTTTTATTTTTTTATTTTACACTTTTTAGTGATGTTTACCCCACAGTTAAATTTTCATTATTCCCACAATGACTGGTTGGGCTATTTGCCGTTAAGGAGTTACTTTATGTGCCTTCGCCAAGACTAAATATCTCACTTTACTAGATTTAATAGATAGAAGACAATGTGAATACCATATAGCTATAACTAAACCCAACGCAATAAGAATCATCAAGATCACCACGGCGTCCTCATCTTCCGCCTGACGCAGGTACTCACAGGCCACAGATGTGTCGGGAGCTACCTGTTTCGGATTCGGCGGGAGGACGCGTCCGGTTGTCAACACTGGTGGGTCACTCGGAGGACACGGTGGAGCACTTTAAGCCCCAGCCGCTGCAAATAAAGGAGGCGCCCATGGCGTTAGGAGTCGCAGGGCGATTCCCGGCCACCGTAGGCGAGGGCCAGTGTACGGCAAGCGTTGGGTGGCTCGCCGTCCGATTACAACGTGGCCCGGGTCGACGACACGTTGTGTTTTACGTGCGCCTCAGAGAGATGTCAGCATAGTAGGGGGTCCGATAAGGCCAGTGCCTACCAGGGTTGCCGAATTCTTCCGAAAGAGTTACTGCCATCCTGGACCTCATTGGGCATTGGGTCCTCCCAATACCCATTGAGTGGCCAGGGTGGCGGTGTTCCTACATGGATGGGCTTTAGACAATAAGAGTCTGATACTCCTTTCTGCTCCGTCCAAAGCGGAAAAAGTCATATGATGATTTCCCATCCATAAAAAAGTATGTACTTACCTAGCTGACTTGTACACATCTGCGTCCCCTTTCACAGCTTACCGGCGTGATGTTATGTCATGAACTGGTGTAAGCAATAAACAAACATGCTATTGCAGCAATCCCGCGAGATTAGCTATAATTTATTGAAGAGTTCTGTTGCCTATCTCCTAAGATCTTCACCAAATAGACCAAGGCACCAGTCCGGTAAAAATACTCTTCCAAACAAAAAAATAATCATTGAAATGGGTTGACAATTGGCGATAATAACGCAAAAATACAAAACAAAAAAGAAAGGAAAAAATAAACATTCGAATGGAAACCCCCTCCTTTTTTGAAGTCGGTTAAACTTAATAAATAACTCAAAATGTTGAAAGTGATGAAATTGATTGAATCAGGCGTTACTTTGCGGAAATCCATTATAAATTTGAAAAATTGGCGGGAGGGAGGTGCATACCTGCAACCCACACATATTCGCGGAAATTAAAACTAGATATATTACTTTCATTTTTCAAAGTTGAAAGTGATATTAATTATATTAGCCATTTTATATGTGTCTGTGCAGAGACAAAGGTTATCTACTTACTATCCTATTAAATAGGGAGATACTATATTACCATTACTCTAAAATTCTCAGTATTATTACTATCAGATTACATACATTGTTAAATGATTTTTCATTGTTTTGGTATATCCATTTATGAGTTCAAAGTGTCTAATAACAAGCTCTAATAACGTTTATTTTAATCTGGGTATTTCAATGACTACTTATTCAACTTTGTTAAATGCAAATGAGTACCTATATGTGTCAGGAAATAGTAGTTATCAACAAACATTTTATTCCAAATAAACTTATCTCTTACTTTTCCTTATCATTTGACTACGAATGTGTATCTCTCAATCTGACTTTGAAAATAACTTCATCCTTACCTGTCTGTCCAGTAGGTAAAAAAAGAAGTTCTATTACCGGTAGAAAAAAATAATTCAATCATATTTATTTGAATCTGTACTACCGTCATTTAATCACATCCAGATGCAAACTACAAAAAGGCCTGACGTCACACAAATCCTTCATCCCGCATTCAAATTTCTTCACTTTGAATTAAAAGTAAACAATTGCGCGACACCAATCCTCCATTTATCTCCAGACACACGTCTGCTTCCATTTTCTTTAGAGGCGGCAGGACTTTACACACTTTTCATTATTCCTAATATCTACTTCTGTATATCCACTACTAGCAGCGCCTCGCGGTTTCACCCGCGTAGTTCCCGTTTTCGTGGGAATCTGGGGATAAAATATAGCCTATGTTACTCACGGTGAATGTAACTTTCTAATAGTTAAAGAATTTTTGAAATCGGTCCTGTAGTTTTTGAGTTTATTCGTTACATACAAAAATACAAATCTTTCCTCTTTATAATATTAGTATAGACTAGTTGACGTAAATTAGCTGGGAACATTTAGTATAAACAGATCTGCTGATCCGCTTTTGAACTGAAGCCTAGCTCTAAAGGTAATAGATTTTGTCGATGTTTCTAAGTACTTACATACGTACTACAAAGACCATAATACGGTCGGTATTTAAAAAGACAATGTCTGTTAGAAAGGAAAGGTTTTTTTTGTTTGTGGATGGGATTATCATCAAATGACTTATCCTGCTCTGGGTGAAGCGGTCGGGAGTGTCGACTCTTACTGACTAAAACCCACCCGTGTTCCTATAAAGCCCTTTGCGTTTTAAGGCGCGTCCCCGAGCAAAACGCAGCGGTAGCCGTTTTTGTGTAGTTTTTAGGAGCCATCTTCTCATTATCCATTAGAAATATCAACAAATAAAAAATACATTAAATTTCTACATAATCTTGACTCCAAAATGGTAGTTTAATTTTTTTATTTTTAAATCGCAATGTTTAATTATAGAGCCGCAACGAAACGACAGAAATGAGAAAGAATTATTTTTAAAATGCATCTCCTCGTAAAATAACCATTATTTTGGTTTGCTACTTAAAGTAATGGATAGGTAATTTAATAATAAACATTTTGCTAGTTTTATTTTTTATTTAACTCGAAAATTTGATTTTATATAGATTTTACTACAAAATCTGAGCGTAATCGCTACGAATCTTGCCGTGCGGCGAAGAGGGAACGAATGCTCAAGGTTATTTGGTCAGGGTACCGCCTTAAAGCCGGGGTAACTCTCACAAAGATCTAAGGTTAAAGTAAAACACCAACTTATCACAATAGGCGTGACTATAACATAGATATGTAGTCACGCGTAAAAAACAGATATAACGTTTATTTTGATATTTTTATTATTATTTTTAATCCTTCATCATATCTCCATAGATAATACTCACTGTTCCAGTGATTTATTTACTTACCACTGCTAAGCAAATAGCAAATAAAAAAGTGATTGTTCTATCACTTAAGTTTTTAGACGTCATATTTTTTTTATTGTGCTATTCAGTTGCAATAGCGGGCGCTATTGCAACTGACTCCAACAACTGAGAACATTGGGTACCTACTAGTTTCGATATTAATCATCAGTTCGGGCTCAGAGTAAAGTTACCAATTAAAGTTTGATGCCAATAGGCTCTATATTTCACTGGCGGAGTTCGAGTTTTATACAGCAATTCAGCACTTCTATAAATAATTGTTTTAAGTCAATTTAACCTGTACGAGGTTGGTGTTTTTTCCAGCCGACTACTCGGAGAAGCGCCTAAACAAAGTCGAATAGTCACAAGGCCATAATAAATTGTATTGTAGATTTATGTGAGAACCGTGAATTAATTGTACAATAAAAGTAGTTGCATGGGTTAAAGTAAACTTCTCTTAGGTTAATCTGGAACAATGTCTACGATTGTATTTTTTCTGAATTGGGCGTTGATAGCTACGCCACAGTATTTTACTTTTGTAGCTATCTCCGTTTTTCCTGTGTAATCTGTAATCTTAAGTTGTTCCAAATAAACATTATTATTATTCCCTTTATTCATATTGTATACATATTGTTTACATTTTTAAATATTTCTATTAAAGTAAAAAAAAAACATTTAAAAATATAAAAAATAGTAGCCCACCGGTATCGGGAACAGGGTCCAAGGTACCGGCGGTCAGGGCTCCAGAGAGAGGAACCTCCTGACAATGCGAGCCGTGTCCAGAAGTACCGCTTTCTGAATCAAGCCCTTGATCCAGCCGCCTAACGTGAGCCTCCTAACGTGTTGGTCGAGGCTCTTGGCTATTAAGCCATTGACGGAAACGACTATCGGTACAATGATTGCTGAATCCACATCCCACATGTCGATAACCTCGCGAGCCAAGTCAAGATATTTCGAGCCAAGTCAAGATATTTATTATTATTATTATTCCCTTTATTCATTTTACTTACTCACTAATTTACATTTTTAAATATATCTTAAAAAAAAAAGAAAAAAACATTTAAAAATATAAAAAAAAATATTATTATTATTATTATAAAGATATATCTTAACACTGTCTTATAAGGTTTCGTCTAATACCTCCAGGCATGGGCTGAAGCCGTGGCCTCGACACAGCAGACGGGTCCTGTGGCCCAACACGGCCCTAAGTCCTCCGGATGGCCCGTGATCATGTTCTTTGGCGTTTTGGCAGCCGCGCCATATGTTGTGCTCAAGATGCTGAGCCGGCTCAACACGACTATGGAAGAGAGTTGTGAGTATTATGTCAATAGAAGTAAGGACCATAATCCCATAGTTATAGCAGGGCAGTTGGTCCGAAAATGGCAAATCACAAAGAAGGCTGGTCAAAAGTGGTCTATCAACCATTAGCTATACAGTTCTGATATATTTGAGTAGGGATGCCCCATCTATTTATACCCTTGTGCAAAGTCAAATCAAAATTCGATCATATATTTTTAAGAAAAATACCGAGTCTTCTTTTCGGTAATCGTGTTTAAGATAACAAGTGACGTTTCCATAATAGTGTTTTTAAATATCCATAATAGTGTTTTTAACCATGTAAGATTATCTTATCGATTGAATCAATAGATTTCTAGAGATCTGGCGATTTTATTGACGTTTACTGACATAATATGTATGTATATGTGGGTCTTTTTTATAACAAATTATGCCATATGATATTCAGATTGTCTCATATTTCATGGGGCTTTGTTTGGAGGGAAGGATTAAAATAAAAATGGCGCTAGGGCGAAAAAGGATGACATTTCACTACATCCATCTCTTTCACTCCTGAACCAAGCAAAATTTACCTAATAATACATCCTCCTTAACAGTACAAGATCCATCGACCTGGCATGAGCCCGTCCATGTTGTCGGCAAGTTCAACTTCAAAGCAACCAGCCCCCAGGAGTTATCTTTCCAAGAGAAGCAGTCATTCACCCTGGCCCCACCTCATCTTCAGCCCCATCTGTGGAATTCAGGCTGGGTAATGGCGTCCACTGACGGCAAGAACACAGGTCTAGTACCCAGTAACTACTTCGTCCTTGCAAACCCAAATAAGGCCCAGAAAGTGAATAAGGGCGGAAGACGGAATAGTACTGAGCCTATTCAAGATGTCAATGAAGAGTCTTAAAATTGTTTGTGGTTTAATTTTTTTTTAATGCTTACTCTGTAATTTTTGTCTTCGTTGACAATTTTGAATTGCGGGTACTCAAGTTTTTTTAAACACTAAAGCAGTGTCGATAGCATAGTATCAATGCTACTGATGAAATACATAAAAGTTTGTAATATGAGTGAGTAAAGACTAATGGGTACTAATGACCTTAAATATAAATTTAAAATTATCCCAAGGATAGACGGAGTAAGCACAACGTATTTTTAAACCCAAAAGCCTGGGTGCCAAAATAATACTCGACTGACTGGATAAATGTCAACTTTCGCTTGCATTGGGAATTGTTGAAAGGAAATAAAGAAAGAAAATACTTTCTTTTCTTTGTTAATAATAATGAAAAGACTGTAAGAATGTGTGCTGTTTTGGACTTGGTCCAGTTTGACTGGATTATTTTGTAATTTGATTGTTGGGAAGAAACGAAAGCCTTTTGAAAAAGAAAAAGACTTTCCTGTGCGCAAAGTATTAATCAGCGGCACCTCCTTTTTTGAGTAGGTACATAATACAATTCTGTACGGAGGTTTTTGTATGACGAATGTGTTAAATGTTTAAACGCCTCATAAAGCCTCAAAAGGCAGTAAGGGCTAAAAGCAATAAAAAAAGATGGTAAAAAAATAATTAAAGAACAAAAGTACGTCATGAGTAAATTCAAACAACATTATAAAATTGTGACCTACATTTGTTAAACTGTGTTTTTCAATGAATTTTACTCCCTGGGTGACTGGAGGCAGGCCCCGCCCGCGCAGGCTAGCGCCCGGCTCGCCAACGCTTAGGCTCCGACCCTGCCTACTTCCATCTGTCAAAAAATAATTTAACTGGTGAACTATACTCCATTCACAATAAGATTATACATTGGAACAAAATTGTTTACAGTCCGTTCAACCGATTTTTTCTTCTATTCCGTAGGCATAAGGATGGCATTAAAATCAAAAACGTGATTATAATACCAACTGTTTACTGCAGCTGCCGTGTGTCATGCCACAAACGCAATAGAAGTCAAAATCGGTTGAACGGACTGTAAAAAAGATGTATTTCAATGTTTAATCTTATCATGAATGGGGTATAGGTATAGTTGAAAACTAACTGTTGATGAAATGAAAGATGATATTATAATGTAATTTTTTACCATTCTTTGAATTTAATTGTAAGCCATGCAGCACTTTTGATCTTCAAATACATATGTAACCAAGAACCCTTTTAAAAAATAATGAAAGTGACTAGTATAACCAAGCTCTTATAAATAAGAGTTTGGACTGTGATATTTACTGTCAGCCGGACGAAATGAAGTAACGCAAGATTTAGTTCAGCGTTTGAAATCAAACCGTTTTGTGAACAAAGTGTTTTCAAGAAAATTTACGTCACTGGTTGGCGCCACTGAGGCGAAAGGTCATCTTTGAACACGGAACTTTCATCGAAAACTACGTTGAATTAATTTTAACGAATGTCAGAAAACCTAAGCGTTTTGATAGGTGGACACGCCTCAGTGTTACCATCTGGTGTACGTCATTTCAGAAAATCTCCATTGCTCCTTATTTCAAAGAAAGGGAGTATGCAGAATTCCGCAGATATTAAACATTACCGTTTATTAGTGTGGACTGGTGTAATCTGAAATGATTCAATCTTGACAGAACTTTAGCTGATTCAATTCAGTTATTCATTCCAATTCGATGTTTAAAAGTTTGTGATGTGGTGATTTTCAAGAATGACCCTAATGTAACGTGATTAAAATTTTTATAGGTATAAAAATATTATGTAAAGTAAGTGTAGGTAGTTGTCTATGATATAATTCTCTGCATTTTTACAATTTACCATGTCTCAAAATGATATTTTTCTTTGGTTTAAAGGAATGGTGTAGGTGCAAACTTTTTGTGGTATAACATTTATTTATATCTTTAATTGTCGTTGTTTTAATTTATTTATCTTTTCGTGTCAATGGGAATATGTCAATTGCCATAAAGTACTCACCAAAATTCAGACCAATTGATCTGAATTTTGTTGAATAATTTGACCAATATTGTATTTACGTAAGTTAACATTAATAAAATTGTGTACTAGTCAATCACACATTAACGTTTTTTATCAACTATTTTATATAAAATATAGTATTCCTGTGTCAAAGCATGCATATATTTTGGCAATATTTATAAAATTGGCATGTTTCAAATTATTGATTTAATCTCTGTGAAGAAAACGAAAACTAGGTACTTACATAAGTACTCTTATTATTAGTTGATTGGGTAAACGGGGTATTGTTTTCTGTATGATCCGATCATCCGACTAATTTGAGTTGCATTTTTTGGCACCAGTTTAATTCTTCCTTTACTTAATTGTCCTTTCATGGCAAAATAGTATTTGTTATGATTACAATAAGGTCCATTCGCCTTTGGATCATGCAGAAACTGGTGTCAATAATTTGCAACCTTAATTGAGACCCGTCGCTTGACTGTTTCTGCGGGCGATGTATTTAGCCATATGTATAAGCTCTCTTCTAATAACGTATACAACACAATTATAATCATTATCAAATTTAATAGAACTATCAATTTATCAGTAAACGTGTCAGGACAGACGTGATGAATAAAGTCGTCGTTTAGATAAAATGTTGTATGACTATTTATTTATTTATTAAAACTTTATGCACTAGTAAAAAACCTGTACAATAGGCATTTTCTACCAGTCGACCTTAGGCTTACTATTTCTACTATGTATCTGACTAACTTTTCAGAATGAAAGCTTAGTTTTTAATGCTCGTGCCTTCGCAGACCAGTCGGCCGCAGGAGACAAATACTCCTGAAATCATCAACATTTCTGCTTTGTGGGTTCGATGTTTTGCGAATTGTCTGCCCCGCCCAAGGAAGAAAATCTGATAAACTGGTGATATTACATACTAGCTGCCGCCTGCGGCACCGCTCGCTGACCTGTCGGCCCAATGTCGAAAATTATTCCAAGCAAACATACTCCTTGGAATATAAATTGTAACTTGTGTTATTCCAGATAATATATTATACCTGTTATCGTTACAACATTAATGTTGAAATTATAATAATTATGTACATTATGTACATTATATATATATATATATATGAGACCGAGGAGGGGAGAGGGGACTTACCGACTTATTGCCACGATGTTAGCGTGCCCATTCGCCACAAATGTGATAAGTCGCCCCTTTGAGGAGTGGTTGGGGAGACGCCATGGCGTCCTCACCTTCCGCCTGACGTAGATGCTCACCGGACACGGCTGTTTCGGATTGGGCTGGAGGACACGTCCGGGTGTCAACACCGTGCTGATCGCCCGGAGGACACAAGGGAGCATACAGTGAGGTGTGCCTTGCTTAGGTGGAGCAAGGCCATGTCCTCGACGAGGCGATTGGCGGCGGCACTTCTAGCTCCTCGCGGCCCCGGTTCATTTCATGATCTGGAGCGAGAAGTCATGGGAAGCGGCCATCTTCTTCTGCGAAGAAGCAGTAATGCTAGCGAATGAGGAGGCAGACTGCGCGAGGGAGAGGGAAACCACGCCCCAGCCGCCGCAACAAGACAACACGGCCGTCGAGGTCGCAGTGCATTCCCGGTCACCGATATAATTCAAAAATATAATGAATAAATTATTCACGTTCGTCCCATCAACAAAATTAGTGGGACGACCGGGAAAAAATATAAGGAATTCCCGTTCGTCACCCGAGGGGGAAGTCGGTGGGACGAACTAAATACTCGAAGAAGTAGGTTAGGTTAGTTCTCTGCCAGTAACTGCTAAAACACCTGGCATAATTAGCATGTCGCACATGGCGACAGTTGATCCAAATTACGCAGAAAACTTGTAAAAAAAGTCTTAAGATTTTTTTTAGGTTTATTGTAAAGTCATATTCCTAAGTTTACAAGTAGGGTTCGGGGAATTCAAAGGTAACTTCGCGCCCCGTCAGCTTCTTGTATACCGACTGGAAGGTGTCCACCTATGAACAATGGAAATACTGGATTAGCAAATGAATCTCATAAAAATACAGGCTGCACAGCAAGCACAAGTACATAAATACAGAATTCATAACTCAGTGAAGTTCTAACAGTGTTGTAAATAATTATAGGAGCATTAAAGATATGATTGCTATTGGAAAGAAAATTTAAGAAAAATCACATACTTTGTTTGAACAAATCAGACAGCAAAAAGCTAACAAATCCTCCCATATGGATTTTTTAATGTTGGTTATCATAAGTTCTTATTGTTATTTTGCTCTCCTGTAGATTTGTCATTTTTTAATGTTCTATTAAAATTAGAACTTCACTGACAATATTTTCTACAAAAAGTACTTCTTACATTGTTCAATAACCAGCTTTTTACAACTCTGCTTAATGTCTCTACCACACTGTAATATGCATCAGACAGTACTAGTCAGAATTTATAAACCGTAAGCCAATCACCGAATCACTGCCTTTACTCAACATTGTTGAAGTAAGCTTCAAGTCTAATCAAATGAAGCTGAAAACCAATTGTAAATGGAGCAACTGCCCACAACTGGCAATAATTTGACTTTGGAAATAATTGCTAGAGAAATATGCTCACCTTGTGTTCAATAGTGGTCTGCTGGTTCTTGTCGAGGTGCACCTTGATCAGCTGAGAGCCGTCCAGCTTGATCCGGATGCGCTTGCCCACAATCTCTGCTGGGAACACGAGGTCCTCCAGGATGGCGTCGTATACTGATGTCAGAGTCCTGAAAATTAGGATTTATACATGTGAGAAGTGGTTATCAAAGAATAGTGTTATATGGAGATATAATACTATTCTGATCTACTTTTTAAGAATACTGATCCAATTCTGAAAATTCTTTGACCTATTGAAAGCTACACTATTGCCAAATGCTGTATGTAACTTTCTATTCTACTATACTATATGGTTTTATTATGGTTTCTGTGGGAGAAGGCATGGGAGTGAGGTAGTGGGAAAACTCAGTGGTGTTTGAAGTTTGACAATCCTACCAGTAGGAAAATATCAAAATTAAATAATGACATTTTTTTAGGTCAACAATATTATAAACTTCCTAGCCTTCTTTTTCTAAACTATATTGAGGATAGGAAAAATTGCTGCATGCAATTATATTACACAAAAGGGTTATATTTCTGTCTATTCTTATTTCATGGAGTTGGATACCAGTGTTATGTATTACAGGCAACTTACTGACAATTCAACCAAAATGTCTGGTTTCTACCAGACATTTTGGTTACCAAGCGCACTGATAGTGCATAGAAATGTCTTGTGTATTATTACCACACAATCAATACTATTTTATTTTAACTGACACTGACTAGCTACAGTCAGTGTCAGTTCTATAAAAATTCTTAACTGCCCACCTAGCCTTGGCAAATAGCATTTGTTTTACTTTAAAATCCTCAGAAATTCTTTGCTATCTTTTTTCCTCATACGAAATTGAGTGGCCTGCTCTAGCAAAGTACAGAATTATGTGGAAAAAAGAGGGAGGCTTGCCCAAATTGAATAAATCGTATGGGGTTCCTCCTGGCACACCATTTTATCAGAAAATATCATAATCACTTACCTAGATCTAGGCCTCTTCTGTTTGTTAGCGACGCGCGTCTTGTGGCTGGGCTTGGGTAGAATCTTGCGGTCTCCAACAAACACAACGTGTTTGCCGCTGAATTTCTTTTCCAATTCACGCACCAGTCTGATCTGGATCTTCTGGAATGCCTTTAGCTTGGGCATGGGCACGTAGATGATGATCGACTGGAAACATAAAATTGAGATTTGAGTTGTTTTCAAAGAGAATTTCTGGAAATCACTAAATAAATAGAAGCAATAAGTTTGAGAAAAAGGGCCAGATAGAAGAAAAGAATAGACAAGCAGAGGCCTGGATTTATGTATAAAGTGTCAATGCCAAGAAAGAATACAGTCACTTAATCTGCCTTTATACAGCTGGGGTTGAACATAATAATAAAATGTTTTACAATATTAAAATATCTCTTGCAGTCAGGAATGTTATGAATCAGCACATAACACCCCCAGTCCACAACACATAGTGTACTCCTGGCAAGTTAGTATTAGCTGACAAATGCTTGCAGTCTGGACAGGTCAAATATAAACTTTCCAATCGGTCAAATCTGTATGGCACTTTTATCAAAAGGCCACCTCAGACAATAACCTACATGGTTCTCATATGATTTCACCAGTACAGATTTTATGGACTTTAAAAGACAAACTTTTGAGTTTGTTTCGGTGTTTCTTGTCAGGGTATATGTTTGACCTACCTACAAAACAAATATCATTTATCATTTAACTGCCTTGCAATTAATTGGTCACAGGCTTAGCCTATCTTTCAGCACCTAATTACTGACAGTTTTTCATTTCAAACCTCACACTAATATTGTCCCTTTTCCAATTTATTTGAAGAAACTATTGTTGACTACTGCCAGGTTATTAAGCAACAACAATTAGTTTTTAGAATGGTTTTTATTGACAGGTTACTCAGTCAGACTTGCAAATACATATTACCATTCCAAATTCACACATGGATATTTTAAATGGATATTCCTTATGATAAGAATAAAAATGGTTATTCTACAATAAATCCAAGTCAGTTCATCTCACCTTCTTGTTGTGCAGTTCGATTTCCTTAGCCTTTGTAATGTACAGCTCCCTAAGTTGCGCCTTCAGGTCGGAGTTGGTCTCCAACTCCACCAGGGCCTGTGAGATCGACGTCTCGAAGGCATCGGGCTCGGCCGCGCTGGCTTTGATGATCTTAGTACTCATCTGCAACGTACAAACTCCAATACAGAACACCACTCTGACCTTTTAGGTTAGGAAACTTGACTTCACGATTTTAACTTTTTAATTAAAACTTTCACTTCAAAACTCGGCCACAAAAGCACGTACACCTTGCATTTAGGCGTTTTGTATTCTATTAACAATAATCTTATCAAAGTAGCACTTTCAGAAACCAAAACAACGTTGGACACCGAGGGAGCAGATTTGTCACCACAAAATATCTAAGTGATCTTTACCGTTAACAATGTAATATTGCCCGATATATATTACGTGATTAATATAAAAACAGAAACACCAATTATTTGTCTTACAAAACGCTTAAATACATAAAAATTATCCAAAATTTCTTATGGACAGCTACCTTGAGAACTATACGGGAGAGAAAGAGATAGACACGTAGTGTTGTCAGCATACAAACTAAAATGTACTAAAAAAATATTAAAATAAATTACTTTTCCAAAATATAAATTCTTAATAAGTCACAGTAACAAAAATTATATATTATAATGAAAATATTCCGTAAGAATCAGAAAAGCATTAAATTTCATTTTATTTTGAATAGAAGCTTGATGTTCTGTTATTAGAGTGCTGGGTTTGCCAAGCATTTTAATAACATAGACATACACAGATACGAAAGGAAAAACCATTGAATAGGTATTATACTATACTCATCACAAAATTTACAAACAAACCCATCGTGATCAATTTATTAGAGAAGTAATGAAATAAAGGCAAGAAAGTGAACACTGGCCCGACCGTTTTTTCCCAGTACATATTTTTGTCCTATTTTCTCAGAATGGAATGCGAACATTCTCAGAAAATACCAGTTTGACGAAAGGTTTCAAAATAACGATAAAAACTCAAGGATTTCACAGACACCCTTTTTTATTTCTGAACTGAAGAAGTGGAAAGATTTAACACCAATCCAATCATTTGCCTAGCTTTTCAAAAATGTACCATACCATGGACCAATATATGTACGTGTTTTGGAAAAGTTAGGTCGGCTTCAGTCTAAATAACCGGACGTAATCAATCAACATAATAACTGCTACAATGTTATTACGGGTTAGCAACCCTGCAGGCCCTAAAGTCATTTCGACGTTCCTAGTTAACATCAATGTGACATCTACAGATTATTGAAGTTTCTTTTGCATCAGCATCATTGCCAGAAAGAATAATAATAAAATAAAAATCGCATGTTCTCTACCGCCGTGTAATATAAAATAAATGCAATACCTCAATGGACTCATCATTATGATTTTTTCACTAAAGCCCGACCCAACAAATTAACGTATTTGATTGATTTAACCCCAAAATCGCGATAAAAACGATTGGTCAGTACACTATCGAGGTATATTCAGTACACTATCGAAAAAAAAAAACTCTTCAAGAACAGTTGTTTCTTTTCGCAATTTCATTCTTGGTCCCATAGAAAAAAATATTCATAATAATGTGTAATGTAAAAAGACCTCTTATGAGGTATTGCGTTTATTCTATCACGTTTTATTGTACTGGCGATAGCGCCAAATATTGTGATTTTTTGCAAATAACTGTCTTACACAGCAATACTGAAAAACTAGAGCGAACTCAAAAATTATGGCTCAGCTCATATTGTATTTATACGAATCATACAGGAAATAGTATTTCGTCGAATGCAAACAAGTAAACCACTATCGAAACTGAAATAATAAATCAAAGGGCGCAAAACTAACGAGAACCCCCGCCTACAGAAAACTAATGGACCGTTTTTAGCCATTTTTTCATCAATCGAAAGATACATTTTAATAAGCATCTTAGATATACCTAATAATAAAAAATATGAGTATGTTTCTATGATTTTAAGCGAATACATGCAGCCAAAGGAACAAAAGTTCTGCCTTTGCTGCGCCCCGCGGTTTCAATAAACTCGGTTTCTTTTTTCAAAGAATCCGCGCGCTAGTGTCTTCTAATTTTAATATACCTACCTATTTTGGATACGGATCATGCGTTCAATCTGTCCAATATTTTGTTATGTCGGGTTTAGACTCTCGCCTCGCAGCTCGCGTGTTGTCGGGTTTAGACTCTCGCGTCGCGCCTCGCCTCGTATCTCGCCTCGTAGCTCGCGTGTTGTTGCGAGGTAGCGAGTGCCAGTTTACACTCTCGCGATGCGTTCAGTTTGCGTTAATGCGTTGAGCCAGCTATGATGGAAGACGTCGAAATAATAGCGATATCAACTCTAGCCTTAACGAATATTTATCGATGCTTGACCATTTTATACGGAAGGAAAATATTTTTTTTTTTTTACAAAAAATACATCCGACTTCTAAACAAAAAAACCAAAAAGTACAAAATAACTTTACCACACACTGAGTTCCGAAATTAAAGTTATTTTGTACTTTTTGGTTTTTTTGTTTAGAAGTCGGTTGTATTTTTTGTAAAAAGTTTTTGTATTTTCACTTTTTAGTGGTTCACTTCCAGGTAAACATACCCATCACAGCGTACGTGGTATAAATTGGTGTAAACAATAAACAAACATGTGATTTCAGCTATCCCGACAGATTTGCTATCATTTATTGAAATTAACAAAAAACCGCTTGTTCGATTTCGATAAAATTTTCATGGGACCACTTGGGAAGTAGGTATAGGTACCCTTTCCAACAAAAAAAGAATTTTTCAAATCGGTTGGCAAGCGACGGAGTTATGTGCGAACAAACAATTTAAAAAAAAATACAAACATCCGAATTGAGAACCTCCTCCTTTTTTAGAAGTCGGTTAAAAAATACGTTTACACATTATCTCGGATTTATTTTTCCAAGCATGATTTACTTTTTGGGAATTTTTGTGCAGTTTACGTTTTGGATCCCAAATTATAGGTACTCTCGGCCTGATAGAATTCCAAGAACTGCAGCGTTTCCTCTTGAGACCATTCCATTTTTTAGTTGAAGATTTATACCAAAACAACACAACCTGAACGGAAGGGCGCCGTTAACAAACTGAAACGAGAGCGCGAGTGTAAACACTACGCTCGCGTCACTCGCGAGGCCCTTTGACTCGTGCCTAAAAAACCGCCTCCGACGCGAGCGCCGCTAGTAGCGAGGCGAGGTACGAGGGAGCGTTTACACTCGCTCGCCTCGCCACTCGCGCGAGTGTGTAAACCAGCTATGTTACCCGCTATGCTAAACTGGAACGAGAGCGCGAGTGTAAACACTACGCTCACGTACCTCGCGAGGCCCTTGACTCGTGCCCACAAAACCGCCTCGCCCGAGCTACGGGGCAAGGTACGAGGGAGCGTTTACACTCGCTCGCCTCACCATGCGCCACTCGCGCGAGACTGTAATCCCGCTATTAGATTTTCTTGTTTTCGTCATATGCTAATGATTTAAGGAGGGGGTCTGGGACCCCCAAACTCCAATAATTATATCTATAGGTACTAATATTATAAAGCTGAAGAGTTTGTTTGTTTGAACGCGCTAATCTCAGGAACTACTGGTTCGAATTGAAAAATTCTTTTTGGGTTGAATAGACCATTTATCGAGGAAGGCTTTAGGCTATATATCATCACGCTTAAGCCAATAGGAGCGGAGCAGCGATAAAGAATGTTTTAAAATCGGGGATTCCACGGGGACGAAGTCGCGGGCAGAGTAGGCTTTGTATTCCTGCAGTATCTTTACAGGTTCCTGACTATACGTCCTATTATTAGTGTTTTGTAGGATAACATCAGACGCTTTGCTTACTTTTCATGTATTGATGAAATAATGAATCAATGAGCGGTTAGACATCTAGAATTATCAATTAAATTAAGTAGGTACATAAATCGAATCTCTATTTAAACTACCTATATCTGAAAAAATAGGTACCTACCTCATAAGCAAATGTTATAAAGCATAACAGAATTTTTGAATGATCGTACGCAGTTTGAGCTTGCACCTATATAGTATTATTATGACATTTCTTTAGTCGCAAATCTGTACCTTTAAACTGTAATTTTTTATCTTTAAAAATACCTAGTTGTTGTTTAAGTTAAACAACAACTAGGTATTTTTTACGCAGTCGGTTAAACAGTTTAACCGACTGCGTGATGTTTCCGTTTGACGTATAAATTCAAATATGATGAGTAGGTAGTATTTCCTTTTGAAGTATAAATCCAAAAAAAATTTGTACGCCTAAATGGCGTACAAAAATTTTTGGCAAAACATGCAGATCCTGTTTTCAAAATGTTATAAGACCATACAAATTGTATTGTACTCATGTTTTACAAAAATAAATTTAGGGGTGTTTAAAATAAAGTCAAAAGTAAAATAAAACATTTATTACATGATATATCTTACATGATTCATTCACATAATTTAACAAATTCTTAGTTTAGGTACAATAAAATCTTGTATAGTCTGTTGGGTTCGAACCGAAAAACTTGCGCACATGGGAAGCACTGCTGAACTTTGGTGAAGTGATCATGAAGCGAGATGTTGATAGAATAGGGCGGCTGGATGCACAGGTCAGAGCGGCGTCAACGTATAGGGTTGCGGCGCGGGCCAAACTACGCTCGGGGTTCGAATCCCAAGAGAGTCATTATTACTAAATAATATAATATATACAAGAGCGAGTTCATTTCGCCAATATTCTGAATTATTAAATATGTCTATGAAAGTTAGGAGCTCCCTCCTCTAGGCAAAAAATGCTCTAATAAAATCATATGTCTATGTCATTGCATTATTATTTTAAACTGTATTTTAAGCTTGATGCGGTTTTCACCTCGAACATTTAGAGAATTCTGTAGTTCTCTTTATTAAAATACGAACAATGTTCATTAAAAATAGCTTCTTGCAGTCCTTCGCATTAACTTTCTAATCTAACACCCCTCTGAATGCTTTACATGCTAAAAAAACCAAGAGTTAAAAGTTTCCATTTCACATAATATTATATTAATATATCCAGCCTTCACAAGCATTTCGCTACTCACCGCAATACTACGATTTAGAGACATCAAATTTGAAAAAGCTCTTGAAACAGCTTTAAATAGTTAAATATCCACATGATCGAACATCAAGTGTGTGGGTGGGTTTCCATCTTACTTAACATAACGAGATTTCTGCATGCCTCGAAAAGCAAGTTAAGCCATTGGTTCAGACTGTCATTTGTAGATCTTTGGCAGTCATTATGGATTGTCAGAAGCCAACATCTCTGACACCAGTTTTGCCGTGAACTACGGTGTTACCCAGTAACTGGTTTATGGAGGTCTGATAGGCAGTCGCTCCACGTAAAAACCTGGTATTCAGTTGAATCCGGTGATTGGAAGCTTACCTCAATATAATTGGGACAAGGCTTGGCAGATGAATTTAAAAACGATTTTAAGTTTTTCTTTTTCGTTGATCAGCTCGACTTCGTCCAGAAGTCTTTTTCAAGACAGGGGGTTGTTCTCGAGACCCCAAGGAAAACGATATGTCACTGTTCCGTGTGGCCATTTGTGAAATATTTTTGTTGTTTTTATTTTTTGGTTTAATTTTAATAGTGATATTTTCAATGGATGATGACAAGTTAATGACTCGAGAACGAAGACTTTTGTTCATGTCCATAGAATTGGTAAGTAGTGATCTATTTTGACTGGGGGTTCGACACAACCTTATCGGGCGTCCACTTATTAGGCTTACATTTTGAACAGGCTCCACAGTATTGTTTAAATTTCTATTTGCTGGTTGCAACACTGGTTTAGTTTTGTTTGACTGCTTTGATTGGCTGACTGCTTTATTTTGGGCAGGTTCTACAGTATGATTTAAATTAGTTGGTTGCAGTACTGTTTTATTTTTCTTTGACTGCTTTTCATTTTGATGTTTTGATTTAGTCTTAGGACTTGTCTGCTTCTTATTTTGTTGGTTTCTGTTTTTGGTATTTTCTTTATGATCGTTTTTGATAGGTTCTTCTACTTTTGTGCTCTCATTTACCTTATCAGCTTTGTGTTTAGTAGCAGTTTTTTTGTTTTCTGAAGTATTAGATTTTTGATTATTGACGCTATTTGATTTTTCTGTTTTCGATTTTGACTTCGATTTCTTATTGGATTTTGGACTTTGTGATTTAACGACAGTGGCAGGTTTTTCGTTTTGCGTGTTTTTAGATTTAGACACATCTATAGGATTTTTGTTTTGAAGATTTGGTTTTGAGTTTATCGATCCTATGGCGTTTGCAGCTGGCTCTTTAGAATTGTCTTTCTTTTTATCACTTGGATTGTTAAGTTTATATGTAGTATCATTACAACATGTTTCATTAAAGCCTTTCTTTTTCTTTGACGTGCGATGTGATCTGACGCTGAGAGTACTAGCGTTCAGTTTACGCGTATTATTGAAGGCAGTATTATTCATCAAAGAATTGTTTAAATTCTTCAGTTCTCCTGCAGCTAGGAGAGATTTCTTTGAGATTTCGCCTCCCACATAGCTAGTAGGTTTCTTGAAGTCTTGTTTTGTATTGTCCAATGTAACATTCACTGAAACAAGAACGAAATTTTAGATTTTGCCATTTTGGGCACATTAATTCTTTTTAGTATCTTAAAAAAACTGGCAAATTAATGATTCCTTAATATGTTTACCTTTTGTCAGGTTATCGGGTACATTACTCCTTGGCAATACTGAATGGCATTCTGCGTCACTCTCGAAGTCCGTATCCCAAAATGTTTTTGCTGAATTCTTCACATTACTTTTTGTGATGTCTGAAATAAAAAAAGAATGATTAATATCTGTAATTGGTTATTAATTGACAGGTTTTAAAGATCTATTATTGATTACTTACTGTTGTGTGTTAAGCTGAAGTTTTGGTTGACAACTTGCTTTTGCAAGGTATTGTTGTCCATTTTTCTAACCACTACTTTGCAATTATCTTGAGGTATTATTGTTTTGGTTACAACTTTATCAATTGGCTTTGCTTTCGTATTGACATCTTTAGTTTTGGCATTATTTTTAATAGTATTGTCAGCTTTAAATATTTCTTCATCTGTGTATGTATCGCTTGCGTCATCTTCGTTGCACATTGATATCACAGATGTTACATCCCACTTAGCCATGTTATCCTTTTTGTTACTTAGATCATTTTTGGTTTGGTTTATACTGGTTTGGTTACTAAGGTTTATACGGTCGGCTGGTACTATTTTGTGTATCAAGTCTAACAGATTATTATCTTCTTGTACTTCTCTGTTCAGGCAAGACTGATTTGTAACCAGTTTTCTTGCTTTATTTTTCTCCTTTTGTAATGAATAAACACTATTCTGAGGACTGTTTGAAGCATCTGAGCTCAGATTAGCTTTCTCTGCAACATCTAGTTTTTGCGTAAACAGCTTCCTTTTAATAAAGCTTGGCCGCGACGAAACATCACTATTTTGTGTTGTGTCTGATTGGTCAACTGGTAGATTGTCAATTGATTGTTCTTTCGAGTTACTTTCTAAAACTTGCACATTTTCTTGTATTTTACTTGGCATTGGTTCCAAGAAATCTGTTAGGGGTTGTGAAGACTTTGCAATAAGCTTTTCTTGTACTTTATTCTTAGATTTTCTTACAGGCAATGATGGCTTGGCAAATTGAAAGCTGTTTGATAAATCAACATTGTTGGGAGGACTGACATTCTTTTTTGGTGGAACTCTTTTACTATTTTTAACTGGAGAGGTCAGTTTGCTCCTTTTGCTTTCTGGAAGACTATCGTCGTCACTATCAAGGCTCCTTTTACGCTGTGCTGCAACATTACAAATGCTTTTTTCTCTTACAGTCGTAGAAAATATTTCCTCTTCACTACTTGGACAGTTATTGTTTCTCATATTTTTGTGAGGTTTTCCAGAGTCTTCCATGATAACCGATGAAGCGACTGATCTGTTGAATCTTTGAGATGGTAGTAAAAATCCGTTTCGGAATCTGTCTCTTTGAGTGGGCATTGAATTGTTTTTATTTGACATCACTGTATTATTCATATTGTGGGTATTGTTGACATTGCTAGATCCCACAGAGAACTTATTTTTGAAAGTATTTTGACTGAAATTTTCGGCATTTTCTTTTGGCATATTACGGTTTCTAAAATTATTTCTGAAGTCCGTCAAGTCCATTCTTGTTGATCGACAACTGGACATATTTTCATTGTATGTTTTTACAGACCTATGGTCATCACTGCTTACAGAGGAGTCACTTGCTTGATCTCCTGAGTCATCACCTGATCTTCTTCTGCTCTTAAGATGCAGTCTCATATTTCGTCTCTTCTCGATCCTCTTTCGGACTCGTTGCTTCAAAACTTTTTGGTACGCCTCTCTTATGAGTTTCCAATCATTTCTATTGAATTTTCCATTGTTAAATGCAAAAGCAATATCTGCTGCACTGACGCTTGCTGAAGAATCTGCAAATTTATTTGAAGAATATAGTAATGGTGTACAATTAACCAAATATATAGTCCTCTTGGAATTGGAAATATTTCAGCAAGGGTTATGTGTTCTATTCTTAAAAAAATGTTAGTGAATAGATATAGGGAGACCTTTGCCCAGTCTAAGCACTCTTTAGCTAGGTCAACAAAATTATAATGAATGGTTGTCATTCTTTAATATGAGTATTTTCCATGGAAGAATCATTATATTCTATACTTTTTGTTACTGATTGCACACCGACTATTACCAATACAGTACATAACGCTAGAACGAAAATCCTCAGGTGGATAAACATACCTATACTCCTCATTGACATAGGAGAACCACCTCTGCCAGTAAACACTGACTGCCGAGAGCTCATACCAGCGTAATGCTGGAAGTTCCGCTGTCGCATGTCACAAGCACTTTGTATAGACATTGGTGAAGTCTCCCGTCTATAATACATACTCCTTTGGTCATAAACAGACTCAGCGTATCTTGGCCGCTCAAAGTTTCGTGACATATGCATTGTTGATGTCATTGGGTTTCGAAAACTAAAATTCGTGTTTGGCCCCTTTGCATTCACAGTCTGGAAAGATAAGTAGTTTTCATTAGTTATGTTAAGGAAAACATAAAACAAAAGACTAGCAGCGCCCCGCTGTTTTTCCCGCATAAGTTTCGATCCCGTGTGTGCCAAATTTCATCCAAATCCGTTCAGTAGTTTTATCGTGAGAGTAACATACATCCATCCATCCATCTTACAAACTTTTACGTTTATAATATAAGTAGGATATAGAGTTACATAGCTCTGTTAAATAAATCTGTATTCAGCTTCCAAATAGTTCACCAACAATTATTAACATAATTATTTACATAGGTACATAATATACATTCATCTAATTAATAGTTTCACCTTGCTTAAATTAAATTATAAATAAACAACGGTTTAGTGTATCAAGTATCACTATCAACCCACCGTATTAAAATTCGGGAAGTTAAATACGTTGTTAGAAGTGTCACTCTCACTATCACTCATTTTGAATTGTTATTATAATCCTAATTTTGAAGTCTCTGAAGATTTTCACAGTAAATAATCCTATTCACTCTTAATCCGCCAGATTTGTCTGTAATTACGCCAGTATTATTTATCACTTAAAACAACACTGTATAATCGCATCTTTTTTCACTAAAACGTTAACGGTCGGACCTATTTGATTTTTGAGATGACGCAAGGACTAGGCATGGGCAAAAATATCGATATAACAATTCTAACATAAAAAAAACTTTTTACAAAAAAATACAACCGAATTCTACACAAAAAAAAGTACTAAATAACTTTAATTTCAGAACTCGGTGGTTGCTTTTTTTTGTGTAGAAGTCGGTTGTACTTTTTTTTAAGTTTTTTATTTTTCACTTTTTAGTGTTATACCCAAACTAAACGTACCAATCACTTTGGTGTAAACAGTAAAACAACATGCGATTTCAGCAATCCCGAACGATTTGCTCTCATTTATTGAAGAAATCTTCACGAAGCCAGAACCACGTTGAAATACTAAGATGCTCTTCTAAACCATCGTACACAATTTTATTTTTTCATTTTAAATCAACTAGAGGGAATGAGAACGTCGTCAATGTAAACTAAGCCACGCATCATCAGGGATAACTCAAATACTAGTCGTCAGATCTGAATCAAATTTAAATGGAACCACATGATAAGCACCAGCTTTCGAATATAAAAGAAATCATTAAAATCAGTACACCCAATACAAAGTTATGTATGAGGTAACAAACATAAAAAATACAGTCGAATTGAGAACCTCTTCCTTTTTGGAAATCGGTTGAAAATATCGATATTTTTCCATACATTTATCGATATATATCGTCCATATTTTCAATCACGATATATCGATATTTGATATTTATTTTAGAGTATCGAATTTGTATCAATTTCGATTTTTCTAACGCAATTTTGGTTTCGTGTTTAATTTTATTAGATACTCCTCGCATGCTCCTCGCGTATCTTTAACTTTAAAAAGCCCGCCACAATCTTTATGAAATGCAATATAACAGTAGGCAAGACTATTGGTTGCATGCAAGAAAATACTAATACTATCAAACCATCAGTATCAGACGTATATGACTACGAAGATAACAAACAATTAATGATTTTAGGATTTTTTTCAACAAAACAGTTACTAATAAAATAAAAACCTAAAAAAAATGTGAAATATATTAATTGTGTAGGCTCGAGCATGAATTATTTTTCTGAAGTACTTTGAGAATATGTATGAATAATCATGCGAAAACTATAGCTATATATCGATATATTTCACTCGATTATTATCGATACTCTTTAAAAATGTCGATATATTTTTTTCACTTACCCATCTCGCACCACTGACGTATTTTTTTTAAATCTTTATCATGACCATTGATACATGTCTTTCAGCTGTGCATTCACATTTCCATTACCGTGTTGCTATTCTCCTAAAATAAAATAAAACTTTAATACATTCATGCAAATAACATTCCATTACTATTTCTACTATTTAGAGCAACAGCTCTTTGTGTTCTTCAAAATCTTGAATTCATATGTTCGTTGTTATACTTTTCGTATCCTTGCTGGTGATCCCATCATAACTCCATGTAAAATGTTGTATTATTATATTCAGTTGTATCCGGTTAGACTGGAAGCCAATGGCAACCTAGTTGTGAAAACAATTGGCAGATTGATTGACCGAAAATAGTCATTATTTCATAGTTATTTTTAGTATTTTTTTTCCATATTTTTGTTTTTTGTTTATTATAAGGCAACATTTAAATTTCGTTCAGAAATATCGGTCAGATTTTGCTAGTTCTTTCAAATAATAAAAAAAAAACCAGCAGTAATAGGAACATATTACTTTACTCTACGAAGGAAATACGCGGCGCGGGGCTCCGTCGCACAGTGGTCTGGCTCCATAGAAACTAGTAACCAGTTTTACGTTTTTTTTTGTATGAGGGAAAACACTAAAAGTGTTTTTTTCGGAACTGTAAGGCTGGTGCACATTGTATACGAGCTATACCTATCTATATATATAAAAATCAATGCCACTTTTCGTTGTAATTCCATAACTCAAGAACGGGCTCACCTATCCAAACCAAATGCTTAGGATTTGGTCGGCATATTTAGTAGATGGTTTATGTGAAGTTTGCACAAAATCGGTCGAGCGGTTCCTCATTTGTCACATTTTTTGTAATAAATGAATTCAATAGAAACTTTTTTCACAGAAACTTTTTTGAAGTTTTGTTGACAGGACAAGCACGTTGTTATGTCATTCATGCCGTCAATTCATTTTGGACGTGGTTTGATTAAATCATATTATCAGCGATAAATTTCTACTATATAAAAATAAGTCGGGTTTTCCTTCCTGACGCTATAACTCCAGAACGCACGAACCGATTTCCACGGTTTTGCATTCGTTGGAAAGGTCTCGGGCTCCGTGAGGTTTATAACAAAGAAAATTCAGGAAAAATTTCAACAGAAAAGCGGGAAAATATTTTTTCATTTTTTTATATAAGTATGGCAAAACAACGTTTGCTGGGTCAGCTAGTAGTCCCATATATATGGCGATCAAGATGACATAAAATTCGTGTACTTTTAGGAACGGCTAGGCACGTTGCAAATTTTTGTAATTTTTGATAATTATGTGATTTTTCAAACCTTTGCCATCATTCAATCACTTTGTCGATGGATTTATACTGTGGTTGGATTTAGCCTGCTGATGATCTTTATGATGACAATCATTAAAAAGATAACATTAAAGTTTGAGTTTTTGAATTCATAGATCTTTGACTTTGGGCCATGGACTTATTATACAAATAAGTCCATGCTTTGGGCATGCTTTGGGCCTTAGAGTATAGAAATATATAGAGACGCCGTAATGTTCTATATCTTACTTGCTTATACAAATATCTATTAAATCGATACAGAAATAAGAACCTACGCTTTGTCTCTTTTTAACTAATGAGTTATCACATTTGAAGAAAGAGATGTCATGCTATTTGTCTTATCTCTTCCTGACAACATTTTCACATAACCGTCAATGTACGTACCTCGCGTGCCATCCGCCATCTTTTGGACCCGTGGTTTTGAAGTACGTCAGCTGTCAAGTGAACAACAACATTGGGTTTAGATTACGATTTTTAGGGATAAAAACGCTCCAAACTAAATTGTATTGTGCTGTGAGTGTCTAGTGGAGCAAATTGAATATGCCTACGTGTGCAATAATTCAGTGTGGTGCAAGGAAAAACCCCAATCGAGCCTAATTAAACATGCACAGGTTAGTAGCCGTATTTTAAGAAAACCTTTATCATACTGCTATTTTTTTGTATAGCTATCCTTGTTTTATTTATAGAATCAAAGTTCCCATATGTACATACAAATTATTTCTGATATTCACCTCTATTTGCTAAATTTATATCATGTTTTGTTTACAATAGAAATGACAATTCGAAGTAGTGATGTCTTTTATTAAATAAGCTATCGATAAGTAAGTTACATTTTTTTAGTTTGTATTATACATTGTAGAGTAGGGTATCAAAATGAAGGGCTTGAAGAGACGATTTTGTGATCACAAAATAAAAATAGTGATAGTACTGAAACAATTCGTCATGCAGTAGGTGGTGGTTATTTAGTTCACTCTGATTTCTTCCACTAACTGCATCAAACTGAAATAAATTTGCATTTTTTTTTTATTTACACAGGTTCCCTAAAAATGAAGTACTACGCCAAAAGTGGCTTGCAGACATTGGGATGGAAAATATCAAACCTGGACATAAAGTATCACGTGTCTGGAAGAAAATCACGTGAAAAGCTATCCTTAGGAAACTATTTTAATAAATTAACATTGAATAATATCGATGGTCAAGTGTTTTTTTTTAACCAGAAAGTGAGTCAGTATCCAAGATTCTTAAGAATGGTTATATAGAATAACGCTGAAACAAACGAAGGGGTACGTTTTCAGATATAATAACAGTTACATTACATTTATTTAAATAAATGTGTCTTTTCGGTCAGAATTATGGTTTTTCTTCTCCTACTTGAACGAATGAACGGTAATTATAGGTCACAAGTTGCCAGAAGTTATTTAAGAAGTAGTTATATGTTAATTGTTATACATGATTTAGTTCGTAATATGATTTAGAAGGCCACTTTTAGTTTCTATAAAATTAAACTCAGATTTCAATGGATGGTTCACAATTATTGGTAACGGTTGGGACTTTAAAAAGTGCCTAATAAATATCTAACTAAAATTGGGCATTTACTTTGACCTGGTGATATATTATAGTGAATAAAGGTACATTTTTCAAATTACTTTGTTGTTTTAATCCTTTCAATACCTCAGTTTTAGTATCTTTCTACTATATTTATTATTGTTGTAAATAAACATCTCTATGGGCCGAGCCCACGTAAAGCGGTCGCCCGCGCAGTCCCTTACAAAAGTGCTCCGTTGCGGCCCCTTTTTGCTACGTAACAAATATTAAGTTTTCCATCGACTCTACTACATGCAATTGCACACCTTTAAAGTTGAAATAGCGATACTGAGGGTCAGAGTAATCTTTATAAACAACTTTAAATGTAGCACAAAACCTGAAATCGCAAAAAATCTCAGTTGTCCTTAAAGTCACTCGCAAAAACAAAATTCGAAGTCAGTCAGTAGCTCATAAAATGTAGCTTCTCGCCCCTTGTATGTTAATATGAATGTTATACACTATAAGTTTAAAAGTATAGGAAAAGAACTAAAAGACTTGTTACAGTTATGCCAAAAGTATAATCTAATCATCCAAAGTTTAATAGTATTCATAAGTAACAAAATTAAATGAACTAGAAGAAATGTTAGTAACTCTGGTATCGATATCGATACTTTTTGGTTTTGATTACTTATGTGCTTCCCTAGCAATGGCCGCCATCTTTTGGACCAGGTTGATAGTAGGTATGCACGCGTATTTTGTAGTAGAGGTGGGCAAAGTGTATCATTTTTGCGATTGGAACATTTGTATCTGGAACACTGAAATGTTCCGGAACACTGATATGTTTCATTTGGCTCATTTGGATCATCGACTCAAAAGATTCAATTACCTACAGAATGTTTCGAATACACAAAGTTACGTCGCGGGCGTTTATTACAATAATCATCACTACGCAAAGAAATTCTAAACAGAACTCAATAAGTTTTCGTAAACAAGCGCGAACGAACATAAACAATAATTATTACAAGTGCCGCATCAACGTAAAATGATAACTTGTTAATACACACATTGCATGCAAAAAACGACCGTATAGTGTTTGATACATAAACGCCTTAGTGGTCATTTTTACGTCCATGAATACTGACAGCGAAAATCCGTACGAATTGAATGATACACTTCTCATACGACGCGAGTCAATAGTTTAGTTACTCAGTGTCTCAATTTGTCTCTTTCGCTCGTGGCTCAGTCGCCTCGCGAGCGACGTGTCGCGCGAAGTGTTCCAGATCCAAATGATGCGTTTGAAACGTTGCTAGTGAACCAATCTTTTGAATCACTTCAGTGATCCGGATCAGTGAGTCGGTTCCGCAAAGAGTTGCACACGCCTATTTTGTAGGTATTTCTGGTCCATATTATTGTAAGGTCTTTGCTTTGGGCTGAGATGAGATAATGACATTGAAAATTGACATTGACATTTAGGCCTCCTTCGAAATCCGGCAGTTTGCAGGAATAAATATTTAGAAAATATGTAACTCTAGAGAAACGTATTTTATTCGAAACGGAATAATCGTGAAATTTTTCACACAAACGCAAGTTAGACTGTGTTTGTTTTGTTTTTTAAATCTCAATTTTAAACTGAAATAATACTTGCATACTTGCTCAGGAAATCGGGAAATCAATAGGTAAACAAAGATGTTATATATTAGTGTTTGAGCATAATGAACAGCGAATACTGTGTAAACAGACCTTGAATTGCTCCCAACAAATGCTATAGTAGCTGTGTAAAAATGAAACCTACCGAAAATGGGTAAGTGGTTAGTGATGTATTATTTTGTAATTTTATTCATGAGTTTCTTCCTATGCGTTCAAAACAATTTATTGTTAGGCAAAACCACCCACTCACCACTGATGACTCACTTACGTCATGATGACGGTAAACCGTTTTGATAGTTTGGATCCAGTAGATTGCCATTTTCAGCATTTCTCTGGGACAATAAATTGATGACTGACTGAATTTGTAGTTATTCATGGAGATTAGAGTTTTAAGGAGCCTTTAGCTGTGACCTACTCATAATTTGAAGGGGCGACAACCATGGGCACTGGCAGGTTTTTTCTTGGGAAAATTTTTATTAGAAAATTTCTTTTATGAAGTTTTAGTTGTGAAAATTATTTTTATTGTGCTGATGCGCGCAACTTCGCACTGGTTGTTAAGTTTACATAGCAGTTGATAGGAGATGATATAGTTTATACAAGTGATGTGGGGCCTTGGAACTACACTGTTTCAAATGAGTCTTTTTTTTTTTGGAAATCATCAACTTCTTCTTCCTCTCTGGGCAGAGTGGAAGGGAGTGTCAGACTCTTACTAAAAACCGTCCATGTTCTTCATAATGCCCTTTGCGTTCCAGGGCCACAGTGACATGACTCTAAACTAAGACTTCCAGTGTTTAGATATTGGCTCTTTTCTGACTTGCATTGGAAAGTGCTACTTACTAGGGAGTACTTTGTCATATTAAAAAGTTGATTGTCCTTTAATCAGGGAGAAATTTTTTAAATTCAGAGTTAACCATTTTTGATATACATACTTTACCTTTTCCTGAAGAAATTGTGGAATGATTATTTTACAAAACATGTAGTGAGTTTTAGACATAGACTGTTCTGCAATCGGTGTTTTGATGGAGGGAAATATGATGTTTAAAACTATAGTTTGCATGTTGAGTATAGTATTTAATTGATAATTCAATATTATTTCAATCCATTACCTCTCTCTAGTATCAAATTTAGGGTTGTGAATTCCATGTTAATTTTTAGTTAATCATTTTTATAAAAGGTGCCCTAAAAAAAGGATGGGTTGCAAAGTAATTTGAACTTTATAATGTATGTCATAGAGTATGTTGTTCAAAAATGTGATGATTATATCGAATTCTGAATTCAAAATAACAAATTATTTTAAATCGTCAATGTAGCAAATACGTTACAGACCCGCTACTTTACGGGTGCTAGAAAGAACTCTGTTTATGGTAGTTCTAAGCAAGTGCGCTTATTTTCGCGCAAATAGGCGAGCTACTAGCGCACAATTTTTAGGTCTAATAAACGCTTTAAAAATGCGGATATTCACAACAAATAACGCGCTCCTTTTCGCGCCAACGCTACTCTTGGTGCCAAAAAGTGTAAAATTCGCGCAAAATTCTCATAGCAAGCAGGTAGTTGCCGCTGAACCGCGCTTGGTATCAGCGCTGGACGACACAGTTGGTTGTTATACTTTTTGCCGAGCTGGAAAAAACCAGCGCCAACCTTCTGAACGTCTATGTTTTAAAGTGCTTGGAGTCTTTTTGCGATCTCTCGCACTAGCATCACCAACTGCTGGCTTTATGTATGAATTAACCCTTTCCAATGAAGATTACATACGAGCTTATTAACGCCTCTACAGTCATACGAGATGAAGGAGCTAGATTTTCTGGCTTCTGAGTATCTAACTATCCGTAATGACTGTCAAAGATCTAGCTTTACGATGCACGATGGAGTTTCTCGAGTCGACCTCGGCAAGCTTTGATTCATTATTAGATAAACGACTGTTAATATTTAGCTACAAGCTCCTTCTATCGTGCGACTACATTCTAATAACGAATCTGAAAATAAAGCACCTATAAAACGCAAAGAAACCAGTAAACACTATCCATGCAACTAACAACTTTTATTTAATACTTTACGCACACAGATGTACAGTGCCGGATTTAATGCATTAAACTTTTAATTTTCATCTAAACTTTTCGGGCGAAAGACGTCAATTGCTGGAAAACAGATCTTTCCTAAATTTCGCGTCGCCACATCGTCTGTATAAAACTACAAATGTTAAAACAAATCAATCATGCATTAAATGTGACAGCCATTACAAAATACATAGCTCTACAACTTGATACAAGTGCTGATAATTTAATCTGCTTGTAATAGTAGGTACTCTTCGGAATATACTGAGCTTACGTTACTTTGTAAGACTGTCTATTTTTAAGCGACTTCTAAAAAAAGAGGAGGTTCTCAATTCGGATGTTTGTATTTTTTTTTTCTGTATGTTTGTTCGCGCATAACTCCGTCGCTTGCCAACCGATTTGAAAATTCTTTTTTTGTTGGAAAGGGTGTACTTCCCATATGGTCCCAACAAAATTTTATCGAAATCGAACAAGCGGTTTTTTGTTAATTTCAATAAATGATAGCAAATCCGTCGGGATAGCTGAAATCGCATGTTTGTTTATTGTTTACACTAATTTATACCACGTACGCGGTGATGGGTATGTTTAGCTGGGAGTGAACCACTAAAAAGTGAAAAATAAAAAAACTTTATAAAAAATACAACAGACTTCTAAACAAAAAAAATCAAAAAGTACAAAATAACTTTAATTTCGGAATTCGGTGTGTTCAAAAACAAAAATGCAACCAAAAACACCGAGTTCCGAGTTTTTATTGTACACGGCTTAAAATCAGCGCGTCAGAAACTGAGCTACCTACTAAACTGAAACCGAGATGACAGTGACGGGCGCCTCATTACGCCTTTCAAATTTAACTCACCACACTGCAGGAACCATTATTATTAGTCTTTATTTTTAATCCATGGTATTTGGAAACTGGGTATACCCAAGTTGTAAATGTCCTTTGATGCCTATTGGCCTAGCTCTATTCTGTCTTCTGCTTTATAAGGAGGTATCTGAGGGAAGTGTAAAATACAGTTCTTACTTTTCCGCTGTTCTTTTTGGATTCATTTCACTGTGGGATCTAAGATGAAGATGAATCGTTTCTCCACCGAGCTTCATTGACTTGGCATTTTTCACTGTTGATTCTGTCTCTCAGTAGTTGCAGTGGTTGGGAATAACATGGCGAGCTTGCCCGTCTGCTGACTTTGATGTGCGAAGGCAGCTCGGTCAAATCGTTGCTTAAATAGATTAGACTGCCGCCTTCGACTTACAAGCGTAATTGGAGCTCTTTTACTTTTTGTCCTCAGATAGCATTAGTCGTTGGGTCATTCATTGGCTGACTTCAACTGCGTGCCGAAAACGTTAGTAGGTACGACGTTCCAGTCGTCGATACGGAACAGGGTGTGAACTCCCGAAACCTCCATTGAAAAGGGAGGATCCTCCCACCAGACAGTGTTGTGTCTGGTGAGCAACTGCCCAATGTTTGTATAAGTACGAATCGTGCGAAGGTAAAATATATTGTACCGCGATGAAGGATTTGTGTGACGTCAGGGCCTTATTCCGTATGAGGCATAGATGCCGCTACAGACCAATTTGAATTGTTTAGGACGGTCTGTCAAAAAGATGAAGCTAGTTCTGCTTTTCTTCAATTTTCTTCAATTCAAAGTCTCCAAGGCCTTACGGCTTGTTCCGAGCAAGCACGCTTCTATAATGAAACCATACACAAACACAAGTCCTCAACACTGTGCGCTCTCGTCACACATTGTATCGTATACTCAATATATTTCCGCGTTGACATAGTGTACAATTTGATAAGAACTCTCCGCAGTGACCTCACAGCCGTTCAGCGGCTCGCGTGTGCTCCGTACCTTTGCCAAATTGTGAAAAAAAAAAGTTTGTGAGTTCCTTTTTTAATTCCAGTGTTCTTACATTAAAGATGAGCGTTAGATCCTCATGTTCAAGACCAAATAGGTTTTAATTTCAAATCTTATTCTTTAAGTGCACGGAATGGTTTTCAATGTAATGAATTGTTCCACGTTTAATAAATTACGAGTTTAGATCGGTTTTATAATGCTACAGTGGAGCGATATTCTGAAAAAGTATAGAATGATTTGTTTAACAACCGGATGGTCTGATAAACATTTTTTTTTAATTGTACTTTTCTTGTATACGTGTTCGCGATTAGACCGACGGCGACAATGCTTTTCAAATCTACATTTTCCCACATTCACTATTTCTCGTTATGCGTATCCAATACATTTATCGAACATTAATTCTGTTGTAGCGTCTATTTTCCTGATTAAATTATCCCCATTATTTCTCTCAACCTGAATCACATGCTATTTATGATTACGGATGCAGGTTTTTTTTAATATTTCAAAAGTCTCTCGATACCTATTTTATGGCAGAAGGGTACAGCGGCTGTAAGTTGCTGAGTAACGTGTCGATGGTTCTATTCTGGCACGGGAAAAATATGATATAAAAATAATTGCAAACGTGGTATAATGGAAATACCAAGTATGCGTATTTTTTCACGTTTACTTGTTTGACCACAATCTCACTTGGTCTCTGGGACTTTGTGGTCTATTCTGTAAATCTCCAGGAAACCGCGAAAACTTAGTTGTTGGTAAATATGTAACCAGGATGGAATGACAGTTCACTTAAAGCTCACCTTACCTCAGCTTTCAAGGTGAGATTTTGACAGAATAGGACTAGGTACTGATGATGTGATGTGGTAACGATTGGACACGCTTGTCTAGTGTTTTAAAAATGTCCATCTATATTAGATTCTTCTGCTCGTCAATCTACTTAGCTACGGTCTTGTATAATATGTAATAATAATATTAATGATATATCATTTATTTCGGGTAACAAAGACCCATAACATAACACATGGAATAAGAGTTTTCCTCTCCACTTTCAGTAGTTATATCACCCAGTAAATCCGTGTTCTAAGGCAATGAAATATTTCTGCTTTACATTCGGGCGATTATCTGAACTGATATCATTTATTGACTAATAAAATACTAATCCTATCAAATTGATAAATAATTCTTTAGTAACTGAAGAGGTGTCACCTCACCTATAGATTGTATGTGTGTGTAATATTTTAAGTAAGTGAAATAATGTTTAACTAAATAAAATAATTTTAATAACTTTTACCTTAAGGTGACGTGTCAAGTATACCGCTTCGAACTAAAAAATAATCACAGCAATCGGATCAGAAACCTCGGAGTAATCGGTGTACATACATAAAACATTACTAACGGAATTGGGAACCTTCTCATTTTTTAAGGTCGGTTAAAAAGCGGTCGAATGACTACACTTTGAAAAATGTCGTCGTAATATTGTTTCGGCAACAATCTGTCAAAATGCAGGCAACCTCAAATTTGCTTGAGTTTTAACCGAATTCTTGACTGCTATAGAAATACTTCTAAAAGAAATACGAGATATCAAATATGTATATTTTGCTACAAGTTCGACATATCTCAAAAATGATGATTGTTTAGTTATTAATGACAGATGTGTTGAATAATTGCAGAGCCATAATCAGCCGTTTACAGCGATCCGTTTACTGTAAAAACGTATTTTTTCGGAGGATATCTGCTCTCTCTCTATTAATATAGAGTTTTGAGAAATTACGGGTTTACAGTAAACGAAGCGCAATTTTTTAAACTCAAATTTATTACTAAAAAAAAAATCAAGTTTATTATATCGAACTTGTAGCAAATGAGCGATATCGTAGTGTACTAGTTAGACAATTTATTTTGACATGGTATTATACAATATAAGAATACCTACAGTAACCAGTAACCCAGTAACCATTATTATTTCATTAATGTTCCAGTCAAGTGGCATTATTTCATTGACAAGGGTGGTGTGAACCAGATAACCTTTGCACGTTTATGTAAATATTTTGGTATCGTACCCTTCAGATACCACTGCGATTGCAAGCTGTTATGTTTTGTTAAGCCTTGTGGTTTGTTATAAAGTGCACAATTGACTGTATTCGATGTGCACATAAAAACTCAGTATTTATCATCAGCCAATAAGGCCACTTTCATTGCACGTCACCGAGCCTTATCCTAGAGCAGTAGTTGCCTAGTAGTTACGGCACGGCTTCCTGTCGCAGGCACTTTGTGTTATTTGTTAACGGCCGAACCCAATAACCGATCTATCACATACTGGAGATAGAAAACCAAATGAAACAACAGAAAAATTATGTAGGTTTTCTGTTGTTTCATTTGTTTTTCTATCTCCAGTATGTGATAGATCGGTTATTGGGTTCGGCCGTTAGTGACCAGAACTACTATAGAATAGCATGTTCCAGAATCCACAATTCAAATTTCGATTCGAAGCAGAGACGGGTCATTTTTTTTTTTGAATGGACCACTCGCAGTTCAGCCTTAAGGCTAGTTACTGCTAAACCGGCCAATCCCGTGCGGGCCGCATTTAGTTCACACGCTGTCGCAGGGAGCTCTATGTCCCAGCAGTGGGCCAGCGGTGCGGCCCTTTTTTTCTGGATGGGAAATCAGTAAATGATTTCTTCCTGTCTGGGCGGAGCAGAAGGAGTTAAGAGTCAGATTCTTTCTATTGACCAAAACCCACTCGGGTTCTTTCAAGTGCCCTTAGCGTTCCAGAGCCGCGCTGATTCTTTCGAATAAATTCCGCAACAGTGTCGGCCCACGGCCACATTAAACTAGCTCTCAAGTCTCACCAGATTGGAATCAAAACATTCTTAACCGTCTTTTTTAATGTCTGGTCCTATACTTGCCAACATTATGCGAGATTATAAGTAGAACATGTATTTTAATGGTTAATTTAACAATAATCGTCGCCCAAGGTAATTGTCACTTACATTGGAGTATATCTTTCAAGAGAGTATACTTATGTACATGTTGTTTTAGTATACTTTGTCATTGTAATAAAACTAAACTGTACGTACTTAATGTATCTCAACAAGGAACATATGTTTCTGTGTGTTGTTATAATAAGAATACGAATTTCAAAACATATTACGCCAGCGTACATATAAATATGTGATTGTTATGTATGTACGCAAGTAAAACATTGGGTACAATCGGCCATCCCCCAATAGGGTAGTTGACTAAAAAAATCTAATTAGTCCGTCAGATAGATTTCCAAAAAGTATTGGATACGTATTTTTTCTTTTTTCACGTAGATAAACAAAAAACAAAGACGATACAGTGCGTTGAATACTCGTATGACGTCACTACGTGCTACAATTTTAACCACGGCGTGACATCATAAGCCCCCACTCCTGGTCTTTGATGCTTTTTACCTTCGTCATTTTTTATATATTTGCTAAAGCAAAAAATACGTGTCCAATATTTTTCGATAACCTAACTGACGGACTAATTAGAATCATATTTTTTACTCAGGAAACATCCCTATTATATTTGGGTCGGCGTCCTGCCTTACCGGAATAGGTAGATGTTCCGGCTAGGCGGGAAGCCGATATTTTACATGGAGCGCCTGCCTATCAAAAAGAATCTATATCTGAACTCGTTATACTGGTGTCTGTTTATCTGGCGTCTGAATATCCATAGCGACTTTTAAGGATCCACAAATATCAGTGGGGATCAGTGGAGGCTTTATGTGCTTTCCGAGGTAATCAATGATGTAGTGAGGAGTCTCGGTATGCAATGAATGTTGACTAATCTACGGACTGACCTTGGCAAGTGTTGCTTAACCTTGGACCACCCACGCAACTGTTAAAACTGAAAAGTATACACCATAACAGAAAAGCGTCTTAAATTACGATAACGCTAATTTAACATCACTAATCCATTACAACAAAGTAATACTGATATTATCTTACTTACAAGCTTTTCGAATTACATATGAACACACTGATAGTCTATCTTTACATTTTTAAAGAGACGTCTAATTAGATTGGTACGTCAGTGCATGACGGCACAGCTGGCGCGGTAGTTGAACAATTTGACTGTTGCGTATTCGATTCCCGTACTGAACAAATATTTGTATGGCTTACAGATAGTTGATGCGTATCTGGCTATTTGTGTATGTGAGTTTAGATGTTTGAAAACGAAATTAAGATGCAGGAGAGATTAATTAATAATCGCACCGGCAGATATTGTACATATATAGCTATTATTGCTATTTTCTACAGTATAAAATTGACTCGATGTCAGCAGCCCGTCCCCATAGTAAGATACCGTAAGATATATACTATGAAATAGTATCATATATGTATATAATATCAACTTTGTCAGATTATCCTAAGAGCACATGCCGAGCTTAGCCGTCCTGTAAAAGGCTTAATTGTATTGCTGAGTCAAGCGTAATCCCCAGAAAATTCGTTCTATCGACGAATTCTATTTTCTCCCCGTTCGGAAACTATGTGTCGATCACTACTTTTGACATATGGTAAAGCAAATCTTATGCACTTCGTTTTTTTTTTCATTTAAAACCAAATGATTAGCAGTGAACCAATTTTGGACTTACAGAGGGGAGTTATTTACGCCGTCAAGATAAAAAAGTGCCATGTTTAGCTTGTTTTGCAATAAATGGGTTAAATCATTTATAAAAAATAAACCGACTTCTAAACAAAAACACAAAAATTATAAAATAACTTTAATTTCGGAAGTCGGTGTGTTTTTGGTTGTTCCTCCGTTTTTTGATCACAGACTTTCGGAATTATTTAATTCTTAATGCTTTAGCTGGGAAAAAGTGGCACAACAAACTCCCCAGCAACACATATTTCTGTTATGTTTTACCTGCCAGCAACGATATTATCATAAGTGCATTGTGATCGGTGATCACTTGATGTGTGTGTACCTATTTATTTTACACGGTAAATAAATTCTATATGACTTCATACACAATGCGTGTAATTTTGCGAGAATTATGGAGAACCCTTCAGATAAATTGAGAATGTACATGTGCATTCTACTTTATCGTCACCAACCACAGTCCAACGTCGCCCACTGCTGAGCGTGGGTCTCTCTTTTCTTGTGCCAATTCCCAAGTACCTGTCACATTTAGGTTGGGTTGAAACTGGCACAGGAACGTTCTTGATCCTGAAAATCCGTCAATGATAAAAACCGATCAGCTTATGTTAAATCGGGTAATATTATAATGATGTATAAGCGGTCTTCAGTGATCCGAATTATGTGTAGGCCCACGGAAACTCGTTTGCCTTTTTGTGGATTATCTGCATCAAGAGCGTTTAGTGCTCGCGGTAATTCATACAAATTCGCATTTCCGCTAAACTAACAACTTATAGTATCTGTACTTTAAATACTGCAGATACTATCATATTGTACTACTAAACACTTACGTTTTAGGTATTTTATGCCTTTTATCCATTGTAACATCTCATTATGTTCACATGATTTGTCTTTGACTTTTAGATTATCTTCAGTTACATATACTGAAATTAATGAAGTGCTTGTATTAGTAGTGGAATTCGTTATTGAATGCTTTAAGCGCTGATTCTAATCGATTTCACTGGATATAAAATCACCTTTTAATATTTTTGTTGTTTATTTTTATTGTTGTGACTTTCTACGTCAGAGTTTGTCAAGCTGTAATTTTTTTCTTTATGTAGGTAATTGCGCTATAGCTTTACTAAAAAGGTTTAACTGATTTTAAATACTAAAATTCACTTTATATTTGTGTTTAATAGATTAATGTAAGATGTTATGCTATATTCTGTTTTCCTTCTGTATAGTTATGTTATAAACTGTACTTTTAAAATTCTTATGCACGCTCTCAGACTTAGATTATTTATTAAAGGAATACTGGCCATAAACCTCACTGGCACTCTAACTAAATGGAATTTTGAATTGGTCCGGAAGAAAAAGGGACGTGTGGAATTTTGAAGGGAGAACAGGGGGAGGAGCCGGGATGGAAGGATTTGCGGGGCTCAACTGAAGTCCATCCGAAGAAAACCATCACCGAGCGTTACTACAGGGTTCAAATAAGAACCACCACCGGAGTTCGCACCGCGGAAGTACTGGAGCCCGCGTGCAGGCCCTACTGGGGGGCCTCGCCTTCGGACCTGCTGCCTGGCCTCTCTGGCGGGGAGCCCAGAGGCTGTTCCAAGTTTGTGTCAGTGTTGTGATTCTTATGGAGAGCGATAGGTAGGGGTAGCTAGAGACAGTGTTAAGGTTTTAGTTTTAAGTCAACTGCTCTTCTTTAATATATTAGTACGTCTATTTCCTCTCTTTTATTTAACTGTGAGGGAAAAACGTTACAAACTTAGTCGGTGAAATAATGCAGCGTATGCAATGAATCTCGGGAGAAAAGCCGCGTGAAAAGGCTAGTAGATGATTGGTTAATCAAACACACTAAAGCAATTAAAAGTATTGTATTGAAAGAACAAAAGAACGAAGAAATATATTTTTAAGGTTCCGAACCTCTATATAGAAAAATGGTACCCTTATAGGATCACTCGGTTATCTCTCTGTCCGTCTGTCTATCACAGCCGATTTTCTCCAAATCTACTGGACCGACTCAGTTGAAATTTGGTACAAATCTTCTATGATACGAACGCGTACGTACGTAACGAAAATAAATAAATTTGGAAATGGGGTCACTTATTGGACTTGGGGTACTAAAAAAACGTTTTCCCAGCTGCACCGTGTGACACATTAAATGTAAGGGCGTATTGCGAGGGTTTCGAATGTTTTTCCATAATTTTAAATGAAGTTATTCAAGAAATTAGATAAAAAATTACCATACCTTTCATCTCCGAGACAGCCCAAATTTTTGAAATAACACAGTAGGTACCTACTTCAATAGAGTTCTTTGCCTATAGATTACAGGAAAACCTACAAGAATTGTATGGTTTGAAAATAACATGTTACAAAAATAAGCTTCGTTCGGAACCCTTTGCATGCAAGTGCGACTCGCACTTGGGCGGTCCTTACGTCAGTAAAGTACGTAAAACACATTCTTAACAATAACAAACAAATAGGTAACTTAGCTCGGTATAAAGTTATCGTCTTTCACATTTGCGCAACACTGTTCTAACCGAAGGCACTTAAGATTGCTGATAATAACTCAGTAAGTGTATCTGTTTATCATTTTATAATTTTTAGTTTTATTAGTATTTTCTTATCGTTAAACTAAGTTGATTGTTAAATGTAGAAATAGGTTTTGATATGAAATGTGATCTGTACGAGTTATGTCTTGTTATTTTTAACCGACTTTTAAAAAAGGAGGAGGTTCTCAATTCGGATGTTTGTATTTTTTTTTAAATGTTTGTTCGCGCATAACTCCGTCGCTTGCCAACCGATTTGAAAAAATCTTTTTTTGTTGGAAAGGGTAGGTATACTTCCCAAATGGTCAAAGTGGAAAATTTTATCGAAATCGAACAAGCGGTTTTTTTGTTAATTTCAATAAATGATAGCAAATCTGTCGGGATAGCTGAAATCGCATGTTTGTTTATTGTGTACACCAATTTATACCATGTACGCTGTGATGGGTATGTTTAGCTGGGAGTGAACCCCTAAAAAGTGAAAAATAAAAAAACTTTTTATAAAAAATAAAACCGACTTCTAAACAAAAAAATCAAAAAGTATAAAATAACTTAATTTCGGAAGTCGGTGTGGTGAACAACAAAAAAGCAACCAAAAACACCGAGTTCCGAAATTAAAGTTATTTTATACTTTTTGGTTTTTTTGTTTAGAAGTCGGTTTTATTTTTAGTAAAAAATTTTTTTGTCACTTTAAATTGTCTTAGTTAGATTCCTCTAAAATATGTAGATAGTAAGTACTTATACCAATTTTTGGAAAATTATAAATGTTCTTAATTACCTACCTAAATAGTTTCAATTTTTTCTTATTTTTTTCTGTTTCATGTAATTTGTAAAAGTAAACATTATAAAATCATATCATAGTAATAAGAAACAAACAAGGAAAAATAGCATTCGCGTGACATAATGAAATGCTCTTAAACAAGCGCTTACTGATCATAGATTGTATAGAATACATATCTCTACGGGTACAGTATCACTCAATTTGCCTAGTCTTTTCCCAACTATGTTGGGGTCAGCGGAGGTCAGATATATCTGACCTCCGCAACCCAATAACTGGGTGTCACTGTTATTTTGGTGCACAGTTTACTTTGGCACTGATGAACATAAAACCATCGATAAAGACAGCTGATGATTTCTTATGCTATCAAATTTCAATCCCCGTTTTACTCCGCATTTTTTTTAAGGATGGGAAATAATCAAGTGACTTCTTCCGCTCAGTCACGTCTCGCGCGTATCAATCTCTTGCTGACTAAAACCCATCCGTGCTCCTCCTAATGCCCTTTGCGTTCCAGGGCCGCGGTGACTCTTTCGAACAATTTCCGCAACCCTGGCAGGAGCCGTTTTACTCCCCTGACCCTAACAGGATGATTAGACACAGAGACAAGATTTCTAGTTCTTAGTCTTTATATTATTAGAGATAAACTCACAATCTCCACGTGGAGAACCGGGTTACTGACCGCATCACCAAAGATCAATATCATTCGCTTATCTCAATGATAATGAAACACCTATCCACAGTTTATACACAATCAATCTCCTTCAGCATACAAAAGTGGCCATACTACTTCTTACTGAGTAGACTTTGAACACAACTCTCATCGAAAAGTTAATTATAATATTGCCCTTATCCGAATTTATTTCGCTCAGCGCAACATTTCTTCTTCTATACTTGTATATTATTCAGCATCTCAGAAATCACTTTTAGCCATATCATGTTTTGTTTCACACAGTCCTTCCTAATCTAAATTACGTTTTTCTTACTCTTCCACTGTTCTTTTCAGAATAATTTTGGTGCGGGATTCGCTTCATGAACTCTGCATTTTTGTGGTAGTCGGTACTGTTGATTTTGACTCTCAGGAGTTACAGTGGTTGGGAATATTTAGACGGGCTACTCCCAAATATACAAGTCTAGCCTAATCATGTGATAGGCAAAAATGGTCTTAATATATTCCATACTAGCTGCTGCCCGCGACTTCGTCCCCGTGGAATCCCCGATTTTAAAACATTATTTATCGCTGCTCCGCTCCTCTTGGCTTAAGCGTGATGTTATATAGCCTAAAGCCTTCGTCGATAAATGGTCTATTCAACCCAAAAAGAATTTTTCAATTCGAACCAGTAGTTCCTGAGATTAGCGCGTTCAAACAAACAAACAAACAAACTCTTCAGCTTTATAATATTAGTATAGATACTTACCAAATTCTTTGTTACAGAGTCACAATGACCTCAGCAATTTTAGTGACAGGCGGTGCTGGCTACGTTGGCTCCCACACAGTGACCACCCTCTTAGAGAGGCAGTCAGACCACCCGGAGTTCGACATAGTGGTCGTGGACAACCTGTCCAACTCCTACAGGGCGGAGGGCCAGAAGAAACCCGAAGCGCTGAGGATTATTGAGGAGCTAACGAATAAGACGATACATTTCTACGAGCTGGACATAAGGGATAGGGAGGGGTTGAACAGGGTTTTTGAGAAAGTGAGTATGTGCTGTTTCTTCATCGGCATATTTCCAACTTCTTTGGGGACCGGATGCAGCTGAATAACAGTATTTTTGCATGGAAAGTCCTTGGTAACATGGTGATTCGATCCTCTTTGGTAGTACTGATTGTTACACGAGTAGACTTCTGATTTATTTTGTTCAAATTAAAATAATCTGTAGTGCTATTGGCATACTTTTATCCGGTCCAAAGACGTTCAAGTAAAAACCTCGTTCCATTACAGAGGTCCACCGACTTTGCCAGCTAAACTTCACTTCTATGCAATAGGAAGCGAGCCAGTTGCCATCAACTCAGCATAAAACCTGGGTTCGAGCTGCTACTGAGAAAATTCTGTCAGAAAAGCTAACGCTTTATTCGATTTCGGAATCGCCCAAGGCGGCATGGTCAGCCTTTGCCCAACCAAGTTATGGTCGGCATCTAGTCCAGCTGGATACCCAGAATTTCATATGGAGAACCTCAAAATTCGACTCGTGCGGCTGTTGTTATCTCCGCAGATCAGTGAAGCATTATATTCGTTTAGTGCATTTCTTTAAAATTGTTATATCTACTTACAGCACAATATACAATGTGTGATCCACTTCGCGGCCCTGAAGGCGGTGGGCGAGTCCGTGGAGAAGCCGCTAGAGTACTACCAGGCGAACATCACTGGGACCTGCACGCTCTTAGAGGTAAATAAAGAATTACATTTTGGGCAAATATTGGATCCTTGACATTTATCCAAAACGTGTTCCTTACTTAGGTATATTATAGAAATATAGATCCTCCTCAAATATGTTCATGTTTCTTTCTAGCCCAGTTATCTTACCGAAAACGCTTTGTCTTGTTGTTATTCACACTCGAAAACTCTTAAAAGGTGAGGTGTGGCTGAGAGCCACAATTGTCTGGTCATCAGAATGTTTACCTTTCACGGAACGAGCCGAAATTAACTCAATACTCCACCGGAACTGGAGCTGGAGTTTACTCCATCGACCTCAATATTAAGATATCCAGACCACTAGGAAAGCTCAACACCGTCTATCAGGCGGAATGTGTAGCTATCATCCTGGCGGTCCATGCCATAGAAGCCAGGAGAGTTATGGATACGCATATTCGTATACTCTCCGACAGCGCCTCAGTACTACAATCACTAGATAAGAACTACACTACCTCGAAACTCATACAAGAATGCCACAACGCCTTAGAACGTGTCACGGTGAGTAACCGCAACACCGTGACGCTGCAGTGGATAAAGGGACACAGCGGATCACTAGGAAACGATGCGGCCGATGAGCTGGCTAGAAGGGGATCCGGAACGGTGGCCGTTGGACCCGAACCCATAGTTCCACTCCCCTTCACTCAGCTACGCACATGGCTACGAGAACACACACACACAAGCAGAACGATGGTGGTCTTCGGTATCTAGCTGTAGGCAGTCCAAGGAGTTTATGCCAACCCTGGACTGGAAACTGACCAGGCGCCTTCTGCGCATGGATAGAAGCAGCCTGCGAATGGTGGCGGGGACCATCACCGGACACTGCTCACTGAACAAACACCTACACACGATAGGTATCACAGACAGTCCTCTGTGCAGAGCATGCATGGAGGAGGAGGAAACGGTGTCGCATGTGCTCCTTGAGTGCACAGGTGTGGCCGAGATACGAAGGCATACAATGGGGACACCGAGTTCACTTGCAGAGATGCTGAACAGACTGAGTGGACTGATCTGCTTCTGGAGGGAGGTCGGCTGGTTGGAGTGACGGCCGCCATGGCTCACGCACAATGGTCCAATATTAGGACTAAGTGCGGAAACCAAAACCCTAATAGATAGAACTCAATACTCAAGCGTTTGAATGTTGCTGCATTTATAAAATGGACTCAATTGGCAACCTCGTTATTGTATATCACCGTTAAAATGTAGTGGGTGCACACAACTTATGAATAAATTGCTGTTTGTTATTTGCACGTGTCGTCGATAACACAAATAGGTTATTGTTGTGGTAAACATTGAACCAAGAACTTGTTGATGCCATGGATAGAGCACCTGACTCATATTTGTACGACCTAGAGATATTTGTCAAATTTCCATTTAAAATTTTATATGTTTGTGGTACACCTACCACAGTGTAGTTTTTTTAAAGTCTGACTGGTAGAGAATCCCTTATCTCCAGTATCTAAAATCTTTTCTTCTAGGTGATGCGCAAATACGGCGTCTACAAGCTAGTCTACAGCTCATCGTGCACAGTGTACGGCGAGCCTGAACGACTGCCCATTGACGAGGGACACGAAACCGGCCGCGGACTCACCAGCCCCTACGGCAAGTCCAAGTACTTTTGCGAGGAGATCATGAAGGACCTCTGTACTAGCGACCAGGTAAATGCTACAATTTTCCGTATTCTTCACAGGTATACCACTTACCAGTGCAAAATATTCGGTTAACGGTTCGGTTCACGGTGCAAAATACTTGAGTATTCGTCACTAAGTTGACGAATACTATGGTTCATTGTTTCGAAGAGAAATAAATACCAGGTAAATACTACTGAAGATAAGATAGTATACAGCGGTTTTTGCATGGTGTATGGCGCGCCAAGCAGCTTAGTTAAACGCAGTGTTTACTGATGAAAACTAATGAAGTTGCCAAAGCTTAGGCCACACGCTTGTTTTGTATTGCTGTGCTTAAAATCTTGCTGAATGTTTTTTTTTGCTATTTTCTAAGTGATTGCAAACTGATCCTGTTTGTGATAGTTACTTGCAAAGTGAAAAGGAGAATCTGCAAGTGAAGTCAATAGATTGTACATAGTGTTTTTAAACACCTTTATGTATGTATTGAGAACACAAGTATTTTCATTCGCTCACGTGTGTTTGTCTTATTTATAAAAGATATTACGTATGCAATAACAACAAATATTGTCTGCATAGTGTAAACATGTTTATTTTATTGCCTGCATAATAAACTCTTTTGTGGTTGCACAATGTAGTCAGCGTGTCATCAACAATATAGATTATGCCACCTTAGTCTTGACTTTCTGAGTTCTTATTCAAGGTTAGGCAAAGTGTTATGGCATTGCTTAGCAGTCTTTTTTTTCTGGATGTGAAATCATCAAATTACTTCTCCCGCTCTGGGTGGAGCGGAAGGGAGTGTCAGACTCTTACTGACTAAAACCCCCCCGTGGTCCTTCTCGTGCCCTTTGCATTCCAGAACCGCTGTGACTCTTTCGAAAAAATTCCGCAACTTGCATAGCAGCCTACAGTCTGTATTCGGGCGCATTTGACCGAATTATATCAATCAGCCTTGCCTTTCCCGAAATTGGGATCGGCATTCAGTCTAACCAGTATTGCGATTCTGTGTATTTCTTACCGTGTCTGCATTCAAACTAGATGGAATGACAGCTCACTTCATATTCACCCCATCTAAGTTTATACTGTGAGATGTTGACAGAATAGGTAGGTAGGTAGGGAGACACAGCTGATTACCAGTATATTACATGAAGCAAGCTGCCTATTTCACCCACAACTAGGCATCTGTGTAGGGCTGCCATAACCGAAATTGTCGACGCCGCCGCGCTGGACAAAATCTTAACCCGAAAAAAAGGCCTTTTAAATAAAAAATAATGTTTACAGTTTTATTTTTTTAATAATCTATTACAGCTTTTTAACAATATAAACTACTAGCAGCGCCCCGCGGTTTCACCCGCGTAGGTCTCGTTCCCCTGGGAATATGGGGATAAAATATAGCCTATGTTACTCTGGATGAATGTAGCTTTCTAATGGTGAAAGAATTTTTGAAATCGGTCTAGTAGTTTTTGAGTTTATTCGTTACTAGCAGCGCCCCGCGGTTTTACCCGCGTAGTTCCCGTTCCCGTGGGAATATGGAGATAAAATATAGCCTATGTTACTCGTGGGTAACGTAGCTTTCGAATGGTGAAAGAATTTTTAAAATCGGTCCAGTAGTTTTTGAGCCCATTCATAACAACCAAACTAACAAATCTTTCCTCTTTATAATATTAAGTATAGATAGCGTCGGCTATTTTGTAGCGCTGGATTTTCGACTCGATTGTATACGTACGATTAAAGTTTTGTTTAAATATTCAATCAATGGCACAAAAATACAAAAAAATGTTCGAGTATTACCAGGACAACTTTGAAAACCCCGCGCGCTCCCCGGAGTCAAAACTAGTACAAATCTGGGTAAACCTGCACGGATGACAACTCTATGTCTAGGTAACATGTATTTCTTAACACTGGTCGTCCTTAGTAGGTACTTTCGCTGTGATTTTATTGTTACAGAAATGGAAGGTGATATCTCTCCGTTACTTCAACCCGGTGGGTGCTCATCACAGCGGTCGCATTGGGGAAGACCCTTCCGGTATACCTAATAATCTTATGCCGTTCATTGCACAGGTAGGTACCAACCAACTTAATGTGTTGGTGGTATTTTATCGCCTTACGGCCGAACCCAATAACCGATCTATTACATACTGGAGATAGAAAAACAAATGAAACAACAGAAAACCTATATAATTTTTCTGTTGTTTCATTTGATTTTCTAACTCCAGTATGTAATAGATCGGTTATTGGGTTCGGCTGTTAGTGTATGGGTAGAGACTAGACAAATGAAGATCATTAATTTCGAAAGGTAAACTTGTTTTCTTTTTGTCACAATACCGGTTATTTGCGACTGTAACGCGCCAATAGCCGTGAGCTTGTTTTTGCAGTAAAAGGGGTTAGTGTTAAAATATTGCAAACAAATTACATGTACCTATTTCATTTTCAGGCACTTTTACGACTTCAAAATGGTCAGATGACCATCGATTTTTTAAAACTCATGTGTAATTTATTGACAGATTTGTCTTAACAAAGTTCTGACTATAATTACTTTTTACCATATTTTTCGATTATGGGCAGTGGTGGCCGATTGGTAATGGCCTCGACTTACGAATTATAGATCACGGGTTCAAACTCAGCCAGGCTCATTATTTTGTGTAATTAATATCATCACTACTGCTGTCAAAACGGTGAAGGAAAACATCGTGAGGAAACGTATCCTAGAATCAAAAATTCGAAGACATGTGACGTTCACCAACCCGCACTGGGCCCGCGTGGTGGATTACGGCCCATTCCCTCTCCTACAGAGGAGGCCTGTGTCCCAGCAGTGGGAACGTTAAAAGGCTGATTATGCTATTATGCTATGCTTATATTTTTCAAGGTCGCGGTAGGCCGCCTCCAAGAACTCAAGGTCTTCGGCAACGACTACCCCACGATAGATGGCACAGGAGTGAGAGACTACATCCACGTCGAGGACCTGGCTGAGGGCCACGTGAAGGCTGTGAAGTTGTTTCAGCAGCCCGGCTTCAGCGGCTTCCATGCTGTTAACTTGGGTGAGTCATCAGATCATACTACCCACAGTGTATAGGAGCACCGCTTATCTAAGTCGACCCCTGCTTGTCGTTCTTCTCGGAAAGTAACTTAAGAGCGTATACGCCGTACGGCATTTCATACACATTTTCAAATGACTAAACCGATTTTAATGAAACTTTACACATATAAGCAGGATACGTAAGTCTATTAAGTTAGTTGAAAACATTTTCGATAAATAGTGTTACAGTTAAATTAGACCCATTATACCATACGAAAATAAATTTCCAGTTATCTTTTTTTAAATAAGACATTTCGAAAATGTTTCAACTAACTTTTTAGACCTATGTATCCTGCTTCTGTTTGTAAAGTTTCATTAAAATCGTTTCGCAAAATAGTGACTTGAAAATTTGTATGAAATGCCATACGGCGTACATGCTCTTAAGCCGTTCGTCCGGACTGACGGCGGTCTTGCCACAGCATATCGTGTTTACAAGTAAGTAGGTAATTTAGTTCAAATGCATCTGGTTGAATGGCTGTCAAAAATCATTATCATCTTCCCAGGAACCGGCACGGGCTACTCGGTCCTCCAGATGATAGCGGCCTTCCAGGAAGCCAGCGGTCGGCAGGTCCCGTACCGCGTCGTGGGGCGGCGCGCGGGAGACATCGCGTCTAACTACGCCGACGTGGGCCTGTCCCACAGGCTGCTGGCTTGGCGCGCCACTAGGACGCTGGAAGATATGTGTGCTGATACCTGGAGGTGGCAGAGCAACAATCCTGAAGGTTTTAAGACCACTTAAGGAGGGTAGGAGCGTCCAGATTTTTTCAGTGGCCTCAGTGCGAGTTATAAACTGGTTCACTATTCATACAGCAGACAAAATAGTTCAATAATCAGCGAAGACCACATTTGGGTCACGGGACTGTGAACCGGTTTAAAGTTTTCGATTACGTTCACGTAAACGTGCACTGTTGTCAAATTATATATGTACTAACAAGGGGTTTACCGTTATAGTCACCAGATGGAGCTAATCCAGCAGTGCTATTCTAGAAACATCTCACCGTAGTTTAGTGACTTTAGTGAAGTGACCGTAAAGTGAAATATGATTCATTGACAGCTCACTTTACCAAAGTATTAATGGTGAGATCTTTACAAAATAGCACTTCACCTTCTATATATAATGATGCTTACAATAACGCGATCGAGAACGTAAAAAACTCACGAAAGCCACTGAGGATATGACCTAATGGTTTTGGTTATCTTTTGGGACGATCGTGAGTCGATTTTGAGCTAATTTGGCCACTTTGAAATATTGACATTGCATTTATTTTTATTAAGCCAAAGTTATAGATACCAATTTCAAAATGGGTTTCAACACCCTACACAAGATTACGTCGCCTCAAGCTTAAGCAAAAGATGACCAAAACCAAAAAAATCATATAACTAACCCTAAGAAGAATTACTAATGTAATGCAGTTAACAAAAAAAAATCTAGTTCAAGATAGAGCCATTCTAGTTGTAATAGAATTATTTATGAACCATTTTAGACATTTATTAGACATGCCGTAAAATTAGGAAGATACCTAATGCAATTCAAAAGAGCGCCTCACGCGCCTTTATTCTGTAATTTCATTGTGATCTTACATATTCCTACTAATATTATAAATGTAACTGTCAAGCTGTCCACACACCGGTGGCCTGTCAGGCCAGGCCGGTGGCCTGATTTTAACGATCTTGCCTTAAAATCAGGCCGCCGGCTTTGCCCGCCGGGTTCGTGCCGGCGGACTTCAGTGTGTAGACAGCTTTACACGTCAGCGGCTTAAAGAAATTGGATGAAACTTTGCGCAAAGGGACGACAATGACCTGAATTAGGAGAATGGATTTTCGTCCTGGTAGTTCTTTCCAATGGAATAAAACCCTTTTCAGTGAGAAAACTGGGGCTTTTCTCACTTAAAATGGACTTTAACCCAATGGAACGTAGTACGGCAGTACCTAGTAAGTCGTATTAGTAGTCATTTTAAATGATTGCTGTGTCATAAAGTGTAACATTTTTATGTCGCATGTACGCGGAACCCAAAACAACTATGTGGGAATGGCATTACAGTTTACAGATACACAACATCGAATAATTAACCTTTTAATATCGTTATGTCTTTATTTTAGTTGTTCCTATTATGTTGCCATAGTATATCTTTACTTCTTGTAACATAGTATATTTTTGTATTTATTTAATTAATCTAGGACCAAATCGATACCAAATACATGCCAAAGCATTTACCAGTGAGTTTAAAGAAAAAATAATATTTTTATCAGAATTTAGTTATTTATTCATTTACGTCATATTTTATTAAGTTTTGATGTTGTAGAATAAGCACGGGTTGCTAAAGAAATGTGTTTACATGAAATGTATCTTAAAATTGAGCATTTTAACAGGAGATGACACGAACAGGGTTAGTTTAATGGGTCATTTTATTAATGAACATTGGGCAATTTTTATACTTATTGGACTAAATATTAGACCCAACGGACTGACAATATCTGAAATGAACAGACATTAACTGACTGAACTCTGAACGGACTGACTAACAAATTAACTAATGACCAACAAACGATGTAAGTAACGATGTTTTAAGCCTACTAATAAATTGACAAACACATTGATAATAAGATTGATATCTGAAAAAAATAATTACTGTCATCTGACGTACTGACTAACAGACAAACTGACTTATTGATGTTAACTGTAGATATGAATTACTACCCCACATTACGCAAAAGACGAACTGGCAGATATAATAATAATTATAAATTCATTTTATTTCAGAACCAGTCTATATCATATGAAAAAAATACGTGTAAACATTTAAATTAAAAAACATATATAAGTGTTTATATATGTTTTTTAATTTAAATGTTTACACGTATTTTTTATTATTTTATTACAATTACAATTTTACATTCACAGAAAGGATTAACTATTCACTTAACAAACACACACACACAAACACTGATGAACAAATGATATTGACAGACAAAAATGAATGACCGAACTGAAACACGAAAATGACCGCTGGAACTGCCAGACAAAAATGACGTACAGAACACACAAAAACGACGGACAGAACTAACAGACAAAAGTTTCTCGGACAGATCACAGAACTTGCTGGTAAAAATGACGGACAGAATTAACAGACAAAAATGACGGACACAAGTAACAGACAAAAATGACAGGGAAAACTATACGGGAAAAATGAATGACAAAAATGGACAGAACTAACAGCAAAAAAATAACGACAGAATTAACAGACAAAAATGACAGACAGAATTAACAGACAAAAATGACAGACAGAATTAACAGACAAAAATGACGGACAGAAGTAACAGACATAAATGACGGAAAAATTAATGGCCAGAGCTGATAGACAGTAAGAAATGGCGGAAAAACAGGACGGCTGTTTAACTGATAGTGAAGAAAAACTATCAAACTGGTGAAAAAAGTACCAAAGATTTCGTCGGTAAATAAGTTTCCCTTACCAAATGTTAATATACAAGACTGCGTTTGTCATCTCCAGAATTTTTATATTAAGTGTTAACCTTAGGTGCTAGCTATACCAAATTTTGGCGTTGCCTGTTTATTTCGGCATTAAACTGTGAACTTATCATTCCTTTATACTTGCAATCTTATTATATAGAAAGAGTTTATTTTCTCTATTTATTTTATGGTGCTAATTTATGTCATTATTATATTTAAAATATCAAAACTAGTTCATTTGATGATCAATGACCTGTTGCTGTGTAATAAAATGTTTATGAATAATATATAATGTTTATATTTATTTGGTTTGACTTACCCACTTACTGGTACCTGCAATGTTGGTATGTTCAAGGAAAATAAATGAAGTCTATTCTATTTTTTACTGTAATGTACTTATGGTACATGCGGAATTTCTGTAGGTATAGTAAGTTATGTAGTGGCGGATCCAGGATTGTTGTTTGGAGGAGGCTTGACCCCGCAAAGGGTAGGTTTTAGCGAAGTAAACACTATAAAGGACAAAACATTGTATTATGCTTAACGCATGACAAGCCTCTTCGAGAGTATTTTTTGTCAATACGTCAATGACTTCGTTAGTTTGTAGTCAAAGATATCTCGGCCTTTTGGGGGACATTGTCCGGTTACTTTTATCAAATTTAAAATTATTTTGTTTCGCGATTATTTTTTACGCATCAGAAATTTAAATTTTATAATCTCTCGAAGTCATTCCGAGAAATTTCAGACACAACTCTTTCCGGGAGCCTATTCCATGCTGGTACGAATCAGTTAGGCAGGAATTGCTTTAAACACTTTATCCTACATGAATTTCCCCACTATTTATTTAAACTAGCACAAAAGTAAAACGGCGGAGTTATGCCTTCGGCACTATGCGAAGGTTTTGACAGGAATAAACGAAATAAAACGCAAACAATATTTTAATTAATCTGTATTATCTAAAATTACAAATCTTTCATAATTTCAATCATTACAACTAGTTACCACATGATTATTCAGCACATACCATTATCTTTGTCGTCTAAAAATATCAGATTTACATTTTTACAACATTCGCTAACGATTAACATTGAGGTTATTAGTCTGGGGGGTGAGGGGGGAGGGGTAGAAAACAGTAACTATAGGCAGTCAAGTTAAAATGCTCTTACTGACCAGTTCTATGACATACTGGATAAAATGTATATATTTATAAAAGTAATACATAAGACGAGGCTCGCACTTCGAGACCCATGGTCTTGTATAAAAACCAGCTTCACACATCCAGCCAGCATCACTAAGAATGAGATTAAAACTAAACAAATGCCAAATCTACGAAATTGTGCTGAATTCGTAACTAAAAAAACGCTCTAAGAAAAACTTGACTTATGCTAAGTATCGATTCAGCGTGTTTTAGAAATATTGCTGTTGCAAAAAAAAGCAATAAAAACTTAGTTCATAAGTTTGTTCATGAAAAAGATATGCGTTTCATTTCATTCATTAATTTCATTAAAAAACTTAACAGTAAGGGAACATTAATCTAATAAAATCCCGAGTTAAAATTTCATGATGCAGCATTGGAATGGCCAAGGCTACATTATTTTTAAATAATTAACTACTTCAAAAACCTAGTACGATTAATGCATAATACAATGAACATTCAAGTATCCCCAAATAAATGAAATATTTTAAAATGTAAAACAATATTTCTAAACACGCTGCAAAAGAATGTAATTGCACCTATTTCAATCTAAGACATGTCCAAACCTATTTATCAAAAGTTCTTTACAAATCAACACAAAATAAAATAAAACTGTATTCCGAAAATTCTGGAAGCAAAAATCAACTCGACTTCTATCAATCAATCGATGAATCGACTTTTATTTTGTGTCAAGTTGTAAATATTACAAATTTTTCAAGTTATTATTTTATTTCTAGAGATTTTTTCAAATAACCGTCAATTTTTTGTACTAGACAAACAATGGATTGCATTGATTTTGAAATTAAACTTCAGCGCATACATACGTAAGATTCTGAATTGAGAAAATAATTCACTCATACTACCAGTCAAATGTAGGTAAGTTATATAAGTTTGGAAAGTATAATAATAACTCGGATACGAGTTTAATAGGGTTAGGAGACACTAGGCTGCATCGCAGCACAAAACGAATCTTATTTATATGAACCATCGCACATTGCGAGATGTTGAGTCGAAGCGAGCCGCATATGGTGCAAAGCTTTTTGGTTTGTATTAAGAATCCCTTTAAAGATGGGTTCCAAAAAAGATTCCAGCAAACTGGACAATCACTTGTAGGTCGATGTCTCATAGATTTATATATGAATATTGAACCTTTTAAACATTTAAGATTTGAGCACAGGATGTGCGTTAGAGTCTTTAAATGATGTTGTACGTCAGTATACTGCTTTTAAAATTGTTCTATTAACCTAAATATTTAACGATTATGTGGGCCCATATTCTCGCAATACGATTCGCTTCGTCCCAACATAACATGCGCGTACTATGAGGGCATAATATGGTGTATTTTATACATGAAATCAACAAACACCTAATATTATCTAAAAGCTTTGTCGTTACACATACATATTTAGCAATACAGTTTGTATGTCGACCTCAGAAATTGTAGATAAATAACATATAAATCGTAGTGCAGGCAAACTTTGATTATATAGGGTTATTTGTAAAACACCAACAACCCCTAGAGGGGTCATTGTACTCATCATTATGAACAACTTTTACTATGGGACCAACCTGAATTCGCGTGCGCGCGCGAATCAGCTGTTCCCTACATTCTGCTTAGTTATACTATAATGAATAACATCAAAAAGATTTAAAAATTAACATTGACAAGCTGGACTCGATTAAATCTTAACACTTTCGATCCTCAGAACCAAGCATAGAGGTCGAACAATAATTTGTTCGTGTGCCAACAACACGTCGTGATAAGAAGTAAGAACTTGGGTGTGAGTTAGCACAGGAGCACATTGCGCAGTGACATTTCTGTCGTTTCAGTGCAAAAAGGGGACCTATGCATAAGAAACAATGCCGTCTCTTTCTCACCTTTTGTTTTACACTGGACTGGAAACTAAGGAGTTTGGATTGTAGGACATTTCACTTTCCTGCCAATGATCTTGTGAACCAGCTTAAATGTCTGAGGTCGACAACCCACCCTGTATTGCATTCATTAATCATCTGTAAGGCAACCATTGGTGGAGTAGATAGACTAAGGCATTGATACGACAGCGTGCCTGTAATTCTTATTGTGTGTTCGTCAACGGGTGGCAGTGGGAATGCGCTCGGGTATTTTCTACAAAGAAGAACTGAATTAAATGCTTAACTTCATATTAGAATTGCAGTTTTTTAAGAAAATTGACCACAGAACACATCGCTTTTGGCTAATATTATGTAATTTCGATATATTTAATTACAAGGTTCACAAAACACACTTCATCAAAGGTTGATATTGGCTTAAAAATGACAATAATAAGATGATAAAAATTATGGGAGCATAATTTTAGTCCTGGCACTAAGGATTGTCCTTTGGTGTATTTGCAGTTCATACAAGGATAATCGTCGGTTGGTGCGTCGGTTGGTGCGTCTGATGAGTCCTCATATGCCATCAAAAGGGCCATGACCCCAGGTCCCAAGAAGAGTTCCAATATAGGAACAATGTTTAAAAATGAAACTGAAATACGCCATCTCTTTTAAACTTATTTCAAGAAACGAAGTTTTCTCTTTCTGGCATTTTGTTCGTCAACATAGAGCACATTCCCCCTCCCCGTTGCACGTTATAAGTGATGGGAGTGGTGTTATTATATACTAGTTTACTTTGGTCGTTAGGTAACTTACGGAGCAAGGCAGGAGCGAAGCTAAGAATTATGTTGACGCCGCCGTATCAATGGTTCGAGTTGATACTAACTATTATGTGCTGTGACAAGTCGTGTGAATTTGGCTCTTATTTTGTAGTTGTTAAAGTTCTAAATTACGCTAAAAGAGGCTTTTTAAATAGCCAATAAATGAGGTAAAAATATTGATGTTGTTGAGCGTATTTTTATCGGAATTGTGTTTTTATCAGTGTTATCGCTATCCAAAATAAACACGATTTGCCAAAGCACGTATTTAAATTTTATATAATGAAACACATTCTGCGAACACTATAGTTATCGGAGTCTTTCATACTGATACATAAACAAATAAAAAAAAAACACCCAAATATATGAGATCCTGGTCACTACCAGTTTCAATGTAATATAAAAAGCAGTGCAAACTCGTTATTTCATCAGAAGGATGTATAAGCTTTTGTCAAGACCAGTGCTGTCAAAAATTTAAAAAAGGAAACAAAAAAAATGACGGCTCTAAGTTGGCTTCCAATTTTCAACATTGGCTAGCCAACACCAATATTGCATCCAACATTCATTTATTACTACTGATAAACCTATTTTATATGAGTTGAGCGATGGGCAATTCTTGGCTGAAATTGGCTAACCAATGCATGAAAGGGGTGAGATAAATATATTATATATTTGTCTTAATTTTTATATTTTGACACAGCCTAGTATTTAGTCATTATATTTTATTATAATATATTTTTTACTATTGACAACACTGGTTCAGGAAAATAAAGAAGTGTGAATGGGATATTTTGTTATTTAAACTGAAATAAATAGATGTATTTAACTCCCTCTAAGATATTTGTTATTTACTCACACATTATACTTCTTGAATTGGTATTCTTATTAATCTTGTGAGCACAAAGCCACAGATTAATAGTACAGTTAAGGCACAACTCTTAACTTGCAAAATATCAAGAAGCACTAAAGGCCTTAATAGATATTGAGGAATTTAGAAGTGCCTCATTTTGTAAACCCACAAAAGATAGCAGAAACCTATGGAGTAGTTTTTAGTGTGATATAGATATTTGACAGTATTTACTTAAATTTAATTTTTAAGGCGATGCTTTCATCCATAGATGAAAGTTCGTTATTGCCGTCAAGGTATGAGATGGTAACATTCGACTTTCAATTTGAAAAACTGTCATAAGACTATTGTGTCACCCGTGTCCGTGAATGTCAACAATTACCCATCATGACAACATTAATTGTGATGAATTATCACGATTCTGAGTATACAAACAAAAAAAAAAAACAAGTTTTACTTATCATTATGATAAGACAAAGTCCCAATACCAGTTTCCAATAAACCTAAAACCCCTTAAATGAATACCTTATGTCATTGCACTGTTGAAATTTCAACTTTCGGGGTTGAGTCGAATATTGAAATTTCAACTTTTGGCGCTGGGTCGAATATTGAAATTTCAATTTTCGGCGCTGGGTCGAATATTGAAATTTCAACTTTCGGCGCTGGGTCGAATATTGAAATTTCAACTTTTGGCGCTGGGTCGAATATTGAAATTACAACAGGACTCTTTTCTTTAGTTAGTCATTCATTTAAGTGTCTATGAGGTAATATATATTTTACTAACCAGCTTGTTCTGTATATTTCTGGTCTCTCCAAAGCAAATGTGTGAGTGAAGAACCTCATCTCATTGGGCTTGCATACGTCTAGTCGTGAGTAATGTTACATTGTGTCGCTCTTACAGTTCACTATAGTCTTTAGGGCACTTGATATAAGGGCTAGCCTTCTCGCTTGATGCTGGGCATCTGTGGTGGGGGCTCAGCTAGGCCCTTTACCTGAAATGGATACAAATTGGAAGTATTAGCACAGTTTTATCTTCTTTTCAGAGAACATCGATATAAAAACATTTATTTAGCCAAAACCTGAGGCGCCCAACACGTTTATGGGACAAAATAAAATGGTATTAATTCTAAAAAAAAGTTTATTGAGTCAGGCGTTACTTTGCGGAAAACCATTTTAAATTTGAAAATGAAAATAATATATCTAGTTTTAATTTCCGCGAATATTACTGGGTTGCAGGTATGCACCTCCCTCCCACCCGCTATATTATGCACATGCTAGATTACAAGGCAAATGCAAGGATTTTATGCACATGCAGGAAGGCAAAGCAAAACCCAACACCAATACCCAATACCCAATTGGGTATCTAAAAAAAAGTGATAAATGGTATGGTATATCAGAATATGGCCAAGATTAATTACTGCCGTTTCCAACATGGTTTGTGTCTCCAATATGGTTATGGGCCAGTTGCATGGACAAAAGATCGATATGACTCGTTTGATGGAAAGGGCTTAATGGGACATGTTTGTTTCAAAAACAATGCTCCAATGATTCATTGAAATAGTGGGCATAGAATCGAGTCTGCCCAGTTTGTAATGCAACTAGCAGCGCCCCGCGGTTTTACCCGCGTAGTTCCCGTTCCCGTGGGAATATGGGGATAAAATATAGCCTATGTTAGGGTGAATGTAGCTTTCTAATGGTGAAAGAATTTTTGAAGTAGTTTTTGAGTTTATTCGTTACATACAAAAATACAAATCTTTCCTCTTTATAATATTATATAGTATAGATAATAACGTACAAAAGGAGACATCAAGGACACATGCTGTCAAAACCACACGGCGATTCTCACTCGAATCAATAAAGAAGTCAGAATATAAGTAGTAGTAAAAACCTTAATAACTGATGCAATTTATACAAATCAATAATCCGTACAAACCAGCTTTAAAAAAAATATTTTCTATAAAATATGCTTTATCAATAGTAATATGGGCTATGGGCCAGTTTCAAGTAACCAGATTGAATAGCAAAAAAATTGCAATTTAGTTTTTTTTTTGTGTTGTAGTGTCTTTTACTACATAAAAACTAAAGTAGGGAGAGTACTCGGGATTACATCTTTACTCGAAACCCATTCATTCATTTGTAGTACTACAAATGAATGAATGGGTTTCGAGTAAAGATGGAAATATTTTAGGTAGATGAAAACATGACCAGTATTGACCAGTATGTTGTTTCCTGGTATTTACTACCTGGGGCCGTATTATGACCTCTTAAAACCATCATGTTTTCGGTGTGAAAAAGAGACGGAGCTATACAGGACGAATAGCACTATCCTTTTCTCACACAGAAAACATGATGGTTTTAAGATGTCATAATACGGCCCCTGGGAGTCTTTAATTCAGTGAATACGTTACTTCTAGACGAGCGTGTTACATCTTCGAGCACAACATCGCTTTCCATCAGGTAAGATTGTATAATGAATAAGTACCGAAACTTTTGGATTTTATACATTTTTTCACCGATGGAAAGGTATATTATCAACGAATAATATCATAAACGCGAAAGTTTGTAAGTATGGATGGATGGATGTTTGTTACTCTTTCACGCCTACTAAACGGATTTGGATGAAATTTGGCATACAGATGGTTTTTAACCAGGATCGAAACTTATGCGGGTGCAACCGCGGGGAGCTGGTAGTTTCGGATAAAGACAAACACGTATATTTGGTTGGATAATGGGCTGATCCATGACGTAAGCTTAGATGCACCTTTAGTGCTTAAAGATCGTGGAATGTTACGCTGTTATTACCACTTCTCACATTTGGTGAGACTATCAAGTCGCATTAACTCCACAAAAAAGATAAATCCTTCACTGTACAGGCTGCTCGTCTGTGGAATGCATTGCCAGTCCCCGTAAGACGCGCTCAGGCGTTGCCTGCATTTAAAAGACTAGTAAAGGAACATTACCTGTCGCTGTGATTATCGAGTGTCCTCCCTATTTTTACTGCCTGTATAGTTGGTATGTATGTATTTATGTATCTATTATATGAAATTTGTATGTAGGTATCTATATTATCTTGTTATAACTTTTATTATATTATTGTTGAATTGGTTTTGTTACACCAATGACAGCCCTATTTCATGTCCAGACATATACTGTCCATGCCAGGTTGTCTGGAAGAGATCGCGGAATGCGATAAGACCGCCCATTGTATGTGTTTTAGTTTTAAGTCTACTTTTTGTGTTATTTTTGGTGTACAATAAAGTATTATAATAAACTAGCTGCTGCCCGCGACTTCGTCCCCGTGGAATCCCCGATTTTAAAACATTCTTTATCGCTGCTCCGCTCCTATTGGCTTAAGCGTGATGATATATAGCCTAAAGCCTTCCTCGATAAATGGTCTATTCAACCCAAAAAGATTTTTTCAATTCGAACCAGTAGTTCCTGAGATTAGCGCGTTCAAACAAACAAACAAACAAACTCTTCAGCTTTATAATATTAGTATAGATAAATAAAAAAAAGCTTACCTTAAGCCTTGCGGCCGTCTTGAGGAATGCGGGCAGCTGCTCCTGCGACACATTGACCTCGCCCGCGTACATGAACTCCAGGATGGCTTGCAGATGCAGGTAAGACACGTCCTTCAGGATTATTATAGGGTGTTTTGATGGATTCTCCTGGAAAAATTGTAGGGATGTAAGTGATGGACTGGAAATAATTGTCGAAGACAACAGGTTTGGAAAATTCAAAGTCATTTTTACTTCTTTATGACATCATCAACAACAACAATGTTCACTCCGCCGAATAGAGAGCTAGATGGCGTCACATCTCGAGAGTAGCGCAAGACTCGACCGAGACATGACTACAACCACTCTGCCAAGAGTGCAAGACCAAGAAGAAAAAGAGGCATCATCTAGGAAAGGATATGATCTATCTTGAGTTACTTTTACATTTCTAGTGAAACCATAATGACTATGTGGCTGTCTTGTGAGTGTGTAACGCGTTAAGGACAGCGAGGTCAACCCTCGCCTACACTTGGCTATCCATGCATTTGAAATTAAGTGAAGGGCGAATTTGCAATGTCGGTATAAAAAATAACGAAGAAACGACCAACAAAACCAACTTCCGAAATCTTTGTTTTGTTTTTCTGGATAGGTATCAAACGACTTCTCCCTCTCTGGGCCGAGCGGAAGGGAGTGTCAGACTCTTACTGACTATAACCTGCCCCTGATCCTTCTAGTGCCCTTTGCGTTCCAAGGCCTCGGTGACTCTCTCGAACAAATTCCGCAACAAGTTATTTTACACTTCACAGTGTTTTTTATTTGGATTTTTTTGTAAAAGAGATTTTTCGGTGACTTATTATATAAATGCGCTCCCTCAAATTGTAGAATGTACAAACTATATAAATGCTATATATCTGTATATATATTTTCAAAATTAATATTACAAAAATATACGGAAAAATGTAGTTTAATGATAGACTGGACCAAAATTATTACCTATTTGTTTGTTGTCAATACAATATGATATTATAGAAATAACTACAGATACATGTCAGCAAATCTAGCAAAAAACGCTGATAAGCATAAAAGAAGACGCCTAGCAGTCTATCACAAAATAAAACTAGGTTGTACAGGAAATCAGCGCAAAATCGTCAACTCGGCGTTACAGCCAACATTCGGCGGGTGTCGAGTTCCCAGCTGATTTAGTAAAACATCCTCAGTAAGGTATATGTTTACATTGCGTATCCGTAATGCTGTGCTTTACTGACACTGAAATTAAATACTAAAATAAAATTGGTGAATTTCATTATGCATTCCCACTATTTCAGTTGAGTTATTTTTAATTATATAAGTCGCTCCGAGGCCCTACGTTGCCCTTTCGACAAGAGTTTGTATCGACAACCAATTTGCCGATAAAACCTCTAAAATACGGATTGGTTCTCATATCAGAGAAAGATTTTTATTGTTATCAGATCTGTGTAGCCTTTTCCCAAATATCTTGGAGAGGGCTTCCAGTTTAAATGGTTACAGAGTACCAGTATTTCACATACATCCTGTCTGACCAATGGCGCAGTGGTGGCCGAGTGGTAACGGCCCCGACTTACGGGTTACGAATTGTAGGTTGCGGGTTCAAACCCAACCACGGCGCTTTACCTTGTGTAGTTAATTTCATCACCACTGTTCTCAAAACGGTGAAGGAAAACATTGTGAGGAAAACGGCATGACCTAGAACCAAAATTTCGAAGACATGTGACATTCACCAACCCGCACGGGGCCGGCGTGGTGGATTACGGCCCATTCCCTCTCCTAGAGAGGAGGCCTGAGTCCCAGCAGTGGGAACATTAAAAGGTTGATTATGTTTCTGCTGTCTGACCTGCAGAAACTTATTCAACTTTACTAACACTTAAAAAGAATCACCAAAAATACGAATTGAAACGATTTCTCATATTTGCCATTCATCACTCAGAGCTGTAAAAGACGATCAATTGATCTGAATAAGACAGGGTATCTTGTCAGGTGCAAAACACACTTCCTCACAGTTGAGAAGCAAGCAAGAAGTGGATTTTTGTAACATTGGTAGTTTGGTATCATAACTTTGACTATCTTACGGTCGAACCCAATAACCGATCTATCACATACTGGAGATAGAAAAACAAATGAAACAACTGAAAAATTATATAGGTTTTCTGTTGTTTCATTTGTTTTTCTATCTCCAGTATGTGATAGATCGGTTATTGGGTTCGGCCGTAAATCAACAAAATTTCACATAGCATCTAGGTGCAGTACGGAATGGGTGACGTCAATAATGCAATCTTGTACTTTAATCAGGGGCGGTTTGAAAACACGACCTCTATATCAAGCTGTTAAAGTATTTTTTATAAGCTAGCGATTTATTGGAGCCTCGATTCTACCAGCGACCTCGTCAGCACGTCTCAAAATGGATCAGAACAAAGTTTTTGTCCGACTTTCTGCTTGCTTCTTCTACAGCATGGATTTATAAAAGGTTTCACTAACAAAAACAGCGAGAAACAAGCAGGTTTGTTTATATATTTTGCATCCGTGTGAAACAAGGGTGGCTGCTTGTAGTTTTAACATAAAATACAGCAAAACATAACTTAGTGTTTGTACTTCCGGAATTTACCTTTTAGAGACATAATATAAACTAAAGTTTTAACATTTCTGTTATTTTATTTAGAGGAAACCGGCAAGGCAGAGTGAGAATAAGTTTTCGGGTGGATGATTTCACTGGCTAAGTGCTATGGAAAAGCCGCTACAAATACAATTTGGCAAAACAAGGCTATTACAGGCCCATTTTACACTTAATGTGATTATGGTCCCTTTATCCAAAACATGACTAGTTGGAGTGCTCCAATGGAGCTTACACACCTGCACTAATATTATTATCACTGATAACACTATAAATGTGGCCACCTACTGTATACAAACTGTTTTAATGTTACGGTGCCCAGAACTCAGCATATAGGTTGTACAATACTTTTTTGTGCCCACAACACGTTGTTATAATACGTAGCAACGACTCGGATGTGAGTTGTGTACACACAAATCATTGATCAACCCATATGCCAAGTTCTGGCCATCAATACTGTTAAGGGTCACTACAAACTCCAGAAGAAGATGCAAAACATACAACTTTGGATTTCTGGCATGAGAGTCTGGTGGTCTGATTTATGTGCTTCTGACTTTTTCTTTCTGTGGTCTGGAGAGTTAGATAGACAGAATAAATACACTTTATTGTTGTTTTGGCAACTATGTACAATAGCATTTTTAAAAGGGGCTGGTTGCATAAAGCGCCCAGTTCCTTTTAGAAATGCTATTGTAGCAGTATAAAAAGTAACATCTTTGTTATTATTGTAATTCTTTCCATATTTTTTACAGTTAATTTGCACTACTGCAGTATTAATTAAGACATAATTAACCTTCCATCAACTTTCTACTGTGCACAATTTCAGCTCAGCAATATAAAATACTTCATAAAACGTGATACCGCTACCTTGTATTCGCTCACCTCTAATAAACTTTTGAAGTAGGGACTACACGCAGACAGGACCATTTTATGTGCCTTACACGTCTGGCCCTCGCACGCTAGCGTCACCTGAAATATTGATGCACATTATAGCTACATAAACCAACATCATTGAGCTCCATATTGTTTCTAAGTTGTGCTACTCGACTACTGACAAAGGCTTGCACTGAATGGACAGGCCCACTTAAATCTGTGTGTTTCTTTCCTCTAAAGACCATTTAAGACACTGATCTGCATGTTTCTCATATAACATATTGTGAATGTGAGGTAGATCGCCATATTAGGGTCTTATTTCAGTTTGTCTGGCAGTTTGAGTAACTCTTGCGGCCTACCCAAATGTCCTTACTTTGGCATTGTTTGTCAAATTGTTGAGCTCCTTAAAGTTCTAAGTTTGAGCTACACGGTAACTGACAAATGCTAACACTGTCTGGACACATCCATTCAAATTAGTGTGGCACTTTCCTCAAAAGGCTACCACAGACATTAACCAATATGGTTCTCATGAGTGGACCAGTACGGATTGTATGGACTTTAAAACTTTGACCTCTCGAGTTTGTTTCAGTGTTTCTTCTCAGGGTAGTCGGCTAAGAAACACTGGCTTCATCTAGCATAAAATGACAAGAAATATTGGATGTGTAAAAGTGTTATGTTTAACCTACTTACAAAATAAATATCATTTATCAACTAACCTGTTAATTGCTAAAATCTGGTTTGTGAATAGCAGACACTAATGCTTAGTGATATAGACAGTATATTAGACATTAATAATGTTATGAAGCCACTAAAACCCATGCCAGCCCATGTTAGTAAACAATACCAATATAGATCAGATTATTTTGACAGTTTGTTCTATGTACATGGTTCAAATGATAAAAGCTATGTATGTTGAACATTACTAAGTTAATGTTAACTATGAAAAAAATAGGTTAATTGTTTCATTAGAATAATTTAATTATTCAAACACATTAGAATAACAAAAGGTTGATCATTTTCAAAATAACCAACACTAAAGACAGAAAAATGCTATTAAAACTTAATTTCAGCAGCCTTTGAGTGAGACAAGAGGCCCGGTAGAGGAAATTTAATGAATAAAAATATCGAAAATAAATCAGAAGGGCATCTTAAGGAAAAATTACTGTAGTTGAATAATATATAATCCTTGATGGTTTATTGACAGTAGCAGATTTAAAAATGCATCGTATTCTCTAGCGTGTTAGACCAGAGGATGCAAGTTTTCTTCAACAACAGTATAGGTTATAACAGTTTGTTTGTACACAAATACAAATTTATTTCGCCGTACTCACGTCTGTGAAGCTTTTCTCATCCCTCAAATGCCTGAAAGATGTCACCATATTTGTCTGGAAGTCATTCCATTTGAGGAAGAATTGTTGATCACCCATTTCGGAAATATATAACACTGAAAAACACAAATTAACTATTGAAAGGTATGTATAACGTCACAGTTTTCACTTATATCGCAATATTTGAGTCGGTAGCATTATTCTAATCACGTTTTTAGATGATACCTTCACAATTAAATAGTGCACTTAAATCGTTTACCTACGTCACTAGTTGCAATAGAAATGAAAATGATGCTTACCTACGATCACTTGGTTACAATAATTATCTTCAATTTTGGCCCCTGAAGACCAACTTGGACTATTGTACAAGGGCGTCGCGTATTATTTCGAAACTATCACAAAAAGTTTAGCAATTGAATCTCAAAATAAAGACGCTGTCTCGCATAAATTAGCGACTTCTTTCTATTTCTTAAAAATTCCTTCATTCACCTAGTTAAGGTTGCCAGAACTAAAATTACATTTTGCCTGTTTGGAACAGAAAAAAGTTTTTTGTTGAAACTCTTGAGCCAGCTAACGATTTCATTGTAACTATCACAATAACACAAAGGACCATAATTATTTAACTTTTCTTAAGCGCTTATTACACTATCCAATTTTTAGGAAGCCAATTTAGGAAACAGAATAGTGTAATTGAAGGTAGAGGAGACCGATTTAGTTCGAATTCCTAAATTGTATCCGATTTAGGTTTCCTAAAAATTGGATAGTGTAATAAGTGCTTTTAAGTAATTACAGAGCAACACTCGTGTCCGCAGGGACGTTATTTTTTTTTAGTTTATTTACTTATTCTTCGTTCTGTTTAATTGTTGTTCTGTTTCTAAACAGAACAACAATTAACAGAACGGAGAAATTTAACATAACCAAGTATTTTCCAATTATAGCTGTGTTTCCCATTTATGTTTATTGTTAATTAATCTATTTTAGTGTCGATTTACCAATCATTCGAACAGTTTATTTATTTGAATGCCACATTTTGAGTTTATAAAATCATTAATCATTGATGGTTATGATTAGTGAAGATTACAGTTTTTGTGGGTAAATTCCAACAATGGTATCCCCAATCATTCATTGGCCATCGTTCATTCTAAACGTTGAGTTGAGATGCGTTCATTCAATTTATGAATTTGATATTTGTACCTCAAAAAGGAATTATGGTCATATTAAATTGTAAAGTTTTACGAAGACCAATATTTTATAATATAATTGTAAGATCCCTGAAAAAGAATAGATGGTTTGCTTGTATAATTCAATACAGTGATAAGATTTAAAACCATTAGCGCCATCTCGTGTCGAGTAGCAGTCGTAATCAGCCGGATTACTGCTTAGAAAGGCCATCTAGCGGCTCTTTAGAACAACAAACTACCAGATGACTTACAAGTTATTTAAAACCGATAAATTATAAGTACAAATTTCTTTATTCTCACTAACAATTGAAAATAAAGCATAGTAAGTTTTAAGAATATAAGACTGACTCGCCAGCAAACAGATAAGCCCTGCGGGATTTGCACGTGTGGAAAAAGGATTGAGAAACTAGAATTAGTGCTTTGGATAAATAAATTAATTTAAAATGTTCTTATTTTGGAAGTAAGTACTTAATGATATGGGTTTCTTTTCTATTTTGAAAAATAATGTTTTCATTGAAGCAGGTATATGAATAAACCTTAATTTTTTTAGAATGGAAAAGGTAACGTAACATGCTGAATGAAAACATAAACTTGTGTAACAAACGGTTTTCGTGTCAAGGATTGGCTGTTGCCAGTGAACAAAATTTGCGTTCACTGGCTGTTGTTAAATATTTTATACTTGCACTTCGCTCGCGCGTATTTTGTACTTTTACTGTACGAAACTAAACACCCCCTCTGATCCCTCTATATGGTAGATAGTTAATTAAAAATTAATGATTACGATCTACGATATTGATGATGAAGTCAAACCAATTTTATTATATTGGTTTGACTTCATCATCAATATTGATTAATCCCACATTATGGAGGACAGTAGATTTCCACTCCTTTGAAACGTAAGTAGTTAATTAGCATGATTGATGTGATTTATAAAGTCGAGTAGGTACGTAAAAACAAAACAGGGTTTAAATAAAAGAATTTGTTTATTTAATAATACACCATTATTTATTTGACAAAAAACCGTTTTTAAAACGACACTCATATTGCATAAAGAAAGAGAGGCAAAAGGTGAATCGTAACATTTTATTATAAGTATAATAATTGTATGATATTACTATTAAAATCATGCGTAATAATGGTAAAGTTTACTTTTAACTTACTTATACGAGAGCATATTTTAAAACACACGAACACTACATTTAAAAGGCCAAGCGGTGTTGCCACAGTATCCTTATAAACTAAAACTTAATTACTTACTAGTAAGTACGAGATTACTACCTATCAACTAATTATAATTATGTAACATTATCTTTTAATGTTATTAAAACAGCAACTCATACCTACTGGCCTACTGGACGAAGCAAATTATACAAAAACAAATCTAAATAAATATAATTACAAACAAATATCAAAATCATTCGCTTTTTTCTAACTATAATTGACATGAAGCAGGATTCAGTTTAAATTATATACATACACTTATCCAATAAAACCTACTTTGGTATACATTTAGTTTTAAACAAATATTGTAATTAAGAAAAGTCACATCTATCATTGAATTATTTAAGAATAGTAATTACGAAGTTTATTTGGGACATTTTCTTGAGTGAATCAAGGTTACGTGTTTAAACTTATAGGGTTTTCATGCATTTGTGCACGCAACCAACTTTAGTTTTTACTGCCGATAGTACCCTCAAACACTTTGTTTCCCTCATGAACAAGCCCCTAGCATTTACACAAATATTGCTTAAAACTGACTTCCATACGAAGTGCTCTTAAAAGAGCTTAAGTGTATTATTAAATCCATATAAGTAATAATAATTATTATTATAGTAAACCTTAAATAGTACTACTTTTTAAAATATATTTGGTATATAGTAGCGTTACAAATATACAAAGCACATTCGAACTTAGGTATATTCTAGCGTATGATTCGTCTATCCACAATGGAGACTGTAAATCCTATAACTAACTACCCTACAAGGTTTATAACCTTTACGAAAAAAATAATAATATTGCTGCACCGATATTTTACCGATAAAATAATAATATACAGTAAAAAGAAAAACTCAAATAAATTTTTGAATAAAAACTAAATACTTTATTTCCAATAAAATTGGTTCCCCAATTGGTTAACGGGTGTCCACCACTAGCCATGGGTCAGAAACGTAACATAATATTCAGAATGTATATAACGTTATAAGTAGGTATACCTAGGAGATCTTAACCTTGTTCCTTAAAATTTATTCTAACGTCTAGTCTTTGTCAGTAAACAAATGCCATGAATTTGAGCAAACAAAATGTCATTTATAAATTAATTCACGTTTTAAGAAATTAAGGAAGTAGAAAAGTTCTAAATTTCCCACTTAAGGTTTTACACTAACACTAGATTAGCATTTAAGACTGGCTTTTGCCCCTTGAGATAAAAATGTACACTCCTTAAGTATAAAATAGATAATCCAATATATCTAAAGAAAGAAAAAGAGCTTAGCAGTATATAAGGTAAAGATAGGCTGAAATATTCAAGAAAATATTATAGTAAAGATTAATTATTTTAGACGGAAAGTCTACAGAATCTACACTATTTATTAATCATTATTATTTAAGTAAACCATTGTAATAGATCCTTAAAACTATTCATTGGTAGTATAATTGGAGGTTTAACTTTAAATCTTAGAATCAAATCTAAACTGTAAGAGAATATAAACTTGATATTTTGGTATTATAGCTTAGAATAAGAAAAAAATTACCGAGTTGACTAGATCAATTTTAGGTTTGCGAAATACAAGTTTTTTTGGCTGAACTTTATTACTAAAATTGGTGTTTTATAGTACATGAAAAGGCATGAAAAATAGTACCCGACTAGATGGAAATGCAAAATTCATAGGCTCGAAGCTCATCATATCGATAGATTTTATCAGCTATAACTGTGCATTAAATATAGAGTGAAGTCAAGCCATTGAATATCAGTGTTTCTTTTTTGTCTTTCAGAAATAACAAAACAGAATCTCTGCTGAATAATGTTTGGACTTTTGTAATAGAGTTCTAAAATGCAACCTGGATATGAGGAGATCGGAGAATTAGTTTGATTTTTGACCCTAAAAGACAGTAAAAAAAATCACGATTTCCAAGTGACTCTACTACTGTATATACAGTACTTAAAACAGGCTCACACCATCTATCTTAGATACTAAAGTATAAGAGCTGAGTACAATACTAACTAGAAATATAGATACAGTGTACTTTTAAGAACTGGCACTAAGAAACCTTCGTTGTTAATTACCCACATTTTTTTAAGCTTTAAAATAGTTACAGTAAGGCATTATAGGACGGTTTATAATTTAAATTAACCTAGTTAAACTAGCATATATTTACAAGCTACTGCATTGAAGTGATCTTCACCAAAATGGCATAACTTAATGCTTCTACTCGTTGCTAGATGGCGTTGATATAAAATATATATATTCGTTGAAGCTATACTTTGGATAAATTCCATTTTTAAAAACTAGAAAAAGTATATACGACCTTTGCGCAAACGTACTGATTTGTTACGTCTACTCTTTGCTAGATGGCGTTGTACCGTTTTCATTAGCTTTGGACGCTTGAATTTGCAATGGTATCTTTAGTCCTCGCGGTGCTAGGATGAGTCTAGCGGGCGTCACGAGGACTATAGCGTACTCTCATTTATTCACGCCTAAGATTTTCGCGGCCTCGTCTGCGGAGGAAAGTAGCTTGTTGATGGTTTTGTCGGGAATTCCGAGCAGTTTTCCGATAAGATCGCTGTTCTCCGGGTCATTTTCGGCCTCTGAGGAATATTTGCGCGATGTCATGTCCAGTTTGAGCTTTTTTTCGTACGGAGCCGAAGGAGGAGAGTTGTTGTTGTTGACGTTGCTAGGGATCTCGTTGCCTGAGCCGTCGTCGTCTTGATAGCGGTATCTGTAAAGGTAAGAGAAATTAGTTTATGTTTTCGATAGTTTGGCTTTTGGGGAGTTAATATAATTCTAGAAAGTAGTATATCTAGCCTTTTTTTTAAGACATTTACAAAATAATTTACTCACCCATTGGTCACAGCATCTTCGAGCGGCGTATTCGGCGGGGAAGCCTCCTCATCATCAGTGACCTCTTCCCGATGCTTCTTGCGGTGTCGCAGCATGCTGTGTTTCAGGGTGAAGCGCCGTCGGCACAAGTCGCAAGCGAACGGCCTCTCTCCTGAGTGAGTCCTCATGTGACGACGGAGGTCTTCTGCAGACCAGAAGCGACGGATGCAAAAAGCGCAGACGACCTAGAAAGAAGAAAAAATATTGTTGAACGTTTTTAACGACGTCGTTTTTTTGGAAATAAAAAAAAAAAAGTATAACAAAAGATTGGACTATGCATAAAGATTCGAATGTTACCTTTCTGTTTGCATGGTCAGGAAACTTGCCCCTCTCATCATCATCAGCACTTTCACTCCTATCACTAGCAGCATCCAAGGCTCCTTTACTGACTAGCTGCTCATATTCTGCCGTATGACCCTGCGCCAAGTGCGATAGGGCTCCACTCCTGTCTCCGAAAGACGCCTCACACAGGTGGCACTTGAAGACTAGGCCACATTCATTTGTTTCTTCCACGATCTCAGGATTTGGGGAGCCTGGTTGAGAGTCAGCCCCGTGTCTTGACGACATATGTTTCTTTAACGTTTCGCGGGATGAAAAGGTGCTTGTCGGACATGAAGCGCATTTGTAAGGCCTTTCTGGCACTGCTCTGGTATCGTTGACAGGCTGCGGTGGGGATACTGTCTCAGGGATCGGTTCTGCCAGGATAGCTCTGGCGGAACCTCCGTGTTTCCTCAATAGATGGCGGTCGCAATTCGACTTGGTGGTGAAGAGAAGGGTGCAGTGTGGGCACTTGAAGGGTTTCTGTCCGGTATGTGTCAGGACGTGGCGACGGAGGGATGACGACCAGGGGAACTTGCGGTGGCAGTAGGGGCACGACACCCGGTTGGGTGCTAAGCTATACGCTGACTTCTTCTTTGGTGGTAGAGCTGTGTCTGTTTCTGATCTGGAAAGAAGATATATTTTCGTTAATAACAGAGGTTTTTTCTCGTGGTTTATAAAGTGGTTTTTATTGATACAATATTTCAAGGTAGTATTGAGTAAAAGTGATAAAAGGTAAAGCTTACTTATTTTCATCGCTTCCAGAGTTATTTCCCTCGCTAGTGGAGGCGACTAGACCCTCTTCATCCTCTTCCTCATCGCTACGAGTAGGTACCACTGGTATAGGCAGTGGCTCCTGAGTCGGCGACACAGAGTTAGTTCCAGACTCAGTCTTATCATTGGTAATAGGAACCGGTTTGTTGATCAAGTTCCCGGCGATTTTAAGGTCGAAATCCTTAGTCATTTCCTGTTGGCACGTAGCCATTAGGATTTCAGCTGCCGCACGGCGAGCTGCGGTATGATCTTCCGTCTTGTTGTCCTGGTCAGGCTCCTCATCTATTACTAGCGTATCTTCTTCATCTTCCTCATTGTCGGCCACTTCATCAGAATCTCGTCGCACGGGCGAGCGTTCAGATTGTTGTAAAGGCCTTTCAAGATGGCGAGCTAGCAAGGCGAATTTCATGCGGTCAGTTAATGAGTCGGGTGTAGGGTACGGTGGGGGCGCCCGCGGCGCTGGTCTCCGCACACTCCAGTGCTGCGGGTGTTGCTGCTTTACATGGCGTTCCATGTTAGACCGGAGAGTAAACCGCGCTGAGCATTGAGAGCAAGAAAACGGTCTTTCAGTTCTATACCTCCTTTGTTTTTGCTTCGGCATCAGAACACCGTTCTTTATAACCATCTTCACAGAGTCCGTCTGCGGAACGAGAGGGTTATTTGTCATAGGTGGGCGTGGAGATTCGGAATGTGGCGAAGGTATCGGAGAGACTGATGGCGGTGGTTTCTGTTCCTCTTCCTCGGGCTCAATCTTAGGCTGACTGTCCTGGTCATTGGGAACCAGTCTGCCTCCAGACATGCTCAACCCGCGAATGATTTCTTTTTGTATGTGTTGTTTTATTTCGGCAAGTTCCTGGGTATCAGTTGGGTGAGGAAAAAACGAAGGTTGAAGTAAGTAAGGGGCGATAGGAAAAGATGGTGGCAAAGGTAAACCAGGGATTCCAGGGACTGTACCGGCATACAACTGTGATAACTGGGTGGCATAGTAAGCTGGATCGATTTTAGGAAGAGAATTTTCAAACAGTCTTTGTGAAGCTAAGAGGAATCTTGTCTTTTCGTATGCTGAAGCGGCGACGCTCGCTGCGTCAGGCTCGAAAGAGGGACGAGGTGGAGCTTTAGGCTCCTCTGAATCAGTGTCACGTTTCTTCTTACTGAGATCAAGAACATCACAGCTGTTATTGTCACTCGTGCTCAAGTCAACGGGAGCTTCTTCATCGTACGAATCGTGTGAGATGTCATTTTGCTTGTACGTGATTTCTGGTGGCCGGAACTCAGGTATTTGCGTTAGCTGTCCAATACCCTTCACTTTAATTCGAGGTTGAGGCTGTTCTACGTCTCTTGGCATAGGCAGAGGAAGAGGTGATTCAGGTAATGGCAATGGTAACGGTTTGGTTGTTAGGTTAGTGACTGGATGTCTGTCAGTAATGAAACTTGGAGTGAAGTGGGTCAGCGGCGTATCGCGACCCGAACTTTCATTTCGCCTGTCAATATCAGGGGTGTGGAATGCGAGTGATCTTTTCACTTCATCTCTTGCAAGTTTCGAGTTCACTTCATCGTTGTTAGGGTCTTCAGACGGGTGGTATATTATTGAGCGTTTCACATCTTCTCTTGTGACTTTAGCGTGCCTATTTCTTAAGTGACGTTCACAGTTGGCTTTGGTAGTAAACGCGTAATTACACACGGCGCATTCATACGGCCTGTCCCCGTTATGTGTACGCATGTGACGTACTAAAGCAGCCTTATCTAAAGAGGCATGAGGGCACATGTTACACTGATAAGGTCCCGGGCCCGTTCCACTCAAGTGCACTCTGTTGTGTCCCTTCAAAGCTCTGAGGTTAGGGAACTTGGCAGGGCACAACCTACAAGGGAACTCTCCGCGCAACTTCATTCGTCTGAACTCCGCTGCGAAATTGTCTTGAGTTTCTTCTTGATCTCTATCCTTAATTATGGTGTCAGGAGGGGTTAGAACCGAACTTTCCAAAGATACTCTTGTGCCAGTGAGCCTCTCTAAAAGGCCGCCAGCTGACGTGACGTTTAATATCGATTGAATATCTGCCAAGTCGCGAGCGGCATCGATGTGTCTAATGCCGTTGGTAAGATGATTATCATCGAACTTAGGAGTGAATCTGTCCATTGGCGGTGTCAACGTGCCGGGAATGCCAAACGACCTGTTTCTAAGATCCAATTTGGCAAAGAAATCCTCCCTGCGATCTCGTTCAGGGCTGGGGATCCGGGTTGCAGTGAGGCACGATTTCCTGTGAATGTCTAAAGCTTGTCCACAAGGGAAGTCTCTGCAGCACAGGTCGCATCTATAACGCTGATCCGTCACTGACACGTGAGGGTTTCTCTCGCAGACTCCTCTGGCAATTTCAGGGAACTTTTTGCTTGAGAAATCGACGAAGGTAAGATCGTCGAAGCCAGTCTTGGTGTCGTCACTGTGTGCAGTGAATCGGTGGATATCGAAAGCGTTGACCGAGTCGAATCGCTGCCGGCACTTGGGGCACTCAAATCTTGCTGTTCTCTTGTCCATGGGGATGGGAGATGGTGACGTGGACGCGGCTCGTTTGCGCGCTCTCCTCAAGTCTTCCTCCTCGCTCCTGTCAGATCGGTTATCACTGTCGATGCTCGTCGTCCTAGTGACGCGCAGGTCTTGCTTTTCAATTTGAACGGCGTCCATTTCTTCGTCGGCCTCGATTTTAGCTTCACTGATGACCTCCTCTGTTTTGATTTCTGTAACAAAAGAGTACATGTTACAATTGATTACGGATTGTATGTTTGAATAACGCGGGGCGCTTTCTTACAATTCCAAGAAAAGTCGACAATAGGTGAGTCAGGCAATTCACTTGTGCGAGGTCGCCATTTAGAATAATAATAATCTGATATTATTATCATTCGAATCAATTCTAGCTACAATTTGCTAATAGATTTTTGTAATGTATTAGCTTATGTGTTTGTTTGTTGCTACTCGATAACAGGTGGCGTTGCTTTGTTTTGCACTAACTAATGCGCAAACAAAATGCTATCTTCTCGATCTAATCATAAAATATAGTATACATCATCCAAATAGCAAATCATCAAAGCAGATTGAAACCTAAAAAGCTTTTGCTAACATAATTTTATACAATAAACTTTAAACCCAGTTCAATACGAATCAAAATCGAACAACAGTCTCCATCCCTAAAATTCTCTAACCACAACAAAGTTCTCGACGGATGATTCACACTATCTTTTGTTTTAAAATGAACCATAATTTCGATCTAAAACCGTTCCAGTTACTACGAAATAAAGCGTATTTTCCTTTGTTACCATTCCAGTGAGCCTCGCTGAGGCTATAGGGCACAAAAATCAATAAGACTGACACCTAGTGGGGTATAGCTAGAGGAGTATGTATGGTTGGCAAGCGGCTGAGTCACGTAAACGCTATCAGATCGTTGTTTTGTGAAAAGTAGCGATTGTGAGATACTTTAGGGACGTGCTATGAATAAATACATATATTTGGCGGGTAATTCCATAAGCTTCACGCTCGATTTTCATGATTATGGAATTCACAAAGTACTTATTTGAGCACTTTAATATTTCAGAAACTAGTATCATTATTAAATATTTAGAGCGCTGTATGAATTGAATTGTTTATTTGAAAGCCGAGATAGTATTAGAAGGAAAATATAGTCATTTTAATTTATACATAGAATGACTATATATTATGCAACAAACGACGGGGGAAGTCAATGCTTTTGATATATTCTATGAAAAGTTCAGTTCTTCCCAAAATAAAGTGGGTCTCAAAATAATACCTTGAACGACACAGGCTTTCTATGACCCTTAAAATATTTTGTTTTAGATTTAAGGCGCAAACGAAATTATAGTTATTTGGTAAGCTAAGCTAAGTCTCAAAAACACCCAAGTATTCTGTTTCATTCACCCTCAGATTCTGCAAAAGATACGTAAATCAGAATAAGGCTATCAGATGCTTTCGTCAAATAGTAGCATTTGTGGAATACTTAACGGACGTGTTGCGAATAATTTTGGACATTATCTGGCTGGTAAAACACAGATTTCATTCAGATTAGTTCTCACAAATATGCGATTGAATTTTGAGACGCTCTATTTGGCAATGTTACGTCTATGATTAAGGGAAGTGATAGATCATAATTCAAAGAGTAAAGAAATGACTAAACTCTTTTCTTAAAATGATAATCAATTTTAATATTCCATGCGTAAAATCACCTGCCACTAAGGCCTATAATCGTACAAAATAAATTTTGACATTTGACGTTTAAGATTCTTGAGGTAGGTTAGTCACTAAGAATTTTATTCCCTACTTGATATAAAAGAAAACACACTGAATCATCAACTTATTATTATAATACTCTTAGCTATCACTAAGTCTACTCACAACAATAAGAACTGCGTACGCGTAGTACCTACCCAGACAAATGGTTCCATTAATGTATAAATGTTTTAATAAACACATTTTATTTTATCACTATAGTGTAAAATAGTACAACAACAAAATTCACTGCATAGCAACACCAATTTCCACAGATTATATAAGGCACCACTTTATTCTGTTCCCGACTTGTCAGGTCTACAGCTCTTTAATGAATGTTTAGTCAAAAGAGGAACGAGTTACATATATGACGCTCACAGTAAATCCCGAACAGGACAATGTACTTGACTCATAGTACGTCAGTAACCTACATAAGAGATTACTAATAAATTAATGCACCACCAAATAAGGTATAAATTATATAATTATAATTTTCATTTACCGTGTTTTGGGCGAGAGGAAGCGTAGTTTTAAATATAGAAGATTCATCGTTGTCGGAATATCGTCCGCTGTCCTATATGTTAATGAAATAGTTTATATAGCTTTAGGAAATTATTTTCCTGCTATTATATCATTCGAACTCATTTTAAATATGAAATTAACATCGACTGATGTATTGTACGAGTCGTGTCTACAAGAAAGTATGTAAAATTCTAAACTCTGTCTAGAAATGGTCACGAATTCAAAGGATGCAAAACAAATACAGTTTTCCATGACGTAGATACAAAATTCGACACCTTTCTTCCAAGTTTTGTGCGCATTCACCTAAATTACATTCATAAGTCATACATCACTCGTATTTAGATAAACACATCCGCTGAGACTCGAATTACACAGAAAATGTTGATAGCACTATATTTTTCTTACATTGAAAAAATGAGCAGAGCATTTTAGCCGCACCCTATCAATATTTCGGAATATACCTACATTATGTATTACACCCCCCATAGAGGCGATTTTCGATTGCAAATTTTCCCGGGTCTGTTATTTCGGGGAGGGAGATTTGCACCCCTATTGTAACCCCCTGGCTACGCCCATGAGATTTCCCCCTAGGGAGACAGACTGCCCCAACCAAGAGGACGGCGGAGTGGGCGTTTCAGCTGTATCAGGCAAATATCTGCTTTATACGAGAAAAAAGACGGGAATTTTATGATTCTTAAGCTGTAGTTTGTTTAAGCGCTCCTCTAACGAATAGTTTTCTGTGGCAAACGTGGACTTAAATCTACGGCATTTAAATGAGATTAAGATTCAATAGAAGCCCCGGATCAATAGTATTAATTGAAAACACTGTGTGCCTCATATCTTCCTAGGCTAGCAAGGGAGCATTTCCCAGTTCTAACACCAAACTATCTGCATTACAATAGTTTTTTTTATCATTGTGATGAGCATCAAGACTACATTTGCATAACACCTTTTTCTCATCCTCATGCCGCTCGGTTCACATAGCAAGCTTTTGAAGAACTCATGAACAAGCATATGTATCGTGTCGGGTTTTCTTAGCAATAATCATTTCACGCAATCTTGTAAGTAACTTGATGCGTGAGTTCACTGTGAGGAGCTGTCACACCGGAGTGTAGCTAACGATCTGGTTGTGAAACTTCTGGTCCTGGTTAGAACTACTCTTGAAGCAGATAGCACTTTCTTATACTAAAAGCTGTTCTGATTGTGTGTATTCCGTTCGTGGTGGTCTCGAATTACTTGCGATCATGGTTTTAAATGAGAGGTTATCTACCCGTGTATTTAGAGATTCAGAAAAATGTTAACACGACAAAATTAAACACAGCTTACACCAATATATTTCCACTCGCGACGGTGTAACAACATCCATATTTTACGCAACATGTACGAGGAAAACAAAAGTGAAGTTTAGTCGTAAATATGTCGAAATTGAAAACGTATTTATTCTCGGTAACACTCTGAAATGCGCTAAATGCACGCTTTTGGTAGCACGCGTTCAACGAACCAATCAAAATTATGGTTTATTGTGAATAAATGGACTTCATCAGTTATTTACCAACAATAACAGGGAAAAATGACTCAAGAGAACCAAATATGGTGGATTTTGGTCAGAGCTGGTTAGGAATTAATTCAAACACAAATTCCGGTGACGTTGATGGAGGCCCGTGGAGTTCGTGAGGTTTGAATTGTCTTTAGGGAAGGTGGAATTATCTCAACTAATTCTATGAAAAGAATCGATGGCGTCAGATGTGTTACGTTAATTAGACCTTTTATTACGTTCTTTGGCATTGTTTAGCGTTTCAGATTTAGTTACAAAAGCTGTACTAAGACCATCATAAATATCCACCTTGACAAAACTTTTATTATTAGACCTTCTAAACGTTCATCTTCGGGCTCTTTGGCGAAAACAAAGTTTTCATCGAGCACCGGACAACCAAAACGAATTTCAAATTAATATTCAAAGTCTAGTAACACGTGTAAGGGTCATCAAAATAGTACAATCACGGAATAAACACCATCCGAATTCAACGTACAGTCGAGTTCAATAACTTCATATACGGAGAAAAGGTGTGACATAGAAGCGCTGGCGCACCGTGACTTCCTCCTTCCCGCTTATTCGGAATTTAAATCGACCTATCGCCATCCCGAAGTGTCCCGAAGTGAGCCGAAGTTGCACGACAATAACTCTTATAGTCTGAATAATAAGATGGTTGTCTTTCTAACGGTGGGCGGCGCATATTATAAGCTATTTGATTGATATGTCGGGGACGTCGCACAGTACCGCTGCTTTCTTCAACACTCCAATGGGCCTCAACGGTACCGAATTACACCATGTAGTATCTCCAAGCCGTCACTTATGGTGTCGCCATCGGCAATTACCTGACCATACGGGTTTGCTTTCGCAACTGTTGTTTTGCTGCAGAATTGTAGTATTTTGCACGGTATTGTGGTCTAGTTAGGCTTTCCTGGCGGTAAAGTTAAGTTTGTCTGTGACAACTGAGACGGCTATTGTCTAGAAATTGATAATGTGGTGCGCGGTCGTTCATTTTGTCCATTTGTTAGTGCTGTACTCGGTTCGGATCTCAGGGGAAACTTAATTATGGGTTTATGCAATTGGTACGACATTTTGGTTGAGATACTTTCTATTTGTCAAAGCAACTTGTCATTGGAGACGGTGCTTTTGTCTCTTAAACATAGAAGATTTAGCAAAAAGCTCTCTTACACAATTTTTCATTACCATCAACTCGTGAAGAAAAACAAACACTCATAAAAACGAATAAAATCAACAAAACATCAACTTGGTACCTCATCATCACTCTATGGCCGTACTGTTTATACTTTATGGTTTTAAGATGGCGTCCTGATTAATGCAAGTCAGGAGCGAGCCTTCCGCAGTAACGGTGCAGTTATGATGCCAAGCTGGTGTCTGCCTTCAATATTTTATAGGACGGTATGCTTCTGTTGGTTACTGGGACGTTTGGATGAGACCAGAAGATGAAGAGAGCAAAGTGAAATTCTATCAACAATAGCGTTGCGATGGCAATAAACGTCATAAATCGGTCGCTAAATGTCACGTGATGATTCCCTTACATTTTGAAATTTCGACAATCGCTATTCCAGATAGGATAGAGTCCCAGTTTAACGGGTATGTGCGTATAAGATGAAAGAAGTGTTGTGTCTTCATATGTTTAACTGAGATATCGCACACTTCTGAATAAGTAGTTACGTTTATATAGGTTTTGTTTCATGATCATCCTCTTGAACATAAAATCTCTGGGTCTTTCTTCCAATGGACTTATGAGATTGAATGAGTTGCCTCAAGGAAAGGAGGCCCATATCCAGCACTGGATAGAGATGGGCAAATGCCCGGGCATTTTTGGCAAATTGGGTAACTTCCTAATAAGTGCCCATAAATTTCTGTCCCTGGGCATTTATCTGGGCATATATTTTTTGTTTCAAAATTAATTTAAGAAAATGATATCCGCTTAGAAAGCTGATCTAACTTGTTGAGTTTACCTAGAGTTAATTCTTTAAAGGTGTATTTTTATGAATTTGCAAAAATTGCAAAATCTATGTTTTGCAAAACCATGTTTACGAACATAAATGTTACGAATTACCCGGCGGCGGCGTGAAAATACTTGCATCGTGAGTTTAGGGCGAGGGATGCGTATACTGTTAAGATTACTTCGTACATTATAATTTTATGAATTAAGTTACATTTTATTTAATTATTAAAATACATATTTAAATATAAAATACGTCATAAGAATTATATAAATGTTTCAAAGTACGCTGCGCCGGTAAAAAAGACTTGTACCAAGTGACGGTTGCGGGCTAAGGGATGCGGGGTGAGGGATGTGCACACGCACTCGCCGCGCCGCCATTTTGTTGATAGTCATCCTGTGTCAGTTGCAGATACCGTCCGCATATTTTATTCCATTCGAGACTTCCGTTTACCCAATTTATGCAAATATTAGTTTTAAAATCTGTGCTATTTTACCGCTGCTTGGGTAAGTGTTTCTTTTATAGACGAACCAATAATAATTTCAAATAAATATAGGTAAGTAATACATTTTTAATAACTTCTGCATATTTTTGATACACATACATTATGATAAATAGTTCCTAAGAAACGTTCTTGTAAAAAAAATACCAAAGAAATATTGTTAAATAAGCAACAAATACACTTACGTACATACACATACATAACTAGTATTTCGCTTGGGGGCGCGAGTTGCGAGCAACTCGCGGTGTCTTTTTAGTATTTTTTGACTAACAACAAAGGGGTTGAAAGTAGGGGGTTGAAAAGGGTTGAATTTTTATTGGCCATATACTCATCTAAATACCCTTTATACAACCTCGAAAACTATTTTTCTCTACTATGTCAGATTTCTGAGATACGCAAAGGGGTTGAAAGAAGGGGGTTGAAAAGGGTTGATTTTTTATTGGCCATATACTCACCCAGATACCCTCTATACAACCCCGAAAACCATTTTTCTCTAAAATGTCAGATTTCTGAGATACGCAAAGGGGTTGTAAAAAGGGGGTTGAAAAGGGTTGAATAGGGTTGATTTTTTTATTGGCCATATACTCATCCATACCCTCTATACAACCCCGAAAACCGTTTTTCTCTAAAAGGTCAGATTTCTGAGATACGCAAAGGGGTTGGAAAAAGGGGGTTGAAAAGGGGTAATTTTTTTTTCGTTTTATACTCATCCAAACACCCTCTATACAACCCCGGAAACCATTTTTCTCTTCGACGTCAGGTTTCTGAGATAAGTAATGGGGTTGAAAGAAGGGGGTTGAAAAGGGGTAGTTTCAGATTTTCCCCATACTCACACCGATACCTTCTATACAACCCCATAAAAAGTTTTCCCCTCCTAGCACAGGAAGTGGGAGAACAATTATGTCAATCAGTCAGTGAGTGGTTTTTTAATTATTACATATAATATAATTAAGTGTGCTTATTTTAAGAAAAATATTTGTTGTTTTAGCGCTATGGGACGATCAAAAAATCAAACTATATGGCGGCACTATAATCAATTACCAGACAATTCCGTGAAGTGCTCTTTTTGCGAAAAGAATTATAAAAATTATGTTGTTAATTCTTGTATCTCTATTTTCACATGAAAAAGTATATAAATGTTATTATTTTTAAATAAAAATGTGTTCAATTATTGACATTCATTATTTTTTATTTCATTATTTAGTACTATTTTACTTGAAGAACTATATTAAATAACGTTTTACGACCCCATATTTTTATGCCCTACGATTGGGCATATATCGGGCAATAATAAATTTATGCCCAAAATGCCGGATTTTTACCAAATTTTCCTGCCGGGCAGAAACACATTGCCCATCTCTAGCACTGGATGATTCTAGGCTGGTATGATGAACATGATGTTCATGAACTTGTCTGTAATGATTGTTGCTAATTCTAAATCGGTAGTTTTACAGAATATATATCCTTCTTCAAAAAGAACTGTCTTTGTTTTCATTTCAGAGGAAGTAGACGATTTAATTACTTACTTGTTATTACAACGGGCGAGGTATCAAATTCATCTATAGTGTGTTTATTAATATGTAACGTGTGTTTCCAAGAAAATAGAAATATTTGGCGTAGTTGGAAATTTATGAATCAATTTTGTCGATGTTAACAAAACTAAGGTCGAGTTTTTGTTACAGGTTTCTTGTTACAATAGGTGAAGACTTTTTACAATTATGTTGTAGATATAGAGGTTATCCAATTAGTGTTGTAACAAATGTTGCGCTTGTGTTCTGTTCGGTAATGGTATTATGTTCTAAAATAGAATTATGAGACGGTTTTCGAAGATGCAAATATGGATTTTAGAATAGAATAGAGTGTAATTTATTGAGTGATACAGGTTTTTGATATAGGTATTTCCAATGAATACTGCGCAATAGCAGCGGGGTTTTCTTCCAATTTAGATCAAATCTAAACTGTGTACACTCAGAACTATTCCTCGAAAACTAAGCACAATCTCAAGAGCACTTAAATCAGAACAAACCAAGATCCCATTGTACCTTCGAATCACGCGATGAAACGAAATCTCGATACGAAATCGATCAATTGCTCGCCCAAAAATGGTTTCCACTCGATCGCTCGCTTTCTCCGAACGGAAAAGCGTCCCAATTAGGCGCATACGCAAGTCGCGGGCCGAGGGGAAGGGGGGAGGGGTTCACTGGGCAGTAGAGATGTGAATAATTGAATGTTAATTCGTTTAGGGCCCGAGAGATGGCAGGACCGTCGACCCGGTGTTCGTGAGCTGTGTATCAAGTGATGCCACATATTTCTTGTGGAGTGCTTTGACACTGAGTTAGTTTGGATGTCGCTTGATTGATAGGTAGACGGAGACATGTATAGTTTAGTGTTTAATCTGAATATTAATGCAGTTTAAAGAAATTATTTTTAAGTAGGCGTACAAAGAAAATAAGATACCTAATCAAAAATCTAGTGATTTCTTTTTGTATTTTAAAGATACAAAAAAATATCCTTACATTTTTATGTGTAAATATATATTTATTTATTATCCTGATTTTTACTAGGCACACAATCCCTTCAAAATTCCCGGGACAAAATAAAATGTTTACCTACTTATACAAAAGCAATATTTTTGTTTTTAAATAAATCTGCAACGTGAATCGAATACCTATAAAAGCAACACTAGTTATGTTCCTTTTACGTATGCACGAACATAAAGTAGCTAAGTTATTTCAATTACAATAGATTTAACATACACGTGGAAGATATTGATTTAATTAAGAGTAACACAGATGTTACATTTAAGTACGTAGTTTTTCTGTAATTTTGTTTAAAATCATGACATGCGCCTTGAGGTAACAATAAACAGTAACAGGAGAAAGAAAAATGTTACGTTTTACTCAGCTGTTCCGCATCTGACACTTGTAAGTCCAAGCCAATAAAAAAGTAGATTATATTCTAAATTAGTCTATGGTCTGCAACAGAGAGTGTGTTAGTCTACGAGACTCTTATATGTCTTTATTGTCTGCGACATATTTTAATGTTTGCCACACAACAATGCCTTCTTATTATTCATCTAAGTATTGGGGCGCTCTGTAGAACTCGGCTTAATTTATCAGCCAGTGACTTCTATCAATTCCTTATTTGAAATCTAATTGGCTATAGGCCAGTTTCGGTCTTGAATAGATGCGAGATATTGATATTATCTATGGTACGATAAATCAGTCTACAGACATTTTTTTAATTCCTTTGTATTTTAAAATGAGCAATACAAGATAATTACAAGAAATTGTAACAGTCCTTTACGGGTTCGTCATTATTTGCCGTTTTGTATTGACAAACGGCAATTAGGACCGGAAGTCGCCTCAAATGGGTTATCAGATAAAGTACCGTTAGAGCTACACCTTTGACAGACGTCCTAATCGGTCAGAGGACATTGAGAGCACCTAAAATGTTTAGTGAGACATTAAACGACTGATAAATACCTATTTGCATTTGGTGCTGATAAAAGTAGCTGGCAACGCGAATGTTTTGGTAAAAGTTTAAGAGTTTATTTCGTTTTAAATGGAAAATGAGAATATTATCAGTAGTTTTGTTGGACTTTTGGTTTATAATCATATAGAAAATGGCACGTAGCAGTCGTCACGAAAACAAGAATCGATAAATGTGAATAATTTGTCATGTGATTTCGTAAATTGATTCACAATTCCTTTTAAGATGACAGTGATGATTAAAGCGGAAAAAGGAAGTGGATTAGTGAATCTAATCTAGAAAACGCTTTGTGATTTCCTAACATTGCTGTGTAAGCATTTGTTTAATATGATTCATAAGTCCGTTTTATCTTAAAGTATTTTTGGTGTTCTATTTTCTTTATCTAGGCCTTGATTTTAACGCTAATTTGGAAATCCTTGTTTAAAAAAGAGCACTTCGAATGATTTCAAGTACGAACGTCAAAAAACTTTTTACAAAAAAATACAACCGACTTTTCCACAAAAAATCAAAAAAGTACAAAATAACTTTAATTTCGGAACTCGGTGTTTGTGCTTCCTTTTTCATTTTTTGAACACCGACTTCCGAAATTAAAGTTATTTTGTACTTTTTTGATTTTTTGTGGAAAAGTCGGTTGTATTTTTTTGTAAAAAGTTTTTTATTTTTCACTTTTTAGTGGTACCTAAACCCCCTCCCCTCCCCCCACCTAAACGAACCAATTACATTAGTGTAAAAAAAACGCACTGCTCCAATGCAGAGTAAACTAAAAGGTCGTCAATGTAGACAATGTAGATATTTTTTTAGATTTTTGTTGATTTTTCAAAAACAGCTTGTTCGATTTCGATAAAATTTTCATGGTACCATTTGGGAAGTATACCCTTTCCAAAAGAATTTTTCAAATCGGTTGGCAAGCGACGGAGTTATGCGCGAACAAACAATAAAAAAAAAAACATACAAACATCCGAATTGAGAACCTCCTCCTTTTTTAGAAGTCGGTTAAAAACAGATCTGACTATGTTTGAAAAACTGACGAATGACGTTGTACAAAACATATCTGCTTTCCTAAGAAAATGAGACTTGGAACTGCTCGCACTATGGGATGTTTATAATGAAAGGCAAGTGATAGATGACGCATAAAGTTATTCACAAGAGAAACATATCTTAAGCTTTTTGTTCCTTCGAAGCTTCATTCTAGATCTCTAAAACTATTGGTTTAAGTACCGTTGTCTACATGAATGGCCTTAAGATGTATGTTGACTCAAGTGTGTGACACAAAAGGATGTTAGGATCTCTCGAGATTGCCGCGGCGGCTGAGCAAACCAAATTCCGTGTCCGATTGTATTAATGAGTGTCTAATGAGATATTTTGTGTTGTATGTGGTTTACGAAACTTCGCCTTGGTTTTGTTAAATCTTAGTGTTTAATCAGTGGGTGTAACGGGCTTATGTGCCGCGTGTAGAAGAATTTCGAGGACATATCTTGTTTTCAAGGTAGAATTTGATCGATTTAACATTATAGTGTGTTTTCTGATTACATGGTATCGTCACACGTGTGCTGGATAACACAGATTTAACAAATCAGATCAATCATGGTTGAATGGATATCGCGTTACTTTTTCGTTCGCGTGAAGGACTTGGGAATGTTAGGTTGGAATTAGGTAAGTTTACATAGACATTAGTAGGTACTTATGGATGAAGAATTTCAATAAGTATTTTGCAAGACTACAGAATTTTCTAGTGCCTAACGTGTCCTCCAAGTGTCGTAAATGTTATTTGAAATAACAATTGTAGATACACACCTGTGATGGCACGCCAAAGATAAGAAGAATATACTCAGTTTAATTACTTCTATTTAAAGTGTCAATAAAATGGACAATAAAAATTTGCTTGCAAGTCTCGACTATTTTACATAACTATAATGAAGAATTCGTCTGATATGTCGCTCAATACCGGATGCCAAGTCATAAAGATTATCAGGTGTTCTAAAACGTTGTAATAAAATATGAGGGTAGTCGTATAAATGCTTTGGTGTCAGGTACCGCGCGTGCGCGCCATCAGTCGTCGAGTTGCTGTCATTGAGTGTGGAGCGTCTTGTTGCACCGGAGATGCGATCAATGGTGGTCTAAGCCTTAACCCTTTAACCGCGCGTGTCGCATATATGCGACAAATATTTCCGTGTCCCTACCGCGCGTGTCGTATTTCTGCGACAGAGAACATGCATGATTTTTCGTTCTATTTTCGTCCTATTAATTGCGTGGTACAACTAAAACTATTATTAAATAGAGCTATTATTTACAACAATTACTTAAAATTATGTGTCATAACTCTAAGCATTCAAAAAACTTAAACAAAAATAAGTAATTGGCAGCTTGAAATTTTCTTCGGCGTCTATCGCGCGCGTCGCATAAATATGACCATAGGGATGGGATACAATGCAATGCGCATTTTAAAAACGAAATAACAAACAGTTAAATAATCAGGTATAATGCATCATTCAGCATAAAATAAACGGTGTCATACCAAATAAAGTTAAATTTAACATATTGCCTTGTGTTATTAATTCTTTTCCTTATTATTCATAAGAAAAATATCCCTCACGATCTTTGTATAATGCCAACATTTGACGTTAGTTCCCATCCCTTGACTCCTATGCTTGCAACATATTTCTCTAGTTAGTCTAGCGCGGCTGTCACATTAATACGACCACTGCCTACGTCACAAGCGGATCAAACGAATGGAAAGTTCCATTAATGTTGTTCGTTGGTATTTGTGCATTGTCGATAAAATAGTCACATTTCAATTTTCAATAATGACGACTACTGAGGAATTATTAAGAATATTAGAAGGTGACGACGACGAGTGTGACGACGAATTGGAATTATCCGATTCGATAGAATTTAGAAGTGATGGAGAGGTAAGTACCTATTTCAATTTCTTCTTAGGTTATTTGCACATTATTCAGTAGGTATAGGTATAAATAAGACTTTCGTTGGGTTTAGGTAACTCCTTGATGAATCGAAATAGTATTTTAAATATTGTGATGTAATTCTGTTATTACCTATATTACCTACTTAACTACCTACATATCCTATTGATTGTTCAAATTTGGAACCGTGTTATATGTAAAAAGTACCTAGTCGATTAATAAGAGATTATTGTGATGTAAACAATTCGAATTTAGTAAGGTTAAACAATTAGTAACTGTTAAAAACATTTACTTTTAGCTTAAAGATGAACGATTGTGATACGAAGAAAGTGATTAGGGTGGTTAATTTAAAGGTCCTACAAACAGGCGCGACACGCGACACAAAAACATGAGCGGTTTCTTTGTGTCGCGCCTGTTTGTAGAAGCCATAAGGCTGATTTAAAATAAAAACATAAAAAATTCTTTGACTTTTTTTTATCGATACAACGATTGCCCCTCCTTATTTATTGTAGGTATTATTTTGTCGATTTGTAGCCTCGCGCTAGGGGCACGACAATTGATATTTAGCCAAGCGGTTAAAGGGTTAATGAGTTCGAATGGGTAGAATGCCAACTGAATAGAATGTTACATGATCTTCCATACAAATAAACAAAACTGAATTGTCTGTTTGTCATATAAGAATTACAGCTTTTTGTTAGTCATATGAAAGCATACTATATAACAAAATTTATTTTTGTTGTCCGGCCGATTTGAAGGGACTGTGACAGGAAGATAGCTGATGTTATAAGAAGTAACTTAGGATGCTTTATTTGAAAAAATGAAAAAGAATTAGGGTTCCGAGCAAAATAACAGAAACCTATGATACTGTCATTATTTTTTAACGAGTTTGAGGCGGATAATGACGCAGTCAACATCAAAATTTGAATAAAACGTGATGGTCTTTTTACTTACGTTGCGAAGATGGCGGCTCGGCCGCGGGAGGCGCGGGCGCGTTGGCAGCACCCTGCATGACCCGCGACGGTCGACCGCGCCTGCGCCTAAATAATAAGAAAAAAAAAAACATTAATATTTTTAATGCCGATACCCGAAATATTAAGAGAAAAGGGAATCAGACAGGCTTCTGCCATACGGTTGGGCAGCGGCGATGGAACATACTCTTGTAGTAAAAAGATGTCCTATTATAGGACATGGTCTTCCCGTAGGCTAAATTTCATCAAAATCCGTTCAGTTGTTAGGACTTGAATGTGAAGCTGCAACAAACAGACAGACATTCAGAGTTACTGTCGCATTGATGACATTACCATGGAACTATGTAGACTTTCCTTTTTATTTTTTTCATAAAATTAATTATTTAGTTCAGGACTTGTCCGTAAAAATGTTAAATTATGGTTAACGTTTTTTAAAGCAGGTGTGTAATTAAACGGCTTATTGTGTTTCAATTTATTTTATTTTTATATGCTTAACACTTAGAGTTCAAAGTATTCTGTATTTTGCCCGTATATTTTATGTTTTAATTATATGTTTATGGCGGTTTAATCAAGCTGGGGTGGTCTTCTTAATCGTTTATGATAAATAAATGTTAAAAATATATTATTCCGAACTTTATTTTCATGTAAGTGACTCTTAAAATAAGAAGTCGCAATGAACATTTTCAAGTGTACCGGGAAGTAATTGTCATCTCTCTAATTAACATTATCACATTATAACATCAGTAGTCACGAAAAACTGTTTCATTTTTTATTTTGAAGTTTTCTGTACATTCCAACATATCATAGGTTTGTAGGTACTTTTTTCTTTATAGTTTCTTTTTATTTTAGAATCAAAGTAGATTTGATGAAATTTAAATATTTCTTGTAATATATTATATATACTATTTATGTAACGTTAAAATGTAAACGGAACGAAGGAGCCTGGAACACACGACACAGGTAATCCTAATGCGAGTTTCAGGAATCAATGCATTTAATGTAATTTCTTAAACAGTAAATTATTATCTCTCTTTGCTATTATAGTGACTCTTATATTAAAAATATGTCTGTATCCATTTTCTACTACTTAACTGCGACATTGACATGCATCATTTTGAAACGATATTTAGAATAGCCATTCGAATTGTTGTAAGAAGTAGATATTAAATAACCCAAGCTTGTATCTTTTTAGAGTTTCTCCATGTTAAAAAGACAAAGACACACAAATCCAAATACAGCATAAACTAAAAAAAAAACTAAAGTAAATAATTGAAAATATTCGATAAAACCAGCTTACAAGTAACAAAGAGTATTGAGTCACTCGTTATCTGTGGCTTCCTGCGACACTTCGCACTTGACGCTAATCATCGATCGCCGAGAAATGAGGGTACCTAATCTACGTACACCTATCTGTTGGTGGGGCCGCCAGCTCTGAGACGGGGCGGGAGACTGTCCTGCTATGATTTTTCTACAGATTTGGTATGGTTAACGTTCTGTTTTAGTCTAATTTAAGCTTTTTGTTGCTTATGTAGCTATATCTGTCTCATTTTGAGAAATGAAGGTACTTTATCTACGTACACCTATCTGTTGGTGGGGCCGCCAGCTCTGATACGGGGCGGGAGACTGTCCTGCTATGATTTTTCTACAGATTTGGTATGGTTAACGTTCTGTTTTAGTCTAATTTAAGCTTTTTGTTGCTTATGTAGCTATATCTGTCTCATTTTGAGAAATGAAGGTACTTTATCTACCACACCTATCTGTTGGTGGGGCCGCCAGCTCTGATACGGGGCGGGAGACTGTCCTGCTATGATTTTTCTACAGATTTGGTATGGTTAACGTTCTGTTTTAGTCTAATTTAAGCTTTTTGTTGCTTATGTAGCTACATTATCTGTCTCGTTTTGAGAAATGAAGGTACTTTATTTACGTACACCTATCTGTTGGTGGGGCCGCCAGCACTGATACGGGGCGGGAGACTGTCCTGCTATGATTTTTCTACAGATTTGGTATGGTTAACGTTCTGTTTTAGTCTAATTTAAGCTTTTTGTTGCTTATGTAGCTACATTATCTGTCTCGTTTTGAGAAATGAAGGTACTTTATCTACGTACACCTATCTGTTGGTGGGGCTGGCAGCTCTGATACGGGGCGGGAGACTGTCCTGCTATGATTTTTCTAAAGATTTGGTATGATTTACATTATGTTTTAGTCTAATTTAAGCTTTTTGTTGCTTATGTAGAATATGGTATGTATAAGTTGCTTTTTAGTGTATCGTTTTTTACATATGTGCATATGTATAAGCGTAGCTGCATCTGTCTTGCTTTGAGTTAAAGCCATGGTAAGTTGAAACGTGTTTTAAACTAGTAGGAAAACCCCTATAAAATTGTCTGTTTTGTTTAAAAGCTATAAGACAGTTTGTATGAAGAAGATGCCTTGGGTTCATCTACTTCCATTGCTAATGAATGTATTTAAAAAGTAAAACATCCGATTTATTCGATTGCATCATCTGAAAAAACCATCTACCTATCTATCTTATACTATTAATGTGTTATTTGTAATAATAAAATGATCAATAAACAAAAGATAAAACTGTGAAATGATATCGATAAAAGAAACTAAGCTGCTCGTAATCTGTACCAGCGCATAAGGAGAGAGAAAATTGAATTATTTATTTCCAAATGATAGCCACTGTTTCCAGTATGCTGGCCAGTAGTTCAGTGCGCCTGCGCGTCTCGCCATTTATTATAATCCACACAATGTATGCTAATAACCCAATCGACTGGCATGTCACTTATGCCACTGTAGTATTGCCTTAAATGAAGTTATTTTTAGCATTGCTGAAAGCATCGAAATGAATCGTGAAAGCTGATATGATAGTTTCCAAAGAGAAAAGGTAAATAGTTGCTTTTTTAAGGTCACCATTATTTTTGTACTAGTAAGTCTGAGTAGGTAGCCAAGACAAACTCAAACGTATTTACTATAATAAAAACATATCTACCTGTCCAACTAGTAACGACTGATTTCGTCTCTTTTGCATAATTCAATATAAAACTTTTAATAATTCATATTCATTCCAAATCGTCTAAAAATCATATACCGTATTTTCTTAAAGAAACCAAAATCGTAGGATCGTTGAATCGTATCGTACTAAGGAGTTTTTTAAAAAGAAGTTTGTCCCAAATTCCTCCCCGCATCGCATAGCCACCCTACTCCGTTCGCCAGTGCGGCGCACGCGCGCCTGACCTATTATAGTCCAGACAATGCGAGCGAATAACCCACGGCTGGTATGCGACTAGTACTAGTTATGTATGTACGTAGCTATTACCTGTGCTTTGGTTACTGGTAACCTGTCTGGGCGTTACTTAATAGACTGGTAGCATTATGCTTTGCAGTTTGGTTTTTGTAGACTGGATTTTAGTTTAGGTTATGTAGATGTTGTGTGTCAAGTTAATTTAAATTAAATCTGGATTGATGACTTTTTTGACGGATGGCTTAAAGCGTTAAGCGGAGACAAGAGCGTTTTCTTAAGTTTTTCCTAATGTTTAATTAGGCTTTTCTAGATTACAGGGTCGATTATCTCCCGAGTTAGACTTATTTTTGAATACGACTGTGTTTATGTCTGTTCTTACCCAATCAAGCCAAGCAAGGTCTTGTCGTTTTACAGAGTTGTGCTACCAATTTTACGACAATTGTATTTATATCATTTTAGATCGCAAAATCAATGTAATGAATTAATTAAGGCCAATTGTTCAGCACTCAAATACCTTTTATGCGAGCAATATGCTTCAGTTAAAACTTATTTGACGATTTATGAAATTAGCTCTAACTAGTAAAATATAACATTCGTATAAGTAGCCGTTATTTCTCACTAATATCTCAGTAATTCCCTTACTTGGAAACTTCCCATCTTGTATCGAAGTCTCAACTTTCACGTAAAACGCTAAACGTACTGAAAACGACTCCGCGGCGCGTTTGATGATCAGGATTACAGTTTACTGGGAATCGTAATACAATATTAATATTACTTATCTTGGTAGGCGGCTCGCTTTGAACTCGGTATTGTGGTTATCTATAAGAACTGATTTTATTTTGTCATTGGTGCATTTCATTAAGCGGGTTTTGAAGAATTTCGTGTAGTACGCACATCCTTGGTGTTTTAAGAATGTGTTGCTTTGGAAGGGTGGTGGCCCAGAATCTTCGCTTGCATTAGATGTTTTAGAACACGACTTTGGCTACCCTAACCTATATTAAAAAGTACTACAAAAACTGGCCAAGTTAGAGTTGGACTCTGACACGAATACTATAAACTGGAAAAAAAGTTTCTTGTATGTTTTAAACTATATTAATTTTTGTTATAGCGGTAATAGGCTTCCTAATAGGGTACCGTTGGTTACCCCTTAAGGTAAACACGGAACCCTAAAAAGCAAGAATTACTTTTTAAAACTTCCTTTTCATTCTGAATTCTAATTAGGTAGGTAGCTTTGTTTTTGGCCTTATTTCCAATATAATTTTCAAACAAAAAGTTCTTTAGTAAGACAGTTAAAGTTCAGTCATAATTAAAATCGTTAATTATTTTCCGTGACAAACCGTTCCAATGTTTTCATTAAAAACTAAAATTTAATTTCGTAATTAAAGTTTGAATGATACTAAGAAAAACGAAATTTTGACATTAAATTAAGATGCACCCAGTAGTGCCAACATTTTAATTTCAATTGGGTCATTCTCAAAATATTGCAGACTTTCGATTAAAAATGACAAAAAGATAAACATTTTTTTACGATTTCTGCGATTGTTACATAAATGAAAATCATGTTCACATTTTCCATGTTTCCATTAAGAATGTAATAAAATAAAGCACCTATTGATTCTGTTATCACGAGTCACAAGGATTTCTTCATTATCAGTTGGTAGACGTGATCCGATGGCTGCTCCTAATCTCTACCTATTGTTAACTAATTATTATTACATGTATTTTTGTCAAGTAGATTGAGTACATTGGGAAGGTGATTTCTATCACGTATTGATTCTTATGTAATTTTGTGATGTCGTGCTCTGGGATATTTCGAAGTTGTCTTTATGAGTTCTTGGTGGTTTCTCAAATAATGATTATATATATTACTAGCTGCTGCCCGCGACTTCGTCCCCGTGGAATCCTCGATTTTAAAACATTATTTATCGCTGCTCCGCTCCTATTGGCTTAAGCGTGATGATATATAGCCTAAAGCCTAAACCCTTCCTCGATAAATGGTCTATTCAACCCAAAAATAATTTTTCAGTTCGAACCAGTAGTTCCTGAGATTAGCGCGTTCAAACAAACTCTTCAGCTTTATAATATTAAGTAGTACTTAATATTATACAACTTTATAGTGGTGTATTTATATTTCGGATACACGATGCAGATGAAGGATTCTTCTTCTTTTGAAGGATGCTGGACGGAACTTTTCTGAATTGTTAATTTCCACTTTCTTATATTAATCTTCTTCACTTGACGCGTCCTTTAGTTTAGTTACTTAAGTGAATAATATGAAATAATAACATGTATTAGGAGATGAACACTACAGATTCAGTGTGAAATAAGTTGGCGCATCTAACTACCGTATTATTGCGAAGTTACCTGTACTTTTAACATTGAGAAATTGCCTTTAAAACGTTTCTATTTTAAACTAAATCATTATCTGTGGAACACGTGTTACTATAGCGCACCATAGACTAGCAAATCGGTTACAAACTCTTTAAGTAAACTTTTGACATCTGATTTGTAATTAAGGCCCTCGGAAATAAGACGAAACAGCATAATTCCAAAAAGATTTAGGATCACTCAGCATTTGCCCTTGAACACAGCTCCGATATTTTTCCTGTAATACTTACAAGGTAGCTTAAGTCTATCTCCAATTCAGGTTTCATATAGATAAAAAGCACCTTCAATTCTATTACAATCTAATAATATAGAAATAAACGACAATTACTAGATAAGAGTAACATCTGTCGGAGCGATATCGCCTGTCCGTGACGAAGTTGTAACATCTTCAGTTGAGAGGCTGGCTGTCGCAATCTCGCTGTTACTGCAGATGATGATAAACACTTGTCATGGCTTGTCTTGTTTGATAGGTAATTTAAGGGTTTGCGCACGATTACAAATAGAGTAGTTGACTAAAAAAATCTAATTAGTCCGTCAGAGATAGATTTCCAAAAAATATTGGACACGTATTTTTTCTTTTTTCACGTAAACAAAAAATGAAGCCGATACAGAGCGTTGAAAACTCGTGTGACGTCACTACTCGCTACAATTTTTAGCGAGCCGTAACGTCACAAGCCCCCACTCCTGATCTTTGATGCTTTGTATCTTCGTCAGTTTTTATAGATTTGATAAAGGAAAGAATACGTGTCCAATATTTTTCTATAATCTAACTGACGGACTAAACATAATCATATATTTTTTACTCAGGAAACATCCCTATTGTAGAGATTAGTTGCGATAAGTCACAGAGTTGCAAAGAATTTTGAAGCATATTCTGGCGAGCTTTGCAGTCAGGTTTACCTGGGATACTTTTGGAAATCAGATATTCTTTTATGGATTCAGATAAATGGTGGATGTTTCTAACTAGAAAGAGATTCTCATAAGAATATACAGGCTTCAAGTTCTAACATCGTATTAATCGGTACAACTTTTGCGAACTTTGTAGTTAGTTGCTGATTACGAGTATTATAAGAAATCCAAATTAATCGCTGCTAATCTAAGTAAGAATGCTAAAGCTAGAATTTCTAGTCCTGATAGATTACCAAACATCCCGCAGTGTTCAATCGATTATGTGCGCCGTTTCTTACATAATTAACAAAAGAGCACATCACGGCTATCTCACACTTTAGATAGAAGACATTACGGAGATAATGGACACAAATGTCTCAATGGGAGATGAGATTGAGACTTTATCTAGCAATTACTTATCTGACATGAGTCTCACTTGAATCATTGTTTCACAACAATGATAAAAGATCAGTTTTGTAATTTATACTACAGATTGCGTTGTGGTGTATCGATATTTAAGATATTTTAATGAAGAAAGCAGTTTCACCGGAAAATTGCAGACTTTGTAAGATTGTGATAAATCTTATTAGAAAATTATTTCTCAATTTACTATGAAACAATCGTTTTTTATAGAAAAAATCCCATCGAAATTCAATAGTTTCCAATAATTCCATGTCTTGTTAAGAAATTAGACTTATTAAAAAAAATGTTTACTATTTCACGCGATAGTTTAGAACCTTACGGCGTTTGCAATTTTCTGGAGAAATATATGATGCTAGAAGTAGGGTGCATGAATATTGAGATGACGACTAATAGAGAAGTTTAAGGCAATAATATTGCGCCGACCACGAAATGGGATAAGGGCAAGAAAGTATGGTTTATTTTGAAGGATATCTTGAGTTTTCGAGTTTTTCATAGGTAACTTAGGTTATAACATTTCTTTCTCAGTAATGTTCATTTTTGAAGACGAGTCCTAGTCTTTGATGCAATTTGCAGTCGCTGGTCAAATGGTTATTTAGAGAATGTGAATTAATAAGACTAGATAGGTGGTTATCAATTACTGAGCAGGGTGATTATAATGTTATTAGTATCCTCTAATCAGTTGAAAATTCCCAAAGTTAATCATTTGGATATTTCTCTGAAATGTGACGAAATGACTGTCATTTGCGCAGCATTTATCTTCTAAGATTAATTGAAAGATAATGATTTATCTTTTATTTATGATTGCTGCGGTCAACCATTAGTAAATAGCGTGATTGCTGGAATTCAATTGCCTGGAAAACATTGACGTAACGCATGTAAATTGGGCTAGTTGTTACTTTTTTCCTGGAAAACAATTTTGGGGCGTGGAATGTTCCGTCGCGTTCGACTTAGATTTGTGTTCATAAATTAAAAATAAAATGCAGAATATCGCTTCTTTTAAATGTCATTGTCCTTACTATGTACATGTACTATTTTTTTTTAATTTTTTGCATTCTTTGTACCGTGTGTGTTTTCTGCACTAAATAAATTTTATTCTTTCTATATGTATTTTTCATTTTTTTACCAATTCTGTGTAGGTAATTTGTTGATTTTTTATTGCGGTTATTTAATACCTTAAGGGTTTTATTTCAATAAATCAAATAAGTTTATGCAAAATCACGTTCTTATTGGAATTAAGTTCAATATGAAAATAATATTAATCATTGTAGGCGAAAAAATAAAAAAAATCCTCAGTTTAAACACAAAGCTTTGAAAGGACATTGTCAGCAATTTTAGGTATTAAAGATAAGAAATAACTTTAATAACACTAAGCGAGCAATTAAGCTCCACTTGAGAACGCCCGACGGCGAAAGTGAGTTTTTCATCTCGTTATAAAATGTTTTACATAGCATTTTCTTGTTATTAATATTTTGTTAGTAGGTATTTTATGATAATAGGTATTTCAGTCCGTAGGTATTTTATCTATATCTATACTTATAATAAATCTGTAGAGAGGTCAATTCTGTACAAAGAATATATTTTCAAAATAACTATCAGGGGGTGATTAGTGATCGATACTGGTGCCAAAAATGCAATCAGTAAAATTTTTGTCTGTCTGTCTGTCTGTCTGTCTGTATGTTCTTTATAGAAACAAAAACTACTCGACCGATTTTAACGAAACTTGGTGCAATTATTCTTCATACTCCTGGGCAGGTTATAGTATACTTTTCATCACGCTACAATCAATAGGAGCAGAGCAGTGAAGGAAAATGTTGGGAAAACGGAAGAAGTTACTCCATTTTTTAAGCTTCCGTCGCGTGTGTAGCCTTAATGGTTAAAGTTACATAGAAATCATGTATTACGGAAATGTTCTACATAAAATTATCTAAAAAATATCCCGAAACAGCATTTCTATCTTTTGTCAATTTTAAACCGATCGGGCTGAGAGTTTCAAAATCCGGGGTAAAGTAACTATTCCACGCGGACGAAGTCGCTGGCAGAAGCTAGTTACTTATAAGATTTAGGTAGCGCAGGTAGGTACTTAAAAATAATTTACCCGTGATAGATCTAATTTATTTTCGGTGAGAAAGCTTTACATTTAAATGATTTTTAGTATGCATCGTTTCGCGAACAATCAGCATGTTTTTAAATTATTGATTTTTCGCATATGATAAATTTTTCATTCTTTATCACAATTACCATGATTTGAACCTCATATTCACTGACAATTTTTGTAAAGCAAAACGTTTTCACTTAAAAAACCTGTCACTTCAGTTCACGAAATAGAATATTCGCAAAAAAAAATACAATAAACGAAATTACAATCAATAACGTTATATTTTCACACACAAAATAAAATAAACCGTTGAATGCAAAAAAAAATAATAAAAAAAATAGAGAAACAACATTCTGCAATAATTTGTTTTTCGAACACAAGTCACCTTCAAGGGCTCAAGGGTCAAGAGACGGCAAAACATTCAACTGTCGCGTATCGCACTGAGCCCACTCGATATTAATTACTAGAGGTACCTAAAACACAGGGCGACGCCCGCCGTCACACACGATAATTTGCATCGTAATCTAATCGAAATAACTTACCCAATGGTGGATAATTTTTGCGATATCAGCCGAAGCCCGAAATAATACAAAATAATAGTCCAACAACACACGAAACAGCGTCCAGTCTCTCACAAAACACCTTAATTAATTTTTGAGCACAGATTTACAGTCTTGGATTATTTTCTATTTACAAACACTTTATAAGGCACTATATTCAAGTAATTCGCGCGTCGAACGTGTGTCGCATCTCGCGCGGGAACGACAACCTCGCGCCACGAGATGTCGTCTCCTTGTGATCGTGTGATGAGAGTACGCACTGTCGCTCTGCTCTCGAGGGAGCAGAAGATGGCCGCCGATTGGTCGAGAGCGGCGGCCGGGAGAAGGAGAGAGCGCATCTCGGGCGTGCTGGGACTGAGCGAGACAGCTAGCGTGTTTCGTTTCGTCGCGCGGGCGAGATTGTCCGCGCGGGTTCAGTTGGATCAGCGACGAGAGCGCCCGATGATAATACCGAAGAGATGCCGCGCGGAGTGGTTCCGTCACTACCGAATCTTTGTTCACCTCTATCTCTGCGATTAGAACCATGATGGCGGATGATTATTATTTAGGAACAGTGAACAGTTTAAAAAAAAACGTTATTTATGAAATCGCTGAAAATCTTTCCGACTCATCAGTACTATTTGCATCACAGACAAAGAAAATATCAAATGTTGGAATTGATTTGCAAATATAAATAACCTATCAATTAATTTAATGATAGCTGTATCGATTCAATCAACACACGAAACTAGTTATCATAATCAGGGCGTATAAATAGGTAGACACTTGATTGAATTGAAAACCACCTCGTAATTTTTTAACTGAGAGTTTAGGTAGGTAACTAAGTTGTTTGTATGTAAGTACGAATAATTATGTTATAATAAAATGACCAATTAACCAGTACATTTTGTTTGTTCTTTTAGTTTATACTTAGAGAGTTAGAGACTGAACGACTACAGCAGATAAAGATTAACGACAATGGACCGCTGATCGATTTTAAAGAAAGAAATGCGAACACGTACCTATCCAGTTATCTTTAAAAAAAGATTTCCGATAAACGAATAAATACCCGAATTTATCTAAATGAATCGTAAAAACGTGTCTTTTTATCTTTTGCAAAAACAACTGCTTAAGTACTAATAATACTTTTTAAAAAGGACTTTTTTATTTTCTAGAATATTGATACCTAGTGTGCCTTATTACGAGAGGTGTAAGAGCGATAACGGTTAAAGGCGTGTACTTACGTTAAAGATGACGTAATTTGGTGATCGATCATCCTACTAGTTAGTACCTATACCTACCTACTACTACATGGAACGATAGTACTAAGCCACGCGCTAAACTTATCTTAGAAAAAAATTAAGAACCCAAGTATTTCGTAGAATTTATTGCTAATATTCTTTGCATGTATTTTTGTAGAGGTATAATCGTCTATAGGATTAAATCATTAGCTAACTACGACTGTTCAAATTAATTGTTTCTTATAAGTTCGGTTTTCAAATGTATCTGTGTTTAAATTTTATCCAAATCAATTTGTTTATAAACTTTCGGTGTTTAAAAAAAATGTATACTTACCTATTATTTCGTAGTAGGTAACACTTTTTTGCTTAATTGTCTTCTGAATCTGTTCATAGTTGCGCTCATTTTTAATTTACTACTTATATGATGAGATGACGTAAAACTCAAGTACCATAAAGTCTAATAAATAAATAAATAGACGACTACATTATCGACGTTAAAACATGTGTCTTGTAACTAATTCTCATTCCCTATCAATGAGTAGGCAAACATCGTCATACGACTGTTTAATTAGCACTTGACCTATATTTTATTGTTTATTCAAGTATCTCGGATCACTTTGACTTCAACACACTATTAAAATAACGAAAAATAAAAACTAAAGCTGTAAAAAGTCGGTTGGGACTTTCGCGCCCAAAAACCTAATGGCGGTTGAAAGAAAGATGGCGCTGGTTATTGCAACAGCGTCAGTTTTGCAACTTTTTTCAACTTAGTTATGTTTATTTGCATCATTGAAATAAATTATTACACGCTTATTACTGATGACCTTGAATAAATTATAAAGATTTGTGTGTTAAAGCTAGACTATAAAAACAATATTTTTAGCTACGGATTTCTCGTAAGTCCTGTCTAAGCATTTTTGTGTTCTATTTGAAATGGTTTGCTGTCGCAGGATATTATGGTTATTTTTCTTTAAATATTAGATTTTGCTGTTTGGCCAGCCAGAATAAGCTATTTTCAGTAAAAAAAAATCGAAGCATCTCTATGGTAATTAGAATCTGATTAGAGCTGCGTCGAAAAATTCAACAAATCCATGGAAAAAATATCATGCGATCCAGTTTGTAATATAACACATTATTTGCCTGCATATTTACTCATAGCTGCTTTAATTGACGTAAGACAGGTGTTTCATCTTACATTACCGTTGTGCAAATAATAATAACTTTACCTACTCTGATTATTATCCCAACTATTTGATTTTTGTTTTGATCAACAAGTTTGGAGAGTTTTTTTTTCAGCCGTTTTTTTGAGCAAACAGCTCTTTTCACTTCTTCCACAGAGCCCGTACTGCTTCCTTCTGACAGTTTTGACAAAATCTTCTAACCAATCCACAAAAAAACTGAGCTAATGAAAAGCCAAGCCGAGGAATGCGGTGCTGTGGCCGAAATCGGCTCGATAGTATCATCATCATAGTTCAACAAAAAAAGAATCATGACTCGATTACAGCTCGGAAGCAGAGCTTTTTGAGCCCCAAAAGTTTAGCTAAAAATGAAACAACTCTAAAAAGTGTTCTAACACTGTTTGCTCAAAGGAGGCGATTGGCTTCAATACAAAAACATATTACATATTTATCAGCCGGGCTCGGGCCCCATCTGGATCTGCCCTTTGGTATCGGTCAGCCGAACGTATGCAAACATGGCTCCCTCTCCATCTGTAAACACGTGGCTAACGTCTCTGTACTGTATTTTTTTATCGTAGAGATGATAGATTAAAAAGGGTAGATAGTTGATACTTTTCATTATTTGTGACTGTAAAGTGATTGAATAATGAGCTTTTTGTATGTTGTCCTGCATGTTATTTCATTATCCCATTTTGTCGGACGAATTACGAAATAAGATCATCAATTTGTCAAAAAAACATGGTCTGCATTTTACAGCATTCCATTAGATGGTGGAATGGACAAGATTACAAAATATAGATATAATTTCAAAGCATACAGATGCGTTCTGAACGTAGAGTAAGACAGTCATCATCATTACAGAACCAAAAATAATTTAAATTGGTCAATCTTAATAGAGGCTAGCGTTTCCTAGCTGACTTCCTTGAGAAGAAATACCGAAACAAACTCAGAAGCCAAAGTTGTAAGAGAAATAGACGAGACAAAATTCAGAATCATTGCGTACAAATCCGATTATGAGATTAACGAATCAGAAACAAAATAACAAAGGTCAGCAGTAAACCTGTAGATACTTACTAAACAAAGTCTATGTTCTGTGGCAGCCACGCCATCCATGACATTAATTGATATCGTATGAGATAAGATGGATCTTAAGCAGTTAAATATTGTTTTTCAACAAATTCCAAGGAGTTTCGTACTAATCTTTATTTGACTTATCGGTTTATAATCGAAATAGATGTGGAAGTGAGTTATCAAGAGTTAATAGTTTCGAAGGTTCTGTCTTGGTAGGCGTGGTTTTAGTTAACATTTTCAATTTAAATGATGATTTTAGAATTAATTCTAAACTTAAATTATCTTGAAGATGAGCTTCTCCAAAGTCATTAAAAAAAAAAAGTTACTACTTTTCTTTCCTTGAAACGGAATTGATTTCAAATCTTTGTCTGCATGATTCTATTAGTAAATTCCAGGTATCGAAACGATTTCCTTATCATGAAATGCCTTTCCGTTTTTCTCCTTGTTATTCATTACCATTTCAATTTGAAAGCCGTTATTATCAGCCAGCTCCACTGTCTGCCATAACCAGTCATGATAAGCGGTTTGCAATTTCGCATTGTCATTCTTAAATAATACTATAATTTTGCCTCATTATTAAATGCATCGATTGAAATAACATTGGGTATCGAGAACACTTTTGAAAAAATAAAGTTTAAAGTAGGAAACTATAATCATTATCTGATAGCAACGTTATTGAACAAACAACACATACGGATGGAGAAATCTTATCTTCAGATACTCAGTGTCCATTAGCAGTTTTACTAGGTATAGTGTATACTTCAAAAATCTTGTTCCTAAACGATGTTCCGTTAACTGATAAGGCTATTTCAACATTTTGTGTCATAATGCTGTTAGAAAAAGAAAATTTAACATACTTACATGGGTAAATGCTTTAGATAGACCGACAATAAATGATGTGGTGAGGTGACGAAACGAGAGAGAGATGACGAAAAATAAAGATGATGTATGGAACATTGCGTTGACTCGGGACAAGATGAGAAGTATAATGACATCGAATCGCTACTTCTGCTGTTCATCTCGAATACCTGTAAATATCGACCGAGACCGAGACTATTGGCTATCAAGATTTATCTTGAATGGAGATCCTTAGCCTCATTGGTTTTGCAGATTGATCCAAGCATGAAGCTATCAACTGTAATTTGATAATACTTATTATTATATAACGTGAAAATTAACATAACAAATGACGCGCACTAGCCACAATGTTAAGTGATTAAGAAACTATAACATTATTTAACATTATTCATCTGAATTTGTGACGCAAACCAGTCGAATGTATTTATGAAATTCTTTTAAAGGATAACAGATCGGACCACGTTGCAAGCGCATAAATACGTCAATCATTACTCATTGATAAGGAAAAGAGTAAATTATTGAATTAGTGTGCCAATTCATATAGAATAATTTTACCAAATAGGTACATAAACCAATTCAACAAAGGTATACTTGAAATTGGTACGCACACAACCGCAGTTGCTAATGACAAATCGAGAAAATCCAAGATTTTTAGGTCCTTGACACATAGTACCGATATTAGGTAGGAATAATACTCATAGACATGTAACAAAGTTCAATGAAATATATACCTAGAATGATAAGATAGTACGACATATGAATAATTCGATATGTGGCATCCCAGTCACTCGCGCAAACCGTTTCGGAATTACATACTTTCATTATGCGTACATACTTTTATTATAGCTAAGGAGTGGAATTCCCTGCCGGAGTCTGCGTTTCCTAATAGCTATAACCTAGGGGTCCAAAATCAAGATTGAATAGGTCTGGGCAAGCGTGCACTATTGTCTACTACATCATCGCATAGCATTAGGTGATATAATGGTAAAATGCGAGGCTGCCATTAATACATTATCAACATATCATATCATGTGGATGTCTTCGGAAATTTTCGAACGCCGTAAGATTGTATAATATCGCGTGAAATTATAAACGATTTGGTCTTAATACGACACGGATATATTGGAAACAATTGAATTTAAATGGAATTAATTTTCGATGCTTTTTGTGTGAATTGAGAAACCGTACGGAATCTGCAATTTCCCGGAGAAATAGATAATTAAAGCACAAGAGAATCACGATGATGATGATGAGAAAATACGAGTCTGTCTTTGTAGTTTTTTATACACAAATTAGAATATAAGAATGCGATGGATAACTACATTACCTATTTCAATATATGTACAATCGTCGATTTGTTAAAAGATGCGCTACAAAATGACATGGTATGGATGGAATATGGAAATGAAATTGCAGCATTGATAAAACATTAAAACGGATGCAAAATAAAAATACTTTAATTGATTCTCAACCTCAACACGTACCTAAATCTTATCAGTATCTACCTCTGCATTGTTAACGATTTTATCAGTGAGTCATTTAATTTAGAGCAAATGATCATTTGGAGTAATATTTTATCTATATTGTTTATACAACCTGGATCTATTTCGCAATTACTGGCCAGGACTTAGATAGTTCGAACACAGTAAGTATTTAATTGATCTTTTGTGCTATAGTTTTCACTATTCAAGTTAACATAACTATGTTTCCTATTATTATTCATTTATTTACTTGAAAAACTGTGTAAAATTTTAATTAATTGTCATATGATAACAAGTTTTATTTCGATTGGGAATAAGATGTGGTTCAAATAAAGAACCTTGAGGAAGCCGTTGAAAAAATTGACAAAATGAATATTTATATGAAATTGGGAATAGTTTTGGAAATTCAAGGAACCCTAATGAAAAAATTTAATCACTATTAGAGAGTTTATAATGACCTAACCGACGTAATTTAGTTGAACTTAAAGAAAAAGGATACCGGAACCCTAAGTTTGAAATGGCCGAATGCCAGTGACAGATCAATGCGCTATATAATGAACTTATCTACCTGTGGTTTTCTGTAATACGTAATAGTATTACGATGAAATTGTTGGTTAACAACATCCAATTTTACCCATTGAGTCATTTGAATATTTATGTAAGTATATCAGTATATTCTTGTTAATTCATGGTTTATTTGTAGGTATATTACTGGTTTTAATTTTTAAATTGGTTTCCTCGTACACGCGCTTGTTTATTACATAGCTACCAATATATGGTATCAAATAAACGTTTATTAATAATCATTTACAAGTTTAATTAACAATATAATATTATGGTTTGACAACAATGGTACCTATATACATTTAAGATATGATGCGGTTAGTTTGTCCAAATAAAATAAAACACCTTCTTATTAAACCTGTGTCTACCTACAGTATAATGTGAAATAAGTTTAAATTAGGTATTACAAAATGAAAAGTTAGATTGATTTCAGAAAAATAAAGAAATAATTATTTTCGTGAGTCGCTAATATAATTATTGTCATGTGTGATTGGACAGTTTCAAAGATGCAGTCATCGTCCTCACGCGATTTATGATCGTGATGCGAATCGACAACCGAATTTAGTCTTATTTTATTGACGATAGGGTTTATAATAGGTACCGTGTGCATGATGTTTAGATAGAGATGTTTGCCTACCGACACGTTCTCCCGCCAAATCGCGGAAACCGCGCGAATTTCATTCACAAACCGACATAGAGGTTTACAAACATGGCTTCGTCAACGGAAAAAATAGATGGACGGGATGTTCGGCCAGTTAGTTTACAAAATAATAGACTAGGGTGGCTGCGAATCCCCTAACACAATAGATGTTAATCAAAACTATCTTTTAGCTAAAACTGCTTGACCGTTTAGGAGTATCAACATTGATCTGGCATTATTGGATTAATATTATGAATTCGTGTTTGCTAATACTATTATGTAAGTATAATAGCCTAATCGTATGTAATCCGCCTTGAAAATGATTATATCTATTCCATTTAATTTATATTTTTAAGGAGGTTACGTACGTTTTCATAGTATGATAAAATAGTAGAACCACTGACGCATCATAGTTTATACCATAGAGTAGAACTCTATTTTAATTCCCAGCCATTTCAGCTAAGCACGACATCAATAAGCCAATGAGCAGGAAATACAATCAACATATTTTCAAATTCAACTAATTACAAAATGGAACGAAACGAACTAGGAAGAGCACTAAACATGATGAACATCACAGTTTCTGAATCGAAAGTGAACGAAAGTCGCGCAAATACATCATTTTCATCACGCGACCAATATGGCGGAAGAGTGTTGGCGCGAAAATGAATCTTTGTTTTTTTCTTAACGGCGTTTATTAGCGCGGGACATTTACCGGCCAGTGTCTGTTACCGCTTGCTGCGTAGCGTAGAAAAAAGAAAATAATGTCATGCAACCAGCTGTTACGCCAATGTAATAATGCGATAGATTGAATAGCGCATGATATGGATCTATGAACGCATCTTGCGCAGTGGGCACTGTTTAATTAAAGTCATGAAGATACACAAAGATTTTTCGTTTTAAATGACGGTTTTTTCATTTTAACTATCCCAGACCAATAAATCTGACTAATCTTTTCGCTACCATGTTGGAAGCAGCTGAGCTGAGTAGGTACCAGTAGTTTACGGAAGCAACCTGTGTCTATCTGACCACCACAACCCAGTAACTGGGTAAAGTGGTGGTCCTTGGTAACCCTTGGCAAGACTGGTGTCAGATTTTCTGACTATCCGTAATGACTGTCAAAGATCTACAAATGACAGTCAGGACGAATGGCTTAACGTGCTTTCCTTGCGAACCTCAATATGTATACCAAATGACCTGTCGTTCGTCGCAAGTCCCAGATCGAACTGTGTGGTTGTTATTAGATATTTTTCCACAAGTTCCCCTCCTTGGCAATCCCAGCCACCACCGATAGTTAAAGTTATTGATTTCTCAAATCTTTTGATTCTTCACAACAACATTGAAAACCTACCTGCAAGTTTATAAATACCTACTTAGTGCATGAACCTTTTTTTATCGTGTCGGTAAATAATTGAGTTTTACGACTCGCGTGAGATGATCTTTGGTTGATTTATATTATTTTTTAGATCATTATCTGCATAACTTCACCTTTCGGTTTCTACATAGGTACACCCATCATGAAACTTATATAAAATACCTACTACATATCTTCTGTCTTATATCTATCGTGCCCATCTTGGATGTGTCTTTAAACATACATAAATATGTACATATGTAGGTACGTACCTAGGTAGGAAACACTAAAAAAATAATTATTATCTAAATATATATAACTCAAAAGGGACTGACTGACTGACATAGTGATCTATCAACGCACAGCCCAAACCACTGAACGGATCGAGCTGAAATTTGGCATGCAGGTAGATATTATGACGTAGGCATACGCTAAGAAAGGATTTTGGAAAATTCTTCTCCTAAGGGGGTGAAAAATGGGTTAACATTTTGTATGGAACTCCACGAGAACGAAGTCGCGGGCATAAGCTAGTTTTTATATATAGTTTATTAAACAATGCATCTTTAATTCTAGATAGTCTACTTCTACACTATCCAACTTCTTCAGTCTTTCCCGGCCAATTGTGACATCCATTTTTTTCTGGCAGTGTAAGCACGATAACGGAACGGTCCATCAAAAAAAAAATCCAACCATAAACAAAATGTAAGGATACAAGACCTCTTCCAATCACATCTATCGTATTTGGCCACAATATTTGTTTGAGGCGGTATCTCTTCTTGCCTGTCAATATTGTCAGAGCGGGCATTGACCCCGGTGCATCGCACGTGATCCGAATCTCTCATACTTTATACGTACCTACTTGTGATTTATTCTGTTGTAATGTAAGGAACTTTTTGAGACATCTTTTTTAATATTCTTGGTAAAACAATATAACGCACTTTTTATTAAAATTAGGCTGACTTCTAAAAGCTAACCCTTGCCTCACAACCACACCTAAAATACTTATTATGTCTTCTGTAATTTCTATAGTTGTAGATTTTTTAGTAGGTTTTATATTAAAGTATCTCTTCTAACCTGCTCAATATCCAAAGTATAAAGTATCCGTAATTACATTGACTAATTTCGTCTATCCATCGTATAGTTTATCAAGTTTGAGTTAATACCTAATTCTTCTCTAAACATTTAGTTTATGACTCCATTGTGAAAAATCATATTTGATCTTGGGTCTTCAGAATTTTGTCAATTTATTCTAACTTCAGGATGTCAAAAGAATATCCCTTGCAAAGGAAAATTTCAACATGGATCGGTACTACCTCAGTAAGTTTTCTTCAGTTTTCCAAGCGCACTAAAATAGGCTGAATAAACTCATTGCAAAATAATTAAATTCAATGCGAGACACTGTTTCAATATGTAATGACTATAATTCATTTGTATTTATTGTAATTCTCTGGCTGGTATCTTGTTTAAATTCAGAAGTTATTAACCTCTGCATGAAAAGATAAGGCTTCGATCTATGGCTTCGATATACTCCATGACTCTTAAAACAACGCTGATCCATTGTTGTTAATTATATAAATAAATGGCCGCAAAATTTGTAAATATGTGAGCACTATGTCCCTTGATAGCAATTTTATTAATTTTACCCCTGCTGTTATTACTTTTTGTAACTATTGGTACTTAGTGTTCTTTGGGTGCATTGTCCTCACTTATAATCAATTAATTAATGTATACAACATATTGTAAAACTTATATTTGAAAAGAGTAACTATGGAGTTTCTTGTCCGTTCTTCTCCATAAGAATCTACTTTTTGCGAATGGACAAATAGAGTCACTATAATATTTTTATTTTCAAAATGTTTTGACATTCAAAAGAGCCTTTTAATGGTCTAGTTGAAATAAATGAATAGGGGTGTTTCCTGAGTAAAAAATATATGATTATGTTTAGTCCGTCAGTTAGATTATAGAAAAATATTGGACACGTATTTTTTCCTTTATCATATCTATAAAAACTGACGAAGATACAAAGCATCAAAGATCAGGAGTGGGGGCTTGTGACGTTACGGCTCGCTAAAAATTGTAGCGAGTAGTGACGTCACACGAGTTTTCAACGCTCTGTATCGGCTTCATTTGTTGTTTACGTGAAAAAAGAAAAAATACGTGTCCAATATTTTTCTATAATCTAACTGACGGACTAATTCGATTTTTTTAGTCAACTACCCTATTGACTTTGACTTTATGGTTTATGGTTATCCCGTTTGAAGAACGTTTCATCCATATACATACATATACTAATCATTTTAATATTTCTATGGATTCATCCCAAGAAAAAACCGAATATTCGCGTGTCTGTAGTCTTAAGCTACCGTCGGTAGTTAGGTTCCTACTTTCCATATCGATAGCTGAATATTTTGTAGATTTGACATTTATCATAATTATATTTCACCAGCGTAGTACCCGTTCACGTGGGAATACGAGTATAAAATATAGCCTATGTCACCCGAAAATTCTTTCTTGTTTGTTGGGAAGCTACACTATATAGCTTCCCAACAGTGAAAGAATTTTTCATATCGGTTCAGCACTTTCGCAGCCTATACAATACAAACAAACAATAGTATAGACTAGCACTTCTCCCGCGACGACCGATCACCAGTAGTTTTGTAAATTGACTAACTACGATTGTTATCAATACGCCAGCCATTTTTGCTGCTCAAACTATAGGATCAGCGCTCTCAGTTGGGAGCTGTTATGAAAAAACGTCTTCCTTTTCAAATAAACCGTTAAAAAAATGAAGGTGTTGATTTTCGAAAAATCCAAACACACGTAGTTCTTATTTTTTATAAGATTCATTAATGTTAGCTTCAACTTCATCGGACCAAGCGTTATGAACTTATGATTCTGCAATACAAACTTTACGAAACACCCCTATTTTCAAGGTAGGGAAACTCAAAACTCAAACTGAAAGCATTTATTTCAATTAAACCATTTACAAGCACTTCTTAATTGTCAAGGTCGGTCAGTCAAGAGATATGAAGCTACATATATGCACGTTCCAAAGCATAGATCTCTATAGAGAACAGCGTGCAAGAAACTCCACGGACACAATTAATTGGTTTCCTCATTCGTGTGGAAACTATACTAACATGTATGTGAGAACGATGTAGAAAGACTTGCACGATCAAACGTCCAGAGTATTAAACTAACCATTCAAAGAACAAATCATTTAAATAAGCCGTGGTAGTTCAGAGATGACCTTAATTGATGGCGCTCGCTCACGAACTTGACGCTTGTGGTAGCACCAATAGCTCAACGGCTGGGGTGCCAAATGCTCCAACATGCGCCAATGTCCACCAGACTTTTGAGTGAGCACGACTCTCCCAACCGCCAGGGACATTCAAGTCAAAGAAAATTAAAGTTTAAAGTAAACAGTACACACATGTGTTGTTAATGCATGAAATTATACAATGATACATTAATTGAGGAAATCATACAAACAAAAAAAAACAAAAAGAGGTACGAAGTTGACGGGGTCGTCTTATTTATTTAAATACGTCACCGGAAAATTGCAAATCCTGTAAGATTGTAATGAATCTGTATATGATTATATATAATTCTCGATATATTTTGAACTTATCTGTTTTTCAATTCAAATTTCAATCAATCTTTCATCAAATCAATACACTACATCCCACCCAAATTCAATTAGTTTCCAATTCATTATATTGCGCAAAATGAGTTTTCACGCGATGTCTTGCAATTTTACGGCGTTTGCAATTAACCGGTGACATTGTGCACTGAAAACACTTGAAAGAGAACCGATCAAATACAGATAGCAGAGCTCGTAGGTGCTGTTTGTATCAAAATAAGTTTCTTCTAGCAGACCTTTTTTTTTCTGGATGTATAATCAGCCTTATAACGTTCCCACTGCTGGGACACAGGCCTCCTCTCTAGGAGAGGGAATGAGCCGTAATCCACCACGCGGGCCCAATGCGGGTTGGTGAATGTCACATGTCTTCGAATTTTTTAGTTCTAGGACATGCCGGTGTCCTCACGATGTTTTTCTTCACCGTTGTGAGAGCAGTGGTGATGAAGTTAATTACACAAAGTAATGCGCCTGGCTGGGTTCGAACCCGCGACCTACATTTCGTAAGTCGGGGCCGATACCACTCGGCCACCGCTGCATCGCTGCACACACAAGTTGTCGCTTCATATCACGACGTGCTGTTTGTATAGGAACAAATTATTGTTCGACCCCTTTTGTTTTGGTTGGGAAATCATAAATGACTTCTCCCGCTCTGGGCGGAGTGGAAGGGAGAGTCAGACTCTTACTGACTAAAACCCACCCGTGATCCTTCGCGTTCCAGGGCCGCGGTGACTCTTTCGAACAAATTCCGCAACTCTTCCAGCAGACTTGCGAGTTGCGACCGGGAGTTGGATGAGAGACGTAGACACTGTGTATAAACAAAATAAGAAACTTAAATAACTGATATTTATTACATCAAGATATTTTTAAGTGAATCAATATGTAGGTATAGTAGGTACATATATGTACATATATATAAAACTCTTCCGTTACTGTGTGACTGACAGACAACGCACAGCCGAAACTACTAGTCGTAGAAAACTGAAACTTGTGTAATTATTCTCCTGTTTGTACAATTTTGACATGAATGTTTACTTTATAAAGTATTCTTTTATTATTGTGACATGAATATTTACTTTGTAAAGTAATATATTTTTATTATGTTTGACATGAATACTTACTTTATTTTTAACTAAATTAATTTTTGTGAATATGAGGACTATATGGGTTATTATTTTCTTTCCATCTTTAAAGTATATTTAACGATGTCTGGCAGTTTGAGTACTTTTGCGGCTTACCCAAATGTCCCTTCTTTGGCCGTGTTCCTTGGATCGTTGAGCTCCTTATTGTTTGTAAGTTGAGCTACTCGACTACTGGCAAATGCTTGCACTGTCTGGATAGGTCCACTCAAATCTGTGTGGCACTTTCTGCAGAAAGCCACCACATTAACCTACATGGTTCTCATATGATTTGACCAGTACGGATTGTGTGGACTTTAAAAGAAACTTTGACCTCTGAGATTGTTTCGGTGTTTCTGCTCAGAGTAGTCGGCTAGAGACACCAGCCTCATCTAGTTTATAATGAACAAAAATATTGGACGTGTAAAAGTGTTATGTTTAACCTACTTATAAAATAAATATAATTTTATGAAATTTGGCATGTAGGTTCCTTGAGAAGTCTAGGATGGGTGGTCCAAGACAGGATTTCTCGCGAGAACGGGAAAAACGGAATAGGCACGTACAAAGCACGTTGTTTATAATAAGAATCCTTTACGAAAAGGCTAAGTAAATACATAATTGTGTGCAGGTAACCTATCCATCTATCTTTATTCAGCTGAAGTCTTACAATGAATTATGAAATGTAATCAAATGTAACTTACATAATTAAACTATTGCTTCGAATAATAAATTTAAAACAGCCGCCCATACTCTTGAACAAGATGGCGTTCGGCATGAATCTGACAGATTGCACCATAAAAACTCTGCCCAAATCTAGATTGATATTCGAGCTAATTTCAGGGGGGTGTAGATAGAATTAAATGATTGTTACGCCACAGTTTCGTGAAACAACCGCGGCTCTTGAAGATGACATTGGGGCGTGTTAAAAGGCCGTGAAATCTTATAATATTAACACACTATATTACGAGATAAGTAAGAGATAACACGGCGCTGTTTTATTCGTCATAATTACGCCACTTGTACAAACATGACGGGCAGAGAACATCTGTTGTGCTACCATGTTTTGATTGTTATTGAATAGTAATACATTCACCCCTTTTATACCTTTATAAATAATTGAAATTGAAATGCACGTATGTAACTACGCCGAGAAAATTGTGTAAACACTATAGGTGGAAAATGCCGTGAATAAAAGAAAATTATGGATAGTACCATTCCATTCCATCACCACTGCTCTCAAAACGGCGAAGGAAAACATCGTGAGGAAACCGGCATATCCTAGAACCAAAAATTCGAAGACATGTGACACTCAACAACCCGCACTGGGCCCGCGTGGTCGATTACGGTCCATTCCCTCTCCTAGAGAGCAGGCCTGTGTCCCAGCAGTGGGAACATTAAAAGGCATTATGCTTATGCTATGTGGATAGTACATTGACTGGGGGTTAATTTGATATTTAATTTCCAATGTCATATTAACTAACAGATCTCAAAAAAAAATACAGTAAAAGTGAAGCGATTTTCTTTAAAAAGAAAAACCGCCAATATAATCAAACTAGAAAGTACAAGAAAGAACTCATCATCGTAGACTTTTCCTTTACTATAAAAAAGCTTCTATAATACTTTAGATCTCGTTATATTCACTTTCCTCCTATTTATAAACAATCACGTTCTACGTATATATTACAAATGAACGGATGGTTTCTTCGCACGGAGCGCATTGTTCGACAAATTGTCATGAGCGAGTAAATGACCGATGCCAGACAGGCAGACTATAATATACATATGTATGTAGTCTACCTATACTTGTAAAATCGTTTGTCATGACCCCAGACTGACTAGATATCAACGCTCAACCAACACTACCTACTAAGTCTAGAAATCTGAAATTTGTTATATCCTACTTTAACAGGTAGAATATTATTGTTTTACAGAATTTGCAACATAAAATTTAAATATATCAAACTGTATTCAAACTCTATGTGTTTTTGTATAACAAAAATATTATTATTTTTAACGTATAACATAACGTAACGTCGCGTTCAGCGGACGTTAATGCTTGCAACAGGACGACGCGACGTCAACGCTCGTAAAACGCCAGTGGGATAGCGGCCTTAGGAAACCTCCTTGTTTCGATACATTGAACCTTTTGGAAAGTTGGGTATACTCGTTAGAGAAATCGGATTAAGACAAAAAATCTGAAGCATAAATATTTAATCATAGAACAGATTTCAGTAGAGATCTTGATACCACCAACCAAACTGTCCGTATGCAGTATGAATTTGTCAGAAGAATGGGTCAGGCCATATCTATGTATTTCATAATTTATTCATGTGTGTGTGGCAGGATCCTAAGTAGGTACACTGGTACATATTCGTTTACTGGTGAGGTGGAAAACTGCTGCATATGTTATGGACTATTTAAGTTATTGTTCTAACGTTATAAATAAATTAATCGAATGTACCTAGCACACAAAGATGGTCGTCCAAGCCAAGCAGCTTTTCTTTTGTGCATTTTCATAAGGAATTATATAATTTATCATGTCTTTGAATGTAGAAGATTGAAACAATATATTGTGTTGCTAATTATTTGCACACGTTGATTTTTTTGGAATAAGTAATCAAAGTTCTGTCAGTTTAATTCCCAACCAGCCTCAATGTTAACTTACAAAATCTTTGCCGAAAAAAAGGTCCTATAAAAATAATAAATTATATAAGTGGAAAAATACTATTTCAGATAAGTAAGTACCTATTTAAAATAAACAACGTTTTTAACGGACCGAGATAAAAATACCGCACGATTTTATCCCAGACCACATTTTAGGTATAGATGCTGATAAAGTGCCGATTCTCGTGGGAGCTTCCGGACAATCGAGTTCCACGATAACGTAACGTGTGACGTCGACATTTTACAGAATAGGGATTTCGCTTGTGGTGTCTTGGTTCGAAATTGATGATTTGAATGATGATGAAATGATTTTTGAGGGGCAATTTTTGAATTTTTAGGAGCCTTCGTCTCGCAGTCGGAAACTTCCCTACATTAAAGTTATTCCTTACATGTTGTTTTTGAATTACAGCGAGATGATTATTTGTGACTGTCAGTGGCGTAGCTTGCCTTAGGCGGGCCCTGTATCAAAACGTGTTGAGGGCCCAAGAATATAAAGTTTTTGTAAAAGACACGAAATGTCCAAATTGAAACAAATTTTTAAAATAAAAATGGTTAAAAATTAAAGAGTACCTAACTTTGGTATGTTATTTTTTTAACTAATCTGAATTATATATTCATTCGGTGTATTGTGATTTTTAAACTAGACTTTTGGCACAGCAGTTATATTGAAAAATGTTAATACCTATACCTACAATAAAAGATTATGGATAATATTTTAGGAATTTTTGCGTACACACATTCGGGGCCTCTGTAGCCTGGGGGCCCCGTATAATTGATACGGCTGATACGGCGGTAGCTACGCCCCTGGTGACTGTTTAAGTTATAATAGAGCTGGCCTTCAAGGGCTCTTTCTCCCAGATCATTTTTTTTAATGAATCCAGGGATATTCTTTGCTAAAATAAACTAAAACTTAGTTCTGTGTTAAAAAAGGGACTAACATGTTTTAAAATCAATTTGATTTGAAAACATGTCCCTTTAACCTAGAACCGATCCACATCCAGCGAAGCTTCACAATAATGAACTGCTTTACCTTAATTATAAATTGCGGTATCTACTTATCGGCAACAAAACCGTCTAAAAATGAGATAAAAACCGACCATTTTGTTTATCTAACCTTTCAAGAAGGTTATATGTATTTAAAGCTGAAGAGTTTGTGTGTTTGCTTGAACACGTTAATCTCAAGAACTACCGGTCCGATTTGAAAAAAATCTTCAGTGTTACATAGCCCATTTATCAAGGAAGGCTAGAGACTATATATCATCACGTTAAGCTCAATAGGAGCGGAGCAGTCATGAAAAATGTGGCATAAACGAAATTGGCGGGTCAGCTAGTACAGAATACAAGTATTCACTTCAGCGTTGTGTATTTTAAGAAACCAATAAATCTGCTAATTCTCTTCCTGACTATGTTGGTGTCAGTATCCAGTCTAACTAGACAACACCAGTATTTTACATCGAGTGACCTTCTAGTTGATGCTCTCACTTCTCTCTCCCCACTTCTCTTATACCAGCTTGTAACTACGTTATTACGTTGGGGTTGACTTCGAGATTAACCAGATGCTGCTGAGTACCAGAAAAAACATAGAGAGACTGCCTATCTGTCCTCTTAAACCCAGTAGGTAACTTTGTGACACGATACCCTTTGACAAAGCTGCTGTCAGATTTTCTGGCATCTGATTACCCGTCTCTTACCCGTAACAACTGTCAAAGATGTTCAAATGACAGACGGGGGTAAACTTAACGTATTTTCTGAAGTAGTTACTATTTGTTTTTTCAAATTTTAATAATTTTTTCAACCATAAAAGAAAAAGGAAAAAAAAATTTTTTTTCTTCAAATCCTGAACTCAAAAATGGCGCCGACTCTATGGTCTGTGGAAGTTGCGAACAGGCGTTTTAGTTAGAAGATAATATTAAAATCGTATGGTAAGATAAGACGTTCACGAAACGAAGCCTTATGAAACGTTTAACTAAATAATTATAATAATACATTGCGTTTGGAATGCGTTTGCATATTTATTAATTACAAGTTAGAGATGCTAGATGCGACTTAGAGGTTGAAAGTGAAACAGTGTCTGGGACAACTTGGGTATTGAAATATTTTCAAGCGGATTTCATTCTAAATTTGTCCAGGTGTAAGGGATCAATAAGAGACACTTTTGATGCAAATATAATATTAACATCTAAAAAGAAAAAAAAAAAACAGCTGCTTGCCACATTTTATTTAGAACGAGCAAAATTAATATCCACTTTCCAAATTTTATATAGAGTAAACAAAAGACAGTATTTACCTTACCTTTTTTATTTTATTTTTTGTAATAAATCGCTTCCTAAAAAGAACATAGGACCTAAAAAGTTGAAGGTTCATACGCTTTCTTCGCGCCATTTATGTAGTTTAGCAAACAAACTCTTTGCCAAGTAATGTGGTCCAATTTAAGAGTCTGTCAGGCCACTTCCAAACGCTCTACATCTTTGTGGTGCTCATCACCCGTTAAGTAGTAACAAGGTCTACTCATAGCGTTACATTTGAGGCTCATCTCGTGATCTTACGAAATAAGTGTCAAGCCATTACATCATGACCTCTTTAGTCGCAAATCGTTATAATTCACGCATAAGTTTTTTTAATTAACACGTTGGCAAATCTTTTTTTATATTAGTTACGGACCTAATATTTTTATTGTGGCAAGTTCCGCTGCTTTATTTGCTGTGGCAACATCGGTGGTATTTGAATTCTGTGTGTTTTTGCTGTAGTTTTTTTACCTCTGAGTTTGTTTCGGTGTTTCTTCTCAGCGAAGACAGCAATGAAACACTGGCCTAATCTAGTTTAAACTGACCAAACAAGATTTATGTGCAAAGCGTTATTTTTGACCTGTTAACAACATAAATATCATATATCGCCCAAATATAAATAGCCATTTTGTATGAAGCAAAATGTATTAAAGAAAAACTTCTTCTTTCATACAAAGAGGTTACATCAACCGATGGTTTAATAGAACGTTTTGTTGTTTTTTCATAGGTTAGATTGACTCACAAAGATCTTTTGACTGTGTTCAAATGAATGCCACCATCTTGTTTTTTTAAAGCAATTTTAACAGAATTTTTACGGGTGTGTGAGAACGATATAATTTCGTTTGATATAATTTTCTACTCCTTAACTTATGCTGTGAAAGAATTGTGAAAACTATGGATCCAAGTGCGAGCAAAGCGAAGTCGGAATATTTTGCACTCATTCTCGGTTATGTAGTTTTTCTATTTTCCACTATTATACAAACAATTTGTATAATAGTGTATCTAACTGAAAATATCGTTAGATAGATTTCCAAAAAATTTTAGATACTGCTTTTTTCTTTTTTCACGTAAACAAAAAATGAAGACGATATAGTGCGTTGAAAACTAGCGTGACGTCACTACTCGCTACAATTTTTACCAGCGATGTGATGTCACCAGCCCCATTTCTTGAACTTTGATGCGCTTTATCTTTCTATTATTTTTACGATTTAAAATGACCAAAATATGTCACCAATATTTTTTGAAAATCCAATGGACGGACTAAATAGAATTATGATTTTGATATAGTACGAGTAAAATACTCAATTATGCAGCAAAACTTGAAAAGAAAATATTTCATTTTGTGAGCGAAGCGAGATCGGAACTCTTATCCTGTCGATACAAAGTATGTATATTGAAAACTATAGATTGATAGATCCAAGAGTTCGGAAAAGAAGTAATCCAATTTATTTTGCTTTAAATCTAACTATATATACACTTAACCTAAAAATAAACTAAAATTCTCATAACTACAAATTCGCATCAAAGAACTCGTCCGCATCGCTATCGACTGGGAGTGAACCCAATAGACTGGCGGCATTGCCACGTTGTATGGCAATGCTTATCCTCTGTCCGAAAAGTTCTTTAAATAACGCATGAGCACTCGGACCCCACGGTCCGAGAGTTTCAACCCCAAACGGCTCAAACATATAATTGCCGACTAGGTTATTATATTTCCGCCGTTTGAGGTTCTCAGCAGCCGCAGCTGTAGCACCAGCACAACACGACGAGTTAGGAAGATGGGATGGCGCAAGAGTATCGACACAAGTAGCGTCCCACACTAAAAGAGTTCGGAAAATTGCAGCCAATTTAAGATACTTAAGTTAAATTGTCTTTTGAACTTTCAAAGAAACAAAAAGTTATTTTGTTGAATCAAGCTCCAAAATTTTCGAAGATTTCATCTTGCGACTGAGTTCGGAAATGGTAACATCCATAAGGTCTGGGATAGGTTTGACAGAAGTTTGTCAGAAGCATGGTTCCAATTGGTCGTTCTATAAATGTGAGTACCATGAGCATGAGATATTTAGAAGTTTACCTCTGCTGGTAATACTTTGTTGTATAACTTGGTGCATCGTCCTCACATATATGAAGTATTTATTGTATACCAAACATTGTAAAACATTTTGTTGAAAAGAGTAACTATGGAGTTTCTTGTCCGTTCTTCTCCATAAGATTCTACCTTTGCGAATGGACGCTAGAGTCACTTAATTGTGATACATTTTAATGATGACGTTCAAAAGTATCGTTTAATGGCCTATAATTGAAATAAACTTTTTGACTTTGACTTTGTTCTATAAGAAGAACCTATAATATAATTGGAGAGCCCCCAATGAAGCGAAGTCCTGGGCACGTGCCGCTTGTGCCTTTATTGTAAAGACTGAACTGCCTGGGGCTGTTTAAGTTAAGAGTGAATAGGTTACCTACTTCAAGGAAAGCGTGCTGCATCGTCGAGCAAAATCATCGCTCTCCATCATGTGAGATTGTGGTCTATTGCAAGCCTAACAATAATAATAACATACCTAAAGAAAAACTCGTGGCAGGTACGTGGGTACCTATATATCTATACTAATATATAAAGCTGAAGAGTTCGTTTGTTTGTTTGCTTGCTTGAACGCGCTAATCTCAGGAAATACTGATTTGAAAAAATCTTTCAGTGTTTGATAGTCCGTATATCAAGGAAGGCTATAGGTTATACCTATATCATCACGCTAAGACCAATAGGAACGGATTAGTCATGAAAAATGTGATACAAACGAAGTTGCGTGGGTCAGGTAGTTTACTATAAAACTAGGTACATTGAAAACAAAAATGTGTTTAATGATATAAATTCGTAGGTGTTGTGTTTTCTTAGATAAAACACTTATAAAACTAATATGGATGAATAGGTAAGTCGGACTTGAATAATATATAAAATTATATACGATAACATAATAGGGTAGTTAACTAAAAAAATCTGATTAGTCCGTTTGATAGATTTCCAAAAAATATTGGACACGTATTTTTTCTTTTTTCACATAAATTAAAAATGAAGACGATACAGTGCGCAAAAAACTCGTGTGACGTCACTACTCGCTACAATTTTTACCGGGCCGTGACGTCACACGCTCCCACTCCTGATCTTTGATGCTTTTTATCTTCGTCAGTTTTTATAGATTTGATAAAGGAAAAAATACGTGTCCAATATTTTTCTATAATCTAACTGACGGACTAAACATAATCATATTTTTTTACTCAGGCAACATCCCTATTGATGGTAGGTATGTATTACCAAAATACTCAGATTAAAACCTATAATTACCGAGTAATTACTTGATTGCGTCTAGCGCAATTTGTACTAAACCACCAATTTAGGACAAAAGTAATTAAGTCATATTCGTGTGGCTACTTAGAGAACATTAATTACCTACTACGGCTATGATTAAGTACTTTAAAAAAGGGTTGATTCCATGATTTTTTAATTAAGTTGAACACTTTAGTTTATGTGACATTGCTCGTTTCCAGCCATGGTGTGAACTGAACACACAAAAAAAAATACTACAATACTACTATTCCATGTTCTTCTATAAATATTGAATTGTCAAAATGAAATTATCGGACAACAGGTTCCGATAAATACGCAAACTTACATGCATACTTCGACTTTTCTACTACACTAAATACTATATTGTCTGCGTGACAGTACGTCAAGATCACGGTGACAAAAGTATAAGATTTGTTAACAAACTTAGGATGATAGCTTGATCGAACAGAATGGTAACAAAGAAAGCATAAAAAATGAAGAGGAAGAATTTGGGGGTTTATCATAAGAAGTTTTGTTTAAGGTTATAATTATTATTATCATGTTAGGTTGTAGAATTTGGTTTCAATTTACATACTGATAGTGCAAAGCATTCACAGCACAATTCTCAACAGCATACTTGTTAATAATTCTATTTGCGACAAATACTCAGTAACCCGATCGAATTCGGATACTAAACATTCAAAACATCCTGCTAATGTGTGTAACATGCATTTCTTTCAACTATCACACACATGTCAGTTACCTGTTTTTGTATTTTGATTGTGATTTTTAGCATATAATGTACTACATAGGTAGATACACGCACGTAGCCTTTTGCCATTTACATTGAGCACGGATACCTGTCCAATCGATGTAGCTGTGTACCAGTATTTACGAGGAAAGACTGTTTATCTCAACTCCGCAATCTTGTAAATTGGCAACACGCTACCCTCTGGCAAGACTGGTGTCAGATTTTTTTCACTTTATACTTTCCGTAACAAAAGTCAAAATCTTTAAACGACAGCCACGGAGGAGTCTCGGTGTGGTATGTTTAGCTCATTATCTTCCAGTTCGTCCCATGCACAACCATGCATCTCCCAGGATTTGAACGAGGCCAATGAAATATCTGTCCAGGTTTCTTTATGGCATTATGAAGAAAAATGGCGCAGTTAGCATGGGCTTCTACCCAGTGCGGATATTGTGGTGCTACCCCAGGCATTTACACAACCGAAGGCATTTCAAATACTGGTTGGAAAGAATATTACTCAGTAGTCTATCGACACGAAATGAAGAAAAGATATCCAGTCTCTTAGCACAATGGGCGGCATATCTTCTATAGTACTATTAGTTATCTTCTGAGTACTGCTGCGAGTTAGAAAGACATTGCTGGAGGCAAAAAATTGACTACTCTCATCAGTGGTCAACTCCTTCCCAGCCTTATCATCTTCCACACGATCCTTCCATCGTTACTCAGGTCTCTCTCTCTCCTATGCCTATGGTATATTTTTAGCTGTAGAGTTTATTAACCTTAGACATTATTATGATCACGAAGACACTTCCTTTGCAGATAGATACTAGATTTGAGAGTACGTGAGAGGAATACAATGTCAGGCAGTTTTTTTTGTTGCTGAACAATTTTGTCAATATTGGATTTGGTATTCAATAGAGCCAAAAATGAAAAGACTATGGCCCTCGTTCCTTTGACTAAAGGAACGATACCCGTCTAGTGTAAAAAAAAATCGTGTAAGTTTGTAAATTTTATTTGTTTTTGATATGTCACCGGATAAGTGTAAAATGAGTAAAATAATTTTCTCGGACTATCATATTTTGATGCGTTAAAAATGTTCCAAATGTTCAGTTGACAATTTATCGACAGTTTACAATCTCTCAAGATATTTTATAATATTACGGAGTTTGCCATTTTCCGGTGACATATTTTTTAAACAATCCAAATACGATGGTTGTACAATGTATCATTAAGATTTTATAATCTAACAGGGTTTATTACAAAATTTCGGTGACATTGACAATCGAGATGAAAGCTGAGTTGAAAACATGAGATATGTGCTACCTATAGAAATTTCTGCGGTGAGCACAAATTAAAATAAAGTCCATAACTTGATGATGAACATTTTTACGAAATACATAAATAGGCATTCAAACAGAAGTGTTATTGAAATGAAACTTTGTGGCTGAGGAAAAAAGATTACCAAACATACGAGCCATTGACGTATGGACTTATGGTTTCGTGATAGCTTAAGGAAACCTAGAGAAGCCATATGGACAATTTAAAGTGAGTAATAGTGTACTGAACTACCGATAGCCCACAACATTATGTTCTAATCATAGAACCTTTATCTGTCACCTTTATTTGAAAAATTTCAGTTAACAACATCAGTCTCTTCTCTACTCAATCCTGCCGAGGGGTATAAGGCAGTGAACGCAAATAAAACATGGAAGCATTACTTCAAGGGATCTAAGCACGAATCGTGACCCAAAAATCCAAACAGACTCACACATCGAAACCTCGTCGCTGATTCGCCGAACCACACCAACGACATTATTGCTAATACGATGCACAGTTAAAAATTGACCTTATTTACCAAGTATTTGGGTTTAAATTACCATGTATTGAATAGGCCGTGTAACTAAACACGTGAGCGGCGCAATCGGGAAGCCCCGCCTACCGCGGCGCAATGTGCTTTGGGTCATTTTTTTGAGTTAGGAATGCTTCCATGTTTTATTTGCGTTCACTGGTATAAGGTAAAAATAGGATAGTTGCCTCGATTTTAATTACTCTATTTTCTCGGATAAATCACTTGTTATTTTGTTTATAAATCGAGATACTACAACATTGCCACTATAGTTGACCGTCTTGCATGTATCTGTGCGATTGCATGGGAAGGCAAGGTGCGAACAAATTTTCTGAGTGACAAAAGTCCTCTTTTTCGGCATGGCATCTATACTAAATGTAATTTATATAGATTAAGGAAACTATTCCCTATGTGATTGATCGGTTTTACGAATAAAATATATCGCTTTTTAAACAGATATCAAGGAAAGTCTGTCAAGTATCCGGCTTTAATCCTAGTGTCTAGATGTCAGAAAAGCAGTTAAGTACTTCATATTAAATATTGGTCTTCAGCCGCATCTTATGGAGTCTGGAAGCCGATCCATATGAGCAAATTAGGTAAAGAAAGGGTCTGAAATGATCAGAACGCCTCATGATAAAACTATTAGTCAACCATTTGGTAGCAGCGCAGAATGCGTAGGCAGGATTAATATTTAGCCGATCGTTAATGCTATTTCAAAGCAGCGACGCAAAAAAAAGAGCGATAGTCTTTGAAATAATGGTAAGATCTTTATTTTCAAAGACTATCGCGTCTTTTTTTGCCTAAGAGAAATCTGCCGTAACCAACTAGATTACATAAAAATAAATGCTTTTGATGCAATCAAGTTGGCTATGGAAACGTTCTTTAATCAGATCCTAATGCATGACAGTTTCTATAAGGTTTTGGGCATGTTGCCAAGCTGTCAGATGTTTCTACGTATTGTTTATTTACTCATCTTTATGACGACGTTTTCTTGGCTGCTTCATTTGAAATTGTAATTGTAGTGTTAAGTGTCGGAAAGTGTGTTCTTAGGTCTCATCGTTTCTCCTGTTTGATGTTTGCATTTAGAAAATATATTTTGAGCTTCGTCCGTCGTACCCTAGGGTACATATAGAAACTCCTAGATTCATTCATAGTTAGGTAAGTAACCTAGTAAATCTCCAGCTAGGGCCCGCACTTGCATGTGGCTTCCGTAATATAAATAGTAAAGCCTCCAGCCAGAGCCCGGACTTGCATGTGGCGGCCTTAATATAAATATTAAACCTTCCAGCCAGGGCTCGGAGTGGCCTGTGGCGGCCTCAATATAAATATTAAAGACTCCAGCCAGGGCCCGCACTTGCCTGTGGCGGCCTTGATATAAATATTAAAGCCTCCAGTCGGGGCACCTAGTAATCTGTAATTCAGAAACCTTTTATATACGTTTGTCAAATGAATGGTATCATTTCTAACCTAGAAGTAGTATAGTACCACTCCTCGAAGGAGTCTAGCGGAAACGAATTTCAATAGTAACCCACTGCATAACCCAAAAAAATAATGTTTTAATGAACCTCGAGTCCGTTCACGGATTATTTCCACTCTGAATTTTATTAAAATTCACGAAATGTAGTTTTACATTATTGATTTTTGCCAGAAAAAAAAAGAACTGTGATGTCGATAAAGAAAAATTGGCAGTTCCAGTTTTCTCATTGGTTATTATTTAAAGCATAGATAACTAACAAAATGTTCCATAGACATGTCGCCATGGACGGACCTCCGAAATGTGTCGAACGCACGGGGCGCGCGAAAGCGGCCGGATGTCTGCGCGTGCCGCTCTGCGTCTGCGCATCGCTAATGCACTGTCAAACTTTTCTCTAGAGGAATTTCCGTACGATTGATACGCGAGTCTGATCGATTGTTGAAGCGATAAACTGTTTGAGAGTTCGGAGCGTCCTTGGTTTTAGTCGGATTGGTTTCGTTACTCTTACGATGCATATTAAAACTTAAAAGTTGTATTTTAAATAGGAACTTCTGAGATGTTTAATGAGACTTTTTATTTAATAAACACACATTTCATTTATGTAACTTACAATAAGCCCTACTGCAATATCTGAAGGTTTTGCTGAATTGATTGATTTGAATTTCAAATAAACTTCCTGCGTTTTTTAAGCCTAAAGTAGATGGATGGATTTGAATGGATTTGGATATTATTTGTATGGTATACCCTTTTTTAGTAGTGTAGAAATCCTCATAGATATCTACGCTCCGTCTGGGGAAGACGGACTGTTATGTCGGACTCTTACCGACTAAAACCCTCTCAGTCTCTACCGTTACCATGAATCGGGAGCCCGGGATACAATTAAATTAACGCGCCCCCCGACTTCTTCCCGTAGTTTGGTGAAGATTTGATGAAGAACAGAGAGAGAAAACGGAACTCTTCAGTAAATGACAGCAAATCTTCCGGGATTGCTGAAATAAATCGCATGTGCTGTGATGGGTACGTTTAGGTGCGGGGTGTCACCGCTAAAAAGTGACAAATAAAAAAAGTTTTTTTTACAAAAAAATACTATCGACATCTAAACAAACAAAAAAAAAAAAAACACAAAAAGTATAAAATAACTTTAATTTCGGAAGTTGGTGTTTAAAAATCGAAGAAACTACTAATAACACTGACTTCTGAAATTAAAGTTATTTTATACTTCTTGTGTTTTTTTTTTGTTCAGAAGTCAGTTGCATATTTGCCAACAAAAAAATTCTACCAGTCAACCTATGGGCGATGTTTCACACAATCTATCAATCGATTCTCAGGTCTTATAATTATCTTTCCTCTTACTTGCCATCCCCATGCATACCTACTCAAACTCTTCCGAATGACTGTTTCCACATCAATAAAATCCAATTAATCCAAAAGAAAATCATGATCACAGCAACACTATAAAGTCGCATAAACCTAATGAGATGCCCCGGCTAATTAATCGGTAATTGCTTTTACCTCCCACGTCGAACAGCGTCGGACGGCAAGCATAGTCGGAGCACGTGCTGTTTTGTATTATAATTCATTAGTGTTTTTCCAGTGAAAACGACGAATACGTTGAGGGACGCGTAATAGTGTTGAGATGTTTATTTTATTGACTTGTCATAGAATCTTCGTCCTTGGACTATTGTCTTTTCGGCTAACAGTTATCAACACCGGATTTCCTGAAAGCCAATTCTCGTACTTGAGAGCGATTCAAATTCAAGTCGCAATATCATCTCAGCGACGTTCTATGCCAAAAAATCGTCCAAATATAAGAAAACTAGCTGACCCGCGCATCTTAGTCTACGTCACATTATGATCTAAAAGGGATCAAAATAAATGATTTTTGAATTTGAATGTGAATTAGAGAGTGAAAAAATCTATATTCACGACTTCCAACAATAAAAAAAAAAAATAATTTCGAATCAGTAGTTCCTGAGATTAGTGTGTTCAAACAAACAAACAAACACCAAAAAAAACTCTAGCTTCATAATATTATATGTTATGATTAGTGGAGTTTTACAGTTTGCTTCTGTGATGCAAATGTTTTCACATTTTAGAAATACGTGAAGCCCTTCCTCAATGACCCCACTAAGCCGAGGCCCGTGTCCCACAGGGGATGTTTTTAATTAGTTTTAAGCCCTGGCTGGGGGCCTTTTTTTTTTTTTTTTTTTTTTTGGATGGGAAATCATCAAATGACCCCTCCCGCCCTGGGTGGAGCGGTAGGGAGTGTCAGACTTTTTACTGACTAAAACCCACCCGTGCTCCTCCATGTGCCCTTTGCGTTCCAGGGCCGCGGTAACTCTTTCGAACAAATTCCGCAACCCTAGCAGGCACCGACCCTATGGGGCCCCTTCCCTGGTGCTGACGGCTCCTTGAGGCGCGCGTGAAGCACAACGCGTCGTCGACTCAGCCTGGTATTGGACGGCGAGCCACCCACGCTCACCGTCCACAGGCATCAGCCACTGCGCAATAGCACAGCGGCCGACTTGCCTCTGGAGGGGGCCGAAATGGGACCATTACTGGCACTCCATCTCAGCACCCTCCCGAGTGTTGGGAGTCGCAGCACCCGCAGCAGAAGCGGCAGTGGCGGCGACGGAAGCCGCGGCGGCGGCAGAGGCGGCGGCGGCGGCGGACCTCTTGCCCTTTGTCGGGGCGGATGGCGCGCAGGCCCTTCCCCCAGCCCAGTGCTCGGCCGGCTTGCCAGCAGCCGCACATGCACTGCAGTGCGGCGTGGCCTTACACGAGCCGGCCCGATGACCGGGCTGACCACAGCGGAAACAAAGACCGCTGCGGTCCACCTCCGAGGGGCACATAGCTCCCGTGTGGTTGCCCACATGGCAGCGGTAGCACCTCAGAGGTCTGGGTTCCAGCAGTTTTACCCGCGCAGAAACCCACCCCACCAAGAGCCTTCGACCCTCCGACACCGTTCTGGCCGCCGTCACGGGGCAGCTAACCACAAGGGTTTGCATGCCCGTGTTGTCAGGCCGGAGGGTGCCCGCCTTGACGAGCTCGGCAGAGCACCCCCCAGTCCTGGCGACGGCGGCCACAACCTCCTCCTCCGTCACGGAGTCATCCAGGCCCACTATGCGCATGTCAATGCACTTAGTCGGCCTGGACACTCGAACCTCGTCCGCGGGGAGGACCTCCTTAAGCCTTTCGGCCAGGGCGTCCGCGAACGGGCCGCTCTCCGCTCCGGCGAGCTCGAGCTTCCGGGCACCGGTCAGGGTTCTCCTGATCCCGATGCCCCCGGTGATGCCCAGCTCCCGGAGGTTCACCGCCTCCTTCGCCCGCTTCATCAGGGCGAGGTACGTCACGCCCCTCTGTTCCGCTTCCGGCTGCAGTGTTAAAACTACAGCCGCGGACTTCGGGGCGCGGAGCCTCGCCGCGATGGCGTTGGCCTTCCGCCGCTGCCTCTTGGCCTTGCTCCTGGCCGCCTTTTTTTGTCGCCGCTTCTCTCCGGCAACCTGCCACTCGGCCTCGGCCGCAGGAGGGTCCGAAGGTGGCGGTGGGGGCGGCTGCGAAGCCACTGGTGCAGCAGCCTTAGCCACTCCCCCTCCAGCCTTCCTCCTTCCCCTCTTCGCCGGGGCCGACTTGGTCGTCGCCGGCGTCGCAGGCGCCGGCGTCACAGGCGCTGGCGTGGCTCCCAGCCTTGGCCTTCGCCTGGCCGGACGTTCCCGGGCCAGCAGCCACCGCGGCTGCGTACGAAGCCGCCTTCTGCTGTCCCGGGGGCCTCTGTGCCGCCGCCAACGGGGGACGCCGGATCATGTCCTCCAAGACGGACACCTGCCTCCGGAAGGGAGCCAGCTCCTGCCGCACCAAGCTCCGCACCTGGCTCAGCACTTGGCTCCCCTCCAGCGCCGCCGGACTCGGCCCCCCCTGCGGCTCCTCCGAGGCCGCTCTGGCCATGCCAGCCAGGTCCCTCCGGAGCGACTCATTCTCCGCAATGAGTCGCTCCGTTACGGCCGCGAGGCGGGCGACCTCCGCCCGCAACTCTGTCGCCTCTCCGGACCCGCCGACGTTGGCCGCCGCTGCCGCCAGAATTGACGCTTTGGCCGCATTAATGGCCTCCCGCTTGGAGGACTGTTTCCGCTTGAAGGCCACAGCGCGGATCGCGGCCTCCACGACCTCCGCAAACTGGGCCTTCTTCTCTTCGGCCGTGTGAGGTGCCTCTCCCGGGGACTCTTCGTCGTCAGAGTCGAGAGGAGGCGGAAGAGTAGAGGGAGCCCCACGACCGCTCCCTCCAGGGCGACGCCCCTCCTCCACCAACCTCTCGGCCCGACGCCCCACCTCCCGGGTAGAGGGAGCCAGCCCCCTCCCTGCCTCACTGCCCCTGCCCCGCCTTGCGGTGGGGATTTTCCGGGCGGAGGCAAACTCGCCCTCGGAGGACGACCCGCTGTCATCCTCCCGTCTGGGCCGCTTGCGGAAGAGCTTGACGCCCTCCACAGCAGCCCCCCCTCCTTTGTCTCCAGAGCCCGCCGAGCTGACCGTTACTAGGTCAAGTGCAGAGCCAGAATCTGACCCTGCACCTCCCCGGCGCTCAGGCGAACTCCCCGCATCACAACCGAACGCCATCAGCTCCTTGAAAGAAGCGGATCCGGATGACGTCGATTCTGAGCCTCCTCGGCTCCTGTTGCCACTGGCAAGCGGAAGACGTTTGGTGCCCACCCCAGAGTACGGAGGGCAGCCCGCCGAAGCGGGGTGGGATTCCCCGACCGCTGAGCAGTCGGGACCCACCTGGGGACTCATTTTGCAAGCGTCTTTTTTCATTTTTGTTCCTTTTAAGGGTGTGGTCCCTTTTCGCTCCGCCCCTTCTCAGGGCCCTCTCTTCTAACCTCCCCTCTCCACCTGCTCGCTGCTCTCTCAGTCACGTCTGATGATCAGACGCGTACCAGAGAGCAGCGAGCAAGCGTGTGTCTCTCTTGGTCTGATCCCTCACTTGCGACCTTCCGGCATGAGTGGCTCTACCGGGAAAGCTCGCAAGATCATTGGGACACTCAAGCCCCACCACGACGACAACGTGGAGACACATTCGGTGGGGCTGGCTGGGGGCCTTAAATTCATTTGAGGCCACCACAGGAACAATCGGTTAAGCAGTAACCAGCCTTAGTGTGTTGAACTGCGAGTGGTCCTATCAAAAAAAAATCACTACCAAAATATTATACTACCTCATAATTTTACGTTATACCTAATGATGTCAGCTTGTTTGAATTTTTTACAGATGAATAGACTGGTAGTGTCTGCCCAGTTAACTGGCCACGGTTCACTTCAAGGTCAATGTCAATTAAAAATAAAATTTCATTTATTTCGGGTAACCAACAACCATAACATACACACCTTACGGGCTACTTACATATTTATATGATCTTATTAAGCCTTATAACCTCTTAAGACCCGTATTTGCACAGAGTGTACTTTAATCCTTATTTTATTCTTCATTTACCTTATTTGTTGGAGCAAACAGGTAAAGTATATAGGGAATAATATAGCTATACTAGAAACAAAATAAAGCATTAAAAAAAAACTATCAAGCCTGTGGTTTTTGTGGTTTAACTACTTTACATTGTTTTTATTTAACACGATGTGGTAGGAAAGGTATCTTATTACCTAGTTAATTGTGCTTAGTTACAATTTGCAATACGATTCAAGCTTGGTGTACGTCAGCTGCAATGATAACATTATATTTCTAACTTTGGTATAATTTAGACTAAACCTACATAAGTACCTCATTTCGGAGATTTACACCTTCCTCTATTATCGCTCCTGCTAAATATTGTCAAAATCTATTTTGTGGTTAAGAAGAACGCTGAAAAACAAACTGGCCTACAGCGACTTTGTTTTGTAATATTATTTAGAGATAGTAAATAAATAAAATTGTAGGTATAATTTTTGATATCCGTTAGTACCTCAAAAGAAAAAACGGAATCCCAATCATCAATCTAGTCCTTTTTTCTCAGAAACGCGTCGAGGTATCAAGATGAAATGAATACCAAATAATGTAGGACTATAAGTAGTCTTTTGGATCTCGAAAAAAAAATGAAGCTTCTAAGTCAACACAATAATAAAATACCGCCATTTCTGCAAAATAATTTGGATACTTAGCAAACAAATTAAAACCTGCATAGGGTACTTTCCGCTGAAAGAGATTCACGTCACAAATTCACTCTTTTAAGTGATGAGTAATCTCATCAAGAGAATTAGTTCGCTCTGGGCGGAGCGAAAGGGAGTGTCAGACTCTTACTGACTAAAACCCACCTGTGATCCTTCTTGTGCCCTTTGCGTTCCAGCGGGCGTACCATGAGGTGTTAAAACGTGAGTCTTCCGAGCGAGAAAGAGAGATAGACTCACGTTTTAAGACGTCATGGTACGCCCGCAGGGCCGCGGTGACTCTTTTGAACAAATTCCCCAACCCTAGCACCGAACTCCTAACATCTTAACTTTCTCTTTATACTTAATATCATTTTGTGTAAATAGAGGCTCGGGGGCGTAATTTTAAAATGATGTAGGTATATTCCCTCTCCTAGAGAGGAGGCCTGTGTCTCAGCAGTGGGAACATTAAAAGGCTGATTATGCTATGCTTATGCTATAGGTATAAGGATCATTTGCATATGCATCGCAGTCGCAAACTGCCAAAAATACCTCCTACTTACCATAATTTTAATAAAAAAAAATTACTTTGGGGGCTGAGATAATACAGCTACTCGAATCTGAACGCTTGTGAGCTGGGAGTTGCCTTCCTTCCTTCATGTCTTAAAGAAAGGAGACCGGTAGCTGTATCGCAGCAGTAGGAACATTTTCAGCCTATACTGGCACTTGGTCCACAAAATTCTTTTTTCATACTTACGTCACGTCATCAGGAGTACCAACTGCACCGCGCAAACCTCTGCCCCTCCCAGCTCTGCTCTTGCCAACTTTCCACCTGATTCATCCGCCAGGTGGCAGCTAATTGGCAATCGATAATGATCGCTTGCGCAGCCGATTAACATTCCTCTCGCTGACGGGCCCTCTGACAATTAAGTAATGCGCTTTCCCTTATCGGTTAATGTCGCTAATATGTAGTGTTATGCAATTAGTTTTATTTGGTTTGAGAGGCAAATGTGGTGTAGGTACATAATACTTGAAGGTCCTTAATTTACAGATAGGAACGTGAGATAGAAATTTATGCTCGCTCTCTAGGAGTGGTGTGTTTACTTTTGATGATAGACTAATTATTATCTTATTATTTCATTTGTTTTTAATAAAAATATAATGTAATATTCAATCATTTATATCCTTATAGCGTCTCAACTTAACATCTTGACAAATCTTTAAACAAGTTATGAACACTCGGACTCGGAGAGTTTCAACCCCAAACGGCTCGAAAATATATCTACCAACGAGGTTATTATATTTCCGCCGCTTGAGGGATCTCCGCAGCTGCAGCGGCAGCGCCAGCACAGCACGATGAGCTAGGAAGATGGGATGGCGCAAGAGTATCGATAAAAGTGATTAATTGGATTTTTTGCTCAACTGCCCATAATGAGGGTAACTTGTAGCCTACACGGGTGTATTGAACACTTGCGGACAAATGCGATATTATTAGATTCGATCCGTCTTCAGTGCCGAAGTAATATTCTTTGAATTTATCTTTGTCGTACAAAGAAAACTCGACCGCGAACAAACTACAAAAAAGTTCCAAACAAATCACTTTTCAAACAGTCTGATGCAGCTAGTGGCACCAAATCTGTGATTGAATGGACATATTTAAATATGAAAACGGAGGTATTTTGCAATTTTCCCATTCAATGACACTTTTGGTGTACTCAAAATATGATTATTCAATTGAGAATAGCCAAAAATGAAAGAATAACCAAATATCATACTTCGGGCCAATATACGACGGCTCCACAATTTTTATGTATGTTCCGTTTCACATGTAGTTTCAAAACTGTATCGAGGTTACCCAGGGACGAAGTCAGTTTGTGAGATAGTGTTCAGTCACAGGCGATACGCAGTTCGTTTACGAACGAATCCAGTAGGTCCTGTCCTCTTCAGATTCGTCCAACTGGCCTCGTGTCCCATATCTGCCCGAATAATCACGGAAACAGCCGAAAATCTTCGTCTCCAATATTATGATCCTATTACGTCAATGTATGCTCCACATACGTAAGAACCGGCCATCTTCGGCCTCCATCGGGCACCTTCGGGCGGACGCGAGCTGACCCGGCCCGTCTAGGTCCCGATGAATATGCAATTCCATCTTTATTACGTCCTCCACTACAGTACAAAGATGTACCTACTACAGTGTTCATTATACGATCGAATTACGAAGTGTTTTGTTCATGTTTTTGATCAGAGGGCTAGATCTACTTATTTTTAAGCAATTTTCGCATTTGCATCTCAGTAGCAATCAGTTAGAAAAGCCTCAATTTAAATACATTTTTGACAAGTTGCGACTGACACGCGGATGCGAACGTTGCTTAAAAATTGGTAGAAATGGCACTCAGATGCTAGCCTGTAGCCAGTTCTATTTTAATTTGTTTTTGGATCCATATTAACATCGATAGCTTTTATTTCGAGGTGAAAAATCATAAGCATTTGATTTAGACAAGGGTGCGTTAGCAATGGTTCACACATACAGCCAGATAGTTACTTTTGCATTATAGTAACTATCTATCAGTCTGTTCCTTTTCACATCTTAAAGTCCTAAACGGATTTGTATGAAAATGGACCCACGGGTAAGCCATATCGTGGAATAGGGCATAGGATATTATATACTTTTTATCTCAGGAATAGGCATGTTCCCTTGAGATAAGTTTCAAACACGCGGATGAAGCCGTTGGCAGAATTCAAATGCTAACCAAAAGAAAGATCAAATTGAAAGAAGTGAATGATAACAATTGACAAACGAGAGTGAAAGAGGAACATTATGTTGAACCGAAATCAAGTAACATGGTACAACTACAGGAAGATGACGCCGAAATAACATCAGAAAAATCCACAGTAGGTAAGTAGTAAATTCACACCAAAAAGCACTGACCCTATATGGGGCCCTGTCTTCTTTGCTAAGTAGTAAATTCACACCTACAACCGAGTATTAACTTGTAAATGAAGTTAATATAGATGTAAGAGCTACATATACATAGATATATCAGCATCGTGGATAAATGCAAAGTCATAATTATACGTTGGAGCTGAATGTCAATCGATTCAGAAGGGTCACGGTAACTGGAGACTGCGGGAGTCACTGATAAACATGTTATTGTTTTTGGAGCAGCTACAAATGACGACACCTAAATTAGCTAATTTTGTTTCTGCTGAGCAGTCAAACTAGCTGTATGCTGGCTAGATTATTTTATTATTTTTGAAAGATTTGCATTTGATCAATTTCTGATGGTAAGCGACAAAGAGGTCGACGACGAAGTATCCTTGTTAAGAGAATGAATAAGTTAAGAAACTTATTCATTCTTGACTTAAACTCGCCTAGATTTTAGCTTGAGAAACACAGAATCACGCAAGCAATTGCACTCCTTAGCTGTGCGCACAATGATTATATTTCCATAGTGATATATATTCTTTGCATCTCGGTTTAACTATGATATATACCTATATCATATATATTAGAGACGCCCACAACAACAAGAGACGACAACAACCACGAATAGTAATTTGGCCGAATAACGAATGTTCGGCGAGGTTCTTGGCCTAGCGCCAAACATTCGGCAGCCGAATATTCGGCCAAACTTAGTACTTTCCGCGAGCGTCAAGTCACAACTCGTCACCATTCGAGTTTAAAGTTAAATGCGAAAGTAAATCTGTTTATCACGATTTCACGCCAAAACTGCTGAAACGATTTAAATGAAAGTTGGTACACAAATACTGTAGAGCCTTAGAAAGGACATGAGCTATAAATTATGGTTAACCATATTTGGCCGAATATCAAATAGCGAAAAAAAGTGGCCGAACGGCCGAATACCGAATAGTTGCCGAATATTCATGGCATCTCTAATATGTATTTACAAAGCAAGTTTTTTTTTTAATATTCATGTTTTCCAAGATCTATCTTCCGCGGTCTGCCAAGGGATATTTATTAAATTATTCACATTTCACCTATAACTAACTTAGTAGCTCTCGTGAACCTATTTCCTGTTTCCACCCGCAACAAGAGCAAAGATCCAAAACCGCATCAAAACAAAATATAAACCCCATAGATTCATCAATTTAATAGGTAGAAATAGGCAGACAGTTACTTACCTACAGGCTGAATCTGACGTCACCATGACCCAAAAAGTCGTCCAGAAATCAGCAAATTAGTCATTTCGGTGAGCAGCGAGGTAGCCGAGTAGCCATAGTCGTGGGAAAACCCGGTATTTCACGATTCCCGTGGCCAGTGAGTGTTTCTAGCAAAACTGCACAATGAGAGATCACAATACATGACGTTCTTAGAAGTGAGCGGTGCCGTTGATTCGTCTTAAGGAGATGTCGGTGTAATTATATGAAGGCAGGAAACTTTTCGCGGTATTTGTTTTGTAGTTCACACGGTTTTTTTTATAGCCTAGTGATATTTCGTATTGGTAAGTTTTTATACGGTAAATTAGGTATTTTGATTGATTGATTAGAAATTATTGTCTGGGTGATATATCCAATAAGGGGTTGTGAGAGCCTCATATATTTTTCAAAACGTTAATTATTAATTTAAGGAATAACTTGCCATTCAACGTGGCAATGCTGCCACGTTGTCAGTGTTCTGGATACGTTTCCGCATGATAGTAATATGGAGGTATACTTCGACGCCTAAGTGTATTTTGTTCAAGTTATAAATAAATATATGTATATCACCGCAAAATTGCAGACTCCGTAAGTAATTTAATTTAAAGTAATAGTTTTGTATAGAATAATCCCACCCAAATTCAATGTTTCCAATGTATCCGTGGCTTATTAAGAAAAAAATAGTTAACAATTTCTTTATAAGATTCCTGTCTTCAAAAACTGAGCTTAAAATTTTGGGAATTATCTGGTATTATTTTTTTTGCTCATAGGTTACTGGAAAATCAATAAGAAGTCTATGGGTTCAAAGCTATACGTTACTCGCAGAGTCGCAGCTGGCCAGTTTGAGTTTCTTGACATACATACATACTTGACAGATCTGAAAAACCAAAGTAACGATGACAGATATGGCTAAAAGGGTAACACTGATAAAAATTGATGCAGAACTATGCAAGTTCAGAAAGAAAAAAGAACACGCCCATCCCTAGTAATTTCAAATAGGCGACACCCCATATGATGATGAAGCTGCTAAAGGCAAAATATCCAGAGAATACTACAACGTAGATAAAATACTACGAATACTATAGTAAAACACGTGTAGAACAATATTTCTCACGGTAGCTGTTTACCGGAATGTGTGAGATGATCTGTGTTAGGGCTGGCAAAAAATATTACTATCCGATTAATAAATAAGCGATTGCTTGGATAGTAATATTTTTTTTCAGCGAAACCTGAGATACCTTTGCCTTTTTGACCTCGCATAAGTTATTTTTTTATGTTTTTAGATTTTATTGCTTCATCATTATTGTATTTGTTTTTTTTGGTCCTTTGCAAATTCTTAATATTGTTTTTCTTGATTTTCTTTTGCATTCATTTTATAGGCAGTCGATAAGATTAGTTGCGAGCTCTAAGTCTTACCCAAGACTTGGGTTTTGGAAGACAGATAGTCGCTACAAGTAAAGTACTGACAATCATATATAAATAGATAAGCAAGAAACTAACCATAGTTAATTTATGTAGTTGTAAAATGCTAGGCAGCTGATAACTATTTGGCCGTTATTCTATCATTTAAAAATGATGACGAGCGAAATCAATTGATTTCACACTAAAATGTTCGTCCTTGACATTAAAACGGCATTAATAATTTTTACATCAATTTAAATTAGTTTGAACATTAAATTTTAATGTATTTTAATATGAGTTTTTTAAGCAGAATAAATAGTTTTTCTTTGGGGTTGTATGGCCATCTGCCTTCGTTACGACGTTTAATGTCATCACGATTCCGTCATGTGATAAAGGCTGAGCTTTACAGTAAAAATAAAACTATTTCTGAACGTATTCACGGTGGCAATTAAACTTTCTAGTAGAGAGGTTGTCATCATCGTAGTAGGATGTTTGCGGGGCAATCATGGTTGCGGGTGGCGAGCTATAGGTGGCTCACCGTCCGATAGCAACCAGGCCCGTGTCGACGGCGCGTCGTGTTCCACGCGCGCCTCAAAGAGCCGTCAGCAAAGAAGACGGGGCCCCATAGGGTCAGTGCCTGCTAGGGTTGCGGAATTTGTTCGAAAGAGTCACCGCGACCCTGGAACGCAAAGGGCACAAGAAGGATCACGGGTGGGTTTTAGTAAGTAAGAGTCCGACACTCCCTTCCGCTCCGCCCAGAGCGGGAGAAGTCATCTGATGATTTCCCATCCAAAAAAAGGGGTAATCATGGCAAGATATTGTTTAAGATAACACATTCAGAGATTATTGTCTAGAATTGGTCTAAAAAAGAGAATAAAAATAGCTCAGGAAAACTTTGTATCCAGAAGTATTGTAAAACATCTATCTATCTATACTTATAATAAATCTGTAGAGAGGTCAATTCTGTACAAGGAATATATTTTCAAAATAACTATCAGGGGGTGATTAGTGATCGATACTGGTGCCAAAAACGCAATCAGTAAAATTTTTGTCTGTCTGTCTGTCTGTCTGTCTGTCTGTCTGTATGTTCTTTATAGAAACAAAAACTACTCGACCGATTTTAACCAAACTTGGTGCAATTATTCTTCATACTCCTGGGCAGGTTATAGTATACTTTTCATCACGCTACAATCAATAGGAGCAGAGCAGTGAAGGAAAATGTTGGGAAAACTGAAGAAGTTACTCCATTTTTTAAGCTTCCGTCGCGTGTGTATCCTTTATGGTTAAAGTTACATAGAAATCATGTATTACGGAAATGTTCTACATAAAATTATCTAAAAAATATCCCGAAACAGCATGTCTATCTTTTGTCAATTTTAAACCGATCGGGCTGAGAGTTTCAAATCGGGGGTAAAGTAACTATTCCACGCGGACGAAGTCGCTGGCAGAAGCTAGTAGACAAATAAAATCGTAGTTTATTTCACGTGACAGCCCTAAATTAGTGCAGAATCAACACGCGGTTACTATAGAGAGCACACCTGAGCTCGTAGCTAAGTAAACATCCTACACAGCGAGACAGTATTATGTGCCCTATCATTGTGCTAGACTTTATTTGTGTTTACTGGGTTTAGGCTAAATTTGAAAGGATGAATGGAGAAAAGTAAATGGCATGCCTCGCTCCCAAGTTGATCTCTGAGGAAATAGTAAAAATGACATTCTATCTGCGATGAGGATTGTTGAAATGCAGTGACATTTTTACAGCGTTTGACAATCCTTTCATTTTTGTCAGTTTCTTTCGCCACGGTGGCAGAATATCACTTTTCTAGAATACCAACTGCATCTGTCACCTATTTTCTAAGCTCGTGGTTACATAAGAGCCGCACGGGACGATCTTTGAGATAAAACAACGCTTGCCGAGGTTGCTCTGTGAATAGGCTTCTCCGAACCTCGGGAAGCACACTAATCTGATGGTGGATGGATCTGGTGGTCATTTGCAGATTGTTGAAAGTCTTTTGCGGGTAGTCAGTAGCAGGTAATCTGATACTGTTATCAGATTACCTGCTACTGACTGTAACACAATACCCCTTGGCAAGACTGTTCTTGCCAAGGGGTATCGTGTTACCCAGTTACTGGGTTTTAGAGGTCAGATAAGCAGTCTCTCCCTTTCTTTGTGCAGCCACTCAGGAGTTGACTTAGCTATTATTCTAATTTTATCTGGTAACTAGCTGCTGCCCGCGACTTCGTCCCCGTGGAATCCCCGATTTTAAAACATTTTTTATCGCTGCTCCGCTCCTATTGGCTTAAGCGTGATGATATATAGCCTAAAGCCTTCCTCGATAAATGGTCTATTCAACCCAAAAAGAATTTCTAAAACAAGAAAAGAAATGCGTGTCTGCGGCGCGACTTCGTCACCGCCTTGGTTTTTCGACTAAATGATAATTGTCTTATCAGCTAATCAATGGCTTGTTTGTTTGAAAGCATAATGAAGATAGTGATATTTAAGATAACTTCCTTAAGATACTATATTTGTGCTATACTCTGTACCTTCTTGGGCCCCAAGTCTGCTATTACAATAGTGTCAGAATGGTCTATCATTGATCTCATAATGGTAGATTTTAACAAGTTTGGTAATCTACTAATGTAAAAGCGTCACTATGACTTTTCAATGGCCAACCACTGACACTCCATTGAAAGTAATGGCATAGAATGGTAATCTCGTACATAATGACAAATGAATGATAGACGTATACAGTAATCTGCTAAAATTTTGACAGTTCCTTTGATCAGTGGCCTACAATAGAACGAACGTCATTGTGCAGTCATTGCTTCTAATAGCTCGGTTATCAAAAAGTATTACGAGATCATTGACAGACCAATGATCGACCATTATGAATTTAGCAGATTACTAACTTTTAGCAAAATGACAATGGGATCGTGTTGGAATGACAAATTTATAAAAATAGCAGACTCGACTACTCGAGGCCCTGGATACTTGTACTGTGTATTGATCTCTCCGCAAAGCGATAAGGTCGTCAATAAGGTTGAGTTTTCAAGGATTGACAACTTTGGAGTTAGATGTCTGTCATATTGTACCTAGGTAGGTGAATTCCTAAAAAAATATTTTCTCATCATATTTCTTCTGGAACTGAAAGGAATGAGCAGAATATAGAATAAAAATATTAGTTTAGTTAGGCCTTCTAGCTTGTCTTAGTCTGTCTGAGAAAGAAAAGATTTTGCGAAGACCAACCTTCGAGGGGAGGAAGGGATGATTGTTTGTATGATAAAACTTGGTACGAAAATGTCCCTAAAAAAATAACAGATTCGTTTTTTGTTTATTTTCCAATTGTGGATAAGGGGATGTTAAATTTTGTACGGAAGTGTCGTTGAAATTCAGCATTCATGTTTTTGGATTTTCGGAAAAACCCGATTTATAAAAGCAGTACAAACTCTTAGGTAAATAAGAAGGATTTTTGATTTGTTGGATTAGGACAAGATGGTGCAAAGGAGTTCCATCTCGACAAACACCGGTAGCCAAGCCACTCTCCCAAGAAAATTACTTTAACACTTAATTAAAATATAATCTTTACACCACCCGAGCAATAAACAAAGCAATGAACGCAAAGTATAAACAAATAAACAAAAGAACAATTATCTCTCATTTGACGTCGCGCGCGTGCGTCGCAGAGCGGTAGTGTACGACAAACTAATGCACAATACCAAAACATTCGAAACTAAACCTTATGTTATCATGATAAGGTGCTCGCGCCATGTAAAGTTATCTTGGTATTCGTGTATAGATGCGCACGCAGGCTGCAAACGACCAATGACCGCGCTTTCACTGTCGTCCATCTTGCGGTATGATTTTGATTTTAAAATTGGAACGCCCAACGGTCGCTGTGCATGATTAGAATTAGTGATTTTCGGTTGCCAGGAATGTAGGTTTTATTATATTTCGTCAAAATTGCTGTTCAAAAACAGTGGTCATTTGAACAGTCTCATATAATTATGCAGAAATCTACTAGCATACTAGCTGGCCCTAAATAATAATAGTCCAATTGACCGAATTTTGATAATGGCTGCCGATCATAGAGTAGCCTAGCATACTACACAGGTGTCACACAGTCTCTGTTCCCTCAGTTCTATAGTGCGATGGGATGGCAATATGATACGAGTTGTATCTGGAGAGATAACAAGCGCAGAACTAACGGCCAACAAAAGCCATCAAGCTGCACATAAACGATCAAAGAGGCTTAAATATGTTATGAATATCGTTATTTTCGATGAAACAACAGTGCCTAATGTTACAGATCAGCTGTAGGTAAGTAGCGATAAGAGATTAGAAGATGCATGACTAAGGTCATGCATCTTCTAATCTGTTTATTAATCTCTATCTGTATAAAATGCCTGCGAAGCAAGACACAAAAAGGGAGGAGGCTGACGTAAAAGGTTGACACTGGTTGACAATGACCATTATGTAGACTAGCAGCGGGATTACCTAGTGTTGTAGATTTTACTTGTTTTAGTCGAGGTGTATTTCTATTTCGTCAGCCTTTAAAGGAAGAGTGATAAGACATCTTCTGGGGTCAACGAACAGTTTCCGATTGATTTCCTGCAACTGTTTAGAATATTGTGCTGTCGATATAAATCCCCAAGTTCGAAGCAGTACATCTCGAAATAAAAATAAAAATATTGTCCATGCAACAGATTGCATTGTACAAAGGATCACATTCCTCAACAGAAAACCGCAAGAAGCAAGAAGAAACAATATTATATAATGAGCAAATAGTCTCATAAACTATCGCTTTCTATACTATAAAGATCGTCGTAGTGAAACAAAGCATAATGCTAGTAAATAATAAAAAGCGTGGGGCTAACTGCAATGTGAGCATTTCGATCTCAAGACTACGAGCGTGACGGACGGAGTCATTTACACATACATATGCACGAGTAACTGGGCTGTTATACTTGTTATCTAGTGCAGGTTAGTTATGAGATGATTGGCTGGTTCATTTTTATTGAAAGAAATACTGTATTTTTCAGTTTGCGTGTAGAAGAACGGCTAGCACCTGAGGCTTTAGAAAAGTCACGTTCTGATTGATAAATGCTGTCGAAATGTTATGAGATCAAACCCATCGATTTTCGAATCTCGCATTCGATTCGAATGGCCCTTTTAGTAGGTATGCATTCCGTGAGTGTATCCGTGGCATCACAGGCAATATCAGAACACCAGCGCTGTGGTATTTATTAGATAAATATCGCAGCATATGCTGAGATAGGGACCTTTTTGCCCTCGCACAGTTTAGAAATAATATTAAGCTTTTGATTATGTATTTTGTGGTTTGTTTTGTTTTTTCTTTCTTTCTTTTTTCTAGTGTCTTTGATCTGTTTATTATGTTTAGCAACCTGTACATGTACTGCTCTACCACTGGTTTCGTTTTAAATTCTGGAACTTGCAAGTGGTCTTGCACAGCACAGCAAAGGAAGTGATACATGTCTTGTGAGGGGCTCCAGACACGCACTGCGTTTGGGATGGGCGGCCAACCTGACTCCGCTATCGTGATATCGAGATGTTCAGATTGGCTATACAGTTACCCATGGGCCCATGGGGGTAGATGTTTTACCGGGAATATGAAGCAAAGACGGGTGAAAAGATTGTTCAAATAACCGGGTCGATGACGGTTCGGGCTGCCATTTTTGCTACAACTTCTGCTGGGAGGAAAAAATATGAAGTATCACAATAAATTGTGCACTTAGGATGCCCGCTAAGATAAGGTGGATAATCTAAGACACACATCTACGCAACTAGGTATGAAGTTGGAATAGTATCCTCAAAGGACAAGTGGTAGCCAACTAGCCAATAGTTTTTCACATACCGATCGCCGGTTTTTTCTGCGTTCTTCAATAGGTAGGTGGCTACCATGAACAAAGTAAATGATCTAATAGCACCGGTTACTGAAGATAATAAATCAGCGGCCAGTGAAGCATGCCTGATGTGGAAACGTCGGCTCCAACACGAAATGTCGTGAAAAAATCGTGTCGTTTTCGTAACGAGCTGCGCCCGCGCTCCTGTCGATGTCAGTGATTTGTTGTGTGGGTTGCCAGCGCACAGAAACAGCAGGAGTATGTAAAAATGATAAGTTTTTTTTTATAAAATATAATATTTTTGTACAAAATAATCATATAATAATGAATTTCGTGGTCTAGTAGTAGTCTCTCGATCGTAGCATAATTTGAATATCTTATTTTTTAAATTCCACTAGATCTTCTCATGAAAGATTTAGAAATGGTGCTTTGACCATTACTTACGAGAATACTCATAAAATCGATTGCTCCGTAAGCAAAGATTGCTACAAGACTCATATTAAAAAATATACTGTAGTGTATCTGCACCAAGATTAATAATGACATTCAGGAATTATCAAACAAAAAAACATACAATTTGCGGCCTAGTTGCATTTTGTGATGTCGTCCAGGCAAACTGGAATGAATAGACCACCACTTCGTCCACACTTTCCCCCACACACCATTTTTCATTTACCAATATATTTCTCTCTAAAACCAGCAAATTTTCCTCACGGGCAACACCTCGTCGCCGCTCGGGTGAAGATATGGCGCGCCACAATCAGGATGCGCGCGCGACACGCAACCGATGCGTGCGCTCACGCATCGCGAGTGTACTCCAAGTGATTGGGATAGTTATTGATTGGCTGATTACACTGTACTTTGTGTCACTGAAAAAGTAGAGGCAAAGACACGGTGCAAGTGTCAGTTTTGCTGACATGAAATAGATTATGACAGCGATTCCAGAGTCTTGCTGTTTGGAAGCGCTCTCAGCAACAGATTTGCAACTGTAGTGAGCGTCAAGAGTTTAAAATAAAATAACATCTATTGCAATGTATTTGACCATGAATAGAATCGGTTGTGTGGGATTAATAGAGCATCTTGGCTCGGCGCCTTTATATAAATAGGGCAGGTTTGCGACAGCTTTTATATGTATAGCCAAGAGATGGCGATCGTTTTTGTTATTTTACCGCTACTTTGTTTTCTGAAGCGCTGAAACAATTCGAAAAATTATTTCACTGTTGGGAAGCCACACTATCCCCGGGTGACATAGGCTATATTTTATCCCCATATTTCCATGGGAACGAGAACTACGCGGGTGAAATCGCGGGGTGCTGCTCGTCTTCATATAAAATCCTACAGCTACCAAAGAAACCAAAAAACACAAGAACTTTTTAAATTGTGTTTTCAATAAAATAAATAAATTAAAACATAATAGAGACCTATTTATACGCCGGCATCAAAGGTCGAGGTGTCTGTGGGTGACATCACAAGGTCTCTGGATTAGTGAATATGTATTACTGAGCAGGGTCTAGTTTTCATAATATGAGGCGTTTCAGAAACGGTCAACAATTACTTAATGTGCCAAACCTTTTCCCAACTATTTTAGTGTTGGATTCTAGTTGTACTGGAAGCACATGAATAATATTTAGTATTTTTGTATGTAACGAATAAACTCAAAAACTACTGGACCGATTTCAAAAATTCTTTCACAACTAGAAAGCTACATTCACCCTGAGTGACATAGGCTATATTGTATCCCCGTATTCCCAGGGTAACGGGAAACACGCGGGTGAAACCGCGAACGCTGCTAGTATTTTATATGGGGCGACTACCTTTCTGCCCTCAATAACCCAGAAAAGGGTAACACGACTTCCCTTGGCAAGAATGGGTTTAGATTTTTCTGAATTCTGAGATTTTGTAATAGCTGTCAGTTGTGGATGACAGACGGGACCAACCTGCGTAGTTCCCGTTTCCGTGGGAATACGGGGAGAAAATATAGCCTATGTTACTAGCTGAAAATGTAGCTTTCATTGGTGGAAAAATGTTAAAAATCGGTCCAGTAGTTACAGAATTTATTCGGTACAAACAAGAAAAAAAATCTTTCCTCTTTATAATATTAGTAACTAGCTTCTGCCCGCGACTTCGTCCGCGTGGAATAGTTACTTTACCCCCGATTTTGAAACTCTCAGCCCGATCGGTTTAAAATTGACAAAGTTTCATACAAACGTTCATCCCCTATTTTATCCCCTTGGGTTAAGAAAGGATTTTGAAATAATCAAAATCCTTTCTTAGCGGATGCCTACGTCATAACATCTACCTGCATGCCAAATTTCAGTCCGATCCGTTCAGTGGTTGGGCTGTGCATTGATAGATCACTATTTGTGTGTGTGAAATATGTACAACTAACAACAAAAAAATAAATGAAAGTAAAGCTGAAATGCCTGTGCAAAATTATGTTATAATAACCTATACCTACTTCACTTAAAAATAAATACCTATAACTACGTATAACTAATTAATAAAATAACTACTAATTAATAAAAGTATCTACGCTTTTACCTACTTAATACTAAAAAACCAGAACATAAATTAGCCAAAACTAACCTATCTAAAAATCTATGCTCCTACTTCTACTACTACTTCACCTAAAAAGAAATAAAATTGAAACTATTAATAATTTGTAATTTGAACGAATATTTAAACATTACCAAAATAACTAATAAGTACCTATTTTATAAAATAGCAACAAAAGTTACACAAAAATAATCACAATAACATCTTACAGCATGATTCAGTATTAAAGCGCGACGGCGCGATGGCTTATTATTGTATTCATGTATAAGTTTGGTGTTTTTATACCGATTTCTATGATTCTTTTTTTATTGAATAGGTAATAATGTTAACTTTTTTTAATTAGGGATGAGTGAGAGTATTATAAACGTAAGAGTAAACAAATATAATCAGAAAGCTCTGAGGCTAAGCTATCGGGAGTTACACGTATTATTGTGAGTCAACCATAAAAGATAGACATATGCTGTAGTGGAATATTTTTTAGATAATTTTATGTAAAACATTTCCGTAATACATAATTTCTATGTAACTTTAACCATTAAAGCTACACACGCGACGGAAGCTTAAAAAATGGAGTAACTTCTCCCGTTTTCCCAACATTTTCCTTCACTGCTCTGCTCCTATTGATTGTAGCGTGATGATAAGTATACTATAACCTGCCCAGGAGTATGAAGAATAATTGCACCAAGTTTCGTTAAAATCGGTCGAGTAGTTTTTGTTTCTATAAAGAACATACAGACAGACAGACAGACAGACAAAAATTTTACTGATTGCATTTTTGGCACCAGTATCGATCACTAATCACCCCCTGATAGTTATTTTGAAAATATATTCCTTGTACAGAATTGACCTCTCTACAGATTTATTATAAGTATAGAAGATAGAAAATTTGGGCTGAAAAACACATCGAATGTGACGCTTTTATATTTTCAGCCGATGACTGATGAGTACTAGAAGTAAACCCTGTTATTTATAACCAATCTAAATTCTTATGTATTCGTAAAGTCCTCCTTATCAGATAATAACTAGAAAATATTTTGTACAGACACGAATCTTATCGTCGATATGAGATCGACGTATTATTTACGAATTACTGCAGCTGATTAGATAGAGAATCGAGAACAAACAGTCATTTGTGACAAATTCAGGTTTTCTGAGATTATAATATCTTTCAATTATGACGTGTGACGCAATCATTGGTCGTGTTTAAACTTGTTTGATTAACAAAAAGACGTACACAAAGTGACATTGTATTAGCTATATACATATTTTGATTATGATTGGAAAAAAATCCAAAATTTATGGTGTCCAGATTTTGGCCGCGACTTCGTATGTTTATATAGACGAAAGAAAGAAAGAAAAATAAATTTATTTGGCACATACAGATACACACAATATAATATACACCAAGAAGGACAGTTCATTTTAGGACAGTTACATTGTGTGATACGCGGCTGCGCCAAATAGGTCCAGTTCAGCAAAATGCCAGACAACTAGGAGCTGTCTGACTCTGGTTTCAACTGAACCTGACGTTGAAGTGCACGGATGTATATCCCGATATTATATCGATATCGATAGGGATTTCGGGAAATCCTCTCTTAGTGCTCCTCCACACACTCCAAGGAACTCATGTACTTACCAAATTTCAGCTACTAGTAGTTTCGGCTGTTCGATATCTGTCAGTAACACAATCACTTTTTTTTAACCGCCTTCTAAAAAAGGAGGAGCTTCTCAATTCGGATGTTTATATGTTTTTTTTTTAATGTTTGTTCGCGCATAACTCCGACGCTTGCCAACCGATTTGAAAAAATATTTTTTTGTTGGAAAGGGTATACTTCCCAAATGGTCCCATGAAAATTTTATCGAAATCGAACAAGCGGTTTTTTGTTAATTTCAATAAATGATAGCAAATCTGTCGGGATAGCTGAAATCGCATGTTTATTTATTGTTTACACCAATTTATACCACGTACGCTGTGATGGGTATGTTTAGCTGGGAGTGAACCACTAAAAAGGGAAAAATAAAAAATCTTTTTACAAAAAATACAACCGACTTCTAAACAAAAAAAAAAAATAACCAAAACGTACAAAATAACTTTAATTTCGGAAGTCGGTATGTTCAAAAACATGAAGCAACCAAAAACACCGAGTTCCGAAATTAAAGTTATTTTGTACTTTTTGTTTTTTTTTTGTTTAGAAGTCGTTTGTATTTTTTGTAAAAAGTTTTTTTTTATTTGACCACTCGCTGTTCAGTACGCTAAGGCTGGTTACTGCTTAACCGGACAATCCTGTGGTGACCTTAAGTGAATTTAAGGCCCCCAACAAGGGCAAAAAGCTAAAAACGACTTTAAAAGTTAAATGACCACTTCGCTAAGGGCATCCTCAGTGGGATATGGGCCTCGGCTTAACGGGGTCGTTGAGGGAGGGCAGCAAGGGACAGGCTGGGTCTGGTTTTGTCATTTCATCACTGAGTAACGGAAGAGTTTTATATATCACCGGAAAATTGCAAACTCCGTAAGATTGTAATATTCGATTATAATTCTTGATTTATGTATGTATGTATTTCAAGAGATAATTTTCAATACAATAAATCCCAACCAAATTCAATCGTATCTAATTTAGCTGTTTTTTATTCAGAAAAATGATTTTACAATTTTACGTGTCAGGTATTTTTACAATGTTACGGCGTTTTTATTATACAGCCGAAAGACGTCCACTGTTGGACATTGCATAGTCCCCAAGTGTCACCACATATGGATCGGTTCTACGCTCAGTGGGCGTACTACGAAGTGAAAATGCTATCATGATTCAGTGTGAGGGAAAGGGATAGTGCTATTCGTCTTGTGTAACTCCGTCTCTCTCTGAAACAGGAATCATGATGGATTTAAGACGTCATGGTAGGGCTGCTGTGCTTACGTAGTGAATCTCAATCATATAAGACTTGGCAATAGTTATTATTACTCATATGGACTCTTTGGTTAATGCCCAAGGGTTCTCGAACCAAACCGTTGTAACATTGAGAAGTCTGTAAATATATAACTGTGGAATGCCATTGCACACACGATATCCAAAGCATTTATTTCAAACTAGCAGCACCCCGTGGTTTTACCCGCGTAGTTCCCGTTCCCGTGGGAATATGGGGATAAAATATAGCCTATGTTACTCATGGTGAAAGTAGCTTTCTAGTAATGAAAGAATTTTTGAAATCGGTCCAGTAATTTTTGAGTTTATTCGTTACATACAAAAAACAAAACTTTCCTCTTTATAATATTAGTATAGATAGTATGGATAAACTAGTACATGCACTTTTAAATTGTCAAGGTCGGTCTGTCAAAAATTTGAAGCTATTTGCAGTGATACTCGTGTTATAGCTATTTGTACAGAAGATAATACTTACTTTCTCTTTGGTATACTAAATCTTTTCATATTTTGAGATTGCCATTCAGGTGTTTCTACAAACCGCCAGTCTAGTTCTCTCTAGTACTCAAGTTAATAGTAGGTACTGTGGAGTTTTAGTCTGTGGGAGTCCGGTCATAACGCAACAATTCTCCCAGATGGAGAGTAGCCAAAAGTAATTACAAAAAAAAGAGTGCCTTAAATAAGAGCATCAAGTGGAACAACAATCTCAAAGCAGTCCTTTAATTTCGTCGTAATGCATAGATACTGCAGCTGCAGACTGATAACGAAATTGGGTTTGATGATAAAATATTGAGTACCTACAATAACAATTTAGAACTGCATTGTACAGTTCTAGACACTGATTTAATTATTTCCTCATCAATCGGTGACATTTTTTTTTTGTGTTGACGTAAACAATTTTTTTTTAATTTTCTTCCATCCTCCATCTGATCTTCAATATCTAACATTTTCAGCAAAAGTGATAGAGCCGTGGAGCCATGGAGAGAGCAGTGGTGGCCGAGTGGTAACGGCCCCGACTTACGGATTGTAGTTAGGCCGCGCGGGTTCAAATCCAGCTAGGCGCATTACTTTGTGTAATTAATTTTATCAAAACGGCGAAAGAACACATCGTGAGGAAACCGGCATGTCCTAGAACCAAAAATTAGAAGACATGTGACATTCGCCAACCCTCACTGGGCCCGCGTGGTGGATTACGGCACATTCCCTCTCCTAGAGAGGAGGCCTGTGTCCCAGCAGTGGGAACATGAAAAGGCTGATTATGCTTTTTTATGCCATATTATTATGATAGAGCCAACGCTCTAGAAAGACTTTTTTTATAACGTTTTTTTTTCCTTTTTAGGACTTCGGTAATAACTGGAAGCACTCTCCGATCCGATTACGAAATATAAACTACACTAAATATTGCTGAGTGCCTTTAGCTATTTATCATCCCGAAAAAACACTGAACCACAGGAGCGAAGCTGCGAGACAAAGCCAGTGCGCCATGTATTTATTTACACGTACATACATTATTTAATACCCTCATTTAATCACAAGAACTTTACAGTTTTAAAAACAGAACGTGTTAATTGCCGCTGGGTGACCCGTCTCGCCCGTTCGCGCCCGACCTGCGCGCATTTGAATACAATGCGCCGGCGCAGGCTGGATGCTATGTTGAGTGCCGACAGTTGACGTGTTGTGTAGACGACTGTGTTATGAGGAGGAATTGATTATGGAGAGTATTTGATTTCGTTAGAATAGTTAAAGTTAATGAAATAGGTTGTTGTTCGAATGGAGTCTTAATTTAGGTTGATAGTGTGTGGTAAATATAGAAGAAGATGGTGGGGAGAGTAGAAAGATATTAGAAAAAAAAAATCGTGTGTTTTCCGAAATAGAAAACGTACCCTCATAGAGCATCTTAAGTAATCATAATTATAATCTACCAATGAATATGTTCCTTATGTTTGTTTGTACCTTGATGGTTTAAAGACGTCATAGGAGGTATCCTATGACGTCTTTAAACCATCAAGGTTCCAGTGTGAGAGAGAAACATTGCAATATCCCTCCTTTAATTGTTTTTATTCATTTAAATTCTATATTAGAGTGAACAGGCTTCTTCTGGGTAAGCTCATTCCATCGTGGACTTTGTCTCTGTCACCTGTGACCTAGACTACAGTCAAGAGCAAATATATTTAAAAATAAAAACAAAAAAATATATATATATATTTGAAACCGTTTGCTCGGTCACTCAAGCTTTACACAGCATCATGACTGGTAATATTGCTTAGACATTACACTGCTTTTTCTTTCAATGGCGTTTTTAATTTTGTATTAGGTATGTGTGTACACCAGATGGTTGATTGTCAAAAAAATGATTTTTCTTTCTTTCAGTTCAAATACCTAAACTATTAAAAAAATAATGGATACGCACTCTTTGTGACAAAGTGCAATGCCCTGTTCTAATTTCGGTAACAGTAAAACTTTGCAACTCAAAGTTACAATGATCTAGAACTTATTTGAGTAAACAAAAAAAGGTTAATTGATTAAATAAATCAAATGAATATAAATCAAATATGATGTTCTTTGTTTTCGTTATCTTGCGTGAAATAATAACAAAGGCTCGCAGCCGACAGCCGGCACAAGAAGTCGTTCGTATAATTGCATAAAGCCACTTTTCCACACGTTGCGTACGCGCTATGCAAATCTTGTGCGCCTGCGCAGCTGAGAGGCGGTTGAATAGGGTTGGCAGATATTAGGCTTTGTCGAGAGAAAGAAAATTAAATGTTGTTGTTTTCTCTCTTCCCTAGGGGTATCGTGTTACCCAGTTACTGGGTTGGCAACAGGTTGTTTTAGTTAATTATTAGGTCTACCAACAATTGTTTATACTACTTTAAAAACAAAATAAAACACGCTTTTAAACTCTACATAGTGCAACGATTACTAACAAAAAAACAATAAAAATCTAAACTTTTTATCATGTATTATCGACTTATGTATGAGACTTGAAAGAACGAATTTTATGCTTCTAAGTTTTTCTTAATAATGTTATTCTACTAAAACGGTTATTTTTGGTACGTAGCCGTTTGGCAATACTAGAAAAAAATATTTACAGAATATTTTTGAATAAGTGTTTCCTTATTTGAGATTTTTGTTGAAACAAAATTCATCAGTATATCTATAACAAGGTTTTTTCAGTGTTGCCAACCCTGGTGCCTGCCGCGCGTCTATTACTGAACGATGAGTTATGCTATATCGTTACAACATTAAATGAATAATAAATACTTGCTTTTTACACACCCATCATTATCATTCTCATTTCTCTATTAATCAAGGGGCTATTTAAAGTATTTTTAATAACACTGGGGCAAATGGATTTTATATTAATTACTTTGCATTTATCTATTTTTAAAGTTAAAATCAGAGAACTTTTACCTCTTCTTTTATTGTAGTTTTTTATGGACCTTTTCATTTTTCTTTTCTGTTTAGGGTTATGTGCCCTAAAAATCAACAGGACCTGATTACTTAGCCCGTCCGTTCGTCTGTCTGTGTGTATGCGGGCTGTATCTCATGGACCGTAATAGGTAGACAGTTGATATTTTCACAGAGTGTGTATTTCTGTTACCGCTACAACAACAATTAATTATTATTTATTTAATTCGAACACAATGATTCATATTGTGGTTAGTAACACTTATAAAACTATGTTAGTAACATATTTTCTTAATATAACATAAATCAAATTAAATTTTGATTTGATTGATTGATTTGATTAATTTAATTAAAATAAACTAATTGATTAAATCTATAACTACCGCTCCCCGCTGCACCAGACCTGCAGCTGTGCATACGGGTCCAGTGCCCGTGGAAAGGGCTATCAAGCTTATTCACTATCCCTATAATAAAACAGTATTAAAATAATCTTGTACGATGGTACGGAACCCGCCACGCGAGAGATCGACTCGCACTTGGTCGGTTTTTTTCTAGATATCACGTAAAATGACAAAATGTAATTTAACTCTAATTTCCGTGTGTTTAACAAACGATCTTCGTTGGGACTTGTACTATACGTAACATTAATCATTAAGACATCATACTGTTATTTCATTGATAAAAGAGTTATGGTTTTATAAATCCATAGTATCTTCGTCTTCGCTCATAAACACTCTGTACGCTAATTGTCAAGCCAAGACTGTCAATAACATCCGACCTTCTTAAAATCATAATTAGCTACGACACACAATATTGTTCATGATCTTTGAAGCATCAGATTCCTCAATCCTTTAGTTGTGAATTTTCCAGAACAATTCGTGAATCGTGTCATTGACTTGGCGGGTTTCTGGAGCTACCCACCGTTTTTTTCAGTAGCTGCAATGGTTGGAAATAGATTGGCGGTCTTTTTAATTTTCCAGTTGGTATGGCTGTTCTTAAGAGCGTGTACGCCGTATGGCATTTCATACAAATTTTCAAGTCACTATTTTACACACATATAAGGGGAATACCTATCTAAGTCTAAAAAGTTAGTTAAATACATTTTCGAAATGTCTTATTTAAAAAAAGATAACTGTATATTTATGTTTGTATGGAAGATTTAAAATGGGTCCAATTTAACTGTAACACTATTTATCGAAAATGTTTTCAATTAACTTTTAGACCGATGTATCCTGCTTATGTGTGTAAAGTTTCATTAAAACCGGTTTAGTCATGTCGGAAAATAAGGAATTGAAAATTTGTATGAAATGTTGTACGGCGTATACGCTCTTAACAAGCATCAGTCCAAAGAAGACTTCAAGATATTCGGTTCTACGGAACGGCTGAAAAAGGAACATTTAAAATCCATAATTATACTGAAAGGGTATATTATTATCAATTTAGCAAGATGTGTTTAGTAACTCTGCGGCGGCGCACGCGATGCTCTTTTATTTAACCGTTTCACTGGACTGTGGTTCCTGAGCTGTGATTGGACGCGTTTGCCCAATCGAAGGAAACCCGAGACGTAACTATAATGTACCGAGAAATTGCATTAATGAATGATGGATGGACCTTACGTTGGAGCTATTAACAACTAAGTAGCTGCTGCACGCATTAGGGGTATCCTGAAGAAACAGCTGTATGTACTTTTTTGTTATTGACTGGTTCGCGTCTGACCTCAATCTCTCATGATGAAAAGCGATGCAGTACCCAATAATAATCTGGCGAAGTCATCCCGAGAAATTGTAGAATAGCAAGTAACAAAACGCTAAGTATTACAAATTCACCATTCTAACCCAATTGCCCCGCTGCGCGGGAGTCCTATTTCTGCCTGCAGGGGTATAAAAAATTAACATGAATGGCATGACGAGGGCTAAGTTCGAATGTTTCGCTCGCTTATTCTAGCCCCATCATGCTATTCGAACCTAAGCTATCCGTGTCGGGGAGCCCTGAGTTCCCTGTGCCCTATGTTCCGTTACTTTGCTAGGCCAGAAAATCCGATAAATTGAAGAATCATACCCTGATAGGTCGCCAACATGTCCATAGTTTACTTCGGTTCACAATTTCTTGAAATGAGTTCAAGATATTTTTGATTAATAGATTCTGATGCGTAAAAAGTATTCCTAATGCTCAGTTTACAATTTATCGAGAGTTTACAATCTTTCACGATATTTTATAATCTTACGCATATTACAATTATCCGGTGATACCAACAAGCATTCATTCACACTTGACCGAGGTTGTAGCTATCAGGAAACACAGACACCACCAGGAATTCCACTATTAAGCTGTACTTAGAATGTTTTGTGCGTATGGTTGAGATGACCACCCTGTTATACCGTTGGCGTACCGCTTTATGTCTTGTTGTTCGATGGTGGACAACTAAGGGCTAGTCGGAAGTAAGTACTCGTAGATACCTAAAAAAGATCCAGGTTAAAGATAGGCGTAGGTATGCATCTTTTCTCTCTCCATGGACCGAAGCGAGGAGGCATGGGAAGCGGTCACCTCCTTCTGCGAAGCAGTAATGCTAGCGAAGGAGGTGGCGGACCGCGTGCGAGAGAGGGAAACCTCACGCCCCAGCCGCCGCAACAGAAGAAGACGCCCCGGGCGTCGGGAAACGCAGGGCGATTCCCGGCCACCGTCCGATAGCAATCAGGCCCTGGTCAACGGCCCATCGTGTTCCACGCGCTCCTCAAAGAGCTGTCAGCAACGAAGACGGGGCCCCATAGGGTCAGTGCCTGCTAGGGTTGCGGAATTTGTTCGAAAGAGTCAACGCGACCCTGGAACGCAAAGGGCACAGGAAGGATCACGGGTGGGTTTTAGTCAATAAGACACACTCCCTTCCGCTCCACCCAGAGCGGGAGAAGTCATTTGATGATTTTCCATCCAGAAAAAAAGAAAAAATGGTATGCATATTCAGTTCAATTTTCAACACTTCTTAAAATTAGCTATCTGTCTTGCTTAGTCGTTCTTGAAATCAAACCGTCAGTATATAACAAAACTTTCTCAATGATCCTCCGCTCCTCGCTCTTTGCACTCGATATTGGCAACACACGAACACACCAGTTTTCCTTACCCGACATCACCGAATAAAATCTAGTTATGTGTTGCGTTACATCCTTCCAACACGAGTGCTTCACTTTACACGATCTAATAAGCATCGATCGGTTACAAAATAGTCATGAAATGTACGCTGAAGTATTTGAGAAATATTTGTTCCAGACTACCATCGGACCGGTTCAATTAAAGCCTGTACAGATCGCGGCAGATCGAGGTAGACAGGACGAGCTCAACTTCAGCCAAAAACACTGACAAAGGACTGATTGTGTGGAAAAGAGAGAGCCTTTGCCCAGCAGTAAGACAGAATAGGTAGATAGTTTTTTTGGACACTAGGGCTGGTTAATGCATATCTGAACTATCCTGTGGTGGCCTCAAATGAATTTAAGACCCCCAGCCAGGGCTAAAAGTATGTTTACAAACTAAATGACCGCTCGCTAAAGGCATCCCATGTCGTCGGCATCATTTGGAGAGGGCAGCAAGGGACAGACTGCGTCAGGTGGTATTATTTAGGGGATCTAACGCTAATGGCTCAGCACGCCGCTGAGCCATTAGCGTTGAATCCCGAGCTGGCTTGTTAGGTAAAAATCGGGAGGGAGATAGTTATCATTGACTGGCTCAGTAAAATGTGGCGTCTGTCTTGGATCATTCAGTATCATTCACAATGGTTGAGCTGAATGTTGCTGATACACGGTAGATTTATTTTAATCATTGTTCTCACACATTGAAGCAATACGTCTATAATATAACCATGGAATTTACAATAACTTAATTTAAAAGCTTATCCATATAGTATCTTGCACTTATCCAAACAGATATTTACGATATGGTCGATGAAGATGAAGATGACGAAGTCGAGAAGAAGGATGAAGATATTGCTCATACCTACGTATGACCATTATCTTCATAGATTTGCCTGAACGATTCGACTTTGCCATTTGCTGGCGATTTTGCCAGTTCAAAGGTGTCTGTGAGCGATTCAATTGCAATAAATGCTTTTGCAGTTTTGTTTTAGGTTTCGGTTATTCCCCAAAAGATTTGACCTTAAAAGTCGGCTCTGTTTCAACTAGCAGGGATTTCCCCAGGATTGGAGATTTTCCTTTATTATTGTACACCTGGATTTGTGTAATAAGGAAAATCAAGTGCATTGAATTTCAGGTATAAAAAGTGTACTTACGCACTTATAAATGCACCGCAAAAAGATGTACAAGTGAACAAAGAAGACGGGGTCCTATAGGGTCAGTGCCTGCCAGGGTTGCGGATTTCGTCCGAAAGAGTCATCACGGTCCTGGAACGCTAAGAGCATTAGGAGGGTCACGGGTGGGTTTTAGTCAGCAAGAGACTGACACTTTCTTCCGCTCCACCCAGAGCGGAAGAAGTCGTTTGCTAATTTCCCGTCCATAAAAAAGGTATTTATAAATCCAACCTTTGTAAACCGTTGTTCAACGATAATTTTACGGTGCCTTGAAGCCTTTCAGATAAGTGCCACGCCCTGAAAGTAATTAGGTCACTATGTAACGAAGGCCGAATGGAACTGGAATGGGATGATAACTTTTCTTGATGTTTTTTGTGATGGATACGAAATAATAATATCATCACTCTTAGTTCCTTTGTGGATTAAATTGGCAGTTTTAGTATTGACTAACGCCAATCGAGGATGTTTTTCTGTTTCATTGCGACAAAGTTGATTGGGTCTTTGTGTCTGTATATTATTATGTAATTTTGCAATCAAAATATTCGAAAAAAAAAAACATAATAGTATCAATTTTATACATACCTACACAGCTGTTTTATAACGTCATACAAGTACGTAATTTCATAAGATAGTCCCTATACTTTTTCCAAACGGGCAAACCCCAACCCCTCAGCGTGAGAAAGCCTACAATTTACACAAAGAAGCGTACCCCATCCCATTTGTACTGAAAATCCATTTCAAATACACCCCGAACAGACATGGGAGCGAGATTAACGAAACGGGCCCCCTTCCCCCCACTCCGCTGGGGGAGCGATCAATACGGCCGGCTTCTAATCTTCGTCATCTTGCGTCCTTGTCGCTCATGAGATGTAGATGAACTGCCTCCATCCTGGACTCAACTTGAACCTTATTTTACTAGTCGTAAGGTGTATTTTAAACTGGGTTGGGGGACAGGGAGATTATGTAGTAGCTATAATCTTTTAGGTATGTAGTGGTATGCGGTCGTTGGTGGCTGGTTAGTTCTGCAGTGAATGATAAAGCTGAATCGGTATCAGAATTGCTTTGTAATGCAGTTTTCCTCAAGTATCTGTATACAGAAATCTTATTTGAGTGATTAAAACATGATTTAACGGGTTTTTTTTCAGGGGATTTCAAGTATTTTGAGTCTTTACATCCTACTAAGCATTTAGTTTTAAAACAGAGATTTGGCATCTTCCCCAAATTTCAATTTTAATTATTTACCTCGGTGCCCGTTCTAACTTATGCTTGCCAGACTTGGAAACACGGAAACACACAGGCAAAATTAAAGAAAAAAATACCACTTGTCAACGAGATTTGGAACGAAGAATGCTCAAAATTAAAAAAAAGACAAAACAAAAGATATGACATACAAAAATAAGAAGCATATCTAATGCTACCGATGTTCTTAAATATGCTCAAAAACTGAAATGGAAATGACAGACAAGCGGTGGACCATAAGAGTGACACGGTGGAGAGGCCCAGGGGGGAAAAGCCACAATGGAAGACCACATACAAGATGGGCGGACGATATCAGCAAAACGGCTGGCCCAAGCTGGATACAAACACGCCAATTTAGAGAGGGCTGGATTTCTGTGTGATGGCCTTCACCTGCGCATATCCCTGGGCATAGACCAGTATAAGGTGTTGCGGAATTTGTTCGAAAGAGTTACCGCGGCCCTGGAACGCAAAGGGCACAAGAGGAACACGGGTGGGTTTTAGTCAGTAAGAGTCTGACACTCCCTACCGCTCCACCCAGGGCGGGAGGGGTCATTTGATGATTTCCCATCCAAAAAAAAAAACGCTGAAACGCTGAAACGCTGTTATTCATCTCCACTGGAATAGATTGTAAGCTGACCCCAAACTATTGAGGAAAAGGCTAGGCATATTGTTTTTCCTAGATTTCCAACATCGCTGTGATGATTTCCCACCGCACATGAACTCTTAATATGATTTTAACATGAGAGGATGAGAAATTCAATATGTATGTATTGATAAGATTCTGATTCTGTTATCGAATTATCTTCAAAAGTTTATAATGAGTTCAATATGAATAAACCGGGAAGTCCCTTATCTGTAAAATCTGTAGAAAATGTAGCATGTTCATGAGTAGGTATACGTAGACTTGTAAATTGAAAATATGAATGGTCGCGGCATCTTTCAAAGACATCTACCTTAGCACAGTGTTATTTATTGTTTTTATCATTTTGTATCATTTTTATCATTTTTATCAACTTTTGAAAAATCTTGTCAAATCAAAAACTGAAATAAACTCAATTCGGTAGTGACATTTAGTCTGACAAGGATAACTGTGTATTTACTGCCGAAATTAAGGCAGCCAACACATTTCTTTTCTGGATTGGAAATCATCAAGTGACTTCTCCCGCTCTGGGCGGAGCGGAAGGGAGTGTCAGACTCTTACTGACTAAAACCCACTTGTGTTACTCCTAGTGCCCTTTGCGTTCCAGAGCCGCGGTGACTCTTTAGCACAAATTACGCAACAAACCTACCTACCTACCTACCTTTAAATTAACTTCTCATCCCTTTTACGATATAAATTCTACTGTTAAGTAGGTATTTAGATATTAATAAATGTGCTGTTTAGCGAATTACAACAATCCTTGTAAAGAAAATCCGTGAATGTAAAAAAAAATGGTAAGGGCTAGACAGATTGTGTGAGCATTCAAAAGTCAGAAAATACTTCAAACAAGTCTTTCTAATTGATCAGACGAGCTCACTTTGCGATTTCTATTTCATAGATATTAGGTAAACGTCAGACTGTGGGTTCCGAAATAACTCGGGAATAATGACATCATAAAAAGGGCAGGTCGTGGCTATACAATAACAGTCGCTCGGATCGATCTCTAAGGTTTAGCAACGTTTGCCAAGGTTGGTCTGTGGATGGGTGACCATCTTAATATTCCGAGCCGTTGGTCCCGACTGTCATTTCAAATCTGACTCCAGTCTGGAAAAGAAGTACAGTATTACCCAGTTAATGGGTCGTAGAGGTCTGGTAGGCAGCTGCTCCTTGTAAAATCAGCAAATCTTTCAATGACATCACAAACAGGCTATAGGGTATTTAACTAAAAAAATCTTATTAGTTCATCAGATTAATTCCCAAATAAATTAGACACGTATTTTTGCAGTATATGAAAAGCATCTAAGATTAGGGTGGGGGCTTTTGACGTCACGTCGTGGTAAAAATTGTAGTGAATAGTAACGTCACACGAGTATTCAACGCACTGTATTGTCTTCCTTTTTATTTACGTGAAAAAAGGAAAAAGTAATTGTCCAATATTTTTTGCAAATCTATCTGTCGGTCGACTTAGATTGTTTTAGTAAAATACCCTATTATGTACTAGGTACCTATGTATTACATCCACACTCGTACAATAAGGAAATACCAGTGCAATGAGCTAACCACCTACACCAATAAGTTTATCAAACGGAATCATAATAATACGATAAAGAAGGTGTGCCTTCAATTCTTTATACAATACATACATAATAAATGTACATAGTTTATGCCTGTAGTGATTCAGTTTACGCAGTCTTTAAGTACTCACTTTGGGTTTTGCCTCTTGACAGATAGATAACAAAATTGATTGAGTCAGGCGTTACTTTGCGGAAATCCATTTTAAATTTGAAAATGAAAACAATATATCTAGTTTTAATTTCCGCGAATATTAGTGGGTTGCAGGTATGCACCTCCCTCCCGCCCGCTATATTATGCACATGCAAGATTACTGGGCAAATGCAAGGATTTTAAGCACATGCAGGAAGGCAATGCAAAACCCAACACCATTACCGACACGTGTTTCGCCTCTCCACGAGGCATCCTCAGGGGACGTGTTGACTCGCTGACCGTTGAGTTGTGTCGCAACTCAACGGTCAGCGCGTCCCCTGAGGATGCCTCGTGGAGAGGCGAAACACGTGTCGGTAATGGTGTTGGGTTTTGCATTGCCTTCCTGCATGTGCTTAAAATCCTTGCATTTGCCCAGTAATCTTGCATGTGCATAATATAGCGGGCGGGAGGGAGGTGCATACCTGCAACCCACTAATATTCGCGGAAATTAAAACTAGATATATTGTTTTCATTTTCAAATTTTAGATAGATAACAGACAAATCATTGTTTTCAAAGCTTGCTAGACAAATGGGTGATTGCGGTATTAGAGTTTACAGTGCGATTTGAACAATATAACAGTTTGAATATGAAGTATTGGGCAGTGGCCCACCGGACATAACAACGGTCCTGTTTGAGGATCCTCCCGTTTTGCGGGACTTAACACTCAGTTCCGCAAACCTCTTTAAACTATTGTTGGATTATTTCTGCTTTTCTTCTTCTCCATAGAAAACGAAAATTTGGAACTCTGCACAGTTTCTGCTAGTGTTTACATCATCATCATACGTGGATTTTTGTGAAATTAGTTTTTGCTAGAAGCTTTGCCTGCGTGAAAGACGAAAATTTACCTACGGAAATTAAATCTCGGGATGAAAAAGTATCCTATGTCCTAATCCAGGACATGCTTTACTTCTTTGCCAAGTTTCATCTAAATCCGTTCAGTCGTTAAGACGTAAATAAACGTTGAAATGAGACAGATAGAGTAACGTAGTAAAGATAAGTAGTTTCTGCCCGTGACTCTGCCTGCGTGAGTATCCTTTTATCTGTAAAAAGGAGAATGGTCATGGCATGGTAAAGTTAGCCTAATAGCATAGGTGCTGATTGTACAGAATACGCTGAATTTTCCCAGCAACGTAACTTTGAAGCAAACATTTTTCCTAATTTTCTTTTTTTTTTCAAATAAATATTACGCACTTCATCAAGACATAAGAATGTATGTAAAACGTAATTTCTTCGTTATTGAAAATAAGCCACACATGTTCTTTGTTCCATTCTTCACCCCACTCATAAAAAGAAAGATGGTTAGACCTCCTTTGTTCGTTATAAAGTCGCTACATGCTAGACATCAATACAGTTTCTAAGAATAACATGACTACCTATTAGGAATCATAAATCGGTCACTTAGTTCTGTACTATGTACTACATTAAATCGCATCGCCCATTATCCATTATGTAACCTCAAGTTTACCTATTTATTTATCTATACTAATATTATAGAGAGGAAAGATTAGTATTTTTGTATGTAACGAATAAACTCAAAAACTACTGGACCGATTTCAAAAATTCTTTCACCATTAGAAAGCTACATTCACCCTGAGTAACATAGGCTATATTTTATCCCAATATTCCCACGGGAATGGGAACTACGCGGGTAAAACCGCGGGGTGCTGCTAGTGTATTTATAAATATGAAACTTTATGGTGGGTGGTACATAAGTGAACTTAATGCCTTCAACATTCTCTACCAGTCAACCAAGCGTTGATAATTATAAAAAATATTGATACAGCTACAGTTTATTATTCTTCGGCTGTGAAAATATGGTTAATTGTTCGCTATCATATTATTTTCTTTACATGCATCATCAGCCTAGCCTTTTCCCAACTATATTGGGGTCCGCTTCCAGTCAAACCGGATTCATCTGCATACCAGTATTTTACGTGGAGCGGCTGCCTACCAGACCTCCACAACCGGATAATACGGTACTTTTTGACAAGACTGGAGTCAGATTTACTGGCTTCTGACAATCCGTAACGACTGTCAAAGATCTACAAATGACAGCCGGGACCAACGGCTTACCGAGGTACGGAGAAAACTCGGTATGTTAAGATAGTCACCCATCCACAGACCAACCTTGGCAAGCGTTACTTAACCTTGAAGATCGACCTGTGCGGCTGTTATTCTTTAGCCACGAGCTCCTTTACATGCATACATATTCTAAAATCATCATCATCTTCCTGCCCTTATCCCTTGTTACTTGGGGTCGGCGCAACACGTATTTTTCTTCCATTCTGTCCTGTCAGCCGTTACGCTATCACTAACTCCCTTTTCTTTCATATCACTCCTCACACAATCCATCCATCGTTTCTCTGGCCTACCTCTCCCTTTCCATCCATCCACATTTATATTCATAACCACACACACACAACACACATACATACATACATATTCTAAAATGACTTCTATAATACACCAAACCAGTACTGAATTTGCCACTGCAGTAAAAAGCCTCTCCCTTTTCCTACCTAAACAAAATCTGAAAAGGCTTTTCTTCACACAGTTTTCCCATTTCCATTATTCAAGCTACGTGCTACAAGACACGTCTCACAAAACCCACAAAGAAAGAGCCAGAGGGGTGAAGGCTCGAATATTAATTATCGCTGCCACCCCTTACACCCTACGTGGGTGGATGTAGGGGTGGGTGAGCTCCTGAGACAGCGCCTGGCACCAATACTCCTGGTTTAAGAGTTAGGGTGGGAAGACTGATCGTGGGTTTTAATAGTGTAGTGGGCAAGCGTAGATTTAATTTCTTTGTCTGACGTTGGATTTATTGGCGTCTGATGGTTTTGGATTGGGATTTAGAAACTGAAAATGAATCATTCTTAGCGTACCTACTAAGTTATGTTTTCCAAGCAAGAACCTTGTGGCGTTGTGTTATTTTCCAGAAAATTTAGGGTGTCTTTTTCCCATCTTTATTTGTTTAGTCCCTCAATAATACATAGCTTGAAAATTGACTCTACATATCTCCTGAACTATGGCGAAGATTTAACAAAGGTTTTTCTAACAAAGAGCTGTTTCACGGCGGAGTTTCATGGTGTCGTGCATTAGCGAGACAGCGGCTATGAAAGAAAATAACGGTCGTTGTGAAATAAATTTGGTCATATTTTTTCGCCTCTGCTGACTGTACAGGCATGAACTCAGAGGCACTTTTCTTGCAAATCAGTCTATTACCTTTTGTGGATACAAACACACAGTTTTTTTCAGTTTTTTAACAGTTGTTAATCATAATCGATATTGAGTTTTTAATTATTATTCTGCCTATATTTTCCCATTGCAGAGGCTTCCCTCAAATCCTACCAAGTTTTCTTATCCGGAGCCACCTCGAACTAACCTTTGTAGTGCGTCTAGGTTGCTTCGCCCCTGCCCTTTATCGGTGTCGCTGGATGAATGGCGTCGATAGCGTCTTTGTGGCGACTATTGCAAAGTGAGTCTTTGTGGTGACTATTGCAAAGTGGGTCTTTGTGGTGCCTATAGCAAAGTGGGCCTTTGTGGTGACTATTGAAAAGTGGGTCTTTGTGGTGACTATTGCAAAGTGAGTCTTTGAGGAGACTATAATAAAGTGGTCACTGTGGAATACTCGTCCAAAAAACAAATGTTAATTTCTTTTACTTCAATTAAGAAGCATCTGGGGAAGATAGTTGAAAAAATATGAAATACATACCTAAGCATACGATGTTTCATGATACTTTATAGTACCTACGCCCGATTCCAATTTTCAGAACGGTTCATTTGTTTTGCGCATAGATAGTTATTTGAAAAGAAGGATACAAAGTATAAAGGACTAGTCTACGCTTCACCATTATGAATAGCAAAGCTAGCGCAAATTACAGTGATTGCTAATGATACCTTAGCAACGATATTTTCTGTATAATTCGCGAGAACTGAAACATCTGCTCTCGTAGTCTTTAACGGTTTCATTGTGGTGGCTTACTTGTAGGATACAATGTAGTATATACTCATTGTATAAATAGGATGGATTTTTTGTTTGTTTGTTTGTACCGAATACGCTTCAAAACTGCTGGACCGATTTTAATAATTTTTTCACCAATGGAAAGCTACATTATCAGCGAGTAACATAGGCTATATTTTTATCCTCGTAGTCCCACGGTAACGGGCACTACGCGGGTCAAACCGCGGGGCACCGCTAGTCTATACTTATATTATAAAGAAGAAAGATTTGATTGCTTGTTTGTATTGAATAGGCTCCGAAACTACTGAACCGATTTCAAAAATTCTTTTGCTGTTGGGAAGCTATATTATTCCCGGGTGACATAGGCTATATTTTATCCAAGTATTCCTACGGAAACGTACACTACGCGGGTGAAACCGCGGGGCACTGCTAGCTAGTAATAAAGTAGGCGGCAAATAGTAATGTCCGTGTTATTGTCATAATTTATTAAAAATGTATGTGTTCCCTTATAACTTTTACTCCCAAAGAATATTATAATATTACTTACTAGCTTCAGCCACCAATTTTGCCCGCGTGATTGTTGCAAATTATCCCAAGGGATAGATACTGCTTGGAAAACGTAGATAACGTGACAAACAGACAAATAGATTGTTGCTTTAAACAATATTAGTAGGTATGGCTGTACAAGATATATTAGATTTTAAATGTATTATTTCGCAGTAGGTACCTACGCAATAATTAGGTCCAATGACGACAAAATAATTTACCAAATACGCTAATTTTGGAATACCTATTATAAAATGAACAACTATTGTTTAATTTGATCATTTTAAAAACCTGGCTTTAAAAATTTGTCATTAGTATAAACATAATCTCATGTATTGTTATAAGTTAGTAGAATTCAGTTACACATAACATGAGAGTTCCTCTTATATACAATGTGCCCTCACATCCCTCTCAACCAATCGCAGAACTCATTCAATCTTCAATGAAATCATTCTCTACGAAGAGATACAACAGAACTCCCTGTTCACACCATCTCAAGCCAAACTCATTCACTACACATTAAAATTTTATCACAATAAGGCTCAAATTCAAATAACAAGGATGAGTGTCGTTTAGGTCATTCAAAAAAGGAATAAGAAACGAGATCGATTCTCTTAAAATGACAAGTGCTATCCTTAAAAGAATCTTAGTGCCATATAATTGAGTCTAAATTCGAATGTAGCCAACAAAATTATAGAACAATTTAATATGGAACGGGCAAAGATGGTTCTCTAGGGAAACCCCGTGGAGAGCGCACGCAATAAAGGTCCTTATACGTTAGAATTAGAAGCAGTTTTCGTACATTTTCCCGTGAAAAGGTGTGAGTTACGACTTTATGATGTCGTATCGGTTGTTCGAGATCGATTTGCTCTGGATACAGACAGTATAATAGTGATAGAATATATTCTGTATATTGTGGTTTTTCCTTGTTTGTATTTTTCTATAGGGACACGAATAATGTCTTTTGTTAAGAATGTTTATTTAAAGTGTGTTTGTATTTCGATTCTCTTTTGTTTATGAACTAATGTGATTATAACCATCGTTTTAAAAATATATTAGAGCAATTTTTTAATTTATTCGATCTTTTCGGGGAGTAATCGTAGGTACTGGCAGTATGGGTAATTTAATCGTAAAAAAAAACATCTTTTAACTTCATTATTTTGTCGATATGAGCGAACAATAGGTAAAGTTCTTAACTGATTATTGATAACAGTTATGTTAATAGTCAAGTTAAAAAAATCAGTTAACGTATGTGTACACTGAGTATTTAGCTGAATTTTAGATAAACAGAACTGTTAACCTGAACCGTGTTTTATCATTGCACATAATATCTACATTATACAATTCAAACCTATTCATTATTTCGTTTACAGACGCCTCCCACAACAACAAAGGACATCCACATAGCAACAATATTCATCACCCCGTAAGCGCGGCCAGGGCGGGCGAGATGCCAGGGCGGGCGGCCACTCACACACACACATCCATTTCATACACAAACACACACTGAGCGGATGAGATTGTGTGAGCGAGATGAGAAGAGGTGGCCAAGACTTGGACTATAGTAGCATTAACCTACTTGGTTCTCATATGATTTGACCAGTACGGATTGTATGAACTTTAAAAGAGACTATCACTATTAGAAAGCTACATTCACCCTGAGTAACATAGGCTATATTTTAACCCCGTATTGCCACGGGAAAGGGAACAACGCGGGTGAAACCGCGGGTCGCTGCTAGTAGGTATGTTATATTGATAAAGCAGTTTCCCATCTAATAATAGTGCCACCTATCTTCTGCCCACATTATCTGTACGTATGAACATAGTATAAGAGCTAGCATGACATTTAGATAACATGATGGAACGGGGAAGCGAACTAGTCGGCGAGCTCGAACACTCAGCTGATAAAAGAGCTGTGAGTTATTCTGCATTATTTTTCTAGTTTTACGTAGTAACTACGTCTAAGTAAAATAATAGGTCAGTTCATAGTACGATTTAGCGGGAGAGGCCTTTAAAATGGCCTTAATGAAACCAAGGCACAGTTTCTGGAACAAAAATCCATAATTACTACTTATCTACTATTATAAATGTGAAAGTATCCGTCTGTTTGTTATGTCCTCGCGTCTAATGCGTTTCTTTAAATATCCTAGAATAGGAATTAGAACTCTTTTTATTAGGGTTCCTTACCTGAAGGGAATCCGACGGAACTAAGCCTCCGCTTACCGTCGTCCGTCTGTTTGTCAGAGGGCTGTATCTCAAATACCGGAATAGATAACCAGTTGAAATTTTCACAGAGTGTATAGGTATTTCTTTTACCGCTATGATCCTTTTGTATGCGTGTATTTAGTATTCTCGGGTAATGTGTACGGAGATAAATTAAATGTGTATTAATTTTGGATAGGTATTATTAGTATTATTAACTCACGAAACTATTTGCATTATTGGAAATTATTTATATGTTAGCGCGTCTATAGGTGGTCGATGTTACGGGCAGTCTGGCCTGCTGAAGATTGCGCACTCTACTGGACTACAAAATGCTGCGTCAGCGCCGCTACTCTAACAAATAATACAAATTAAAGGGGGCTCAAAAACATGTTACTTTTCCGGCTTATGGTAAGGAACCCTTCGTGTGTGAGGCCGACTCGCACTTGACCGGTTTTCTTTTGATTGTTTTTGGACTTCCACGTGGGCCACAACTTTGGCTAAACCTCCATTAAATTCGTCCGTCAATCGATTTGCATTACGCTTACCTAAATGTAATGTAATGTACAGTTAATGCAGAATCAGACTTTGAGACTAGTTTGAGTTTTAACTATAAACAAGTCGCTAGAAACAAGGTCATGTAGTTTAGCGTACTTAATGCCCGACCACAAGTGCTTAACATCGGTCGCTCGAATTACAAAATTTATTTTATTGCAAGATTATGTAAGAGCCCTCAGAGCTTATTAAGTGCACTTTCAAGGAAATCACGCTACTATAAATGAGATTACAAAGCTTGTCCGGACCATTTTTATATGTGGTCAGATTTATTTGAAACTTCATCTTAATGTTTTTTGACATAATTAATCAAACACTTATATGAGCATTTTCTGAAATTCACCCCTAAAAGAGTGTGAAGCGGTGGCAAAATATGATAATTGTAAATCAATTAAGCCTTAATGGCTGAACAGATTTTGATGAAACTTGACATATAAGTAAACCATAACGTGCATCAGAAGAGAACATACGTATGATACATTAGTAATATGAACTTTTATTCCAGTATAATGTTTCCTTGGGATTGGGATAATATCTGTCACGAGCCACTCTTCTATCTGTATTTTTTGTAATACATTTTCAGTGCTTTGTGCATCACTTGTAATCAGCAACACAAAAATGTTGCGCATCTTTTGTGGTACCATAATTAGTTACAAAGGCATATTATGTTATGAATATTCAAATGGTTGCAGAATAAGCTTCACTTCAGATATTGTGAGTCAGGGCCGCGCCTACGTATACGGGTTCCGGTGTTCCCTAGAAAACTGTTTGCATAGGTACATACATCGCAAATAGCATGGCGGAGTTTTCTATAAAACTGTATGAGTGTATATGAGTACACTCATATAGTTTTATATTATAACATATGTATGTATACTAATATTATAAAGAAGTAACGTCTGTGAGGTTGTGAGTTTGAGACGTTGTAAGAGGTAATTTCTGGGTCAAAAAATGTAAGGGCATCGTGCGTTCGCAGTTGAGCAGTCCTTAAAGGTCGGTGAATTGTTGGTACTCTTTCTTTTTTTTTGGATGGGAAATCATCGAAAGACTTCTCCCGCTCTGGGCGGAAGGGAGTGTCAGACTCTTACTGACTAAAACCCACCCGTGATCCTTATTGTGCCCTTTGCGTTCCAGGGCCGCGGTGACTCTTTCGAATAGTAACTTACACAATTAGCAAATCCACAAATCCCGCGCATAGAACTGTACAACTCTTACTTACGTCACCCTACTAATTTACGAGTGGCGAATATATTTAAACTTGAAAATCTTCCGCTGGCGGGGTGGAAAATGTAGTGAAAAGGAAAACATTTTATTTTTACGGGCACATGTTGGTGTACAACTATAATATTTATTGACAACATGTGTTGAGGCTTAGTTTTAGAACCTCCGGTGCTTGTGGGATGTTTGCTAGAAATAAAGCCATTTAATGGACCTCAGACACGCAATTACATTCTAGGAGGCGGATCACATTGTTCCCTCGTGTGGTATAAATATACTGAAACACTGAGAAGTTCGTGGTTGAATTACACCACACATCACAGCTGCACACTGGTCAATCATCCAGGTTAAGCAACACCTGTCGCGGTTGGTCCGTGGATGGGTGACCATCCATTTTACAAACAGAGATTCTTCCGTGCCTCGGAGAGCACGTTAAACCATTGGTCCCGGCTGTGTTTGTCTTTGATACGTCGTCGTACGGAGAGTCCGAAGCAAAGAAATCTGTCACTAGCCTACCAAGGGGTCTCTTGTTACCCAGTTACTGGGTTGTGGTGATCAGATAGGCAGTTGCTTCATGTAAAATACTGGTACCGGGTTGTATTCGGTTGGACTGGAAGGTCAACGTAGTTTTGAAAAAAAAAAAATTTAACGTACTACTAAAACAGGCAATAGGGTAGTTAACTAAAAAAAACTGATTAGTCCGTCAGATAGATTTCCAAAAAATATTGGAGACGTATTTTTCTTTTTTCACATAAACAAAAAATGAAGACGATACAGTGCGTTGAAAACTCGTGTGACGTCACTACTCGCTGCAATTTTTACCGGGCCGTGACGTCACACGCTCCCACTCCTGATCTTTGATGCTTTTTATCTTCGTCAGTTTTAATAGATTTGATAAAGGAAAAAATACGTGTCAAATATTTTTCTATAATCTAACTGACGGACTAAACATAATCATATATTTTTTACTCAGGCAACATCCCGATTGCATAAATATTGACGAAAATAAGTGTGTTACTTTGTAACAATAACTGTTGTCTCATTTCCCATTGAGTATGAGGTGCCATTCATAATACAGCGAGTAACCACTGATGACCCGTTCCTTTCAGGAAGTGCATTCAGAAGAAAAATTAAAGACGAAAGGACCTATTGTTCCTAAATTAAAAGGATTGCTGTCGATACAAGTAGGTAAGTCACGCGTAAGTTACAAGGAATTATGCGTAAGACACTGCGTCAGTCGGTGTGGACTTGTCTTACTGCGCAAGTAGGTATTAGTGACAGATTTTCCTGTAATTATGAATATGTAAGGAAAGGAAAAATACAGTAATTAAAAAGTTGCCGAATTTCAAAATACGTTACTGAAACAAGTCGAATACTTTTCTAATTCTTTGTGTGGGAACGTGCTAGACTGATCTGTCTTCTTATCTGTGTTAAAAAAATAAAATCTCGTGCGTTAGTTTAGCAAAAACTGGAAAATTACTGGAATATTTTGTTCTATCTACGTCCTAATATTAAATTAATTAATCTAGTTTAGAAAAAAATCAGTTTTAAATTAGTACATATACTTATATATTTTCTATATCTTGTTTAGTTTTATTTTGTAAACAACAATATTTCAATATTGTTTTGAATCATTTTGTAGTTTATAAAAAAGAAACACAGAGTATGAGCCAAACGAATGTGAAGTTTTCGTCTCCAGGTCAGGTACCTAATATAAAATGGGTTTCCCTGTAAGAAAATTCTCAGTATTTATTCTCATTCCCAACACCATAATATGGAGTTTTGGCGTTGTGCCGTTTCGATAGTAGGTCTTATGAATCATGCATGACTTATTCAATTATGATGGTAAAGAAGGGACTAATATCGGCAAAATAATTGTCTTTAACCAAATAAGTAAATCACTTCAAGGGATACTTGTAGTATTACAAAATAACTTAAGTCGCATGCCGTAACTCGTTACGTACTCGTTTTATACAAGAATGGGTCTTGAAACTTGTCAAAATGTAATAGAGAAAATAGAGGTGTTTCTGACAGATTGCGACATAGATGTGAATGCGAACGTTGCTTAAAAATGAGTAGTTTTGCCCATCAGAAGCTCAAAGTATTGTTTATGATTTACATTCGTAGATAGGGTTCGCTAAAACCAGTATTTTATCCTTATTTCGGCTTGTTCCTACAAGTTTCAACTAAAATTAGCCCAACTCAAGATTTAATCTGCTGTTATCTATAACAGGTGCTGCTCCTGCTTCGTTCAGGATTGATAACACTATCAGGCTATCAATATCGCATGAAAATCCGATCAAGGCGCGGTCCACTTGTGGGTATCTCAGGATTCCAGGTCACGCTTATCAGGTATTTTGGACTGGTGTTATTTGAAAGATTGCGAACTGCAGTGCTATTCTGTAAGAACTCACGTGCGAATTCGATTCATATCTCATTTTCGATTACACTTCGTAACTCACCTGAAGTGAAAAGTATTTGATATTCTGACTGTCAAGTTAAGTTCGCTTCACCTATGTTCTCACTTAGTGCCGCTAGTGTAGTTTTCATCAAGTTAGAGGATACCAAATACAGTTTCTACAGAATAGCATTGCTGTGCGGCTGTATTCGGGAAAACAATCTCGAGTGCTAATAGCACTTTTATAAAAAAAAAAGCTCACACTCTGCCTAAACTAAAATTATGCGCAAATTGAATTACACTTATTTTCTTAATACTTAGTTTAGATATTGGTTTACATCATCCTCATAACGAAGGATAATGTTCAATTATATTTTCTAAAAGCACTCACACTGTGGAATAGAAATTACAGTTTGAGGAAAGCGTGCCGGTATCGATAACGACCAAATATCGACAACTTTTCGACGCGTGGTTTTCAGAATACGATCACGTGTACAAAGTGTGCCAGTTTTCGATAAATTGTCTGACTTATCCGTCACTTAAGATATCTTGTTAAATAGTAGCTAATCGAGCACGAGAAGTGGATATCGACCGTCACCGGGCGATAGGAATTTTGTGTGTCATATTTAGTACTAGTGGTTTCCGGAATGACCTAGTAGGAAAGCAGATTGTTTATCATTTTAAACTTTGACTATGTACAATGGCAAATAGAGCCAATAATACTAGTAACAGCATTCTAGATTTCTGTGAGTAGTTTTTAAATCAATTTGAAGAACTTTTATTCATATCAATGCATAGTAAGTTTCAAATATGTAATTTATCATTTAGGAAATGTTTTATGACATCAGATAAGACATTACATGTTGAATCGACCTTAAATACCGTTCCGATTTGAAGTTTCCCCGAGCGCGTTCTGGTTTGAAGTTTCAGGAACAAGAACTACGAGGTAAAATTGTCACTACCACTGTAGAAATAGTCAGGACCAAATATTGCATTTCTTTATTAGCCTGCAACAAAAAATATATCCTTGGGTATGTCATATAAGGATGAAACCATGTCGTGATACATAAAAATCTGAAAAAGGTACGTACAAGGTAATCTTCAAATAAGTACTGGGTAGGTCTTCAACCAAACGTAGGAGTGCTGTACAAACAAAGCCTGTTACAGTCACCGATAATCTTGCAACGAATTATTGGACCATTATCGTGATAAGTGATAACGAACTAACCCGGTTTTCGAGATAAAGTGCTTTTGATGTGAGCGAAGATCCATTATCTGGTTATTCTTTGAAAGCAACGTAGATACGTGTACTACTTGTGTAGTTTGCAATGTAAATAGAATATGGACGCGCGTGTTTCCTGGTATAGTGTTTGGTATATGATTTTATATTTGCTTTCAATTCTTTCCTTTAGCATGTTGATGACAAAAATATTACTTCTTCATTAAATTCTTTGACTGGGTTTCTAGTATTCGGCCCCAGAAATGCTGTCAGCTTACGCAGTCGTTAGGTCCTCACGTTACCCTAGGGATGTAACATGGCAGGCATTTCACTGGGGGGTTTTCTATGTGCTGATGGTGATCACCGGGGTGGTTTTAGTGAGGTAAAAATCCCACATGGTCTTTTACCCCAATAGTCCAGGCGCCTTTTGAAGGTTTCCCCCGAAAACAAAAAAAAAATATAGGTCCTCACGTCACACGTAAACATGCAACAGAGCCTGCGGTACAAGATGAAAGGTCCATCTAAAAATCCGCACGATAAAATTTACGATTTTAGTGCTGATGTAGGTCACTTGTACCAGCTGAAATGGAAATAGGCTGACCACTTTGTCGCTCTATGAAAGCCGCTTAAAATAACCACAAAGTGGTTCCCAAGGGCAACGCGGCAGGTCCAAGTAGATGGATGGAAATGGAGCTTAAATCATTTTTAAGGATTGTACAGCAATTTCATTAGACATTGAAAAGTAGGCGAACGAAGATCTCATGTCCTACAAAAAGAGCATTTAATGAATACATAATTAACACCGCAGGAAAATAAATACATTTAAATGCTCAATTTCTTAGGAAATGTGTTTTTTTTTGCGTTGTAACAATAACACACAACAATACAACACACACACAGCGCACAATTATTATGTAAAATGAAATGACATTCCAAAAGTTTCTAGAGTACTCTACCTACTGCAGAAGGCTTTTAATGCTATTTACTATCAAAAAAACGCCCAACGAGGCCCTAACGCATTTTCAAATCAAATCACACAGCCTGCTTCCATTGACCCATTACGATCTGATGTGATTTAAATACAGTGAATGGTCGGGTCACGTGGCAGTGCATAGATAAGTGGAAAGTGCGTTTAGTTAGCAGAATTGTTTGTGCTGTAATTAGCTAGTACACGATCGTTTCATTCATTCTCTGTGAGCGCGAATTCCTTGTTAGTCCGTACAACAGAAGAGATAAGTTACAGAGAGACACAGCACAGTTACATATATAAAACTAATTTTAAAGCACGCACACATAGACATGTTTCGCGAAGCTGCAAGACGTCCACTACTGGCAATCCCTTAAGTGTCGCCACATGGACGGATCCTGTGCATCTAGTCGATTCCCGATGCCCGTACCAAGACATCAGTCCAACCTGTGAGAGGTCATCCAACGCAGCGTCTCCCGGTACGCGGTCTCTCTTGTTGCGAGCAATGTGTCCTGATCGCTGCCACTTAAGTTTGCCGATTCTTCAGCCTATGTCGGTAACCTCGGATCTCCTGTCCTTCTCCAATCTTACATTTCTGATTCGATCACCCTTCATCACCCTTTCTATTTTCCTTTAGGTGGCTCTAAGCCTTCTGATGAGTCTTAATTCAGCGATTGCAATGCTAACTTTCGTATTGGCCTAAGGATTGTTTTAGTTTGTGTCTGTAATGTCTCTGAATTAAATGCCACATGATCTTCTGTACCATTTTATCTATTCTGTGTCTACAGTATACAGATTCCCGCGTCGTTATGTCAGTGGTTTGTACGTGAATGCTCCTGCATTCACACTTGCTACGATTACCGTTGGATGTCATTTAAAAGTCGAAGATTAGCTTTAAGTGCTAACAGATTCATCAAGTGAGAAAAGGTTTTTGAACGATGAAAAAGGGACAAGACTTCTGAAGAGTACGCTAGATGTTGTCTATCATTGTGATTGATTGTTAAAAGACTTAAATTTTGATAATGTTTGTTTTCGGATTAACATTAAAATTGCACCAATTCTTCCCCAATGGTTATGCAGAGGCTTACGTGTAGACGACTGACATTTTTCCGGTTATATTGAAGTTATAAGTTCAGATAGCGAGGCTTGACATCGACTGGGCTCAAACCCAAGGTTCGGGCTGCTAATGAGAAATTCCAGAGAGAAACACCCAATAATACTTTGCTAGCCTTGGAACCATACCAAAAACCTTCAACAAACAATAATTCGTTGGTTGGTTCTATTTTTCCTGCAAAACAATGCTGCTTGCATTGTTTTGGAAATAAACGAATCATTTCCTCTTCACCAGCCTGTAATAGTCATATTGTCGTTTCCCATTTTTCTCACAGTTACTCACATAACTTTGACGTTGCAAGCACGTCACAACGTTTCCAATTGCCAGATAATACCTCCTCAGAAGTACTCAGCGAAGCATCCAAACAAAAATATCCCGCTACGTTTCTCCAAAGCCATTGAATGGCTTCATTCACCGAGTCGATCATCGCATAACGGTATCGCTGGTCTATCAACCGTCGACCACTTTAACCAGACCTGCTAAACTTACACCAGAACCTTTGAAACACCTTTCTTTTTGTGGTTGGAAGGGGGCAGGTAAGGTCAGTTGTCTCTGGGCTGTGTAAGAAGACGTGTTTTCGATTCAGCTCTCGTCCGCCTCGCTTCCTCGAAGTCATGCTATGTGCACGTATCGTCAGTATGAATGGACGTCGGTACGATACGAAAATTCCAATGATTGCCCTCGATTTTTCAGTTGAAACCTATATTTGTTGGGCTATGATGAAAGTGGTCGGAGGTGTCTCATTAGGCTGTTTGGGGATGTTTGGGATACCTTCCTATGTGTCATTAATTTTAAATTGATTTCGGATGCCGAATGCAATCCTTTTTGCACTTAGTACTCTTATTTTGGCAACTAAAAATCGTGCAGGCCCGGAAATTACAGCCAAATGTTCGGCAAAATTCACTGAATTAGCTGCCTAAAAGAAACGTGTGTTTGTGCTCTAGACAAAGTGATATTCTATCAACGATATATAGATTGATCTCGTGACATCACATTTCATCCCCAATAATATTGGTTCTTGACACTTATGTATGTAACAATTTGTATAGGCTCTCTATAAACTAAGCATGCTCGTTTTTGTTTCGGCCATTTCAAATAACCGCCTTGGCCACTAGTCTAACGCCATTTACTTAGTTGTTCTAAAAATACCATCACATGACAGACATCATTATTTTCGGTACAAATCGCCTGCGCACGTGCTAAGTATTAGGAATGCTAAGCCTGTCTTTAAAATTTAGTTAGGCATGCGAATAGTCACCAATGTTTCGGAGAAACCATTGTCTGCCAAATTATGTGACGGAGTGTCAGCAGCCATTACCACAAATCTTACACACCTGACTATTGTCAAAGTTTGTGTTGCCCTGCCCGATTGAGAAATTCTTAGATTCACTGTAATCTACCAACTTGGTTCTATGTTGACTGGTTCATACTTTCTTTTCTCTCTTATGTAAAATCAGTTTGGACATAAAGAGTTGGAGCCTTGGAGTTTCTTGCCAGTTCTTCTCCATAGGAACCGACCAATAGGAACCTTGCACTTTAATAACTGCTCACCGAGATGTGAAATATTATATTATGAATTTTGAATCGTAATGAAGGGCAAGTTCAAACCAGAGATGAAATTTGTGTAAAAACTTGGCAGGTGAAGAAGAATGGACAGCATCTATGGAAGTTTTCTTAAGCTATCCCATGAGCTATAGATAAAAAATGTCAAAGTTAATCAGCTATTGTTATAACATGATAACAGCCAATTCAATATAGCAATTACCATCTTTGCAGTACCTGCCAAAGCACCGGCAGATTTGATGCTCAAAGGCTTCGATCATTCTCTTACTCATACATCATGAATGCGACATGCGACAAACGGCGTAACCTGATCTCAAAAAACAACTTATTCTCAAGCAAATGCAGATCAATCGCAGAGAGAGGTGCTAGTAGAACTTTTTCCACCGCTGTCCATCAAAAAGCCGTTTTACAGCACAATAGCAGAATTAAAAACATTTATTCGGCACAGACCCAATAAAGTAAACGAAAGAATAGTAAATAATGACATAATTGTGCTGAGCGTGCCCATTTCAATTGGGTTACCATCTCAGCATTTGCTGGTACTCAGACACCCAGCGCTAGTTTGGGACCAAAGAAGATGCCAACAAAATAAGTTCCCATAAAACAAAAAAGAAAAGAACATTAAAACCAAAACGCACATCTCACGAAAGGAAGTAGAAAAATCCGTGCGCGCGGAAGCGTCGGCCATTGCCTCCAGACGCCGCGCCCATACTGATGTGGACTGAGATGCTAATGATCGATCGTGGGTCGTGAGAGGAGAGGCGTTAGCATACTGCGTGACTTGACAGGCTGTGGCCGAGTTACACCGACTAGATGTTATGATGACTCTGGGATAGATAGGAGAAGGCCAACATCTTTAGACGATCGCGTGCGGACTATTGCTGTTCTGAAGATTTGGAAAATATGTATAATGTTTTGCTTTCATATCAAGATTAGCTTTTGCCCGTAGCTCAGTGTCACTCGTGTTCATAAAGCCTCTAACTGTCTCCACCGGTCTCAACTGAACCTATCTATATACATATCATATGCACCACAATTTATCCAAATCAGTTCGGCGATTAGGCATGAAAGCGTAACAAACAAACTTACTTTCGCATTTATAATATTACTAGCTTCGGCTTCGCTCTTTTTCTTACGACTGTTATTATACCCTTCCCGGTTTTTCCTGTTCCCGAAGGAATTTAGGGAAATTCCCTAAATTCTTGTTGCTCCCTAGATACCTACATGCCAAATTTCAGCTTTCTATGACCAGTATCACTCAATCACTAAATAACGCAAGATTTTTATTTATATTGATTGATTTAGGATTTGACCCCTCTTAATAGTCGCGAGAATAGAGATAGATTAGACTGATTTTCCGCGGCCATGTGCAGAGTCTTAAAGGTGAAGCATTGCTTGCTCAAAAACATATCAGATTCAGTTTCAGAAAATAATACTAGACAAAGTATGGCCCTTAGAAGACCAAGATACATTTAAAACTTCGTTTTGAAAGCTCATTTTCATGTACGCGATACTTGCACAGCTTTAGAAATTGCTTCATCTGCATATAAATAACATTATCATCCGATTAAAACGCATCTCGGGTGTTAAAATTCCGAAGTGTCAAGTTCGACCGGTCAACACTGTGATCAGAATTACGAGTCGGAACAGCCAGTTTAGCTTGACACGCGGCAAGAAAGAGAACTATATTTTAAATGTAATAAATTTGACAGATCTTCGACAAATTGTTGTACTTGATAGCGCCGCTGTATGCTGCCAAGACATATTGGTTAATGCAGTTGAAGTAAGTATTCTGGATGGTAATGATCCGGAGAAATGTGATACAATCTGTACTGGTGGCTGGTAGTCCCATATCAAATGTGAGGCTAGTGGCTGGAATTTAAGACCTTGTATAAGGATAGTTAGGTACTGAATGCTGCTTGGCCTTAACTAAGCCGAAATATTGCAGACTCCAGGAAATAACCGTCAAGATCCCGTGATTTAGTTTGTAATATCAACTGTATGCACTGAAATGCACAAAAAGTCGAATTAAAAGTACTTATACGTACACATACATAAGTACTTGGCTAGAAGATACACATCAATTTAAAAAGTAACAGGATACAAGATTATCCTAAGATGGCGCCGAACATCCAGTTCTTATAAACGTAAAGTTAATATTCAAGATAAGCTGTATTGATAAATAGATCGATCGTTGGCGTCAAAGTCAATATTAGTTCACTAGATTTATTTAAAACCCATTCCCAAGAGAAGGCGGGTTTGTTCCGCTTGCCTCTTAAGCGTGGCTGCTTTATATGATGGAAAAAAGGAGATGATTATGTGTCAAGGGTGGCAAAGTATGAATAAAATGTTGATCGCGCTAAAAAAATGGAGGAACACTACAGAAACAATGGAAGTATTGAAAGACAATAGGGCTAGAAAAGAGGTTACCATAATAAGACTCGTATGCAAGAAGAAAACATTTGTACAGACTTTACACTAACAATTTGGGATAGGGGGAGGAAGATAATGACAAGGTTGATGACACTAATTTCGAAACTAACAGAAATACTTTTCTCGATAGTTATATTAATATAAATATAACAAAAAAATATACCAATTTGGAAACAGGTGAGAAATCAGATAGGTAATCAGGTGCGCTAAACAGGTGTAGCGATTAATCCAACTGATCGTTTAATCATTTCACGTATTTATAATGAGAACCGTCAGACATTAATAAAATGTTAGAACAGTGCTAAAAAAAGTATGGAATCAGTTTTATGACATCTCCAAGTAAGGAATATACATAAAGCGGAACTAGGTTGGAATGGTGATTGCTTCAATGAACTGGCTCTCCAATAATTGCCGTGGTTAAAATCATTCTGCTTTGCAGACAAAATTGTAAAAAAAAAAGGTTCTTGCTTATCATCTGCATTCATTTTCACACTTTGTGACACCATAAAGAGCAGAATGGGTCTCTTTTTCCTTGTTGAACAACCTGAACTGTCCACATCATACACCATTTCTACTCACTCACTGTTATTTACTAAATATTCTTGGCACGTCAATACCTATTAATTTATTCTCACACTACATTTTGCTTTTGTTAATTACTTTACTCATTCGTCTTGGCAATCTATCAATAGTTTACGTAATTTCTTGGTAAGGGGAGGATATAAATGATTTCTTAGTATTTAATAAATATTCTATGTCAACAACATAGGTTTCATTTACTATTTCACTTCCGTGTCTATTTGAAACTATTTTTATTTAGGTCCCAGTTAGAAACATAAGGGCTGCCTCGTTGGTCTGGTGGTCGCAAGCTCTAAGTTACTGCTTTGAATGAAGTCTGAGCTCTGTCTCAAGCAATATCTTCTGTGGTTCTTGGCTTGATTTCGGGTTTCTACTGACAAATCACAGGTATATTTTTGTAGCAGTCCGAAGTACTAATTTAATGTCACTTAAATTCACGACTCCTATTACTTGGACTTACCTACACATATGTAAGTAAACCTTTTTTTTTTTTTTGGATGGGAAATCATCAAATGATTTCTCCCGCTCTGGGCGGAGCGGGAGAGAGTGTCCGACTGTTACTGACTGTAACCCTTAATGTAAGTACACTTCTGCATAAAATTTAGGATAGTAATGGCGTGTATTTAATATATTGTGATTTTTTATAAAAACTAAAATAAATAACAAAGCGATGGTCTGGTTCTGGGTCAAAATTTATCCAAAACTAACAGGCAAAAGCAAAAGCCGGTATCCTCCAGACCATAAGGGAACAACCGCCACCGTAAACATTGATTCCCGGTATCACATAATGCTGCATTGTGACATCTCCGTCGTTATCAATGGCCGAACTCGACACTCACATTCTTTGCATACTGCGCTATCTTGTAAGAGGAGCGTCTGCGCAAGTCTCACTACACTTTATGGAGTTAAAATCTATCAATACTAATAGAATTCGTGAAGTTCCGTCATAGAAAACAAATGTTTTGGATTTATAAGAGGCATTTGGATTAGTCAATCACAAATAAATATGCTTCTTTTTTATTTTGAAGGTAAAAGTATAGTGAATAAGATTTTTTACTGACTATTTACAGTACTAAGACAGCCAAATAATACTGATCGATCATAGAAAACCAAAATGACTAAATGATCCTTCTCGAGAATTCTGGTAAAATCCATCAGTTACAAGACAAGTGGTCGCTTTAAATTTGTATATGTTACAGGCTAAAAATAATACAAAAGATTCACACGGTTGACATCAAGAGACCAATAAACAAATAAAATTTTAAAATATTTGGAATGTGCCTGATCTGAATACAAGATTTACATTGAGGGTTTTTTAACATCTCAAACTTGTAAACAGCACCTACACTCACACGGGAGCAGGGTATCGAATAAGTACACTATGTAGTTCCCCGAGGTTTGCTTGAAAATTTGCTTTAAAGGAACGAAAGGTTTTTGTGCCTACAAAATTCTTTCTAGGAAAATAATCCTTCAAATGCTGTTTTTTCCGGAAGATTATCAGTAAATAGGTTTTTCAAAATCGCCTTGTGGTATTCCTCAAGACGACACATTATTCTGTATCTACGTAACTCAACAAACGTTTTCCACTTCTAACTATTGTCTCTTCACTGTCTACAGTTTTATTCCTCTATTTATTTATTGGTTTCTACATTCGAAAAAATGCCTCAACACAATTGATTTGAAGAAATCTCTTTTATAACATTCTTAGTTTCAATTTCTTTAATTGTATACCTAAGCTTTCACCAGTGACAATACTTCAAGCAAACCCTGGAAAGTCAGTCCCGTCCTCCGTTGACTCTTGGCTTATTTTTTATCCACTTCGTACCCATAGCAAAAATCCTCATCATCAACATCTTCATCATCTGCCCCTTTTCTCAACTATGTTGGGGTTGAAACAGTCGAACCGGGTGCAACTTATCAACTATCGTTCGTGGAGCGACGCCCTATATGGAAAAGGTCAGTGTGAAATAGATTTAAATATTTGAATGGCTCTTCATTTAAGAGAGGGTCTAAACTGACTGGTCGTTAGCGATTTTCGAGGTGGGAGAACATGATTTATCTTAAGTAACTTTCAACGATCCAAGAAACCAAGGTTACCGACATAGCCCGAAAAATCGCTGAACTGAAGTGTCAGTGGGCAGGACCCATTGCTCACAGAAAAGATGGTCGATGGAACCAAAAAAATCTGGAGTGGTGATCACGTACCAGAAGACACAGCGTTGGAAGGCCTCCCACAAGGTGGGCCGATTACCTGGTGAGGGTCGCGGGTAGCCAATGAATGCGAGATGCGCAGGACCGGTTGTTGGCGTCTTTCGGTTGATATGATGATCATGATGATAAAATTTTCGGACCATGTGACATTTCAGTTCGTCCCATATGAATTTTTCGTCCCCCGTTTTCCGTGATAGCTTTTGCTTAGTATTTTTGTCTATCCTGCATTCCTTTTTCCTCGTCACATCCTCTTTGCAAGCCAGTTTCAAAGCGCAGACAGCTCAGTGAAGTAGATTTACAGATGGAAGTAACTCTTCAGTTAAGAGATTGGGTGGCGCATCCTTACGAGCAGACCACACATATCTTCGCATTTATTATTAGTAAAGATAAATAAGAAGTGGAAAGGAAACATAACTCAAAAGCAGATCTCGGTGGGATCCATTTAATATTATGCGCGACGCATGCCAGCACGTTTGCGCATTGGCTGTGCATTCAGATCGACTCCGGCGCATCTCGGGAGACGCTTGAGGAAAAATGTTCGCTTCTGTTTATGATCTGGTTATTGAACTTTTATTATTCCTTGAAATTGTTATTGTGTAATAGGTAGTTGTTATTGTTGTTTAGTTAGTTGGGTTTCCTGTCTGTTTTGATGTTATCATTATTTCATGACTTGAGAAACCAAGGCTTAGGTTTCAAACGAAAATCCAGACACCTCCAGTGTCTGGATTTTCAGTACTGTAAGGCAAAGAAAAAAAAAAGATTGAAATTAAAGTCATAGCAATGTTTCTTTTTTGTCTTTATTGTTATTTTTAAAAAAATCAAATTTTTCAGTCAACTTGTTTTTGGGGAAATCGGCAATCGGTTGGTTGACTCATCAGCATTACCGTTCAACATGGAAATGTAGCCAATTTTCTGGGCACTTTTCCCGTTGACAACGATGTGGACGAATTCTTCAATGTCCTATGAGTTATTCCCATCCCCTTTTGTGCCGCTTGTACAATTATACATATTTTTTTATCTGTAAATAATGAGCATATTGAAAATTCCAAATACTTAAATAATTGTTTACAGAAACTCGGCATTTGCAACCAAAACGCAAGATCTTGTTCTGACCCGTAAGGTTAGGTTTATGACGCAAATAGGTACCAGTAAGGAACACAAACAAAGCGAACAAGGAACAGTCATTTATTCTTCTCATAATAAGAGGTATTTAGGTTCACTACAGACAATAAGGGTCACTGAATCATAGGTCTTAAAAAGAGGAAAAAATGCAGAGGGATTTTCCGTGGTGACAATCATTTTAGTTCCCAAAAGTTGCTCAATCGACCACAGTTTTCCGTTTAAATCTAGATCTATACCCTTATTCTAGATAGCTTTTGTTATGGCAAGCGATATTGTTGTGAGAAAGGTTCCGAGTAGAACAAAGGGAGAAACAAGTTCAAAATTTTAAGTTTTTCCTCGAAATTTCGCCTGATAAGAATAAGAGTTTGTAACTTACCTTTTCAGCATGGGATAATAAAGTAAACAATTATTATGAATCCATAAAATAAAAATAAAAACGAGGCAGAAATGAACTCCTATAACGAGACATACCGTTGGTACAAAACAGTAACTCAATGTTAATTATAATAACAAAGATATAATCGGCAATAAAAGACGATATAGTCAAAAAACAACTTGTCAAACAGCACGGACAATTACCACTCCAAAAAAATTCGCAAATTGTATTCATCACGAACACCAAGATTAGAGATCCTACCGCGCACGTACCAAAAAGGTGTATGGATAAAAATTCGTGAGTGCCACATACATAACTAATAACTATGTAGTTTCTACTCTACGGAATAAGGACACGCATCGATTTCACCGGGGCCCATTGTATTCGGATTCTGCGTATCGAAAGATCATTGAACGTGATCAGAATGGTGATGCAGGTGAAGAAGGCGTGATGACGAAGGCTGATTCGTTGGAAGATATGTCATCTGCGTTATCATGATGCCAAATTGTGATGTGTCGCTGTGCGTATGACTCCTCTCTGGATGGACATAAAACTTTTAATGCCATTCGAGTAATTCTGGGAAGTATTTGTTTCGTCACATCGGATCGAACCATTACCTTAGGCAGAACAATTCATGCCTGAGAAATGGAATATACCTACATTTAATTTTTTTAAATACATTATTTTTTCAGACATTATTAAAAATCAATTATATAGTGCTGCTAATAAAGGTCTTAAAAATAATGTTAGTATTGTAGCAATCTCGAATAAATTCACATAAAACAAAATTTAAAACATTGCGTCATCTCGGCACGTGAAGACGAATAAGCCTCCCCAGCACACCGACCTTTCTGATATCATCTTCAGAATTTCATTGGCGCTCCTCACGATCCTACATAGCAGATATACTGCTTTTTTACGCATTATCGCATAAAAATCTTCAGTAAATATGTCAGAAGCACTGATGAAATGTAAGAGCCCCACTATAATTCCGCAGGCAATGTTATCTATGTTGTACGCGGTGCAGCTCCACTTCATGTAGCCGGTCCATAGAGCGCTGGTGTAATAGCTTTGTTAATAGGCCATGAACAGTGTCACTTTACGTCTACTGTACACCTTGCAAATCTATGTAACAATATATTTGCACACACCAACAATGCCCGTCTCAGTCACTATGAAAAAGACAAATTAAATGAAGAAACATTCAAGATGAAAACACACAGCATTTCATTCATGAAAGTCTAAGTGTCATCTAAAAAGTTTAAAAGAGACATTGGTGACTGAAAAGTTGTGTTGCGGTAGTTATGGTATACAGTGAGAAAAGAGCTTTTGGTTATGAATCCGGCCAAGCCACAAGTTTTGACTAAACTTAGCTTGTAGGTTTAGAGCGTGCAGTCTTTAGAGCTTGGCTTTATACGAGATATGATAACTTATTCACAGGGTAAGCTACGTAGATTCGACTTGGCAACATTTTTACATGAAAATGTTTTTGGTGGGTCCACCTTTTCTTTGGGTTCTCTCTCCCTCTCCATCCAATCACGTTTATTTTCATAACTCTTCTAGTTTTTGCATGCTTTTCATCCCTCCTTTTCACATGACCATACCAAGACAAGCAGTTTCCTTACAACTTTTCCGTCACTTTTCTTCTTCTAACATACTCGCATTTTTCACTTTATCCAACCTCGTTACTCCACATATCCGTCTTAATATTCTCATCTTCGCTACATATAAACTATTTTCATCCGGTTTTTTCACAGCCCAACATTCTGATATCGACAGGTCTTGCGCCAACCATAATCAAATTGAAATAAGGGCACATAATCATCATTTTGTTACCCTTACAACAAAGAAGCAAATTATTCACTAAGTATGTAATGGTAATATTGAATAGTTCATCTTACTCATCGTACCGCAACGATGAATAAGCCCTTTAAAATTATTCTAAAAGAAGTTTAACCTGTAGGTATTGATACGAAAGGATTATTTTCCCTAAGCCCATTAAAAGCACGCGGTATTCATTGATAGAGGACCGAAGTTGCGTCATGAAAAATAGAGGCATTAGGGTAGTCTGGATCGAAGTCCTGCCACTTGCATCATAGTCTCTACGTGACTTAGTAAGTGTGCAAATGATTAATATAATTATAATTGGGCAGGATAAACCTGGATCGGCCGCAGAACCACTAAATGCGATCACACTCGTGCCTACTTTCGTACCAATATGACGTAAATGTGGTCTGCCTTGTTTTAATTTACCTCTGAATGTTTTAGAACCTGCGTATTTTTCCTATTTATATTGGTTTTGGACTCATTCTAGTTTTTACTCACCTTTTGCATTGATTGAATAGCGTTTTCCTCAGCTAGGTATGAACATAGTTGTTCATGACCTGTTAAATATTACAACATGGATAAGAATTATTTCGAGAGTTCGGTCATGTGGCTTTTCTCACATGAACCATGCATTTTCCGGTATGAAAAGTGTCCTGTGGCACACAGTGGTAGTGATTGCTTTATGTCTTGTCTTTATATAAGTAATCTTTATATAAGAAGTTTTCGTATTATCAGTAATTAGCACCTTAATACAAACCGTAGGTAGAATAAGGACCCCTCCGGTATCCCCCGATGCCGAACCTACTGTCGTCGCGTTGCCGAGGAATACCTGAAGGATAGAGCCGTCATCTAATCCGGTCACCGGGGAGAGTGGAATCGGTGAGAGGTGTCGTGTGGTGTCCCACAGGGTACGGTTCTAGGGCCGCTCCTGTGGGACATTGATACGACTGGGTGCTTCCTCCCTAGAGGTATCAGCTTAGTCTGTTACACTGTCGACTCGCTGGATTGCGACTGATAACACGCGGGATTGCGACAGTCGTTGAGAGGATCCGGCAACTGGGTCTCGAGGTGGCCCTGCACAAATATACGAGGGCATGTGCTTTCATGGGTCTGTGGGTGTGTAGAACAGGTCACTATCGTGTTCCCAAATAACGGTAGGAGGGGTTCACATGGGCGTCGAGTCGACGATGAAGACATGGGTCTCGTCCTCTCTCGTTGGCTTCCAAACTGGGGCGGGCTGGTGCTGCCTTCATTAAGCTCTTGCCCAATTTAGGGAGTCAAAACGCCTCCTGCCGGAGAAAAAACGAGGGTATCATGCGGTTCATGACCCTTTATGGGCCCCGGTGTGCACATTGTCGCTGAAGCAACTAGCAGCATGCTACTGAACGCGTCGACAGTCATGGTCATCCGGCTGGCCCGGGGATACCGCACGGTCTCCGGCGAGGCGGCGAGGCTCCCCACCGAATTGCCGCCGTGGGATCTGGAAGCGAGATACGCCTATGGCAGCTCTAGGATATTAGTCCAATACGTACCATCATATTTACATACTGTACGTCGAATCTCAAATGAGTGACTAAATGTGCTTTTCCTTATAAAATTCTAACTAATATTAGACACTAGCCGACCCGCGCAACTTCGTCTGTGTCACATTTTTCTTGATGCACCACTCCTATTGGTCTTAAATAGTGATGATAGCCTTCCTCGAGAAAAGGGCTATCTAATACTGAAAGAATTTTTCAAATCCGTCCGGACCACAGAATATAAATGAGAAAGTTCGAATGGATGGGTGTTATCACGCCAGAACGGCTGAACGGAGCTGCACGACATTTGGCACGGAGATAGATTACAGTTTAGAATAGCACATAGGCTTTTTATCCCGAAAGTATTTTCCTTTGGGATAACTTCCGACATTCACGCGGGCGAAGCCGCGAGCAAATACTGAATTAATAAAAGGTGCGCCCAAGAGATGCGCGCACGCCGTCTGAATGCTAATCACTTCCCAAATGAAGATAATGAATAAGATTTGAATGATGTGATCATGACTCGGTGCCATGTTTGGTACCTACCGAGTCTTTTGTTGATCGGTTTGGAAATACCTAAATCGAAAATAAATCGAGAAGTTTTGATTTAGAAGATACTATTGAAATAATCCTTGATATCTGAATATTTTTTAGTAACCCATCATACTCTTTGTTACATTTAATCAGCGATATATGTAGATACCGTAAAATTCAAAATGTATGAGATTAACATGGACCGTCTATATGATCCCCAGATGCCACAACAATAATATGAACTTTAATATCTAATATTTTTAGAATTCCTAAAATATTTTTAGACCGTTAGGATCTCATCCCTATAATAATTTTATGGGTGTGGATGACCCTTACTTTTAAACTGGTGATTGGTACATGGAATTTTTATTTACTTATAAAAAAAATGCTTGCCATGTTAATAAGGGTTGCCTCAAAGTTTTATTTTCCCTGTCTTTCATATTAATTTCCATGTTACTTAGGGCTAGAACAACAAGTTTAATTTTATTTGTCTTTTATCAGTTTCACTGACCGTAATTACACTAGCACGTTTACCTGTGCGCACCCGTTGATGAATATGAATAAATAATTAATTAAAAATTTAATGTCCACCTTGCATCAACTTACAAAAGTTAACACCGATATCATCTACACTGACCAAAAAATATACTAGAGCACCCAAAAAGTTATAAAGAGTTTGTACTTGTGTAGTGTGTACATAATTTCCATTAACCGAGACATTTAAGTATAGATGGCATCGCCGAATTTTAATGAAAACCGAGTCGTATATACTGTCATCTACTTAATGTATGCAAGCGGAAATAAGTTCAAGATAAAATGAGTTGTTTCTACCATTCCTCAGTAATGGACGGCGAGGCGGTTTCGCATAATATATACTAAGATGTGGGGGTCTTATAGGCTAGGAGTCGACTGGTGTTTGTTAAATTTCATCGAGCATTTTTCTTTGTTTGACGTTCGGTGATTAATTATATTGTTTGATAGGTGCAAACGTCGTGAAGATGGTATTGCAAAACTAAGTCCCGGTATCAGCTTCTCTCAAAAACATTACAAATACGCGATAATGATAATATTAATGATCGATTCGATGATTAAATCGATAATTTTATCTATAGATGTGAGATAACACATACTTTCGTGTAAGTGTCATTAATTACAATTATAAAAGAAGATAAAATTTCCTCTATAATAGATAAAAATTTGAGGTCCGCAACAATTTCATAAAATACAATAAAACGGTCTAAGGGCTTGAAGCTCCTGTTAAATTAGGAATCTACAAACCAGTATGTTATGTTTATTAGCTGTTGTAACTGGCTGTTCAAATAAACAATGAAAAATATTAACTAAGTATAAGCTACAAATATTTGACTAGGTATTTAATTTCGCTCTGGATATGTAACTATTTATTTTGTATTGTGTTTGTTTTATAAGTGAATAATTTAATCGTCGTTGGATGTTTCTTTAAGGCTGTTATAATAATTAATTTAGAAAATAAATAATACTGAATTTAAGAACGGGTACGTCCCTAACATGCCTTCAGTTCAAGTGGGTAGGTACACATACTTAAGTACTCAAAGCAGAAGCCGGGCTCCTAGCCTAACATGTTTTTTCCTCCCGTCTCGACATGCTCAGACCAGCAGAGCCACTGGCCCGTGAAGACATCGAGGGACACATATCCTGCCTTCTCCTAATGAAATAAATTACCTACAACACACCTGCAAAACATCCCAACGGACAGAAGATCTCCCCCACAAAAATGAACTGTACGACCGTAAGTTACAGTTGGTTTTCGGTTATCGGGTCAGTCGTCCCTGAGAGGATGGATTTGTAACCTTTTTACTCCAATACATGGGTGGTTGTACGCAAGTCGTGAGAACTGGGAGCAGTTCTATCTGAATAAGTAATAGCTGCAGGTGCGGATTTGAAATGGTCTTGCAAAGGGCATCACGCTACACGGCCTGTTGGTACATGTTTATTTGGACTTGGTCGTAATTAGTTTTTGATGAAGAATTTCTAAGCCTTGCGCTGTTCGGAGAAGCCCAAGGCAATGCTTGAATATCGGGCTTGCGATGGCCCTTGGAATGGCGCCTGAGTTCTGAATTCTTTAAGGCACTAAGGCATTATTTATTTACCCATACTTCCATCCCTACTAATAAATGCGAAAATAATTATGTCCGTTTGTCTGTCTATCCATTATTTATTTATGCATGGTTTTATTCAATGGGTTTGGGTGAAACTTGGCACACGAACTGGTAGACCATATAAAGTAGTCCTGGAACAGAGCATAAGATAGGTACTTTTATACTCTTGGGATAATTTTCGACACTTGGTGAGAAAACTGCTTACAGGAGCTAGATTATTGCATAAATACTTAATTTTACACCACATAATAAGTACTGGATTTTTTTTAAAACAAGTGTTTCGAAAAAAAAAAAAAATTACACTAAAATATTTTGGTTTATCTTGTTCTTATTAAAAGGGAAATACAATAGATTGAGAAACAAATATTGTAGCGAATTCCGAAGATAGATAGTAAAGATAATATAATATTTAAGACCTGACGGCTATCATGGGTGTTTTATTAAGCACATAACGCATACGTCATCTCATATCAATGATAAACAATTAATAATCGGCCTATTTTGATACAACTGTGCATAATAATGATGACGGAGCAAAAATTAAGAAATACCAAGGATTACTGAGGTCGTGGTAAATTTTTCTGGAGAGATTGATGTAAAGAACAATGGCGAAATTTTAGCTGACCTGAATTTAAGCGTCTAAAAGTGACTTATATACGACAGAAGATCCATTATTTTTCTATATTTTTTCAATGTATCACATTTACTAGATCAGGCCGGAGAAAAAAGATATTTTAAATGAAAAGTTATTTGACTTTTTGATTACAGTGTAATGTTGCCATTTTATATTTATCCTGCCAAGTGACAGTAAGTACAGCATTATTTAATTGTAATCAGTTTTATTTTTTTATTACGGAGTAAGTGAATAATTAAACGGAGTAACAATATAGTTTATTTTTAAGTGTAAGTGTTCCTTGCAGGGAGGTCAAAACACTGTGATGTAAAAATAAATAAATTGCTTTTAATGACTGGCAAAAAGACTAGTATCCCGAATCTAAAAAAAAAATTAGTTTGATTACTGACGATTGTTGTTGGTTGAGTTGATACCTTTACCTGTGGTTAATACCATATTCAATCAGTGCACTCTATTGTTTTTTCCCGTATTTTTTTTTATTTTCATTTGTACGGACTGCATATTATGGACTGTGATATGCCCCTGTGTGACCCTGTGCGTGTTTAAGGACTCGCAAGAATTTCCCTGTGACATTGAGCTTTTTATATACTGGACGCCGATCTTGCCTTATTGTTTTGGATTACTTATCAGTGAACTAGTTGTTTGCTAGATGCCGCTAGATGGAAGGTCGTAGAGCAAACCGACACGAATCCTGTGTATCAACAGAATGATATTCCTGGCCGGAGAGGAATCAGTAAACATTGCTGTAATTGTTTAGTTCGTCGTCGCACAGTAGGATGTTACGCTCATGTAATGACGCTAGTCTGGTATTTAGAGGATGGGCCTGACATCGGCAAAATATTACCACACCCACAGAATTTCTAGGTGAAATAATTGTAAGAGGATGAAGAAGAATAAATATAGATTTAAAAATTAAACTTGTTTTATTGGTTTTTATCAACTCGATATGTCTACACACATTCTAAGGTTTTATAAATACTTGACAAGCATGCGAAAACTTAGCAAGTAATTATTAAAACCCAGAATGTTAGATAAATCTAATTGCTTCAATACCTAAAACAAAGCTCTCGGCGACTGGCTGCCTCAAACCAGTTTTACAATATATTATTTTTTAGATACCTTTTGAATATAACGTGAAACGACGACTTGTAAAGTGTATTTGATCGTCTCGGGGGCCCTTTACCTACCAAGTTACCATAGACATAACCTACAAAAGTTCATGACTGAATATCTATTTTTCTCGGCCTTCTTGAACCAAAACTCTTGCACATACTAGTTCAGAAGGTGAAGCTGAGTTAAACAAGATATTTTTCATTTAAAGACGTAAGAATTTCACCTCAGCTAAAACAATGTATGGGCGGCTGCCATTGTCCTTTACTGAGGATGCTGAAAACGTGAAAAAAAATACAATTTAGAGATAGGTAAATTAAAATTCAGGAAAAAAGGCTAGATCTTTAACAATAGTCTATGGAAGACGAATATAATGGAATTGAAACGCTTGTGGCAAATATCTATAAGTAGGTACTAATATTATAAAGAGATAACGTTTGTGAGTTTCTGACGTTGTAAGGGGTAATCTCTGGATCTACTCAACCGATTTTCTAAATTATTTCACCAATAGAAAGCTACGTTGTTGTGGAGCGTCATAGGCTATATTTTATCCCTGTATTACTACGGGAACGGGAACAAAGTGGGTGAAACCGCGTGGCGCTGCTAGTATATGATAAACTAAATGGAGGAGGTCCCAGTTTCGGAAGTCAGGTAGGCAGTCACTCTGTGCAAATAACTGTTATTCAGCTACATCTGACACTGGAAACTGAAAACCCCAATTTTAAAATGAACAGGCTAGGCAGATGATAATAAATATAGTTTGAATTGATTTAAGCCAATGACGACGATAATTATTCTAAGGTAGACTTTCAAACTAAACTCCGGTGATTTTATAGTGCTATAAGGAATCATTGTCTAGCGTTCATTGTTGCTAAATGAAGAAACAAAGAAACGCGAAGAGTACGGTTATCAGTGGCTCAGTTCAACTAGGAAGTTGTTAATGCAAATGAAGATAATTGCTTACAGCACTTGTAAAAGAATAGATCAGTGGCGGGTGAAGACTAGTGAATATAGATAATTAGGTTCCTGCTACTTCACACCTGTGGTAGACTTAGTCCACAGGAACTACGAATTTTCAGGGATAAACAGTAGCCTCTAGTAGGATAAAGAGTAACTATGGAGTTTCTTGTCCGTTCTTCTCCATAAGAATCTAAGTACCTTTGCGAATGGACGCTAGAGTCACTTAATTATGATAAATTTCAATGATGACGTTCAAAAGTGCCGTGTAATGGCCTAATTGAAATAAATGTTTTGACTTTGACTTTGACCTCTGACAGTCATCGATAGCGGAGCTTTGTATCAGTGACAGAATTTTCGTAATCGGTTCAGTTCTTCCGGAGATTATTGCTATAAGAACAATTAAATTTTAATTTAGATATGGTATGGAACAGTTTAATAAGTTCGTGTTGTTGTGGTTGTAGCTGTGTTGTGTGAGTGTTGGTATGGTTAGTTTAAATGTGTGTGTGTGTGTGTGTGTGTGTAGAAGCTAGTTAGGTAGTTCGTATTAGTTTCTACCAGCAGATTTGAAAATATCCCAAATGAAATTTACCGTGTAATAAACGTATGCCATGACTTATTTCAAAACATGCTCTTGCCGTGTGCCAAGTTTCATCCAAATCCCTTAAAATTTGAAGTGGTAACCAACAGACAGACAGTGTAAGTACTTTCTGAATACAAGTATGGATGCCTATGAAATGTGCAAAAGTTTCAAAGCTCCTGGTACAGCAGGTACTTGATTCATCAAACTTGTTATTAAAATTAACAATACACCGGTACGAAAGTCGAATGCACAGGTGTTTTATAGGTGAATTATGAATGATATCTAATCTAAGTATCGATTAAATATCTCTTTTTGTACAGACATGATGATCATCGAAGTTTACCTTGAAATTGTACAGTGTCGAACATTGACCATGAATTCAGGTACTGTGAAGTCATAAGTCAAGCAGATGCTTACAACTTTGTCACTTTAAGCTCTTTACTTGTTCATTTCTGGAGCCTTTGGCCCAGTTTTTGTTATTGGCTGAATGATATTTGTATAGTCAATCGCATTACTAGAGCTGCGTTTTGCATAAACTAGAAGTTTATCTTCAACGTTTGCCGACCCGTCAGCCTTCAAAGCAAGAGTGAACAAAGGTCTTCTAGGGTTGTTCCCTCTCTCGTAGACTACTATCATCAATCGCTTACCATCAGTCAAGAGAGGTCTAGAGAGGGTTCAACCTAACCAATGTTATTAATGCTAATTAAAGTGACTTTGTTTATTGCTACACTTTCACAATTAAATCGCTGAACCGATTTTCATGATTTGGTACAGTAATCATTATACGCTACTTTTTTGTGTATAAAAGTTTAAAGCTACTCAGTATATGTTCAAGAACCGTCTTCGTTTTGTGTCCAACTCCGTCCCTGGAATTACGAGATGCATTTGTCGCTCCAATGCGTCCGATAACACACAGCATTACATAAAACGATCGAGTCCCGAGATAAGTCTTACGATACACAAGATGCATCATCTGATACCAATTTATGTGAGATTTCATATTGAAATCGTTGTGTAACTGGGTTTATAACTGTACGCGTGTTTTTGCAAAACTTCATATTAATTTTATCAGATTGATTCTGAACTATGCAGTTATTAAAAGATAAAAGAATTATGGGTTATTTCGTCAAGACGGCTGATGGCTAACTGGTGTGATAATATAATCCAATCTGCCTTTCTTTTCTCCCATCTATGTTTAAGTCAAACTGGATGCATCTGTGTACTAGTATTTCACATGCAGCAATTGCTTACCTGATCCGTATTACCCAGTAACTGGGTAACCCGATACTCCTTCGCAAGACTGAGAGATTTTCTGGCTTCTAAAAACCGTAAAAAAACATATGACAGTCGGGACCAACGGCTTCTCACCCTTTCCTAGGTACAATCGGGTCTCGGTATGTAACCTATGGTCACCCATCCACAGATCGACTGCAAGTGTTGCTGTACCTCGAAGACCTAATCGTGGTGCTGTTGTTACTTACCTACGAGCTCATAAGAGTAGTTGTTATAAGATTTCCGTTATTTATTTCACCGGAAATCTGCAGACTCCAAAGAATTGTAATAAATCTTAATTAGGTTAATTATTATTTGTTCATATATTATGAAAATAAAGTGTATACCAAAAAGATCTATCCAGATGAAATAGTTTTCAACATATATCCGTGTCAGGCGATATTTTACAATCGTACGGCGTTTGCAATTTTCCGGTGAAAGAAAGAAAAAGTTGCTACAAAACAAAATACATAAATAAAAAGTTTTTTCCACTAAAACTTAACGATAGTATTAGTAGTAGGTACTTAAAATATGTTAGTAGAGGCAAGTTAATATTGAATAACAATGCAAATAAAAAATTTGATTAAGTAAGTATACATATAGTTATAAAAGAAATGCATGTCTTTTTTGTGGCAAAAAGGCGTCACTCCCACATGCACACGTTAAAAACACACAAACACGCGCGTTACATGTTATACACGTTAAAATATCTCTTCTCTGATCTAAATAGTATAAAACAAAGTCGTTCTTGGCCTATGGCTGTTTCTCCACTTATCTCATCTTTAGAATGTAACGGATTTCGATACAGTTTTCACTAGTAAAAATAGCGATAAATAAAATGAGGAAGGTTTCTGGATAATTTTCACCCCTAAAAAGCCGGGGCGAGTCGCTAGTTGGAAATAAACCGACTTAGTTCATCCATCCAATGTTCCTGATGATTGCACAATGATTAATGATGATTAGCAGATTTTGATTCTAATTTGAGTAGCAGAAACTCAAAAGTTTGTTAGCAGAAAACGGCCAGGTGTATAAGCATTCTTTTCAAATCGACTCATGAGTTCTTACATTGAAATTTTCATTAAGAAATTGAATTTAATAACAGTAGTAATCTTAAACTAAGCAAATTGTTTAAAGTTTTTATAAATAAGGCAGATTATTCTCTATGAGTATAGTTTAGTGTTAGTAGATCAAAACTTTAAATTGATGTATACATTCAGCCTATGAAATGCAATCTGTCGTTTTATAAATAGACTCATAGCTCGGTTGCTCAATGCCTGTAATAACAGGCCTACTCCTACCGGCTACTTTTGCAAAGCGACATAATGGTCTAATAGCACAGTTGAACAAATACTTGACCAACGGACTTACAGACCAGTAGTTATTCCCAGCAATTTGCAAGCCCAAGGACAGGACAGGACTTAATAAGTTTTAACCTGGGAGCGCCGAGTGAGATGACGGTCGCGCTTGGCTGGCTCAGGGGTCTGAGCCGGTACATCTGCCCGTTTTATGCCAGGGTCATGTATATTAAGCAGGCATTTTGTAATGTGGTACCGATGGGTATACTTCGATAAGAAAACGGTGTTTCGCATCTGTGCAATTGTTGTCCAATTTTGTCGTCAACCGTCAAGTTGTCGAAATTGGTCAATAAATACTTAATTAAAAGAAGGCTTCAGAAGTGAGTTTATTTTTAAGGCACGTCATAAACACTTCTGATTTTCATAAATGTTGTCAAGTATTGTGGGCTGAGACTTTGCGACTTGAATTTGAACGATTGAAAGAGCCTTTTGAACTTCTTCTCCATATAGGTTAGAGAACTTAGCGCTTCCCGCAATTACGTCGTCAATTGATACCTGATACAATATTCAACCTAAGGCGCTTAGGCGATAAGATGCCATTCTATTAGCGAAAGTGATTGTTGAAAAGCAACAATGAAAGGGATTAATCAAGTGACATTTCGACAGCGTTTGTCAATCGTTTTTTGTTAATCGCTTTCGCCACCATCTTATGTTGTCATAGTGTTTAGGATATTGTTGTTAAATACGACTAGAAGTATTCTCAAACTCAATCTTCGTATTGGAATCATCCCAATGATAATCGTACCTTTCTCTTTCAAGACTGAGACTGAATAATCGAGAACAAAGGTTTTAAGGATTCATCACACAAAAAATAAAATAATGCTCGCCTGGGAGTCACCGAGATGAATCGTCACGACTGGCTGAGTCCGAGGGTCAGCATACAGCTTTTACGATTATGAAGACAGGTTATAAACTGGCTCTTGTATTTTGTTTTTTAGATGTAAATACATAAGTATGAAGATATAATGTAATACAGGCATTTAGATAAAGATGTGGGTTTAGATTTAGAACATTATATACATCATGGTTTTTCTTTCACAGTTTTTACGATTGTAATGATATTGTTTCAAATAGAGTTCTTATGAAGACAGGTATAGATTGTCTTTTGTTTATTTAGCTGTAAGCATAATATATAAGGGGCACTGACCCGTGCAACTCGTCTGTGTCACATAAAAGAGATTTTTTTTTATTGTAACCTTTTCCATTTATGCTCCGCTCCCTTTGCTCGTAGCGTGATCTCATATAGCCGATAGTCTTCCTCAATAACTGGGTTATTCAACAGTAAAATATTTTTTCCAATTCGAACTAGTAGTAAAATAAACTCTTCAGCTTTATCAGATTAGTATCTATAAATTTATAAGGTATATGAGTACCTATATCTAGATATTTTAAGTATAGATACATATATTTTAAGTACATGTATGAAGACGTATATTGTTGTTAGTTGTGATCTCTATCTATCACCCAATGGTTTGTTGAAAGCTCAACTTTGAGTCTCTGAGCTTTGAGCGTTTCTCATACTACTCTAGCTAGTTTAATTATCAGTTATCACTGTACTATAATTGGATTTAGTATACAGTAAAGAATTAAGATAGAAATGACAAAGCAGCTATTTAGAGATTTTATTTTATTCATGCATGATTATTCTGTGATAGCATTTTTTTTTATTAATTTGGTAATTTATGTGTTTGAATGTATACAGAACGCTACCTATTTATCTCATAACATTAATATAAGTGGCATTAATATTAACGCTACAGGCTTATCGATGAAAGCTTACGAAGTTTGCACTTCGCAATGCAAAATAATCAGTCAGTATTTCTTATTTAAATGGACGCCTGATCAATATCTCGACATGAACTTTTACCTTCACTTTTTCACCGTCTACGAAATTAATTATTTTGCAAAAGCATTGGATAATTATAATACTGAATTTAAATTCATATATTATACATAACAAAAGTTCACTTTGTCTCACGCAATCATTCGCGTATCGTATTTAAATGAAAACCTGTCGCGTAAAGTGAGGCGGCCATTTTATTTTCCCGCTAACTTTAAGCGGACTGTTAACCCATATTCTAATTAACGCTGTGTTACATTTACGTTTACGAACGTAGTATATTGGGAGTAGTAAATCAGAACTCTCCGGCAGGCAGTTTGTTTATTCATAAATTGCTCTAAGAATAATTAAGCTAAGGTTTATTACTTAATGTTTTTATTTTAATTGTGTGTTGTAGGTAATGAATAACTATAAAACATTTTGATAAAACAATAGTTATCACCTTTTAATTTCAAACACTTGATTTTTATGAATTCCAAAAAGTTCACACGGCTTATCTCTGCTTTTTGTTAGCGTTCCCAATTTTCAGTCTTTCATTTCATTTTACTTATTTTTCCATAGACCAGAATAACTGACAGCTAAAATGGCGGGAAAGGGCCAAGTAAAAATATTTTAGTGTCTGTTTTTTTATTCCGCATTTTTTTTTTCGTCACGCGATCGTCGTGTCGGCATAATTTTTTGTTATTATTTCGAGAAATTTTATGTTTATTTCGTTATCTCCTGTTTTGCTGACGATTAATTTTGTTTCTGTTCATGCCACGTTTACATAATTCTACGTATTCGAACGAAAATATGAATTAAGTAGGACGTAGAATGCTATAATATCGCCTTTTTCCTTGAACAGATTGTGCAAGAATTTTAAGAAATGAATTTTTGCAAAAATTTTCGTTAAGGACTTATGTAAGTAGAGCTAACCATGTAATAGATAATATTATTATGTAAGTGTTAGGCATAGTAATTCACTAGATATATATATCACATAAAATTAATTTAAAGTTGTTTCATTTAGGTACGCTGGTATGGTAGGTATATATTATCTAATAAAATTATTTTTTTTGCAAACCGACGAAATAAGAAATTAGACAACTGGGATTCGCCGCCTTAGGTACAAAAAAGTTTTCACTCTAACTTTTCCTCACTCAACAAAAATCGATACCCATTCCACGCTATACTCAAAGCCTCGGTAGCTAAAACAGAAAAAATAAAGAAATTGGAAAATAAACAAGATGAGCGTCCGTCGATTGGTGGACGCGACGTTGCCGTTCTGCCATCCCGCCGAGATGCGCAGCACCTGTCTCTCTCACACGTAAAACTTGTTATATTCGTATCTCTTTCCTCAAATGTCCGCAGGATCGTCTCGCTTGAAGACGCAACAGAGATATTTTATCCGAAAGCTTTGAACTTCGAACGCGTTGTTCGTTTTTGTTTCGAACTGGGAACCAATGGCGGCTGAGAGAGATTCTTTTATTGTTTGTTTTTGTTTTAAGTATAATTTAAGTACATATTGAAATAATGAGGGTTCTTTGAGTTCTGAGCCAAGAAACGTTAATGAAAGCTCAAGACAAAGAAGTAGGTAGGTATCTACCTTGATAGTTTTCAAAGATTATTTCGGGATTTGCGATGAAGAAAGTACAACTAAGTTCGGATAACCTGAGGTAATTATATACCTACAAATTTCTTGTTAAACTGAAGCTTAGTTTGCAACCTAATGACGAGAGCTCTGCTTCCAAAACTGCGGCATCAATGGTATCTGCGGTAAAAAAGTAATCAATTTCGGTAGGTACCTATCTTAGAGCTGGATGCGAAAATCACAAGATAGGTCGAAGTGTGGAGCCTGTGGAAAGCCACCTCTAGTAGGAACATGTTTCGGCTGAAATAATATGATTATCGTCATTTCAGACCGCTTTATCCACAGGGCCGCACAACTTGTCACCCCATGTAATGTTATCTAATCATTATTTTCTGTTACTTTTGTTAACACGAGCTGAAAGGTTAAACGAACCCGGTCAAGGTCTTGACTGACCGCTGAGTTTGTTTCGGTGTTTCTTCTCAGGGTATTCGGCTAGGAAACACCGGCTCAAAATGACCAAAAATATTGGACGTTTAGAAGTACAAAATAAGTATCATTTATTTATTTATCATTTAAGAGCGTCTACGCCGCATTCATGTCACTATTTTGCGAAATGACTGAACCGATTTTAATTAAACTTCACACATATATGCAGGATACATAGGTCTATAAAGTTAGTTAAAACATTATTGAAAAGAAAAAAGATAATTGGTAATTTATGTTTGTATGGAAAACTTAAAGTGTCTAATTTAACTGTAACACTATTTATCGAAAATGTTTACAAGTAACTTTTTAGCCCTATGTATCCTGCTTATATGTGTGAAGTTTCATTAAAATCGGATCAGTCATTTCGAAATATAACGACTTGAAAATTTGTATGAAATGCCATACGGCGTAGACGCCCTTAACAAGTAGAAAACATGGTCTTTCTACAATAATGATATCTTTAAATACTTTGACTCTAAAATTTTCTTAATTTTCGGGAAGCTACACTAAAAGCAAACACCTAATATACAGTCTATAGAAATTATTATGATATAATCTGGAGATGAGTCTACATAATGGTACAGATTGCTACCAGGTCGGGGCAGGTCGATGATGAGTTCAGGTTCAAGGCCACGCATTGTTCTTTTGTTAGCGCTCAAGCTCAGCCACAGTATCTGAGACAAAAGCTTAGAGAGTCATGTGGGCAAAAAGTTCAAGTACGATTTATGTGTAAGGTGTTTTCTGGTGATGATTCTGCTTTAATAGAGATGTTTCCTGAGTAAAAAATATATGATTATGTTTAGTCCGTCAGTTAGATTATAGAAAAATATTGGACACGCGTGTATTTTTTCCTTTATTAAATCTATAAACACTGACGAAGATACAAAGCATCAAACATCAGGAGTGGGGGTTGTGACGTCACGGCTCGGTAAAAATTGTAGAGAGTAGTGACGTCACACGAGTTTTCAACGCACTGTATCGTCTTCATTTTTTGTTTACGTAAAAAAAAGGAAAAATACGTGACCAATATTTTTTGGAAATCGATCCGACGCGACGGTTTAATTAGATTTTTTTAGTTAACTACCCTATTGATACATCTTTTGCTAGATTACAATTGTGTCGAATAATGAATCTGTTTCTATGAAATTAAAATTGCATGTTTGATGCGTTCGATGGCTTTAACCTCGGATTATTTCCTGTAAATAAGCCCCTCGGTTTCGCTGTCTTTTGAGTTTATTCCTATTATATTAGTTTGTCTTTTATTTTTAATTTGAGATAGTTTGTCTATTAATCGTGTCATTAGTTACTCCTTTCTAGACATGTCAGCTTTCAATTTGGTACGTATGATTTAGAGCCGGCTTAAAAAAAAAAATTGGACTTCTGGCCGGTTTCCGTATTGAGATTTTCGATTTATGAACTTGTATGTTATGCCAAATTTTAACAGGCTTTCAGCTTAAGAAACATTCTGATAAATACTTGATTTCAACTTTGTGATTCATGAATCGATTTTTCGCCGAAAGTCAGACTTCCGATGATTTATTGAAACTTGAAGCCCTTTTTGTTAACCGACAACTTCTTGTTCTAGATAAATAAAAATAATTTTGTAATGTCAAAGTATTCTCACGCTCTTTAGATATTAAAAGAATGTCTTATAAAGTATAAATATTAACGACAACACTAATAAATAACAGTTTAATAGTATATATGTATATTATATAATAAAGTAACAAGCAAAATTTATAGGGAATGCTCGACTTCTTGACAGCATTTTTAGCTTGCATCAAATTGAGTTAAGTACTATAACTATTTGGAATTTACTTGGATAAAATAATAGCTAGGTTTTTCAGTCATTAATTAATCATATGGCTTAACGGTTTTGGATGAATTGGCTCACGGGTAGATCATGACCTGTGCACACGGGAAGAGCATGACATACACAATCAATGGAAATGCTTTTCCTGTTGACAAATTGTACAATATTCACTGCTTACTTTTTTATCGTGCCCATTAATTTTTTAAACAAATTAGGCAAATAGGAAATTCCTTCAAGATTCTTTGGCCAATGTTAGACAAACTATTTATGCCTGTCTGAAAACACGCTTCCAGGGGATAATTTCCGACAGGAATTAAGGATAATTTCCCACATTCACGCGGTCGTTGGCGCTGACAGAAGCTAATAGTCAATACATAGGTACAGTAGGTTCAAATAAAACCAATAAAACTTTCTAAATACAAGAGCTGAACTCTAGTCACAGCGAGGTAGTAAGTATACCGTCACGCGAACTCGACACCTTGCGCAATCGTTCGTAGGCTACAACAATTTGTTTGTAGGATGTCGACAGGTCTTAATATTTGGATAGTGAAATGAAGCAGTTGCTTATTTTTGCTTTTTTTAAGATATCAGAAGGTTTGAAGAGTTGAGGAGCAGAAGACAAAAAAGCGATTAACAACCTCGTCTTAATATCATAAAGAGGTAACGTTTGTGAGTTTGTGACGTTGTAAGGGGTAATCTCTGGATCGACTGAACTGATTTTCAAAATTATTTCACCAATAGAAAGCTACGTTATTGATCCCCGTATTTTCACGGAAACGGGAACGACGCGGGTGAAACCGCGGGGCGCTGCTAGTAATAATATAATAAAGCATCTGTTCAAAGAATATGTTCAGCCGATACGACGTCAAACGGAAAAAAACAGACGGATAGACACTTAGATAGACTGATAGAGTTACTTTTGGCATTTTAAAATTAGTGTGGATGTATTGACAGGTCTTATGTTAACTTGTCAATATGTGCGTGGATACATAATGATATTTCCAACTAAGACGTTGCTTGTTCGTCTATAATTTTATATATTTTATATAACGACTATAAATCGAAAGCCCGACTTCAAAATGGCGATAGTTATTCACTCCTACTTTCGTATACAAAGTTACGTCCTGGCCGTATCGGCTGCTCATCGATTTTAGCTTTATAAGTAATGGTTAGTCAACTTACCTTTAAAATAGAAATAAACTATCAGGAAAAATAATGTTCGGGATACATTTTAACATAATATCTTGCCTTTATTTCCGAATTGTTAGTCAAAGGTGTACCAAGAAAGAAAGAAAAGGATTTATTGTTACAGAACTGACGTATGTACGTGCATACAAATTATAAACTTAAACTAAGATTGTAACGACAGTATTGAATCAGTCTAGCCTTTTCTCAACCATGTTGGGGTCGGCTTTCAGTACATAGGATGCTGATCACCAGCGTTTTACAATGGAGCACGGATCCTCTCTGACTTTTTTAATTTTTGGGAAATCATTAAATGTCCGCAGCATCCGCTCTGGGCGGAAGGGAGTGTCAGACTCTTACTAACCACAACCCATTCGCGTTCCTCAAATGCCCTTTTTGTTTCAAGGCTTTTTTTTTAATGGGAAATCATCATATGACTTCTCCCGCTCTGGGCGGAGCGGAAGGGAGTGTCAGACTCTTACTGACTAAAACCACCCGTGATCCTTTTTGTGCCCTTGGCGTTCCAGGGCCGCGGTGACTCTTTCGAGCCAATTCCGCAATTTGTTTCAGGGCTGCGGTGACTCTTTCGAACAAATACGCAACCCTGGAACATATTACTCCTAGGTTAAACTGGTTTCCTTAACAACAGTGTTAGTATTTAAATTACGTTACTAAATGATATAGTAGGTACATTTGGTCAGTTATGTTTAAGTCTAATGATATATTCCTATGACAAATAAGAACTAATCCAGTCTCAAAGACTTCCAAATACTACTCTATAGCTATACCATCGAACTATAGCTGAGTACCAAATAACTCTGAAACAAAACGATATATTGCCCTGTTAATATAATAATTTCTCCAATAAAATGGTGTAAAATTACTTGGTAAACTCCTGGGCTATGAATAGCCCTCATAGGGACTAACGGTCAATTCTTTGCAACTGTCTTTCGAGAAGGGATGGTCTGTCGTGGGCAATCGACTGAGACGGGCCTTGAAATGTGTAGAGGTGAAAGCTTTTTGTTTAATGTACACTGTTAGTAGTTTTAAAAGAGATAATGCATCTCTAACTGGAACTACTATGAATAAAAATCAGTTACAGCGAGTGCTAGGAAGATGTGTTTAATTTTTGAAAATGTTTTTTTATTCTGTCTTTGACGAAAAAGATGATTAGGTTGATTGTGAATGACAAATGCTTAAGTATCGAATGATGTTTTTCAACACACTTTCATGAAAACTGTCTTAGTAATGCGCTGACGCCAAACAAAGTGGAACAAGGCAGCTGCTCTGGACGTTAGCTCTACATCTACATGACTACAATTTAGGTGCAATACAGGTATGAAAAGATACCTTAAAGTAGACCAAGCTTAGGTCCAATTATAGTAAGTGTAATAATTTCTCCAATAACTACACAGTGTGAAGGGTTCCGCGGAGCTCTCGGCTATAAATCGCCCTCACAGTATGTAACGGTCGCTTCTTCGCAACTGTCTCGAGAAAGGGATGTAGTCGCGTGCGCAGCCAGCTGAGACCAAGCTGTGGAAAGTCTAGAGGCGGCAACACGGATGAGTTCGTCTTGGTTCCGAGTTACAATCTATGGTATAGACCATAGGCCCTGGCGTCAAAAACTTAGCTGAAAAAAGGTTAAATAACAAATTATTTTTACATCCCCGGGTTAGCAACTAATTCGGAGTTAAAGAGATAACTCTGGTTTGTGCAAGCACGCCTAAGTATAGGTACTATTTAAGTAATGCCAAAGAAGATTCAATGACTAGGTTGCTTGTATGTATTGTAGTATTCTTAGTGCTATATCTTGTGGTTGTGATCCGAACTTACCCGCTCGAGCAACGCAGAACCCATTATATTTCAGTTGGTAGGTATTACTATGTCTTCTTTTGGCGTTAATTGTCAGTGTACGTACTGCTAATATTCCAACCGCGAGCGGTAGAAGAAGTTCTGTGTCCCCGATATCATGAAGAAATCTCGCAGAAGCTTTTGCGGTAGTGATTTAATATTGTCACTAGCTACCATTACCTACTTGTTTACACGTACGCTGTGGGTTCGTTTAGCTTTAGGTGTGGGGTTTCACTACTAAAAGCTTTTTTATTTTTCATTTTTTAGTTTATTAATTTAAATAATTATTTAGAAGTTGGTTGTTTTTTTTTGTAAAAGTTTTTTTTTATTGGTGTAAAATAACAACAAACGTAAAAATATGTTTAAAACAGCTTACATACCCAAGCTAAGCATAATCAACCTTTTAACGTTCCCACTGCAGGGACACAGCTGCCTGCTCTCTAGGAGAGGGAATGGGCCGTAATCCACCACGCGGGCCCAGTGCGGGTTGGTGAATGTCACATGTCTTCGAATTTTTGGCTCTAGGACATGCCGGTTTCCTCACGATGTTTTCCTTCACCGTTTTGAGAGCAGAGGTGATGAAGTTAATTACACAATGTAATGAGCTTGGCTGGGTTTGAACCACTAGAAGTGCCGTGTGGGTGGGGCAGACCTGCCGCGCATTTGAGCAAACGCTCATATGACCTATTTTATCTGTGGTTTGAACCCGCGCCCTACAATTCGTAAGTCGGGGCTGTTACCTCTCGGCCACTACTGCTTCTATAAAATACAAACCAAAGGCTTAATCAACTTACATAGAGTCGGATCGTCTACTCATTCCTAGTTCTACGCGACAGGTGCGTAAGCGCGTCACCTTTGAGAAAAAATGGCGGCGGCGGGGGAGAGACCCTCACGTGTCACGATATGCTTTTTATACTCGAATTAATACTACTTACTAGCTTGTGGTGCTTGTACACCGGATTGCGTGGTATTCAAATTAAAGAAGACTTTTTGGATTTTAGTTTCTGCAAAAAATATGGCAAGAGTTTTTTTGAGTTAATAACAGAGACTGTCGTACATTTATTTTAACCAAGACGTGTTCTATTAACATAGCAATTCTCTAATCTAGGATGTAGATATATTGTCAAATCTGTTTTGCTTTTTAGCCATCTGTTTTCCAAAGGTTTTCAAAAGTACGTATTTATTTAAGAAAGGTTGCTACTCAACATCAATCATTCAATGTCTACAGAATTCTGTGCAAATCCTTTTAGGAGAAACTTCACCTGAATCGAAAATATAACTTACTCTTTGGTGACATTAACAAAGGTGGAATATGAAAATTGAAACAATAATTAATTTTATTATTTATGTACATAAAGAAAATAAGTACCTAAAAGATAACATTAAAATGTTAGTACAAAAGAACAGCTTATTTCAAACGGAATTTCTTCCAGCAGACCTGCGAAAGGAGAAATGAAAAATAAATGTAGACAATAGTGATGATAGTTTTGCGAACAGCTTTTCAAAAGACTTCTAACAAAGTAGTATTCTACAGAAAGATGTTTTGCAAAATAACCCCAATAAAGTGTATCATTTCATTTCTCCATCATAAACACCCATGTTCCTCGCAATTAATCACCCCATACTTTATAATTTAATATATCTTTTATAAATAACAGCCCTTTTCACATCGCATAAGTGCCCAAGAACCTTTAAAAGGCAGCTATCTCCCTGTCCAGAATATAAATGGTCAATTTTATAAGGAGTCGGTTATTTTAAACACTTTATCGTGAATCGTGACCGTCGCACGCGCAGTCCTATTGGTTTTCTCTTTAATTCCACACCTGGCTAGAAAGGGCAATTTTTACAAAATTATTACTTGTAAAGTGTCACTAGGTTTATTTATTATAATAACTTTTAATTCTTTGTAGAGAAATTGCTTGTAGTTTATTTTTGTTTGGTTACAAATGGTTTGAATATTTCGCTCGTATATCGCAATTAGTTTTAACTAAAATGTCAGTGACGACCTTTGAAATTAATTGGAAAGTTTTTATCAAATGGAATTTTGTGTAAATGAATAAATTCAGGCTTGAAGGGTTAAAAATAGCGTTGGTTTATTCAGATGCAAAAAAAAAAAAAATACCTCCTTAATGTGTCAACTATGACATTATGAAAACTAGTCATGAAAATATACTTTCAAAATATTCTCAAACTATTATTTAGATCCAGACAGGGGGGAGAACTTATCTAGATCTCTGTTTACAGTCCTCATTCTTCTAACTCGCTTGAAATCACCTCAAAATAGTTTTCCATACTCTTCAGGTTTGTTTAACAAATTGTATATGAGAGTAATTCTCATATTTTTAAAAAGCATTTGCATCGCTGGTGCAAACTGTCAAAATCCCCTCTACTCCCCTAAATTCTGAGAACTTGTTGATATTTATTGCCGCTGAAATAATGTTGCAACTTGATTTACCTACTAGTCTTCAGAAAAGGATGATTGTAGCTCCATGTTATCTATATTACATATTTAAGAAACAAAGAAATAACCTAAGGACTTATCACTACATACTTATTATATGCTTCCGCTCTCCTAATACATAAAGTTCACATTCAAACAATGTATGTATCGCCTCTGTATATAAACATTGATGAAAATGAAAATATTATCAGTGTGCGGATCTTGAGTCGATTTGTTTTGAGTACGGCACGGGCCGTAGCAATAACATGTGAAACAAATGTATTATAATATCGTCATAATACGTCTCTATTTGAAAAACTTGGCTGTTTTCAGGTTCAACCTGAGATTGTTATGTGTAACTCATTCATGGTATCTTTGTGTGAGGAAGGATTGTTTTTCTTTGTACCTAAGGCTCATTGGATTTCAAAATCGGTCACCTCCTTCTGCGAAGCAGTAATGCTAGCGAAAGAGGAGGCGGACCGCGTGAAAGAGAGGAAACCTCACGCTCCAGCCACCGCAACAGAAGAAGACGCCCCGGGTGTCGGGAAACGCAGGGCAATTCCCGGCCACCGTAGGCGCGGGCCTGCGAACGGCGAGCTATGGGTGACTTGACGTCCGATAGCAACCAGGCCCGAGTCGACGGCGCGTCGTAGGTATTCCACGCGTGCCTCGAAGAGCTGTCAGCAACGAAGACGGGGCCCCATAGGGTCAGTGCCTGCTAGGGTTGCGGAATTCGTTCGAAAGAGTCACCGCAGCCCTGGAACGTAAAGGGCACAAGAAGGATCACGGGTGGGTTTTAGTCAGTAAGAGTCTGACACTCGCGGTGACTCTTTCGAACAAATTCCGCAAGAGTACTTTATGTCCTGTGGTGATTGTTTCGTACCTAGGTTACGGACATTGGAATCTTGTAATCTCGTAAAACCGGAATCTCGAGACAATTTTTCCTATATTTCAATTCCGGTATTGAATAGCTCAATATCGTTGATGAAAGAAGTCCAACGATCTCTGTTTCAGGTACAGCTCTGAAAAATTTGAGCTGTCTGGTTGAATGATCCGACTTATAGTTTGTAGTGCCATATATTTTCCATACGCCTGCACTTAGGGTACAAATACCACGAAATCTGAGGAGTTAACCCAAGACTCGAAAAGAAGAACAGAAAGGTTTTTTGGTAGTTGTTTAACAACCTATGAACAACTGTAGATTATATTATCCGAATAGATATTAATTTAATTACGGCACATCAGAAACACCATCACACACATGTACAATGGACCATTTACATTTTAGTATACGGTCTACCATGAACTGGTCAAATTACTGATGATTTCATCGTAATGCTTAACAGCTTGTCTTATACGCCTTCCCGAAGTAACACCTTTTTCGCATTACCAACGCATAATTTGAAGGCCACATTAGGGTCACAGGCACCCACGGCGTAAACCCACCGCGCACTTCCGACGCCGGGCGTAGAGGATAGGGGATAAAAACCTCATTTCCGGTGGGAACCCTTCCCTTGGGGTCGCTGGGTACAGTCAGCGTTGCCATGGTGATAATGTATGCATGTGCCAAGACTTCGTCGTGGGGTTGAGGAGGCTTGGGGAATTGGTGTGTGTTCTTAATTGTAAAGAATTAAAATTCTTCATTAGAGTGGTCATTTCAATACGAGGCGCTAGACTTTAAGTAAGAGTCAATAATACAACAAATATTTTAAATATGAAAAAAAAAATTGCTTGTTTTTGTACCCAATAAGCTCCAAAAGTACTGGACCAATTTTATTCATTTTATCATCAATGGAAAGCTGCCATCAGCGTACTAACAAGGCTATATTTTTATCCCCGTATTTCCATGGAAACGGGAACTACGCGGTTGAAACCACTGGGCGCTCCTCGTTACGTATACAATTTTAATCTATTTTAGGAAGATAGGTAGATGGCATTTGCATTGAGTTTCACGAATAGCCAGGAGCTACGAATGGGTACGAATGGTCTATTGTGCGTTTAACCATCAATATGTGTGTTTGCTCGTAAATGGGTTATTTTCTTATAGAGCTGTTTATCTCAAAAACGAAGTTATAAAATCATTAGTGGACTATAAATCTGTCGGTTTTAGGTCGAAACGTAAACTCTGAAAAATTTACGGGATATATTTTCGGAGAAAAACTCTCTGAGATTAATTCCCTGAAAAATATTCGCATATTGACTAACCTCTAAATATGTAAAAAAAAAACCTATTTAGCTCGCACACAATTCAACTACAAAGTCGAACCCTCAACAAATCAAAATACTTAACCAAACTAATTAGCATCTCATAGGGTGCGTTCGACTCCCCGTCCGATTCGCTACGGACGGCATGGACCGAGGGTAGGTATCGTAACAATGGCCAAATCTAGGGCTGCTACCACCTAAATGGCCGACACCGGACAAAAACTTTTAATTTTAACGATTTAAATTTTTCGTCATTTACACTGCTTGTTTGAGATATAAAATACAACGTCGGCTGTTTTACCGAATAAGCTTCTCTCACTCTCTTTAATAAAAACGTTGCCCGACACTAGGAATTTCTCCTGTGTCGTGGGTGCGTTTACAAACATAATCTCACAATACACGAACAGCCAAACCCGGAACAACTATCTGTAGGCCATACAAAAATTTGTTCTGTACGGGAATCGAACCCACGACACGTAGCGCAGCAGTCAATCGCTCAACCACTGTGCCAACCATGTCGTCAAAAGCTTATATGCGGCTTACGAATCTTACGACCAAGAATGTTTTTTTTAACCAAAAAGATTTGTTTCAAATTATACCTTAACTTCTTATCAATCACTATTCCCCGACACGAAAAGTGCCATAATTCCCGGACGTACTCTAAACTAGGAGTAATGTGGGGAAGCTTGGGCGGATGGCAGCCCTAGCTAAATCAGACATGTGTGGCGCCCCACTGGAATAACGAGCGTAATGATACAGGTGATAGGTATGTTTTGTCGATTTTGTGCACGATCGGGCGGGTTGGTGTTGATTTTATAGGGAAGTATAACGAATTAAAATGATAACTTGCTCAGGTTTGTGTGTATATAACTGTTGCCCTTGGTTTCAACGTTATATAGAAACTAATTCATGTATCCGGGTAAAAACATTTAGCGCTGATCTAGAGACATGGACTTCTGAATCAAATTGCAATCCGTTCTACAGTATTTTGTGTGTGAACAATTTCTACTGTTCAATATAATCAAAAGTCTTTATTTTTCTTGTTATAATTGCAGGACTGTTGAATAAAACGTTCAGATACTTAATCTTAGAGAAAAGTGTTTTAGTTCTACGAGATTTGTAGAGTCGAAAATTCAATAGTGTTTAACACCTTTTCTCGTGGTGATTAAAAGGTGATTGTGGATTTGGATAATAAACAGGTTTCTATTTTTTCTCTTGTCAGTACCTACATATGTTTTTTTTTTTTGGAACAAGAATATTGTTTGCTAATCCTGAACGCGTGTTCACATACTACACCCAATTAGCATTCTAAAATTACCAGTTGTTTAAAAATATGTAAATTAATTTTGTAAAAGTAATGGCAATTTGTGGTGGCTTATTTTTATTTTATTTTATAACCAATATAAAATTTTGGTGGTTTGGGTTAGAGTTTTTAGGTCTATAATTTATAAAAATATCGACAAAATCATTAAATATAGTACAAATATGATCTGAAAAACAACACCAGATGCCCTAGACAAAGTAATTCCGGTAACGCAAGTCATCATGAACTTTAAGACAATAGGGTATATTTTCGTCGATAGAAAAATAATAATTTTATTTTCCTTCCGTAAGAATTTCAAAACATATCGGTCAGGTTTTTTTTGCCATTTCAAATCGATAAAGATAAACGCATGAAAATTCAAGAGTGGGGCCTTCTGACGTCAACTTTTAGTAAAAAGTGTTCTAAAACGTAACACGAGTTTTAAACGCTATTGTCGCTACTGTTTTAACTGTCGTATTTTTTTCATTATGCGAAAAAAGAAAAAATACGAGTATCTACGATATTGTTTGGAAATCTATCTGACGGACTAATTCGTTTTTTTCAGGAAAATACCTAACTATTAGGGTAAAACCGGGCTAGATGCCACACTTTTTGAAATCATTTTATATTCTCCCAGTACAAAAAATCAAATTATTTTAATTGTAAAACTGGTAAGTTACTTTGGTTTTTTACCTACGAATTTATGAAAAATAAAAAAAAAACATTATCTTTAATATTTCCAGAGTATTAGCGATTTTTGCAGATCTCTTTGTTCTGGGACATATATCCCATATATGGGATAGTTGCCTAGTTCATATCCTTGGTCCATAACTGTACTTAGCTTTAAGCACATTGTAAGATATTCAGACATTATGGAATGCAAATAAAGATATGAATATAAATTACGTTTAGGATAGTCGACTCGATGAAAATCAGAGCATCAATCCCGAAAAAACTTTGATCGCACTTTGCTTTCCCATGCAATCGCACAGAGACTTGAGACACAGTCCACTTAGTGGTAGTTAAAGTCTCCCGATAGATAAATAAAATAGCATGCGATTCATCCGCGAAACTAGAGTAATTACAATCGGGGCACCAGCTATACATCTATCCCGGTTTTACCCTATCACTAATGGAATATCACTTTGTATATAGCCCGTGTAATTGTCCGGTTGAGCAGTAACCAGCCTTAGTGTGCTGAACTGCAAGTGGTCAAATAAAAAAAAAAAAAACAAGAGCCCGTGTACCTAGAATCTCTATCCCTTCCCACACCACTCCACAATCCGCAACAATCAGCCTACCTCCCACACTACAGCAGTTCGTCTCTTCTGGGAAGCGAGGCCGGTTGCTATGGCAACGCGTCGCATCAACACGCCACCCGTCCACACGCCCGCACACATACAGCCGTGTGATTGTACAGGTGACCTGGTCAGGACGGGGATGCAATGGGAACAACGATATTTAAAAGTTGATCATTTCTGTTTTTTACCCACAAACTTATATTGTATTATTTTAAACTAGCGCAATGTTGATATTAAATCTCTGCTTTATTATGCATGTAGTATACATATAAACCTTCCTCTTGAATCACTCTATGTACTAAAAAAAACCGCATCAAAATCCGTTGCGTAGTTTTAAAGATCTAAGCATACATAGGGACAGACAGCGGGAAGCGACTTTGTTTTATTCTATGTAGTGATGCAAATAGGAGCAAATAAATAGGTATGTATTTGCTCTGACCACTGTGTATTTGAAACTTGACGGCCTTCTTCAGCGCAGCTACCCATAGGTCTGCGTAGAGTTCTGAGGGCTTTGATTAGTCTGTTTCCTTTGCTTAATAATCCTCCCCCTCCCTATTATCTGACTTCACATAGTCAAAATCGTCCTCTACCAATAATCGTCGTCTGCGATGTCCTTCACACCGCTCTGGGTTTATCCACTCATATTTCTTTGTCGAGGCGATATTCCTTTGGAATGCGCTCCCGTGCGAAAAGAGGTCATTCGCAAGAAGTTGTTAGAATCATCACAGCGTAGCATTAATTAGTTTTTTCTTAATAACGTTGGTAATTTTGTTTATGCGTTTTTATCTGTCACCGCAAAATTGCAAACGCCGTAAGATTGTAAAATATCACGTGAAACTGTTTTCTCTTAATTAGACACGGATATATTGGAAACTATTGAATTTGTATGGAATTTATTGTACACAATACGATGTTTTCATAAAAATAGAGATATTATAATCTAATAAAGATACACTACAATACAAACAATCTTACGGAGTCTGCAATTTTCCGATGACATATCAGATCCATGTATTTATGACTACTTGTTTTTTACTATGATAAATGATAGTTATTTTGTAAGTAAGTTAAACATAACACTTTTACATGACAAATATTTCTGGTTATTTTAAGCCAGATGAAGCCGGTGTTTCCTAGCCGATTACCCTGAGAAGAAACACCGAAACAAACGTAGGTATACATATATGTTTGTCTCTCACAAATTATTGTTATTAACGGATTAATCTATTGATAGATAGCTGGTCAATTAGAAATAACTGAATACTCAATTTCTAGTTGCAAGGGCTGGATTTTACTTCGGACAGAGGATAAGCATTGCCATACAACGTGGCAATGCCGCCAGTCTATTGGGTTCACTCCCAGTCGATAGCGATGCGGACGAGTTTTTTGATACCATTTTGTAGTTAGGAGAATTTTAGTTTATTTTTAGGTTAAGTGTATAATAGAGTTAGATTTAAAGTAAAATAATCAAATGTTATATAAGGCTACAAATAAATAATTTATAGTAATAAAGAATTTAATCAAAACATTCAATCTCGCAGGAAATCATATAATTCAGTAAATATTCAGCCCCTGAAAATATTACAAGTTTCAGTGTGCCTCTCACCTTATTCATCACAATTTGCTAGTGTGCGTGTTTCAGGTCGCCGTTTATCTGGCGCGGCCACGTCACGATGTCATATACATGTGTCATATAGCACAAGTACATTAGCGAGTTGAGTACCCACCTACCTGTGTTAAGGGGATGAGTTTCGAAGATATGTATATGGACTATGTAAAATGCAGCCATTCCCTTTCCTCCATAGGGAATGACCTCATAATCCTATAATGTTTTGAAACTGGGCTACGTTAGCAAAATACACATTGTTATTTTTTTTTAAGATAACTTTCTGGACCACTCAGAATCAAGCTGCATCGTAGATCAATCTCAACTGGAAAAAATGTTGAAACTTGTAGAAAATTTCAAGCAGCTTATCACATTTTTAAAACAAATTAAGAATATGAATATTTTTATTACGCACTATACACAGTTATGTTCGTGATATAAGTGACAAGATGTTATAAAAAAGGCATAACTGGGAGAAAATCCCTGCTCTTCTTTTTATTTTTTTTATTGTGAAATGGATTTGCTCTAGGTCACAGGTGACAGAGACAAAGTCTACGATGGAATGAGCCTACCCAGAAAAAGCCTGTTCACTCTAACTTTGAAGAAATCAGGGTTGAATGCGTTCGGAAACACAGACGCAGGTAGAGAGTTCCACTCCTTTGCTCTAAGTATGTGTTACTTGCACTAGGTACCAGACAGTGCTCGATCACCATCTAACAGTGTAAACAGTATAAGATAAAAAAATGGGTCTTTAATTTGCATAATATTTATAAGCAGCATAATGTAGTTATTTACAATGTGAGAACGTATGAGAGAACATGTGCTGGTACCTGTACCGACCTTGCGAACTGTCTTTACATTATTTTATGATAATGTTTAAATAGAAATAAAGATTTTCAATACAACTGTTCAATTACACCCTCTTGCGTACTTTGTTGAAAATAATACGTTATATAAGTTATAACAATACAAGAACCTAGACCAATTTGCAGTAAGGACAAAAATAATGATGAGGAAAAGTTGATAACATGTCCTCTTTTTCCAATATAAATCTAACGTGGTAACATTTGCGGTGTTCACGCAAATAGGACGCCCGCTAGATAGGGACGTCCCTAGGTGTTTGTCCTATCGATTTTGTGAACAAATTATTATAGGGGCAAGCTTGCTGGCTAAGGGTTTTCTTTGGGCAGTGTCTGGCTTAGAAATACATTATTATATGTATACGTTTATGATAATTTTTGGAAGGTTTATTAAATCACTTCTTCGTTACATAAATTTCACCGATACATGTAAAGGAGGCCTCCTGTACATGTATCTTGTCTATCTTCCCCTTGTTACCCCAAATAAATTAGTTTTATGCAGGCGGCTGACGGTAAATATGCATGTCTCTGAAGGAAAAGAAAACCACTCAAAAACCAACACAATTTGTTTTATTACTCTGAAGGTATCGGCCCCGGCAACACCCCATCACGGGACATTGAGGGTACCAGCTAGTCTGGATCTGGCTCCTCGTAGCAGCTTGAACTGTCGGTTGTACTCCAAGTAAACTGGTTGTTACTCTTTAGAGGTCAGGCAGCATTAATGGAGCCTGTATCGTTAGTACTCCATCACGGGACAGTGAAGATACCAGTGTATCTGGATCAGTGCCTGGGGGCAGCTTGAACTGTCGGTTGTACTCCCGGTAGACTGCGGTATCTTTGGTCTTCTCCTCATGGGTGGCAGTGATGATAAGAGTGTCATTTAGGAGCTTCAGTTTAATCTGAAAGATAAATGGAACAATTGGAAAAGTTTTTAAAGAGTTACCGCAGCCCTGGGGCCTAAGTCTGCTATTTTTACAAATTTGTCATTCCAACACGATCCCATCGTCATTTTGCTAAAAGTTCGTAATCTGCTAAATTCATAATGGTCGATCATTGGTCGGTCAATGATCTCGTAATTCTTTTTTATAACCGAGCTATTAAAAGAAAAGACTGCAAAACGACGTTCTAATGGTAGGTCACTGATCAAAGGAACTCTCAAAATTTTAGCAGATTACCGCATACGTCTGTCATTCATTTGTCACTAAGTACGAGATTACCATTCTTTCAATGGAGTGTCAGTGTTTGACCATTGGAAAGCCATAATGACGCTTTTATATTAGTAGATAACGAAACTTGTTAAAATCGACCATTATGAGATCAATGATAGACCATTCTGACACTATTGTAATAGCAGACTTGGGGACCTGGTACGCAGAAGAAGGAACACGGGTGGTAATTAGGTGATGGTCAAGCACCTCTGAGGGAGCAAACTCGCTGACGTCAAACTGTAGCTTCAAAACCTTTTCTTCTCCTTCACCGATCACGAGTGGGGAGTTCCGGAGGACTTCCAAGTTGGAGTCGTGGTCAGTCTGAAGTGCCCCGTAGCCTGAGCCGGTTGTCTCACCGAAGCACAGTGTTAGGGCGGAACTGAAAGAAATAAATACCTACATATTCATATTTAAGGAAGTTTGGCGAATATTTGCCTATGCTTTAATGTCCAAATAATTACTGTCCATTAAAGGTTGCCCCTATGCGACAAGACTGTCCATTGTACGCGTTTTATTTTGTCCCGAAGAGATATTGTTGGAAGAGCGGACGATGGGAAACAGTAGTGTCTCACTGACGAACATCGAGTTTGAACTTCAACTGTATATTTCAGACCTGCAAGGATATTTAGAGCCAGTCGTACATAATATTAACCTACAAACCTTCAGTTCATTTTATTTATTTTTATTTTGCTTTTCCCTTTTTGTACTATATTATGATTGCTAATTAATGTTTTTTTTTTTAATTTTTACCATGTGGTGTATGTCCTTTCTAAAATGATAGCATTAATTATTATGTGGTGTATAATTAATTAAGTATATAAGAAATAAATGAAATTGTTCTAGAAGGACATAGAAGTACACAGAATAATTGTGTGGCCAAGCGCGCAATACTCACAACCGGCATTCGTAAATGACCTTGACCTGTATGATATGAGATGTTTTGTATGAACGTATAAAGCAGAAGGTGTATATAAAATCGTAGCAGCACAGCTTAAACCGCGGGATCTAGTAAAATGATTAAACTGGGATTGAACGAAGGTAATGCAGGACATCGACGGTGACTTTCCAAAACCTGATCCTTGCTATGCTCATGCATTCTGCACTCTCCAGTTCTTGAACTTTCCTGCATCAGTTAGCAAACTTCCTTGTATTTAAATTAAATCTATACAACAATGACTGACTACGCGTAACTTAAACTGCTGAATATGTAGTAACGTGACAAAGGTCCTTTTGCAAAACCTTAGGTAAGTATATTAAAAACTAACTGTCCGCACAACTTCGTTTGTGTCACATTTTTCATGACTGCTCCGCTCCTATTGGTCTTAGCGTGATGATATATAGCCTACAGTCTTCCTCGATAAATGGGCTATCTAACACTGAAAGATTTTTTCAAATCGGACCAGTAGTTCCTGAGATTAACGCGTTCAAACAAACAAACTCTTCAGCTTTATAATATTAGTATAGATTAACTAACGAGAGTTCTTTTAAAGATCACCTAAACGATAGAAAGTTTGTATAAACGTTACGTAATTTTCAAAACACTAAGTAATTATGTTCTCGTCATGCACTTTTACGCATCTATACTTGGAGATTTCTTTATAAATACATAAATATTACCAATCTCTGTACTTATTTTTCTGTTCGTTCTTCTTGTCTGGTTGATAGATATGTACAAATTTACATGTGTTCTTTGTTAAATAAACTGTAGGTTTAAGCCATTACCTGAACTTATGCATTTGTTGGTCTATTCGCTTCATCTCCTGAGCGAACCGATCCCTCATGAAGGCATAGGAATTGTCAAAAATAGAAAGGTCTGTCAGCTGTATGGGAATATTCTGTTTGATTTGTGCCAAGGCATTTTGCTTAGATGGCTTGCTCAGAGATTTTGAAGACATTCTGCCTGATTTTGTTGTGGAAATTATGTATGGATGATTTTTTTTTGTATTTTGTAGATAGTTGACATTATTTTTATTTTGATAGACGTTTTCTATCAATATTTTCTTTCGTGTCGTTGATCGTCTATGGACTCCTATTTATTTTCATACATTTGTAAAAAGTTTTGTACTTTTCTCACTCTGCCGTAAATGAATGAAATAATTTCTAGTAGTTACCTACCATTCTTATTAATCTTGACAAAAAATCTCAACAAGATGAAAAATGATACAAACATAAAATTGCAATAATAAAGAGTCAATTAACCTTTCACCATCTCTAAATGTCAGTGTTGCCAGATAAATAAACGTTCCCCCTGAGATGTGGTATTTAGGCGCCCTTGGGGGCGGAAAGACAGATTGACAATCACCCCGCTGCTGCCATGGCGACGGCGGTCTAAACACGGCCCTATTAATCTCGTTGCGAGGGCGTGCCGAATGCGTAGGGTAACCAGAACTTTATGAGATTAGATTTTACGCAATAGGGCGTAGCGATAATAATATTATTAGGGACTTATTGATGTTGTGATGATTAATTAGTTTCAATTACTTTGCAATTTGTGTGAATTTAGTACCTAATTTATATTTATATATACCGCATGTATTTTTATGTAAGTACCTATTTGTAAATTGTTTTACATAAATGGCCGTTCAGAAATCATCGTCATCATCATCATATCCGCCGAAAGGCATCCACTGCTGGATATAGGCCTCCTCCAAGGGTCACCACAATAACTGGTCCTGTGCGCCTCCGATCTGTCGGCTACCCGTGACCAACATCAGGTCATCGGTCCACCTTATGGGAGTCCTTCCAATGCGTCTTCCGGTACGCGGTCGCCATTACAGAACATTTCGGTCCCGTAGACCATCTGTTCTGCAATCAATGTGTTCTGCCCACTGCCACTTCAGTTTGGCGATCCTTCGGGCTATGTCGGTTTTTGTTCACAATAAATTAACAAAACGCAATAATATAATATCATACGAAAAATAACATCAAAATAAACAAAACCACAAACAACATCTGCTTTATCATAGCACAATCAAATCATAATATTTCCCTAAAAATACAATCATAATGATTTCACCAAATGGCAACCCTAAGTAGCGAGGGCGCGAACCGCCGCCAAATTGGCGGGAAAGCTCCCTGTTTGACAGATCATTTTTTATTCCGTTCGGAAATTCGGTACCATTGTTCCACTGATTACCAGGTGGTCAGGAAGTGAATTTTATGCTTGATTTTATTATTTAGTGATCTAGGTTCGTGTTTGTTATTTAATTCGTTGTGATAATTTATTAGAAAATTATGAATTGATACGTTGCACTGTAAACTGATATGGCATAAATTGAAAAAAAAGAAGGTATGTTTAGAAAAAAGATTTGTACCTAACTACGTATGATTATCATAATTTATGAACTGATTGTGAGTCTCTGTTAATCTCGTCTCTCACTGATTTTTATTAATTACCAGCCGAGTGCGCGATAGGTCTTCCCACTTTCGGGGATGATTTAACGTAACTAGTTACTTTGGTTTGCACAGCTTTGCTATAAATTTACGTTTCTAGTAGACCCAACTGATTAGACTGTGTTCTTTTTAACCGATTCAAAAACAAGAGAAGACTTTCAATTGGGTTGATATTTATATCATCAAATGACTTCTCCCGCTCTGGGCGGAACGGAAGGGAGTGTCAGACTCTTACTGACTAAAACTCACCCGTGATCATGTGCCCTTTGCATTCCAGGGCCGCGGTGACTCTTTCGAACAAATTCCGCAACCCTAGCAGGCACTGACCCTATGGAGCCCCGTCTTCTTTGCTGACGGCTCTTTGTGGCGCGCGTGGAACAAGACGTGTCGTCGACCCACGTTGCTATTGGACGGCGAGCCACCCATAACTCGCCATCCGCAGGCCCATCCTTAAGGTACTTTACTACAGTATTTGCTTACTAATTTTCATATTTGGGAGGTACCAGCACTAGAAGTTGAAAAAATAGATTTTTTTATATATATTATTGAAAAAGTCAATGATATTAAAATATTGAGTAGGATGTAGTAGATCAGTAGATAATGACAAACAAGGAAATCCTTTTATATTTGACCAAAGACAGCTTTAATAATAACTCAACATCACAAAATAATAACAGAATTACCGTACGCCCTCTCAAAGAGATTTTAATCAACAAAATACAAGATATTAAAGGGGAGGTCGGGGTAGCGTTTTTAATTCCCGTAAAACGTCACGTCATATCTCGGGGGAGAGTGGGCAAACATCGTTATACCGTTGTTACTAGGTGTATGTTTGTGTTAAGTCAATATTTTTGCGTGGGTGCTGGGAAGTTGGGTAGGCAGGGGACTTGCGTATGTGCTTTGTTTAGACGAATGGTAGTGTTCGAAATGTTATGAATACCTTGATAAAAACGTAGGTTTTATTCGAATAATAGCCGCTTTTAACAGAAACTGGTTGTTATCTTCTGTTTTATAATTGATAGGTTCCCGTTTAACCAGGGTCTCACCTGATGGTAGGTAAGCCGTGATGTGGTCGACGATTGAGCACGCTTGTCTTGAAGTAACGTAGAGAGGAGGCCTCAGTCCCAGCATTGGGGACATTAAAAGGCTGATTTTGCTGTCTGATACAACAATCAAGATATATTTATCTAGGAACATCCTTAGAAAACTGCTGCTGTTGTTCGCTGTGCCTTATATTTTTTCTTCTATCGTATATGCATACGATAGAAAAAAAACATCGATTCTAAAACGCTTATTTTTAGATAGATGCGTGTTTCTCTTTTTTGGCTCTACACACCCACTGATTAAACAGATCAGATTTCGCAATCGTCAGAAAAAATCTCGTTTATTTAGATATTTACGCAGCTAATAATATTTTAAATTAACGACAAGATCAAACAAAACGTCACGACTAAACTAATTTATATTTTATCGTCTTCAATTTGCAATGATAACCAACACATCAGCCCCAAGGTGGCAAAGTAATAATAATTATGACTCCAATAGCGACGCTGACGACGTAAAAATGACAAACGTCATTTAGTGACGTCATGAATTCTTTTGAAAACAGAAGGCGGATTGTAGCGGATCATGCATAGATAACATTATAGACAATATAAGGGGAAGTAAATGCGTAACGGTTGAACTGGCGCTGTCAGATCACACAGCCCAACTACTACAATGTCCTGTTAAAAAAACTTGCGGACTTCCATATTGGTACATATTTAGACGTTGTTTCTGTAAAGAAAATATGCAAAAGTTTAAAAGTTGTTTGCAAAATTTAACATTTAACGATATTTATTCCTCCACAGACCCTAATGACGCTTTTAATAAGTTTCACGATACATTTAAACTATTTTATGATATGTGCTTTCCTCTCAAGAAATTAAAACGATACTCTGTAAAATCGCCTAAATGGATTAGTAGAGGTATAAAATTATGCTGTAAACGCAAGCGCGAAATGTTGTGGCAATTTCGGAAAAACCCCAACCCAAATACTAAAAGAGTTTTCAAAACATATACGAAACGCTTAAAAAACGTAATTCGTCTGACTAAGAAATCTCAAAATAACAATCACATTAATAACGCGTCTAATAAAAGTAAAGCGGCATGGCAAATAATAAATAAGTGCAAAAGTAATAAGCCGGTCGAAGGAATACAAAGACTTAGAATAAATGACATAGATATAACTGACCCAAAACGTATCTCCCAAATTTTAAATGACTATTTTATTGACGAAATTGAATTAGGTTCTTCCAGTAATATTATTAATCAAAATTTAAAATTTGACATGAATATTGACTCATTATTTTTAATACCCACAGTTTCCCCTGACATTGTAAAATTAATAAATTCATTAAATAATACTAATAGCTCTGGTTACGATGACATTACAACAAATGTTATTAAATCCGTTTCCACCATTATAGCACCAGTACTTAGTTACATAATAAATATGTGTTTGGAAGCAGGTGTGTTTCCGGATAGGTTAAAGTTAGCGGTTATAAAACCATTATATAAGAAAGGCAGCAAACACGATCCAGCCAACTACCGCCCTATTGCCTTACTACCCATATTCTCTAAAATTGTAGAAAAAGTTATATACAATACATTATACATATTTTTTGAACGTAAAAATCTTTTTGCTGATGAACAATATGGTTTTAGAAGAAAAAAGAATATAAATATGGCAATTTTTAATCTATTTGAAAAAATTATAACTGGCATTGATAACAGAACGCCGGTTGCTGCTTTATTCATGGACATGAGCAAGGCGTTTGATTTCGTGGATAGAACAGTATTGTTGGAAAAGTTGGAAAGGTATGGAGTTAGGGGCAATGCTTTGAATCTTTTGAAATCGTACTTGTCCGATAGAAAACAAGTTACGAGGATAGATAAGGTCTGCATAACCTCAAAAACCGAGCGTACGTATGTATCGAGTCAAAGAGCTTATAACTACGGTGTACCACAAGGGAGTATTTTAGGATCTTTATTATTTATTATATACGTGAATGACATGCCCAGAGAAATCCATCACCCGATGGTTTTATTTGCTGATGACAGCACGGTTGTTTTTAGTGGTAATCATGATGCTACAACAGTTGAGGGAGAGATAAACCACTGTCTGCAAGTATTAATAGAATGGATGAACGCGAATAATTTAAAAATTAATATTGACAAAACTAAAATAATGACTTTTGAGCAAAGGACAAATCATAAAAAACCTGACATTAAATATGGAGGAAAGACAATTGCAGAAACGACAACGACAAAATTTTTAGGGCTTGATCTGGATAGAGATATGTCGTGGAAAACTCATACTGAGAGTGTATGTAAACGCCTGAGTCAACATTCATATGCTTTACGTAATCTCGCAAAAGAAGTGAATCAAAAAGTTTTGGTTACGGCGTATCATGCGTATGTTACATCTGCATTACGATACGGGATCATATATTGGGGTAACTCCACGAACATGGACATAGTATTCAGAGCGCAAAAAAGGTGTGTCAGGGCAATTTGCGGTATTCAAAGCACGGAAAGTTGCAAACCTTTCTTTGTGAATTTCCGAATATTGACAGTACCCTGCCTATACATATGTGAGGTGGCTGTATTTGTCAAAACAAACTTCCACCTATTTGAAAAATTGCATAGCTCGCGGCATAGAAATAAAATAAGCATTATGCAACACAAAAAAGCAGTATTTCATAAAAATTTACTAGGAATGGCACCACATATTTATAATAAATTACCAAATGCTTTATTGAATATTAAAGATATCAATGTTTTCAAGAAGCAACTTAATAATCTACTGATATGTAAGACTTATTACACAGTAAATGAATACCTGTCAGATAAAAATTTGTATGTATAAGACATTTAATATGGTGAAAAGTTAAGCCCGATTTATTTAATTTTATATTTAATTTTAAATTAATATTGTATAACTTATTTAAATTTAATATTGACAATATATAGGGCATTAATAATGTGTTTTTTTTTTTTGTTTTCTTTTTATGGTGAAATATTTTGAATTTATGACATTTTAGAAGGTATTAATTAGAAGTTATGACATGTATATTGTATAATCTAGATAATAATTTTGCATGCCTAAATTGGTGCAACACAGTGGACTGCGCTTTCACTTGACATCTGGAAAACTATTATTATGTACTGTGTTGAGCAATAAAATTTTTGAATTGAATTGAATTGAAGGCGTGGTTATGACGTAGAAGTACAGTGTGACTTTATAATGTGTGATTCATTTAGTTATCGGTCATTGGACAAAGGTCTTTTGAGTCGTTGCTTTGTTTTGGGTTTTCTTTCATTGTCTTTTATTGAGGCTGAAATGTTATTAAAAACTTGAGCCTGCATGTGACTAAGGTTTGTGTCAGAGTATTTGTATTAATTGAATGTCTCCTGAAAACATGCATCAGCAAGTAATTATTTATTAACCAAAAATCGTAGCTTTCTATGTTGATATAATAAAATATTAATAGATGAGTAAAACTGTAGAGTTCCAAACTAAGAAAATCCCATAGGTATCTTCAAGGATGATTTTCTTTAGCGGAAAAACACAGTAAAGAATCTGCTTGTCTCACTATTTTTGCATTATTATTGCTTTAAATTTTGGGTAAAGGTACGTTTGTAATTGCAAACAATTAAAGATTATTAAAAAATAAAACGCAACATCTATTAAGTTGTCATTTTACCTTTTATCATTATAGGGTAGTTGACTAAAAAAATCTAATTAGTCCGTCTGATAGATTTCCAGAAAATATTGGACACGTATTTTTTCTTTTTTCACATAAACAAAAAATGAAGACGATACAGTGCATTGAAAACTCGTGTGACGTCACTACTCGCTACAATTTTTAGCGAGCCGTGACGTCACACGCTCCCACTCCTGATCTTTGATGCTTTTTATCTTCGTCAGTTTTTATAGATTTGATAAAGGAAAAAATACGTGTCCAATATTTTTCTATAATCTAACTGACGGACTAAACATAATCATATAATTTTTACTCAGGAAACATCCCTATTATGAACAACTTTTACTATGAGACCAACACTAAATCGCGAAAAAAAATCGACTGCCCCGAACATTTCTGTGCGCATAACTCGACAAAATGTACTGAACAGCTGATTTCACTTTTTCAATGTTGGTCCCATGACCCCTTGAGAGGAATTGCGTTTATTCAGTAGGTACAATGACCCCTAGAGAGGAATTGCGTTTATTCTGTTACACGCTGTATATGCAATATCATTTCGAGTCACCTATAAAAACAAGAATCTCGTTCTTCGTTATTATGATTATGATAATCTTAATCCAATTCAAGCATTAAACCATCACAATCAAATCAACAAAATGAACTAATTAATTACTTCATCTACTTTTTTCTGTTTAATTTCCTGGTGGGAAGTTTATCCCGCTGCCGCCGCCGCGCCGCCGCCGCCGCTGGGCGCGGGGTGTGATACGATCTCACGGCGCTCGCGTGTTCACTTACAGTTTGCGCACGTATAGAATGCTACTATTGGTGCGGGTTAGGGCGTGATTGTCACTTTCGAGATTTTCACGCACCCTCCAGTACGCGACACAGTTGTGCAATTTTGGTAGAAGAATAACTTCAAAAGTGTGTAGCTTAAATATGCTTATATTTCTATATTTCAAACTAGCAGCGCCCCGCAGTTTTACCCGCGTAGTTCCCGTTCCCGTGGGAATATCGGGATAAAATATAGCTTTCTAATAGTGAAAGGTCCAGTAGTTTTTGAATTTATTCGTTTCATACAAAAATACAAATCTTTCCTCTTTATAATATTAGTAAAGATAAATATTAGCATAGAAAGCCTTCTTATTAACAACAATGACCTCAAATAAATTAGGACAGTGACAGAAGAAATTCTGTCACTGTCCTAATTTATTTGAGGTCATGTAGCAAACAGTTTGACTCCGAACATTACCTGAGCCATCCCCTCAGTAATTTTTCCACACTATCCATCTGCCGTTTATTCTTGGTCTTCAAGTAGGAACCTACTTCCTAACTCATACTCAAATTCAAAGAATTTATTACAATTGAACCATTTGCAAGAACTTGGGATTGTCAAGGTCTGTCGGTCAAAGAGCTGAAGCTATCTGCACGTTCCAAAGCGTAGATCTTTTTGGAGACGAACGTTCAATAAACTCCACAGACTCTTTTAAAAATAATAAATTGTTCTTGTTTTCATCATTAATGTTGAAATTATACAAATATGTGCGAACGATGTAAAAGGTCTCTAAAGAAATGATTAAAATAAACCGTGGCAATCGAGAGATGACCAGTCCCAGCTGACGGCGCCCGTTCACGAACATGGTCCATTGCATAAATCCTCATGAGTATCCGTATGTATAAGCGATACAGCCCCCCTAGCCAAGTTACAAACGTTTCGTGTCGAATTCTGTTCTCCAATCGGTAACGCCTCGGTGTCAGCAACTGTAGAAAACGATAAGTTGGTAGCCATGTTGACGCGCCTGAGTCGGCCGCTCGTTCTACAATGTCTTTAGAAAAACGACCTATTCTTTAGTCTGGCAATTGTACCTACAAAAGTCAAACAGGTTAAAATTTAAACTCTGTTTAAATGCTTTAAACATTAAGTTAAACATTTTAACAAAAGATGTAGCGTTGAACGTTGTAGAAACGATAACAATTCATTCTATCATTTTGAACGATGTGAACTTGGCTACGAATTTTCTATTAGTTTGCTCTAACCACGTGACTTAACGTTGAGACGATTTCATTCTCATACATTTGATTCGTTTTCGACTAGCGTTAACGATTGCAGATTATCAACTTGGCTAGGGGGCCAGATGTATGGTACAAACTGAGACCAATTACAAACTACATTTACCACACACATAAAAAGCCATGATACACCTAACTCACTTTCTCAGTCATCGAGAACCCACAGTACTCCCCACGGCGCCGGACGGCGTCCCGCGCGTGTTTTTGTTGATGCAGACCAATTTACTGATGGTGATGGCCGAGTGGCGGCCGCGGTGAGCAAATTGATGGGGATGGGGCTCAGCAGTGTGTCGTGATACCCGGCTCTAATCAGCGGTAGTGAAATATTACGGAGGGACCTTGTCGATGGTATTGGCAAAATTATGACTGATGTAGATTGAAACTGCTACTCTCTACGTCAATATTATTATACTTATACGTATACCTTAGTATTTTAAGATTCTGTTAATAATTTGATCAGTAATAACAAAAACTAGAACTAAAACTAAACTAGTCTATTTATCAGGTATTTGTTTCTGTAAAACTACCGTAGGTACCGTGATAGCCAACCAATCAAGCTTTGTCCTCATCTAAAAGTTGACCAACATTCAGCGTCTAAGAAGAACTTGCATCCTCTCAGTCAACAGACGTCGGCTACCTCGCGGCCTCCTCTAAATAGTTGAGGCCCCTAAGATCCTTGTGATCAATCAAAAATATAGTCGGATACCCTCTTGTTACCTTAATTCAACAGCTACTAATTCCATACGTATTCGTTCAATACACGCGCCAAATGACTCATGATTTTAGGAATCTCACCATGAAAACGCATTTACACTAACATAAACGGATCATCATCCATTACACCGTAGCGAATGCAGATAAAACTCCGAACGCACTCCCCCTGTAAAGGTGAGATCTCCCTCGTCGCGTGCGCCCGCGCAGATGAACGTAATCACATCGATCATTGATCCGGAGGGCGCTTGATTAACTGCTAAATGGGATGGTAAAAGGTAAAGTAATGATGTTGGTTTATGGGGCAGAAAAAATGTGATTATTGACAGCTTGGCTTTGGAACTTTTAGGTGGAATTGGATAATTATATCGGTTTTATGTAGTAAGTTTCAAGGTTTTTGAGGACTGAAATAGCTTTAAAAGAAGAATTTTACAAAGTTCTTTAAGACATCCATCTAATTGGAGCACTATTTTATGTCATCATCTGTGTAGCCTTTTCCCGACTATATTGAGTTTCTTGGCCTAGTCGAGACTAACGGCTTATCGTGCTTTCCGGGGGTCCGATAGCAACCAGGTCCGATTCGACGGCGCGTCGTGTTCCACGCGCGCCTCAAAGAGTCGTCAGTAAAGAAGACGGGGCCCCATAGCGTCAGTGCCTGCTAGGGTTGCGGAATTTGTTCTAAAGAGTCACCGCGGCCCTGGAAGGCAAAGGGCACAAGATGGATCACGGGTGGGTTTTAGTCGGTAAGAGTCTGACACTCCCTTCCGCTCCACCCAGAGCGGGAGAAGTAATTTGATGATTTCCCATCCAAAAAAAAGGATGGTCACTGGTGAATGGTGATTTACAGACAAAACTCGGCAAGCGGTGCTTAATATTGAAGATCGACCCGCGTGGCTCTTATTTAGCTACCAGCTCCTCCGATCAGATTACTGACGTTTTTCTACTATTTGACTTCAACAGCCTATAAAGCGATGCTTATTATTCTTTTTAACGCTAGATAAAAATGATGTAATGACCTTTCCGAGTGAGACTGTTGAGTGTGGATGAGGTGAGAATAGTAGTGAACGGAATGAAGAATGGTAAGGCAATTGGCCCAGACGGAATACCAATTGAAGTGTGGAAGTCATTTTGGGTAGATGGATGAACGTGGTAAGCTTTATTATTGAATTAGTTGTTGCTGGAAGAAGCCAGACTTGATGAGTGGGAGAACAGTTCCTTGGTGCCCAGCTCCAAGAGCAAAGGTGATGTGCTGGAGTGCAACAACTATCTAAATATATATAACTCAAAAGGGATTGACTGACTGACATAGTGATCTATCAACGCACAGCCCAAACCACTGAACGGATCGGGCTGAAATCGGGCTGGTTCGGATTTTTGAAAATTCGTCCCCTAAGGGGGTGAAAAAGGGGTTAACATTTTGTATGGAACTCCACGCGAACGAAGTCGCGGGTATAAGCTAGTAGAGGAATAAAGCTAATGTTACATAATATGAAAGCTTAAGCGATGAATTGATTTGGTCGACTATGAAGGACGTTTATGGTGGATGGATAAGTAACCTATTCACTAGTGGCTTAAACACTTTTACAATTGAAGGGTCCACTGCAATAACGATAAATGTCCACGTTACCTCGTTTTGAGATAATTGCGTTTTAATTGTATTAATGTGTTTAAAGGTATGAATATAATACATTATTTGTTACAGTATTGTAAGTAATATTACTAAGTTTGTTAATTAACGAGATTACCAACTACAGACATCCAGTGGCTAAATGACGTGCTTACTTTGATTTTTTACAAAAATGGACTTTCATCATTACAGTGGACTCTTTAAATATATCGACAAACAAATTGCTTCTTTATAATATCAGCTTAGATTACATTATCATATTTCCCTATTACATGCTCGTCACACATAGGGGCGCCACCGGCGTTGCAGACGCATCACGACGTCATTGTCACAGAGTAGATCGTGCACAATCGTGAGTAATCGTGAGTGTTCGTGATGACGACGCGTGATGCTCCCGGCACGAGCCATCCGCGTGCTGTCTCGCTCTAACGTGACACTTTACGTGATTTATGTACGAGGGAATAAAGGGAGTAGGTAGCTAGTAAATATGTCAACAAAAAAAAACAAGGCTGAAAAGCCGTCAGAAGATATTATCGCCAAAACAAAAATGCTTAGTTCCTAACTGCAACAATGTGTTACATAAACGTTAAAAACATAATCACGAGAATCTTCTTAATTAAAGAGGAGGATTCTGGCATGCTATACCTTTTACAAGGTTCTCTCAGATCACCGTGATATTTACCGAGACTATCAGTTCATAAGTCTACAACATCAACTCTCTGAAATATAATTCTTTATTAACCAATCTCAGTCAACCACAAAATACGGTCTTTTTTAAATTTAAATTATGCTTGCATAAGTATCTGATTTTCAGTTGTGTCAAAACTAGCTAAGTTATGACTTGATGCTGGTTATGAGGTTGAATACAGGAAAGCACTGGCTATCCATAAAAAAAATATTTCGGATATGCAAAATCCATATGGGTTTAGTAAACACAAGAAAAAGAAGATTATGTTAGTGAACCTATTATCTATTTGGAAACAAGGCAGTTGTTCGAAATATATCTCCGAACAACATCACCTAATAAAGGAGACTCAGACCTCCCCGCTATAGTCTTGAGAATGGAGTTGGAGCTTCCCCGCACTTTGCAGAGCGAAGAGGCAGATTTCTGCCTGACGACGGCGTGGAAACCATCGACGTGTGCTTATGCAAACATACCTAATGCACCGCAGAAATGGGGCAGCCCCAGCAACATCCTGAGCCCGTTATTATATTGAATCCGTACGGTGCTGATATAACCTGCTGAGTATAGTTGGTCCACAGGCTACACGTGTAAGACATGTCATGTGGCCTTTTAAAAGCGTTATTCTGCCCTACTACTGCGTACAAACCTACGAAACAACGTGTTACATTGGATTTCACCGCCCTACGTTCCCTCTCAATATCCACTTGGAAAAGTCGTCAGTTACACAATGCCCCAAGTACTTGAACTGCTACACTCGTAATACGTAATTCCCATTTGGTTTAATCGGGGGCACATACTCAGGACATTTAGCACCGACAGCCTCACAGACCAAGAACTCGCTTTTCTCGACATTATAAACTAGGCGATGCTCTCGAGCATAGCCCTCGAGACAAGCCACCAGTCCTCTAACCGCCCTAACCGTAGGGATCAGCAGCACCATATCGTCAGCGTAGCTGATGTTGGTGACACTGACGTCATCAATGCGACATCCAATTTTCTTGCCGCTGAGCTCAACGATTCCTCGGAACTAATTCTCGGGAACTCCTCCTCGTTAGATAATATTTTGTTGGCTTTTTGGAGGTAAAGCATGTGCTACACGGTTTTAAACGGCGGTTTGAAACAAAGGTTTAAAACAGTGTAGTTAGTCGTTTTATACCAAATTTCGTTTGACCTTTAAACACCCTTGGCAGCAAGGCTTAACTTCTGAACGTTCGAATCCGATCTGTTGCCGAGCCATAGGTTACTTTTGAATAGGGTCAGGAAGTGAAGTCGCAAGAAAAGCTTCTGTGACTATACTCGTGTACCTTTCGTATATATTTCCCTCTATACATAATAATGATGTAACACGTTCAGTCGTCCACCACAACCTGGGTGGGACACGACCACATAGTCGGTGTTCGGCTGCAGTTCGTGATGCATCGGGCACGCGCCATCCTCGTGCGGTCTCGCTCTAGCACGAGCTGTGACCCACTCCGGAATATTAATAGTATTGATGGCTTATTAATAGTAAGGACAGAGTATATGGTAGTTTTGTGGTTAAAGGGCTGAAAAGTCCATAAATCCTTGTGTTGGTAGGCGCATCACGTTAGTCTGTGTTATTCTTAACAGTCCAAGCAAAGTTGTTTAGGATATTAACAAAAGGTTAAAGAAAATGTTTTTTTTTTATGGTGGTACTCGGTTTGGCCAGAAGCCTGTAGGATCAAATAAAGTTACTGTTTGTGTCTGTATGGCTTAGGTCTATGGATTTAGCTGGGATTTTTCCTATCATTTAGGCAAAACATGGGTAAACAGGTAGTACTTGGCTGAAGATAGATCAACTACATCTGGGCCAGAAAACTTAGATGCAAACACAGCGTAAATATTTTAGCCAAATCCAAAAATTCATGCGTCCGTTCTTGTAACATGTTTATCAAAGAATCTGCTCCACACGCAGCGTTGCGAAATAAAATATGACGTAAAATAATAAGAGTACGTCTCGCGACCTCTAAACACGGCGCTGAGCAATATATCATAACTTAATTAACGCCTTTAATTAACATGTGGCCGTGATGTACGGGAATTTGGCATTTAGATAAAAGCGGTTCTGTACACAATATTTTACGTGAATTCAAGTTAGTACAGTGAAAAGATTTATTTGTTGTACAACTAAGTTATGGTACTTTTAAAAACATACTCTTAATATTTACAACATATCTACAACTAAACAAGATATAATATAGAAAATATATATATGTACAAGCCGAGTAAAAAAAAAACTTTTTACAAAAAATAAAACCGACTTCTAAACAAAAAAAAAAAAACCAAAAAATACAAAATAACTTTAATTTCGGAACTCGGTGTTTTTGGTTGCTTCATGTTTTTGAACACACCGACTTCCGAAATTAAAGTTATTTTGTACTTTTTGGTTTTTTTGTTGTTTAGAAGTCGGTTTTGTTTTTTGTAAAAAGTTTTTTTATTTTTCCCTTTTTAGTGGTTCACTCCCAGCTAAACATACCCATCACAGCGTACGTGGTATAAATTAATGTAAACAATAAACAAACATGCGATTTCAGCTATCTCGAAGATTTGCTATCATTTATTGAAATTAACAAAAAACCGCTTGTTCGATTTCGATAAAATTTTCATGGGACCATTTGGGAAGAATACCCTTTCCAACAAAAAAAGAATTTTTCAAATCGGTTGGCAAGCGACGGAGTTATGCGCGAACAAACATTAAATAAAAAACATACAAACATCCGAATTGAGAACCTCCTCCTTTTTTAGAAGTCGGTTAAAAATGAGAAAAGACTCATAGGGCATCGAAAAATTCGTCCACATCGCTGTCAACGGGAAAAGTGCCCGCACACAGTACACTGGCCGCATTGCCACGTTGAATGGCAGTGCTGATTCGTTGACCAAAGAAAAGTTAGTACAGTAATTTCTAAAAATTCGTTGTTTGAACAGATCTAGCCTAACATGGTAAAGAGCAATTCAATGACTAATCTACCGTAGTGAATGACCGGAACAAGAACCATTTAAGCTTGACAAGATACTTTTACAATTTACATTAAGTTGTTGATTTAATTAATTTTATTTATGAACAGTTAATGTTAAAAAGTGTCGTTTAATGGTGTAATAGAAATAAATATATTGGCCTATATATTTATTGCAATCAGACAGCTAACTTAAAACAGGTAAAATTGAGTTACCTTGGTGGAACGTGTTTCTATGCTTGTAGCTGCTATCCTTGTAAATTTCTGCCCTTTCGTCTTCACCATATACATACATGCTAGCCACGTTTATTTCAACATAATCATGAAAAAACAGACATATTATATTTGACCGAGGAATTTGTAGCACCACTTATTCCAAGCTAGCGGAGATGAGAATGTTGAGATGGATGTGTGGAGTAACGAGGATGGATAAAGTGAGAAATGAGTACATTAGAGGCAGTTTAAAAGTGGCGTCAGTGACGGAAAAGTTGAAAGGAAACCGCTTGTCTTGGTATGGTCATGTAAAAAGGAGGGGTGAGACGCATGTAACTGAAAAGGTTATGAATATGAATGGATGGAAAGGGTGAGGTAGGAGGAAGAAACGATGGATGGATTGTGTGAGGAGTGATATGAAAGAAAAAGGAGTTAGTGATAGCGTGGCGGCTGACAGGACAGAATGGAAGAAAAATACGTGTTGCGCCGACCCCAAGTAATATAGGATAAGGGCAGGAAGATGTGATGTCATCAGACATATTCGAAGCTAAGACCCTAAGAAGAGGTGATGGTCGGGCGAGGGACTGTCTTTGTGTACATTTTGACGTTCAATAAGTGCTGATTCACAGCCTCATTTAAATGAATGACTTTTAATTATAACATGATTTTGCATTCTTACACTTTTTAGGAACTTTTACAACTCCCCGAAACCATAGTTTCCCCACAGCAGCATGTAACATGTCCTCGGCAACTCCTCTCCATTTCACGCGCCAGTCACGACCCACTTGCCCAAGATTTAGATTCTAATGCTTATTTACTTAACTCTTTATGTATTACACAATATATGTTCCCTTAAATAAGCGACGTGACGCCATTTTATATGAAATACAGAAGCGTTACGCGTAGTTGAATTTATTGGTTATTAAATTTTAGTTAACAGGTCTTTAAGAAATTTTATGTAAGAGTTCGTTGTTGTTAAATTTATTTAAATAAAAGTTGTGTTTCTTGCGCATAAAACAAATAGGACTACTATTTTTTTTTTAATTCCAATCATAAGAACAGGTAGGTACTTAAGGATAGTATTAAAATAGTTACCTAAATGAGAATGTGGGGAACTCTCTCCTTTATTTAAACCTTTTTATATTCAGGCACCAATCTTATCTTCTATAAAATATTCAGACGAGACGAGATTCTTACTTAATATAATATAAATAATTATAAACGCGAAAGTTTGTAAGTATGGATGTTTACTCTCACGCAAAAACTATTGAATGGATCTTGATGAAATTTGGCAGAGATATAGATCATAATCTGGATTAACACATAGGATACTTTTTATCCCGGGATTATATTCCCTTGGGATAATATCCGAAATTCACGCGGGCGAAGCCGCGGGAAGCAGCTAGTATTACATATTTATTGACATATCTATACTAATATCATAAAGCCGAAGAGTTTGTATGTTTGGTTGGTTGAACACGCAAATCTCAGGAATTGAAAACTGATTCGAATTGAAAAGTTATTTTAGTATTGCAGAGCAAGGAAGGCTATTTAAGATCACGCTACGACCAATAGGAGCGGAGCATCATCATCTGCCTAGCCTTTTCCCAACTACATTGGGGTCGGCTCCCAGTCAAGCCGGATTACCAGTATTTTACGTGAAGCGGCTGCCTACTAGACCTCCACAACCCATTAACTGGGGAACACGGTACTTCTTGGCAAGACTGGTGTCAGATTTTATGGCTTCTGACAATCCGTAACGACTGCCAAAGATCTCCAAATGACAGCCAGGACCAACGGCTTAACGTGCTTTCCGAGGCACGAAGAAGTCTCGTTATATTAAGATGGTCACCCACCCATCCACAGACCAACCTCGGCAAGCGTTGCTTAACCTAGAAGATCGACCCGTGTGGCTGTCATAATTTAGCCACGAGCTCCTCTCAAGCATCAATGAAAAATATTGCAATAATGGGTTCTTTTTTCTCTCTCTTATGAACATTACATAAAATATTTAGTTTAAACATCAGTTGAGGTGCCTGGCCTTTTGTTTCTGGAGGGCAAATCATCAAATGACTTCTCCCGCTCTGGGCGGAGCGCAAGGGAGCGTCAGACTCTTACTAACTAAAACCCACCCGTGTTCCTCCTAGTGGCCTTTGCGTTCCAGGGCCGCGGTGGATCATTCGAACTAATTCCGCAACCAACGTGCCTAGCCTTTGCCAACGATTTTGGACTCCGCTTATTACAGTAGGCATGTTTAAGTCTCATTTTCATAGTTGCCTGCGTAGTTTGGGGTCGGCTGCCAGTCTTACAGGATGCAACTAAGTACCAGTATTTTACTAGGAGTGACTGCCTATGTGACCTCTACGACCCAGTAACTGGGTAACACGGTACTTCTTGGAAAGACTAGTACGTAGAGGACGCGTAGCGACACCCAGTTTCGTAGCAGACCACTACGAGTTTCGTAGCGCTCTAATTCGGGACATGTAGGTAGCAATTCCATGACGAATTAAAATGTTTAAATGTTTTTTTGCTGTATAATTTTGTCTTTATTTAATAATGTAATTTTTTGTTCTTCTTTATTTAGGTAATAGTATTCAAAGATAGAAGTGTAGAAGATTTATACAAAAAAAAAACCTAAATCGAAAAGTATTATAAAAAAGGTTTCCGAGATAACAAGTATTAATTCCCTTTAAAAACAACAACAATACAAAAATTACATTTATTAAGATTATAATCGTCTTACTACTCGACTCTCTTACCCTCGATTACGACGAAACCAATAAGGGAAGAATCGTGAGCAAAATAAACAAATAGGTATAACAAATAATATTCATTTATAAACTTGTCCGTTTGTCCATAAAACTATCATATTTCAAATTATTTTACAACCTAATACGTTGGTGAGTAACTCCATCATTAAAAATTCTACTCACACTCGAGTTTCTATTACAACCAATAGAGACTAGATGCGACACATCGAACGTTGACTTCTATTATAATTATAAAACAATAATAAATTTAAAACCAACTTACAAAAAAACTCATATATCAACCACTTAACCTTATCTCCCATAAAATAACACTCAAATTCGTTTGGCAATAACTTTTGTACTGGCAAAAAAAAGCTTGGTAATCAACTGATAAAAAAAGGTTGAAAACAAAGGCGGTTCGTACCTTTTCGGTCGCGATGACTGAGATAAGATGGCGGGTTACAAATATGTCTGTGTCAGATTTATAGAGCATCTCTTTATGATTGCAAGTTGGTATTTGTAGAGCGGGAGCGCGGTAGCAAAATAAAATAAACAGTATTTTTTGAGGACGTAATGAGCAGTCGTTATGATTTTTTTTTATTTTTTGGCAAAACGTAAAATGAGAACTATTCCCCGAAGGATAAGGCAAAAATGTACCTTTACATGACGGATATATCACCGGATAATTGCAAAATCCGTAATATTATAAAATATATAGACACTGTAAACTCTCGATAAATTGTCAACTGACCATTAAGTATTTTTTTTTATTTTTAGTATCATTATGTTTTTACGCATCAAAATTTGATAGCCTACAATCTCTCGAAGTTATTCAGAGAAATTATGAACCCATATAAACTGACAACATGTTGGCCACCAATCAGTATACGGTTCTGCAATTTATTGAATTTTCTTGCCTAGCCAAAAAGCGGAACATAGGGTACAAAAATATTCCAATATCACTTCCACAATCACTCAAGATATTTTATAATCTTACGAAGTTTGCCATTTTTTCGGTGACAGATACACACGTCCCGATTATATCAGTTGTATTTCAGACCGATGTAATAGGAGGCGAATCCATATCCATCAACGGGGCATCAACCAGACTGCTGCCGACAAATTAATTCCGGAGTGCAAAACCCATTAACAATTTCACACAATCTTTGAAGCCTCTCGATTTACTATACAATATTCGTATGGTAAAATGAGAGGCTTCCAAGATTGTTCGGTACTTTTTATTCAAAAATGTATTTTAATGAGATCTCCAGTAACATCCTAAATATCATTTTAGCTGCTAGATCCTTCAAGTATAACTAACTCCGCACAACTTCGTTTGTGTCACATTTTTCATGACTGCTCCGCTCCTATTGGTCTTAGCGTGATGATATATAGCCTATAGCATTCCTCGATAAATGGGCTATCTAACACTGAAAGATTTTTCCAAATCGGACCAGTAGTTCTTGAGATTAGCGCATTCAAACAAACAAACAAACTCTTCAGCTTTATAATATTAGTATAGACTAGCTGCTGCCCGCGACTTCGTCCCCGTGGAATCCCCGATTTTAAAACATTCTTTATCGCTGCTCCGCTCCTATTGGCTTAAGCGTGATGATATATAGCCTAAAGCCTTCCTCGATAAATGGTCTATTCAACCCAAAAAGAATTTTTCAATTCGAACCAGTAGTTCCTGAGATTAGCGCGTTCAAACAAACAAACAAACTCTTCAGCTTTATAATATTAGTATAGATTATAGGCTCTTCAAAAATTTTTGTTTGTAACAGTCAAGCTTTCGACCCCATGCAGATCCATTCTGTCGCTGACTGCTTCTCAAAATGACTTATAAAATCAGAGCCAGAATCCTAAAACCCAAGCCAGACTCCCGGTCCAACACTTAGTATTCCAAACTCATACGCAGCTCAGCTACTGTTTCCACGAAGGCGCACCGAATAATGCCGAGCGTTGCCGAGATGCATCGACATTTGCATGACATTGCCATGTGTAACGCATCTTCGTCGCGCAGATATGTAGCAGACGTGAGCTTTATTTGCGAAATATTTAGGTGAAATGTGTTTTTGCAAGCTTTTTTTTTTGTTATTCATTCAGGGTTTTAAGACAAAAAGGAAGCCGACTGTGACGAATGCTCTTGCGATAATAAAAATGAGAGTTTATTGGTCTTCATTTAAAGCACTTGACGGAATTCGTGAGGAGCGAAGACGCATGAAGGACGCCTAGAGGTTTATTTTTTTAAGTTGTGATATAGACTAGTCAGCATCTTTGTGCTTGAAATTTGCCATTGAAACGATCTTTCTTCAAAAACTTTCTTTACTAACCATTCAGCAGCCAGATATATGGAAATAATATTGTAACGAATCAAACTGATCAACAACTAATAATTGGACAGAATAGATTGCGAGATAACTACCGCCCTTGACAAAAGCCACTTTAACCCAATTAGATGATTCGAGGTGTAGTCGAGTCGGAGGACATGCTCCAACTTAACTCCACCACAAACCATCAAACTGACCGATAAGTTTACTAATTATGGATATTAATCGAGGGTCGTTTTCGTTGTCATGGCGACCGAGCCGAGTGTAGCTCTTTCAAACTCACTTGAAATATAAGCTTTAAATTTGGGCGAGTAACCATTTACCTGTTCCATATCCTAGTACAATAGAATAGTGAATTAAAGACGAAAACACAAGTTCTAAAGCCTAACAAAATGTCAATCAACTACAAAACATCTTAAAACGTTAGTTTTTGTGTTCGACGCTGGGTTGCGGAGAGCATTTATCTAAAGGTGTGGACGAACGTTTTAGTCATTATCGCGCAGACGCAGCCGGGAATGTCGCTATTATCGTGCGCACGCGCCACGCCTGCAGACCATAGAGCAGGGTAGGAGGGACAAGAGAAAACCTTCGTTTTTCGAAAACCAGCAAAGAATAGAATGGAAATAGATAAGTTAACTGACTGTCATTCTGGCTGCATCGGAATCATCACAAAACAGTGCCCAGTGCAAAGGGTGGGTAAGGATATGTTTTTTTGCACGAATTCAATATTCGCACAAAATAAATACCAAAAATTAAAATCGAAATGGGAAAACGGCTCGCTGCTGAAAGTTACGAATTGAACGAGGCTACCAATAGAAAAGATAACTGCAGACAAGGGCACACGATAAATAATTTTAAGACCAAGGACAGCTCTATACTTTTCTTGTCTACGGCTAGGGATGTTGGATTCATCTCTCGAGTATGTGTCGCTCAGACAGGCGTTATCTCGTAAACGCTCGTAAACCGGCGGCCACCTGAACTTAGATAAGTCCTCTTAAATTTTACTACAATCACTAAAGTATTGAGTGTTTGGGACAAAAGTTTTAAAAGTGCATGCCACAGTACCACTTTGCTACTGATGGATGAAAAACTAAGTAGGTTTAGTTTATTTTTTTAGAAGATTAACTGTTTTACTGTTATGTATATTTCGCAGATGGATTGTATAATCCGTTGTTTATACAACTCTCCTGATTTTCCCTCTAATGCAAGAGATCTATGAAAGTTTTGTTTCTCGGTATTGAAGGACATAGAGACTCATTACTCTGTAATTGTTCCATCCATTTTTATGTACCTGTGTACACAAATAAACGTATTTGATTTGATTTCAGAACCAGATACATGGATTTAGACTGGCTCACAGTAAACCACATCTTTGAAATATTATATTTTTATTTTGGAAGCAGTCTCACCTTTACAGGTAAGCTGCAAATCAGTGTCAGTATTTAATTAGTCAGTCATTCAATGTATTGTATTAGCGTATGCATCTAAAAGTAGATAGATTGATAAAACAAGTCACCGTTGAAATGCATTCCATTCCAACCATAACAATACATTTGTATGAGTACCTCAAGCCTTCTTACTAAAGTCATTACACCTTCTATTTATATACAAATAAAAACAAACAGTCACAGAAATAGATTCTGACGTAACGGTTGCTTCTAGGTTAAAAATAATACCCGATGCACATGAAACCTATATCTATACAGTAATATAATAATGTTGAAGTTTGTTTGTTTTGTTGTTTGAACTGGAACTACGTCTACCGGATGTGATTGATGGATGAAAATTTGGATGATATAATTTTTGAGGAAGATATGTGTATCATCATCTGCTTAGCTGTTTTCCCAACTATATTGGGGTCGGCTTGCAGTTACACCAATTTCAGTTGAATACCAGTATTTTACTTGGAGCGGCTGCCTACCAGACCTTTACAACCCAACTATATTAATTGGGTAACACGGTACTTATTGGCAAGACAGGAGTCGGATTTTCTGGTTTCTGGCAATCTGTAACGACTGCCAACTATACAAATATATTTACAAATGATAATCGGGAACAACGGCTTAACATGCTTTCCGAGGCATGGAGGAATCTCGGTAGGTATGTATCTAAATAATGGTCACTCCATGAATTAGGAACATAGCGAGCCGTGATCAGCCCTGCGGTTGTTATTAATTAGCCATAAGCACATAAAGAAATCAGCAAGAATGCTTAACGAAAACGAAATATTAGCGCGGGCGGTTGGAACCGCGAGGCACAGCTTGTGAAAAAATAATCTATTTAATGTTATTAATTGAAGATAAAGCGAGGCTTTTGTCAATAAACGTTAGGAATGTAGCACAAGCTGAGTTAGAGCTGTTTAGGGTTTTATGGGGACGATATCTTTGGCTTTTCAAGGAAGTTTCTTGTTATAGTGGCTTTAAACACGATTGTGTTGTTCTAAATCCTACAGAGAGCTTCAAGGCATCTTAATATTTTGTAGAAGTACCTATGTACCTATTTATAATATTCGTAAGCCCATATGTAAAACGGGGCCACCACGGGGTAGACCACGAAGGAGATCGCGGAGCCACTTGGATGTCTTCCGTATAAATTGGGAAGGAGTGGCACAGAATCGGGAAATTGTTCCCGATTCTGTGCCACTTTTTTGGCAGGGAAGGTTTTGCCCAGAAGTGGGACAGATCAGCTAGATGTAAGATAAAAATATTTCCGCAACAGTTTTCTCCTAGTTCAAAAAATCATCACATGACTTCTTCCGTTCTAAGCGGTGCGGAAGGGTGTGAGGCTCTTACTGACTAAACCCATCCATGTTTCTCCCGCCCTTTATGTTCCAGGGCCGCGGTGACTCCGAACGAATTCCGGAACCCTGGCAGAATATATGATACCTACCCATGTACATGTTAAATGTTAATAGTGGCAGACACAGGTATCTTGATTCCAGTTAGGTGCCGAGAGATATGGTGACCTACATATCAAAAATGTCTTCATTGGCTTGACTGATGAGGCTGACAAACTACGTCTATCAGCTCCATCAGATGACGGATTATTTAAAGAAATAATAGTGATCAATTTAAGAATATTTTACTTGCTTAGACGACTGACCGAACTCTCTATTTCTTTAGTCGACGATCCCAATCGACGTACTTAGACCTATGTACTTTTAAATCAAACATCCACCAAAGGTGCATTGATCTCTGGTCATTATTCAATGCGGTAGTTGACCTGTACTGAGTAATTGTAATAATTCAACCAGCCCGATTGTTTATGGGACAATGGACACCATAATGACATCGCTTTCTACGGATTTTGGACTAAACAATAAGGAGACTGCCAAAATTTCCACAACCTTTCTTTAGAGACATTTTGACACCCAACTGCAGAATTGATATAGTAGGACTACTGCAAACCGTTACATGAAGAGCTCGTTCCTAAATAATAACATCAGCATGGTTCAATCTTCACGGGTAAGCAACGCATGCAGAAGTCAGTCTGCGGATGGAAGATCATCTTAATGTGGCACAAAAACTCCTCCATGCCTCGGAAAACTCGTTAAACCGTGCCTTTGGTCCCTGCTATTTCATTTGTAGATCTATCAGAAGCCACAAAATCTGACACCAGTCTTGTCAAGAATTGTGTGTTACCCAGTTACTGGATTATGGAAATTACATAGGCAGTCGCGCAGTTGAATGCGGTTTGACTGGAAAACAACCTCAATATAATTGGGGCTTTGTTATTTAAATTGAGGCTGGGCATTTATAATTATGTCTACAAACTATAACAACAATAGCGGTGAATAAAGTGTTACTGAAAAGGTATTGTTACAGTAGAATGTCTACAAACGTTATGTAAAGAAGTGTCAGTGTCTACCGATAGCTATTAATTTGACTCAAAAGAGTGTCCTTTGAGTTTTTTTCCGTTCATTGTCATAGAGCTACAATATGACTGATTCCTTGACTCTTAAAAAATGGCTGTGCGTGGTTACCATAGTCAGTAATACTTAGTGCAGTTTGAGACGCCTCCGCTTAGCTTGTTACTCGAGTTCAAAACGTCTACGCACAAGCACTAACTTCTAACGACCTATTTCGGGTCTTTCAACTCACTTACATGCCTACGGCACACGTATTCATCTCTCAGAAAGTTCTCATAGTCACAGAGTACCGCATACTGTAGATACAGCCAGCAATCTGCCTAACAATAGAATGATATTATTATAGCCTGTTGTCCGCGTCGCTGTGACATACTGAGCTTACGTAAAAGCGTAGTTTACTGTAAGACCCGGGAGTTTTCCATTTGTGTCGACACAGATGATTTTCTTAACCGTTTGCTCGTTTCTTTAGCCAAAGATTCGAATGCACTTTGCGTTCGAGTCGAATCTTCGGTGAATAAAGACAAGTTGTGTTTTTCATTTTATTAGACAATTCTCTCGTGAAGTAAAAAGACAGCAAAACAACTTCTTACTTATTTTAAGTGAATGTATTTTGATGCTTGTTATTCAATCTGGTTGGTTTATGTCCTTGATAAGGTTTAATTACGGTAGATTCTTTCTTTAGAATTCATTTATAAATTTCAACCGAAAGAAGACTCTAGCAGAATCCACTATACCATGAATAGCTAGCTGTTTGAATCATACAATAGATATTTACGAAGCCCAAAAATTGAGTCCTCCCGAAAACTATGACACATTGTTATAATATTGCGATCTTACGCAAATCAGTTTACCGTTACCTCGTCAGCGTTCCCTTTGGCGTCGAGTTGCGGTCAACGCGGCGTTTGTGTGCTAATATGTTGTACTACATATGTATATACATAAGTATTGTGACGTACTTATTTAATAAACTGGTGAATAATACTGCCTAATTTAACTTGGCTTTATTTGTTTTGTTTTAGTAGGAGGCAAAGCTTAGACAGAGTTAATTATTGGTTGTTTTAATAGATGTTGGAGATATCCATACTAATTTAAACACAGGAGTATATTGTTTTTCATATAGTCGTTGCTTACACACTGTAGGCAAAGGCCTCTTTCAAGTCCTCCTAGATAGATATCTACTCTTCTCGGAAATAAATTAAATTCATAAGATGTTTGTTGAGAGGTTATGATGTTTTTTGATTGTTTGTCATTTTTTTTTATTCATTCATGAAACATTTGCGAAAAGCAAACGGACTAAGTCACAATTTAGTCTTTATTTTATACTCGAAGTGTGTCGACACCATTGGAAACGCCCTACTCAGTGATATCTGTATGACGTGTAATCCTACAGAACGGCTCAGATAATAGAATTAGTGGTGAGTGCTGGCCGAAACGTGTCCCACGCGTGGCCCACTCCCAGCCAATTGTACCAACTGCCTCTTGTTCGAGTAGATGCAGGTAATGCGGGGTCTCGAGAAACTATAATGACGTTTGTTATTTTGTTGTTATGTTGGTGTAATGCAAGAGATTGCAAGGGGCTCTAAACAAAGAGCCTTTCTATTAGCAATGGTGATTGTAGCAATAATGCCAAAGTATAAGGGATTGATCACGTGACATTCGACAGTATTTATCAATCCCATATAAACACATCAAAAGTATCTAGGGATCAACATATATTTTTGCAATAACTTTCCTCCTGATTGATATTAATTAAAATTTTCTTTAAGGATTCATCAAATAAAGTGTTTTCGTTTGTCACAGTAACGATAAACCAAGTCACCTTTGCATTAATAAAGAAATTTGCCATTTTCCTAATAAAGGGATTTTTGACATTTGAACCACTAACATTAAAGTTCGAAAAAAAGACTGAAATAACAGTTTTCTTTAAAATTTTATTGGGTAACTTAAACAATTAATAATCCGTGTTTCTACCGCGAACACTAACAACACAAGAACATCGGTTTGGCATACTCAAAATGAGTTCATCCAAATCACGCTGTGGAATGGCCGCCCATGTTCGTTGCAACAACAAAAAAAGGTCTTCTTGCGACTGGATACCCTCCATATTCGGCAGAGCTCTTCTCTGTAGCATATCCCATGCATGCTCAATCGGGTTCAAGTCTGGCGACTGAGCAGGCCAGGGCAGGACATTGATGTTAGCTGCGGCGAGAGTCTGTCTTACAACTCTTGCGGTGTGCGGTCGTGCATTATCATGCATTAACTGAAATAAGGGACCGATTTGCACTTGTAGAGGAACGATGACGTCTGATACAATCGTCTCAGCATAAATTTGAGCGTTGAGGTTGCCTCTGATCCAAATCAACTCAGTTCTTCCGCCGATCCAAATACCCGCCCATACTATGATGGTTCCACCACTATAAGGATGGACTTCCTGGCAGGATTTTAATCGCTGTTGGCGTCCAGGGGTTCTCCAGTGTCGTATACGTCTTGTATCCGGTCTCATACCAAAACGAGACTCATCAGAAAAGCACACGAAACGCCATTGTTCTTCTGCCCAATTTCTGTGTTCAAGAGCCCATTGATATCGAATCCTACGATTGTGCATTGCTATAGGTGGTACCCGTAGCGGTCTTCGGGAATGAAGGTTCACTTCATGCAAGCGGTTTCTGACTGTTTGGTCGCTAATTAAGTTCCCTGAAGAGTGATGAAGCCTCACGGCTAACATCATGGCGGTTATTGTTGGAGCTCTTCGAGTTAAGATTTGAATGTATCGGTCTTGTCTCCGTGTGGTGCAGCGATACCGTCCTCCATGGCGCTCAGCCAAGGTAAGCGAAGAGCTCTGCCGAATATGGAGGGTATCCAGTCGCAAGAAGACCTTTTTTTGTTGTTGCAACGAACATGGGCGGCCATTCCACAGCGTGATTTGGATGAACTCATTTTGAGTATGCCAAACCGATGTTCTTGTGTTGTTAGTGTTCGCGGTAGAAACACGGATTATTAATTGTTTAAGTTACCCAATAAAATTTTAAAGAAAACTGTTATTTCAGTCTTTTTTTCGAACTTTAATGTTAGTGGTTCAAATGTCAAAAATCCCTTTATTAGGAAAATGGCAAATTTCTTTATTAATGCAAAGGTGACTTGGTTTATCGTTACTGTGACAAACGAAAACACTTTATTTGATGAATCCTTAAAGAAAATTTTAATTAATATCAATCAGGAGAAAAGTTATTGCAAAAATATATGTTGATCCCTAGATACTTTTGATGTGTTTATTTTTGCGATTTTGACAATCGTGTACACCACGCTAGGGCTATCGCTGAAAAAATATTATTTGCCTAGAGCAGGTTTGAATAGAAGTGATCGTGTTTTGTTTTTGGCTGACATAAGAAAACTTATTTTAGGAGATAGAAAAACAAATGAAACAACAGAAAAATCAAGAAAAATTATATAGTTTTTCTGTTGTTTCATTTGTTTTTCTATCTCCAGTATGTGATAGATCGGTTATTGGGTTCGGCCGTTAGAAAGCCAACATCTATTGACAGAGATGGGCTTGTAAATCTCGGTGTAGAATAGAATAGAAGACTTTATTTTTATCGAATGTAGATAATACAGTTGGGGTGTTACGAAGGAAGTAGGAAGACCTTCATAACTGCATTATCTGAGAGACCTTGTAACGATGTCGTTGCGTTTTCAGTCTCGTGGACTTTAAACCTCCACGATGACTGAAAACTCCTTACTTTTATTGTAATAAAAAGAAAATGTCTATTTTCAAAAATATTTTAAATTTCGTTTTTTTATTGACTGCTCAGATTTTTCATGCAGTCCTATCAAATCGCTCAAGCAGAGCACAATAAATAATAATGTTCAATAGTTACATACCAGTTTAATAACATGTAACAGTATTAGAAACCCGGGTTTCTTTAGTCTAATTATAAAAATAAACAAGCAATCAAGTCACAAATCAAGTTTATTATTACAATAATACCATCCTACACACTGTAGACGAGTTGGGAGGTGGGAGAACCTCACATCTTGTGACCCAGCGTCACAACCTTAAGGGCAAAACCGTTTTCAAGAAAGCAGTCGGAAACTGTCGAAACTTCTCAAACTGCTCCGCATTTCGACAAGTTCATGACATTGGTTTTTAGTACTAGATTGTTATTTTTGTTACACATTACTATCGTAATCATCACAACGCTGGCTTGAGAAAATGACGTGTTTACAAGCAGAACTACGCTATTGCTGACCCAGGACTACCCATCTTGGCCTGCGGGAGACGGACTTGGGGAAGTCCATCGTCCAAGCACGTTGGCCTGAGTGGGTGTCGCGTGGTGTTTCAACGTGACCCTCACAAATGATGAAAGAGTCAGGAGAAGCTCACTCTTTCCCTTATCCAAGATGGGGTTTGCAAGCGCAGACTTACGCTGTCGAGCTGATTGTGGAGTATAGTGTATGGGATCCTCATCACTTTTGGCTACGGGTAGGGTACGGTAGGGCTAGGGTACGGGACCCTAGCCAAAAGTGATGAGGTGGAAGATCGTGTGGTTTAAGTTAGTAGGAGTCTGACTGAACCCTCACTCTGCCCTAAGACAGGCTGGAAGAGGACATCCATGACAATTTCTATGTCTATACTTTGTGTACAGTAGTGGTACCTACATAAGTGGACTTAATGTAACAAGATAAAAAAATACAGTAAACAAAGGAGTCAGCGTATCAATGTGTGGACAACGGACTAAATTGCTTACTGCATAAAAACGACATGGATTGGTTGTGTATCTGATCAAAAACTCCCTATCTACAACAATCAAATATCATAAAACATACTTTCGACAATACACGTGACGCAATTGAGGAAACCTATCAATTCACCTGGAGTGGAAAACTCATCGAAAAAAAGAAAATTCAAACAAAACCAATAGTTAGTCTGGAGTTTCCGAATAACCGAAAAATGATACGGTGTCCACAATTCAGGGAAGTGGCGGGCGCATTTATCCAGTTTTCGAGCCGGCCATAAAAAGAGCGGGGGATCGCCTCCTCCCGCCAGCGCTTTGACCCCCACCCCTGGCGCCGGGGGAGTGCGCTCAATCGATATGCAAGTAAAATGTACACCTGTAGTGACAATGCGTTTGGGATTTTCAGGGACCGCGGCTGTCTTGATTTTACCTGTAATTTTTATGTTATGTATGGTTTCAATAGTGCTTTTTCTCTATTTTTACAACATTTCGTAGCTTCACAAAGTTGCCAGCAATATTTTAGCCTCACTTTCTAAGTACAACAATAAATATTTATGGTTTTTCCCGATTTTTAATATTGCTGAAACATTTTTAATAATAGGTAATGCTAGCTGATGACTGTCCGCTTTTGGAACACCTATTAATTAATAGCAAAATTTAATAATCATTAATTAAAACTTACTACATACTGATACAATACTATCTGAGTATGTAGTAAGTTTTAATTAATGTTTATTAAATTTTGCTAGCTTTTTTATGGATGGAAAATCATTAAATTACTTCTTCCGCCTTGGGCCGAGTGAAAAGGAGTGTCAGACCCTTACTGAATAAAACACACCCGTGCCCCTCCTAATGCTCTTGGTATCCAAGGCCGCGATGAGTTTTACAAGCTATTTTGTACCTACACAGGCAGTTTTAATGCAACAAAGCATTGTTTACCAATCATTCTTGCATCTCATTCAAATAATATCTAGGAACACCGTATTCTCTTACGGATATCCTAATCTGCTGGTGGAGGGGGCTGCAGGGAATGACTGCCGCCATGGCTCAAAAGTCCTACATCAGGACAAAGTACGGAAATTAAACCCCAATAGATAGATAAACAGACCAGTCAACCTTTGGGTTCAAAATACACTGGATGGTAGGTGTGGTAAAAATCTCTCTCAAATTTATCCCTTCTACCATCCCATCTCAGTCTCGCCACCTCAATCCCTCATGGTCACCCCACACACCCTCTGAGGTGAGTCACTGTCGCTATCTCCTCACCAGTGTGGGTGTGTGCGTATGTGTGCGTGCGAGACCGACCGGCGTCTGTCACTGTACCACGAGCGATGTGGATTGGCATATATAAAACGGTATGAACTACCTACCGACATTGAAGAGGTTTTAATTGCTAGCCAATGTTGGTTTTTCGGTTGAAGTCTCTTTTTTGTTGGTGTTGGAAGTGTATTTTGTGTTGGGCAAATGTTTGGGTTCGACAGTTTAATAGGTAGTGTTTCGATATTGTTTTTTTCATGGAAACTGTGTTAGATTTATTGTACCAGAGAAAAGAATATAATGATTGAATGACGTGTTCATCATGTAGATATATAATATATTTATATAACAGTTTAAGGATTATATTTCTCAAAAAGATTACGTTCACTAATAAGTAAAAAAAGACAAATTACAGATTTTTATTCCCAATAATAAGGTGCTTTAGACATTTTCTATAAGCGTACATGGACTTTTGATATTTCTTCTTTTGAGGTAGTGTTATTAGTTATATAGTAAGATTTATGCTAAAATCTGCTCTGAGGTAGTGTTTAGATAAATAAATTATCTCTGCTAATTAATAATAGTAAGTCTCCCGTTACTGAAGCCACATAGATTTCTTATAGTTTCATACCAATACAAAACACCCAGACTATGCATCAGCAGTTAGGTGTTGTTTTTAATATTTCACTGCGCAGACCAGAGACACGCGCGTCTCGGGGGAGCATACACAATCATACACTGCCGTACACAAACATACACAACTACACAACACATGGGTACTAACAAGATAAACTTTGCATACGTATTGTGTAGACACACCTTTATTTAGCCGTGATACGTGTTAGGGTGCATTTTAGGGTTAATATCAAAGAGATATTATTATCTTTGTGACTTTTTATCTTTGAGGGTAAATAGGACATGTGGGATCAATGCTGTCCGCGCCTGCGCTATTTGGAACCCCTGATAGGTACTATATTTTTTGGGGTCAGCGCAACTGGGCGACTCTCGGGTGTATCTTCATGGAAAACGAATATAGTAGCCGATCTGCGATGCTATTCTGTAAGAACTCACTCCAGTTCTCACTTCTGATTCTGCGGTGAAAACTGTATTTGGTATTCTGTAACTTGATGAAAACTACACTAGCGCCACGAAGTGAGAACATAGGTGAAGCGAACTTAACTTGACAGTCAGAATATCAAATACTTTTCACTTCAGGCACACTTCAGGTGAGTTACGAAGTGTAATCGAAAATGAGATATGAATCGAATTCGCACGTGAGTTCTTACAGAATAGCACTGCTGTTCTGTCAACGTCTGACCGTGTAAACTTTTGTGTGTGTTGTGTAACTTGAGTGAAGTGAACTGACTCCGTCTTGTTTGTATAGATTGACAGCTCGCTTCATTTTCACTTCACCTATGTTTTATATAATGTTTACAAAATCCACCACTACATGCCTTAATAATGTGGCCAAAATCGTCAATGACGAAACATTCATTTGGAGTTGAGTATTTGTTTTCTGTTGGTATTCTATAGAAACCAGTAGGAACTTGGCATGCACGTATTATTAGAAGCTTGTCCCTTTATAGAGCGAAATCTAGCCGTCAAAACCATATTTCGTAGATCGGAGTAAGATTCCAGGTCTGCTAAACGAGAACTCGTGAGTTCGCTGTGCTTCTACTGCAGCTTTTTTTTTTTATGAAACTGATTTTGTGGAGAGATATTTACGGGGATAAAGTCAGTGACATAATATAGGTTCTTCTTCTTTGCGGACGTAGTACAAAGGTAATATGTAGGCTGTAGCTGCTAACATACCTCCATTATGTTTATTTGATAAAACTGAAACGGTAACTCCTGTATTGTACGACTTGGCAATTAATGATGTATATGTTTCTATTAAATATTGTGGTGAAAATAAACGTATGTTATTATGTTATGTATGTTATATTGTATTTTATTAATCTTTTCATACACCTCAACGCAATTCTCACTAGCTATTTTTTTACGAGGGCTTGTATCAGAAACTTCATATCCTGGTCTTGCTTGACCAGTGATGGTATAGGCTACAAAATCAATATAGGCTATAAGTTTCATGGAAACGTATTTTATAACCTGTACCCGATTTAAGGAATTATACTGAACTCTTACAACTACAGGAAATGCTATATAGTATATACGATTACCCATCTCAGCCATCCTTTTACCAAGATAGTGCGACAATGTAGCCTCCTTGGGTTCAGGTCACTGGTGGACAAGTTTGTCGATAGAACTTTGAAAGTGTCTAGCAATAGAATAAAGAGTATTTTGAATTATGAATCATATGCTCTCAAATATTATAAAGCTGAAGAGTTTGTTTGTTTGTTTGAACGCGCTAATCTCAGGAACTACTGGTTCGAATTGAAAAAATCTTTTTTTTTTTTTAATTTAAATTATTTTAATTAAAAAAATTTTGGGTTGAATAGACCATTTATCGAGGAAGGCTTTAGGCTATATATCATCACGCTTAAGCCAATAGGAGCGGAGCAGCGATAAAGAATGTTTTAAAATCGGGGATTCCACGGGAACGAAGTCGCGGGCAGCAGCTAGTGCTCTCATATGGCAGATGCCCTAGATACGTACGAAGTTAAATACCAATCTGTGTTTTATTTCTTAGAATAGTAAGTCATATTAGGGGCGAGGTTCCGTGGTGCTAAAATGACGACAGCATTAATTTACTTAATAATAAGTAAATTAATGCTGTGCCTTATTTAGGGCCTACAATGACGTCCATAACGTACCATTTTTGTGTTATGTTTAAAAAAAAACATAATCCTGCCCACAGAATTTCCATCACGGTGACCTTTCTCAATTGAGTTTTGCCAAGAAAAAAAAAACATAAAACACTAAATACATACTTACAAAACAGTAAATACACGTACGTATGCTGAGATGGTAACCCTTTCGGTATGGACACGCTCAGCACAAGTTTATTCTTCATCATTATTATATTTTATTATTGTTATTTTTTACTTTGTATTTTATTGCCGTTGTGTTGTGTCTGTTTCGAATAAATGTTTTCTATTCTATTCGAAATAAATGATTAAATATAACCTTTACCATTTTAGACAGTCCGAGCCCAATTTCAATCAAGCCTAATCACAGAAAAGAAATCAATCAAAGTGAAATCGTTTTCCTTAATCAATTAGGCATACATTTCCCTGACAGCTGGTCGATTACAAAGACTTCCACGTACTCATACGACTGTTGTCTAGTAAAAACAGCAGACAGTAGCATAGCAATGGCGACGTAACGTTCATCTCGGCACATTCCCATGCAAAACTGAACTGAATCATTTAGAGACACGAAGGATACAGGAATGGAGTGTCAGGGTGGACGAACGGGTTGATCATGAGCCATCTATCAACCCGTTTTAAATTGAAATTTCGTTCCATGTAGTCCCATTGTCCATATAGAGTTAGTAAAATATTATATCTATATCTAATATTACATACATTATATCTATATGAAATTGCATTTTGTATAACACAACTGTGTTATAAAAAATGCAATTTCAATAGTGCATTAGTGTATGAAACAGCAGATAAGTTATTCGAATTTTCAGGGCTTGTCTCATAGTTATATAAAATCATGTGTTCTTTCTCTCCCTAAAGGTTGTTTTACAACTATTTTGTAAAATAGATACATACACATATGTTTGTGACGTAAATAGTTTGCGATTATAAAATTAATATTTACGCGCAAGTATAAATATGAATTTTATTATAGCCAACCCATTTATGATTCTAGGCGATTTAGCGACTGTGCTTGCTTAGCGGGTGATTATTTTTGCTTACAAAACAGTGAACAACTGTTTTGTAAGTATTCTTGATAATAATCGTTTTGAACATAAAATCCGATACGATTACCCAACACAACTAATCGTGTATTTTTAAGTCAACACATAAAGAACGAAAGATGCGTCGCACTCCATTTGCTAAGTCATCCATGCACAAAACAGTGTTTACGTAACTTTTGCATAATTGACGCTTCTACGCGCCTAGTATTGCGTTACTGAGAAATGCAGCATAAACTACAGATTATTATTGAATTGCCTTCTATGGATCACAAAGACCCATGTTTTATCGTTAAAATCTTGATAGTATTCTTATCAAAACATTGTTTTTTTTTTTAACTAAACATGAGCTCGGATTTATAGTGATGTAAGTAATAAATAAATAATGTTTTAATATTAAAATAATTACGATCGGGGTATGTCTTTTCCCTTCTCTTAGGTCTTTAGGACCTGAATGATTACTGAATGTTTATTGGCAAGTTTGATGGCAAGCGTACTCCAGTCGGAGGACACGGTGGAGCATACGGTGGAGGTCTACCCAGCGGAGCAACGCCGTGTCCTCGTCGAGGCGATCGGCGGCGGCGACCTCTCGCGTCCGGCCCTGGTTCAATCCATGGTCCGGAGCGAGGAGGCATGGGAAGCGGTCACCTTCTGCGAAGCAGTAATGCTGGCAAAGGAGGACCGCGTGCAGGAGAGGAAACCTCACGCACTAGCCGCCGCAACAGAAGAAGACGCCCCAGACGTTGGGAAACGCAGGGCGATTCCCGGCCACCATAGGCGCGGGCCTGTGGATGGCGAGCTATGTGTGACTTGCCGTCTGATAGCAACCATGCGCGGGTCGACGACGTATTGTATTCCACGCGCGCCTCAAAGAGCAGTCAGCAAAGAAGATGTGGCCCCACAGGGTCAGTGCCTGCTGCCAAAAGTCACCGCGGTCCTGGAACGCAAAGGGAATTAGGGGGAATACGGCTGGGTTTTAGTTAGTAAGAGTCTGGCACTCCATTTCGCTCCGCCAAAAGCGGAAGAAGTCGTTTAATGATTTGCCATCCATAAAAAAAATGTATTTTGTTTCTTCTTTTTGTTATGAGTGTAAATTAATTGGTAGATAAAATAAACTGGCGTGAAAACGAGTTACTTGTAACCTGTTTGAAAATTAAATATCATTTATCAAATTAACCCAAATCATAAAGAATATGAGGCGGAGACGAGGGGGTTTTTCTTCTACTTTATCTAAATACAATTAAATACAACTAGCGTGCCTATTTCTAGAGAATACGCAACAATTGTATTTTTATAAAATAACGTAATAATTGCAAATTCTTAGGCTTATCAAAATATATGAATTAAAATATTCTAAAAATGTTTATTGGAGAAATATTTAAATGTAACATGGATGGCAAGTAGAACGCGACGACACGATAAATTAAGTAAATTGTTATACTATATACCGCACAATGATGTTTTCACATAGTTCGGTATAATTTATTATATTCGACACAAAGTAATCTCCTTTAACCAACTGTTGCTAAAATAATGTAAAGATGCCTTTATTTTGAGCAATCATCTGTGGTTGTCGAAAACGTGACAATTTATCAGCGAAAACGACTGTCACAATTCCAAAAAATACAGGGTTATTTGTAAAACACCAACGGCAACAACCTCTTTTTTTTCAACCGGAAATCGCGAAAAAACCTGTTGTTGTTGAACGAGAGACTCACGTTTTAACACCTCATGGTACGCCCGCTGGTTGTTATCGGACGGCGAGCCACCCATAGCTCGCCATCCGCGAGTCCACGCCTTTGGTGGCCGGGAATCAAACTCTGAACCCCTTCAAAATAACATCAACACTTTTGACGTTTACCGTCGGCAAAAAAACAATTAAAATCATTAGTAGGTGCGGTTAAACTGAAGCACAGACACACCTCCGCGATGAAAAACATTCATTCACCCCATCTCGAGGGAAATATACAGAAAACGTCGCGTTTATAAACGCTCAACTTTTTGTTATTTCGTTTAAAAAGTCTGATGTCAATTAATTTGTACACAAAGTCGCACGAGCGGTTTGTTTTGTTATGGTAACGTAATAAAATTATAAAATTAAAACATACATTTAAGAGATACTTATATAATTATGTATATCGTTGTGAGATATTGCTAGAGGCTACTATGAAGAGCTAATGCCACCATGATTCCACTGGTACGTCATAGCAGGCTTTACGTAGCTATTCTCAATTCAGAGAAACTAAAGATTACAAAGTAAATGATTTATTATCAAAATTATTATTATTAAATAAAACAAAAAGAGTAAAAAATTAAATATTATACAAAAATATATAATATGATAAAAAAAAACTACGAAGGAATCATGATGAAATTGACACATCATGGTAAGGGTCCACCACAGAAATCTTAAATTATTAAGATTTCTGTGGGGTCCACCTTAACGTATTTTTAAGTAAGATAATCACAAGATTGAAAGGAACCTTTCTACCAAGTAATAACACACCAAACAACTACTGAGTAAATAAAAAAATATCTGTGAAAACATTTTATAAAAATAAAGACATTTTCTTTAACCCTCAACTGTTCGATGGGGTAATTTCGACCGCTCGCAGCCCGAGGCCCAACCTTGAATTTATTCCCCGTTGCGTCGAGTAATGAGGTATTTTTTGTTACAATTAGAATTGTACTGGAATTTTAATGTTGTTTGCATTTGATTTTCTCGCGTCTTCATTGGGTGGTTGAAATAGCAAATGCAGACCATTCATAGCTATTTCTCTCTGCTTGCTTTTGACCACTATCTCACTTAACATTTAGGTATGTTTCTCACACTTGGGCCCATATTCCAAGTTCCGATGCAGTTGGACTTCGAGTTGAGTTGGAGTTTACGTTTTAGAATGTGGACCTTGAAGACATTAATAGACATATTCGGCATTTGCCATGGAATTAGAATAAAAAATTACAACACATAACTTACAATGTCATATTATTTTCAGAAAATTGCAGCCCTGTATTTGCAATTATAATGTTATTTTCCATATGAATTGTATTACCAACACTGCTTCGTATTTACCCAAAGGTTTACTGGTACAGAATTCCTTGTTGCATTACGCAAGTACGCCCATGTACCACTACTGCACATAAAGTAAATAAATAAAAAACAAAGGATTTTTTTTATTGCGTTACTCTAATATTTTTGTTAATTACTAATGGACATGACAGACGCACAAAGCTAGGATGTTTTATAAAAAAGAAAAATGTTGAAAAAGAAAATACACATAGGTACTAACAAAATAATATGCCACTGGTAGACTGAATTTTGATTAATGGTAACTTCTCGGTCACTTGAGATATCCGAAATCCTCCTATGTTTGACAACAGTTATATACCCGTGTCTGCTTGTTGCTTGGTAGTAGGTTCTTCATCTTAAATTCAGGGACATGCATCTGGATTTTCCATAATATTATCAGTTTCCTCTTTAACCACCCACTTTATTTTATCACTATCCCGGTAGACTTTCTTGAATCGCTTTTGTCCAATATTTTCATACTCAGGTACCGACATGATCATTAAAGGTTCAATATCATTTTCTGCTTTAGATCGTGCCAATTTAATAGCATCAGGGTACATTTTCGATAAAAATAGTTTTACTGTGTCGTCATCGATTTTAAATTGTTCAACCGAATATTTTTTAATAATAACTGAGCCTGAAGCCAAATCTAAAGTTGTTAGCAGTAAAAGAAGATATGCTAACATTATCAAATCTTCTGTGTGACATTGATCTGTCAAACTCCAAACGTTTTTGATACTGGAGATACCTACCAATTAAAGTGGCATGAAATGTAATCAGGTTTTACTGCTAGCTAGATTTGCGATACCGCTGTCAATTTTTTAATTAAAATGAGTAAAAAACAATTGTGTGTTTTCTCACTATGTGTGAATTGTTACGTTAAATCGGATTTCTGATTTTGAAGATAGGTTATTTTTCTAAATTCGTGGTCGTGGTAACGGTGATGCTGGATAACTGACACACGCACTAGGCAAACAAAAAAAGTGACTTTAAAAAAGATTGACCACAGAGAAAGTGGCATTTACTTTAGTTCAATCACAGATTTGATGGCACTTATTTGACATTATTTGTTCGGAACTTTTTTCGTTTTTATTTTAGTCGAATTTTTTAAAGTTTTATTTTTATTTTGCTATTTTTCCTTCATTTATATCAGCTACCCAAATCGCCCTTAAATTTAACAATCTCTTCTGAAACAACCTGTATATATATTGTTTTTTACTTTTATGAGTTGGTGTTAAAAATCCGTCAAGTAAGTCAGTGTATCAATCTACACTAATATTATAAAGAGGAAAACTTTGTTTGTTTGTTTGTAATGAATAGGCTCAAAAACTACTGGACCGATTTCAAAAATTCTTTCACCATTAGAAAGCTACATTCACCCTGAATAACATAGGTTATATTTTATCTCCATATTCCCACGGGAACGGGAACTAGGCGAGTAAAACCGCGGGGCGCTGCTAGTACGTAATAAATTGTGTATTTATGCCAGCTACTTATGATCTAGAGCACAGCCGCGAAATGGCCGCTCAAATGCAACCACTGTTACACAAGAAGATAGGCTCAGTTCTTTGATAGCAGAGATATTTTTCATTTTGATAGTATTTCTTTACTAAGCATATGGTAAACCGAGTGTGTAGAGAATGTTGTATCTTTTTATAAAAAATTGCCAACGTTTTCTCTACGGATCAAAAAAGTAAAGTTTTTATATAAATCTAAGGTCCGTTGTAATGTATCATAGATGTTTGTTTTTTTCTGTTGGAAACTTTAGCCATGTATAAATAAAAGAACTATTGATAAATAATTCCTTTATTTATTCATCGTTAAAAATACCGGAATCTGAACCACAACATTCTTTGAACACATTGATAATATTAATTAAGTATCAGCTACTTTAAAATATGTATATTTAAACGTAATCATTAGCTATAATCATTTACACGACAATCAATAACTACACAAAACCAAAATATCCACATCAACCATACTCTTCCGAATTAGCAAGACGTATATCTACCTACTGTTAATAATAACAGCTCCACCTTTTTATTCTATAGAGCTCATTGTAAACTCCAATAATACGGCATCTGTTACCCCATTCATGATCTTCCGTTACACCTCTAATCCTAACCCTTTGAATACACCGACACCCCGAGGGTCAAGACTCGTTAATTCCAAGGGTCACCTCTATTGTCAATCTTGACCAATCCCTGTTTTTTTATAAACTTACACCTTTGTCCCAAATTGGTCCAGATGACCCCTAGTAGCCATTTCAGTGTTATTTGAGAAGGGTCAATAGGATTTGAATGACTGGTCAGTTAAAAGAGTGGGGGTCAAATTGACCCTACTTGGAATGGTTAAGATTTATTTGAATGAAGATGGAATTAAATAAAAAAAGTATCAAAAAGTATTTGATGATTTTAATATAGACTTTAAAAACAAACTTTTTTTTTTCTTTAATATTATGTAAAACTTGAAATGAAAGACTAATTTTTTAAATCAAAGCCAAACGCGAGTCTTTCGAAGACAAAAAAATACATTTACGAAAAAAAATGTTATTTCTAAAATAGTTATGTAAAGTACATGGCGATTTATATTTTTAAATCGGGTAATACTTACGAAACTTACTTTTAAGAAAGACTTAGAGTACTGTACTGATACGATACTTAGTAAGAAAAACACACTACACGAAAAAAAATGCATCAATGATCAAAGTTCGACATACAGACATTACACTGCTTTTTATTGCTATATTTTAGCACCCACTGACTATGAAAGAAAGAAAGCAAAGATAAGGGGAAATTATGTGTATGTAGTAATTTTGAAGCAACCAAAAACTATCAGTCATTATCCCCTTTATTTCTCTACTTTTTGACAGATTGCGTCTGAGATGTGAATGCGAAATTGCTTTACATTGTTTACATTTTCAAAGACCAAGTTGAAGGAGGATAGTTTGGATCTGCGGATGACGAGCTATGGGTGGCTCGCCGTCCGATAGCAACCAGGCCCGGGTCGACGGCGCGTCGTGTTCCTCGCGCGCCTCAAAGAGCTGTCAGCAACGAAGACGGTGCCCCATAGGGTCAGTGCCTGCTAGTGTTGCGGAATTTGTTCGAAAGAGTCACCGCGGCCCTGGAACGCAAAGGGCACAAGAAGGATCACGGTTGGGTTTTAGTCAGTAAGAGTCTGACACTCCCTTCCGCTCCACCCAGAGCGCGAGAAGTCATTTGATGATGTCTCATCCAAAAAAAAAGGAGGATAGTTTGAGCTAAATAATCAAGTCAATAATGGATTCTTCGTTAATGCCGTCTCCTATACTTTTTTCTCTCTAATCATGTCGTTTTTGCTTCTTTTTTCTTTTATCTACATATTTCTTGTGTTCGCATTTATCATAATCCTCTCGTCGTACTATTTTGAATCTTTTCTGTCCAAGATTTTCAAACTCTTGCCTTTGCTCAACCATCAATTTTCTTAAATAGTCTTTTTTTTCTTTTGATTGTACTGGTGCTCTCAGTTCGATTTCATTTGCTCTTTTAAGTTTGATGTTATTCCGAAATATATGCGTTAATACGTTACTTATCAAATCATCGTTGGCTTTAAATAATTCTACTCCATTTTCGTTTAAAACAAAGAAGTTGGCTGATTCGATAGCAACTGGTAGCAGTAAAAGTAAATTTACGAACACTTTTTAAATTATTTCGTGTTTTATTATTCGACTCGTTTTTGTGACTGAGGATATCAAATGCGCCGTGAAAAGATTAAGATATTATCGCTGCTTAAGTTTGCTATACTGTTTTGCCTGCAATTTATTACCTATTCAAGTAATGGAATTATTTCTCTCAAATACACACATACTCTCAAATATACAGACATAATTGCTGCAGTTGGAGCTCCGGAACTCTAGAAAAAGTTGACTTCCAATCAGCGATAATTTTCTTCATGAATTCGTAGTGTTTTCACACACACACATTTCGGTAGCGCATGTTATCATTTCTGTCCTTTTGCACACTGTATTAGCAAAGATCCAGTATTTATCATGACACAGATCCATTTTGTTTTTTGAATCAACATTTCTTTATTTTCTGCTGAAAGGGAATGTTCCCTTTTTATTGCAAACTTTATTAAATCTCTTTCGAATAACAAACATGCTAAATAGCACGGTAATAAACGTACAAACGCAATCTTTTGAACTATATGCGAACAGTTATAGTGTGTAGCGTTAATAGGCGTAGCTGTTACAGTAATTAATTAATTATTGTTTTATTACTTCGTCATTCAATAACACGATTACCAGGACCGTGCATTTGATATTAACCACCATTTTAAATATATTTTATTTCTTTCTCTCGTCCTTATTCACTATCATCTCAGATCCCACCTGCCTGGCGATTTTATTCAACTCTCTCATATATGAAATTCCTTGAAATTCCATTTTCAAATTCAAGGATCTTTATCGAATATATCAAAGAAGTATTTCTATGTTTATGGGAAAGAAGAAAATGTCCAGAAAGGGAGTGACGACTAATTGAGAAGTAAGGTTCCAAAAAAATCATCGAATTGGGAGCAAGAAAATTATGATAGCCGTTGAAAACTACAATCAAAACTGTTTTCAAGACTATGCACTAAGTGTTTTATCATAGTTACGTCTTGAATTTCAAAAGATTCAGTAAATGATCCAAATGAAATAAAAGATTTTAATGTGACTGCTTATATGATCACTGATCAGTGACACCTGTCCTTTAATTAAACGTGTCTATTTATAAATTAGCATTTTATTCACCTGATCTAGCTTTTTTAAAGCATTTACCTACCCACCCACTCTTTATTACCTACTAGCAGCGCCCAGCGGTTTCAACCGCGTAGTTCCCGTTCCCGTGGGAACACGGAAATAAAATATAGCCTATATTACTCAGGGTGAATGTAGCTTTCTAATGGTGAAACAATTTTTAGAATCGATCCAGTAGTTTTTGAGTTTATTCGTTACATACAAAAATACAAATCTTTCTTCTTTAAAATATTAGTATAGATTCACATTCAACTAACATTTTGTACAGTATTACTAAATCATCACAGAAACTTTCCAATATTGACTCATAACCTACGGTTCAATCTTACTTTTTATTACTTACAGGTCCAATCATGGGAATTTCAGCCTCATCTCCACACAGACACGAATGACCATCCACCACTCGTCCTGCAGTGTTATTTTTATCTAAAAACTAACCGTCAGCTGCCGAAGCAACAAAAGATCCGAAGACCGTTATGCGTGCAAAGTTTTAATTGCCAAAATTTGCATAAACGATCTTAGGGACGTTTGCAAAAAGGAAGACAGGACAGGCTTATGATTGATTATAAGTGGTCATGCCAGTGAAGGGGAAATGTTAGTATTGCGAAAGCTTCTTAGTCTTCTGTTTGTATAGATGCTTGCAAAAAAGTGTGAAGGGATTGTTTTGAGCCGAAGTGATATTGTTTTTTTTGGGACTGTTGACAATATTTCGCTTACGACGATGTATATTGAGATGATTTAAGTTAGGATGGCTATGGTTCATAGAGTACCACGCTAAGTCTGTAGATAGCTATGTTTGAATTGTTTAAAAACAGAAAACCTATATAATTTTTATATTGTTTCATTTGTTTTGCTATCTCCAGTATGTGATAGATAGGTTATAGGATTCGGCCGTTACGGCCGAAGCCTACCTCTAACTTGTCTATCTACCTATCTATCACATACTATCACCTATTAATCAATCACTCCTCAAAAGGTAGACTGTAACAGGAATTAAGATTCAGCATTTTAGACGAACGAAAAAGATTGTTGTTTATAATACCTACTTGATTTCTCAATTGAAGCTTGTTTTCAATATTAGAATATGATCAGTATTTAATCTTATAATATTAGTTAACATAATGTATGGGATTGGACATAGACATCGCTTCAGTTAGGTACTAACTTACTATCTAGTTTCGGCATTATACATATACTTATTGTCAAAATAACAAATGCAATTTGGGAATCGTCGTGACTTTGAGAAAGGCATAAAATTGAATAAAAACTAACCAAGACAAGTGCGAGCAAATGCGACTTACTCTCAAAAACTAAATTCAAAGTTTTAAAGATTACGAAGAAGAACCTAAAGGAACAAAAAAGCTTTAAAGAAATCATAACAACTAAAAATCTTTTATCTGAATCGTTTAAATCCTTTATTGTAATAACCGAGAGAACACGACCACTAATCCCATTTGCAACAAGTCAGCTTCCGAGTCCCACGTCCAAAAAGAACAAAGATATTTAACAATATACGTCCAAATTACCATAAACAAGGCATCATGGAACGGTTGGAACCAGTCAAAACCGGTTTTATCCGGAAATTGTCGGATCCTATAGTTCCGTGACACCGCTCCGCAATTGCGTCTTTTGTTTTCTTTTTTTATTACCTGCCGGATCTGACCGTCGCATTTGAGGGTTGAACGATTAACAGTACCTCAGTGAAACGATCAAACAGGGTCATTTTTGTTTAAGATGGACGCTGGAAGGGTTGAGGGTTATTGTGTGTTATGATCTTAATAGCCGGATGTTAGCAAAATGGGGTTTTATTCTGATTATTAATTGTCATTTTTTGGTGGGTTTTCTCATGAGAGCGAAAAGATGGGCTTATGAATGTCTCTTGCGCAGTTATAACGATGGACGCCATTTTCATCAATTTGGTACTATGTAGTATTATGAATAGAAACAGTGTTTCTCTCGAATAGGGAACCCAGTGGGAACCCAAGCAATTTTCGGGAACGCGGGGAACGCTAATCCAGTACTTTTAATTTGTACATTATCCATTAATTTAGTCTCTCTAGCGATGGACAATATTTTACTAACTTAGGTAGCTATAAGTAAGTATGTATTGACATGTTAAACCACGATGCTCCTCTGATCATGAAGTGGACATTAATAATACTATTGACGACGTTATAAAATGGTTACAAACGAATAAATTAAAAATTAATCTAGATAAATCTAATTATATGCAGTTCAATAAATCTAAACACACTAAATACAATATTAAACTAAATATCAACAGGCTAAAAGAAGTTCAACAAACTAAATTTTTAGGAGTACTCATAGATCAAGATTTGAATTGGAAAGAACAACTAGATAACTTGTGCGGAAGGATTAACAAGTTTGTTTATGCTCTCAGACAAATAAAGAATATTACCAACAAGAAAACAGCAATTACAACATATCACGCCCATATAGAATCTCTCTTACGATATGGACTTATGTTTTGGGGTAACAGCACGGATAGGCACAGAGCATTTATTGCGCAAAAGAAATGCATCAGAGCCATTTGTGGTATCCGTCCTGATGAGTCATGTAAGCTTTTCTTTAAAAAGCTGGGTATATTACCACTTCCGTCACTATACATTTACGAAATCTGTAATTATGTTTACAATAATAAGGGATTGTTCAAAAAAGCCTATCAAATGAACTCTCGAAATAGAGATCCATGCAGACTTGCACTGCAGGATACTCCTAAATCGGCTAAGTATGCAAAAAGTTTCTTAGTCATGTGTATTCGAATTTATAACAAAATTCCAATAGAAATAAAATTGTTATATAATATAAACTCATTTAAAAACAGACTATTGAAATGGCTAAAAGAACATATGTTTTACGACCTTAAAGATTTTTTTAACCACAAACTTTAACTTTCTGGACTTTTGTGATTATGGATAAAGCTGAGATAAAACTATTATATTGACTTAATACATATTATGACATTGAATTGAATTGATTGAATACTCATAAACTAATAATTATAATTTTGCATGCAATTGAAACAAATAGCTAAACATGTGGACTATAGATTAATACCTGACTGTAACAACTTTATACCAAGTTTATAGCAAATAAAGACTTATCTTATCTTATCTTATCTCACATTTGTTCACGAAAAGGACTTTACTTGCCGCCCTTTTTCACTTAAAGTGGATTATAGTTTGTAGCAAACCAAGTTTTCGACGACACGGTTGATTCAGTGGTTGAGTGATCGGCTGCTGCGCTACGTGTCGCGAGTTCGATCCCCGCACGGAACAAATGTTTGTATGGCCTACAGATAGTTGTTCCGGGTCTGGGTGTCATGTGTATGTGAGTTTACATGTTTGTGAACGCACCCACGATACAGGAGTAAATCCTACGGTACGGTGCGGTAACGTTTTTTTTTTTAAAAAAAAGCAGACAAACCAAAATCTAGTGGATATAACTACTTTTAATTTGCACTTTAAAGCGTGAGGAATTTAATTAGCGGAGGTAAGTTAGGGTAGTTGACACAAACATCTAATTAGTCCATCAGATAGATTTTCAAAAAATATTGGGCGCGTACTTTTTCGTTTTTCACGTTAATAAAAAATGATATCGATACAGTGCGTTAAAACCTTAGTGACGTCATATTGCAGTACACTACATACCACGACGTGACGTCACAAACTCCCACTCCTGATCTTTGATGCTTATTTATCTTCGTCAATGTTTTTTATTTGTTAAAGCAAAAAATACGTGTCCAATATTTATCGATAGTCAAGCTGACTATCGATAAATGGATACTGGACTAAATAGAATCATTCAGTTGGTTACTTTAACTCTAAAATGTCTTAGAATAAGGATAAACAATTAGTGTCCTTACTTATCGATCATAAACGAACTAACAAGGAACTGTCGCAACCGCTGCATAAATGGCCCACACATTTAGTGAAACAGTCGTTTTTCTCCCCATTTTCTTGTAGGTACTTACTGATAACGAAATGAGCTTCAAAGGTGCGAATCGTTGACCTCAATAGCTAACTTATTTTCCTTTCTGAAAACTGTAACCAAACGGTTTTGAACCTTAGCTTGCGAGAAATAAGAACTAATTGGATAAATATTGGTGTAAGATGAACTTTGGAATGTGCCCACAGCATATGTAATTGTACACTGACTCCGTAACGATATCTTGACAAGTTTACCTGTGCTGTCCACTTGAACCTTATCATCCACTCTATATGATCCATTTTCTTTTGTCTCAGAGGTAAATAAATGAAATTCAGTATGTTTTAAACATGCACTTATCATGGAAACATGTCGCTTTATCAGTACGCTTCAGTGAGCTCAGCAGATGTGGATTTAGTGAAGACAACTACACTATGGATTTCTATAACGTTTTGTTGTTTTAACGGGTTTTCTAGAACTAATGAGAACTTTAACAAAATTATGAGATTTACGGTAGTTATCAATTAGTTGGCTTCTAGGGAATTCTCGGACTTAAGAAGAGTTTAAATTCAAATCGTAATATTAGCGTAGTCTCTGGGCTCCTACTGAGATATTCTTGGTTGAAAACCCCAAAAACACCATGCCCGACCCGGAAATCAAACCAAAGACTTCATACACTTCTCTGACTCTGGAGTTCAGGCCTATTACTGGCAAATTATAAATAAGCTTGCTCCTATTTCGTGGGACTCAAAGTACCTTACTAACTTGTATGTGGATGTGGATGTTCTCCATAAAATAGGGATGTTTCCGGAGTAAAAAAGTATGATTATATTTAGTCCGTAAGTTACATTATCGAAAAATATTTGACACGTATTCTATGCTTTAGCAAATAAAGAAAAATTGACGAAGATAAAGAGCATCATAGATCAGGAGTGGGGGCTTGTGACGTCACGGCCGGTAAAAATCGTAGCACGCAGTGACGTCACGACGTCGTCGTGTATCGTCTTTGTTTTATGTATTCGTGAACATAGAAAAAAATACGTGTCAAATAGTTTTTGGAAATCTATCTGACGGACTAATTAGATTGTTTTAGTCAACTACCCTATTCTATCCGTCTCGTCGGGATATAGATATGTACATGCTTGATGTTACGTTCCTGCAGTAGGTACGTACATCCACGGATCATTAAGATCCGTCTCGCTCGTTGGTTGTGACTGCTTCATCGCTACTTATGCGGGCTGATAAGCCGAATAAGTACTCTAATGTCTCACTCAACTTCGTCACCAAATACTGTGACAATTTTGAGTAAAACTGATGAATAAGTTTAAAGAAAAGTAAAGATGGAATCTTGTTAGAGAGAGAAAGCAAGACATCAGAGCACATTAATAATTATATTATAGATTATAATAGACAATCATTTATTTGGAACAGACACAGATGTACATAATTTAAGACACAGTAAAAATAATATTAGGTAAATAATTGCGTGCCCATATTAAAAGTGTTAGGTATCAGCTCAGCAGTTGCTAGGCGTCAGAAACAATACGTTATTGCGATGGCATGACTTGCAAAAGCCTAACTTTGAACTAATTTTCCTTTTTTGTAGGAGCTGATCTGATTATAATAAAAATACTTTTCTCTGTTCTAAGTCATGTGACAGTTTTTATCAAGAAAATCCGGGGGAATAGAGGAAGCAAAGCCGTGGGTAAAAACTAGTTAGGTTATAAAATGATGGGTGACGATCAAGACAATCCCTGAGTTTTGAATCACAAAAATGTATTTCAGGATTAAATACTTCTTTACTTACGTAAACGACTAGTTTCTGCTTGCAAAATCTGCATTGTAGCGCCATCTGTGACAATATTTTAATGTTTACGAAGATCAATGACGTCAGTTGAGTTGTTAAATAAATCATTCTTTCTTTCGTACCCACTTGAGTGTAAATAATAGCAAAAGAACATATTCATTTTGTTTAAGGAAAATTGTGATCCTGAAAAAATATAGCCATTGTCCCAACTTATCCATATATTAATTAAGACATACTGTCTGTACAAAGTAATCTTTGGAGTTGCTAATCTGATTGCGAAATATGTTTCCCTGAAATCATCAAATGACTTGTCCCGCTCTGGGCGGAGTGGAAGGGAGTGTCAGATTTCTACTGACTAAAACCCACTCGTAAACCTTCTAAAGCCCTTTGCGTTCTAGAGCCGCGGTGACTCTTTCGAACAAATTCCGCAACCCTAGCAGGCAGTGCTCCTATGGGGCCCCGTCTTCTTTGCTGACAGATTTGTCGATCCGAGCCTGGTTGCTATCGGATGGCGAGCCACCCATAGCTCGCCGTCCGCAGGCCCGCGACTATGGTGGCCGGGAATCGCCCTCCATTTCCCAACGCCCGGGGCGTCTTCTTCTGATAGAGAGCTAATCTTACCCTAAGGCTCATAGACAATAGACTGAGCCTGTGGGATAGGCCCTGGAGCGAAGCCGCCGGAAAAGTTAGTGTAACATAAAATTTAAGCATGATTTTTGGTGCAACCTTTTGGAAATACTTCCACTGTGCATGCAGCTAAGGAGTATAATTCCCAGCCTGATTATGTGCTTCCAGATAGCTACAACGACGAAGATCGTATCGTATCTAAGACGACACGATTGGCGCAGTGGTTGAACTATCGGCTGCTGCGCTGCGTGACGCGGGTTCGATTCCCGCACGGAACACATGTTTGTATGGCCTACTGATAATTGTTCCGGGTCTGGGTGTCTTGCATATGTGAGTTTTCATGTTTGTGAACGCACCCACGATACAGGAGTAAATCCTAGTGTGCGGCAAAGTTTTTTTTTAAAAAAAAGGCAAGCATCGTTGACCATATCTTCACTTTTCATCAAATGAGTTTGTGGTCACATGCGAGCATATCAGTTATACTAATAAAAACATTAAAAAGTCAGTCCAATTTAATCGAACCGAAAATCTCAAATCACTAACCTCTCAGCATTTAGTACTAACTTCGCCTTTTCGTGTTAACTGAGATTGTTTGGGCCCAGTAAGTGGGTACCTACATTTCAGCGAGAGTGGGAGTCATTAAGGCGATACCCCGACCAAAACCTTGCGATCACAGAACAGATAATTTATCTGTTCTGTGCTTGCGATAGTGCGTTTTTCTTCGCTATTCAGAGACTATTAACTCATTAGTTATGAGAAATAATCTATATGTAAAAGCACATTATTACATTTCGATGTCTTATCATCATATTCCACGTTCTAATTTGTTTTTATGTGTTATAAATAAATTTAAAATCTACTTTAAAAAAAAAACTAAAATTGTTGATTTTATGCATCTGTTGCTAAATGCAACGCTCTAATCATTTGAGGATTACACTTATGGATAGATAATTTGAAAATTTATATTATACATGTTTTATTTCATTTCAAAAGATCGCTTATCTTTTTTAATCAAAATAATTCCGAAAATCCCATTCCCTCTCCTAGAGAGGAGGCCTGTGTCCCAAGAGTGGGAGCATTAAAAAGCTGATTGTAATTCCAAAAATTGTGTTAATTCTATGATAAAAGTGCGGGCGGCAAAGAGGGAACGAATGCTCAAGGTTATTTGATCAGGGGAACGCCTTAAATCCCCCAAAGTCCAGATAGGTGTATGGGCACTTGGGACATTTCAACATGTGGCTCATATTCTGAACAGAAGCACCGCACTCAGTACTTAATATTTACGAGTAACAGCTATGCCAATCTCGGCAATGCGGGCATTCATCTCGATCCCGAGAAGTATGAGTCAGACGAGATGCTGACTGACCTCTGACTGTGTGTCTACGTGTTCGCGTTTGACCGTGAGTACCAGACTATTGACATTGACTTTGAACATTAGGCTAACTGTTTTAATGTAACCTCGTGTAAGTCTGGTAAAGTGTTGTCGGTACTTACAGATTTTTAGATTCATTTTTGTAATCTGTAAGTACTCAATTAGAGAGAGTTTTAACCGTGTTTCACTCTAAGGATGAACTAGTTGTGACTATTTCCAATAAGTAAGACCTTTTTTCTTCAAACTAAGCAAATTCTGTTTCAGTTTCCTTTATCTGAGTTTGTTGTTTTTATCATTAGCTCTTGAAGACCACATCAATCGTTTTGGTTTCATAACTTTTTAGCAACAAACACCTGAGCAATATCTCAAGTTGGAATTAAATAAATTTCTGATTAGAAAAAAAAAAATAGAATCGAACCAGAATCAGATAAAATTCTATCAGACACATAACGTTCTCAAGACAATTGCACTGATTCAACATACATACATAAAAACATGAAATAAACTACAAGTAAACGATTTGGAGACTGCCCCTTAATTTAGCAGAATTTGATAGATTTTTAAATAGAAGAATATAGAAAATTGAATGTCAAAAACCTAATCCAATTTCAGTTAGCCAGGTGAAGAACAATAGATCACAACAACAAGAAATGACCGTTAGACAAACAAAAGAACTGCCAAAATCCACTATTCACATCGCTACATCTAATCTGCACCAACTCACATCACAAGGACACCCAATACATCTCAAGGAGACACATACGATCAATAGTCTCCACCGTCCATCTTCCCATCTCACAAAGATCGCCCATTGTTCATGACCAACCAATTTGCATAACCCTGCGATGCGAGAGAACAATACACCACTATCCTACACTACCTGCCGGTCTAACTGACCCATTTCTAACTGTAGCCCATTCAGCATACGCAAAATTTCTCACTGGCCATAACAAAGACGGCTATGACCAAACCCTTTCGCGCTACGATTTTTATGGGAAATAGTTTTCTATGCTCTATTTTTTGCATTGTCCATCAACGCCCCACTGATTCGCCGTTCGCAAATGTTTATGTGATTTTAATATAATGCGAACATAATAGAATGGTCGGTATTGCTATTATTGTTGAATTATGACCGTTATACGTCACCTAAGTGTAACAGTAGCCGGTGGCAAGAATTCGTTAAGACAAGATTGTTTTCAAAGGGTTGTTTTCTAGAAATGTATAAACAGAAGTTGACGCTATATTGTAAAGGAAGACTCCAATTTTGATATAATTAATACGGTCTTGAAAAGGTCTTCAATTTAAAGTAGGTTAGTAAAAAGAAAGGTCGCAATTGATTGATATTTACGGCTGCAATAACAAAACAATTGAATACCTAAATAATACCACTGATCCGGTGGAAACCGACAAAGCAGACCTATAGAATTTAATTTAAGAGCAGCATTAAATAGTCAACTGCCATACCTTCCAGTTGTTACCCGAACGAGTATTCCTCATAAAACGTTACAAATAGCTGCACAAAACTATCAACTAAATGCTTTATAAAAGGGAAAGGTTATCGCGATTTTCCAAATTACCGTTGATGCACCGTCTCGTTTTAATCGTCCATTCTTGGGCAGGGTCAACCCGGCCCGTCCGGTCCAGGTAGCCAACCCGTGCTGACCCAAACACACAATACAAAAGGTCTCGGAGGTCACAACAACCCTTTACGCCAGTTTAAACACCCCGAAATCGCTGCACCGTGAGTTATAGGGTCAGCCCTACGCCTCGACTGACCTCACTGACCCTTCTTTACAAAACCACCCCTTTCTTACAAGGCATTATTTGTAATCCCTTTCGCGAATCTATTTTATTGTTCGCCGGCCATTCAGTTCCTATTTTCGGACGTTTGTCTATCGGCGAAATTTTTGCGTTGCGTGAGAACGCTCTAGTTTCTTTGCAAAACTGTAACAGGGACAAAGGATTCTTAGTCCTTTTTGAGTTGTTATGGGAAAGTTTGTCCGTTGTCTGCTAGACAATGGAGTGGTCTCTTTTTAATGATTCGCTTTGTGTTTAGCAAGGTGGTTGATAGAGTTTTTGTGTCGGGTCATTTTGACCGTTGCCCAACGGATTTGCCGATAGTATTTAAGGCAACGATGTAACGGTTGAGAGCATTGGGCGACTTGTCGGTGTCTGCAGACTGAGCTCCTGTTGATGCATTTTTATGGTGAAATTAAATATTTTCAGGCTAAAGCCAATGGTCAACGTTGCATTTATTTATTACAGGATATAGATATTGACTACTTAAATGTGATGCAGTTCTAGAATGATATGAGTTCCAATTGATGAGAGGACATAAATAATTTTGCTCCTAGAAATTACATGAAGTTTTCTTGGCTCCTTGACCATCTTAGTATATATGTATAAACATGATCACTTGACTTTTTCTATTTCTTTATTAGCGTTAATGAAGATATCAACTTTTCGGATGTTGGCATCATATCATATACTCCTTTAGATATTTAGAAGTGCCTGTTTAATTTGTTTGATATCCTTATCATTGATGTCGATCTGAATTGTTTGCTAACCCAAGACTTACATTTAATTTAAAAATAAATTCAGATAAGACAATTTCAATCCGAAACGTAAATGCAAGCCTCCCATGCATCACATGATTATCATCGAATCGATAACATCGGATTCGATGCTAAAACAAAAAAAAACTGCTTTACTGCCAGCCTTACTCAATATGTATTATGTATCTTATTTATATATCTATGTCAGGTCCAGCTTCCATCAGAATTCCGAAATCACTTGCTTATCTGACCTATGCAAGTCAAGTTTAGTTAAATGAAATGACTATAGTTTAGGTTACATACCCATTTTTCGTGGTTATTCGTAGTTTATTCGTGGTGGTATAGTAATTATGTCATTAGTTAGTTTTTTTTTTAAATTTATTTGGGAAAATTTTATATTATAAGTTTCTTGTTTGTTTTATCTATGTATAAGTTTATAAGCTTCGCCCTAACAAGGTTAGTTTCCTATTTAATGATACATTGTATACAATAAATTACAAATATACATACATATACATGTATAAATCTCTTCCGTTACTGAGTAAATGACTGGCAGACAACGCACAGCCGAAAACTCTGGACGTAGAAAACAAAAATTTGGCATGTAGGTTATTTGGGGAATGAGGAGAGCATAAGAGAAGATTTGCCGAAATTCCTACGGGAACGTGAAAAACAGGGCATGCGCGTACGAAGTCGCGGGCATAAGTAAATAAATAAACATGATCCAAAAACCGTGAATCACCTACTTTAATCAAATAAAAAAAAAGAAAACAGAACCAATACCATTAAAAAGTAGAATAACAACAAGTGGAAGGCTCTGGCCGGATGCAGCGGAAGCAGGGAAGGGTAGCGCGGGCGTGGTGCGGGGTACGCGGGGGCGCGCGGGGGGGCGCGACACGGGACAGTTGGCACGTGCGCGCGCGCAGGTGCCTGCACCCTCGCCAGGAGCGCGCAACCGTAGGGTTCGTTAAGAGAAATCTTTCTCAATCTTTATTGTATTTACGCCAATACAATCTTTGTTATGTACAAATTATAGCTGGATGGGTGTAAGTATGCATTTTACCGTGTTTTTTAGTTAAACTTGATTTTGAGCATATATCCGGGAAGAGATTTAATATGTTTGTATAAAAATATCCCACATTTCACAGCATTTTTTGTTGTGGTCAGTTTGCGTAAGGCCCAAATGCAACCGAATTGCAGTATCGGTACTCCCCCCCGAACACCACTATCGACAATTCATAAATCAATTAGCGTTTACCTAAAAATACACACTCCGGGTTAGTTGCCATTGTGTATAAAAAAATGTCTAAATAATTTGTTTAACTATTTCCGACTTAGAAAAATAACTGTGGAATGTGCAAGCGCACCTATATCTTTTATCGGCAAACTAAATATCAATAAAAAGCAAAATGTTGCGCATCCCCTCAGTTTCCTCTCAACCGACCCGCGCATGTGTTGATCCGTTATTTATTTTTTATTCCTTTTATATCAAGATCCGAGACCAAAGCCTGACTCTTGGCCTCGATTAAATTAAAATACTTTATGTTATCATCTACGCTAGGTTTGTCCCGCAGTACCACCGTTGCTGCCTCTAGATTTACTAAGTATACCAGAAGAACATAATATGCCACTCAACAATAGTCTAGAATTCTATCAGTCAAAAAATAAATTGTAGTGTAATAGGAACGATTAGTACTTCCAGAAATTGTATTTTTAATAATTAGAAATATAATAAATATATAATATAATATAATATACATATATAGTACTCTCAATCAGATATTTATTTTTACTACTTTTTTTTTACTTGTAGTTGCTTGGTTTTTGTAAACCATAGTTTTGTATAATGTAGAAGCATTTTATTTTCAAATATTGTAAATGTGAGTACCATGGAGCCATTTACATGTGATAAGTTATAGTTTACTTTGTGACTTGAACTAAAATGGCAGTTGAGAGTTTGAGAGCATGTCATGCTCGCTCAAATGTTTCGCTGATGGTGGCGTGTGTGTTGGATCATTCGGTTCCCTTCAAAATGGTTGAGCTAAATGGTGCCAATACACGCGTCATATTCGTGAACGGGCGCCGTCGGTTGAGACTGGTCACCTCTTAACTGCCACTGACTTGTTTTAATCTTTATACTTTGAATTGTTTTTATAGTTTCCTTTTTTTTCTTTGCATTGTCCTCACATATAGAAGCGACCAAGGATGTAACCAAGGTTATGTAATACAGAACATAATTTAAAAGAATGTCCGTGGAGTTTCTTGCACGTTCTTCTCCATAGAGATCTACGCTTTGGAACGTGCAGATAGCTTCACCTCTTTCGACTTGACAATTCAAAAGTGCCTGTAAAGGGTTTAATTGAAATAAATGCTTTGAATCTTTGAATCTATAAATATTAACTAGCTTCTGCCCGCGACTTACACTAATGCCCTGATTTTGAAACATTCATACTGGTCGCTACTCATATTGGTCTTAGCGTGATGATATATGTATGTAGCCTTTCTCGATAAATGGGCTATCTAACACTTAAAGAAATTTTCAAATCGAACCAGTAGTTCCTGAGATTAGCCCGTTCAAACTTTATACCCCGATCTGAAGTACCAGAAGTAGCACAACTTTGTATCCGTATAATATATACAGTCAGGCATAGGGTCAGGCAATGTGTTATTCGGTTATACCCATGAGCAGATTCACGTCAGTAGCGGTCTGGATTTGAGCCCAGTTAATGAATGGCAAGCTTATCCTTATTTGTCTAATGGTGCATAAATATTTTATTTTTATGAAGTTCCCATTTCGCTATTACATCGCTTTTTCCATGCAAAATACTTTAATATAACAGGCACAATGTTTTTAAGGATACACTTCAGGAACTACCCAGTATTATGAATCTATGATTCGTTTTAAAAAGTCACTCTTCAAATTCTAATGATGCAATTGCCTAGGTACATAGGTACCTACATCGATTATGACAAACGCGTTATCTGATAAGGACTACTTATCAATCTGTGAGTGACTGCTACATTGATTTGAAATTAATCTGTTTAAGCATAGGTCACGCGCGTAGTGATGACAAAATATTATTGATATAAATCCGTACCTAAAAGTGTATTAAAAAGCACCCTGTGTATTACTAAAGATAAGCACAGAAAAAAAACATTTGCCTGTGTTTTTCAAACTCCCTGCCTTCTTCCGCTTAAATGACTTCTTCCGCTCTGGGCGGCGCGGGAGGGAGTGTTAGACTCTCCGTGTTCATTTTTAACCGACTTCTAAAAAAGGAGGAGGTTCTCAATTCGGATGTTTGTATGTTTTTTTTATTTTTATTGTTTGTTCGCGCATAACTCCGTCGCTTGCCAACCGATTTGAAAAATTCTTATTTTGTTGGAAAGGGTATACTTCCCAAATGGTCCCATGAAAATGTTATCGAAATCGAACAAGCGGTTTTTGAAAAATCTAAAAAAATATCTACATTGTCTACATTGACGACCTTTTAGTTTACTCTGCATTGGAGCAGTGCGTTTTTTTTACACTAATGTAATTGGTTCGTTTAGGTGGGGGGAGGGGAGGGGGTTAAGGTACCACTAAAAAGTGAAAAATAAAAAACTTTTTACAAAAAAAATACAACCGACTTTTCCACAAAAAATCAAAAAAGTACAAAATAACTTTAATTTCGGAACTCGGTGTTTGTGGTTCCTTTTTCTTTTTTTGAACACCGACTTCCGAAATTAAAGTTATTTTGTACTTTTTTGATTTTTTGTGGAAAAGTCGGTTGTATTTTTTTTGTAAAAAGTTTTATCTCTCATCTTTTGCGTTCCAGGGCCGCGGTCACTGTTTCGAACAAATTCCGCAATCCTGGCAGGCACTGGCCCTAGCGAAACAATTGATCATCGGCTAGAGTCGGCTTAAGTACACTAGTATTTACATGGAACCCCTGCCGATTTGACCTCCACAACCCAGTAACTGTATTATATAGGTACGATACTCCTTACCAAGGCTGGTTGTCGTAATTTCGGGGTCCTTGACAAGATTTTAAGATGTTGTCAAATTGTGTCGTAAGCTAACTACATAATGCCTAAGCTCAATCAACTTCTTCTTTTCATGGGGGTAGATGCTAATAGAAAATATAGAACGACACCTGATACTATCGTATCAGGTGTCGTTCTATATTTTCTTTCTTTTACGAACTCCTTTTACAACGCAATAAGTTGTTTTTACCCGACTACGCCAAAGCCAATCAAGGATTATGCAATGTCTTTAAAAAAAAAACATTAACTAAATTTATTTAGTTGGTACTAAGCAAACCAATACTCAATCAATGAAATCACTTTTTAAACAAAGAAGAAATAAAAAAAAACCATAATAAGACGAAAAATCTACAACTACTAGACTGGACAAAAACAGGTGCTAGTACCCCGCAGCGCGCGATAGATGCGCAACCCTTTGTCTCTGCGAGTCGGATTAAATACAGCGCCTTTATATTTATAAAGGACAACATTATCTTTGAATATTGTAACTTGGAGAGTAGGTTGTATGGCCAATTATATTGTGGTTAATTATTATCAATTTCTGTATAAGTTGGATAAATAAGAGAAATAATAATAAAGAATATAAGGAAGAGTAATAAGGAAGAGTTGTTGAAATATTTAAATATACATTACATTTATGAGTATTTCTGATTTTATAAGTAAGTAAGTAATTTACGTATAAAATGCAGTTTTGTTTTGCGATTGTCGTAATAAGTAGGTACTCGTTACATTTAGAATTGGTGTTTGGTATAACTTATTTTTGTGAATATCCTCTTAATTTTATTATTGGCGAGTATGTGAGTTTGGAGAACAAATAATTATGTTACTTATACCTAAGAATGTTCCATGTTCCAGTGCAGAGGCTGTCTGTAAATCAATAAAAATAAAAAATAACATCAAACACATTTACAATTTTTTTTTTTTGGTTTTAAAAACCCTGCACTGAATGATACGTTCTGTGCTAATATAAATATACATAGGTATCTAACCGTAATAAATATGTTTGAAAGACAACATCTTGACCATCGACATCCAAAATGTCATCATCAGTATCAAATTTTCTCAAAAATATCTCTCGTAACCCAAAAATACTGGCTTCCCGATACCCCCGGCTTTATAAAAAACACATTGCACTTTAACCGTTATAAATTAAAACTGTAACATCGTTTCATTCCTTTCAATGACGCTTGCGTGACGGGCTGACGCGTTTCTTCGACGCGGCGCGGCGTCAATTTGCGCGTCATATGCAAGACGTTAGCGTCGTGACGTCACTGGTTGCGTACGACATGCCTTAAGTACGTTACGACGGTTTAGGAAGGCCCTTAAATATGAGGGAGTTTGACGTATGAATAAGACCAAGTGTAGGTGACCGAATATTATTGATAGGCTCGCGTTTGACTACAGTCTCACCTGAAGAGGAGCGATGATTTGGCACACAAAATCACCGATCGAACGTGTGTAAAGTTTACAGTTCTTCGTAGCAATGGCATTTAGATACAGACGACATTTTTGAAGTATGGCTCGTTTAGTGTAGCTCTAAGTTCTTCGCAAGCAGCACCTGTGAGGATATTAAAAAGAAGTTTTTTTCGGAAGCGACCAAGAATATGCATGGTCTGTCAATTGATACTAATCGTAACAGAGTAACTGTATGTCATTGACGTGTTAGGTCTGTTCTTTCTCTACATATATTATTCGCAATATACCATACTATGCAATTTTCCTTGGGCGGCATCTCAATAAACAACAAAAGTAACCAATTAACCTGTCCACAATGCTTTATCTCCCCATAATATTGCTATAAACAATTAATTAACTAAATGATTACATTTAATACCATTTCTCTCATTAAACCGCGACACTAATGACAGCAATAACACTAGAGCATACCAAATATAGCGTCGATATTGCGCGCATCTGTCCACAAGTACATCAATGTTCCTATAGATTGTCTTATTAATACTCCGGTGTTTTTGAAGTCTTTTTAAAACTAACGACTATCAAGTATGGGACATTTATCGAGATCGTTTTGAAGACGCTTTCGGAATTGTCTTTTAATTAAATTGTTATATGTAATTATGTCTTCATCTTTATGTCAATTGATTGAAGGGTGTTTTTTGTAATAGTGTCGGTTATGTTTTTTTAGGGTTAATACGTTTTGAAGTGACTGTGATGTTATTATTTGTATTGCTAACTGCAATTTGTAGTGAAAGTTTTATATGTTTATGATAGTGTATTGCTATTTATAAATTCGTTTGGGACAACGAAATTAAAAAGCGTTTTTGTACAGTATTAATGAATAGAACAAAATAAAAACTTATGTACAAGGAGGAAATACTACCAAAATGATCTCCTTAGTCGCTAACTTCTTCTGAGCATATGGTTCTGCATTCGATTCCCGGTCTGGCAAACTGCTGTTATTGGGTTTTCCCAAATTGAATCAAAATCTTCGGTTGTCATGCCCTGTATCTTTATAAATCCATACAATATTATAAAAGAGGAAAGATTTTATTGTTTGTTTGTACTGGATAGGCACCGAAACTACTGAACCGATTTGAAAAATTCTTACACAGTTGGGAAGCTACACTATACCCGGGTGACATAGGCTATATTTTATCCCCTTATTCCCACGAAAGCGGGAAGTACGCGGGTGAAACCGTGGCGTGCTGTTAGTATTAAATACTTAAATCAATCTAAATGAGGTTGTATGTACTGTAAGTGTACCAAATCCCTCAGGGAATACAGGATACACAGTATAATTTTTTTTTTAATTTAAAATGTTATGTTACAAAGAAATACAAGCAGCCAGTAGATTTATAATACCTAGCTACCGTACTTATTCCTAGAAGGGTGGGCGTCAAACGTCGATTTTGTCAGTGTGTATGTCAACTGATATCGTCCTAAACGGTTGAACCAATTTTAAATATAATCTATCCAGAGGCCCAGCCCTAGTCTGTTTAGACTGAAAATCGGACCCGGTAGGTAGCGCCGAAAACTAATTCTAGTTTATTTTTCCACTAGCGACCCGCCCCGGCTTCGCACGGGTGCAATGTAGATACTAATGTTTCCTCTATTATAATATGCAAGTATTATATGTACATATAAATCTTCCTCCTCAATCACTCTATCTATTAAAAAAAAACCGCATCAAAATCCGTTGCGTAGTTTTAAAGATTTAAGCATACATACGGATATAGGGACAGAGATAGTGACTTTGTTTTATACTATGTAGTGATACGAACAGCCAACCTTGAAGAAGGACAGTGTCTGTTGGGACCATAGCACAAATAATCACCATACAATCTTTCCTCTTAGCCACCAAAGAGGTTACAGATGAAACAGATCATTCCTCCAAAAGTCTTCACAGATAATTCGTGTAGGGTGAGCGCACGTGTCGTCGGCAGGTGGGCGCCCAGGTGCGATCGATCACAACTTACGTAACGCGAGGTAGCCGCATGTAACCGCAATTCGGGGTTACACCTTGTTTTTTTGGTAATACGGTGGTCTTATTGGAAACTAACGTAGGTGGTCATTATTTCCTTGTGTGATAAATTAATAATGGAAATTTGAGATGGGTAAATTGTGTTTATACCTAAATAAATAAAACTACTAATAATGTCTTTTCAAACTATTATTTATTGAATTCATATTCATATATGTATTTATTTCTGACAGGTTTTATTTTTCCGAAGCCGCAGGCACTTACTCGCACTAATATATTATGTAGAATTAAATACTGTCTCGAGTGTTCCACATTTGTTCGAAAGAGTCACTGCGGCCCTGGAACGCAAAGGGCACTGGACAGGATCACGGGTGGGTTTTAATCAGTTACTCCTTCCGCTCCGCTCATAGCGGGAGAAGTCATTTGATGATTTAAATTTATAAGTAGTAATATTGTGAAGAGAAAAAAACAATTGTTTGTTTTATCGAATAAGCTCTGGACCGCTTTTATTATTTTTTCACCAATGAAAAGCTATATTATCAGCCAGTAGAATAGGCTATATTTTATTCCCGTATGCCCACGGGAACGGAAAAAACGCGGGCGAATCCCGGGGCATTAACTAGTAGTAATTATTATAGTTCATGACTTACTACGAATATGAAGGCATCCAAAATAATGAACATCAATTTATAAATTACAATTAAAAATACAGAATAGTAAGTACTTATGTTAGAAAATAATTTGTATCATAGGTACTAAAACAATAACCAAAATAAATAAAAAGGCAGTCAGTTTTAACTTACGCTATTTTTAGGAAGGTAGCAGACGTAATACTTTTTTTTATGAGCTAAAAAATAATATTCATAAAAATAACCACTTCGGACGACGATAGTCATATTATTAATAATGATTACATCACAAATAAACAGAATAGCTTAATATAAATATTATTAAAGTTGACCATTAAAAAGAATGGCATATTTTAGAACACTAGTGCGCAATGTTCATGTTACATCGACATCAAAGAGCGATTATATCGTGTGACATATTATTATCATTGTATAGTTAGCATGGCTATATGTGATAGTAAAAACGTGTTACAATATTGCAACAGAAATATCTATTACATAACTTTAGGGCAATTAACGGAATTATACCTAATAATGGCATTACTGCTGCACTGCAAAAAATAAAATCTATACTTTTTATTTTTCAGAATGAAATTTTTTTTTTATTTTTTTGTTACGGTTCACGGCTGAACCGATTTTGATAAAATTAAGTGTAGAAATAGATAAGGCCCTGGTGGCGGTTTTAGGCTACTTTTCTGTAAAAATCCATATAACGCGGCCAAAAGCTCGTCAAACATAACGCTAAAAATACCTATTCGTAAAACATGAAATCTTCTTCAACAAAAAATTAAAACGGTTAAGTAATAGCTGAAAGATTACACTTGACCTTAGAAAATGTTAACTTTAACATTTCAACGCTTGATCCCACAACAAGTAAAGAAAGCATTTTACTAGATCAACCTTCATAGGTTATACCATTGATAGTCCAGATGCGTCGACTGCTAACCTTTAGATAAAATTACTTGCCTACATACCTACATAGAAGCCTTAGCATGATAAGCATTAAAAAAAAAAAGAAAACCTTTCACCACAAAATAGACGAACAAAATGAATTTCTCCTCCTCGATAATCCATTATTTATTTACACAAAAAAAAAACATCGTCCATAGACACAAACACGGAATATTTTTTTTATGAAACAACTTTTTAAAAGGCAAGAGGAAGCATTTTATCAGCATCTTAATCTTAAAGGTTACCTTTGCCTGGGTTGCGATAAATTACCATTAAAAAGTCCTGTTGTAGTGTTGCCAGCTTTAAAGAAAGTAATTTAGTTACTAGACGCACCGACATTCTACCACCAGATGCAACAGAAACATTGCATTATTAAATAAAATGTGAAACAAAAAAATAACAGAACTTACCTTTTCATCGATTACATTCTTTAAAACTAGTATTTACGTACCTACTTTAAAGTTATAAGAAAACATTTATTTGGGACACGCATAGAAAATATAAAGTAAAAATCAAAGTTTACAGTTGTTAATTTTATTAAATTAACGACTGTAAACTTTGATTCTTTCTTTCTTTGATTTTGACTAATTTTAATAGGTACATTATTATGTACCTATTAAAATTAGCTATAATATAAGGCTTTTGTCTGTATAGACCATGACCTCTGAATAAAAAAAAACGCCGACGAAATTTTATAGACGTTTATGGAAATTCTTTACCGTGTGGAAACAAAATACCTACTATAACAGCATAAAAAAACATTGAGCAATTTTTATTACGAAAAGAATAATCGCGCACCTATAAAAGAAAGCATTTTACTGAGCTAGGTCACTGACTGTCCAGATGCCAGCGCATCTGCCGCTGATCGGGGCCTACACCCTATGTTCCTTAGGGTCAGCTTACAACGAGACGCGAGGCGATGCTGCGCGCACTCAGATATCATAACAATCTTTTTAGTATAACCGAGTCGAGAGGGCATGCAAGGAGGCAGAGGAAATGGAAATGTGATACTGAAGGAGACCATGTGCAAACATGGTCTCCTTCAGTACACATGCATCACCTAAATACGGAAAAACCTCGGAACACCGAGTTCGCTCACAGAAATGGAGGCCTTATCTGTTTCTGGAGCCTGATAGGCTGGTTGGATTTATACTAGCCATGGTCCACCATAAGGAGTAAGTGCGGTTAGCAAATCATGACAAATACATTTTTATATCCCCACGGCGTCACACTGTATATCGAGACGCAGCGTGGCAGAAACCGACACGACGCAGGATAGAGCGAAGCACAGACGGTTTGCTGGTAGATGAGGCGTGCTTGAGAACACTGGGACTGCGGCATGACGATGTTCCTGGCGCACTTGCGATGACTTTCGCTTCACTGCGCATCGCATTGCGAAACAACTTGTCTCTTCAGCATGGTCGCATCGCGTCGCGTCCCAGTGAGTGCCTGCCCTTAGTGAAGGTGCGAACTGAGGGGGATTGCACTTAGCTTTACGAGTCACGACAGTTGTCTAAGAGGGTGAGTAGAATAAGAATTTCAACTAGTTAAAAAACGACGGTCTGTAATCATGCCATTACGAGGCATTTTGCTGTAGTAACGAACTCGATATCTTACTGTTTCAAATGATTTCATCATGGTTTTTACATTGATAAGATAACTAAAAAGGCGTTAGTTATTTTGTTCTTTAGACTATAAATGAGAGCACACTTGTTTGTATGTCTAATTTTCTCAGTGTAAGGAACCTAAACCAATTTAAAATGACTGAACGACATCTCAGGAGAAAAGGATTGGTCGGTTTTTTTTATTATTATATTTTTATTTATTTTTTTATTTTATATTTATATTTATCATATTTTTTTAAATAGAAACGTGTAGGTACATATTTATACTCTCCGCAAAAATCAGACATATTTCACGCATGGCAGAGTTAGTGTCTGCCAAAAGTATTACATATCATAACATTACATTTGAAATTTTATATCCACTTTTTTTCCATTTCAAATTTCAATAACACACTTTGAACCGGCAAAAGCGACACTAATCCCCATAGACAAAAACAAAAAACAGACTAGAACCCTCTAATAAAAAAATACAAATCGATCAAACCAAACAATTCAACGAACTACGCTGACCGCTAAAATCCCACCGTCGTCCACACAACTCGATAACAAAACGAAGTCGACCGTATAGGATGTGTAGGTCCGCCATGTCCGGCCGGCCGGTCGGAAGGTAACCCGATACGAAGCCGTACGCGACTTCCACTCGGGGTGGGTGTGTGTAGGCTTACGAGGGAGCTCGAATCTCCTTAGGACTCATTACTGGAGGAATCGTGTCGCTGATTATAGTGAGGAACTAATATAAGTTGAAATAATTTTAAAGCAAGGTGTTATGAACTAAAAATCACCACATTGTGGACCCACCCATTCGCACAAAACGTTTTAGGAACAAGTTAGTACAGCATTAATTTGCTACCGTAATTATTACATAAACATATAAATATTGCTCTTATTGGCTTTAGTGTCGCATTAGGTTTTTAACCGACTTCTAAAAAAGGAGGAGGTTCTCAATTCGGATGTTTGTATTTTTTTTTTTTATGTTTGTTCGCGCATAACTCCGTCGCTTGTCAACCGATTTGAAAAATTCTTTTTTTGTTGGAAAGGGTATACTTCCCAAATGGTCCCATGAAAATTTTTATCGAAATCAACCAAGCGGTTTTCGAAAAATCTAAAAAAAATATGTACTTTGTCTACTTTGACGACCTCTTAGTTTACTCTGCAAAGAAGCTGTACGTTTTTTTTACACCAATGTGATTGGTTCGTTTAGGTGGGGGAGGGGAGGGGGTGTAGATACCACTAAAAAGTGAAAAATAAAAAACTTTTTACAAAAAAATACAACCGACTTTTACACAAAAAATCAAAAAAGTGCAAAATAACTTTAATTTCGGAAGTCGGTGTTCAAAAAACGAAAAAGCAACCACAAACACCGAGTTCCGAAATTAAAGTTATTTTGCATTTTTTTTATTTTTTGTGTAAAAGTCGGTTGTATTTTTTTGTAAAAAGTTTTTTTATCCTGTAAAGACAGTATTAGTTTGATAAAATATATAAAATAAAAACTAAGGTGCGAAATTTCTGTGTTTGCTGATACCTGTTAGTGTTTAGGTTAAGAGTGAACAAGTTACTTCTAGACAAGCATGTTCGTCGCCCGTCGCCCCTTTCCATCTGCTGAAGTGCTGAGTTTGTGTCAAATGCGCACCTATCAATAATCAAAAAAATACTAAGTAAATTCAATGAGCCCAAACATGGTGTTCTGTTATGGTTGAGAAGTTGCTATGGCCAGGTTTCTGCTGCATCAGCAAACCAGCTCCATATTATTGCAATGTTCGAAGATTGTCATTTTTAAGATTAATCTCATAACAGAAACTTGACAATGTATCACTCATTTGTATAGGACACACATACAAACGAACCAAGTCATTCAAAGCTTATAAAAAAAGAATGCGCTTTTGTGGGCCCACACAAAGTGGCGTTAAAGCATTAATGAACAAGAGAGAGAGAGAGAGGAAAGATTCAGTCAGAAGTCAAAAAGTCAAAAAGATATGGGATTAATGCGGTAGGAGAACCAAGATTACCGCCAACATAGCCCAAAGGCACAGCATAGCCCGCGAGAGTTACCTGATGATCCTTATTGAAAGCAAGTCACATTGGTACCCACATAAAAGTCTCACAAGTGAATCTGTTCGATCTCACACATCGGATGTGAATCGGGAAGCTGCGGTGTACCAGGATCCTTTATACTTGTACTAGCGACCCGCCCCGGCTTCGCACGGGCACTATATTACTGCATGTATTATACATATAAACCTTCCTCTTGGATCACTCTATCTATTAAAAAACCGCATCTAAATCCGTTGCGTAATTTTAAAGATCTAAACATACATAGGGACAGACAGAGGGAAGCGACTTTGTTTTATACTATGTAGTGATGATTGGTATAGATGGGTACGCTTACGTACACAGTAAAGACTTTTTTGACGTTGACTCATGGTGTGTGAAGAGCTTGAAAAGATGGCCAAAACGGTTGCCGATAACTTTATAGTTTCTAAAATTGTAATGACTCTAGCCACTTTTACTGTTATAACTGCTATTTTTATAAATGCAAAAGTTTTGATGGATGTTTGTTACTCAATCCCGCCAAAACGGCTGAATGATTCTGGATGAAATTTGGTACAGAGACAGATTATGGTCTGGAATTTCTCCGGCAAGTATGTTGCCTTGGAATAATTTCAAATGGCCGATGCCACTGACAAAAGCTAGTTAGTCTATTATACATTCAAATCGCTTTGAACCATGACATTGAATCTTTAATTAATTGCATAACCTCAATTTAGTCCCTTCTTTTTTGGCATCCAAATGAACAGAGATTAGATCGTATTCTAATATCCACTGATTGTATAAAAAAATGACATCTACATAGCTAATTTTAAAAACACCTATATAATAAATTCCTTAACGAACCTCTTGTATTTGATACAAAATACAATAAATGAGTATTTTATGCAACTGCATGCTAAACTAATGACATCTACCGGAAACGAAAAGAAGCGTTCTGGGAAATTAACGCAAAATGTCACAGGTTAAAAAACGAATGGACTAAATACGGCTTTTTGAAATCGACTAACATAAGTTGACCTCTGGTCCTAAAGCTTTTATTTGTGCTTAGAGGTCTGTAGAAATGGATAATGTCGTGATTTTAAAAATCGGAGTTCCGTTACTAAATAGTCTTATTAGGACGTATTTAGAATGTGCTATTTACATAATTCCTTTTTTTTCTGTGAGAAAAGAAGTTAACGGCTGATTTATGCTTAACTAATTAATGCTTGTTGCATGTTTTCGATGTTTTGATAAAATCAACGTGTATGTGAGTTATGAAAAATGGGTTATTATGAGTTTACGACTTTGTATTTAATAAAACGAATTAATATTCCTTGTTACTACCTAGGTAGAACATTCCATGAAAAGTAGTTGTTTTTAAAATTATTGCTCATCTTCAAGGGACTAACAAAAATGTTATTTTTCGTCATAAAAAGCATAGAACGTTCCCTCTGCTGGTACACAAGACATCTGTGAGTCGTCAATACCTACGTTTTGGTTGTTATTATGGTTCTTCGTTTTTTTATACTGGGTTTTTAAGAGCTTGGTCATAAAAAATACTTCTTTTAAAGTTTTTGCCGTTTTTTTTGCGGTTTTTAGATTAAAGTCTTTTTTTTGCAAATATTTGTTTACTGTATAACAGGTACAGCCGCTCAGTTCTGTAAAATTCTCATCATGAAAACGTAAGTCAGTCCCTAGCATTAGTGTGTGATATGATAGTTAATTTCAGCACTTGTGTTTTTTTTTGCAGAATAGCACTACAGAACATCATAAATATTAATAAGACCACGTACTTCTGAAACAACCTGTATAGCATAATAATATGAGCCTCACGATGTTTCCTTTTGCCACGTTTCAATCAACTTATTTCAATCCTCATTCAAATAACACAAAAAGAAATCAACTGTTAAATCTTAATTTCCTTAAAACAGGTACCTAAAAGGATTATATTACTTTCCGCCATTTGCATTTGGTTTACATTAACTGCATCAAAATGGCGTGTTTGACAAAACGCCGGAAGCCGTGATTTTAATCAACTAAGCTTTCAATAAAATCTATTACCTACTAATGGCCGTTGGATTGTTAAACTGTTCCTTTTACCAATAATTTGGGCGTTTTTATGTGATTGGGTTTGTTTTTTTTTTTTTTGTTGGCTCTTAGATACCTTTCTAAATAGAGGCAGTGTACTAATTTGAATGAATTAAAACAAAAGTTCGATTCAAGAAATTAGTTACAGGCGTATCTTTTTAAATTGTTTCTGGCTAAAATAAAATGCAATATCTTCGGCCTTATTCGTTAACCTGATTAGTTCATTCTTTAGGCAATTTTACTTTTCAAGTCAAAAAGTTCTGACGGTTACCTTATCATAAAGTTATAACAGCTAATCATTCTACAAGCTTTAGAAAAGCCATACCCGATAACTGCTTCTTGAACAATAGGAAATCTCCACATACAAATACTGCTAAATCTTATAGGAACCAACGGGAATTCAGAATTATAATGAAGAATGTTACTAGGTATGCCAAATCGCTTGAAATTTTGTCTCAGTAAAGCCTGTATGTATACAAATACACTAGTTTTTGTTGTAGTTAAAAATACCTAGTAGTTTTGATTTTATAGGCATTCAAAGTTTCGAAAAATATCGAGTCTCGCTTACAGTCACGTGACGCCTATGACGTCATTTTACAACGCGCCTCGCGGGCCGCGGCCCGCTTCGTATGCAGTGGCCAGCGGTTATAGTGGGTGTTATAGCTTGCGCAGTATTTTGTTGTGTTTTCGTCCGCGTATTACGTTAATAGTCTAATATAGTAAATATTATTCGATTAATAAATGGATGAAGGATTCGAAAAAGGGCAATCGGATAATCTACCTAAAATAGATGGATTAATGGTTGCGCATTATTTATCAACAAATAGTGATTCCGTTGCCGCCGAAATTCGAGGAATAAAAATGAATAAAAATTTATTATTGTTTTATTAAAATGAATAAAATGCAAAAATATCTACCTAAGTAAACTTTCCTTGCTACTACTTAAGCTTAATAGTTTATCTGTTCTAAATTGTTTTATCAAAACAAAATACCCAATTAATATCGTACTGGAAGAATGTACCTACCTACCATTAAATTTTACGTTAAGACAACAAATATGTATTATACTTTTGTAGCTATAGGTAGGTACGTATGTATATAAAGGTAGGTTCCGCTCTTCTTAGTAAATTTAAATGAATACATACATTGATTTATTGCAAACTAGCTTCCGCCAGCAGCTTCGCCCCCGTTTCCCTCGGGAACTGTACATTTTCCCAGGATTAAAAGTAGCCTACGTGTTATTCCAGACTTTGTCCAGTCCAGATCCGTTCAGGAGTTTTTGCGTGAAAGATCACAAACTTTCGCATTTATAATATTAGTAGGAAGTAGGATAGGTACTTAGGATGTAGATGTAGTGGATTGAACGTTACAGATGTAGGTACTAAACCTTTTTTTTATTTGTATTTTTTTTTACTAACAAAATACGTAAGGCCATTTATTTTTATTTGATACTTATTTCAGATCGGCAAGAGAGCTATGGCGATGACTGGTTATGTTGAAGTAAAAAGAGTAGGTGATGTATGTATGGTTAAATGTAGAATCACGCCAGAACACCGCGTACGTACCACACCTTATCATTGCAGTTTAGAATGCAATGAAAAGGATCAATAAGTTTTAAATGTAACCTGCGAAGATTGTACTGCCAGCAGAGATGGCTGTAAACATACTATAGCATTTTTAATGTGACTACATCGTCGAAGCGAGGAGAAAAAACAACTTTTCAGGCGAATTGGTAGTTGTATTTTTACAGTTAGGCACAACACATGATTTCCTAGTATTTGGGTTGGACATTTTAAAAAGTATTTAGGCATAATTTCGACGGTAAAGGCGCGCGACCGCGAGCGGACTGAGAGCCAGACTGAGCGTGTTGTACGATGACGTCACACCGTCACCGGGAACCCGCGTCGTGGAGTTGCAACTTGTTTTACTTCTAAATCGGAAACTACTTAATTGACGTATCGAAGTAATTCTTTCACTAGTATTTTTTTATTTTTGACAGAGAATATGGAGTGCTAATAATCAAAATTAGTTAACATTCTTCATTGCTAAAATTAAGTGAATAAGAAAAAGCGGAATGATATCATTCCGTTTTTTCTTCCTTCTGTAAATTATGCAGAAATGGACTTACGTAGCTGTTTAACGAATTAGGCCGACGATATGCTATTTATGCCCCGCACCTATAAAGTCAAAGTCAAAACGTTTGTTGCGAACTAACTGTAAAATGTTGGTTTTATGTAATGTTACTATATTTGTATGTGTGTTTGTGCATTATAACTATCATTTGCCTGCCTTTATCATCCTAAATTAGGATGCATGAACAACTAAATAAAACAGACATACATCAGGCAGACTAATTTGTCAATGATGATAATGAGCTTTAAACAAAATTCGAAACAAAGGCGAAGGTGGTCGGCCGGACGAGATTGCGGAATGTATTCGAAAGAGTCACCCCCGCCATGAAACGCAAAGGGCACTAGGAGCTTCGATCAGTGTATTATTGATCGAAGACTAGGAGGAACACGGATAGGTTTTAGTCAGTAAGAGTCTGACACTCCCTTCCGCTCCACCCAGAACGGGAGAAGTCATTTGATGATTTCCCATCTAGAAAAAAAGGCATTTTGTCATACAAAAAATAAAAATACTCTTTACCACTTGATCGGCGTGATTTATATGTTTACCACCCATACCAAATTCCAACTTTCTAGCGCTAAGCGTCTCTAAGCTAAACCGTGATCAGACAGACAAACAGACAGACGGACATGGCGAAACCATAAGGATTCCTTGTTGACAACGGAACCCTAAAAAAGTGGAACGATCCGTTCACAAATAAACGGTCCAATAAGTTCATTGCATATACCACGAAACAGTTACAATATCGAAAGCTGTGCCGTCCACCCAAGTTTTCCCCGAGACTGGTCATGTTAAGTGAGATGTAGGTACTGCTTGCCAACCAAGTTGCGCTCTCTGACAGTTATCAAGCGTAGCAATTTGTCGCTACAGTAGGTGGCAATCTGTGACGCTCGACAGATCACCTGAATACCTATATATGACTAGCATACTGTGACATCTTGTTTCTGTATTTCTTAAACAATACCACTGAAAGTAGTGGTTTGGCTTGGACTGATGTAACTAAGTATGAAAGTTACAATAACATGTACTAGAGGGCTGTTCTGCAGCGTTATGAAGGCTTCAAGCTTTCGAAGAAACGATTGTTAACCAGGCCTAATCACTTTTGACATCATTTTCGGTATATTGAATCCAATTGCCTGATTTAGTACCTTCGAAGCGCCTTCGGAATAGTGACTTGTCAATTTAATTGAAGAAAAATAGCAAAGCCTTTGATTCATTGACACTGCGGGGTGACAACTGAAAACCAGCGCTTAGTGTCTGAAGCCCAAATAAAAAAACAAACCAAAACAAATGCTGAGATGGTAACTCTTCCGGTATTGGCAACCTCAGCGCAATTCTGTATCTAATTTGTCTTTCTGTATATTTAGAATAAATGTTTTCCATTCTGTTCTATTTTATTTGATGTCAAAGTCAAAGACAAATCATTTATTTCAATCACACCATTATAAGGCATTCTTGAACATCAACATTTTCAGTCAAAACGTTTCTGTAGTAGTCCATTCGCAAAACATAATTAATTATGTAGGATATTACTAATGGGTCAACAACATTCATTGAGAAGACGAATTTTAAAGATGAAATACAAAGCAAACAGCAATACTTACTTGATTAAGTAAAACAAGTCAAGTTTTCATCCATCGATGAATTTACATAATAAGTTCTCCAGTATAATTAACAAAAACTGCCTTTAAAACCAACTTCAATGGAAAGCATCCTTATAATTTAAATCACGAAGTGCATTGAACCCATAGAAAGATATGTTAAAGAGTTTTGGTACTATTTGGAGTACAATAAAGTATAGGTATTCTATCTATCTGTTCTACTTAGCTCACATTTGACGTCAAAGTGGAATCGCTTATTTCAATGAGACCATTCTATGCCACTTTTTAACATCAGCAGTAAAAAGGAACTTACTCTAGTTGTCCATTCGCAAATAATTATGCACGTGTATAGATGGATCAACAATATCTATTGCATTAATGTACTTACACACACAAAACAAAGGATATTATTACTTAATCAAGCTCCAAGTTTCCATACATCAATGACCTTACATAATAACATCAGTATAATTAACAAAAACTGCCTTTAAAAACCAGCTTCAATGAAAATAATCCTTATAATATCAATCTCGCGGAGTAACGAGGTGCATTGACTCGGCGCAGGTGCGACGCGTGCGCATACGCAAGGTGCTGCGACCACTCATGAGATTCAAATGAGATTGTATTGTCTCGATTCTCGGTGTCTCGGAGTCTCGGCTTTTTATTGAATGTTTTACGGCGTAATCGGTAAAATAATCGAGTTCATTTAGTCGATTATTGTGGTGTTTAGTTGTATGCTGGTGGTGTGGTGTTTGATGGAATGCCGCCATTTCTTTTGGCTCTTTTTCTTTTGATATTTTACTACGATAAAACAAAGGAGCAGGAGAGAACAAAGAAAAAAGTAATGGAACAAAAAGGAGTACCTATCCGCAACACAATTTAATTTCCATATATCCAATTTTCTTCTTTTTCAATTTGTTGCGCAAGTATCAAGAGGAGTAGAGAGATTTCAAGAACCTTGAATGTTACCTCTACGTAAAGTTATAATTCTGCTTATAAAAGATTCTAGATATGTATTTGGTGTTCTGTTTGATGTAATATTTCTTTCAGCATCATTTTTAGGAACCTTTATATTCAATCTACTGAACACAATAGCATAATAAGTCTATAATATTCCCACTGCTTTATTAAGGGCGGGGTATCATCAAATGTCTTCCTCCAGTCTGGCTGAAGCGTAAGGGAGTGTCAGACGCTTACTGATCATCCTGATGCCCTTCACGTTCCAGGGCCGCGATGACTCTTTCGTACAAATTCTTCAACCCTGGCAGGCACTGACCCTAGGGTGCCCCCACTACTATGCTGCCACTACTATCTTTGGTGCCGCGTGGAACAAAACGCGCCGACTGCTTCGCGACAGGCTTAACTAATAAGTTAAAAGCTCTAGATCCAACTTAAGTATGTGTAATTCCTTGCATTTTAACCGTAACCAACGCAAATCGCGAACATTCTTCCACTCAGATCATGCCATGGATCAATAAGAATCTAATAAGATTCAATCACCATTGTTCCACGTTTTTTCATACTAAACCTCTTGTTTTTATTGAAACCGATACGCGATAGTAGGATTCTTGAACTGTTTATTGTGAGGCGATTTGAATTCCCAATCGATTGCACTTCTCAGTCGATTGATTTTTCATCGATTTATTGGAATAGTGAGAATAATTTAAGAGGGATTCAGCTCGAAAGATTATCAGTGTAGCTTGACACTGATTATATTATATTTCGAGCATACTCTCTCCTATTTTTTTTTTAATTGTGGTTACTGTTACACCAGTCTGGTCGGGTGTCCTTCATTTGGCCAGGAACCACCTCACAGGACTCTCCTGTGGATATCCCTCTTAACTGCTATCCCCTGCTTCATTGAACCTATCCCCAAGCTCTGCAGCTACTACCTTAAAGCCAAAATCTACACTAGCGTCCAAGCGGACTTGAATTCTAGTAGACCAGAAGGCGAAAAGGCTCCGCACTAAATGCAATGTCTCTATCAAACCATAACTAAAAAAAAACCGCGTCTGAAATGCTTTTAATATAATGATAAAACGGTTTCCTGATTCCTTCGGACTTCCTTAGAGACGACCACTTAAAATCAGGGTGGCTGTGCCAACGTATTCGTTGCCGGAAACAACGTAGAACAACAAAATAATCTTGGTACTTTACCTTCTATTTGATTAACATAGATTGGAGAAGAATATGCAACAAACGTCTCATCGAGGGAACATGAGAAGACAGTGTTCACTTCATGCTCACAGACTCACTTCACCTAGGTTTAAATGGTGAGATGTTAAGGCGTTTCCCTGACCAAATAACCTTGATCATTCGTTCCCTCTTTGCCGTCCTCACCCTGCGCACGCCGAATTCACACAATTTTTGGAATTATTTTGATTAAAAAAGATAAACGATCTTTTGAAATGAAATAAAACGTGTATATTATATCATCATAATCAGCCTTTTAACGTTCCCACTGCTGGGACACAGGCCTCCTCTCTAGGAGAGGGAATGGGCCGTAATCCACCACGCTGGCCCAGTGCGGGTTGGTGAATGTCACATGTCTTCGAATTTTTGGTTCTAGGACATGCCGGTTTCCTCACGATGTTTCCTTCACCGTTTTGAGAGTGTATATATATGTGTGTATATTATAGATTTTTAAATTATCTATCCATTAGTGTAATCCTCAAATGATTAGAGCGTTGCATTTAGCAACAGATGCATGAAATCAACAAATTTAGTCATTTTTTTAAAGTAGATTTTAAATTTATTTATAACATATAAAAACAAATTAGAACGTGGAATATGATGATAAGACATCGAACATTAATAATGTGCTTTTATATGTAGATTATTTATCATAACTAATGAGTTATTAGTCTCTGAATAGCCCAGAAAAACGCACTATCGCAAGGTTTTGGTCGGGGCATCGCATCGTCTTAACAGCAGCAGCAGCTGTAACAAACTCTCCATGCTAACTGGAGTGAAGTAAGTTAAAAGCAGTGGCAAAAGGTGAAGAAACGGCAAACAATTAGCTGTTTTTTTTTTCATAGTTTGTATATTGTAATTAAACATTAAAGTGCAGACAATAACATGATTCAACACACTCTGAGTCACACGTCTGTCTGTCACGGCGGTTGGAATGTTTTGAATATTTTTGTATTAATCTCCCCTTCGCAGACTCTGAGTCATGCGCGCACGCACTTTAATACGAATTTAGTAATTAATTTGTTTGTGGTTACGGTTCATCGTATGATTGAAGTTATAGTGAACTTATGAAGATTGGAGAAAGGTTTGCGTTTAAGGATGAGTGATTGGAACTACATACGTATTCTTTGAATAGGATCTGTGCATAATTATTTTGTTTTATTTAATTTTTAGGTGGTTTAAGTTTGATGGAAAGTGGATGGTGATGCTGGGAAAAACGCGTTTTGATAGAATACGTTCTAAAATTATCTACAATACAGATGGATACATTTTTAAGAAAAGACAAAGTGTGATCGATGTGTTGTTGCGACCCTAGTAGCATCAATACGTCGAGCAATATTTTTTAAATAAGTATGTTTGCCTGTTCTAGGCTGTTTCTTCAACTTTACCTTGAAATTACGAGAAAGACTACCGACTGAACCTGCTGATAGTAGAAAAAGCTTTTGAAAAAATGAAAGGAAGCGTATACAGCAAAATGCATGTACCTAATTGTTATATAGCCATCACTCGAATATATAGATTGAGTCAACTTAGTCGAGTGGAGAACTTTGATCTCCTGCTCTGACGATAAGGAAGTACTTACCACACAATAATAATGTATTGCCATGACCTATTTTCTATATTAACCGCATGCTTACTTATTTCTCTATTTGATTTATTTTAGTTATAATTCACTGGTCTAGGTTAGGGGTTTTCGTCGTGAGCGCCTGTAAATCGTCATACAAAAACGCCTCTATGACGTCTTGCCATCATACGTCCAATCATGACCTACGCGTGTGCTACCTTTGAGCACACTAAGTCATACCGGATCCATAGATTGCAGGTAATTTAAAATTGACTTCTTCGGAAGGCCACGGGCGCCCCGTGGTTCGTTAGAAACGATCGACTCCATGTCGACCTCCGCATCCCAAAAATCAAACAATTCATGAAGCGCCTTCATAAGGGTTTCATAGAGTCCACCGATTCGCACCAGAATCCTCTAATGGTATCGGCTGCCCGATACGCTCCCTCCAAGATTAGCAAGGTTCGCCGTCCACGGCACTCCAGTACTATTAAAAAACACAAAAACAGACCGCGTTCCGTATTCCGGCCTCACCGACGAGGCCCATCGCGACGCCCCCGTAATATCCCTCCCCGACTTTTGCCTAACGAGCCAGCCCGCGCCGCTGAGCCATTAGCGTTAAATCCCCTAAATAATAATAACTAGACCCAGCCTGTCCCTTGCTGCCCCTCTCAATGACCCCGTTAAGCCGAAGCCCGTATCCCACAGGGGATGCCCTTAGCGAAGCGGTCATTTAGCTTTTAGTAGTTTTTAGCCCTGGCTGGGGACCTTCAATTCATTTGAGGCCACCACAGGATTGTCCGGTTGAGCAGCCAACCTTAATGTGCCGAACTGCGAGTGGTCACGTAAAAAAAAAACATGCCTTCATTTCTTAGGCCTTCCTCAACGACGAAGCCCGTCCTCTAAAGGCGATATTACAGGTCGAGACCTTCGCCCAGCTTTGAAAAATATTGGATATTCATCTACCTGTAACTCTAAAAATACCCTTGTACTCATATGGGCACAATTGGAAACACGACAAGTACAATGACACTCAATTCGAGAAAAAAATCGTCCAGTAATCTTTGACATTTGCGCAAGATTCCTGGTTGTAACCGGCGCGGATCCCCCATCGGCTAGATACCTACTAGCAGATAGTGATGGGCAGTTAAATCCGCAGCTGCCGTGTGCCGCGTGCTGCCCACCTGCCGCTCATACGGATTTCCCGGCCGATGACCCAACACTAGCTAGGGAGTCGAGTATCGGGATTATTGGACTTTGTATGGAGGCAGTTTGTTATATATCTTTTGTCTTGTATGATTTGAAGAGTTGTTTGTTTGTAACTGAGCTTTTGCCCACGGTTTTGATCGTGTTATTATAGATTTATCAAAAAGTAGCCTGTTCTTCCAAGGTTCCTCCCATCTCTATACGCGCGTACCAATGTTCATTGAAATCGGTACCGCGACTTTGGCGTGAAGCGTAAACAAACAAATAACCACACTTTTGAATTTATAAATTACTAGCAGCGCCCCGCGGTTTTACCCGTGTAGTTCCCGTTCCGATAGGAATATGGGGATAAAATATAGCCTATGTTACTCAGGGTGAATGAAGCTTTCTAATGGTGAAATAATTTTTGAAATCCAGTAGTTTTTGAGTTTATTCGTTACATACAAAAATGAAAGTATTTCCTCTTTATAATATTAGTATATATGTAGATTAGTATATTAGTATTAGTATAATAGATATACATAGATAATCTTAGTTAGGATTGAGTTTTGTTTATTTCTTATCGAATGATTTTAATAACACTTAGTTATTTTCTTTATCCAACTGTGTGTATCTCCTACGAAGCATCGTCAATTTCCCTACCTAGCGGTCTTTCTTTTTTGTCCCAAACTTGTATTTATTCTAGCCCAAAAGCATGTACGGTACCTACTTATCTTTCATTATTTGTTTCCAAACATGGAACCACCAGCTTGCATATTACAAGGAATCGTTATTATCATGAGACAGTTTCACTAAAGCGCGAAATATCGATAGCATAATAAAAATTATTATATCATTATTGTAAATGAAACCTCATTAGCCTTTACCGCCATTTCCGTCCATTTGCGAAAAAGAAACACTTAAAACAAAATACTGTATCGAGAATCCATAATTAAAGCTATAAAAATCGTCCTTTGTGAATATTAAATTGTGATCACCATAAACAATAAAAAAAAATCGAATGACATTGTATTTCTGCAGTCATTTCAGTCACTATGGTCAAATTAAGGTCTGTGGGTCATACGGTAGTTTTTGACAATCGGCAGGTGTATTTAGTAATAAACTCCAGGTGTAAGTTAACGAAAACATTGACATGTATTAACGACGATTTTTAACATACTGATTATCTGTAAGCTGGTTTTCCATAAAAAGTTGCAAGGCTAAGGATTTAAAAGGTGTATTGCATAATTCAGGATGACTCAACCTAGCAGCCAGCTAAAGGCTTCTTCCTATAACTTGGTATATCCAGACCAGATTCAGTCTGGCAGAGGTACTGCTGAAAGAGATTCGACCACTTCGAAACTCTTTTAACAATTATCAGAATTGTATGGGAAATAAATGAGGCCTTATCTCCTTTGTCTACTTACCAATTCAGTTCCTAGGAGAAAAGAATAAAATCAAAAGATATAACGAAGCCAAAATCTATGTCTTCTAACTTTCTTAAACTACTTTTGTTGCAAAGAAAATCCTAGAAAATCACTCTTATTTTCGGAGGGTTTTTTTAGCAACAGAAAATAAGAAAAAGCTCATAACGATTAACCAGGCCAAACCTCGTTACACCAGAATAAGTTCTTTTCAAAAAGTCCCTTTGAAAATGTCATCTTTAAAACTCATCATCATAAACTGCCCGACTCATGCCAGCGACAAAGCCTTGTACAATTAATTCTAAATAACTGAGGATTCCTATAAGACCTTACAAATGTTAACTAATATTATAATTGCTAATATAAGTTTGTATGTCGTATCCTCTTCACTGCTTAACGGGAATTTCGCAAGCGGGTAGATCAAGTCCATAGATAAAGGATACTTTTTATCTCCAGAGTATAATCCGTTCTGATAATTTTCTACTTTCACACTCATTTAACTATCCTTAAATAACGACCAACTTTAAGCTTATTTTTCTATATATTTTTTTATGGATTGGATATCTTCAAATCACTTCTTTCGCTCTGGGCAGAACGGAACGGGGTGTCAGACTTTTACTGACTAAAACTCATCCGTGTTCGTCCTAGTGCCCTTTGCGTTCCAGGACCGCGGTGACTCTTTCGAACAATACCTGAGACCATGTATAACCTACACAACAAAACAAAAACTCGTATACAATCTTATAAGAACCCAAAAAACCTCATTATATTCATAGCTCATCCCGATTTGGAGAAGCAAATCCTTCGGTACAAAAAACGTTAAAAAGCCGGCAGGTTCGATCAGCTGGGAAGCAGGTTGTCGTGTAGGTGTGCGGCGAGATGAGCGTGTCTCTGTGTGCCGGACAGATGCTGCGGACATCTGCCGCGGCGCGTGCGCAAGGTAACGGTCTAGACAGTCTTGGTACTTGGAGTTTAAGGATTTCTTGGACATTGATTACTTTTAAGACTTGCTCGATAGAAGAAATGTGTTGTGCTGGCCGATTCTTTACTAACACGTTAAAACTTACGTGAAGTGAGAATTTAGTGAACTTAAGTGAAGTGAGCTGTTAATTCCTAGCATCAATTAGAATGCTAGGAATTAACAGCTCACTTCACTTAAGTAAGCATGGTGAAATTGTTGCAGAATAGCACTACTGTTTTATATTAGCAAAAATAGAAGTATATTTTCAGTTCTCATTGTGACGATAGCATTTAAGCAAAATCTAGTTCTGCCAATAATGGTCACTTAGTATTAGTACCTATGGCAGTTTTTCTGTTCTACAAATCTCCATTTTCTGATTCTATCTTATATTTTTCACACACAAAAACATGCAAACACTACAGGACAGCGTATGTACTTACAAAGGCAAACTTAACCCAGAATTAGGTTCTCTTACATACCTACAGACAAAGTATACAAACAGACTGCACAACAAAAACTTAAAATAAGTAAGTACCTAATATTTAAATTTTATTATCTCAGAGTCAGCTACTACGAACCCAGTTTTGTTAACATTTCAACGTGACATGCTTTTGGGAATTCCTGAAAGACAACAAATTCAAAATTTTGTGCGAATAATATTATGTTTAGCTATAACGTATGCAAGTATCAAGACTAGTGCGCCGGAGTCACTCAGCGGTCAGCTGCTTCGCAGGCAGCGCGCGCGCATCTCGCGTCTGTCTGTCTGTGTGTCCGTGAGGCTGCAGACTTCCAGCGACTGGACAGGGGATAAGCGGTTGGCGAGTAACAACATCTTAGACCACTCTTGTTCAACTGTCAATTATGTCAACGGGCATTATTGACACGAAGAAGCTGCTAAGAATTAAAGTCAGGCCATAAATTCGTTAGTTGAAGTAGTAACTCAGAAATTACCACTCGCCAAACGAGTGTTCTGCTTGTAACGAAAGCAATAGTCGTGTTTATTTTCCAATCTTTTTACGGAGAGGCCTTAACAGTACCTGAGCGAGGGAGAATTCTACAAAATAAAAACTGCGAAACAATACTCGGCCGGCTTTTAGGCACTGCAAACATAGCACCTGTTGACCGGTTTTCGGAGAGGCTTCTCTGAAAACTCCTCATTTTATGAGACTACATGTACACAGCAACTTCAAAGGACATTAGGCTCTAAACACATTCTATCACTTTGTCTGAATCTCACTGCGAATCTGTAAACATCTCACTGTGTAAACATAGATGAAGTGAAGATGATTACAAACAAAACAAAATAGAATGACAGTTCAGTTCACACTCACTCGACCTAAGTTTACAATATGAGATGCTGTCAGAATAGACCGGTCGTTCTCTTTCCACATTGATTAATAGTAATGACAGCTCACTTCACCTTCACTTCATCTCAGTTTTCAGAATGGTCACATTTACTACTAGTCCATAACAAAAGCCACTATCCGCTCCCTCCCACTACTTGCGCTACGGTGACTCACCTCAGTCGCCGCGACATTGACCGCGCCGTCTCTCTATAATTACGACATTACATCTCGTGCGCGTGCGTCACTCCACCTTTACGTTGCCGCTTGCCGCTTACTGGTGTTATGTCAGTAATATGCGTTAATAACGAACTGGTAAGATAGCTGGAGTTCTGTGATAGTGGAGGAATGTCAGCTGCTAAGCAACTAAGAAATTGCAACTCACAACATTTTTTTAATGGGTTTTTTTCTCATGTCAAGCTATATGAGTTGCCGGACAAAATGAAAGCCTCCTCGTGAGACCAAACTTAAAACCCGCAACAAAAAAGGGATTCTACTACATTTAAGTAATCTTAGTTCTTTTGTTTCGTTTGAGAAACTATGATAGGGGTTCTGGAAACGCACCATAGACCGTGTATGTTCTATCCAAGATCATTGCTAGTTTCCTTACAACCTGCTTTAGGAAAAATCTCATGAAGGCATATGCTATTTTTGCATATCCTGCTCCTTTCTGTAATAAACGACGATTTCTAGCAAAGTGAATCTTGCTGACATATGTAGCTTCCAAGATATTTCAAGTTTCATCTTTCAATGTTTTTTTCTTTAATCTTTCCAAATCAAAACAGATCTAAAACGAACAAAACTTTAACGAGTTCCTGTCTCAAATTAATCGTTGGAAGTAACAAAAAGTATATCAAATAGTCGATATCCTGTTGGCCCGTGCCATAGACAAAAAGTGAGGTTATGGCCTGCTGCTCTAGGATCTATGGTTCTATTTATTTTATTTTGTTTTCAATTGTATGATAAAATACAGGATTGACTTGATTGACAGAATGGCACCCTCATTACCTTGCGCGTTTTTTGATTGCTATACTTAACGCTTTTGCCTTTAGGTTAAAATCACCTTTTTTTTCTGGATGGGAAATCATCAAATGACTTTTCCCGCTGTGGGCGGAGCGGAAGGGAGTATCAGACTCTTACTGACTTAAAAACCACCCGTGATCCTTCTTGTGCCCTTTACGTTCCAGGGCCGTGGTGTTTTGAAAGAAGAACCACACAAAGAGTGGACCTGTTCTTGCAGCTCAACTCAAAACTTTGAGGAGCTCAACGTTGCATTGGACAATACCAAAGTAAGGACATTTGCGTTGACCATGAGTATCTATAGTGTACTCAAACTGCTAGACAATCACGAAATGAACCCGTAAGATGACGACGTACATAGCCCTCATATTTACAATTCAAAATCTATTGAACTGATATATTTATTTTACTTAGGGACATAACATAATATAGTACCTACGCAAATAAAGTGTCATGTTCTCTACATAGGCTTCGCTTATAAGAAAAGGAGATCCAACTGTCACACTTTAAACTGTAAGCTCATGTGTTCGCACAACCTTACTCAGGTGCTTTAATAGTTCGTAGTTTTCTTATATTGATTACTAGCTGCTGCCCGCGACTTCGTCCCCGTGGAATCCCCGATTTTAAAACATTCTTTATCGCTGCTCCGCTCCTATTGGCTTAAGCGTGATGAAATATAGCCTAAAGCCTTCCTCGATAAATGGTCTATTCAACCCAAAAAGAATTTTTCAATTCGCACCAGTAGTTCCTGATATTAGCGCGTTCAAACAAACAAACAAACAAACTCTTCAGCTTTATAATATTAGTATAGATTATTTATTTATTCTTCTCCTGAATAACCTGCGTGTGGTATATTTGTTTGTTATTTGTTACAAAAAGCAAAACAAAAACGAATCAAGGAATGATATTCAAAAAGAGGCCGCCTACCCTGATACTCGATAGTTCATAAATTATATTTAAATTGTAATAGGTTAAACTGTTAAACATAACACTTTTACACGTCAAATATTTCTGGTCATTTTAAGCTAGATGAAGCCGGTGTTTCCTAGTCGAGTACCCTGAGAAGAAACACTGAAACAAACTCAGAGGTCAAAGTCTCTTTTAAAGTCCATACAATCCGTACTGGTCAAATCATATGAGAACCATGTAGGTTAATGTCTGAGGTGGTCTTTTGAGGAAAGTGCCACACAGATTTGAGTGGACCTGTCCAGAGAGGCACCTACTTTCGCATTTTAATATTAGGACGGATGTAGATTTTAATCAATATTTATTGAGGTGAATCTTTAACAATTACTTAGGTACATTGAAATCATGAGTGATTCATCATGACTCACACTTTGTATAGGTACAATACAACACTAAAATCGGGAAGAAACCAAAAATAGATAGCGAACACCCCAACACCAACCTCAAACGCATAAGCATAACATACTGTCTAGACTACTAGATGACTCAACATTCGAATTTAACACAACACTTCTATGACAGGTCACCACTTGACCGCATCTAACGTCTGCCACAGTTCTGTCTACCTGTCCGTCCATCTATCCGCTACGAGAGAACAATGTAATGCTACAAAAAACTGGAGAAATTAACGGAACCTCACAAAAACTTTGACGACAGATGCTGACAAAAGGGGATACAGTCGAGTGCAGAAGACTTTTACTGCGATTAAAATTACAGCTTTATTTTAACAGCCCAATAAGCTTATCTCTAGAGAGAATATGTTGCTTCGACATAAGCGTGCTCATCATCGGTCACACGAGCACTTACCATCAGGTGAGATTTCTGGCAAACGCGAACCGACCAATGAGAATCATATTGTGTGAATACTACAATTAATTTGTTACGTATCCATGCTATTTTAATGCTTTATTTGGATTGCGATTCAGGACGGTTGAATAGGATAACAGCAGGATAAGGCCACATTCCAGTTCAAATAAATAAAGCTTTACAGTTTAATACACTTACTACACAATTTTATAACTCACTGACAGTTGGATTTCATGCGCGATGGACCCTATGGATTCTAGTACCAATAGTTAAGGTATGATCATCAGCATACGTAAATTCACATGAAAGAAGAGCCTCCACTCATACATCCTATGTAATTAACAGTAAGTACTTGATCATTAACAATTTTCCACGACACCAATTTAGACCAGCTTGCTTGGTGACTTGGTGAGTACTGTCTTCCCCCGAAAGCAAGCGTTTGTTCTGCCCCATACACCGATCTATTTAAGTACCACGAACCTTTCAGCAGCTCAAGAAATTTAGCCAAACTACTATCCCTAATTCGATACTAACATTTTAACCCCTGCATGGAGTAATTTCATATAGAACACCAAAGCAAAACTTTAAATGTATCACACTTTCTTCTACAAACTTTCACTGTCAGCTTAATGATAACACTGTCAGGGTTGTGGAATTAGATCGAAAGAGTTACTGCGGTACCGAAACCCAAAAGGGCAATAGAAGGAATACGGGTGGGTTTTAGTCAGTAAGAGTCTGACACTCCGCCTCCGCCCAGAGTGGAAGAGAAAGAAGAGAAGGCATTTGATGACTTCCCATCCATAAAAACAAGAATGCCTGATATCTCAGATGGGATAGAATTTAGACCAGTTCAAATCCTTTTGGGAATTACTTTCCATCCCGCCTTTATATAAAAAAATCATCTCTATTTTCTTACCGTATAAAAATCTTAATGAAACTCGCACCAACACTTCTGTTCCCCCCAGTACCGGAAGCCAGTCGGCGTTGGCACGAGCTATAGACCGGTAAAAAGTAGTCGATTGTATTACATCGATCGACGATCGACGAGCACCATAGACTAGCGACTGTCATTGTTACATCTTAACGCGTTATTAAGGGGTCATTAACAAATTGGTTTGAGGTTAAAAACCAGGACATGATTTCGGAAGGTGAATTGGTAAGGAGTACTGCGAGCGTACCATGACGTCTTAAAACGTGAGTCTTCCGAGCGAGAAAAAGGGATGGAGCTATATAGGGTGTATATCTCTATCCCTCTTTCTCGCTCGGAAGACTCACGTTTTAATACCTCATGTTACGTCCGCTGGCAAAAAATCATATTAGACTGTTTTCTCTGATTAAGATTCCCTATAAAGATTAGGGTTACACGTACTCCTAGTTCATCCATATTCATCTTTTTCTTCTCCTAATTGGTGATTTCTTCTTCTAGAATAGGATAATTACATAAGGTGATTGCGACTTATCATGATACACAATAAACTACAGTAAAATTAAACTAATAGGAACCTAACTACATGAATGGAATTTTTCGATTTGTGACTAATTGGAGAGTTATTGATGAAATTGTTACTTGCTGGGCCATACCTACTTTTACGTATCGTTTAGCGGGTCTCAGCACATCTTCAAATTAACGATATTTAAAATCGTAATTCAATCTTCTAATGTGTTAAGTTACAAGGCCTCAAGTAAAAGCATGGTGGATCACATGCGGTTATTAAACAAAATTTTACCATAAAAAGGGCCTCTAAACTAGGCTCTTTGACCATCTAGAGCCAGTCCAGCCAAGCAAGAACCATTTTTAGACTGTTTTTCTGTCCCATAACCAATCAATCAATGAATCAAAAGTCATTTATTCAAACTAGGCTGAGCGACAGCACTTTTCGAACGTCAAATTTTACATAAACACAGTCCCCCAAAACGCCCACCCGTCACCACTTCCTAGTGTTTTAGCCGGGAAGAAGAAGTGTAAGTTCATTGCAGGTTCATTGTCTGTAACACAATAAACCTGTCCACAAGAAGGCAGGAGTTTTGTTTTTAACCACCATTTACACATTAAAGGGCCCCTTTAATTACAACACACAATGCAACAAGACAGTACCGACCGCTAAATAAAAACGCAGACATAGTATCGCCCTACAATTATTGCCAAAATTAACGAGTCTCATTAATGGCAAGATGGCAACAGACAGGCCACAGTATAATTGGGAGAGAGTGGGGCATCTGTCGGGACACTTTCCCTTGTTAAGGACTTTGTGCACATCAAATTTTGGCCCCGAGGAAGTTGTATTTAATGATGCGTTTTGTACTTCCGGAATGAGTGACATCCTAGGTTTTTTTTTTTTTGCTGAGTTTATAAGGATCTTCATGATTATTTTTAAATTTTGGAATAACAAACAGACAATACACAAATAATAATACAAATTAAAAAAAAAAAATACCTAATATTACAATATAGTAAGCACACAATGGACATAGAAACCTTTAATAAAAGTAACAAATACACTACTCAAGACGTAATCCACTAATTACTATACAGAATAGCTGGCTGTTAGCAGAAAAAATTAAAAAAAGCACTTAAATAAAAAAAGAACAATTAAAAAAAACACTTATTAACTAAGACTATTGACTAGACCATTTCGGAATAAACCTCTTTCGAATAAAAAAAACGATGACAGAGTTATGCCCGAACATAAGAAAAAAAAAGCATTCTAATCGATAACCTCCTACTTTTAGAAGTCGGAAAAAAAAACATTTTGAACAATTTTGTTCCTTATTTATGAAAAAAGTACGGTCTAATAAGACGTAGGCACACATAAAAGATGCATACAAGAACTACCTCTACCTCTAATACCTCATTGGGGAAAGTAACTATCCTCTATTTCTATCTACTATTTATGGTACAATCCTCAAAATCTCGTCAGAAAGCACAAATCAAACCGCTGCATGGGTTATGCGTTCTTTTTCTCATTGGAAAAAGTCACTACGTAGGTGCCTATTTTTTTTTTAAGAATAAGTTTTATTTTGTTTTGTAAAGGAATCGAACAAACGACCCTTCAGGGCTAAAATCAAGCTAAATAACAAGAAAATAAAAATCAGCTTGAAATAAATCTAGCTTCATAAATATCCATCAAATATATACCTAACCCAATTCGACCATTTTAAATCTTTTATCTGTAGAACATCTACTTATTAAACTGATAATCTTCAGTATTCACCCATGCACTAATAATTCTAGTTATCTTTTTCTCAATAACCCAGTAAGTAACTCTGTTACAAAAGTCCTTTTGTACCTCGTAAGATAATAACTAGGTAGAGATAAAATAGTAGCCGACTATCTGGTCAAATTTTATAGTCAACGACTAGTCAGGCAAAGATGTTGACTAGTCGGCACTTACGTAACGATCTAAGTGTAAAAAAATGACTAGATACTTGAGCTTTTTTTATTTTATTTACATATGTTGAGCTCTATCTGGTTACAATGTAAGCCAGTCCCGACATTGTTGAGAAAAGGCTATGGAGGCAGGCAGCAATATCAGTCTTAAATAACATTTTTTTTTTAACAATACTTATTCGTTTTGAAAACAATAATATTCAAAGAAATGGACCGACTATAGTCACCGAATAATCGCCATCTATTGGACTCATCTTTAGGCGACTATTATAACAATTAAGCTTCGACTAGTTTGGCTTACAATTCGGCTAGTCGCTAGTCGGCCCATCACTAAAAATAACTAATCCCGTATATCTCCGTACAAAAAATATCCATTTACTAAGATAATACATATAAGATAACTGTGAAATCTCGACAGCATTACATATATAATATTTACTTATGTCAACCTCGCTCGGGTGGGGAGTGGATGCTGTGATCTCGAGCCACGCCCCTCGCGAGATCGGCCAATCAGGAGTCAGCATCTCGCTCGACATATATAAGTACGGTTTGTCAATAGAATCAGATGTTAATGTATGAGAGGGGAAAATTGTATGTAGTGAGATAGGGAGAAATGAGAAATATACATAGGGGTAAGTGAGAGAGATGGAAAATTGGGGTTGTATTAGGTTTTCTGTATCTAGATGTAGGAGAGGTTGTAGGTAGGATGACTCTATTGCGTCTTTGTTGTTACTTATTATTTTTTAGCCTTATACCTTTTTTCTGGATGGGAAATCAACAAATAACTTCTTCCACTCTGGGCCGAGCGGAAGGGAGTGACAGGCTCTTATTGATTAAAACCCACCCGTGTTCCTCCTAATGCCCTTTGCATTCCAGGGCAGCGGTGACACTTTCGAACAAATTCCGCAACTTATTTTCATAACTACGCGCGTCTGTCACAGCCAGTTTGTTCAAAAATATGCAAAAACAATCAAATTTATGATTTACGTATCTACCCTTTGCGCATGCACTTTGCCGGCTTTTTTTCACCTGATATTAAGCATTGATGTGGCTGAAGATGGAGCGCGCTTGCCTAGGAGGAACCTAGCCACTCTTGCCTGAAATATCCTAACCAGGTTGTAGCTATCAGGAAACACAGGCTCGGGTAAACTACTCCACTCCCATCCTCACAAAAAATCATTAAAAAAAACATCTTGATAGATTGTAAACTCTCAGTAAATTGTCAACTGAAGAATTGGAATATTTTTACGCATCAAAATTTGAGAGGTAGCCTCGAAGTCATTCCGAAAAATTCTGGAATAGCAAGAAACGAACCGGTAAGTATTACAATTAGGTACAACAGCAGTGTTAATGACATGACGGGATATAAGATCACTTCAGCTCCTGTCATACCATTCGAACCTAACCAATCCGTATGTTCCGCTTCCGCTACTTGACTAGGCCAGAAAACCTTGATACTCGTACGTAAAAATGTGTTCCAAATGTTCAGTTGACAATTTATCGAGAGCTTACAATCTGTCCAGATATTTTATAATCTTAGGGATTTTGAAATTATCCGGTGTCATTTTCAATCCACAATATTTTAAAATAACGTGAGACTTCGCTCGGGTCTCAAATTACTCACAAGACTGAATTCAGTTTGCCGGCTTTTCTGACTGCCGTAGCAACTGTCGAAGATTCCTATTGTCATAACAGGGACCAACGTGAAGATTCCTATTATCATAACAGGGACCAACATGCTTTCCGAGGCACGGAAGAGTCGTGGTTTGTGATCAAAATATGTGATGAATGGTCATTGGTCACGGTAAGTAGTTAATGCATCAAAAAGTGCAAAAAAATGGAAGTGTCTGTTTCTCTTGATACCTAATACTTATCTTAGTACAAACAGCTTTTTACTAAATGGGTAGGTAATACTTATGTAGGGATATGAAAAAGAAACCAGTTTTTCCACTGTAACTATCTCTGTTTCAGCTAATCTCCGAAACGGCTGGACCTATTTCCACGAGACTTTCACTAACAGGTAGGTAACTGATTTTATAAAGAGTACCTATCTAACTTAGAGTATCTTCTTTTATTAAAACGTTTAAAGTAGGTAGATAAAGACGTCAGAAATATTTTTTCATAAATGATATCTCGCTGAGGTAACTCAAGGTACTTGAATCATTTAGGTAAGTACCTACTAGTTTAAATAAGTAGGTAACTAGTCAAAACTGATGAAAAACATCGTCTTAATTGTTGCGTCTTACCTACCATATTTTTTTTTAATAAACCACGAATGATTTCTTCGAAATCTTCACCCACCAACCACCCGCTCTCGTAGGTATCTACTTCTTGTGAAATGGTTATGGAATAGCGTCATTTGGGTGTGAAACAATGGCCGCCTCTCACAACTCTGATCAAATCAAATCAAAATCATTTATTTACGTAAATAGTGGTGAGGGAGGAGTACACATTAAATAAAAGAAAAAAGCATTGAGACAAAGACACATTCCGTCATAGTTCTCTACTCGTTAGGCTGTTGGTCTTTGTACTTCGATCCTCATTGAGCTGCAAACCGCTGTAATTGAAGTATTTTTCCTTCGTTTGACTGTACATTAAATAAAAGAATATAGAAAATAAAATTTGTTTTCTATATTCATAAAGGACTGATTTATAGGATTCGATTAAATCGAATTTTGACCGCAATCGTCCCATTCATAGAGAATTTGGAACCTTTACTGCCATCTATGGGCATTCTGCAGAACAGTTTTCGGAGTGGTTTTACTACATCATAGATGGCACTACTATTTTTCATATTTCGTTATACTACTCGACGCTAGATGGCAGTATTTTTAAGAAATTGTCTTTGAAAAACTAATTATAAAATTAATGTAATGACTATTAATTCTCATGCTTCATATTGATTAAATAGTTTTTAATTATAGTTACAGCTATTGCAATGTAAAAGTTAAAAATAAAATTTGTATAAGTTAAAAAAGACTTTTACGCGCGGATATTTGAATGAATGGTTAAGAAATGTCCGCTTTCCCACCTTTCTATTTCATTCATTTTTTTTTTCTGACCAAAATAATCCGAAAAATCCTAACTAAGTACTTAAATATTAAGAAAATTATGGATTATGGTTAAATTTTATTAATCTATTCATCATGACAACGGGAAAATCAGGTATTTATCATTGGAAGCTCGGCGACATAGCCCTTGCACGACTTTGTAAAAAAGTTTACTCGAACGTGCAAGTTGTGAAAAACGAAGAGGGATTGTTTTATGACGACAAAGGTAAACATTCAATTGTTTCGTTTCAGACAAAATATGTAATTTATAACAAACGCTGTGTTTATATTTTTGTAGTTCGGAATGGCACTGGCTCACACGGGATTCCCTAGCATTATTACTCTCAGGTGTAATTTATGAATACTTGCAGATTTCTTGGAAGAGCTTGAATAGAATTGTCCTAGGTACCTAAATATTGCTAATCATAACAGATAACATTCTCCTTTAGATCTTGTAAACAGCTCTAGATACATTTACTGATTACCTTGGTGCTAAGTAGACGCGAATGATTAATTGCTGGGGTTCCGTATCCGAATGGTAACTCTATTTGAAATCTGTTCGTCCGTCGGACTTTCGGCGAGCTATATCTCATGAACGGTCTAAAGAGGGACAGAGCCACGCGCTTGTTGCGTTTGCATACTTTTTTTTCTTCAAATGTTTGTTCATTTAGGTATTGAGGATAATATAGCGATAAGCATGCAATTTATAAGAAAAGTAGATACTTACCAACCCTGCAATGAATTTACATAGAAGTGATAGACCAGTGTTCAGGTGGTAAAAGATTATAATTATAGATACTTGTACTAATCTGAATTTAAACTGTTCAAAAGGGATTATTATAGCAGTAAGTACCTACTAAGATGTACCTAGCTATTCAAAAAGTGACGTATGGTTTGGCTCAAATCTTAAGTCCTCCCCAACAGTTATAGCTACCAAAAAGAAAACCATCTTAGTTCTAGGCATATCAAGCAATGAAGATGGCTCTATCACAGTCACAGAAGAATTATGCTACTACGTGGAGACCTGTAATAGTAAGAACAGGTTCTGGCTGCCATACACCAGCCTGCACTTGGCTGAGAGGTCCAGGCCTTTCTATGGACCTGCTCACAAAGCTCCCAAAATCTCACCTCCACTTAAGACTGCTTCAGTTCCCAAGAAGGTAGGTATACCATAAAATTGTTTTATTGTTCCTAATTCAAAATAGTGTTGCCAACTGAACCTTTGCATTAAGTACTATTAGTAAAAAGTTTTAACTTGGGAATTGTCTTGTTCAATTCAATATTTATTTATTACTTTATGTACAGTTGTTAAATTATATAAAGTTGCCTCCTCTTTGCTGGATACCTTATGAAATGATCTCCACCTTCTTTTTAGTTGAATTGATCCAATTTAAATACTCCCAAGTCCCAATCTCAAGTTCAGTCTTACATATATATTACTAAAAGTATTATTTTACTTTCAGAGAAAAATAAAAGAAGATCTCACAATGCCACTAAATGTGAAGCTAAACACACAAAAAGAACCAGACCTCAACGCGACATATGATGTTATACACACTCCATTAAAACAAGGCAGATATGAGAATGCTTTTAAAGAATTCATCCGCAGAGGCAAAGAATCCCTCTTTGATGAATATTATCAATACTTGCAACGTGACATAGATGCTAACAAAGAGAATCTGGACTATTTGATGAATGTGGATGCAAGTACGGAGGATAAATTTGAGATGGTCATCAAGACTATAGTTTCAGAGAAGGAAATAGAGAATTATTTGCATCAATGCTGGAGATACAACTATGTACGAAAGCAGATGGATAATAATAAAGATGCTTCAGATGGCTCTGTAAGTATCATTGTTTTATTGTTGCAAGAAAAAAGTTACTCTTATGAATGCAAGCGTTCCTGCTGAGCATAATAGTGAATCCGCACAATACAGACTCTAAATATTAAAAATCTATCACACCAACATTTGTCTGAATTGCTTTGCTGCAGAAAACATTTATTTAGAAGTTAATGTAAGTTGGTATTGAAGGACCCACCATAAGGTTTCGGGATTTTATTCTTAGGTTCGGAATATTGTTACTCGATTTTTCCACTTGGAATTAGTCAATAGCAGCTGGAAGTTTGGATTGATGCCCAGTCAATGTGGGCTATAAAAAATACAAAAAAAAAAAAACTCAGCTCAATAGTTCGATTGGAAGCCAACCCAAGTATAGTTGAGAAAAGGCTAGGCAGGTACTGAGTATCTAAATATAATAAACTAAATTAATATTTGTAAAATGACAAATTATGATATTTCCGAAAAGTAGGCAGAGCAGTTTCATTATTACATTTTACCATACTATATTTTGAGCAGCACCTGTTTGTAACTTGATTGATTACTTACAAGATAAGTTTATTTTGTTTACAGAACTCAACATCACCAGTGAAGGCAATAATTACTCTGCATACACCTTGGTGCCTTGTTTGTGGGAAAGGAGAGCGACTCCGAAAGTGCCCCAACTGTCCGTCCGCCTTCCATCTCGCTTGTAGGAGGGAATGGCTGGTCACTATACTGCGTATGTATGCTTTACTTACTCCATTAAAATAAGCAGTAGCCAAATTGATTATGCAAAAAAACTTTATTACAAAAAAAAATAACAACCAACTTTTAAACAAAAAGTATGAAATAACTTTCATTTCGGAAGTCGGTGTTCAAAAAACGTAAAAAATAAATAAATTTACGTTTTTTGAACACCGAAATTTACGTAAATTTAAATTATTTTGTACTTTTTGATTTTTTTGTGTAGAAGTCGGTTGTATTTTTTTGTAATAACTTTTTCTACATTTTAAACGAGAGTCACTTTCGTATCGATTAACGCCTAATCATTTAACAGTAGCATCGAAACACTCGTCTAAAACTTCCAGATTCAGATTCAGATTCAGATTCAGATTTATTTATTTGCAAAAACATGTGTAGATAATATACATGGTATGATGCTTATTATAGGTGTTACAAAATATTCTTTGGCTCAACATGTTTGACCATGGCTGGTGTACAAATGTGGTTGAAAAACATAAAAAATATACAAAGAACAGTAATCACAATACAATCAATAATTAACATACAAATTACTTAAATTAAAACATCAGGTAAGTAGTCATACGAAAACAACAGTCATGCAACAAAACATTTAAAGCGTTTTGTCATTTAGAAATTCATTCACATTATAGTAAGCTTTTTCTGTCAGTACTTTTTTTAATGTTTTCTTAAACTGGTCTGTCAGATCGCAAGAACCCGCCGAAGAAGGAAACAAAGCCGGTGACGCTGATAGAGAAGATATTATCCAGCACCCGCACTGTCTGTTCAGTGAGGAAAGATAAGGAGAACGTCGAGCTGTGTCCCAGTTGCATGTGGGGACCTAGAGTTGGGTACGAGAAACTTGTTTTATTTTTACCCAACCGCCTCAGAAAAGGAGGGTTATGTTTTTCGAGAGTGTTTTGGTATATCTATTTCTTTGGCACACCCCTATTAGCCTAAATGGCTGCACCATTTTGTATTTGTATTTGTAATCGGGCCGGTTTCCGCAACTCCACGACTAAGCGCGTATTTTGCGTGCAGGTGGGACAAATGTGTCATTCGATCCACCCCAGCTCCCCAAGGAAGGCCAGCAACGCCTTCGTGTTACTAATGATCTCACAGAGGGTACCTGGGTTTCCGAAGTACTTAGCCCTGTAATCTGCGACTACGGGGCAGCTTAGAAGCAGATGTGCTGCTGTCTCATCCTCCTCCATGCAGGCTCTGCAGAGCGGGCTGTCAGTGACTCCTATGACATAGAGGTGTTTATTAAAAGACCCGTGTCAAGTTGTGACAGCTGTCACTGTACGTAACGGCTTGTCTACACTCACCATGGTTAGCCCATAGATTGTGATGCTTGTCTCTGGTGCGTTTCCTTACCAAAGTGCGTAGGTATCCGAAAGGGAGTGGCACAATGGGTTCGGGACCCATCGCTGCCATACTCGAACCCCTTCTGGCGAGTTCGTCCGCTGCATCGTTGCCTCGGGATTCGCTGTGTCCCTTGATCCACTGAATGGTTACTTTGTTGTATCTACCAACCTGGTTGAGCCGTTGGTGACACTCGAGGATCAGCCCAGAGTTAACTGTGTGGCTGTTCAGAGCTTGCAGGACGCCCATGCTGTCCGAGAGTATGCGTATTGAGTGGTCCTTAACTTCCCGGCTTAGTATAGCAGAGGCCGCTAGGGAAATACCCATGCACTCGGCCTGAAACACTGTGTTATGGACCCCCAATGGTGTGGCTATGTGAATGTTGAGATCCTCCGAGAAGATTCCCACACCCGTGCCAGTACCTGTTTTTGATCCATCGGTGAAGATCCGCAACTCAGCGGGGCTCAACCCCTCGCAGCGGTGATCCTCATGCAATTGGATTTTGTATTTTTTATCAAAGACTAGCTTCTGTCCGCGACTTCGTCCCCGTGGAATCCCCGATTTTAAAACATTTTTTTATCGCTGCTCCGCTCCTATTGGTCTTAGCGTGATGATATATAGCCTATAGCCTTCCTCGATAAATGGGCTATCTAACACTGAAAGATTTTTTCAAATCGGACCAGTAGTTCCTGAGATTAGCGCGTTCAAACAAACAAACAAACAAACAAACTCTTCAGCTTTATAATATTAGTATAGATAAATTGCTTGGGTACCCGATCATTTATTGCTTTGGTTATGGGTAGTTCTTTATTGAGCTCCTCGAGTAGAGCGGTGTGCTGTGTCACTCTCTTACCCCAGAGATTCAATGTTTGAAGGCGGGCTGCTGCCATCGTCGCTTCCTGTTGAATGAACAGGTGGAGCGGGGGTAGCCCCAGTATGGCTTCCAGCGCTGCAGTCGGTGTAGTGCTCATGCAGCCCGTCATTGCCATGCAGGCTAGCCTTTGCATGTGTTGAAGTTTGTTGACAGCCGTAACTAGCTTTGTGCGGGTCCACCACACCACGGCCCCGTATGTAATCATGGGCCGAATTACTGCGCTGTACAACCACATTATTATTTTGGGAGATAGGCCCCACTTCTTACCTATCATTTTCCTGCATTGCCAGAAGGTGATGCACGCCTTGTTTAGTTTGTAGTCTAGATGATTGCTCCAGTTCAACTTACTGTCTAGGATGACCCCCAGATACTTAACCTCGTTAGACAACTGGAGTTCTGTATTGAAGAGCTTCGGAAGGCGGTATTGGCCTAGTGCTCGCTTTTGTGTAAACATGACTAGTTCAGTTTTAGTGGGGTTCACAGACAGGTCATATTCACCGCACCATCTCTCCACGATGCGTAGTGCTTGTTGAGTGAGGTTGCAGATCGTTCCAGTCACCTTCCCGGGTACGAGAATTGCGAGGTCGTCTGCATAACCTATTGTATAGTATCGATGTGCGTTTAGTTTGGTAATGAGGTCATTTATCACCAGGTTCCACAGAAGAGGGGAGAGCACTCCTCCCTGTGGGCAGCCTCTAGCTATCAAAGCCATCTGCTGCTCCTCCTCAAGACGAACCAATCGTTTGCTTAACATATTAGTGATCCAGTCGTTAAGTACCTGTTCTACGCCGTGCTTGGAGAGAGCGGCACTTATGCTGGAGAAGTTTGTTTTGTCGAAAGCTCCTTCGATGTCTATGAAAGTGCCCAGGCAGGAACCTTTCTGATGTATCGCTTCCTCTATCTGGCTAACCACCAGATGAAGAGCAGATTCTGTCGACTTACCTGAGCTATATGCATGCTGGTTACTATGTAGTGGTAATGTTTTTAAAACGCCATCTCGTAGTTCCCTTTCACACAGTCTTTCCATGGTCTTTAAAAGGAAAGAGGTCAGGCTTATGGGTCGATAGGATTTAGCGTTTGTGTAGTCACTCTTACCTGGCTTCGGAATGAATATAACTTTCACTTCCCTCCATCCCTTAGGAACATATCTAAAGGCCAGGCACGTTCTCATCAAGGGCACCAGTCTTGTTGTGACGGCGCTACCTCCCCACTGCAGTAGGGCAGGAAACACACCATCGGGACCTGGCGCCTTGAAGGGTTGGAAGCTTCTGATTGCCCACTGGAGTTTTTCCAGCGTAATCATCTTTTTTGCATAAAGCCAATCATCCTCCGATGGTGTTTGAATAACTTCAAGCCCTTCAGTCACTTGCGCGAATACGCTTCCAGGGAAGTGAGTCTCTACTAGGACGCGTCTCGTTTCTTCAGGTGACGTGGTGAGCTTGTTGTCGGGTTTACGAATTGCGGCGGGACCAGGCGAGTTCTGTTGCGCCAGTATTTTCCTTACCCTGTTTGCTTGTTGGCACGATTCAATGTTACCACAGAATTTGCGCCATCCAGTATTACTTCTGGATCTGATGCATTTTTTGTAGCTGGATTTGGCTGCGTAATAAGTGTCCCAGTCCTCATCCCTACATGTATTCATGGCTCTGTTAAGAGCTTTCCTTACCTTACCGCGCTTGCGCTGAAGTTCCGCGCCCCACCACGGTTGTTTCCCCGGTGTATCGCGCGGAATCGTTTCCGGGCAGGCGGTCTGGTAGCTGCTTACCAACGATTCGGTGAGCTGCGTTACTTGTGCATCGATCTGTGCCGTGTCTCCCAAACTCATCGAATCGCCTAGTGGCGCAAGTCTTGCATTAAGACTGCGTCTGTATGCCCCCACATCAGTATTGCGTGGATTACGCCGGGGTTGTTTAGGTGTTATACAGACCTGGATGTCGAAGCGGATCCACCTGTGGTCTGAGCAGGAGGCCTCATCAGAGACCTGCCAGCCCGTGATAAGTTCCGCTGCGCCCTCTGTAGCCAGAGTGAGGTCTATAATTGTTCGACTACGTCTAGTTACGAAGGTCGGTTCCGAGCCTGTGTTTAGTAGGGATAGGTTAGTGGTGAACAAGAAGTCAACAATCGCCTTACCCCTTGCATTTTGTGAGTCCATCCCCCACAGAGGGTGGTGTGCATTTGCGTCTGTCCCGATGACAACTTCATCGCCGCTGCTTTCACAATGGTTGACGAGGCGTACAAGGTTGATAGGGGGCGGTTCCTCCGCCTCCGGCATGTACGCCGAGACAAAGACAGTCGGCAGCGCTTTGTCGCCCCGTTGTATAATCAGCCTAGCAGCAGAGATGTCTCTGCAACAGAAGTCGTTTAGAGGCTGTGCTTTCAGGTTACCTGTGACATAGATGCACGATCTAGGATGCACATGGTCTGAATTAACAAGGAGCTTACCTCCGAGATTGGAGAGTCCTCGTATATGGCCACCCCTGATCCACGGCTCTTGGATCAGGGCAATGGCAGTGTGCTGAACCGACGATGACCGACCGATGGCTGCACCAACAACTACATCTGATTGCTTGAAAATTATTGAAAAACGTTTACATGTTTTTATTTTTTACTAAGCCTTTATTGAAAACATAATACACATAATTTAACGTTTCATGTTCAATTTTTTTACATACAATTAAATATACATATTTAAACTTAACATAACGTTAAATAACTAATAATACTTATTAGATACCCTATTAGATAATCCTAAACTTATTAGATAGTTCTTCTGGTATTCTATGAAGGAAAAACTGTAAGAAATTTTGTTGATAGCTAATGTGATAACTGATATTGAAAGTTAGTGAAATGTTGTATGTACCCAACACAACATTTCACTAACTTTCCAAAAAAGTGCTAGGTTTCAGTTTGCGGCAGTGTATATGTGGCTGTTATGGTCTGGGCCAGCATTTATTGCAATCCGGTTAGACTGGAACTGGACTACAATATATTTAGTTGAGAAAAGGGTAGGCAGATTTTTCAGTAGAAAAACGTCACGTTACTAGAAATTGAACGCGATTATTGAAGATTGTTCCATTAACATTGGTGCATGTAATTATTTCAGCTATGACGACGTGGTCTGGCACAAGCTGGGCCCGTGTCCGTGGTGGCCGGCCCGCGTGCTGACGCCCGGCGCGACGCCATCTTGTCTGTTAGCCACGCGACACTCACCACACCACTGGCCGCTGAAGTATTACGGTAAGTTTCTGTACATATAGATACGCATTCCACAAAAGTGTAGGCAGTAAGGCCATGGCTTAATTGTCAACTTTTGTGTTTCTGGGCGAAGCTAGGCTGACGCACCAAACTGAATGGGAGTGTTGAGTGCGCAAAACACAGTTCCTACTCTACTCTAAGAGGTTGGCAAAGGTTTATAGGACACCAATATCAATATTTCTAGGTTGCGGGCAAGTTCATAGCTCAACAGCATCAGCTCAGCATCAGGTGCTCATATACCTGTTTTTATGGATGGATAATCATCAAATGACTTCTCCCGCTCTGGGCGGAGCGGAAGGTAGTGTCAGAATCTAACTGACTAAAATCCATCCGTTTTCCTCTTAATGCCCTTTGTTTTCCACGGCCGCGGTAACTCTCTCGAACAAAACCTGTGCCCTGGCAGGCACTACCGGACTACTATCCTGTCATCTCTTGGAGACGCGGACGGCTGACCTCGGACGGCGAGCCACCCGACGTGGCCGGGAATCGCCCTGCGGCTCCCGATGCCCAGGGCGTCTTCTGTTACGGCGTCTGGGGCGTGAGGTTTCTCTCTCCCGCGCGCGGTCTGCCACCTCCTTCGCTACATTACTGCTTCGCGCTTCGCAGAAGGACGCGGCTTTCCACGCCTCCTCGCTCCTGCTTGAACCAGGGCCGGAAGGGAGAAGTTCCCGGGGCCGATAGTATAGTAACGGTTTGGGCCAGTTTCTTCGTTATGTTTCCGTCATGGATTCAATACTAGTGTTAAAAAAACTGGCCAGGTGCGAGTTGGTCCCGCGTGCAAAAGGTTTCGGATGATCCATGATTTTTTGAAATGTTATCTTAAAACACCTAGGTTTTCCTGAAGTCTACAAGTGAACAACATTTTATTTCAAAACTTACGTGTCCGTGTTTGGGTTACAGAAGTCCAAATGTGTAAAAAGCTCAATGGTCTTATAGATTCAGAGCAAATTGTCTGTGACATACAGACAGAAAGACACCTGTCAGGTTCTATAAGAGTTGCTTTTTTGCATTCGAGCAACAAATATAACCAAGTCTTTACCATAGACCACAGCTAAACAGCTCCAATAGCTAGAATCCCATTGTACTAGAAGCTCATTATCTCTTCACTAATCTATATTTACCATTCCCAGGCACACTAAACCATTCGTGGGGCGAAGCGTCGCGCATGAGTCTGTTCCTGCCCTCGCACGCCGACAAGTTGCCCCGGGACGAAATGCTCGCCAAAGCCATGCTCGACGCCTGCGACGACTACATCTCTGTCTACCTTACTTAGTAAGTTGCATGTTTTATTATATGCGGCTAGCAGAATGTTTGAGCTAATAAAAGTGTCTAGACGTCGCCCTAAAACCAAATGATCATGCATAATACAACAAAACAGAACCCATGGGGCGAAGTGTCGCCCGTGAGCTGTTATTGCCCCCCCCCGTGCGGGCAAAACGCCCCAGGACGAAATGCCCACCAAAGCTAGTCGACGCTCTGTCCACCTCATTCAACAGTGGCATGTATTATTAAATACCATCTACCGGAATGTTTTAGCAAATTTAGTGTGTCACACCTTCGGTCTCTCGGTCAGAACGTATATCGCAGCGGTTTGGCAAACTTAGGTATTTTCCTGAAAAATCTCTTTGGTCCGTAAGGTGATCAAAAAATATTGGACAAGTAATTTTTCCTTGTCAAGTAAACAAGAAATTGCACACACTTTTCACCACCAAGTGACGTAAAGAGCCCCCACTCCAGTAGTGCGATTCTGTAATCGTGTCACTGTGTAATCTTAGGTGAAGTAAACTGTCATTTCATCTGTTTTACATAGTGGGAAGTTGACACAATAGACCAGTCGTTCTCATTCAACCTTGATTAAATGTATTGACGCTTATATATTAAAGCTCAGTTCACATTCACTTCATCTCAGTTTTCAGAACGAAATAAAAGTTACAGAATTGACTAGTCCATAACAAAAGCCACTATCCGCTCCCACCCTTTGTAAATGATTATTAATTTATAAAGTAAAAAAATACATGGCCAATTTTTTTTTTAACTGTCTTTCTGCCAAAATTAAATTATTATTATACCATCCAGGAAATTACCCTATTGAATATTTTATTAACTTGCAGTAGGTATCATCATAATGTCTTTAAGATTTGGCCTCTTGTTCAGAACGCACAACGTTGCGATATGCGGTGACGCAGGCATAATACTCTTTACACACATCCGGGCCGTACCCGACACGTTGATGGACCGCGACTCGTCACGTCATAGACACGTACGTGTGTGAACGATTCATACTGGTAAATTGATCAAATATTCACAAATCCTTGCATGCTTTAATTTGGGGCTTGAACAATAGTCGTTTAATGGTGATTGATTAACTCGAAATCATTGATTTTAGATAGTGTAGTTTTAGTTAGCACAGTGTTCTCTACTGGGCCTAGCTTTTTTAATCATATTGACAAAATAACATTATTTTTAAGTTTTACCAAAGATTTAATTAAGACTGCCTATACCTACGTATAACAAGTTTTAGTAAGTAAGGTTTAATATAATTTAATAATGCCAGTTCTAATCATATTACAAAAACACTGTTAGTAGTCACCGGATGATTGTTAAATGTGTAAGATTATAAATAAAGTGTTCCAAGTGTACAGTTGACAATTTATCGAAAGTTTACAATCTCTTAGGACATTTTATAATCTTACGAAGTTTGCCATTTTCCGCTGACATATTATATTCTACTTGACCATTATACAGGTTGGAAAGTTGATGCTACCAATATTTACTCAACTGCTAATAAGAAAATCCTGTATTTTCATAACAAAATTCCATAGGATAAACCATAAGGATCTAATTTCAATAGTAAATATCTGCAATTAAAGGAAGATTGAATTGTAAATTTCATTTCAGTAAAAATTGGTAACTACAATAGTTAGGGTTCTTTCTCAATTCTACCCTTTTTTATAAGGCCACGTTTCCACCTGCAAGTAACTCGCACACCTTCAAGTTGCATTACTATGGAGGTGTGCCCCCTAAAAACTGTCCTTGAACTTGCTTGCAGGTGGAAAAGCGGCCTTTGTGGCGACCTATAATTTATTATATTATCAAGAGGTTTACCAATACAGTTGGTCATACCTTAATTTTTTTTATATAGTAGGTACATAATTACAAGGTAATTTATTTACAAAGATTTTGACCAATTTCGCTCGAGTATATATGTATTTTTATCAACGAACTGAGACAGATACATGCTCACGTTTCCTATCAAAGTGACTTGAATTTTACATATCTGCCTAGGTATAATTACCTACATTTGACTATCAATCATTAAAATCCTTAGATAAAACGGTGACGGAAAAATGATAAAAGCAAATTGGAAAACGTTTAAAAATCAATCAATCATATTTAGACAGGAGCTTATGACAATTTCAACTTTATTTATAATTGAAGAATAAAATCATTAAAATTATCTTTAGAAGATAAAGATGAAAGTGTATTTTTTTATTTTACTATATCAATAAAGTACTTAGTGACAAATCTTAATTTTATATATTAGGCTTTTATTTTTCCCCCGTGTACCTACCTCTTATCTTGATAATATTGTATCAGTTTGGGAATGTTATGATTCACTTAAGCATATCATAATTACTGAAGTGTCTATATCTACCACCTGTTCGTTATTTTTGGGTTTTCCCCTAATAGTTTTCTCGCTCAAACCACGTGACATATGTATGAAATAACCAAAGCAATATGAAACCTTAGGCGTGATCAAATAACAAGCTATTGTAGCAGCATCAATGCCTATGATAAAGCTATGCTTAATGATAAAGAAAAACTAAGCTGTATGGCAACCAGAAGAACCATTACGCCATCTATCCTGCCAAAAGAACGAAATCCTGCATCGCGGTATTCAGAGTTTACCATGTGATTTGACCATAGACAAAACTCCGAATATCAACTATCGGGCAGTGCAGCCCACCGGACGCAACAACCATCCGGTAGGAGGATCCTCCCTTTTCTATGGAAGTTTGCAGGACTTTAGTCTCTGTACCGCAAACTTATATAATATTATTGCGTGAATACGCGATCGTCGCGTTCACCCGTCTACAGAGGGCTGCTTTCTGGTTTTGCCATACAAATGAACGCGACGATCGCGGTTTCGCGCGATAATCGCTATGCATGAAGACAACCTCTCCTCTATCGCTTACCATCGAGATCAAGGTCAGAAATGGTCTCCTCAGGAAAAAAATCCGTTGTATGCTGTGCAGTTTTCCGCAGTTTGATTGTTCAAACAATAGGATATTTGATATGAAAAAGAACGTAGGATTTAATACTCATATTGTCAATGTCATGCATACCTTTTATTTGCATGGTTACTGAATTTGAAAATGAAAACAATATATCTAGTTTTAATTTCCGCGAATATTAGTGGGTTGCAGGTATGCACCTCCCTCCCGCCCGCTATATTATGCACATGCGAGATTACTGGGCAAATGCAAGGATTTTAAGCACATGCAGGAAGGCAATGCAAAACCCAACACCATTACCGACACGTGTTTCGCCTCTCCACGAGGCATCCTCAGGGGACGTGTTGACTCGCTGACCGTTGAGTTGCGACTGAGCATTTAGTACAAGGCACCCCCCTTTTATACACTGCCACCGTTGGTTATTTGTGTACAACTACCCACAAACATTCGCAGTAAAGGGGAAGAAACCAAATTCGTCTGGTCATTCAACAGTGCAAAATTATTATTATTACTATGTTTAAAAATCTCTAATTGTTCTAAAACACACACAAACCAACGGTGGCAGTGTATAAAAGGGGGGTGCCTTGTACTAAATGCTCAGTCGCAACTCAACGGTCAGCGAGTCAACACGTCCCCTGAGGATGCCTCGTGGAGAGGCGAAACACGTGTCGGTAATGGTGTTGGGTTTTGCATTGCCTTCCTGCATGTGCTTAAAATCCTTGCATTTGCCCAGTAATCTCGCATGTGCATAATATAGCGGGCGGGAGGGAGGTGCATACCTGCAACCCACTAATATTCGCGGAAATTAAAACTAGATATATTGTTTTCATTTTCAAATTTAAAATGGATTTCCGCAAAGTAACGCCTGACTCAATCAATTTTTTTTTTTGGTTACTGAATGCCAATTATGTTTTATAATTTGGATTGTAAGTGACTGTGCTGTTAGTGTGCTTTTTCTAAATAAATAAGTAGATCCTTGACTATTGATTTGTTAGTATAATTTAATATTAGTACTTGATAGATATGATGTTTAATGAAAAACAAAATTACATTATTTACACATTTTATTCATCGTTTTTACAAAATAATACTTTTTTTTTAATCAACAAGTTTGAAGCAACATCTTTGTGATTTCCAGTTGACAGTGTTTTGTACTTATAAAATTATATTTTCAACACTATTTTACAAACAAATTACTTTAAATTATGTCGCATTAAGAGAGACTTAATTTTCTTTTGTTGATAAAATTAAACGACTCTGAATGCGACTGATAGAGCGCTAGTTTTAACATCACATAGTAAAAATAATTTAATTTATAAGTAGTGCCGATACCAATCCAGCCTTAGGATCATATAATCAAAAACTCCATACAAAATTATGTTGTTCTAATCTCACAATACAGCCAATTTTGTATGAAGTAGCAACAAAATGTTACAAAGGTATGCGACTGGTTGGTATCCACGTAATCATTGTTCTCGTTTCCCTACAAATACCTATTTATTGCGTCTAGAACATCTCTAAGAGTGAATTGCATACAAATATACGGTTTCCGCGCAGGAAATTCAACCTACAATCAAGTGGTTAAATTACATATTTGCATGGTAACCGAGCGCCTACCGAACAAATACACATTGTTTGTTTTAATTTTTCATGCAAATATGATATCTAACCAATTCACAATCGCTTCAATTTCCCTTAGCACATTGCCACACGCGTTTCAGCCCAGACAATGAAAATCGTACATGACTGCACCATAGGTACGCACTACGGCGGCCAGAGATAATGTCATGTACAATATATGATAAAACCTCTGACTTTATCTTATGGCAGTGCGACATACAGTTGATTTATTGTTTATGCAGTCGCCAAGTATAGTTTTACAAGATAAAAGTGGCTTTCAAGACTATTTTGAGCCAACTTTTTACTCTAATTTCAACAACAAAAGCCACATAGGGTGCGTGTACAATGTGTACATGGACTGCATTCCTACTGCGAGAGAGTGTGTTAGTACTAGTACTAGTACGAGCTTAACGAGTTTATAATGCTATATTCAAATTAGCCCACAGTACAGCCCAAAGTACTCTTGCACCATTGAGTACTTAATGAAAACGTGGTTACCTACTGGGCACATACTGTTTAGAGTTAACAATTGAATCTAAAAGAAGCTTACAGTAGGGATGCAGTTTTCATGTACCTGCCCCTAGTTTAACTGCGCTTAGAACCTGAGGGTTAGTACAAAAACATCGATTTTATTCATTATTATTACGAAACTATTTCGTTGACCGACAGGCTTATCTTTTTTAACCCATTTTAAAACTATTTTTTAGTAAATTGACACTGTGAATTTGAATTCTTAAAATGTATTTTTTAATTGGCCTGTTCGAAATAGCCCATAGTTACCTAGGTTTTAAAGAATGAACCAATGTGCACCAGATTTATATTTTAAGTATAGAAGAGGTATTGTCACAAATTTTCAACTTGTAAATAATTATAAAAGCCCGAATAAAGTTAAAAGGCTTCAAGGTCTTATCTCTTGGCCTAAAATAATTTGAGGCTGGCTGATATAATATCCTGACTCCTTAAGTTAGTTTAAGTCATGATCACAGACTCAGATTACGTTAGTTGAAATCTCGGTTTAAACAAACCTTTAAAATTACTTGTAGTTTTACTTCAAACAGTATTTTATAAGTAGTAGGTCAAAACATCTAATTTCAACATGTAACTCCTCGTTCTCGCTGTTACGTTAGATGTTAAGTCATTTCTATGCGTTCACAATTCATGATCCAATTATATCGACCATCATTATAAATTACATAAGGCAAAATGGCTGACACAGACAATCACAATGAACATTAATTATTATTATCTACAATTTCAACACTTAATGACATGCATTATTTTCCTTAAAATTATTCAAATAAAAACTAAGTGTTTCATTTTAAATTCTATACTAAATGCGCAGGCTCGCACTATTTCGCAGCTCTATATATATATGATTATATATTATATATTTTTAATTTCAATTAACCGCCAAAATATAAAATGGAACGACGAAACAAAATTTCAATTTTTTTTTCATAAATAAAGCTTTTTAAATGCGGATTATTTAAGATTACTGTTTTATTTTATTGTACTGTGTAATTAAAAGTAATTTAGCATACATAAAAGATCACAGACAAGAAGTACAAACAATTATTATTATATTTAAACGCACCCGGCGTTATTTAGAAGCATTTAAAATATATATTTAGTTATAATATTATTTAATCTATAACATTCACACTATGATAGAAAAATAAAGTTTGGCAATCTAATTTCTGGCCTTATTTATGGAACTTTCAGAATAGCCGAGCATATTTGGCAAACATTACATCAAAATTTTAACATTACTAAGTGTCATAATTGGGTCTAATGTTATCCAAAATAAGCACCTTTCTATTTCTTGCATCTTTTTGAATCAGTTCAGATTCCTCATATAAATAAATCTTTATGAGTATATCTAAACTGATTATTCCCGACTCCATCGATCTCTTTTACCGATATCTCAGCTATCCACTAAATATAAACGCTGATGGCGCCACTGTCGTAGCAACACAAAACAGTAGCCAGTAGGTTTTTAGAATGACTTTCAAATGCTTTCAAAACGGAGATAATAAATAATATTTGCACCAGTAAATCTCTTCAAATATACATTTCGATGCACAATCCAGTGTATTTAAATTTGCATTCTGAGTTTTATTGTAGGCTTAAAGCGCCGCTATAAAATTTTCCACTAATAAAAGTTATCAACTGTATTCAACCTTAGGGTAAGGTTGAATTTAGTTAATTACTTTTACTATAGGAAAAGTTTTAGATAAGTTCTTATATTTTTGGTACAATAAAATTACCAAAATAACTTGTGCTAAATATTAATTATCCTTTTTGGAACAGTCATAACGTGTTTTTTTTATCAAGCTTTCTCCTCTAGGATAGCGTAACCTTTCTTAAAAAGACAAAAAAAATATTCTTTGTAGGGAACTATGGCGCGGCGTCGTATTCTGTGTGCGGTTCCAATTAATTCCAATACATTTAAGTTAAAATCTTCTTCCATTATCATAATTACGTTTGCAGGCCGATAAACAATCTCATTATTAAATTCGATTTCTAAAATATTCCTCACCGATGATCATCATTTCAATCGTTCGTACATTATCTACATATATTTATACATACACACAAGTAGAAAATAACATTGTTTTTTCCTTTCATTGCTCGTTTCCGAGTAATTTCTCTTATGACAAGAGATTCAAACAAAGCGAATGTATCACATATTTCTTAGTTTGAATAATACGTTTGTCAGTGACGTTCAAAGAGAATGTAACGAAGTACAGAGGAGCTTTTAAACATAGAGCTTCCGAATAGGGTAGATAACAAAACAAAACCTAATTAGTCCATCAGATAGATTTCCAAAAAATCATTGGACAGATTTTTTTTTTCTTCTTTTTCACGTAAATAAAAAGCGAAGACGATACAGTGCTTTTAAAACTCGTGTGACGTCACTACGTGCTACAATTTTTGCCACGATGTGACATCACAAGCCCCCACCTTCTGATCTTTGACGCATTTTATTGATTTGATAAAGCAAAAAATACGTGTCCGAGGTTTTTACGATAATCTAACTGACGGACTAAATAGAACCATATATTTTTACCTAGGAATCTATATTAATATTATAAAAAGCTGAAGAGTTTGTTTGTTTGTTTAAACGCGCTAATCTCAGAAACAACTGGTTCGAATTGAAAAATTATTTTTCGGTTGAATAGACCGTTTATCGAGGAAGGCTTTAGGCTATATAACATCACGCTTAAGCCAATAGGAGCGGAGCAGCGATAAAGAATGTTTTAAAATCGGGGATTCCACGGGGACGAAGTCGCGGGCAGCAGCTAGTAATAAATATTGTTGGTGCACCCCAACACATTGACAAAACTCTTCTGCGACCGCCAGCTCCAGAAAACCTCGTTTCTCACTCACCAGTGCTTTGATACAATTTCTTTGAACGTCAGTGTACATTATATCCGTTAAGTCAAGAGATATAAAATTGTATGGCTTCTTCAAAAGTAATGTTTCGTATTTCTTGTCGTGTGAAATAGTTTTGTAGACAATTGAGACTACGATACCCGGCATAGATAAGTTATTTGCCTGGTAAATATCGGTAGGACTAAGATTAAGACGTTAGACGTTATGGTATGCTGATAGCAATATCTATACGAGAAATAAACGGTAGAAGTGTATACTTGAATGAATTGAACTGTGAATGTCTTGCTTCAGTGGCGTTAGTGCGAGTTTTATAACGCTCTCCATCTGGTCGCCGTAAACGTCAATTTGTATTGAAAGCGCCGTCTGGTGACAGAAAACGGAAAACCTTTTCTTTTTCTTTACAGTTTGACATAACGCACTCTCACGATGAAAGTGGCTTAACTCAACATTCCCGTTACTTATAATTTCGCATAGTTTAACACAAATAAGCTTTAAATAATTATTGAGCATAGACAAGGACTAATAATTTTAAAATACAATTTTTTGGTAAATTAAGTGGTTAAGTTAGGATTATCTTACCGATTTACCAGGTAAACTTAGAGATTCCTATTTATTTTCAATCTTTCCTCTGGCAGACAAGCCATTGTCATACCGACAAATTGAAGACGAAATACAAATTTATATCTCTAGTAATCCCATTATCGTTGAACAACACTATCTTAACAGTATCTATAAGAAATTTAGTTTCACACGTACAAGATAGCTTAGAATTGGTATGTCAAAATAGTTATTGCCTCAACTTTCTGCGCGTAAGATCAAATATCAAAATCCTTGCACTTTAGAAGGCAAATTCATGAACATGTTCAAATTCAATACAGCGTCAACAAAATTTAGGAAAATTTGAGCTGATTTTGCGACAGTTTGGGGTGCGAATATGAACGCTCCCTAAAGATAATTGCCTCCCTGATTAGCCGAGAAATTGTCCATGACTTCACGATTTGAGTAAATTTAGTTTGAAAGTTAGTTATGAAATGATCGATTAAATTGTCGGGTTTGAATTTATTTAAGTGAATATTACGTGTTTGGTTCAAGACGACCTATACTTAATCAGTTAAGCCAGTGTTGTTCTCACAGAGTCCAAAGATTCTTAAAATATATAAAAACAAGTGAGGTTGTCTAAGCTAAAATAACAATGTACAGTACATATTGTCACTTACACATAGGTACAAAACTAGGTGTTTATTCACCGGGGCCCATGATAAGAGCGGTCACTGCGAAAAACAGGAACACTACACCACCGATTATGGTTACTGTGAAAGAGAACAAAAATAAAAAAGTTGAAAAATTTAACAACACACAAGATAACAGGCAATTAAGCTTTTTTTACTAAGGCTGGTTACTCCTCAACCGGACAATCCTGTGGTGGCCTCAAATGAATTTTAGGCCCTCAACCAGGGCTAAAAACTACTTAAAAGCTAAATGACCGCTTCGCTAAGGGCATCCCCTGTGGGATACGGGCCTCGGCTTAACGGGGTCATTGAGGGAGGGCAGCAAGGGACAGGCTGGGTCTAGTTATTAGGTAAATAAGCAACTGTGTTCTTTATAAATTGTAAGATACTTTGTTGTCAATGTGCCCTTTTCCAACTTTTATAAACAAACGATATTATTACGTCTGGCCAAATTGATATAAGTTGGTTTGCAATAACCACAATTAAACAGTTGTACTTGTTGGTAGATATTTATAAATTTGGTCTTCCCATATGATTGCTTCCAATGGAACAAAAATTCCGATAAAAAAATAAAATAGTTTTGATGAAAACGTCTTGGAGAAAAGATTAGGAAACAAATACGTTACTATGAATGAAATGCCTTAGAAAAGGAGTAACATTATAAAATAAAAGTAAACAAAACATTCGCGTAAATCATCGTCTGCACAGCAAAATCCAAAAATAACTTTCATGGCACCCGGACGTTTGCCAAAGACGCAGACGTGCGTCATTGAAGCTTATATATTTTAACGGTTTTTCTTTGACATTTTTATTTTCATCAACATGGAATCCAGACGAAAATTTTATGCAGTATATCTCATAGCTTAGCAAACTTCTGTCCGTAGACAAAGGACCATTTCTTTGTGAGCTTTGGGCCATTGCATTGTATATAACTATATAGGATTCCTGTCCGCGAAATTAGACCATATTAAGGCAATTTTGAAATTCTGCAAAGGTAGATTGTTACCTATGTAGAAAACGGACCACAAACTCCATCTTAATTCGAAAGAAGAAAAAGATAGCAGAAAGCAACTCACCAGTCCTAACAGAAATCTTGGCGGCGACCATCCTGCCGCCTATCACAGCCAGTCCCGTGCACAGGGCATGGCCCAGGGACCCACCGACAACCACGCCGACCGCATGCTCCCTGGTCGCCAAAATGACCGTGGCCAGCTGCGACCGATCGCCCCATTCCGCGAGGAACGTCAGCGTAGCAGCTTGTAGAAGAACCTTTATAACGGCGTTTCGTTTCCGCCGCCGGTTTTCGACCTGTCCTTGTTCTAACATGTCTAGTGTTTCTTCTTTTTCTTCCTGAAATTTTTACAGATGGTTTAGTGGAGCGAAATTGTGTTGTAAGTCTGGTGAAGTGAGTCTCTCAAGATTGTTCGGTATATTGTAATTTAAAAGGTTTACAATATTGATGAAACTGCCACCATCATCCACACATTATCTTGATAACACATAAATGTCACGGTGAATCACGTTAGATAAAGGGTGACACACATGCATGTCACCCCTTTGTCTCTTTTTACTTCATTTCGGGGAAGAGTATTAATAAATAAAATATAATCAGTCTTGTTTCTTTGTAAAGGGGCCTTTTTCTTAATAGCCAATATATTCTCTATGACGTACATAATAAGGTTCGAATTTCTTTTATAGTCTTATTTCAATCATTCCCAAAACTGACTCTCCACTACAGAGAGAAAATTAAATATATTTACAGTAATACATACTATTCTATAGTTAGCCCACAAAAGGTACAGACTAACTGAAATTACAGACATGTAAATACAGATAAGTACAAGTACATGCTAAGCGAGACATGAGGCTGAAACGGCATAAACAATATTATTTGTGAATGGATTTACTAGAAAAACAAAAGTTTGCTTTGTTACAAAATATTGCAGTGTTCAAAGGTGACTAATTTTATGAGCATACTATTTTTTTTTAATCTTTCTAGTGTGGCTTTGGATTTTGTATAGTGAGAAAATTGTGTATTTCAGCCTTTAATTTGTACTACAGTAAAATTATTCACAAAATTGGGGATGAGGTGAAATCAACAATCAAAATGCATGAATAAATGTATACATTCCAGGCTTCAAATATGCAATAGATTTGTATGCAATAGTGGCAATAGTGCATTTTTGCATGACACATAATTAATTAATTTCTGGGCAAACTACTTTGACATTTTTGGATCCAAATATATTGTTCAAATATTTTTGTCATAAACTTTGTTAAAAAGTTCACTTTATACCCAAATATTTGAAGCCCAAAGCAAAAAAGCTGCCCCAGTAAAGTAAAATTCTTTGTATCATAGTGACCTAAAAAAACTCGGAGTCGAAGTCTTTTTTTTCTGGTCATATAAATTAACCAAATAATGAATGAAATACCAATTCGAGCTCTAAAGCCGGTATTACACAATCAAAAGTTTACTTATTCAATTTTTTAGTATTTGTTTGTGCAACGCCAGCCTGCACAACATTCTAATCAAATGCTGAATTCCTTTGCATAATCGGTTCAATGTATCTATAGAAGCCTTTGTCATACGAAATAATGATATGGTCTGTGCGTAACAGAACGAAAAAAAAAAGCTAAGGCTAAAAGAAAAAATAACTAGGTGTCATTCGTACTGCCAGGCATAATGACGTAAGATCACCCTCTGCGGTTCTGAAGCCGAGCTGCCCGCTACGGGCTCCCTTGGGGACGGTGGGGCACTCTCAATTCCTCTGGGGACCGAAGGCCCCGGGCTTTGGGAATCATCGGTCGCTACCGACGTCTGGTCGGGCGACTTCGATCGATCTTTTATCGCATCCTGCAGTGTCATACTTTTGAATCTCGAACTGGCAACTTAAGATCGAAAATTAGAACTCGATGATCAATTCGAAACCGTTATTGACAACGGTTAAAAAAACGGAATTGGCATGTAAAACGGAATCATCTTTACATAGTACTGGCAACTTTATATCTCGGTATTTAAAAAATCCCCTTCCCCTTTGTACACAAAAAATGGCGCTTCATGTGTGCCAGTTATAACTAGGTCAATAAAATAAAAATAAAGAAAGGAATTCAACATTTGCAGCTAGGTTAAGACTTTCAAGATTCTACAAATACTAAAATATCTCAAAAACACGACTTTATCTAATAAGCACAGGCCTGTATAAAGAAAGATTTCATCGGTGATACATTGTTGACTAAATTGACCTTCGTTTAAATAACGATTAGTGAGTTATTATTCGACCTCCTTCGCTACCGTCATTCTATTGTTTTTTAGAACCATTTCTTTAAGTGTAATCTGAAGAGGAATGACTTTGAAATAGAAACCACTCGACCGAAGTATTCAAGAAGGTAAATCAGTTTAGTAAGTTTTATTCTTAGTAAAAGTTTTCCTCATTGTCACCCCTTAAAAGTTTAATTTCCAAAAACCCCTTCTTAGTGCTCACCTACATCATAAAAGGCAGCCTTGTGCGAATTTCATGCGTCGACATGTGTGTCAGTCAGTTATACTTTTATCTTATTTTAGATAACATGTTTGCATATTTTTTTACTTGTGGCAATAAAAGATGTAGGTTTGCTTGATAATTTTCATAGATGCATAGATAAACAATATAATTTTATTTTGATATAGATCATGTAGGATAACAAACATATCAAGATAGTTTAAAGGATAAAATTTTACAGTGTGTCGTGAGGCGATAACATGGTTTTAAACTGACGTATCAGATTTTAAAGTATAGATACAAAACAGTAGGTAAGTAACAGTAAGATATGCCAATGACAAGAACTACAATAATAGGAACTGCCCGTATAAAGTGACCCTTTTAAAGTAACAAAAACACTGGAGACAAAAGTACTTATTTAAAAAAACTTTTTACAAAAAAATACAACCGACTTTTACACAAAAAATCAAAAAAGTGCAAAATAACTTTAATTTCGGAACTCGGTGTTTGTGGTTGCTTTTTTGTTTTTTGAACACCGACTTCCGAAATTAAAGTTATTTTGCACTTTTTTTGATTTTTTGTGTAAAAGTCGGTTGTATTTTTTTGTAAAAAGTTTTTTATTTTTCACTTTTTAGTGGTACCTACATCCCCTCCCCTCCCCCCACCTAAACGAACCAATCACATTGGTGTAAAAAAACGTACTGCTCCTTTGCAGAGTAAACTAAGAGGTCGTCAATGTAGACAATGTACATATTTTTTTTAGATTTTTCGAAAACCTCTTGGTCGATTTCGATAAAATTTTAATGGGACCATTTGGGAAGTATACCCTTTCCAACAAAAAAAAGAATTTTTCAAATCGGTTGACAAACGACGGAGTTATGCGCGAACAAACATAAAAAAAAAAATACAAACATCCGAATTGAGAACCTCCTCCTTTTTTAGAAGTCGGTTAAAAAGTAAAATAAAATGAAGACATGCTTTGACTGCACAAATGCCGTTATTTGAAAGTACTTAGTTTTATGTAAGTAATGTAAGTTGGAGTAATAAGATCAAGAAATAATTTATTTGCAGTCGCAGTATGTTTTAATTTTATATTCATCTTAAATTAAATAAGTACTTCTGTTATTCGAGGCAGTTCCTATTACCTATTCAAATTCGTCCGCACATCAGGATAGCCTTTTTTCAACTTTGTTAGGATCGGCTCCCAGTCTAACCGGATGCAGTTCAGTACAAACATTTTAGACAGAGTTTAGAGTATTTAAAAGGGATAACATGAAACTAGCATGAGACGGGCCCAATTTTCTGGCCATTTTAACCACGATCGCTCGTTATTTTAATACATACATATTTATATTAAAATAATGGTGTATTTCGCTGCAGTAAAATAAACGTTGTGAAATTGAAAGTGTCAAAGTGTGAAGCTATAATAGCCATTACCACTGATCGCTTAGACATGGCAACTATTACTATTTCCTATAATCCATTATATGCGCAAAAAGTAACAGTGACTTGAAACTACTTTTACGCAATGAATTATTTGGTTACTTTTTTAACCAATCAAGAGCTTGCTTAGGAAAAGCAAATATGTATTGCTTTACTGGATATAGTTTTGTATGGGAACAGTAAAACCTGTGTCTGATTTGAACAACACAATAAAAATCATTTCTAGTGTAATAAATATATCCGTATCCGTTCCGTCCGCATTTATAGTATTTATTTCTTGTTCTTTTTTTTGTAAAATACACTACTGCAAGTATAAAACGTGAAAGATAACACAACTTATTGTATAAATGAGTATCTAATTAAAATGGCAATTGGTACAAAACGAATCGATTAAATAACGATTAATCAACGATTATAAAAATTATATCGGCATCTCTGATAGGATTTAGATTTAACAAATACCGCAAATTCGATAAGCGTGAGAATCCAGCATTCTGATTTCAGATTTTCCTAATTGTCTGATATTTTTAATACAGAAAATAATCGGTAATTAAATTTAATAATCTTTATTTGCAACATTAGGAAAACCATTGTGGTTTTCCTAATGTTGCAAATAAAGATCTTAATATCCGGCTACGAAACTGAATGAAATATTTGTGTTTTTATGCAGATTCAGAATGGATTCAATAATAGAAACGAATATTGACATAAAAAACTAATTTTCGACTCTGACTAACTGGTTTTATGTTAGTGATAAATGACTCTCTATCCGTCGAGGTCTTTAGCGCATCACAAGTAAGCAAGTAATCTATTTGGCAAATTTAAAAATATGTTTCATTACCTACTTCGGCTATTGTCATAAAACTTGATTCCAACGAAAAAGGGGAAGGAGATTTCAGTGAAAATAAGTAAATAAAAATAACTATAATTTTTGGACAGTCCTTTTATAACTGCTTAAAGAAGAAAATTATGAACTACTTCAGTTATAAATCTACGTATTCCATTACAACTCGAAGGCTCTCTCAATTGATCGGTTACTCGAACGAGATAATCGCTCACACCGAAAATCACCTTTAATAACCTAAATTAAAATAAAGAACACGTACCTGGTCTTCTCTTCTTTTCAATTCACTCTGTACTTCTTCTAATTCTTCTTGCCCTTCATTGGGGTCCATTTTCCAACCATCCCTCAACATCTTAATACCGAATATCGCGAAGAGGGCAGCACTGGCGTAGTGCGTGTAAACTCTAGGTATGACGGTCGCTATCCATCCGAAAGCTGCTGACAATATTGTCATGAAGACTAATGCTGATATGGCTCCGGCGAAGACTACAACTCTAGGGTGTTTCATTGCCATGATTGCAGCTATGAAGAAGGTTTTGTCTCCTAGCTCCGAGACTATGACCACGGAGAGAGACGCGAGGAAACCTTGCAAGAAACTGCCCTGGACCGCTGCACGCTGGAAAGAAAGAAATGGAGTCATGTTAAAAATGTTCTTAGAGATGTAAGTACAATAATCCTCCCGAGCGAATTCCGATCACGGTGGCCAATCTCAATGGAGATATTTTAGTGCACAAGTGTGCGCAAACGCAGGTGCACTCTGTTCCTTTACCGAGATAGTTCGATAGGATGGCAATCTGTCGCTACCGGGTCCAGTATGTATACTGTACAATAGGAAAGAAAAGAAAGACTTTATTTACGTCAAGCATGACGCATATTTTTTCGCGACTGTTTTCGCGACTCCGCGCTGCGCCTCAGAAATGTTTGCCGAGGCACAGACGGCTTTCAAGCCATTATACGAAAAAAAAAAAACTGCTTTGCTGCTGTGCAGAGTGCGTAGTCTTTTCAAGTGGTCAACTATATCCTGAGAGCTGTGGCGGCGAGTTTTACTCCAAATATGAAGCAATTTGTGTGGAAGAGATTAGGTAGGAAACATATTTTCGTGTCTGGTCATACTGTGTTTTAATTATAGTTACTATTTTTATATCAATGTTACTAACACTAGAATTTAAGCTGCTTGTAATACTAACAAAATATGAATCACTGTTTTTCGAAATAAATTTAATTGAATTCAATAGGAAGATGTAGTACGCTTAGTGTTAAGATGGTTTGTGTCCATCCTCAAATCTAGGAAAACAAACAAGAACTTGCTTTCTATAAAATAGATTTTAGTATTAGCAGTAACGATATGCATCAGTTTTGAATCAAAATCAAAGTTGAAATTTTTAAATTGACCATCGTTTGACAATATGGTATTTGGATCCTAAGTTCTATTTTTAAAACACTTAAACACGAGCCGTATGTAAACAAGTTATGTTAACACTCCCTTTAGCGTATAATGTAGACTCATTGGCATAAATGGGTATATCTGGCCCGTCAGACGACTTTGGCGAAGAATTTGTAGTGCAATAGAAAGTTATCTTAACTCTCCAGGACTTCTAGACCCAGACCGGTTTATTGCGACGTTCTAATTTTAGTTTTTTTTTATACCTGATGCAATGGGCTATCGCGGGTATTTAATGCCTACTGCTTAAAATTTCCTATTTTTAAGCTTACGTTAGCTACGATAGAGCCTTCTTTTGGAGATCAAATACATTTTTTAGGCAACGAAAATTGCCGACCGTTATTGCCGTCCAGTATGTAGGGCCTAATTTTTGACGATATGACATTTGTAAACGAGATTTATACGTCCTCGTAATCGTATCGTTCTCATAACTTTGGCGAAATGACCAATTATGAATCGAGTCCAAACAGCAACCAACCAGATATAATTCCGAATATGCCTATATTCAAACCAAAATTAGCGTAGATAGAGCGGCTAGCGACCATAAGCCGTACAAGATCACGTGTTGAACATAATACGTTCATAGTAAACTATACTAAGACTGTCCACAAGTCAGCTTTGCGTAAAGAGACTAATTAATTCACCAATCATATAAGTGCAGTGACGCAACTTTATAGACTCGTGCCAGAGTAGATATCGGCAACATGGTGACACAATTGAATTTATTGGTCTCGTTTGTAATCAATGGGACTCTTGGGTGTCGTAGGTGATGCAAAATGTACAGCTATGGGAACTTGGGAAAGCGGTACTAATCAATCCATCAGTATTATTGTTTAATTGGATGAATACTTGTCCCATTTATTCAGCTTATTAAGGAACATCTACCAGCGGATACGTCCGTGTGAAAGTCGATAATTAATCCAAGGAAACATACTCCCGGGATAAATCATCCTATGTTTTATCCCAGGACATGTGTCTACCCCTGTGCTAAATTTTATCCAAATCTGCACAGCCGTTATGACGTGCAGACTTAACAAACAGACAGAGTTACTTTCGCATTCAATTAGTATGGATAACATTTTAGTCTGTGGCCTTTGTGAAAGAATGATTGGATTGATCTCTCTGCAAGTTCGACGTTCGGCGAACGATGAAAAAATTGGCTTAAGCGGGTCTGGATTCATAATCCAGTCTTGCAGAAAGCCTTCCCATTTCGCCAAAGGCTTCAACCAAGACTGCTGTGTTTGAGCTAACATCACGAGCCAATAGACTCCTCGTGCACTAACAATAACACACGCTAAAATATTGACACACAATATCTACTGCTCCCGTGTTTAAATCTGATTGTTTCAGTCAACGTAAAATAATTTCATTCTCCCTTTGTTACATAAGTATCATATAAACGGAAAATTGTTTGATAAATACACATTATAATACATTTCTTGTGTGCTTTCTTCAACAACTTCCACGTTTGCTCACATAATTGCCATATATGTACAATTGTACATATTTCTTCCTTATTGCTAATATGATTGGCCGTTATTTTTAGCACTAGTGTGACTCTTTCGTCTTCTCAATATCTCTAATTAAATCTATGACGAAGTACCAGCTGGCTCTCAAAAATGCTTCCCGTTGGTTTGTCTCATCTGCAGAGATTGGTACGCTTTTCTGTTCATGTCTCTTTTTATAGCTTTAGTCGGAAAACGATCTTAGCTTCTTTCTAATCTTATTTTATTCGCTGTTATAATCTAAACTGCTAAACCTGCCAATATTGCGGGATTGTTCGAAAGAAAAACAGCGGCCTTAGAGAACGCAATGGGCAGTAGAAGGAACTCGGGTGTGTTTTGAGTCAGACACTCCCTTTCCACTCCGAAGGATTAACTCTATGATTTCCAGTTCATTAAAAATGTCCTTGGTAATAACCCTATTAATGCTGGAACCTCTAAAGCGTAAATAAACCTTTTCCAGTAGCTCGATTTAACTGCCACCCGGACAAGACACTCACGGAGTTATGCATGAGAGCTCAAATTAGTTTCAGCATTTTTAAGGCCAATCTTAGTTTAAAAACGGACGCGGAAAACTACCGGATATCATTTTTTTTTATATCTCTCACAGAAATATGAGGTTACTCGCATTCTTAATAATCTTATTTTATATTTGCACGTACTGCTTCTAAGTTTATGGTTGATAACGTTTAAATTGCCGTGCACTAAAATGATAGCACTATCTATACTTATAATAAATCTGTAGAGAGGTCAATTCTGTACAAGGAATATATTTTCAAAATAACTATCAGGGGGTGATTAGTGATCGATACTGGTGCCAAAAATGCAATCAGTAAAATTTTTGTCTGTCTGTCTGTCTTTCTGTCTGTCTGTCTGTCTGTCTGTCTGTCTGTATGTTCTTTATAGAAACAAAAACTACTCGACCGATTTTAACGAAACTTGGTGCAATTATTCTTCATACTCCTGGGCAGGTTATAGTATACTTTTCATCACGCTACAATCAATAGGAGCAGAGCAGTGAAGGAAAATGTTGGGAAAACGGAAGAATTTACTCCATTTTTTAAGCTTCCGTCGCGTGTGTAGCCTTAATGGTTAAAGTTACATAGAAATTATGTATTACGGAAATGTTCTACATAAAATTATCTATAAAATATCCCGAAACAGCATGTCTATCTTTTGTCAATTGTAAAGCGATCGGGCTGAGAGTTTCAAAATCGGGGGTAAAGTAACTATTCCACGCGGACGAAGTCGCTGGCAGAAGCTAGTTTAATATAATATAATAATTAACACTGCAATTAATACCATTCTTAATTATTATATATAGCATAGTACGAATAGATTCTACTTTTTAATTCACTGCCCGACTCCGTGACACTTCAAAAGTGCCTGTTAATGATTTAATTAATAAAGTGCATTGAATTTACAAGCCGTACTAAAAATAAAAGACAAGCTGTGAGCGGCATATCATATTTGCAATTAATTGGAAACTTATTCTCACTAACGTCAAACTATAGCAACAATCCAACTGAAGGTCAAATCGGATGCACACCATCGTTACGCAAATCTGGCACTACTTCAAACCATGCGTTTTCTTAATTTCACACATGTTATTATTTGTTGATAGTATTCTCTTGGCAGCTCGTGGCTAAAGAATAGTAGCCGCACGGGTCGATCTTCAAGGTTAAGCAACGCTTTCCAAGATTGGTCTGTGGATGGGTGACCATCTTAACATACAGAGTTTCCTCCGTGCCTTGGAAAGCACGTTAAGCCGTTGGTCCCGGCTGTCATTTGTGGATCTTTGGCAGTCGTTACGGATTGTCAGAAGTCAGTAAATCTGACGCCAGTCATGCCAAGAAGTACCGTGTTACCCATTTAATGGGTTGTGGAGGTCTGGTAGGCAGCCGCTCCACGTTAAATACAGTATTCAGCTGAATCCGGTATGACTGGAAGCCGACCCCAATATAATTGAGAAAAGGCAAGGCAGATGATGATTCTCTTGGCAGCCTATCTTGGATGAGGATATAAATAGCGCAATCTTTAGTGATTCAATAATGGATAGTAATTGTTGATGATATTATATAATCATCACCGTTGTTCCATATTTATATATAGTTTGCCTTTACTATAAATTGCCGCAGCTGATGTTAGCCACGTTCCTCCGATGTTAACTTCAAGTAATTGTTACACTGTTTTTCTTTAATATTTAAGCATTGTGTACTTTATAAGAAATCAGTGTTAATAATTGTTGATGAAGCATGACAAGAAATAAATAAAAACAGTATCGCATAATTTACTTGAATGGTAGACACGTGTATTTTCAGTAGGTATGAATGTCAACTGGGGTAGTGTCAAACAAATATACATAAATTGCGACAGCGATGTCATAATTTGTACAGTCAACACAAAAGAGATAAGTCTGCAGGCTACTTTGTGGGCAGCTTGATACGCTGTGCTGAATAGTAAAGTTTTGCGGAAGGATACTAATGTGAATGAAAAAGGATGGATAAATGCACTTTCAATAACACGTATACAATTTTTATTACATAATGTTATAGAAATTGTTATGGATAGTTAAAAATTACATTGGAAGTGTAAACTTTTTACTGATTGTTTCTTTTGTTTTACTGTATAACTAATGTATACCCAGTTTGATGGTTAGGTAATTTAGAAAAAAATATCTTTCACATATTTTTTGAATGTCTGATTATAAGATATTTTAGAAAATGTGACAATGTATGTATGTATATTATTGCTCCTGACTGTACAACATCAAATATGCTGTTTGATAGCAATAGTACATGCGATGTAAAGGAAAATATCGCTTTTCACGAGCTTTACTGACATTGTTAATTTGTAAACATTACGTATGTAATTTATTACAATGCATAGCAACACAATTTATTAAACCTAATATGTAATTACAAAACGTTTAATTACATTGCTATTGATGAAATCAGATAAGAGATAAGTACAACGTTTTTATTTACAATGATAACCATATTCGTAACTATTGTGAAGAAGTTTACATATCAGCATACCTTTGTTTTAGGTTTTTTTTTTTTTTTTTTTTATTAAATAATTTATTTATTTTTCGAAAAATTATAACTATATATACATTTAAAATTAAAAAAAAACACTAAACTAACTAAAACTAAAAATAGTTAAAAAATGGCGTCGAAAAATTCCTCCGCATCGCTGGCCACTGGTAATGTACCCAAAAGGCTGGCAGCATTACCACGTTGTATGGCAATGCTTATCCTTTGTCCAAGGTAAAAGCCAGCCCTTGGGTCACGCGAAGTGTCAACTAAACGTTTTGACAAATCTTTATATAAGTTGTGAGCACTAGGACCCCACGACCCGAGAGTTTCAACCCCAAACGGCTCGAAAATATAACTACCAATAAGGTTATTATATTTCCGCCGCTTGAGGTTCTCCGCAGCCGCAGCGGCAGCGCCAGCACAACACGATGAGCTAGGAAGATGGGATGGCGCAAGAGTATCGACGCAAGTAGCATCCCACACTAAAGGCCTACCCATCTTCCATGGAAATAACGACATGCCGTCTGGTCTCTTACCATCGTCGCGTGCCAGGCCATTAGGTTCTAATACAGCCGGAACGCCGACGGTGACAAGAGCACGACGGATGATGTCGTTAAGGTTCCCGTGCCGCGCTATGCGACCCGCACTACGGCTGCATGACAGGCCGTGGTGTCCAAGGCTGTTGACAACTTCGCCACAGTAGCAGCGATGAGGAGAACAACAAGGAGCGCCAAGACGTAGGGAGGCAGCGAGGCGGAAAGTAGTATCGTCGAGCAAGGTGCCTATGTTCGACGACGGTAGTGCGTGAAGCCAGAGTCCCGACTCCCACTGACCCACAGCCAGCAGGCGCGCACGCTCAGCAGCAGTGACAGATGTAGCCATCAGGTTATTTTGAATCACTCTGCAGAGTGGCTCGTCCCACCGTCTCTGGGACAATGGATAGTCGGGCGAATTTAGATTCGGGCAAATGAGTTTCCAAGTATCCACAGCCTCAGTGAAGTACGGCACATCAAAATCAGTCAGTGAGGAAGATAAGATATTCCTGACTAATTTCTCAGTGCCATGAACCGAAGATATGAATGCCGGTAAACTGATACTAGTAATTTTGCGGACGCCGAGGCCCCCCATACGGATGGGGAGAGTAGCTTGAGCCCAAGCTCGGTCGTCCAAGGCCACATTTAAAAGAGAAGTAAGTGTGTGACGGATGATTTGGTCCATTTTTTCCAAAAGGTGAGGGTGCTTCCATAAGTGGGAAGCACGAAGAAAGTATGTTAATTTAGGACCAAAACAGCAGTAACGAATTAACGTGATTGCCGAATGCATGTTAATTTGAAGTAATCTTTCTGAAATGTCATTGAAATTTTGTATTTTTTCGTCAACGAAATTGGGGAAGGATTGCTCAAAAATTGGAGACCCAAGGAGGTGAAGAGAGCTTTTTTCAATAAGTTTAATTTCTGGAGCTATTGCGTTAAATTTCGGAAGTGTTAGATGTCTGTCGGTACTGTCAGATAAGAATAGTTCACACTTCGAAAGGTTGAGATTTAGACCTATAGAATGGAGTTTATTTTTTAAAAATTGCAAGTCATCTAAAACCGTGTCTACATCACCTCCTAGAGTACCATCATCTAGATACCAAACATTAAATTTGGAATTTAGTTGTCGAATGATTGGGTGAATGGCTAAACTAAAGATCACTGGCCCGAGGGGGTCGCCTTGTTGGCAGCCAACAGCGGATTCCAAAAGGTTGTCCCGATATAGTAATTTGGATGGATATCTGTAACATTGCCAAAGAAAACTAAAAATTTGTGGTACTTCTTTTTTAGTTTCTGCCAGCAAGGTGTCCCTATTGACTGAATTGAACGCATTTTTGATGTCAACCTTCAGGATGACCTCTCCTTTACCAGAATTTAGATAGGTCGACAACGCGTGTACGGCAGCCTCACAGCCCCCTTTGGAGCCATAACCTAGCTGCAGGGGCTGAAATTTTTTCGAAATGTCCTCACTATAAAATTTACAACAGATCTTGGCTGCCAAACGACGGTATGTAGTCCCCACGGCAATTGGACGAATGCCGCCATCCCTCTTGCGCAAGGCACATAAATTGGCCCCGTACAAAACGTCGGTGACGGCCTCGTCCACCTTTCCCGAGAGCATGAGATTAATCAAAGCCGTAAGCTCCTTCAAGAGTAACTCACCAGATTCCCCGGCGCCTGAACAAATGAGGTCCTTCAGGTGCTGAGGACTTAGGCCGTCGAGGCCACCAGCAGAGCCACTCCGAAAGGAGCACACGGCTGTGACTATCTCTCGACCTGTAACGGTGAGGGTATGAATGTCCGAATCAGGGGGGTCGGGAAAAGAAAGGTCACTCGATGGGGCAGGGTGTTTGCTCTCCAGAGCTGCGAGAGTATCCGGAGAACACGGTGCCACCACATCGCTACTAAAAAGAATCCTGGCTGCTCCGCTAATGTCACCTTCCCCTAATTTTGATTCAACCAGATGGTAAATACCTCTTGATGAGGTAAACCTCTGCGTTGATAATTTTGAGTCCAAATTATAAGCCGAAATATTGCAATTCTCCTTAATTTGTGCAGTTAGAGTCTTTTTAGTTGCTAAATTTTTTTGAACGTGTAAAATTCTGTAAGGGAAGGTGAGAAGTTGTTCCCAGGCACTCTGTGAGTTCTCGCGGGCGGCGAGGCGAACGCATCCCGCTAAGTACTGCGCCACTAAAGGTCTAGCGCCTCGGGGGATACGCTTTAAAACTGGAACAGAGTTTTTGAATTTTGACAGGGTTTTCCAAAACGGGTCAAAAGTGGAAGTAGCTGGTGGAGTAGGTGTGGTGGTAATTATGGGGTCAGAGGTGAATGCATTTTGGGGTTTGTGTGCCTTCCCAATGTGCACACTCAGACCCCGCTTACCTTTAAAAAATCGTGCCTGGGTGCACAGAGGACACCTCTCCAGGATGTTTAGCGATGTTGAAGGTTGAAAAGGTTGTTCCGTTTTAGGTTAGTTAATTAAAATGATGGCGATTGAACGTGCAGAAAAATAGTTTCTTAATGCCATGCCTATTACTAAATGCTTTTACATACATACATATGTAGGTCACTACAAAACCAAAATATTTTAGATTCTTTCATTTTCATAAAATCAGCAAGAATGTTGAGTTTTCGAGAAATTTGAATTAGGGGCAGATGCTTCTAAATCATCGCAGCCCATTAGTGAAACAATCAAAGATGTAAAAACGTTGTCACGGCCAGGGCCCCAAGTCTGTAGTAGTAGGGTACTGATCAAAGGAAGTGTCAAAATTTTAGCAGATTACTGAATACGTCTGTCGTTCATGTCATTATGTAGATACGAGATTACCATTCTATGCCATTTCTTTCAATGAAGTGTCAGTGGTTGACCATTGGTAAGTCATAATAACGCTTTTATAGTAGATTACGAAACTTGTGAAAATCGACCATTATGTAATCAAGAATACACCATACTGACACTATTGTAATAGCAGACTTGGTGCCCTGGACACCGTCTTAAAATGATTATATCACATGAGTCACCGAACGTTCTGGAAATCTTAAGCCAATTCCTGAAAAATCACTGACACACCTGGCTATACTTCGAGCTACAGAACGCGTCATTACGTTAAACTTGCGAAGTAGGTGCCTCTATAATAATCAAGCAGTGAACACTACGCAGAACCGTATGGTGACCAACGTTTTTACTAGCGAGAATCGCGTTTACGTGGATCCATAATATAGTACACTTACCTACGTCCATTATTCAAAAAACTATGTACCTACTTTAAAAAAACACATTTACATTTCAGTATCATACTACATCATCAGTCCATATATTACAAAGTCCTCCACCGCGTCTGGCAACCTGTACGCGATAAACTCAAAAAAAGGCGAATGGATTTTCATGATTTCACCAATGGACGGCTAGTGATTCATGAGAAAGATTGGCTGAAATATGTCGAAGCTTGTTAAAGACTGAGGAAGTTGGTGAACATGTCGGAAAAGTCATGCCGACTTCCCGGGAGCTTATACTCAAATGCTCTGCTAACCGTGCGAAGTCGGGATAGGTTGCTAGTATTAAATAAAATGTAATAGTATTTCCACAGCGTATTCATGTCATAAAACCATGTTAGTAAATATTATACTTTATTATTGTTTACCGACATAGCATGTTGCTGGCTTGTAAAGAAGCCATATCCGCTTATTTACATAACTCCACGTGACATTGACATCGGGTAATGTCGCCAAAATTATTTATTTATAGTCTCTGATCACGGATCAACGAACACGGATTGACAACTTGTACACCTACACGGCAAAATAGTTAAATATGCAGGCAACCGTTCGCAAACTTTGCTGTTAGTTCGACCTCGTGTACCCCAGCCCTTAGCAACCCTTCGTTTCTAAAAACAATGAGATTTGTAGTATTTTAAAAACGTTCTCATGCTGCTGAAGGGACTTACGAGTATAACTGTTATCAGAGAGCTCCTATTCATAGATACAAGATTACATTTATCAAAAAATCCTCTTTGATAAGAAACTTTATTGAGTTCTAATGATGACTGCTGTAATTCAGACACTTTGGTAAGCGGATAAAGACAATTTGTGAACAAAACTGAAGACTGATGTCAACAGGGAGATGATGAAGAATCGTGACACAAAAATTATAGGTTCACGGCATACACTGAAAGAGCTAAACCAAAATAACAAACTGATGATCAGTCACAGGAAGATTTTACTTACTCGTAACTAATAAAATATCGATTGCATTCTTATCGAAGCTCGCGTCATTGCCCGATTAGAATTTTGACAATATCGAGACAGCATCATATCGCCCAAAACTATATCTATTGACGTGACATTGTTTAGGCCGGCAAAAAGATGAATGCATGCCTTTTCGATAAAAAATTAAATTCGTTTCTTCAAACTCCCCCAAGTTTGAAGAAACAACGTAAGATGGACACTATACAAGGCCAGTCGATAGCTTTGAAACTTGAAAAAAAGTTATCTAAGCTCTTCTAAAAATATTAAAAAATTAAATATTTTTATAGTAGATTATAGGCTAAGAAAACTGAAGGAGTGGTTGAAAGGCAAATTTCCCAGGCCCCCAAGGTGTGCAAAAGTTGGGGCCCACCACTGCCAGTGCTTGCCAAGGTTGCGAATTGATCAAAAGACTTACCGCGGTCCTGAGACGCAAATTGCAAACTGGGTTTTAGTCAGTAAGAACCTAAAATCCTTCGCTTCCCACTTCGCCCAAAGCGGAAAACGTCATTTGATGATTTCCCATATCAATAAAAAGGTAGATAAACGTTAGTCAAATGAATGATTAATCTCGAGACTATTGGTAAGCACGCACCAAATCTAATAACAGTAAATATTTATGGTTACCATCATGCCAATGTCGAATAAAACATGTTGTTATAGATATAGATATTGAGAAACATTTGACTGACGTCAATCTCAAACGATTCGAGTTTGATGTCTATACAAGTAATAAGTACCAACCATGCAACTAAACCAACCACCAACCAACCTAATAACCGGTTGGTTTAACTTTACATAATTTAAGTTTGCCATTGGCGCACGTTAAAGTACATGAAGATCAAAGCAAAAGCGAAACGTCGGTCTACTGTAACAAGTCCTCCGAAAATAAGAAAATATGCAAATAAGATGAATATATCTTACTCCATATGTATATTTTACTACTATTATACATGTAAAACTTTGGATAGATGGATGTTACTCAATCATGCCAGAAAGGTTGAACGATTCTTGACGAAAATTGGCACAGAGATAGATTATAGTCTGGACTAGTTCATAGGCTTCTTTTTAACCCGAGACTATGTTCCCTTGCGAGAATTTCCGAGATTCACGCGGGCGAAGCCGCTTACTGAGGCTAGTATATACTAATATTATAAAGAGGAAAGATTTGATTATTTATTTGTTTGTTTACATTGAATCGATTTGAAAAATTCTTTAACTTTTGAGAAGCTACACTATCCCCTATATTTTATCCCCGTGCTCCCACGGGAACGGAAACTACGCGTGTTAAACCACGGGATGCTACTAGTTGCATATAATTTGCGCTGTAATTCAGCGCTTATGCTAACACAAAACCAGAATGACCCCTTAAATGACCTTCGGCCGAGGTCACGCAAGCAGTGAAATTCGTCCGATTAAAGATAATGGTTCGGAAAAAGCCAGTGAAATGGTTGCGTTCGCGAATTCGTGATACCTTCGAATATTGTTAGTTGAACGAAATTCCGGCTAAAGTAAATTAAATTAAAGGTATGCATATTTTCATTAATGGTATTGGTCTGGTTATTTTTTTGGACGTTTTAAAAGGTTTAGGTCGTTGAACTAAGAATTCTCGAAACATCATTTACATTTGAGATTTTATTGTTTGTCATGAATGCTCAAATTTTTTATTTTTAACTGTAAAGTTATGCTTTTGTTGTTAAGAATTCATGGAGTTTAATTTTTTTTTCTGGCCATGAAACATACCTACATATGTATGACCTCGAGGACATACATATGTGATATGATAGATTCCTGGCGCGATATCGTGAGCCGACAGGTTAACTAATATTAATATTTAAGTGTTCGAGATTGCGCTACTCAATTAACTACTTCCTTTTAATTGCAACCAAAGCACGTGTATAACACGTAACTAAGAAGGCTGGAAATAGTGTTAACAGTGCACCTATTTTAAATGTTCATCCATTGTTCAACTGTAGAATAGATCATGTGCATGCACATGCATACATATCTATTCTTTACAAAAGAAAGTCACCAATTTTTTTTTTTTTTTATCAACACGATTTCCATCATCTGCCTAGCGCCTTTTCCCAATTATTGTATATTGGGGTCGGCTCCCAATCGAACTGGACTCAGCTGAATACCAGTATTTTACCACCATGATTTGTTTCAGGTAAAAAAAATCGACATCTCTCTTTCGCTCGCATGGCTGTTTCTTTTTTTCTACTATTTAAGATTTTTCTTTTTGCATGAACTAATAGGTACATAACGTCTTAAAAAAAATGGATCAAAAAGCAAACAGGCTTTAATAAATGTTACATAACGATTGAAATTATAAATCACGTGTTAGAACCGCAAACCTATACAAAACAATCTACACTATATCCATTATTGCTTGATATTTCTTACAACATAGTCTTCATTGGCAAACCAATCGATTCGACAAAAATCATTGACACAGGGCATGGTGAAAGACGCTTATGTAACCGAGTATCTTGCAATATGCTAACCTATATCTATGTATGTATAAAAGGGAAACTGACTGGCATATCAACACACAGCTAAAACTACTGTAACTAGAAATATGAAATTTTGCTCAAGACTACCTTTAATAGCCGCGACCTCCTCTACGAGAGGAAGAGGGCTCTAATCCACCACGCGATCCCGAAATTTGAAGACATCCATCAAACAGTGCACATGCCTATTTCCTCACGATGTTATCCTCCAAAACAGGGAAACAAGATGATACAAATTTCGCCAACTGCCTGGGTTCGAATACTTATTTCATTTGATCATCCAGAAGTGCCCCACTTAGGAGTGGGGCACTTCACCTGGGGTGGGGGACTAGGCCTTTGCCTAGGGGCAAAAGCCTAGTCCTTCCATTTCCCTCAGAAATTATATAAGAATATTTTACCTATTCCATATAGAAAGCCACAAAATCATCAGAACTGTTATTTATCCACAGGCCTTCAAGTCAGTATATCATAGAAATAACAACGAGTAGGCGTGCAAACAAATCAGCTGAGATCGATACGATAACAGACAAGTTCATGGCCCGATATATCCGAGTTCGGCTCATAAGTTTGGTCCGCGCTGTACTTTGTTGTAATTTTTATTGGTCCGTCCTTTTTTATCGCGTCAGTGAACCATTTTTCTGGTTGTTGTGTTTTTTTGTGTGAATTTTTATTGCCTGGCTTTTTTTTATTTTTTTGGTTCGCCGATAAAAGGAGCAAGCATTATATTTAAAATCATTGAGATTAGCCAAAAGTCTGGATTGCTGTTTCTATTTTTTTAGAATCTCGTCATGATGGTGGTCGTCATGGTATTTTCCTGTCACAACAGGTTAAAATGGCGTTCAAATCTGAAGGGGAGTTCCTAAAATTTTGAAACTTACTTCAAAAATGGCTCTTTAGTATGAATAACAGAAGTCTCGACCTTCTAAACGGGATATATCTCAAATTGATTGCCATTTTGATATATTATGTTATATAAAATTGCACAGCAAGACACCAGCCAATTATCTATCACAAATTGATTGCCATTTAGATGTATGTTATACAAAATTGAACAGCAAGACGACAGTCAATCATCAAAGGCAATTACAAAACTGACATCAGACTTGGACAGATCACATGCTAATGTACACCTACACGTGTTAATATTATTCCTATACATTTCAATAACGTGAACTTTGTTGGCTAGGCTAGCCTACAAACTACATCACTATCACTACACGTTATAAAACAAAGCCACGTCTGTCTGTCTGTACGCGATAAACTCAAAAACTACCTCATGGATTTTCATATAGTTTTCATCAATGAACGGAGTGTTTCATGAAGTAGGTTTAGGTAAATAGGTTGATTGTTGAAGATGTCGGAAAAAAATCATGCCGATGAGTAGCTTATAATCTGCATCCCTTACGAAGCCCAGGCCGTTTTCTAGTATATAATAAACATCACACTTTTAATATCCGATAAACTGATAATGAACATCTTCCTCTACACTTTCACCTGCTTGACTTTCATTTTTTTCCAGATATTTAATGTCCAGAAGTACCGCTTTCTGAATCAAGCCCTTGATGCAGTTGTTTAACGTGAGCCTCCTAAGGTAGGAAGGACTATCGGTACCATGATTGCTGAGGCTACGTCCCACATGCCGAAAACCTCGCGAACCACGGCAAGATATTTGATTTGCTTATCTTTCTCGGCTTTCACGAGGTTCTCGTCATGCGAAACGGTTTTGACTATAATACCACCACCACTACTATCAGGTTTAATGGCCAGAATAGTCTTGTCAGTGATGATGGACCGATCCCAGTACAATGTGATACTACCATTATCGAGAACTGGGTCAGGCGCACACATATAGTACGACACTTCCGATTCCACAATAGAGTATTAGCAAGTAGCTGATGGATAATCCTGGCTACAAGGCTGTGCTTATGCAACTACTCTCCGTTAGCTAGACGAGAACATCCAGAGATAATTTGGCTAATTGATTCTCCCAGACATGCCCGACATATGTCATCCGTGCCTTTACTATAAAATTTCCGGTAGTTATTCATCATGATAACTTCGGTTTGGTCCTTCAAAGTGATTACCGAAACGCAACCAGGTTACGGACGCTAACTGATTTACGTCGGGCCCATGTAGGGTTCCGAAAAAGTGTCCTTGTAATTCTAATTTGCCAAAGAGATCGCGGTCTAGGGACCGCCCATACATCCACCGCCAATACATCCCGATGCATACCCACGTAGACAGCTATAAAATATTCCCGGAGACTGAATATCTCGCGATTATGGAGTCCTTGCATTTAAAAAGCCTCGACCTCCGCACTTGCGCGTGACATACAACCTGATTAACGACGACCGTGGGTGATGCATACAATATGCCGTAAGGCGGTACAGTACGGACCCGCCTATGGAGGGAGACAAGTTCCGTTTGAGTTCGCTGAAACGCACACATCAATACGGCATGACCCAACCGTTGAAGCCGCACACCTTGTTCACCCGATAGAAGGCTATTGAATCCCTTCTTCAGGCGGCCAAAGAAGCGATGCCTCGACGTCTGCTAGGCTTCATGTCAGTAACATTGATACGTAACGCTTCCGACATACCCAAATACTTGTAAGTTTCAGTTGAAGAGAGGCATCTCAGGTTTATGGATTAAGAGAGTTGAGATTATCTTTTTTTTTTATTATTACAAAATCAGTAAAGAAAATACCGTGCAAATTGTTCAAAAATTGATGTTTCAACAGAGCGTTTCGGCAAGGCCAAAGTGTACGTTTAAATGTAGTTAAGCTTTCTGTTACGTCAATCATAAGTACTTTGAGATTAGACTATCATGTTTGCATGTGTTTTACGCTTCCGTTTATGGGTTTTATTCTCTGTAGTTAATAGACTGGGTACCTGGAATACCTGGTATTTGCGTCATAAGATCGAAATTGAAACTCATTTTTCTCAATAAGATACGGATATTGATATAGGAAACTATTAACTTTGGATGTGATTTATTATATTTAAAATTATATTTCCACAATATATCGAGAAATTATAATCTAATACAGATTTATTGCAATCTTACGATTTTGCAAATATCCAGTGAAACCTATACTTAACAAAGTTGAATGGGCTAAATAACAGGTCGTGGAGTTTGAGCTTTTGTCTAATTTCTTGAACTGCATAAATATATAGTTTATTTCATATATACGATTATTTGACAGTAAGGGCATGATGGTTGGAGAATAAATAGGACGTTATAGAAAAGACGAATGAGTGTGTGAGGAATGATCCAAAAGAAAAAAGGGGCCGCAATGACATCGCAACGATTGACAAAACAGAATGGAAGAATGGAAGAAGTAAACGTGTTGCTCCAACCCCAAGTAACATAGGACAACGCCAGGAAGTTTGAAAGTTCAACACCCCCACGACTTTAGGTCTTTACTCCGCTTCGACCCCAAAGCACTTGAAACAACTGTTGCTGGATGTTTGATCAAATCCCTTGGATCAAAACATAGATATTGCAATGAGTTGAGCAAACACAGACAGATCCTTTAAGTTTAACGACGCCACTGCAGACGAATAAAGTGATATTGTTATAATTTTGTACTAAGCAAATGGAGATTGTTATTATTTACTTTTAAACGTAATTGCATTATATTACAGCATCTTTAAAAGTGGCGGGTGTCGTGAAAAATGACGCTTACACAAGATACCAACTAAACTAAAAACATTATTTTTTATAAAAAAACGTTGCCCCACTTTAGGATTTACTCCTGTATCGTGGATGTGTTCACAAACATGTAAACTCACATACACATGACACCCAGACCCGGAACAATTATCTGTAGGCCATACAAACATTTGTTCCGTGCGGGGATCGAAACCGCGACACGCAGCGCAGCAGCTGAATGCTTAACCACTACGCCAACCGTGTCATCATATTCAACGAAGCCTTTCCCGGACTACGGCACAACTTTGTCAAATATTTTTCGCGGCCAACGAAGCTTTAAAAAATCATCGAAGGAGGAATTAGATTCTTGATTTTAAAGTATCGGATGTTGATATCATAATGCAGGAGGATGACCGACTTATTCCGACGGAATTTTGAAAACTATGACATAAAGTTTATATACGTACTAGCTGACCATGGCAATCGTCATTTTGCCACATATAATAAAATAAAAATTAGGGGTGGAACACCCTTAACATTTAGGGGGATGAAAAATTGATTTGTCCGATTCGCCACCCTAGCCGATATGCACGCTAAGATTCATGAAAATCGGTCGAACCGTTTCGGAGGAGTTCAAACACAAACACCGTGACACGATAATTTGATATATGTATACGTATTTAATTCCTAAAACCAAAACAAATGTTTATTTAAACATTATGATAAAGTACACAGGCAGACTTAATGCAACAGTTCCGTTCAAGAAAACCTCTAATTATAAATACAACACAATTTCAGTAAGCTTATTGTTATTAGCGTCCAATTGATGATTCTCCATACTTTGTTTAGATATTCCCATTGTTTGACTGAAACATTTTTAAACTGTTGATAATTTGATTAGTAATACACCTACCACGTAAATATATTATGTAGGTAAGTCCTTCTTAATGAATAATGACTTAAGAATACTTTGAAACAATAATGACAATATAAGTACATTTTGTCTTACAATAGAATAATGGACAAGTTTTTGTGAACAATCGCTGTGTTAGTATGATTGGTATAAACTTGAAAAATGCTTCGTGGATTTGAATGCGTTTTGCACAATGATTCAAGGCCTTTAGGTCAATTCAACGCATGCCTTATTTAAATGCGATTCACATAATTTATTTGGTGGCTTTTACAAATATGTACATCATGACCATTGATTGACATGATTTAGGTTAGATAACTGTAACCTGCTGAATAAAATTGTCTAGTTTACACATTTTGTATAGGTCGTATGTCACACAACTATATTTATTCATCAGTACAAAAGAAAACTGACTTTTGAAAGCCCTTAAGAAAAAAAAAGTTTTTCCGAAAATGTCCAGTAACAGACATGATTCATAAAAAAAGAAACCGCATCAGTAACTTCGCATTATTATAATTTACAGCCATGTCATTTTAATACAGTCATAATTACGAATAACCCAATTAAATGTTTCTGTAGCTTTCAAAAATGACTAATATTTATTTTTTATGTTCCACAAATAAAAAAAAACATTTTAGAACTTCTAACATACTATATGATAAAATGCTATTGCCCTCAATGACTGCATAAATGTTGATGAAAAACACCCATTTACTTTGAACAAAGGTAGACCATTTTCAGACAAGCATAGCGTTACCAGCAGTCACGCTTCAGTCTGTATGCACAATAGTTTGCAATAATATTAACATTTTTTATTGTTACTACATTAAATAATATACAATACATAATTTCAGGTTGATTTTTATCGCTAGCCTACCTTAGCGTTGTAACGAATCTATTTTGCCTTTTAAACTTCCAATGTGTTTCTAATTCGACTTTTATTTGTATTCAGTAATTTGACAGCTGAAGGGTTACCAGATTTTAATAAAAAAAGAAAGTGAAGTGGTGTAAGAATAAACGAAATTGAAAGAAATTAAATAATGTACTTATACGCAAACTCTTTAGTTTCAATTTAATAAGTTGTCTTATAAACACGATACACAATTAAAAATGTTAGAATTTTTAATATAGAGTTTGTTTCTCAGTAATGTAATTTTAAAATAAAACCACTTAGAATGTATAGTTCATTGATCTGAATCGGAAATGTCATTGTCCTTTTTAAATTTATAATAAAGGTATAGGTACAGGTCGTAGGATGTTATCAATAACATGGTCCATAAGACACATTTCATCTTCTACTTTGAATACGTGGATACCTACGCAAGCACCCCATGACGAACGACGACCAAAGAGGAAATAATATGACAAAAGTAAAAAAAGTCAAATAACGTGACTTTTAGTTTGTTTATATTACAAATAAAAATAGGAAATTAGTCATACTAACAATTATTAGTTAGTACTCATATTCCACATGTTACGTAGGAATATTTAAAGTTTTATTTAAATAAAACTATTTTTATCATTCATTCTTTACCGTTCCCTAACATATTAGTTTTAATATGGTAACATTATTTTTTAACTGTCAAGTTACTGAATACAATTAAAAGTCGAACTTCAGTTCAAATCTTTTCTAGTTCTATCGAGTTGAATTTTTGTACACCTGTTCAGTTCTAAAGTCTTCTAATGACATCATCTACGCTTTTAAAGAGTGCCTGGCTCTTTACCTGTGGTGGAAAATTCAGGTTTGAGTTACCGAGATTGCCAGCGATCTATGATGGTACAAATGAATATGTTTATATTGTTGACATAGTTAAATTAACATGTTAACAGTCCAGTGTGCCCTATGTGGTACACAAACTCAGCGTAACTCTATGGGCTCATGGGCTACGGACTACTGAAATAAATTAGTGTATTATTGCCAAGGGTCGAGCATTTTTTTTATTGATGTGAAATCATGGAATGACTCTGACCTAATGCCCTTTGCGTTCCAGAATCCCGGCGACTCTTTCTAACAAATTTCGCAACACTGTTAAAGCATACCATCTAAAAAACAAAAGGATTCCAATACCTTGAAGTTACGCCAACCCTACAACAATCTAGGACAATATTGGTTATCCGATAGCGAAAGTCTTTATCAATGAAATAAGTGATTCAATCGATAACAAACTCGATTTTATTTCATTTAATTACAATGAAAACTACCAGTTTTCCTCCTTATTACAGCAATTATGATTGTTGGGTATACATTTACAGTTCTCTCAATCTCTTAAAGCTACCCCGGTACGTGCTAAATGCTAATGCGTTGTAACGAGCACACAGCATCAATTATGCACCAAGTATGCAATTATGACGGCCTTGGGCTTATCCTCAAATGCGCTAGAGATCGATAAAACATAATTTTCTATGTAATAAGTACTACAAAATGCATTTTATCGAGATTTAAACCTTTTATTGAGAAGTTTTTAAAAATGTGCAGCCGCATCTAGCCGTGGAAACTTACTGAATAATATAGTAATAGCTATAAAACTGATGACTCAAATGTCAATTTGACAGCAGAGTACTTTTTGACAGCTCAGTATTCGATGGTCAAAAGCTCATAGTGATTGGCTACTCTTACTACTGAAGATGTACATTTGAAACTTGGAATACACGGGCTGCAAATTTGAAAAGAAATCGCAGAGCTAGAGACAATACCGTAGGACCTTGTAAATAAAAACAATGTACGATTTGATTGTTGACTCACTCCATTCATAATATAAGTGCCGGGGCCTATCGTTTCATGATTTACTAGTCGCTAGGCTATTGACCCGTCGACCTAGTCATTGACATTTTAGAAACTACGATATCTACCGTAAAAATAATGAAGGTAGTCGGTAAAAACATGAGCTTAGCTAGCTTCTGTCAGCGGTTTCGCTCGCGTGAATGTCAGAAATTATTCGAAGGGAAAAAATACTAAAATCTATCTCATACCAAATTTCATCCAGATCGATTTATCCGGTATATATTACGGCCAGGTACGATTGATTAAGAAACGTCCGACCCATCCAAACTTTCGCATGTGTAATAGCCAAAACGATTTTTAGGATCGAATTTTGTTTACTTATAGTAATTTTGTTAAAAAATGGGTTCATCAGAATCAGACATTATTGTTTTGGTAAAATCGAATATTTGTCGTTCGACATAAAGTTTTTTAAAGGCGTTACTCAATTTTGGCAATTTATTCAAAATCATGCCATTAAGTGAGTATGTAAACATAGTAGGTGTCGTTAAAATACCTTGAGAAATCACAGTTAGTCTTGAAGTGCAACATTTAAAACGTCATAAGTGTAAGTATATTTCCACAATACCTTGCAATACTTATTGTTTGATAATTATTCACTGATAGGTATTCCTATCATAACATACGAAAGCAACTCAGTCAATGAACCATTATACAATTTTGTTATAGAAACATATTGTAATATTATTAAACTATGAAGGTTGCATCGTACTATAATATTTGTAAACAAACCTGCAATATTAAATCCGTCAACCATGACCTGAAATCAGGCGCTGCAGTTGAAACCTCAGGCCCCATGGTTGTCGAAAATTCCATCACATCGGTAAAATTCATTTTCAAAAAGTATTATAGGCTGTCCGCCTAACTTCCTTTGCACAAATAAAACACAGAATGGTTCCCGCCAAAAGTACGCACTGTCACATCGCGCGCCGAGGTAAGAGTGTTCATAAAAACTGATAAAAGTATCATTTAAACATCAAGATAATATGAAATATTTCATAAAGACATTCGTCATGGATGGAGCCAGTAGTTCGAGCGTTGAGCGACGATAACACACGACCGCGCGGCTCGTGTTTCGCGCGTCGACTACACTTACAATATAAACCAACTAAAGGTAGTTCTTGTAGCAGACTGCAGAAAACTATATGGGAATAATCAAGTAAGTATACACACGCATATATGATATTTTTAACATAATCAAATTGATTCATTGCCAGATTATAACTTTGGAGCAATTTAAACTCTCTGCGTATGGATTAATTCGTTGTTTTGGCAACTAATATTATTTTTGTCCATAATATTTTCGCGCGAGGGTTGACGTCAGACAGACAGTCTGCGAAGGTGGAGAGGAAATTGTAAAAATAGATTCTAATGGCATAACATATTGTCATGTCTGGCGATTATATTTCTTCCAACAATTTTTAAACACAAGGACCATGATGGGATGCCAAATATATCACTTTTGTGATCGTCAATGACTTAAAAGTACCTACATGTATTTTTGTAATGGATTTATGAACTTTTACAGAAATTATGCTTTAGTCTAGTTAACAAAGAAACAAATCAAAAGTGTCATTAAGTTCTGTTTTCCTTTGGAGATTCCTCCCCGGATACACGACACCCTTGAGTATTAGGGAGACACCTTTTTGTACTGGGAAAACCCGTACGATCTAACACGTGACCGCTATATATAACACTATCGACCGCTTAAATGTACGTAAATGTCATTCATGATTTCCCATACTTTTCTATAAGTTGGCTGAAAGTCACTTTTCCTCTGGTGTTTGATACGCAATAGGATCGCTAACTGTCATCATCAGAACCAGCTTTTGTATAAGTAAACACTAAAATTTTATTTCCGAAAAGACTATCTTTTTGCATCGATTCAAAATTATCCTATATTTTCTAGTTAATTTATTCAGAAAGAATACGGTAGTTTATAATAAGCGTGCCATCTATGCTTATGTTTGATCCCAAAATAGAATGATTAATGTAAAACAGATCGTTAGTATACTCGTAACAGTATAAAGTATTTTTAAACTGCTTTGAGCTATATTCGTCAAAGAAACACCGTTAGAGAGCGCCTTGTAATTATTAACTAATTTTACGACTAAGTCTAAGATTAGTCGCCAAATTAATAAATATTATTAGAATATCTAAGATTTAGCTTTAGTTCACTGGCTATTTATCGCGGCTTCGCGCCCGTGTTAAGGTATTGTTCGAAATGTACTTCTTTTACTGAATAAATTGACAACATTGGATCAGTACTTCCAAAGACTGGCAAGGCTTTTTTCCACGTCTTAAGTTTAATCACGGTTAAATCCGCCAATTAGTTGTCTCAGCCGTCCGTTTATTGCATTAAGCAATGACTCGATATATGTCTGTTTCATATTGATGAATGATTATTATAATACAATCATTACAATCCCGGTTTCTGACAAGGTCTGACTCAAGCTTACTCCATGGTTTGAAAACTCGAAGCACGGTAACTCACTGCTAAGAAGAATCCGAGTTCCCATTTAGCACCATAGGAAACTATGTACTTGACTGATAAATAATTATAAAGACATTGATACAAAAGTGTTTTTTAAGTTTAGTCGAATCGATGACGTTTTTCACAGTACAGGCACCAAAAAAGCATAAAAGCAAAATCGAAGTTTGCTATTGTAATTAGTAAATTTTTATTTTTTTAATGGGCGGTTGATACACAGTACGTCGTCAATAATAAGCGTAAACAAAGGTAATAACACTAATAACACATTTATATGTTAATTAAGATTATCAAGGCTAACAATAGTGTGTTATCTAATTAAGTACTAATGAATCATATCCGGCTCGAAGGACCATCACTGTTTATATTTCTGTACGTTCGTATATAGTTTTCTAGGGTATTTCACGACAGTGAGGATTTCCAGGAAAATTAACATCACCAGCTGGCGCCACATAGGCAAGAGGTCCTCTTCCTTGAAAAAGGGACTTTAAGTGAATACGACCTTGAAGTGAATTACAAAAAATCACACAACATTAGCATTTTGACAGGTGCCTGGACCTGCCACCTCAGTGTTGCCACCTAGTGGCCGTTGATTCAGAAAACCGTAGTTAACTAATCCTTGCAAATGTAATTCGAAGCTTATTAGGTTTTAATGACGTTGCATCGAACTTTATGCACTTTGCCTTACCTACTCCTATTTGATAATTTGTCAGGATAAACCGAATGGCTGTTGTCGTGAATTTCCAACACACAAATGAAACGGATTAGAATCCCAAATGATAACTGGACCAAATTTAGTAAAATCAAAATGAATTCAGTATAAACTTGAGTAATTTTATATATTTTCACGGTTATAGTAGGTATGCTGTTTTCGCGTAGATGACTTTAGGCAGAAGTGTACTTCGAACTACATATTCACCGGTGATGAACACTTTAAAATGTGCCATTTACATATCGCTGTGAAATTTCCTGGCTGCCTAGTAATGTTATAAATACCATCAAAACCGAGCAAACAAATCATACAGATTTTCGATGAATTTAAAACGCGTGGCACACAACCATTTCACACTTATTATATGATAATCATTTGGTTTTCGATTTTCTGATCGAATTCTGTGAATCATATTGGCAGCCCACCAGGTCAACCTCCCCAATGAAGCACCTGGCTTAACTGTACAGACTTTCTGCCAACAAACCCTGTACAATAAGGTCTAACAACCCGTGCGTTACATTTCCAATCAAAATACTCAAGCCCCCACGTAGTCGTTATTACTCGGAGTTAAAGGAATTGCCGACACGCAGGGCCAAAACATGAATTAGTAATTCTTAAGCTTTTCGCAAATGATTCTAGCAGGATGACACGACGGGATTTGGCTGGATTTTCATGACACATAGTGAGTCAGCAATATCAAAATGTCTCAGGTTCAAAAGGTTTTGTGGGCACCGTCTCCATTAATGATCTATGCCTGAAGAATGGGTCAAAGTATCTATTCATCTTTACAATGGGAACTATTCTAAGTAGTTTCAGTAATGAGATTAATGACACCTGTCACTAACTCGCCAACATCTACATAAATGAAAGGGAAACTGACTAACTTATAAAGCACAGCGAAGCCTACTTGGACTGAAACATGAAATTTTGCTCAAGGCTTCAATGATGTAAGTGAGCACTAAAAAGGGATTTTTGGAAATACAACCTGTAGGAGGGGATTTTTTAAATATGCGCATACAAATTGTAAATATGGATGTAAATCTGTGCTAGCATTTCGCCAAGTACTATTTTATGTCTGGATGATATCAGCAAATCAAAAAGATGTATTTCTGGACGTGTCTCTATACGTAGTATATCTCTGCCACAATAACGACGCTTCGCTAAAGTTATTATGAACAGTCATTACCTTACTCCAGTCCTTTAATTTTCGGCACCACAGTTACGCTGCGTACAAAAGTCCTATTCAGCGGTCATTCTAAGGGCAATTTATTACTTTACCCCACCCAAGGTCATTAGTTACCATGGTGATGGGTTGGTACTAGTATATCCACACAGAAGCCTCAAGTTCAAGGTTGTCATGAACACAAAGTATCGCTTTACGCAGGTTGTATTCATTGTGCACGCGTTGAGTTCGCAAATTTATTAGATAGCTTACTGCAATTATGTTTTCGTAGGTTTTAGGCTCCTTTTTTGCGAAATTGGACCTTGTACGTGAGCGAAGACGCGGGCAAAAGCTACTTAAAATATAAAGTGGGCTTAGTACCGTCACTTTAACGTAAGATAACCTTCTACTTAACCAACACGCGCGTGTGTTACTAGTCTGTCCCTCATCTCTCTATTTTGCACGTACGGCACCAAGGTGAAATCCTAGCTACCTTCGTAATACTAACATTGATACTATCGCGTGCTGGAAATCTAAATTGTTCTTTCTATTCCTACCTATGTCTATCTCAATTACGACAAAAAATGGCTCAAAGGGCCAACATTTTCTAAGACATCGTGTTCCACAACATTTACTTAACGAAACATAACAATAACGTATCATGATTTAATGATTAATTAGTCTACGCAAGGTATTTTTATAGTTCTATTAGCCCATACGACGGATACATATCGCTTTAGTTTTGCATAACAGACTACAAGCTTATTATGTTTTGGAACTGTAATCTGCCAAATGATTACAGCAAACGTCTGCAAGGAAACACGCTTGGCACAGCGATTGGTTTAGTCGGAGAAAAAAAAACACAGAAAAAGACAGAACAACATGACCAGTTATGAATATTTTAAAATACCCACGTGGAAATAATACCCACAATACGGTAAACGTACTGCGAGTACGACATGCTTTAAACCACCAAAATAGTCAAAGCTTATTACGACCACCACTTCTGGACTAAGCTGGTTATAAATTTATAATTCGCTGCGGTCACTCCAAGGATTTTCGTTTTAGGCATAACCGCTTATTCGGACTATTACGGACCTATGGCCCAACTATGTGCTTGCGTGCTTTACCGCTTAATAAACTGCCTAGATATTAATTTAACAACTGATTTTGCAGTATTGTATATTTAATTCAGGCGTTGTTCTTCTTTCTGAGGTCTTATGAGATCATAAAATAAATCTGTTCATTTTTTGTTTTATCAAAGTTTTTCATAGCCAGTTATACCGAAAGCATATTAAAAGCTTTTTCTTTCGCTAATTAAATCTAGATATTTGTTTTTGGATACCTACTCAGTATATGACATACAAAAGAAATGAACTGAAGTTATTTAAACTAAAATGAGCTTAACAAAGAGAAAAACAATAATGGGGGGACAGCAGTACAGGCTGACCAAAAAAAAATCTAATAAAGAATATTTAATTTAATTTCCCTCTATGTTCTTCCTTATCACAGTGTCTCATAAATTCAGGCCTAAATGAAAATATTTATAAATGAAATAAAATCAAATAATTCATACAAAGCCTAGGTTCCAATAACCTTCCATACACCACCTATTGGCTATAACTTGTTACTGTTCATTATTCTTCCAACTTAACTACCATCCACTTATTGCCCCATCTAGTCATTTAGCTTTCACTTAAGCTGGTAAAGAACACATATCCTATTACAATTAGCTAAAAAGGTTGGCTTCCAGAGCCACGCTCTGCTCGGCAGCACGTGATCACTCTGCCTCCACCTTTCCAGGGTCACTCGCAGGGCGTACACAGTCCCCATTATAAGCGACCATTTAAGCATGTGCTGACTTGATAGGGGTGGGAATTCTAGAAATTCTAACTGTGTGATGGCCACGTGGATGGAAAAGTTTCCAATACCCCGGTTTTGTTAAGAGTGCGTTTGTTTATAAGTCGTATAAAGTTACCCTAACCTACTAAAAATACTTACAAAACTACGAGTACCGTTTCGTCACGCAGTTACAGCAAATATATTCATAATTTAAAAACAATACCTCTGACATAACCTTAAACTTTCGCTCGATTTCAGTGAATTTCATCGATAATGTCAGTACTGATCAATTCGATTAAGAATATAATTGGTTTTATCGAGTTATATCAGTTACGTGACTCGGTTATCTATCATTTATTCGCACGAGTGTTACGGTTTACTTCACTCGCTTATTTTTTGTATTCTGCCAGAGACAAAAAACCAAACCCCATTGTAATGGTGATGCGGAAAATTTTGGAAAACTTTGAAAATTTGAAATGACAAACAGGACCGTAGTTGTCATTTCAAATTTTGACGGCCGTTATAAATAATTAGGAGCTCGAAAGTCTGACAGTCAGTCTTGCCAAGCTACGCGGTAAGTGGGTTGGGTTGTGGAGGACGGTTTGGCAGTCGCTCCAAATAAAACCCCAACATAATTACACAAAGGCTAGGCAGATGATGATGAAGGTGTTCAGAACAAGAAAATTATTCCGATCACCAGATTTTGCCCATCAAGTCTTTTCCAACAGAAAGAAGAGAACGAACGGATAAAATATTATGTTAGAAGAATTATTGAACTGAATTATTCACTAGCAGCAGACGGTTGCATGGCTTAGGTTAGAAACGTATCACTTTCCACTATAACTCCCAGATTATTTTATTTTATAATGACTGAATACACATTATGCTTTTAATTTTGTCGTGTTCGTAAACGCACCCACGATACAGGAAAAAATCCTAGTGTGGGGCAAAAAGTACCTATTTCATTTATAAAACTTATAGCAACACCTTTCCTATAATTTACTATACAACGAACATGTCCCTATAAATGCCAATCCCTAGTTGTTAAAGCATAAAAACACACAATTAAATTAAGTAGTATGCACCTCTGTGCATACTACTAAATTTAATTGTGTGTTTTTCACATATAACAAAGACTTTTTAATTCAGCTTTTGTCCTGTAAATAAGCAGTGTTACACATATTCTTATGTGTAACACTGCTTATTTACAATACAAAAGCTGAATTAAAAAGTCTTTGTTATCACTTCCCTACATTTACAGGTGTTTATTAGTTTAATGCACTCTACCGTTCTGTGACGACTTTGTTTTTCTGGATGGGAAATCATCAAATGCTTCTCCCGCTCTGGGCGCAGCGGAAGGGAGTGTCAGATTCTTACTGACTAAAACCCACCCGTGATCCTTCTTGTGCCCTTTGCGTTCCAGGGCCGTCCCCTTGCCCCGTCTTCTTTGCTAACAGCTCATTGAGGCGCGCGTGGAACACGACGCGCCGTCAACCCTGGCGTAATTCACATGGCTATAACTTAAAATCCTCATCGAAGGGGCCTGCCTTCGTCCCAATTGATTTCGGGTCAGCGTAGCTTTTCTTCCTTTTCCATACATCTACTATCTTTCCTAAGTAAACAATACCTCTCAAGTAGAAAATTGGCGGATCATTTCGATCGATATCATCGGACATTTAAATGTCATAGGACCTCTTTGTCGCCGTTCGAACCGAGTGTGTTACACTTGGCGATGAACCAAACCTAAGCCAAAATTCAGATAGTTGTCACAGGTATCCTCTACGTGGGATATTATAAATAATTATAATTAGCGTTTTAACTGTACCGTAAGTAAGTCAACATCACTTGAACGGTGTTATTCGCTAAAGGCCGAGTAAACTTTCAACAATCCTAAATCCATCTATAGTTTCTTTGTTTTTTTTTCTGAAAGAATATCTTCAAGAAAATGCCATAATTACTTTTGGCATGGTCGTGTAAACGCAGTTTGCATTTATCCCTTTAAACCTGCTACAGTTTAGGCCTTGCTCTCATTTTATTTAAAAAAAAGTCGAGTCATTATCTGCGCAAGGTTGCATTAATTACGTTTTTGTGCAAATAACTATAAGGCATTGTTGCTATCACTTAGGTATTGCAAAAAGTTAAGTCTTTTCAAAAATATGTTCGACTTGGAATAAATGAGGTTGTTTGGCGTTAAGGAATTCTAATTTGGATTTACAATTTTGTACGCATGCCAGTACTGTGACGATAAACATTTTTTCTTTATTTTAATATTTTCTCATACTTCTTTTTGGAGAGGCAGGGTCATCAATCAATATATCCATATAAAACTCTTGCATTACGGAGTGACTGACAGATAACGCACAACCTAAACTATAGGTCGTAACAAGCTGAAATTTGGCATGTAGGTTGTCGTAATTTGGTATTTGGTATGTGACTCTTAGGAAGTGTAGATGAACAGTATAAGATGATTTCTCGAAATCCCTACTGGTACAGAAAAAAACGGGGTGTGCGCGCAGCTAACTAGTATCTGATAGAAAGCTACAAGATCGTCGCGATCCTCAGGCTAATTTTGCCATAATATTTAACTCTAATAATCCTAGAAAAAATCACGATAACGGTCGCGGATAAAAGATACAATTCTCCCCGAAACGATATGACTTTGATCATTCCACAACCTTTGACCGAAACTAATGTTCGTGGGTGTTATGAGACAAAAACTTAACTACGTATTCGTGTTAAAATTCAACCTTGACTTTGACCAGAAGTCAAGTTTAAGAATAAACCACAAACCTTGTTTTTATTGCTCCTTTATTATTTTCTTTTACGCAAAAAACCTATTCATCACCTTTTATTGGTGCGTTTAAAATATTGTAAAGAGTTCAAGCCAGAGTATTTTCTAACAATTTGATGTTGCTTCCTAGGAGTATGATAAACCCTGCGACAACCCTTCCTTCTTCAATCCTTTGACGGTTTTGGCAAAACCCTTCAAGCTCAAGATGAGTACATATCAGATCAGTAGTCTACCACACAAGTTTTATGGATGGGAAATACATCTCCGTCTTACCCTTAAAGGAACAGAGACGTGATGATATATCGAACTCATGCAGATAGAACTGCGGATTAAAAGATGATGAAAAATATTTCGGTCCTTTGTAAATAGTTTGGTGCTATGAATAGAAACAATAAAGAGACATTCAAGGCAAGGTAATGACGACCAATAGTTTTCTACTTTTTTCTATGGATGGGAAATCATCAAATGGCTTCTTCCGCTCCGGACGAAGCGGAAGGGAGTGTCAGACTCTTACTGAAAAACCATTCGTGTTCCTCCAAATGCCTTTCGCGTTCCAGTATCGCTATGATTCTTTCGAACAAATTCCACAACCCTAGGAGAACAAATTCATCATTATGCTGGAAGGCTTATAGTCGTAACTGGACAGCAAACGATTCAATAACGATCAGGCGAATTAAATCGTCCCGTTTATATTAGAAGCTCCCGGCTAGAGGTCTGATCTAGAAAGTCGTATCGCTTGGGAATTTTGAAACAGCCCTACAACTGAAGACTGTGACACTTCTCTGTATAGATGGCTAAACGCATCGGATATTCCATAAGCTAACCGCAAAAGACTCGGAACAAGGCTAACCTCTTGACAATGGCGATCGAAGAACTATAATTACAGTCCGAATAAAAGAAACAATAGAATAATTAATACAATTTCTTCAAAGATAACGTGATTTGAGCAATCTAATTAATTAAAAATCAAGTTAATCCTTGCCATATTGTGTTGTTGTTCGTTACTAAGATTCCATTTAAAATAATACTTCTTATCGATACTGCCATCATTTATGGACTATTATTGTACGTTTTTATTATGTGAGGCAGATAACTATGGGGGGGGCTCACCATCCGATAACAACCAGTCCCAGGTCGACAGCGCGACGTGTTCCTCGCGCGCTTCTAAAAGATGCCAGCAAAGACGGGGCCCGCTAGGGTCAGTGCCTGCTAGGGTTGCGGAATTTTCTCGAAAGAGTCACCGCGGCCTTGGAACGCAAAGGGCATTAGGAGGAACACGGATGGGTTTTAGTCAGTAAGAGTCTGACACTCCCTTCCGCTCCGCCCAGAGCGGAAGACGTCATTTGATGATTTCCCATCTTTAAAGAAATACCGTATGAGGGGGCGAGCCTACTTCCATCAACCGAGCGGAAATGACTCTTTCCGGACTCTGAACTGGAACCGAAAAAATCTAGATCCAAAAACCCAATCACACTTTACTCTACCTAGGGATCAAACCCGGGGCCTTGGACTCAACGTCTAACACCTTTATTTGCTGCAATAGCTTACATCATTTTTTTTCTTAATTCACTAAACGAAATAACGATAATAATTTTCATTATTTGAATACAGAATACATTTTCTTAGTACCTTTGAATGTAGTACCTAGCTCCGTATATTTTTTTCACACGGGTACAGTTTTGAGAGCTGTTGAAAGAGACCTTCTTTTTGAACTGGTCAGTTCAAAAAGAAGGTCTCTTTCAACAGCTTTTTAAAATGGTTGTGTATATTTATAGTGGATGCCTATGCATGGCAACGTCAACAACCTCACTTTGCACATATACGTAGTATCCATCATTATAGAAAACAACCTACGCATTTTTATAAATAGTATTATAAATTGAGCGTGGGCGAATCTTTCACAAAAAATAACGTGTCATAGAGAATGATGTAGCTATCACGTGTTTTTTTTTATTGAAGATATGTATTTAATAAATAATCTACCACGGCTTTTTACGAGTCATTTATAATCCTACTTCGACCAGTCGTAATAGATAATGGGTTATACGCAACGTATGAAACATATAACAAAATTACATTTACAATTGATGATTTGTACATTCGTGACAACTCCCAATCTTGGTTCATCGACCTGTAGCTTGTCGAAATGCATTAACCTTATCTCTCGTCGGGTCTCACAACCCCTCAGACTTAATATCTTACGGTTGAAGATTGGCATCTCTGACATTTTAGATACAATTTTGGAATGTAAAGCTTTAAAATGTATTCAAATTTAGGGAACAATGTCCGCTAAATATTTTTTGAAATAACGTTTATGTGGGAGCCTTCTTAAATACGATGTTTAACCCCCAATAAAAACTGTTTATTATTATGTTCTTAAAGATTTTCTGAAGACCATTAAAATAATGACATCACCTTTTGAACATGACAAATTGAGTGCACCGGGACAGTACCTACGAGCATAAACCTGTGCGCAGTCCCTTCACAGTTATTTTACCTCTGACAGTAACCTTATAGCCACGGTAATAAAGAGCATTGTAATGCAAAATTAGAGATAATAACAGTACAGACTAGTGATGACGCCAGTAGCTTCCTTAGTACGGCTCAAGTAGGGTTGAGCCAGTGCATTTGCTCAGTACCCAATCCTTTTCTCAACCCCTATAACATGGGACTTAAAACATAACTATCGAAATCTGGGTGTGCTGTAGTAACACCTTTGACTGTCAAGTGATCAAACGCGAGTATACTAATAATAAATATATATGTATATATGAGGTTACTGAGTGACTTGCAGACAACGCACAGCCGAAACTATTGGTCGTACAAGGGTAAGGAATATGCGCGCGTACGAAGGTGCGGGCAAAATCTAGTAAAAAGTAAATATTCTGGGGATACCGGCATGGCTTGCATGGCTTGCTTGGCATGATTTCTGTCAGTCAGAATTATCCTTTATTTCGTATTTTGTAACAATGTTATTCTCAGAAGAGACTTACTTAACTCTGTGACTGTCTATTAGCATAGCAGTCCATAGACATAATAGGTATTAATCACTTTTAACTAAGTAGGTGCAAGTGCGAGTCAGACTCGCGTGCAACGGTTTCCGAACGGATCATATATTTTGACATTGCTAATTGTAATTGGTAGGGTAATGTGTGTGTGTATGTTTAAATTCATCTAATGTTGACAATTTAATTTTAATGTTTTTATTCAATTTCTATTTAATGTATGGACTATGTCTGAAGTAAATAAATTATTATTATATATATATTTTTTAAGCCATAATATCCCACTTTTCTTCTTATATCGCTGCATGAACTAAGAAGGTAATTATTACAAGTATGACGTGCTTGAATAATTTCGGCTAAGGACGTATATAAACGTCCACATGCCATGGCGAAAAGTTTAGCCAGTCAAGGGCAACGAACGTGTTGTGCCGTACTTTCTTAAGTATTGCCAACCACGAATTCAAACGAGCGTCTAGACTTGAAAAATATATTTAGTTTCAAAAGAGAGCAGCAAATAATGGATCTCTATATGTCAAACACACTGAGTTCCATGTGAGGTTAAACTATTTTTTACAGTTTATCTAATATTGTTTTTTTTTTGTATTCTAATATCACAAAGACCAAAGACACATTTGCACAGGTTTATAACCAAGATTTAAATCAAGCAATTTTCCTGCGGTTTTCCTCATTTCGGTAAAGAACCTATAAAAACAGAACACAATGAATGCTTACGGCTTACGTACTTAACAATACAGAATAAATAACACTTCACCGTGGCAAAGAAACACATAATAACAACACAAATAAGGTGTCTTCGTAAAAAGCGTTGATAAGTGCTAGAAGTGACATCATACTTTTGCTTATATCCTATTTGACCGGAGTTGGGCTATAAAATATTCTCACGTAGACACCAAAGACTAATAAAGGGGTATTAAAGTAATGGCAATCTGCAGATCACTGCAGATTGCCATTTCTTTAATACCTCAATCCTAATCAATATTATAAATTCGATACTGAGTTTGTCACGCTTTCACGCTAAACCAATTTTCATTAACTTTGGTATAGTGATAGATAGAATCATGGAGGTTACCTTAATGTGAGCAAAAGGCAAGCAGCAGACAAAACTCGTGCTCATATAAAAAACCGGCACGTGAATTTTACGTTGAGAGGAATTCGAAGACGTGTGAAAAGACAAGTTATTTTCGTCTGAACGTTTTCTGTATACAGGCTTGTGTCATTACTCAGATTATGGAATTGCTGGTGACTTTAATGAGTTTTATCAAGGTGAAGAGTTTTCCTCTGTCTCGTAACTAACGATCAATCCTGGTTATTTTTCTGCAATATTAATTTAGTAAGGATATAACATTGTATCAAGGAAAATGGCAATAAAAATCATTGTGGACTGAAGCCATGAAACTATCAAAGGCTTTTCGGAGTTCGGACATCCAAACTTAATATTGTACACGAAATTTATTCATTTGTTTCTTACATTTTTACGCCTAAATAGCTGATTCCATTTCTATGCAGTTACATACTAAATTATGAGAAGTAGGAGATGAGCGCTATACAAAAGGAGATGACCACTTCCCATGAAGTCTAACTTGCCCATAATTTACCTAATCGGTTCATGATTAGAAATGGAAAACAGTGATGAAAACAAATCACCTCCTCCCTAAGGACCTCATAGGTCCAAGATTACAATAACAACTGGTTCTTATACAGTATTCATTGTTTTATTCATTTCTTTCAAAAGTTAAACATATTGTGCATTGTTTTTCTCAGACACTACTAGTAGCGCCATCTGTAAAGTTTCACGTAAACTATTATTAATTGTAGCTGTGAACGCTACGCAAGGTTACGTAGATAAGTACTAAGTAGTTCCAAATATTGCCGCTAGTTATTTCTTGCAAGCGTAAATGAAAATGGCGCCACCGGACAGAAGCCTCGCAAGATACCTATACTTGAATTTGCATATAATGCGAGATTATTTGAATCCATGGCCACCAACCCAAATATTGACCAAGACCTTGAAAAAGACCTTAGACAAGTATGGGATACAATCGAATTTGAACTTTCTAGATGATGATATAGTTTTTTGCAACAACAGAAAAGAAACTGGTGCGTACTAGCATAGGATAGAGATGTGTAGAAAAGAGAGAAATGAATCCAACGAATTAACGATGTGATGATGTGTTGTTCTTGCGAATATGCTCACGTGCCTTCACCTTAAAGGACAACAAACTGGTTGACATCCTGATGTTCAGATGAGCGCATTCCAAAGGAAGATCGCCTGGACAAAGAATGAGGAGTGGATAAAACCAGAACGGTCTGAGCGACATCGTAAAAGACAATCATTGGTAGAGACAAGAATTTGACTGTGGGCAGCGCAAAGAAATTTAATTTATGAAGTTAGATAAGAAGGAGAAGAAGGATTAGTAAAGGCCTGCGCCTTTACGTGATCGTAATATATATAGATACTAGCTGACCCGGTCTAAAAAATAGGGGTAGACCACCCTTAACATTTAGGGGGATGAAAAACAGATGTTTCCGACTCGCCACCCTAGCCGGTATGCACGCTAAGATTCACGAAAATCGGTCAAACCGTTTTGGAGGAGTTCAACCACAAACATCGTGACACGAGAATTTTATATATATAAGATTACCCTTTTTCAAGAGGACGAGGACAGTCAATCTCTTGGCTATTAATTTCATTATACCATCAATCATTTTTAGTATTTTTTTTTAAATTAATTCGTAGCTAAGCGCATTCAGGCTTTATTAGCCCCAAGATAATTATGATATTGGAAACCTAGCATGGCATATGATTCCCGGTGTATGTTTCATCGTACTTTTGCTGTTATGACGGCAATCTCGATTATAGGAGTCAGATATAAACCGTACATGTCCAAGCAAGTCTTAAACCAAAAATATAAGTTTTGTTTATTCCACTGTCTACATTTCGTTGGTAACAAAGTAAGCGATAACAATTCAACTGGGTCAAGTTATTACAGCCGTGAGATGTGACCTCACAATCGCGTTTAATAATAGAATCGTACTTAATTTTATAAGTACATTACATTGAGGTAGGTAAAGCTAATTGGTCGGAAAACAATGAAAGTGATTTCTCACTTTCTTATCGACATTAAAAATATTTATTAAAGTTAAGCCATTTTATATGTCAACAAACTCAACTATAAATTGGATATTTTTAAACTATATTCATCAACATTTTGTGACCTCAAGTTAATTTTAACTTTCATCAACAAAAACTTGGAACAATACAAGTTGTGTCTAGGTCCCCGACATTTTTATGAGTTTCTTCACTCAACCTTGTAGCAAAATAATCTTTATCTGAGGTTTTATGATTATTGTAGTCAAAATAAAAACAGTCGTATTTCGGAATCGGCTGTTACTATCAATTTTAGCGCCTTTATCTACATTTGGTCGTTATACCAAAAAAAAGTTTAATTAAATTACTTGTACGTACCGATAGATAAGTAAATTAAGTTATCATTCAATTTTAGGTTTTCACACAAATAAATGATTGCTTATGTTTATCTACTTTGATTCAAACGATAGAAATAGACGTCTGTTTTATATAAATTATAATCAAAGTCGACTGCATTATAATCAGCCTTTTTTAATGTTCCCACTGCTAGGACACCTCTCTAGGAGAGGGAATGGGCCGTTATCCACCACGCGGGCCCAGTGCGGGTTGGTGAATGTCACATGTCTTCGAATTTTTGGTTCTAGGACATGCCGGTTTCCTCACGATGTTTTCCTTCACCGTTTTGAGAGCAATGGTGAAGAAATTAATTCACAAAGTAATGTGCCTGCATTAATCTATGAAAATCCTTCAAACTAAGAAATTAATTGATTCAATAATGTTTTTACATACTATTTTGAGATCGGGAAACATCTTGATCGACCGGAGCAACCGACTGGCTCGCTTCTCTTCAAATTGTATTACATCATAAATTTGTCGCCCTAATAACAATTTGTCTGGGGTCAGTGCAGTATATCTGCTTCTTCCATTCTTATCTATTAGTTTTCAACTTAGAAGTCACGCCTTGATTAATATTATGCCAGTCAATGGAATTTTTCAATAAGTATATAATTTTTGTTAACAAACAAATGTCAAGAAACGACTACCAAAGTGACATGACAATGGTGTAGAAAATTTTTGACAGCAAAATCGAAGGAGGTTTTATTCGATTGTCTGAATATCTGAAATTCCAATGGAAGCAAACTAACGAAAACTCTCATTCATAGACTACTTAATACAACATACTCACGATATAAAACAATAATACTCATGTTTTATTTTAATAACACCATTAGTTCTGAAACTTACTTTTAATGTATAAGCGACTAGCAGCGCCCCGCGGTTACACTCGCGTAGTTCCCGTTTCCTTCAGAATATGGGGATAAAATATAAATAGCCTATGACACTCGCACAAATTATGTGGCTTTCTATTAGTAGGTACCTAAGAATTGTCAGAATCGGTTCAGTAGATCCAGAGATTAAACCCTACATCCTCACAAACCAACAAACTTTACCTCTTTATAATATTAGTGTAGAAATATAGATATACCAATCGCGTAGTTCTCGTTCCCATGGGAATATGGGGACGAAATATAGCCTATTTATATTACTCGCTGATAATGTTACATTGGTGAGAAATTGGTAAATATCAGAGCTTATTCGGTTCAAACAAACAGTAAAATCTTTCCTCTTCATAGTACTAGTACAGATGTACAGATATTGAGGAAAACTATTATTAAAGCAGCGTAAATGTGATTCGCAGGATAATTTCTTTTCTGAACACATTAGGCAATCCAAAGGGGGAGAGTTTGTTTTTCTGACTATTGAAATAGTTAAGGTTCATACTTCAATGCTACTAGTCTCGCACCTTACTGCATCGGCCTCGTCTTTAGGCGACAGACGATACCGGAAAATGATCTAAGCAGCGCAACGAGTATTCCAGAAAAATTAGAGACATCATACATTATACTTCAATATAGCTGGCCACCATAGCCGAAATTCGGTTGGGAGGACGGAGATTAGCCAAGGAGGCAGAATCATTATAGTGCTCTTCGCCCTTTTACTGTCATAGTTCGATGGGACGGCAATCCGCCATCGCCATGACCGGGAAGAGTACAGGCGCAAGACCTTTACGTGCGCAACGAAGCACGGGTTGTTCTAGCACCAACTTCTAGAGTCCGGGCGTCCAAGTTCCCAAGGGAAAATCCAATCCAATAACACTTTTGGCTGACCTCCTGGGAAAAAGAAACTGTGATGCCAGACACCCCGTTGCCAACGAAGCAGTTTTTTGAAAACGCCATTAGTATAGTATTTTATTAATTACTAGCAGTACCCTGCAGTTTCACCAGCGTAGTTCCCGTTCTCGTGGGAATACGGGGATAAAATATAGCCTATGTTACTCAGGGTGAATGTAGCTATCTAATGGTGAAAGAATTTTTTAAATCGGTCCAGCAGTTTTGGAGTTTATTCGTTACATACAAAGATACAAATCTTTCCTCTTCATAATATTAGTATAGAACTATAGATACACGTTCTGCACTACGTCTACCTCTATCCATCACGCTTCGATGCGCACCAACGGTAATATTTTGGACTATTATATATTATATTTTGGAATATTTTTTTGTAGATTTATTATTCAACTCGCCACAGAGCACAAAATGCCGTCAGCACCTAGACGCCATTTCTAACAACAACCGTGCTCAAATTATAAAGTTAGGCTCACATCAGTGTGGGGTAGGTATAAGTTATGACATGGTGAGGGATACACCAATCAAATGAAGCTGTTTAGGCTTACGTCATATTAACGAGTTTTGTAGCTAATTAACTAAACGGAATGAGGCCCAAGCAATTTTCGGCTGTCAAACGAAAAACGCACGTGATTTTGTTCCGCAAACCCTACCTACAAAGGATTTTAATTATTACAATTAACACATGTCAACGGTGACTCTCACTATGCCGCGTTTCCAACTGCAACCAGCTCGCATGCAAGTTGCAATACACTACGAACTACCGCTGTAATGTGATCAATAGCTCGATCATACCCCGTTATGTAATAAACTTGCATACAGGTTAGTTGCTAGCAGGTGGCAACGCGGCCTAAAGCCCCAAATACACATGCCTAAATCGCATAATAATACGCAAGTAGGTTGCACGCCATTATACCACAACAACTTCTGGTTGGTGTTAGAAAGCAAGATTTTATGCATATTTTTGAAGTAACAGTCATGTGTGTTATAGAATTAACAGTGGCTGCCGATTCGTCACATTGTGTGAACAGAACTCGAGTTGTTTTTAATTTGTAAGTATAAAATCTACATTCTATCAAAACTACAGTAATAAGGCAAACATACCGGTGTAGTAGAAGCCTGGGAAGGTCCGGGCGTAGGCGGCACGGGGGCATGCCCCTGCGCCAGTGAGACCGCAACTGTCCCCATGAACGCCGCCACCGCTAAACAGACTGTCCTTCTTTTCAGCATTTTGAATCTGGAAATGTTTTAATGGTCTCGTTAAGTTTTTTTTTTTTTTTTAACAATATGTATATTTGCTTGCAATGTTGACGATCCTAACCAATAAATTAAATATTTATTTTATTGCCTGATTTTAAAACAAAAGCACATATAAAAGGTATGTAGGTACCTGTGAGGTGTGTAATATAGGCATGAATAGAAAGTGCATCAAATAACAACGACCTACCAAGCCACCTATAAGTGTTAATTTAGTTTCTCTTTTTTTTTTCAAGTAGCATTTTTGCAGTTTTTCGGCAAATTACTTTAAACAGTTATTTGGATGTATTTCGTTGGTGTAGGTATGTTTCATTTTAATTTACTAATAGGCCCCCAAATGGGACTGTGTATCAGTAAAACTAATTTTGGTACTTTTATAATAAAACAGTTTTTTGCCTTTGCCAACTTGTTGATGATTGCCTTGGAAAGCCTATTCTTTAAAATGATAGTACTACTGCCATCTATAATATTTAGCAAAAACTATTTATCATCCATAGACAGTGACATGCTAATCTTTTGCATACATTGGGCAAGCTAATGAATCATCATCATTGACAACAATTTTATTTCATCTGCAATAATATGAACTGAGTAATTGCATAATCTCTATCAACAGGGCCGTCTTAACCCATGCAGGGGCCCCTGGTCACACCTGAGTCTGAAGCCCTTTTGAAAACTGAAAACCGGACCAGAAAGTGTCTGTGCACAGGTATAACCACGTAACGGTACTAGCCAGTGAAGATTGAATTTTGCGACTGAGTTCGAAAATGTTTACATCCTGTCTGGGACGGGCTTGACAGAAGTTCATGAGAATCTAGTGCATGGTTGGGAAGAAGAACCTGTAATATAATTTAGGGGCCTCCTAAAAATTATATGATTTTAATGGGAACAAATATAACAAGTAATTTTTATGTTTTCACAGATACAGATTTGCTTTCCATAGACCCTCTACTTTTATTGCACCATTAACATTGCTTTCCTCCCTCCCCCTACCCTCTATATTTTAAATTCCATTTATACAATATGTAACCCAACCAAGATCGACCAAAAACAATTTAATTTTCTGTTCACTTTACTGACAAAAGAAATAAATAAGTTAAACTATGTTCAAAACAAGTTTATACCAAATTAACAATGTTATAAGAACTTATTACTTAGATAACGTACAGGAAAACAGGTTTGTTCATAGCTAAAATAGTGTGATATTAAGTTTTGAACGAATTTTCAAGGGTATTTGAAAAGCAATGAATCATCTTTCTTATTTATTTTATTGTTGCCCCATGCTTAGGTTTTTCCTGCATTATGGGTCCACTTTGCATACGCACATTGGCTACTTAGAAATGATGAACAGTGGCAAACTGAAAACTGTCTGCAAGTTTATATTTAAACACCTTTGCAGACAATTCTATTGTCTATGTCATAGACAATAGAAGTACAGTTTAAATGTAACAGTGTATAAAATGCAATTGTACACAAGAAGTTATAATTTTTTAGGAATTTTATTACTTCTAAATAAAGCCACTAGTGTGGCACATTATAAGAACACTACCTGCTGCCCGCGACTTCATCCCCGTGGAATCCCCGATTTTGAAAAATTCTTTATCGCTGCTCCGCTCCTATTGGCTTAAGCGTGATGATATATAGCCTAAAGCCTTCCTCGATAAATGGTCTATTCAACCCAAAAAGAATTTTTCAATTCGAACCAGTAGTTCCTGAGATTAGCGCGTTCAAACAAACAAACAAACTCTTCAGCTTTATAATATTAGTATAGATTTTGCCAATCAGTCAAAAACCTAATTTCCCCACATTTTGTTTGTTGATGGTGGCCAAAATGAGATTGGTACATAATTCGAATGTGTTTTAGTATGACATTTGGCCTTTCATTCAGATAAGCAGACCTCTTAGCCACCCTTTGAGAATACAGTTATATTATTATGTGTTTGCTAAACTATGCAAACAATAGTTTATGTGATTAATTAGTAAAATGAAAACATAATAGCTGTAGTGTGAACAAACATTTTATATTAATTGGACACTTGTTGCCCACAAGGCCACCACTCCAAAAGTGACTGTTTACAAGTTATGTTTCAATATTCGAGTTACTACAGAGACAGAATTGGAAAAAATTACATGTAAATATTTTTGAATGGCCAGTGATGTTAGATTGATTAGTTCATAATGTTAATTGATAAATTTCCATTAGAGTTAATGAGAGGCACTGATAAAGTTGCTAATATAATACAAAATGGTATTAAGTGGTAATGGCTTATACAGATGTTATTATGAATTGGTTATCATCATTTTAACATATAGACAGATAAGTTTTTAATTTAAAAAAATCTTTATTTTCCATCAGAAAAGAACCATAAATAATTGCATTAATTAAGTTATTGAATTCCTTAACTAAAGGAAAAGCATATCTAAAATTACTAGTAAAACTAACAGTAGTTTCTTGAAACAACAGGCAAATTTTGTAATAGATATGGAGGTGTATCCAATTGTTTTGCTGAATAATCTTAACATAAAATCTTACAACCAGCGTGATTTGAGCCTCACAATAATACGATTACAATTAATAATACGGATACTTACAAACGAACAACATTCACATGAATCACAAACCGCGACTTAGATACCGAGTGAACACGGTCAGCCTTTAATGTTTTTTGCTTCCACGCTTAAGCGCTTATTACACTATACAATTTTTAGGAAGCCAATTTAGGTACACTCTAGTTAGGAAGTAGGAAGCTAGCGATCACACTACACGATAAATCGTATCCTAACTAGGACAGATAGTGATGGGCGTTGAAGAAAATATAGGTGTTATTATCGATGTAAGGCATGGCATAGTGGCATCGATATTATATCGATATATCAAAAAATATTGTTTTTTTTATAAATTAGATATGAATGAGGCGTAAATAAAAATAAAAAACAATTACGTAACAAAAAGCTTTATTACGTTTATAATTTTGAAACTGCTGACGTAAATTTTATAGAAACAAAAGAAGGGGCAAGGATAAACTTCGCCACTATGGATTCAATTTGTTTTCCATTGTAATAATAGGACTGTTGATATTTTTTTAAATATCGGATTCTCGATACATCGATATTTTGAAATACATTAACATCGGAGTTTGATATGTAGAAAAAAATATCGTTATTTCGATATATCGATATTTTTTTCGATTTAATTTCAGTGGCTTTGTTTTAACAGAACAATCGTATGTCCACTCAAAAATAATTTAAACGTAGAACTAGAGTTAACGCAGAGAGTGAACTAATAACAACAGTGGGTAAGGTAGATGGAGTAGATAGTACTATTTGGTTAAGTATTTTTTTATACTTACTTAGAAAATTACATTTCATTTTAGAAAATAAACTAAAATAGAAAAAACATAATATAGTGTAAATACAGTAGGTCTGGAGGAGCTCGTCGCTAAAGAATAACAGCCGCGCAGATCGATCGTCAAGGTTAAGCAACGTTTGCAAAGGTTGGTCTGTGGATGGGTGACCACCTTAACATACCGAGTTTCCTCCGTGCCTCGGAAAGCACGTTAAGCCGTTGGTCCCGGCTGTCACTTGTACATCTTTGGCAGTCGTTACGGATTGTCAGAAGCCAGAAAATCTGACACCAGTCTTGCCAAGAAGTACCGTGTTCCCCAGTTATTGGGTTGTGGAGGTCTGGTAGGCAGCCGCTCCATGTTAAATACTGGTATTCGGCTGAATCCGGTATGACTGGAAGCCGACCCCGATATAGTTGGGAAAAGGCTAGGCAGATGATGAGTGTAAATACAGTAGGTACATTAAGTTTATGATGATATTGTAATTTGAATAATTGTGGCGAGAAAAAATAAAACAATATCGAATGTCGATATCTACATTTCAATATCGAACTATCGATACATCATACAAAAAAGTATTAGTAATAAATATCGATATTTCTAAGTAATAATATCGATAGTTCGATATATCGATATTTTATCAACAGTCTTATGTAATAGTCGGATTTTTTAAATATTGCTTGACCAGGTCATAAAAACCAAAAAAAAAAAATTGCTATCAATAATACCTCATCATGCAAAGTTTTATTAAAATAATTTAAGTCAGCTTTATTTTATAGATAGGGCATTTCTCTGTACATTTCTATTAATTGCAATAGAACTTTTTCAGCAGACAATGCCGCCGCCACCGAATTGGTAATTTCTCGATACATTTCTCTAGCGCTCATCGTGCTACACGCCCTTCCTGAACGAAGCGCGGGCGCTGACTGGTCGCTCTAAATCGGAGGGAAGCGATTACACTATCCTAAATCGGAAGCAATTTAGGAAGGCGGGCGATCGGGACCTTCCAATCTCTCTAAATCGGTCACTAACCGTCCTAACTGCAATTACACTATCCTGTTTCCTAGATTGGCTTCCTAAAAATTGTGTAGTGTAATAAGCGCTTTAACGACTAAACGAACAGGCATGACAATTTGCTATCGAGTACCTTAATAACCTATTAATCGATTTGAATTCATCCATACATTATTAGAATTTGTGTAACACGCTTTGAAACGTCACCCTTAGCTTTCGACCGTCGACGTGAATGTCAGTCAGACTACAGTACTTACATTATATCCTTACTAAACGCGAAGGCGACACGGAAAGTCGGAAATGTTACTATACAAATAACAATCTGTTATCCTTATTTCATAGCGATGCTAATTAATGGTATTTCAATAAACGATTTCTATAATATATAAAACATTTTCGTCAACCAAAATTGAAATAAACCTGATCAAACTGACGTTTCAGATGACATTCGGAGGAAAACCGACAGACTCTGACACTTGGTGCAATATTGCAATGTTGTCATCAGTTGTCTCTCACAGTTCAGAAACTGTGGGAACTTAACGTAACATCTAATAACGACCTCTTCTCCTCCGACGACTAAATTGTATGCGTTTTTTTAAGACCAATAAAATAGTATAACTTTATAGAGCTTACCATGTTCATCAATCTAGATCAATCTGTCTTATTAATTACATTGGGTTTGCCATTTTTGAAAAAAATCTAGGTGGTTATGAATTTGATTTGTAATTGAAGAGACCAGTTGGAACTATCATCGCATTTATGTCCTTATTTCTAGTACACTTTCTGAGTATTTCTCTTTATTTCAGAACGGACTTATTTTGCGTTTAGTTACTACAAATGAAAGGTATAGAAGCACCCTAGTTCGAAAAATGAAAACCAAACGCAGCAACACATCTATCAGTGTCAAACTGTCAAATCAGTCAGAAAGACGTCAGTTGAAGTTTGAGGTTATAAGAAGCGGGGTCAATGTATTCATAACAAAAATCAAAATAAGTTCAAAATGCCTCTTGATTACCGAAGATTCAACGGACCTGAAGACAGCGTGTCATACAAGCGTTTCACTAAAGGCTATTTGAAGTTGTATGATGAACTTTATAAAGAATTGTTGGATGATAAAGGAGTTCGGAAAGATGGGCGCGCTTTGTCCGAAGCGCGTAGCATGTGTATGTTTTGTATGTACTGGTTTGATTTTAATGCCCTATTGTGTATTAGAAGTGTGATTTTAACTTCAGTATTGTATTTCAGTCGCGAGGACGGACATGGTGTCGCAAGCTAAAGGATCCTCGTATGTTGAACTGAGGAAAACAAAGGTCGTTTGCTCTGTGTTCGATCCGCGGGAAATCCCCCACCAGAATGAATTCAGGTAATTAATATCTTACGTAAATGATTGATAAACATAGCCTAACACTAAACCTAAAGTAGGAAACTGTAAAAAAAATAGTAACTTTGAAATGTTTAAAATTCCTGTTGGTTGTATTTCCTTTTAAACTTACTATTTTTTTAGCTAAAATCTACAGCATAACTCTAAAACTGTCCATATAAAGTACTTTCTACTCCTACCCTCACTAATAAAATGTTATTTTCAGTCAACTTGGCCAAATATTTTGCGAGGTGAAATTCGCGCCATTTTCCGATCCTCGTCGGCGGCGGCCGCACGTTCCCGATGCTGAAGAGAAAGCTTTGTCTGTTGCTCTGAGAAAAGCCCTGGAGCCTACTGTTTGTAGACACATGTTTCCTAACTATCAGGTAAAGACAATTTTGAATTGAGAACATTCACAAATTAGGGACTTCTTGATGAAACCTTCCTCCTGGATAGTATTGGGGGCTACTTTTAATCCTTTAGTACAGACCAATCTCCTAAAAAGGAATGTATCTTTTTTAGGAAATTGTAGGAGAGTAGTTTTTCCATTTCAGCTTAACAACATAACTGATCAGTTGATTAATAATGCCCTCAACAAAAGAAAAAAATATTAGGTACTCGGACAGGTCAAACATAAACATTAAGTTATTAAATTAAATCTAATAATTTAAAAATACCTGTGCAAGGCCAAAAAGCTACTTCAACATGTACTCATAAGTGTGTTTCACTTTCGAAATTTCACTTTCAATATTTGGCTACTCTCCAAAGAAAGTTTTACTACTGCTTCAGGGGTTATGCCTATACAGCTCCGGTTAAGTAATACAGGCTGTTTAGTCATTTAAAACTGCACATAACTATTATGATTGTCTTAAGCTCAACTAACATTATTTGTAAAGTTTACATTTACATTACAAATTTTAATAATTATGGTGATATTGTCCATCAAACAAATATTATTTTAGCATGAGAATCAACAGTCTAGAACAAATGTTTAAATTAATTAATGGTGTAAAACCGTTAATGATGTGCACATCAAACCATTATTTTATGGCACCTTGTTTCCGTGCTTATTTCATTAGGTATTGCAAAAATGTCTTATAATGATACAAATATTTACGAATAATTAAGAAGAAAATTTTGAAAACATTATAAATACTAAACTGCCACTTTCTCATTCAAGGTTGATGTCTTCATATACATTCTGGAAAATGATGGAGCATGTCTGTCAGCTGCAATCAATGCTGCAGGCCTTGCCTTAGCAGATGCAGCCGTCCCAATGTATGATGTCATAACTTCCTGTACCGTTGCAGTTATTGGGGACAAGATGTTCGTAGACCCAACAGAAGCTGAAGAAAACTTAGCTGTAATTAGCCCAGACACCCCTACAAATCATGGAGTACTAACATTATCAATGTTATCCGAATTGAAACAAATATCAGACTTCACACAAGTAGGGTCCATGGATGTTGAGTGTGTTGTGAAAGCAATGGATACTTTAGAAAAAGAGTGTGCTAAGCTCGTACCAATAATGCAGAAAGTGCTAGTTGCAAACGTTTTCAAGTGTTTTGAACAACAGAAGAGACTGGAGCAGGAGGCAAACGAAAGGGAACAGCTTTTAAACGCCACCATGGAGGAGTGGAAAAAATTATTAAATTTTGGATGAGATTTAATGTCCTGTGTTTTAATTATTTACCATTTATAAAGTATGAGAATGAGAAAGATAAGATTATCCCAAAGTAACACACTACTGGATTCAAAAGTATCCCATTTCCTATTCCAGGGAATGGTCTTCCTATGTGCAAAGTTTCATCCAAATGCCTTCAGGCATTAAAGGTGAAAAGGTAACAGACAGTTTCTTGTAAATGTGTAAGTAACTGTTATTGTAGATCAGCCCATACTTGAAGCTGGAGCCACACACTTGCCAAACCATCCTGAATCCAAACGTGGATAGTGACTTGGTTTGTGTAGGTTTACAACCACTAAACTGACCCAGACTCAAATTTTTTTGCACAAATCAAAGAGAATTTACCGCAAGCCCTTGTCATGTCACATCCACATGTTTCTTTCTAAAACAAGTTTAACAATAAGTGCCAAGCATGTGGCACTGGCTTTAAATGCGAGCACCCAGACATAGGTACATAATTTTAACAAAACTAAAATTTTCCAGATGATTCAAGTTCAAAATATACCTATCACAGTATGAATGATTGTGGATAATTATTATTGTATATGTTTATCTATTATGTATTTATTATTGTATATATAATTAGTAACAGTTCCTACAGTACTGTATTTCCTTCCTCTTTAAAATCCATCCAGAGGTTGTCTTGAAAAGATTGCATTTAGGGATAAGGCTGCCCATTGTATTTTCTGTAACTTATATGGTGTATATGTAAAATAAATAGTATACTATTCTATTCTATGATTGGGTACTTGATATTATGACCGCAAGGCCTTTTCACTAGTACAGGGTACTGGGCACCAAAAGTCCATGAAAGCCTGTGCTGAATTTAACTATGAGCTTGTATCTAGGGGCAAAATAGTAGACATTTTTGTCAAGGAAACTTGAGTAGTGCTGTCAACCCAATAAACAACTTCAGTTTAGAATTGTTGTCAAATCATAATGCATTTTGAAAAAACTAGACTGTTTATTTTGTAGAAGCTCCTAAGGTTGAGGATTTTATTCTAAAGAGTCACTGCAGCCCTCGAACGCAAAAGGCATCACGAGGAACACGGATGGTTTTCAACCGACTCCCAAAAAAGGAGTTGCAATTCAACTGTATTTTTTAGTGTGCTACCTCATAACTATGTACTGGGTGTACCGATTTTGATGATTCTTTTTAAATTCGAAAGCTGGTGCTTGTCGTGCGGTCCCATTTAAATTTGATTGACATCTGACGAATAGTATTTGAGTTATCCCCAATAAATCATGGCTTAGTTTACATTGACGACGTTCTCATTCCCTCTTGACAATGTAAAATGGAAAAATAAAATTGTGTACAATGGTTTGGAATAGCATCTTAGTATTTCAACATTGTCCTTTTCTAGTTAGGTGAAGATCTGATGAAGAAGAGAAGAAACGGAACTCTTAAATAAATGATAGCAAATGTTTGGGGATTGCTAAAATCGCATGTTTGTTTATCGTTTACACCAATGTGATTGGTACGTTTAGGTGGGGGTTGTATTTTATTGGTACAAACGGGGGGGGGGGGGATGACAACTTTCTACAAAAAAATACAACCATCGGTGTTCAAAAGACGAAAAAGCAACCACAAACACCGAGTTCCAAAATTACAGTTATTTTGTACTTTTTGGTTTTTTTGTGTAGAAGTTGGTAGTTTTATGTTTAAGCTTCTCCTCCCAGATCGAAAGCAGTCATTTGACAATTTCCCATCCATTAAAAAAAGGAGAAGACGCTAAAAATAACCATTATTATGACTTTAAATTAATTTAATGAGGAATAATCAGCAATATTGTTCAATAGTGTTAACCACTTACATTATGAGAAAACTTACAACTAATAAAAAACACAACTAGTTTAATCTTCAGGCTTCTCTGGAGGAGGCCCGCAAGGTTGGAGCATTCTTTCCATAAGGTTAAATTTCACCCTCGCCTTTGACTCGTTTTCAACGATAGCAAAGTAACTCAGCAGATCAGGGTGGCCCATATAACTGCAGCAAGAATCTCGGTGCTGGTTGGTTAACCATTCATATTTCGTGGTGTCAGCGTGACCTGTACCGATGTATTTGCTCTGAAGATGCTCAAGTTGACTGTGAATGTTGTATCTTTCACCCATTTTAACTGCAATACAAGTTTTAGGTTAGATTACAAAATCTCATGATTACAAAATGTCGTGGAAATTCTCTGGTCTCTACTATGTTGAACTGCATAAGGTGTCTATGTTTACCTGTCGCTGTTAATTTCTATCACAAATTTTAAAGATTCGGTTTTGCAGCAAATGTTTACAAACCAAACCAACCAAACCCCTCCAAAGGAACGTCAACGTCAATGCTTGTTTTTTTTTTTTTTTTTAATTTAATGACCTGGTAACAAAGACCTTTAGGTCAAGTCTTTATTTGTTGCACTGATTTGCACTTCTTCACTTGCAGCTTTGCAGTACTTTGGTTGGAATTTGCACTTTATTTTAAATGGATTTTATAGTATTTTTGATATATTTGTATATGGGTTTGTAGCTGTTTTTGTCTTTTAATAACTGTTCAAGTGGCGGCGGGCGGGATTCAAAATCACATTTAACTTTCACTTCACTTAATTCAATAGCTAACACTAGTCTGTCAAGTAAGAAATTCTGACATGAGAAAATGAGATGTTCTACAGTTCCTTCAGTATTTTCACAAAACGGACATATATTGTTTGAAATAATATTCAATCTTGCAAGGTGTGACGGTGCAGTATTATGGCCAAAGCGCAGCCTGTTTATCGTGGTGATAAAATCTCGGCTTGCATCCTCCTTCAGTTTATCGTACCAAGGTTTAATAGGTAATCTTTCTTGAATGCTTCCATACCACTTTCCTTTCGTATCTTGATCTTTTTTCCATATTTCATACCACAACTCATAAATGTTTTGATTAATGCTTTGTAAGAAATCAGTCATAGGGATGTCCATTGTATTTTTAACATCAACAGAATTATAACCCTCATATGCGGCTTTATCAGCCATTTCATTGCCAGTGATACCACTGTGAGAGGGTACCCACAGGAAGGCAATTTGTATATGTTCAAGATGATATTGGTAAATTATTTGTTTAATGAAATAAAGAATAAAGTTAGACTTAAATGTTACTGTAAGGCTACTTAAGGCCTTTATCATGCTTAAAGAATCAGAAACAATTAAAAAGTATTTACAGTTACTTATTTCACGTATACATAGTAATGCCTGATACACCGCATATGCCTCCGCTGTAAATATAGAACAAGATTTATGCAGAACAAAGCTTTGAGAGAATTTTCTGTGTGGATCATACAATGCTGCATGAACATAATCACTACTCTTGCTACCATCAGTGTATAAAGTATAATAACTATTGTTTTGTTCTAAAAATTGTAGCATATCTAAATTGTTATTAATTGTATTTTCAAACACTTTTACAGGATGTGAAATACATTGATATGTGAAGGAGTAACATGGCCATGGAAATTGTTTTCTAATATTGGAACAGCTATTGTCTATTTCAAGTAAGATGTTGGACAACATTGGGGAAATACCATTCAACATATCAACTTTTGTCTGTGTCTGAAAATTTCTGTGAGTAGAAGGTAATATTTTATTTATTATCTCTCTGTTATTTGATGATATTAATTTGAGAGAATATCTTTGTGCAAGTAATAGCCTTCTCAAACTTAAGGGCATGATTTTAGTCTCCACTTCCATGGCCCTTATGGGAGTGGAGCACATTGCGCCAGATATTATTCTCAAAGCCCTATTCTGCATTATATCTAATTTATTTACATGTGTACTGTACATATAAGCTAGTGAGCTATAATCAAAATGGCTTCTAACAATTGCTTTGTACAATAATGATAATGTTTTGGGGTCTGCCCCCCATGATACACCAGCAAGACATTTCATTAAATTTAAACCTTTTAGGGCGCTTTTGGAAATGTGCCGAATATGTGTTTCAAAAGTCAATTTTTGATCTATTATTATGCCCAAAAATTTCTTACTATTTACTCTAGGAATAATTTCACTGTTGTAAGTAACATTAGTTGTGGAGCTATCATTGCCAAAAATCATTACACTGCTTTTAGATGGGTTGATTTTTAGGTGTAGTAAATCATTATAATATATAAATAATTGATTTAAAGCTATGTTCACATTGTCAATTGCCACTTCTAAATTATAGCTGCTGCTGTATAAAACAATATCATCAGCAAATTGCAGAATATTTACATCAGTATTATTTACAAATTTACAAATTTCACATGTGTAAATATTGTACAGCAAAGGAGACAGTGTAGCACCCTGCATTGTACCTCTTGAAGCAGATTTTGGTCCAAATAGTTTATTGTTATGTCTTACATATAGTGTCCTGTTATTCAAAAAGTTAAAAATCCATTTACATAACTGACCAGGAATACCTAATCTTGACATAATTTGGACAAGTATAGCAGGATCTACACTATCGAAAGCACCTTGAACATCTAAGAAAGTACAAACTGTGTGTAATTTTTTATTCTTTGCATTTTTCAGGTCAGAGATGAGAGAAGTAAAACTATCTGCACAGCTGCGGCCACGACGAAAACCATACTGAACATGTGGAATGATACCATTGGATTCAACATACCAATCAAGACGAAATTTAATCATGTTTTCAAAAATTTTACCTAGACAAGATGATAATGAAATTGGTCGATAGGAACTAGGAAGTTGCGGAGGTTTCTCTGGCTTGAGTATTGGAACAACACATTGTGTTTTCCAAGATTGCGGGATAGATTTAGTATGCCAAAGCAGATTAAGAACGTTAAGAAATATCTTTTGGGCCGATTCGTCTAAATTTTTAATCAATAAATAAGGGTAGTCATCCAAACCAGGAGTTGTATTTCGTCTACCTTGCAGAGCCATTGTAAATTCGCGCCATGAGAAGGAATCTAATAAAAATTTTGAATTTCGATTATCATTGTTTAAATCAAAAAGGTTTTTTATATTATCAGAATCAGTTAAATTTGTGTTATCAGATAATTTATCTAAAAATGGAATAATGAACTCATCTCTATATGATTTATTGCCAGGTCTTATACCTTTGAACATCTTTATAAGATTCCAGATCTTACTTATTGGAGTAGTTCTATTAAAACTATTACATAAGTTGTTCCATCCAACTTTTCTCTGTTCTGAGATGGTTCTTTTTTTCTGTGCATCTTTTCTCTTGTAATTTAAATAGGTTTCGAAACTAGGCTCACTTCTATATAGTTTCAATGCATCGTAGGAAGCAACAACGCTTTTTTCACAAATTTCATTCCACCAAGGAGCTGGGGGTCTGCTTTTAAAGTTGTTCAATTTAGTTAGCTTTGGGATTGTTAATTCTTTTAGAGTATCTAATCGAAAACAGAAATCATTATAAGTTAGAATAGGATCATGTAGTTTAAGAGTCAAATCATTAAATATTGTTTTAGAAACTTTTTTGAATGTCTCCCAATCCGCTTTTTTATACAAAAACTTATCAACTGGAGGACTAATGTCATATCTATCTATGAGTAATGAAATTTCTGTTATAGTTGGGTAGTGATAACTTCCCATGGTATCATCATGCACAGACCACTCACACAATGATGCAAGACTAGAACTAATGAAGCTAACATCAATGGCAGAAGGATTTTGTCCTGGCCGATTGACAGTTGTATAACTGCCGTCATTTAAAATACATAGGTCTAAGTCATCGATTATATTATACAAATCCTGACCTCGACTCTTAGTTGATAGACATCCAAATGCAATGTGGTGGGCGTTAAAATCACCACTAATAAATATAGGTTTAGGAAGATCTTTAATTATGTCGTGCAATCTATGAATTCGTATGTGCGCACTAGTTGGTGGGCAGTATACACAGAGCACAGTTAAACTGCCGCGTACCGTGCATACGGATAAAGCTACTGTTTGAATATTTTCATAAAATTGCGTATTTATTATATTATATTTAAGATATGGTCTGATTAGTATTGCTACTCCGTTATGAGCGTTACTCGAATTTTTGTTATAAATATTGTATCCAGGTATCCTAAAATTGTTATCTTTAAACCATGTTTCGTTAAGTAAGCAAATATCAATATTTTGTTTATTTAAGAATTGTAACAATAAGGGTTTTTTACTATTAGCACTCTGAATATTATACTGAGCAATACGTAGTTTAGATAGAGAAGAATTTGGATCCATTACTTAAGATTTTTAATTAGTGTAGCTTTAATACTTTTTAAAGTAGTAGGTGTATTATCTCCCTTATTACCCAATTCTACCAAAGTCTGTACTAGGGCCATAAGTACATCGTTGTTGTCAATAATTTTATTTTTGATGTCTTCACTAGGTAAGACATCATTTGATTTATTTACATCATTCACAGATTTATTTACATATGTAGTATTCTTATTTACAGAGGTATGTACAGGCTTATTTACAGATTTATTTACAATATTATGTACAGGCTGCATTCTTGGCGGCGCTAGCGGAGGGAATTCTGTAGTGTCATTTATTTTCTTGGTCAGGGTAGCACTTGCATAAGTAATTTTCGTTTTCTTTTCAATTATTTTCTTCATTTTAATCGGACATAATTTTGAAATTGCTAGATGGGGCCCACTGCAGTTTACACAACAGACCTCATTTGGTTTGTCACATTCCTTATATAAGTGCTCACCTCCACAAATAGAACATCTTTGCTTGCTATTACAAATTCTTGCTGAGTGGTTAAATTTAAAACATCTAAAACATTGTTGTAAAGGGGGAACATATTCGAAAACCCTATAAGAAAATAAGTCATATTGTATACTGTCTGGCAGTATATTGGAAAGAAAAGTGATGCTTACTGTTTGCAGTGGGACACGTTCTTGGCCAACTTTTTTAGTGAATCTTCTTACTGCGATAATTTCATAAATTGATGATAATTTTGTATATAATTCTTTATTTGAGATGTTTGAAGGAACAAATCGTATGATGCCAGTTTTTTCAATCTGTGCAGCTGGTATAAATGCTCTCATGTTGTGCTTTGTTAAGAAATTAGTATTATTAATAAAATTATTAGCTGTATTGTACTGTTTAAATATAATAGCTATTTTATTAGCGTTTACTCTTTGAATTGCCGTCACACCTTTTATTTCATTGGAAAAAATATGATTCAAATAAATTGGGCTCTTGTTGCCGATTCTATCCTTGCCGTTTGCTTCAATAAATACCTTAAACTCTGTGTTATTACAGTTTTCGGGATAAAGTCTTTTATAATTTGGCTTGAGGTAAGGCATAAAAGGGTTCATACGCTCACCGCCGCCGCCTTCGCCACAGTCCGTTTCCTTTATTTCGTTTGTTTCCTCAGCCCGAGGACGTTTGTGAGGGGCGGGCGGGTTATCCCCGCCCCCCTCGTTACCCACCATTTCGGCGAGCTACCGTATATAATTTAACAGCTTTTTAGTCACTTTAAACCCAAAAATCCTCCGAAAACAATTAAAAGGAATTTTGAAAGAAAATTTCAAACCGCGCTTTTTCGAAGTTCCCGCCAGAATCTCAATGCTTGTGAAGTTGTGAGTGTTGTCAGTGTTGTGACTGATCATTGACCTATAAAAGTATGGACAGGAAATTCCTACGAAAAAAGGGTGCATACCTACAGAACATAAAATGGCTGCCATTGCTAGGGTTGAGTCAATCAAGGTGTTACTACAACGAGTATCGATACTAGTTACGAGTTCCACTAATTTATCACGTTTGGATCATACCTCATATTATGTACTTAATTAAAATCCGTTGTAATAGTAACAGAAAAAGATGAGTAGGTTATCTTACCTTCTGCTATCTATACAAATAAATGAAATTGAAGTGTTTGTCCCGGCTAATCTCTGAAATAGCTGTACAAATATTGACGGGATTTTTACAGGCAGATATGTTACAAGGAGTAACTGAGGCTACTTTTATTTTAGAGAAATAATTAGGATACCGCGCAAAAAAAGCATTAAAATTATTTTTGCTTTAAGGTAGCCAGGATGGCTATAGGCTATTTAACATCACCCTACGACCCTTAGCCTCTAACCATTTTTTCTGTAAGCCTTCATTTTTAGGAAACCTATAAAAATTAAAGTATTTTTAAATCATTTTGGTTAGAGATGCTAATATGTAACTAAAACAAACATAAAACATTATAAGCTAGGTGCACGGTTCCAATTAGCTGTTTCCTATGGAGAAGTGCCGGCAAGAAACTCCATGATTACTCTTTTAGAGATAATTAGCTTTTTCAATGTTTTCTTCAGATTTACGTAAAATATTTTGATTTTGGTGTGAAGTGTGAATCACAGGCCGGACCTAGCTAGGTCACTCCGACCGAATAAGACGCAGGATTATTTATGTTAACATCACAGAATATACCGATATCGTTCCAGCGGAGGAACTAGTTTCGTATTACCGCAAGTCGGCAACGGTACAACATTATTTCATTATGTAAACAAACGAATGAATAAACAAATATAATAAAAAGGCCTGTTATGTGGAAATGAACCCAAATATCAATACTTTAGCCATAAATTCATGATTGCGTTACAATAGTATCACCGAATGTGTATTATTGTGTGTATTAATGCATGAAAACCGGCTACTAACCTGTGCAAAGACAATTGAGGTTGATTTTGATTGTTTCTTGCTCCACACTTCACAACACAACACACAGGCATGTTGGATTTATGTTTTCCAACATTTACATTCAGTTTTAAAAGTAAAATTACTCGTAGTTTTCTCGCAAATCACAATAATAAAAAAAGTAAACAACCATTTGACAGCGTAACTACCATGAATTTGTAACATAATATGGCTGCAACGGCACTTACCTACAACTGTCTAGCTACATCATGACAAAATCATGACATAATTAGCAACAACTTAAATATAGTTGTCTCTTTTATCAAATAGGATTATCTCACAAGAAAGAATGAGACATAACGATATTTCAAGTTCTGAATCATATTTCACTCATATTTGTATAAGCAAATGTATGTATAGAATAACGCAGCGTCTCCTTATTATTCCTACCTCAATGTGACAGATGCCACAGTATTACAATCCTACAGTACAGCAACGCCTTTGATATCGCACGATGCCGCCGCCGCCAGTGTAGGTGCTTACGCTGCCACACGCAAATATGGAAGGGTTGTCACCAAATGGGAAATAAAACAATTGTGATTATTACTGTTATGATGTAATCATTTATTCATATTTACCTACATTCAAAATAATTGTGATTATTAAATCTAATATCTTATTATGTTTAGTCCGTCAGTAAGATTATAGAAAAATATTGTTCACGTATTTTTTTCCTTTATTAAATCTATAAAAACTGACGAAGAAAGCATCAAAAATCAGGAGTGGGGGCTTGTTACGTCACGGCTAGGTAAAATTTGTAGCGAGTAGTGACGTCACACGAGTTTTCAACGCACTGTATCGTGTTCGTTGTTTTCTTATTATATGAAAAAAGAAAAAAATACGTGTCCAATATTTTATGGAAATCTATCCGACGGAGTTATCAGATTTTTTTAGTCAACTACCTTATTGTACAACTGTTTTACTTTTCAATTACCGTCTTTG